>OV702282.1:171025604-172275604 GCA_916181665.1 Avena sativa
AGCTTGCCCCGTCCATTGCAACGATTGCTTTGATTCTATGCAAATCTGTGGGATTGTCATCTAACACCAAAAAGCAGGAGATTGAAAGGACTATATCTTCCCATGATGTTTTTGGTGTTAAATGACAATCCCAACCGTGTTTTTAATTGTGCTCTTGAGTTTCAGAGGAAACGTTGTTGATGTCTCCTTCTATTGTGATGGATGCTCTCTTGTGATCTTTTGAAGACGATGGCCTTTTAGTCTTCTCCTAGTTTCTTTCCGGTTGTTGTTTTTAGGTCACCGTACTATTAAGAGGGGGTCCATTTTGGAAGGTTGTGGGAAATCACTTGTTCTTGCACAAACCTATATGCACCGCCACAACCATCCCATTATCCCGTAAGAGAGCGTGTTCCTGTTCTGTTGGAGCCTTTTGTGTCTCACCAGAACTTCCGGTCATAGGCCGGAAGTTCCGCTCAAACTTTTTCTACGGGTTGTTCTACAGTTTGTTCCGACGCTAGTTCCGCCCCAAGTTCCGGTGGCAGCTCAGTAAACTTCTGTTTTGAAGTGTGTTATTTGCCGGAACTTGGCCGGAACTTGCATCGGAACTTGTCCTGCTAAAAGTTCCTGAGCGGAACTTCCGCCAGAAGCCGGAACTTCCGGTCAGATTCGCTTCGCGACCCAAAAGTTCCGCCTCTTGTTCCACCCCAAGTTCCGGTGGCGGCTCAGTAACCTTCTGTGTCGAAGTGTGCTATTTTCCGGAACTTGGTCGGAACTTGCTCGGAAGTTCACCGGAACTTCCGGTCTGTTTTGACCGGAACTTCCGGTTGCGCTTCTGGAGCGGGCGTCAACAGTCTGATGACCGTTGGAGCCAGGCTGGGCGGAACTTCCGGCCTCTCACCGGAAGTCGCGGGGCTGTAACGGTTCAACGCGGGGGCCCTATTTAAGGCACCCCTTCTTCCTCCCACTCCCTCTTGAATTTTTCTCTCTCCTCCATTAATGCTTGAGCTTCACCTCACTAGATCTCTCTCTCTATCCACTCAAATGACTTGATCTTTTGAGAGGTGAGGGAGGTGACCTAGATCTACACTTCCACCAAAGAAGATTTGATTTCCCCACCCATCCTTTGTGGATCTTGTTGCTCTTGGGTTTCTTGGAACCCTAGACGGTGTAGGGCATCCCCGGAGCTAAGGCGTGTGTTGTAAAGCTTCGAGGTGTCGTTGAGGGCCTCCAATTGAGTTGTGGAGCCTCCCCCTCAACCTTGGTGTAAAGGTTTCGGTTGGCGCCTTCAAGGTCACCGGTTAGTGGATTGTGAGGCCTCCTTTGTGGGGGAGCTCACCGGAGAAGAAGGTGAGGCCTTTGTGGCGCTCGGGTGACCTTGTGTGGCCCCGACACCTCTTCAACATAGACGTAGCTCCTTGGGAGTGAACTACGGGAATTACATCTCCGTGTCCCCTCTCCGGTTACTTCGTTCCCTTCCTTTACTCCTTGATATTTACTGTTTTTGTTGTTGGTGGTTGTTTTCTTGCATTTAGGTTGTTCACTTAGTTGCATCTCTAGATAACTTCCTTTCTCGTTGAGCCTAAAAGTGAGAAACAAATTAAAATTTGGTAGACGCCTATTCACCCCCCTCTAGTCGTATCAAGTCGGTACTTTCAACCGAGACTCTTCTCCGAACAATAACCAATAGAGGAATCTGGAAATTCATATGGCTCCCACATATTTCTACGATTACTTTGCGATCGAATGAACCACTTACATACGATACCAATTTCCCTTTGTCTCACGATAGTTTACTTATCCGAGGTTATGATCGTCGGTATCTCTACATACCTAGTTCAACCTCGTTACCGATAAGTACTCTTTTCTCGTTCCCGTGGTATGTGTTCCCTTGTGAGCCAGTCACATGCTTGCAAGCTAATTGGATGACATTCCACCGAGAGGGCCCAGAGTATATCTATCCGTCATATGGATGGACAAATCCCACTCTTGATCCATGTGCCTCAACACATACTTTCCGAACACTCAATGCCACCTTTATAGCCACCCAGTTACGGTGTGGTGTTTGATGTCATCAAAGCATCCTTACGGTGATGGTGATTAACATGATCTCATGGTCGAAGGAATTAGGTTACTATGTATCAGAAAGCATATAGCAAATGAACTATATTAAATGACTTGATCTTTATGCTATGCTTATCTATAGGAGTATGTCCATCACATCATTCTCCTAATGATATGACCCTGTTGTTAATAACATCTCTATGTTCATGATCAGGAAACCATGATCATATATTAACCAACAAGCTAGTTTAACAAGAGGCTTTTCTAGGGACTCTTTTATGTTTACAAATCCCACAAGTATTAATGTTCCCTGTTAATACAATTATAGCATGGTATGTAAACATTTATCATAAGTATGAAGATATGATAATAACCACTTTATTATTGCCTCTTGGGCATATCTCCAACAGTCTCCCACTTGCACTAGAGTCAATAATCTAGTTTCAAACCTTTGTGTATTCAACACCTATGGCTTTCTGGTGTCGTATGTACACGATTGCTAGTGGTCAACTGATCTCCGGATCTGACACTTCCAGGTCCATGTGTAATTGCATGTCTTTGCGTCTGTACGCATCACTCATTCTCTAATGAGATGGCTTTGTATAAATTTGGTCCTTTGGTGAGACCTTTAGTTCTTTTGGGTTTAAAACATGTTGATAATATTGTCGTACAATATATCTTCATAGTATTATCCCGCTGTGAACTATACCTAGTTTGATAACAAACTACTTGACACAAATGCCCTCTTTAGCTGCTATCATAGCAGTCATATACTTAGCCTTTTGTTGTAGTATCTGTCACAATGTCTTAACTTTGGAACTCATCCAAATCCATTATGGAACTTACTTTCCATTATATTGTGCCACCCTTAGTTTAGATTGAGATAAACTTAATTTGTACTTTGTGACAAAACTAGTCTCAATGTAGCACTTTTACAATGAACTAACCATCTATTTGTCACTTCTACAAAATAATATATTCTTAGTTCTTCCAAAAGATCATAAAAATATCCTTACTATCATCCAATGATCATCTTATGAATCATTCTAGTATATGCTCATAACATTTGGAGCATAGGACATATCTGGATTTGAACATATCCCAATATGATTCAAAAATACTCTTTGTGATTTTATTCATCAAGTATCAATCAATACTTGAATCTTTGTTTCACTTACCAAGTGTCGATACACTTGAATTTCGATTTAATCCTTTCTGTGTGGCAAGAACCTTTCTTGTCATTTCCATATTGAACTCATCCAATATCTCATTTATGTACATTTGGCACAACCATATTAGCGTCTCAATCTATCTATATAGATATTGATGCCAAATATTCGGGTTTTGCCTAAGTCTTTCATCGAGATGAAATTCTTAATATGTGTTAATAAAAGATACATCATTTCCAATCAACAATATGTCTTCCACATAATGTGTTAGAAATATTTCTTAGTGCCCCCACTTGATTTCTTGCAAATGCAAGCATCTTCATCGTCTATGATGAATTTAAACTCTTTTAACAGTTTCATCATGGTGAAGATTCCAACTCTGCGATGCTTACTTCAACCATTGATGTTTGCATACGCTTTTAGCATCCTTTGAATTAACAAAACCCTTTGGACCGTGTATGCACACGTCCTAGGTAACAGTTCTATTAGAAGAACTTTTTTGTTTATTCAACTACCACATAATAAAATTATATGTAGTGGTTGCTACATTAATCCGTCTAGACTAAATATCGCTATGAAAGATCAAATCTTGTCATAGTCAACCTTTGAACATTGTTGTGAACTCTTTCCCAACATGTCGACTATTTCAGATATGTGAAACATCCATGTCTATTTCTTTATAGATCCAAACACGACTGTAAGGTCATACACCTTTCTAGAGGGTCTTTCAAGTTCAAAGCTTGATTTCTCGTGTATGGAACTATCACGGATTCTATGGCTTAAAGCCATCTGACAGAGTCAGAGCCCATCATCGCTTCTTTGCATATAATCAGTTCATGATTGTCAAACAACAATGATTTACTTCCAAATCCTAGTATTTTATTTTTTACTTGACCTACTAGGTTCAATAGGAACTAAGACCTCCGTGACCACAACCTTTGAGGCACGTGAGCCATGAGCATTGTTTCTGCCTCCGGAAAACTTTCCGACGCTGCGCAAATTTGATCATATAGCTAAGGTTCTTTTAACCTTATCAAAGTTCTATTGTCCTCCTACTTAACTTTTCACGGAAAAATTTCTTCTAAAAGAAACTTTGACGTTCTAAGTGACAAACACTTTTGTCTTCGATGTTATGGAGAAATACCCAATGATTATTCGAAATAACATACAAAGATATGTTCATTTGATTTTGGTTGCAAACATCTTTCTTATGCATAACATACCAATGTTTAAGAAAGTACAACTTGGGTTTTATCCCAAACCATAACTTTATATGGTGTCATATGAACGGATCATGATGGAGCTCTTTTCAGTGAAAAAGCGGTAGTCTCTAAAGCTTTTAATCTTTTAAAATATAATGACACTTTTATGAATTACACCTTTGATCTTACCATGTCAAACAAGGTTTCATTGCATATCTCGATTATTCCATACTCATATGGTGTTTCAGGAAACGCAAATCCATGGAACGATTCCTCAAATCTTAGGTGTTATGCTAAACTTGTAACTCAAATATCTTCCTTTATGATCCTATCATAAATTCTTTATTTTATTGTTACATTGATTTTGCACTTCATCTTGAAAGTCTTTGAACTTTTCAAATGTTTCACACTTCATCCTCATTAAGTAAATATTCATATATTCACTCAAATTTTGGAGAAAGCATATGAAGCTGAAATCCATCGCTCTCGACTACACGTAATAGACTTCATACATCAAATATGTACAAATTCCAATAATCTAGTCATTCGTTCCCTTTTGGCCTATGAACGGAGTTTTAATTATCTCTAGGAAAGTTTCACAAGCGTCATTTGATCAAAAATCAAAAGACTCCAAAATTCCATCCACATGGAGTTTCTTCATGTTTTCTTTCCAATATAATTTAAACGGCGATGTCACTTCCTAAGTGATCTTTCAATCAATTTGTCTTTTGACATTTTTAGCACTAGTTTTATGGATGTGATTTCTCCAACGAGATTTGTAAATCATCCATATTTTATGGATTACAGAAATTATTTGAACAACCCTTTTGTTCTCATAATACCTAATCGAAATACAGTTATTGAAACAAATCTTGAAGGTAAGTTTTGATTTCAACGAGCAACATAACAACCCTTCATTTGTTCTCGATGAACATCATCACATATTCTTTTGCTAGTTTCTTAGGCCATTGTAGTTCATGAATTGTGTTGTTTTGTATGATAATTTAGACCAACAAATTCAGTATCCAATACTCAAGAACTACATTGTTTAACAAGCAAAGAATACAGCCATAACATGTATATCCTCTATATGTCTAAGCTGAACAATTCTATTCTTTTCTCTTCTGCCAAATATTTCTTAGATTTCTCTTTCAGTATTTCTTTAACCTTTCAAAATAATCTATCAACATCAACAGTGGCGCCATACTTATGACACATAGTCCAAAACATGTATAGTTAAATACCAATGTCTTTGGACTTGCACTTTGAAATAGATCACCATCATCAAATATTTGGTGTTCCTTAAAATTCCATTGTTTAGTAATCTTTTAGCATAGTAAACATTTTACCTACATCAAATATGCATCCTTATCATGGAACTATTCATGATCAAGCTACTTTAGCTTATAACGATGAATATCGAGTATAATGTTGATCTTCAAAACCTTTTGGAGAATTAGGAAGACTAGCGTCTCCAACCTTTTGAAAATTCTCATCGAATATGAGAACATAAACTTTGTTATATTATACTCTATCATGTTATAATCAAAATATCATTTCAGATATTGCAATATCTTCCACATATGATGGTTTCCGAAACAATTCTTTCAGCTCCTAGATAACCTTTATATTAAAACAATCTTTTGAATATTAAGAATCATGGAGATGAACATGATAATTATTTACTAACACTGGAATTGTTACTCTTAATTTAATACCAATTATTAAACTTCATGGAGTAACTAGAACTTACTAAAAGTTTGCAATAGGACTTTTAAACTTTAGATCAACACTTCAAGACAATACGATACCGGTTCGTAAAATAACAAACTAGAATTCTATAGTTCTATTATCTCAATTATAACTAAGCGCAAGGTGGTAAACGGATGCCAATGACTACAACAACTATGCAAATTCACTTTGATTTAATTTATGATAAATAGTGTTCAACTTTTAATCATATTGCTGTTGAACTCCCACTCAAAACAATATCCCTCACATTGTTTTAGTGATTACATGAACCAAATCCACTATAGCAAGTCCGATCATCACATGACAAGTGTAGGGGTTCGTAGCATGGAAAACAAAAAAATTCTACCGCATGCACACAAACAAGCCAAGATCTATCTACTAGATTGTAGCAACGAGTCGATAGAAGCACTCACCTTCGAAGATTCCAAAGCGGTTAACGAGAGCAGATTCTCGTGGGTGATGTAGTCGTACACTTGCCGATCTCAAGATCGCGTAGACGATCCTTCCGGCGCTGCGTTCCGCCAGCGCTTCCGCAGTCGGTCACACGTTCGGTACTCGATGAAGACCTTCCTCTTCCTTGTTCCAGCAGGCAGCGGAGGTTGTAGTTCTCCCCTAGTGAATCCGGCAGCATGACGGCGTGGTGTCGGAAGTAGAGGGAAGATCCCGCAGGGCTTTGCCTAAGCCGGTGCGAGTTATGGTGGATTAGGGTTTCCCGAAGATCTAGCGTTTAGAAGACCGGGAGGAGGAGAAGATGTCGGCGGCGGCTAGAGCGGCGACGACGGACCGGCGGCGGCGCTGGTGGCGGCGCGGCGGGTCGGCGGCGACGGCTCGGGTGGAGAGGGGCTAGGGCTTGTGGTGTTGGGGAGCCCTCGCCCTCTATTTATGAGAGGGAGGGGCAGCCTTGGGAGGGGTGGGTTTGAATCCAAACCCAAACCCAAGTTGGATTGAGAGAAGGACTTGTTTCTTCTTCCACTAGGAAACCATTGTTCTAGTTTGACTTTTCAAACTTCCCGTTTGACTTTCAATTTAGAGCTTTAATTCTCTCTTGCAAATGCCCACACCAAGTGACCTAGGATATGATCCAATCATTCGAATTACCCATGACACATTCATGGACCATTCTCCTTCCGGATTGGTGAACCTTATAGAACCTTCTAGAACCTCTCCGATGAAAACATCGGAATCTTTCTCGAACTCCGGAATCGGACTTTCCTTATATGAATCTTATTCTCCGGACCATATCCGGATCTCCTCGTGATATCCCGGATCCCATCTGAGACTCCGAAAAACATTCGGTATCCCTACTAACATTCCATATCTTCTAAACAACGTTGAATCCTTAAGTGTGTCTCCCTACGGTTCGTGAATTATGCGGACATGACCGAGACACTTCTCCGATCAATAACCAATAGAGGAATCTGGAAATTCATATGGCTCCCACATATCTCTACGATTACTTTGTGATCGAATGAACCACTTACATACGATACCAATTTCCCTTTGTCTCATGATAGTTTACTTATCTGAGGTTTTGATCGTCGGTATCTCTGCATACCTATTTCAATCTCGTTACCGATAAGTACTCTTTTCTCGTTCCCATGATATGTGATCCCTTGTGAGCCAGTCACATGCTTGCAAGCTAATTGGATGACATTCCACCGAGAGGACCCAGAGTATATCTATCCGTCATATGGATGGACAAATCCCACTCTTGATCCATGTGCTTCAACCCATACTTTCCGAACACTCAATGCCACCTTTATAGCCACCCAGTTACGGTGTGGTGTTTGATGTCATCAAATCATCCTTCCGTTGATGGTGATTAGCATGATCTCATGGTCGAAGGAATTAGGTTACTATGTATCAGAAAGCTTATAGCAAACGAACTATTGAAATGACTTGATCTTTATGCTACGCTTATCTATAGGAGTATGTCCATCATACCATTCTCCTAATGATATGATCTTGTTATTAATAACATGTCAATGTTCATGATCAAGAAACCATGATCATCTATTAATCAACAAGCTAGTATTATAAAGAGGCTTTACCAGGGACTCTAATTTAGTTTACAAATCACACAAGTATTAATGTTTCCGTTTAATACTATTATAGCATGAATGTAAACATTTATCATAAACACAAAGATATAATAATAACCATTTTTATTATTGCCTCTAGGGCATATCTCCAATAGTCTCCCACTTGCACTAGAGTCAACTAATCTAGATTACATGGTAATATACCGAACACCCATGGCGGTTTGGTGCTGGTCATGTTTTGCCCTCGGGAGAGGTTTAGTCAACGGATCCGCCACATTCAGATTTGTGTGTACTTTGCAAATCTTTATGTCACCATCTTGGACATGCTCTCGAATAGCATGAAAACATAGCTTGATGTGCTTCAGCTTCTTGTGTGACCTTGGTTCTTGTGCATTGGCTTTGGCGCCCATGTTATCACAGTAGATAGACATTGGGTCCAACGCACTTGGAACCACACCGAGCTCTGTAATGGACTCCTTCATCCATATCGCCTCTTGTGAAGCCTCCGAAGCAGCTATGTATTCCGATTCAGTTGAAGATCTCACCACAACGCTTTGCTTTGCACTCCTCCAGCTAACTGCTGCACCATTCAAAGTAAATATGTATCCAGATTGAGATTTAGAATCATCCGGATTGGTGTTCCAACTAGCATCGGTGTAACCATTAACAACGAGCTGTTCATCACCTCCATAAGAAAGAACCATATCCTTAGTTCTTATCAAGTACTTAAGGATGTTTTTGACCGCTGTCCAATGATCCACTCCTGGATCACTTTGATATCTGCTAGTCAAACTAACAACATATGCAATGTCGGGTCTAGTACATAGCATGGCATACATAAGAGATCCTATGGCTGATGCATAGGGAGTCTTACTCATCCTTTCTATATCTTCTGTCGTTGTTGGACTTTGAGTTTTACTCAAGGTCGTATTGGGCAACATGGGCAAGAACCCTTTCTTGCTACCTTCCATTCCAAACCTCTTTAGAACTTTGTCCAAATATGTACTCTGTGACAATGATATTAGGCGTCTCGATCTATCTCTATAAATCTTTATGCCTAATATGTAAGCTGCTTCGCCAAGATCTTTCATTGAAAAACTATTATTCAAATAATCCTTGACACTATTAAGAAGATATACATCATTCCCAATCAACAATATGTCATCTACATATAGTATTAAGAATGCTACAGAGCTCCCACTCACTTTCTTGTAAATACAAGCTTCTCCATAAGTTTGTATAAAACCAAAGCTTTTGATTACCTTATCAAAACGTTGATTCCAACTTCGGGATGCTTGCTTCAATCCATATATGGACCATTGAAGTTTGCATACCTTGTTAGAATTTTTAGGATCGACAAAACCTTTGGGTTGCATCATATACAACTCTTCATCAATGTATCCATTGAGGAATGCTGTTTTGACTTCCATCTGCCATATTTCATAATCGTAATATGCAGCGATTGCTAACATAATCCTCACAGACTTTAGCTTCGCTACTGGTGAGAAAGTCTCATCGTAGTCAACTCCTTGAATTTGTCGAAACCCTTTTGCGACAAGTCGAGCTTTATAGACAGTAACATTACCATCATCATCTATTTTCTTCTTGAAAATCCATTTGTTCTCGACAGCCTTCCGGCCATCCGGTAAGTCCACCAAAGTCCATACTTGGTTTTCGTACATGGATCCAATTTCGGATTTCATGGCCTCTTGCCATTTATTGGAATCTGGGCTCATCATCGCTTCCTCATATGTCGTAGGGTCATCGGTGTTGTCCACCAACATGACACTCATAACGGGATCATACCAATCAGGAGTGGTACAAGTTCTCGTTGACCTGCGAGGTTCTATAGCAACTTCAACCGAAGTTTCATGATCATCATCATTAGCTTCCTCTCTTATTGGTGTAGGTGCCACAGGAACTTCTTCCGGTGCTGCGCTACCCGCAAGTTCGAGAGAAGGTTCAACAACCTCGTCGAGTTCTACTTTCCTTCCGGTCACTTCTTTCGAGAGAAATTCTTTCTCTAGAAAGGATCCATTCTTGGCAACGAAAATTTTGACCTTGGATCTATGATAGAAGGTATACCCAATAGTTTCCTTCGGGTATCCTATGAAGACGCATTTTTCCGCTTTGGGTTCAAGCTTGTCTGGTTGTAACTTCTTTACATAAGCTTCGCAACCACAAACTTTAAGGAACGACAATTTAGGTTTCTTCCCAAACCATAATTCATACGGTGTCGTTTCAACGGATTTAGATGGTGCCCTATTTAAAGTGAATGCGGCTGTTTCTAATGCATAACCCCAAAATGATAGCGGTAAATCTGTAAGTGACATCATAGAACGAACCATATCTAAGAGAGTTCGATTACGATGTTCGAACACACCATTACGTTGTGGTGTTCCCGGCGGTGTCAATTGTGAAAGTATTCCGCATTTCTTCAAATGCTTGCCAAACTCGTAACTTAGATATTCACCTCCACGATCAGACCGTAGAAATTTAATCTTCTTGTTACGTTGATTCTCTACCTCACTTTGAAATTCCTTAAACTTCTCGAAATTTTCGGACTTATGTTTCATGAAATAGATATACCCATATCTACTCAAGTCTATCCGTGAAGGTAAGAACATAACGATAACCACCACGGGATGCTACACTCATTGGGCCACACACATCAGTATGTATGATTTCCAATAAGTCCATAGCTCGCTCCATCATACCATAAAATGGAGTCTTAGTCATTTTACCCATCAGACATGCTTCACATCTTTCAAGTGATTCGAAATCAAGTGATTCAAGAAGTCCATCGGAATGGAGTTTCTTCATACGCTTCACTCCAATATGACCAAGACGACAGTGCCACATATAGGTCGAGTTATCGCTCAATTTCAAACGTTTAACTTCAATGTTATTAATGTGTGTATTTCCACAATCGAGATTCAATAAGAATAGACCATCTATCAAAGGTGCATGTGCATAAAACATATTACTCATATAAATCGAACAACCATTATTCTCGGACTTAAACAAGTAACCGTCTCACAATAAACATGATCCAGATATAATGTTCATGCTCAACGCAGAAACCAAATAACAATTATTTAAGTATAAAACAAATCCCGATGGTAGATGAAGAGGTAGCGTGCCGACCGCGATCACATCAACCTTTGATACATTTCCAACGCGCATCATCACCTTGTTCTTTGCTAGCTTTTGTTTATTCTGCAGTACCTATTTCGAGTTACAAATATGAGCAACCGAACCAGTATCAAATACCCAGGCACTACTACGAGTACTAGTGAGATACACATTAATAACATGTATATCGGATATACCTTTCTTCTTGACATTGTCGTTCTTCAAATCCTCCAAGTACTTTGGGCAATTCCGCTTCCAATGACCTTCTCCCTTGCAGTAAAAGCACTCAGTATCAGGCTTAGGCCCAGCCTTGGTCTTCTTCTCCGGCGCGGTAACTTTCTTACAGCCCTTCTTGAAGTTTCCCTTTTTCTTAGACTTGCCTTGTTTCTTGAATTTGGTGGTCTTATTGACCAACAACACTTGGTGCTCTTTCTTGATCTCCACTTCTGCAGACTTCAACATGGAGAAGAGTTCGGGCAATGACTTGTCCATGTTTTGCATATTGTAGTTCATCACAAAGTTCTTGTAACTTGGTGGTAGTGATTGGAGGACACGGTGAATCCCCAAAGCATTAGGAATCACTATACCCAAGCTTTGAAGCTTGCTTGCGTGCCCAGACATCTTAAGCACGTGCTCACTGACGGAGCTGCCCTCTTCCATCTTGCAGTTAAAGAACTTTTCAGAAGCCTCATAACTCTCAACTGTCGCGTGAGCCTCAAATATCATTTTGAGTTCATGGACAATATCATGCGAGTCATGGTTCTCAAACCTTTTCTGAAGCTCCGATTCCAAACCATACAAGATAGCACACTGAACTGTGTAGTACTGATTCTTCCGAGCAAGGAAAACATTCTTTACCTCATCGGTAGCATTAGCTGCAGGCGGGTCACCCAGCGGTGCGTCCAGCACATAGGTCAAATTACCAGCATTGAGGACAATCCTCAAATTGCGGAACCAATCCGCGAAGTTGCTTCCATTGTTTTTCAACTTTTCTTTCTCTAGAAACGCATTAAAATTGATGGTAGGGGCCGCCATTGATCTACAACATATTTGCAATAGTTTAGACTAAGTTTATGACAAATTGAGTTCTAATTAATAGTTAAATTAATATAGGTGAACTCCCACTCAAAACAATATCCCTCAAATTGTTTTAGTGATCACACGAAGCAAATCCACCACATCAAAACCGATCATCACGAGAGTTGATGTATCTTCAATGGCGAACAATCAACATGTTCACCATATCTACGTTCTTTACCTTTCGGTGATCCGTGTTCCGAGACCATGTCTATACATGCTAGGCTCGTCAAGATCAAACCTTACCTTCCGCATGAGCAAATCTGGCTTGCTCACGTTCTATACACTCGCAGAATCTAACACACCCGATCATCACGTGGTGCTTCGAAACAACGAGCTTTAGCAACGGTGCTTACTAAGGATGAACACTTTAAAACATGAAATTTTGTGCTTGAGGGATCATCTTATAATGCTAACTTCGTGAACTAAGCAATATAAGATGCATAAAATGATTAACATCACATGCAATTCATAATATGTGATATGATATGGCCTTTCTTCTCGTGCTTCCGATCTCCATCTTCAAGCACGAACATGATCTCCATCATCACCGGTATGGCGTCAAGGTCAATGGCGCCGCTTCATGGTTGTCGTCCACCAGCATCAACTATTACAACTACTTTGAAAAGACACGCAGGTCTTAACGGAATTTAAAAGACAACCATATGGCTCCTGCCGGTTGCCAACTTATAATAAGGAACATTGCATACATCATATATAATCACAATCATGGCCATATCACATCACAGCACACCCCTGCAAAACAAAGTTAGACGCCTCTAATTTTCTTTGCATATTTTACATGGCTTGGGGCTTTCAATAAGTGTCGTTCTAACTTACGAACAAGAACCACAACGTTCATGCTTGAACTATCAAATGCCCGTTGTAAATTGAATCTATACTATGATGGGAGAGACAGACACCCGCAAAGCCACTTATGCAATACAAGTTGCATGTTAAGCGTGGAGCAAGTCTCATAAACGATGTCATGTAAGGTTAGCCCGGGCCGCTTCATCCCATCATACCGCAAGATGCAAAGTACACAAAAAGCAATTGATAATAAAAGCACCACCGCCCACAATGACCATTGTGTTCTACTCGTGCAACAGATCTACATATAGACACAGCTCTGATACCACTGTAGGGGTTCGTAGCATGGAAAACAAAAAATTTCTACCGCATGCACACAAACAAGCCAAGATCTATCTACTAGATTGTAGCAACGAGTCGATAGAAGCACTCACCTTCGAAGATTCCAAAGCGGTTAACGAGAGCAGATTCTCGTGGGTGATGTAGTCGTACACTTGCCGATCTCAAGATCGCGTAGAGGATCCTTCCGGCGCTGCGTTCCGCCAGCGCTTCCGCAGTCGGTCACAC
Source organism: Avena sativa (assembly GCA_916181665.1). Taxonomy (NCBI): domain Eukaryota; kingdom Viridiplantae; phylum Streptophyta; class Magnoliopsida; order Poales; family Poaceae; genus Avena; species Avena sativa. Next base: position 171,039,399 of record OV702282.1, read on the forward strand.
GTTCGGTACTCGATGAAGACATTCCTCTTCCTTGTTCCAACAGGCAGCGGAGGTTGTAGTTCTTCCCTCGTGAATCCGGCAGCACGACGGCGTGGTGTCGGAAGTAGAGGGAAGATCCCGCAGGGCTTCGCCTAAGCCGGTGCGAGTTATGGTGGATTAGGGTTTCCCGGAGATCTAGGGTTTAGAAGACCAGGAGGAGGAGAAGGTGTCGGCGGCGGCTAGAGCGGCGACAAAGTACTAGAGGCGGCGCAAGGCAGCGGCGACGGCGCTGGCGGCGGCGCGGCGGCGGGTCGGCGGCGGCGGCTCGGGTGGAGAGGGGCTAGGGCTTGTGGTGTTGGGGCATCCCTCCTCTCTATTTATGAGAGGGAGGGGCATCCTTGGGAGGGGTGGGTTTGAATCCAAACCCAAACCCAAGTTGGATTGAGAGAAGGACTTGTTTCTTCTTCCACTAGGAAACCATTATTCCAGTTTGACTTTTCAAACTTCCCGTTTGACTTTCAATTTAGAGCTTTAATTCTCTCTTGCAAATGCCCACACCAAGTGACCTAGGATATAATCCAATCATTCCACTTACCCATGACACATTCATGGACCATTCTCCTTCCGGATCGGTGAACCTTCTAGAACCTTCTAGAACCTCTCCGATGAAAACATCAGAATCTTTCTCGAACTCCGGAATCGGACTTTCCTTATATGAATCTTATTCTCCGGACCATTCCGGATCTCCTCGTGATATCATGGATCCCATCCGAGACTCCAAACAACATTCGGTATCCCTACTAACATTCCATATCTACTAAACAACATCGAATCCTTAAGTGTGTATCCCTACGGTTCGTGAATTATGCGGACATGACCGAGACACTTCTCCGATCAATAACCAATAGAGGAATATGGAAATTCATATGGCTCCCACAAATCTCTACGATTACTTTGCGATCGAATGAACCACTTACATACGATACCAATTTCCCTTTGTCTCACGATAGTTTTACTTACCTGAGGTTTTGATCGTCGGTATCTCTGCATACCTAGTTCAACCTCGTTACCGATAAGTACTCTTATCTCGTTCCCGTGATATGTGATCCCTTGTGAGCCAGTCACATGCTTGCAAGCTAATTGGATGACATTCCACCGAGAGGGCCCAGAGTATATCTATCTGTCATATGGATGGACAAATCCCACTCTTGATCCATGTGCTTCAACCCATACTTTCCGAACACTCAATGCCACCTTTATAGCCACCCAGTTACGGTGTGGTGTTTGATGTCATCAAAGCATCCTTCCGGTGATGGTGATTAGCATGATCTCATGGTCGAAGGAATTAGGTTACTATGTATCAGAAAGCTTATAGCAAACGAACTATTAACATGACTTGATCTTTATGCTACGCTTATCTATAGGAGTATGTCCATCATACCATTCTCATAATGATATGATCTTGTTATTAATAACATCTCAATGTTCATGATCGAGAAACTACGATCATCTATTAATCAAACAAGCTAGTATTATAAAGAGGCTTTACCAGGGACTCTAATTTAGTTTACAAATCACACAAGTATTAATGTTTCCATTTAATACTATTATAGCATGAATGTAAACATTTATCATAAACACAAAGATATAATAATAACCACTTTTATTATTGCCTCTAGGGCATATCTCCAACAACATGATGTAGTTTCAAAGGCGAACAATCATCATGTTCATCATATCATCTATATGACTCATGCTTTACCTTTCAGTATTCCGTGTTCCGAGACCATGTCTGTACATGCTAGGCTCGTCAAGATGTAACCTTAGTTTCCGCATGAGCAAATCTGGATTTATCCCATTGTATACACTCGCAGAATCTAACACACCTGATCATCACATGGTTCTTCGAAACAACGAGCTTTGGCAACGGTGCCTACTAAGGATGAACACTTTATAACTTGATATTTTGTGAGAGGGATCATCTTATAATGCTATAGTCGTGATCTAAGCAATACAAGATGCATAAAAGGATTAACATCACATGCAATTCATAATATGTGATATGATATGGCCTTTCTTCTTGTGATTCCGATCTCCATCTTCAAGCACGAACATGATCTCCATCATCACCGGCGTGGCTTCAAGGTCAATGGCACCGCTCCATGGTTGTCGCCCACAGCATCAACTATTACAACTACTTTGAATAATAGACACACAAGTCTTAACGAAATTAAAAGACAACCATATGGCTCCTGCTGGTTGCTGACTTACAATAAGGAACATTGCATACATCATATATAATCACAATCATGGCCATATCACATCACAACACATCACACTCCTGCAAAACAAAGTTAGACGCATCTAATTTTCTTTGCATGTTTTACATGGTTTGGGGCTTTCAATAAGTGTCGTTCTAACTTACGAACAAGAACCACAATGTTGATACTAGTATTGTCAATCACCCATTGTAAATTGAATCTTCACTATGTTGGGAGAAACAGGCACCCGCAAAGCCACTTATGCAATACAAGTTGCATGTCAAGCGTGGAGCAACATGAACAATGTCATGTAAGGTTAGCCCGGTCCGCTTCATATCACCATTCCGCAAGATGCAAAGTACACAAGAAGCAATTGACAACAAAAGCATCAACGCCCACAATGACCATTGTGTTCTACTTGTGCAACAGATCTACACATAGACATGGCTCTGATACCTCTGTAGGGGTTCGTAGCATGGAAAACAAAAAATTTCTATCGCATGAACACACACAAGCCAAGATCTATCTACTAGATTGTAGCAACGAGTCGATAGAGTACTAACCCTTGAAGATCCAAAGCGGTTAACGAGAGCGGATTCTCGTGGGTGATGTAGTCATTCACTTGCCGATCTCAAGATCGCGTAGACGATCCTTCCGGTGGCGCATTCCGGTAGTGCTCCTGCAGTCGGTCACATGTTCGGTACTCGATGAAGACCTTCCTATCCCTTGTTCCAGCAGGCAACGGAGGTTGTAGTTCTCCCCTCGCGATTCTGGCAGCACGACGGCGTGGTGTCGGAAGTAGAGGGAAGATCCTGCAGGGCTTCGCCTAAGCCGGAGTGGGTTATGGTGGAGAAATAGGGTTCCCTAACAATCTAGGGTTTAGACGCCGGAAAGGATGAGGTGGAGCCGGCGGCGGCGGTGAGGTGCCGCGGCGACGCAAGGCGGCGACAACGCAGCGGTGGCGCGACGACGGCGCGGCGGGGGCGCTAGGCGACAGCGGCGGCTGGCGCCGCTGCAGCGGCGCCGCGATGGCGCGGGCTGGCGGCACGACGGTGGTGTGGGGAGGGGCTAGCTGTGGTGTGTCTTGAAGGACACCCCCTCCCCTCTATTTATGAGAGGGAGGGACAGCTTGGGAGAGGGGAGTTTGAATCTTCCAACTCCCTCTCCTACTAGGCTTGTGGTGGAGGGAGAGAAGGATTCTCTCCTTCCTCCACTAGAAAACATTCTCCTAGTTTGACTTTTCAAACTTGCATTTTGACTTTCAAATTGGAGTTTAATTTCTTTCTTTCAAACACCCAACCAAGCGATCTAGGACATGATGCAATTATTCCACTTAGTTATGACACATTCATGTACCCTTCCCCTTCCGGTCTGGCGAACCTTCTAGACCCTTCTAGAACATTCCGATGAGAACACCGGAATCATTCCCGAACTCTGAAATTGGACTTTTCTTATATGAATCTTATTCTCCGGACCATTTCGGATCTCCTCTTGATATCCCGGATCCCATCCGAGACTCCGAACAATATTCGGTCTCCCTACTTATATTCCATATCTACTAAACAACATCGAATCCTTAAGTGTGTCTCCCTATGGTTCGTGAATTATGCAGACATGACCGAGACTCTTCTCCGATCAATAACCAATAGAGGAATCTGGAAATTCATATGGCTCCCACATATTTCTACGATTACTTCTTGATCAAATGAACCATTCACATACGATACCAATTTCCCTTTGTCTCGCGATATTTTACTTATCTGAGGTCTGATTGTCGGTATCTCTACATACCTAGTTCAACCTCGTTACCGGTAAGTATTCTTTTCTCGTTCCCGTGATTGTGATCCCTTGTGAGCCACTCACATGCTTGCAAGCTAATTGGATGACATTCCACCGAGAGGGCCCAAAATATATCTATCCGTCATATGGATGGACAAATCCCACTCTTGATCCATGTGCCTCAACACATACTTTACGAACACTCAATGCCACCTTTATAACCATCCAGTTATGGTGCGGTGTTTGATGTCATCAAAGCATCCTTCCGGTGATGGTGATTAGCATGATCTCATGGTCAAAGGAATTAGGTTACTATGTATAGAAAGCTTATAGCAAACGAACTATTAAAATGACTTGATCTTTATGCTACGCTTATCTATAGGAGTATTTCCATCACACCATTATCCTAATGATATGATCTTGTTGTTAATAACATCTCAATTTTCATGATCAGGAAACCATGATCATATATTAACCAACAAGCTAATTTAACAAGAGGCTTTACTAGGGACTCTTTTATGTTTATAAATCACACAAGTATTAATGTTTCCGGTTAATACAATTATAGCATGGTATGTAAACATTCATCATAAACATGAAGATATAATAATAACCTCTTTATTATTGCCTCTTGGGCATATCTCCAACAGTCCCATCGACTGACAAACTCACACGGCAAAATTACCCTAGGTGGCGCCCACAGATCCTGCCCCAATCCAGGGAGGTCACCTCCTTGGTATTCTTGATGGGACCGACACTGCTTCGCCCGAGACATTGGTTGTTCAAGCATCCAACAAAGACACTAACAAGATAAGAAGATAGCGCCCAATCCTGCCTATGACAATAAGGATATTCAGGGACCAAATCGTCCTTGGTTATCTCCTTCAAGCGCTATCTCCTGAAGTCCTTGCTCATGTTCAGCGGATCGAGCATGCCACTGGCATCTGGAGGGAAATTGAGGATATGTTAGCCTCATAGAGCGAGGCCAAGATCACAAATCTCTGCATTGCCCTTGCAAATACCAAGAAACGAAATCTCTCTACATCAGCCTTCCTCATGAAGATGCAGTAGATTATGAATGAACTCACCCCTGCTGGTTGTACTATCACAACCAGAGAACATGTCTCTTTTATTCTGGCAGGACTCGGTGTTGGCTATGACCTGATTTTTGCTGCCCTTGGCATGGAGACAACCCCAGTATTCTTGAGTAACATCTATGCGCAGCTGCACGCATATGACCAACGACAGGAGATGTTGCATGGTTCCTCCAACCCTGATTTTGAGACCTCGACCAACATTGCCTCTCGCCAACGCCGAGGCCGCAACAACTACAACAACCACTATCGCGATGAACGTGGTGACCGATGTGATGATTCGCGTGATGACCGCTGGTGTGATGATCGATACAATAACCAGCGTAGTAATCGTCGGGACAATCGCCATGATGATCGTCGAGATGGATATGGTAACTATGGTCATAGTGGTGGTCGTGCACCTCCAAGAGGGGGCATGGACGTGGTTGTGGACGATGTCATACTACTCCTTGGGTCGACCCCGTCTGTCAAATCTACAACAAAGAGGGACATCTGGCCAAAGATTGCTGGTCACGCTTTCATGAGGATGAGTACTATGGTGACAAATAAGTTCCTATCGCCTACAACATTGACACAAATTGGTACTCAGATACCGGTGCCACTCCTCACGTTACCGCAGAGCTCAATAATCTGACGGTCGGTGACTCCTATCGCGGTAATGACAGAGTTAACACGACCAATGGACAAGCTATGATTATTTCACATATTGGCAATTCTATGGTTCATACTCCTACTCAATATTTTCGACTCCGCAATATTTTGCATATCCCCACCGCATCCAAAAATTTGCTTTCCGTTCACCGCTTTACCTATGATAATAATGTGTTCATCAAGTTTCATCCTTTTTCCTTTTTCCTTTTTTATCAAGGATCAGGTCAGACGGAAAACAATCCATAGATGACAATGTGTTGGTGGCCTTTATCCTTTAATTTGATCCATGGAGTCGTCACATTCACCAAAACATGCCTTTGTTGCAGCCAAGTCATCCTAGTCCAAGTGGCATAGTTTATCCTTCCTTCACTATTGTTAGGCAAATCATTAGCAAGAATAAATTACCTTGTGTTAGAGAGTCTAGTATTTCTTCTGTTTGTGATTTGTGTCAGCAAGCTAAGAGTCATCAACTGTCGTATCCTATCTCCACTATTGTATCTATGGTCCCCCTTTAATTAGTCTTTTCTAATGTATGGGGGTCCTGCACCTATCTCTGTTGGTCGTCATGACTATTATGTAAGATTCATTGATGATAATAGTAAGTTTACTTGGATTTATTTGCTAAAAAAAATCCGATACTCTAGCTGCATTTATTAATTTCCAAACTCTTGTTGAACGTAAGTTTTCTCACAAAATCCTTATGGTTCAATTCGATTAGGGGGAGAATATGTCAAACTCAACTCCAACCTTCAAACTCAGGGTATTTCTCACCATGTATCTTGCCCTCATGCCCATCAACAGAATCATGCTACTGAAGCGAAAGCATCGCCACATTGTTGAAGTTGGGCTTGCCCTTCTTGCTAATGCTGGTATGCCGCTTAACTTCTAGGATGAAGCATTTCTTACAACAACATATCTCATCAATATGCTTCCTAGGAAAGTTGTCAACAATGACACTCATGTTCATCGCCTTCTTGATACCCCGTCCAAATTATTCATCTCTTTGACTTTTTGGCTATGCTTGCTGGTTCAATCTTCGTCCTTATAAAAAGCGTAAATTAGCTTTTCTCTCTAAACAATGTGTTTTTCTACGGTACAGTCCTCGTCACAAAGGTGTCAAGTGTCTCGAAGTTTCTATGGGCCGTGTTTATATATATCGTGATGTTGTTTTTGACGAAGCGATGTTTCCCTTCAAAAATTTGCATCCTAATGCTAGTGCCCTTGTAAGAGAACAAATTCTTCTACTAGATCCTTCCCTTCGAAATTTTGAGCAAAGAGATGATACTATTGATGATACTAATGTGGAAAATAATCATGATAATAATCCATTGTCTAGTCTTGTTATTACTATTATACAGGATACAACTTAGAGAAACAAAGAACTAGGAGACAATTTCAGCCAAAACGATGCTTTGAGAAGATCAACACGTAATTCACGCTAATTCTCTTGGCGAATCTTTCTCGGGATCCGTTTCAATCAACTCGGATCATGCCTCGGATCACGCATCATCATGTAGCTCTATCGCCGCACGTACCACGCCAGGAGACCGCGTTGCTCCCTGATACCTTCAATCCGGATTACATATGTAGTATAGCTCTTTTTCTCTAGTAGACCTAGGTTATCGAATTCTCGGGAAGCAGAAAACATGGTGAAGTTACTTTAATGGACCTTCGAGAGTTTTAGAATTCTTTTAGTGTTTTACCGGACCAAGAGTTGCGATCTTTTGTTGTTGTCGATGATGGAGAGAGAGGGCCTAAGGCATTCGGTTTCACCTGTAGTTGTACAAAACATCTGATGAAAATAAAAGATAATAATAAAGTATGGATGTAATTGTTAGAGCAAGATAATTATATGTGGCCAGTGCATCCATAACTGATATTGCCTCCACAACCGCTTATAGCAATAGCCTATTAGTCTCATCCATATAATAAATATATCTAATGATATGTGCAGTGACATCACCGTTAATCCCAAGTAAATCCCTCACATATAGCCGTACTACCCTTTTTGTCACTAGGGTTTCCATCCTGCAGATTAGTCATTACTCACACTCTCTATACCTCGATCAATCCTCGGGGTCTTGGTTACCTGACAAGTCCTTAGATTTAGGCAAGAGAGGATACAATAATCATCATGTCATATAAACTAATACACCATCCCATTTATGAAAAATAACATGCACAAACTACATGGCTAGGCCGAAGCCCTTAGCCCAAGGAGAATTACTCACACATAGAGATGAGATCAACAATCATAAACATTGTATTGGAAATCATGAGATTGATAGTAATATTCTTACAATGTCACCAATCGGAGATGAGATCTATTATTACAAGCGGTGGACTATTGCTATGGTGGTGGAGAAGGGTTGTGAGATTGGATCTATGTCTATTCCTCCGGCGTCTCTTCGGTGTTATGTTTTCTTTCTTGGCTCTCCCGAGCGGCCTTTTCTCATCATGAGAGGTCTCTTTATATAGGGGCCCCTTCATAAAAGTTGTTATGTTTGACCTAGCGGTGTCAGTGGAAACTATACGGCCGGAATTTTATTCTCGTTGTATAGTTGGTCGTTAAACCTTTTGTCTCCTCTTCACGTCCCCTAGTTTCTTTGGGTTGTTGGAAATCTCGTATCTTTGGCTTTAATGTTGTGATTCCCATCATCAAACATCATTACCTGCGCAGGAAAAATGGAAAGACATGATTGCATACCCCTTTGATCATTAGGCATTAGTGGCAGGATTAGAGAGATATTTCATCAAAAGTATGAATAATATCTAGTTTAAATGTGGACGTGGATGGCTATATTTCACATCCATCAACCTCCCCAAGCTTAAACTTGATTTTCCTCGAGCAAGAAAACCAAAATTAAAAAGGAACTCAACATTTAATGAGATGATGATCTTACTCATGAAAGGTAGTCTCATGTTTCCTCTACTTTATTACTCTGAAAAATTCAGCATAGATAGAGTAATGGAAAGCATATCATACGGGTTTTAATGAATCCTTATAGCGCAACAATAAATGAATGATTCAAATGAGTAAACTCTATTCCATGTCATGTAATCAACTCATAAGCTTCCCTTTGAACAATAAAGTATAATCATGTAAAATTGAGAGTGTGAGAGTTTGTCATAAAAAGCATATACACTAAAGTATCTAAATTCTCCCACATTAATAAGTCAAGACTTTTCAAGCACTACTTTTCTATTCATTGTCCTTCAAAAATTTCAGTTCTTAAGTAATTGAGAGCATGCCAAAATATTTAATTAGTTTATCGGGATGTGATGGACACTCGTGGAATTACCAAAGTTTTTATTCCTTTTGCATAATGATTACTCATATCGGCCAGAGGAGTGATTCTATCATGAACACAACTACATGAGGATGCCAAGAATCTTACCCATTATAGCATTGCTGCTACAAATGTTTAATCAACTCATAGCCGAAATCTAGGAGTTTTCCCCATAAAGATCGTTTGTAGGCTAGCGGAGTTGTTGGAATCCCATGGAGTTTGACATGCATAAAGCTATATCATTCTTATGATTCACAAGTCAAACATTGGCATGCTCACAAAAACCGCTAAACATTAATTCTATTGAACAAATTTTTTCAAAGATAGCTATCAAGTCAATCATTATTTTCATGGTGTTGAGTGTCTCTAGGAATAAGCTTTCAAGACTAAACACTACAACACACAAACCTTCAATTGTGAGATTTTTTCTTATTACAATTTTTTAGCAAATCTTTAGGCAAGACTTGGTTAACTATAAGAGCTGAAACGAAACATATTCAACTAAATACCCATGCAAACAAAATTTTACTCTAGTATAAAGACTCACTCCACCAATATAATATCTTAACATTTTACTACTAACTAGCATGATTTTCTCAAAACTTCAAAAGTAAGGAGTCATAAGGCATACCTCTCATGATTGGTTCCACTTCTCTCTTCCTCTTTGATTCGTTTCTTGGAAACTCGAAGTCAATCACTCTCCTGCGAATAGCGAGAACCACAAGAAGAATAGAAAAGAAAAAAGAAAGAGGGAAAATAAAGATAAATGGACAAATATTTTTATTTTTTTAAGAGAGAGTATTAAAGAATAGAAAATTAGCGAAAAATCTCGGCTAGAAAATCTCAAAAACAAATAAAAATGACTAAGTCAAGCCTGGCCTTCTCCCTTCTCCCCTGGCAAGATCAGCCCAAGTCAAGCGGTCTTGGGCGAGGAGGCCATGGACGACACAGGGAAGAGATCGCGACATGTTGGGCGAGGAGGTCATGGGTGACACATGGAAGAGATCTGACATGCTGGGCGAGGCTGGTCCTGGGGGCTGACGCGGGGAGAAGGGAGGCGCGCTGCTGGGCCGGCAAATCTTGGGCGGAGACGGAGTGAAAAAGTAGGCAAGCAAGTCCGAGCGGCAACACATGAAGAAGTAGGCAAACAGGTTCAGGCAACGACGCGGGGAAAAATGTCACGACTGAGAAGAACCGATCTCGATCAAATTTGAAATAATCAAAAGCAAACTTGGGCGAGGAGGCCATGGGCGACACAGGGAAGAGATCGCGACATGCTAGGCGAGGAGGTCATGGGCGACACATGGAAGAGATCTGACATGCTGGGCAAGGCTGGTCCTGGGGGCTGACGCGGGGGAGAAGGGAGGCACGCTGTTGGGCCGGCAGATCTTGGACGAAGACGCAGTGAAAAGTAGGCAAGCAGGTCCAGGCGACAACGCAGGAAGAAGTAGGCATCCGCGCAACGACGCGGGGAAAAAGATGATGACTTAGAAGAACCAATCTCGATCAAATTTGAAATAATCAAAAACAAACTTGTACTTTTATACCTTTTCACCTAGTCAGAAAAAAAAACCGTCTTATATTCCGGAGGGGAGAGAGTACAATCTCTGACTGGGCCTCCCATCCCTCGTCCTGGATGGCCGGATAGGGATGGACGCTTGGACAAGTCCGCCCGCAACTCCTGCTGCTCGCCACGCCAGCCGTCAGCATCCTTCCGGTGCCGACTTGTCTTCTTCTCCCCCGCTGCTCGCTTAACTTGTCGTACCACACCAGTGCATTTCCGTTCCACTTCTGTCTCCTACCCTTCATGGCCCAGGCGACCCTCGCCGCCGCGAGATTCCCCGCGTCCGTTGCGCTTCTCCGCACCCGCCGCTCCCCCGCGGTCGCCGCTCCCCTCTGCACATACGGACTCCAACGCGGCGTCGCCATGGCCGCCGCGCACTCACCCGCGCCCGTGCCAGCCTCCGATCCGCCTCCCAAGGTACGCGCCTAAAACTGCCTCTGATCCAGCGAGTAGCATCAGGACTTGTGTTTCGCGCCAATGTTAGGGGATGTCGCTCTTGTAGCAAGTGCAGCACGCGCCCTTGGTAAAGCGTGGTATCCCCAGAGGGTCCCAGGTCAGGTTTGGAGACGGTCACTAGAACTGTTACTACTGCACAAACCACAAGTGCAGAAATCGTTGACGTGTGTACTTAAAAGAGGGAAAGAAATATACTAGTAGTATAACCTAAACAGTAAAACAGGGACCTGCAACCAAGTGGATGTCCAATTTCTCCATACATTAAAAAAAGTCCTCGGAGTTATTAAGAAAATGCTTTTGCAGCTAATGATCCAGAATAGACCTCACTGTATGCCGTGGCGTTGATCTAGCGTGACTTCAATTTTTGGAGCTTCTGTTCCCTCTGCTATCCATGTCCACTTCCGACCGGCCCAGATAGTAAACTTGTGAGCTGTAACGATCATCTTGCAGACTTGAGGCAAGCAAATGAATCCAGTCATTAGCGACTTTACAGTACAAACTTCCTAAGGAAACTGATACATTTTATAAATTCTTTGTCCAAAAGTTTCAGACAAAACTTGGTACACACTGATTTTAATAATTACCAAGGATGGGCCCCGCTGTTTTTCTTTATTAGTATATCCCACGGCCCATGTGTTTATAATAATCCTGGACCAGCCCTGAACCAACAGTTCCTTGAATTTTTAATTGAAAATGATGGTTACTTTATAGAAGTCTTGAAGCAAGAAAGGGACCCTTTCATGAGGGCTCTTGAAGTGAAAGGATTTTCACATGAGGATTGAAATCCATAGTATTTATTCCTAAAGCATCCCTTGCACTGTAGACCTCTCAGAAAATTCTTTTGTTTCTCAGATGGTGCAATAAAAAAATGATATGGACTGAACCCTGTAGAATTTGAGTAGCAAAGACAATGCAATCCTGCCTTTATCCTGTTTCTGTGCTTTTGCAATCCTGGGAGTCAAAGACCCAAAAACCTAGCAAAAACCAATGTTCAGCAGAAGATGCTTGTTCTGTTCTTACTGTTATAGAGGATTCGTGGTTTCTTGACAGACCCTCCTAATTTATATTTTTATTATCTGCTATGTCATGACATCGCGTTTATGAATATATTTGTTATTATTGTTTGTTTCAAATATTTCAGTGTGATTTAAATTGTTCAAAACAGATGTTAGCCGTGAAATGTAAATTTATTATGGAAATAGTGCAAAACCCCGTATGCTGACAAACTTCCAGGCATTTATTTCTCTACTTTGAAATAGTTTTGGCTACATCTTACTTGATTTATACTTGTTTCATATTTTGTTGATTACTTGCTGCTCAAATTTCCTGGGAAATAAACTAACGGTCTCAACCCTTGCTTCAGGGTGCTGATCTATTTTTCCGGTCAGTTCTCTCAAACATGCAAAAGGTTTACTTGAGCAGGAATCCAACAGCAGAAAAGATTCTGGGCCTTGTCCGTTCTTATGATGGGGACAACATTTGCTTTGATCACTTTGCTTTCAGAACATTTGCTGTGAGTACTCGCTTAAACGCTAGTTCTGTATATAGTTGCTGGCTTGCTGCATGCTCTGTATTGCATAATGCACAAGTTGCGCGCTGTTGATTATTGTAAGAACAAGTTCCCTTCTGCTATAACTGCAGCTTGATGGTTATGGTATAAACTCGCTTGCTGAATTTTTCACTGATTTTGGTTACGAGTCTCGTGAAGAACTAAGGTTTCCTGCAAAAAAACTAAGAGCACTGTGGTTTTCCCCTCCCAAGAGTGATGGATACAGCGGCACTGGTACATATGGACCTTTGCCAAGGATATTCATTTCTGAACTTCTTGTAGATGAGCTGAGTGCTCCAAGCCAGGTAGTCCTTTGGTTATTTATTTAATTTGTTCAGTTGGTTTGTCTAAGATACTGTACTATGGATAACTGCGCATTTTATTCATAACATGCTTGTATGGTTGAAGGCATTCCGGACATTACTTGTATGGATGAAGGAAGACTACTGAAACATATCACCATAGGAAAAAGTTGCCTTCCGAAAGCCATTTCTCTTTATGTCTTATTTCCGTAGTTCTCTAAGAGTAAATGCTCAAGGTTCTAATGTTCTAGTATACACTAAGACTAGTATTAAGATATCTAGTTCAAAAATTCAGATCTTAACCTCGGACCTCTATGCTATCTTATCAGGGAATTTGACTGCTGGGCTCTGATATGACTGCCAGTAGAATTTTTTCATTCCCATATTTTAATTGTACTATTAAATTATATTCTTCTTATCAAAATGTTTTATCTGGTTGTTCTATGCAGGAAATTGTACGCAAATACATTAAAAGTTCAGCTAAGGGAAATAAATATGCTGTTCTTGCTACTACATCTGGGGAGCTGACATGGGAGAAGCCCATTTATTCTGATTTCCAGGCTTTATCTAGGTACTCATCTTATTGACTCTTGACTCCTTTAACTGGCCAAGAGCTAAATCATATCTTGCTTACCAAAAAACTATTCACATATTTTTGTGTAATTCTGTGCAATTCCAGAAGAAATGAAGTTGCCTGTTTTCTACATGCTTAGTGTCGTTCCTGATTCTGTCTTTCACACATTTTTTTTGGACCATTGTCTTTCACACTTTGTTTCTTTATTATATTATTAGTCATGCTCACTATCTCTGTTCTTCCATTTGGACACCAGGGAAAGTGAATATGCTGCATGGACTCTTGCTAATGGCTATGCTCTGAACCATGCCACAGTTTCCACCCATCGCTTAGAATCGGATATCAGAAGTATTAGTAAGTTCAACAAATTTGTGGAGGACAATGGGTTCAAGTTAAATACAGAAGGAGGGATTTTGAAAGGTCTGTTGCTGATTTCTGAACCACCCAGATTGTATTCAGCAGTGTTTTGACAAATTGCCTCCAGTTCTCATACCTTAGCTACTTGTATTGAAAAGTGGAAGTACAATTCGTACCGGGCCATTACGCGTAACCATGGTTTCTATTACCTTTATAAAAGATGCATTTTTGGTTGACTGTTAGCTCTTCTTTTCTGACTACATTGATTAACTGTTAGTAGGTTTCAAATATTTACGTTTCATGGGCGCATATGATCACTTGAAATAATTTGAAATATCTTGGGAATAACTGTTAGCTGAAGGAGACATGCTTTTAAAAAAAATACTGTATCTTGTTTTGACTAGAAACTGATTTGCATGTTTTTTCTCTATATGATTTAACAGTGAGTCCTGATGGTCTCCTCCAGCAAAGCTCGACTGTAGCTGATTCAGATTTATTTACTTTTGCTGATGGAATCACTGAATCTATTCCACGTTCCTATATCGAATTTGCGGAACGCCTGCCACTCCCACAGTTCAAAGATTTGCAAGATGAAGAGGTTTGCATTATTTGTTGCGAAAGTATTGATTATTTACTAATCGTTTTCCTTTCCTGCATAATCCAAACTTGAAAGTGTGCTGACATATTATATTGTCGCATCTTAATGAAATTGGGGGCCGTGTGGCCCCTTCCAGTAAAACAATCTCTCACTTCAGTCAGGGATTATCACTATAAGAATACTACTTAAGTATTAAGTGTCGGCACTTAATACACTCCTGCATAGGATATTAAACGCTGCACTCTCACTTAGCCAATATGAAGTTGTCCTTCTGATCTCCTAATGTAGTTATTTATTTTCTTACTTTCTGAAGGTCAAGGAACACCACAGACGTGATGGTTTTGAGGTAGGCAATGCAGACAAGATATTTGAGAGTACATCAAGAGATCAGCTTACCCGAAGGTCTGCATAGACGGTGACTCTATATCGACCATTCTGCAGGCGATGTGCCTCTTGGAAGCGTGTTGAGAGTGTGTGTTGTGTAATTACTGTATATACTACATAGCCTGAAGTGTGTTGAAAATCACAGGCTCAATAAAGATAAATATTTCCTAATGCCTCAAGTCTGGAACTCAGCTTTCTCTATCGTATTATTTTCGTTTGGCTTGTCATGGATCTCCTTTGTTTTATTTATTCTAAACTGATTTTTAGAAATGTATGAAATAGTTTAACATGGCATGATGGCTAGTTCCTCTATGAATTTGTGGCACCCTAGTCCATGGAACTTTTATAGCAGATCAAGGCAAGTGTTTGCATGAGAAAGGTTGATTGGACTCTGTTTTTTGAAGCACTGAGTATAGCTTCATGAGTTGTCACCAAAGATATCATTTACTTTCAAAACTCTAAACAGTTTTTTATAACCATCTAATCCCTCTGTTCCGAAATATAAGACGGTCAAATTTATTTAGGCACCGAAATATCTCGAGTTTTCACTTTTGCCCCTCCGGTTTCGGTCTCGTGTCCGCCTTTTCCCCTCGCCGCTTCGCCCTGAGCTCCGCGTCGCGGCTTCCTTCCCCACCGCCTAAGCACTGCGCTTTTCGGCCCCTCCTGTCCACACACGAGACCGCGCGTCTCTGTTCCCCCGTCTCGCTCCCGCCCGCCGCCCTTCTCCCGGCACAGATCCCTTTGCCCTGAGCTCCGCGTCGCGGCTTCCTTCCCCACCGCCTGAGCACTGCGCTTTTCGGCCCCTCCTGTCCACACACGAGACCGCGCGTCTCTGTTCCCCCGTCTCGCTCCCGCCCGCCGCCCTTCTCCCGACACAGATCCCTTAGTCAAAGGGGTCATTTGTATGCCCCTGATCAACGGGGGGGGGGGGGGGTGCGTCCGTGCATGGCGCCGTCGGCCGGTTTGGGCTTCTGGTCCTGGCCTCCGTGTGGTGCCGCTCTACCCCAGCCATGTGACGCCCGTGGTGGTGCTGCTCGTCCACGGCTCCAACCCCCTCTACCTCGACGCCGACGCTGGTGGGGCGGTGCTATTGGCGCAAACCCGGTGTTGGCATGGTTGTCTACTCCCACTAAGGGTATTGTGAGCTTCCATTTTTGTCTCTATGTCTATGATTACCGAGCTTCCATTTCTTGCTGCAATAGAGGACGCAGTACAAATAGAGGGTGTTTGTGATCGACCATAGTTCTCCGGTGTCCACCGTGTTTGGGATCGATCAGTGCTGGCCTGGCCAAGACGTGGTCAGAGGGGAACATTTTGGGTCTCATGATTTTGCTCTAGTGAGATGAACCACTGCTATGCTATGTGGTTGATATGATATGATTCTGAGTCATTGAACTGATGCAATTTTGCTTACTTATGTTGATGTGTTCAAAGAGTAGAAGTTTACATCATGATTTTATTCCTCTACTCAAGATCAAATTTAGAGTTTGTACTCCGCTGTACTCTCTTTTTCTAAATCGACTTGGCTGTATAATGTGTTCAAAGAATAGGAGTATCTCTTAGTCATGATTAGCTTACATTTAGTACTCTATACATATAATGTGGGACCTCGGATTTACGGTCCGAGAATCCCTATTGTGTCTGCAATTCACGCTCCCATGATCAGTGAGGCGTGAGCATAACCGACTAGTAACATAACAACATCCTTAAATTAACGAAGTATAAGACTTACATAGTTTCCTTTATGGCGGTACAAACAACAGCAGCGGACTTCTTCAATCGTAGAGCCCATGTCATGCCTGGGAAGAAGGCCTAGCTCGCATAGGCGTCGGTTACTCCTTCAGCTTTAGTATCTGAAAATATGGTCAAGTAAATAGTCAGGGACAAAGCCAGTGAGTACTTTGAATGTACTCGCAAGAACACCGAGATGAGGTAAAGCAAGGATAATGCAATTTCGGTTGTGGTGAGATAGCTATAATCTACATTTGTTTTTGAAAATCCTAACTTGGCATCTCTATATATTTTTTGAAAAGAGTTGTTGAAAACATGTCTCCTTTTTGAAAAGCAGGATATAACCATATCCTCTGTAAATCTTTTTATAAAACAGTTTTAAAGTAAAATCCCTTTTTAAAACCTCTTGGACCATTTAAGGTCAAAACAAAGCCTTAGAATTTTACTTTCTCTTATTTCTCTAGCTCATTACAAGGGTACTCCTAGGGATTACATTTTCAACCTTCCTTGACCGTGGACACGGCTATTCAAATATATTATACTCTGCAGAGTTGGTGCACTTTACCCACAAGAATCAATACAACCATTGTGATTTAACCACGGTCCATTACTCAAAGTAAACGAGGGTTTGGATAATCAAACCTAACCTTTTATTTGTCATCCCTAGAAAAGACAGCTTTCCCTTTTGGGTTTGTTCTCTCCCGCAACGAGTATGTGGCACTTTAGGGCCATAGTCCTCCCTTCTGCACTTCCGTATACCCAAACTCTTAGCTTGGCCATATACCATAACTTTGTGACTCCACTTCCTTCTCCACTCCTAAATCATACCGTCCACGGGAGACCCAATTGTTGCACCGGCTCCTGCCAAAGATAGTCCGCAAGCCCCAGATCCATAGATCTTTGAAGAGCCTACCCGGAATTCAGGGGATTTCTCCCCTATAGCACATGTAGGGACTATCCATGCTAAAGCCAACAAAATACGAGCTAAGCCTCATGTCCTGGGGTAATGTGGTTGCATAGATAAATTGTTCCGGTAAAGGCGTAGAGCATCCCTTCTCTTTCTCTTGTCCATCTTTCTCGCTTCTCATCATCATCATTTCTTTAGTAAAAACGTCCACTTGGAAACGATGCCTCTTTCTAAGGGTTTTTACAATGTACTTTTGAAAACGATTGTAGTAAACCCCAAAGCAGTTTTATTTGTCAAAACCGGGTTTTCCAATGAGGTAAGATGCTAATCATCTGAACCTCGATATAAAGGGGGGGAGTAGGTGTGATGGCTGCAAGTGCACATATCGTTTATAGCTAGTTTCTAAGTTAAGATGTCGATCCCACAGGGAGCACAAAGATAAGTGTTTATGGGTGAAGTCTCTGTCACACTCAAAGTTGTCATGGGTCTTCGAGTGAATTGACTGCAAGTGTTGAAATAAGAATAGAATTTGGATTAAAGGAATGTATTTAAATAAAACTAAAATATAAACTTCAGAAATAAAAAGCATAAAAGTAAAGAACAATTGATTGATTGTTGTTTTCTACAAATGACAAAGTAGGCGCGGGGAGATACATTTCATGGTGATAGTGAATGTGCCAGGTGGACGAGTGATAAATGTAACTATTATAATCTTATAAGTATATGTGTAGGCGAGCAACCCATAATTGGTCGGAACTCCTCTTGGTAGATTTCATCCCAACTTCAATAATCCTACTAGTCTGTTACCAAAACCATGGTCAGTCACTAGACGATTAAGATTCTTCAGGTTTCTTAGCAATTAAGCTCCTTGGATCAAACTAATGCAATAAGCATAGTGGTTCCTCGTGATCCTCGAGTCAAACTAGTTTCCTATTGATATTCCCGTGTCACTCGGGGGGTCGCCGGTTTGCTAGCGAACAAGATCCTATCTATGTAGAACAAAGCATCAAGTTTTCTGGTCCCTTAATTATACAACAAGCATTAGGCATCCCACAGATAGTCAAGTACACATAATATAATAACTAAAATTAATCACAAACTAATGGAAAATATGTAGGCACATCACATCTCACCAATCCCTTATATCTCCCACACCCAAAGGAACTTACTCACACATGAGAGAAGAAAGCATCATCAATATATTTAAATAAATGGAGTTCTTCTCGATATTACTGTGGAGATCCACAATAGAAATAGAAAAGCAATCCAACATAATTCAAGATAGGAAGAAACAATCTCAAACCCTAGTCTTGCAAGGTGAAGATCTCTCTCTCTCTCTCTCTCAAGTACAAGTAATGGCTATGTGAGGTGAAGTGGCTAGTGTAGGGGTTTGTAGCATGTAAAACAAAAAAATTCTATCGCATGAACACAAACAAGCCAAGATCTATCTACTAGATTGTAGAAACGAGTCGATTAGAGTACTCACCCTCGAAGATTCCAAAGCGATTAACGAGAGCAGATTCTCGTGGGTGATGTAGTCGTACACTTGCCGATCTCAAGATCGCGTAGACGATCCTTCTGGCGCTGCATTCCGGCAGCGCTTCCGCAGTCGGTCACACGTTCGGTACTCGATGAAGACCTTCCTCTCCCTTGTTCCAGCAGGCAGCGGAGGTTGTAGTTCTCTCCTCGCGATTCTCGCAGCACGATGGCATGGTGTTGGAAGTAGAGGGGAGATTCCGCAGGGCTTCGCCTAAGTCGAAGCGGGTTATGGTGGAGTATTAGGGTTTCCCCGACAATCTAGGGTTTCGAAGCTGGAGAGGAGGAGGTGGTCGGCGGCGGCTAGGGCGGCGCCGACTTGGTGCAGCGGCGGCGTGGCGGCGGTGTGGGGAGGGGCTGGTGTTGTGTGTCTTGGAGGGCACCCCCTCCCCTCTATTTATGAGAGGGAGGAAGCTTGGGAGAGGGGAGTTTGAATCCTTCCCCAACTCCTTCTCCTACTTGGATTGTGGTGGAGGGACAGAAGGATTCTTTCCTTCCTCCACCAGGATACATTGTCCCAGTTTGACTTTTTCAAACTTGCCTTTTGACTTTCAATTTGGAGTTTAATTTCTTTCTTTCAATGCCCAACCAAGTGATCTAGGACATGATGCAATCATTCCACTTAGTCATGATACATTCATGCACCCTTCCCCTTCCAGTCCACTGAATCTTCTAGACCCTTCCAGATCATTCCGGTGAAAACACCGGAATCATTCCCAAACTTCGAAATTGGACTTTCCTTATATGAATCTTATTCTCCGGACCATTCCAGATCTCCTCGTGATATCCCGGATCCCATCCGAGACTCCGAACAACATTCAGTCTTCCTACTTACATTCCATATCTACTAAGCAACATCGAATCCTTAAGTGTGTCTCCCTACGGTTCGTGAATTATGTAGACATGACCGAGACTCTTCTCCGATCAATAACCAATAGAAGAATATGGAAATTCATATGGCTCCCACATATTTCTATGATTACTTTGAGATCGAATGAACCACTTACATACGATGCCAATTTCCCTTTGTCTCGTGATAGTTTACTTATCCAAGGTCTAATCGTCGGTATCTCTGCATACCTAATTCAACCTCGTTACCGATAATTACTATTTTCTCGTTTACATGATATGTGATCCCTTGTGAGCCAGTCACATGATTGCAAGCTAATTGGATGACATTCCATCGAGAGGGCCCGTAATATATCTATCCGTCATATGGATGAAAAAATCCCACTCTTGATCCATGTGCATCAACGCATACTTTCCGAACACTCAATGCCACCTTTATAGCCACCTAGTTACGGTGTGGTGTTTGATGTCATCAAAGCATCCTTCCGGTGATGGTGATTAGCATGATCTCATGGTCGAAGGAATTAGGTTACTATGTATCAGAAAGCTTATAGCAAAGAAACTATTGAAATGACTTGATCTTTATGCTACGCTTATCTATAGTAGTATGTCCATCACACCATTCTCCTAATGATATGATCTTGTTGTTAACAACATCTCAATGTTCATGACCTAGAAACCATGATCATCTATTAGCCAACAAGCTAGTATTATAAAGAGGCTTTACTAGGGACTCTAATTTAGTTTACAGATCACACAAGTATTAATGTTTCCGGTTAATACCATTATAGCATGAATGTAAACATTTATCATAAACACAAAGATATAATAATAATAACTACTTTTATTATTGCCTCTAGGGCATATCTCCAACAGCTAGGAGGTCGAAGATCGTGCAGCGAGATGAGGAATGTCTTCTCCTTCTTCTTCGGATGTCTTCTTTCTCCCTTCTGGATGGAATGACGCTCGTGTGTTTTGTTTTCGACCCTCGCCCCTTCACGAAAGTTATCCCTTTTGACAAGGCGAAGGCGGTGGCAAATATACTGCGGGAACTATATGGCCGGAGAAAATGTTTGCGCCGTATAGTTGGTCGTTAAAGCTTCTAAATGCCTCTCTCGTTTGCTTCCAAATAGATACTTGCTTGTTTTCGCCTGAATATTGTGTTTCTGTTGTTAAACCCTTCTGTTGATGTTCAGAACCTGAAACACACATTAAAAACCAAGTTTTCTTCACTGCCGAAGTACTAGCGTTAGGTAAAACTAGAAAACCATCAAATCTAGACAAAAACCATAAATAAATACCATAAAAATGTATCGAATCTCACATCTATCAACTCCCCCAAGCTTAGATGTTGCTCGCCCTCGAGTGACAAGAAAATAAGGAAGAATAGCAGAGATTCAAAACTGAAATAAAAGAACTTACAAGCTCGAATTGGTGTCAAATTCTTTTCTTCACAATCCATGCAATCTTAAACATGATCATACAAATATTCACAAGATTGCACTGAGTCCACTTCCTAACCACATATATCTTGCTAGCAAATAAATTATATGCCCTAGTAAGTGTCAAAAGTTTAGCTAGGATAGTGAAACAAATTCTTTTGGTTTCTATCTTTGTCGAGAGATAAAAATATTTTTCTCTTGTTTCTTTAATAAATTGGGAGTACTCAAGTTGGCACCAAAAACATTTAAATTAAAGAACAACTCATCTACTCCCACGTCAAAATTTGAAGACTCTCAAAGCACCATTTTCCTTTTCTTGCTTTTCAAAAAATTCAACTCTTCCATAGAGAAACCATGCCACTGTTTTTAACATGTTAATTGGGGTTGTGTTGTGCACTCGTGACCATGCCAATAGATGACTGTTGAGCAATAGTGGGCCAGAGAAGTACTACAACTTCACTTGGAATGTGGAATCATGGGGGAACTAAAAAATTTACTCGCCATAGCATTGCAGCTATAGACGCTTATATAACTCAATAGCTAAAATCAAGTGGTTTCCTATATTTAGATCGTTCGTTGGCCGGCGGAGTTAATAGTTCCTCAATGAGCACGATAGTGTTGTATTGACACGCATAAAACAATATCTTACTTTAATTATAAGAAAAAGAAGTGGCATAATCTCTACTACTTCAAAGTATCCATTTTATCAAACAATTTCATTCAAGAGTGCTATCAAGTCTATTTACATTAGGCTCAATGAGGTTGAGTGATTCTAAAATCAAATCCTTTGGGCTAAACATGGACTCAAGTCATATTTTGGATGCTTTTTCATGTTGTAAAAATGTTGGAAATATTTTAACCAAGTTCATTGCTCATTATTTCAAAGCTAAAAAGGAGACACTGGCAAGGGAATATAATTTGTAAGATAACAAGCTAAGTGGGGAGCGACTCTAGTGCAAGCGAGAAAATAATTGTAGGGTCAATTTAAAATTGCAGAAGTGGTGATGAAGAGAATGTGATACCTCCTCTTGCTTGCTTCATTATTGTACTTGAGTTGAACCCCGCCATATTTCCCTATTGCCTAGTCACCTGAAATTGAGCAATCTCTAAGAGAAAACAAAGAAACAAATTTGCAAATAAAAGTTACATCTATTTTTTTGTGTTTTTGATTTAGGAATGCAAAGATGAAAGTAAACATGCAATTCTTTGAATAAAACAAATTAAAAGAAGAAAAATAAAATATGAATGCAAAGTTTGGAGGTTTTCAAACCTTTCCCAAGCTTAGGCTGTTGCCAGGCTTAGTTGTTGCCATCATTAGGCGGATGCTACGGGTACTGCTGGTAGAAGTCGGGGAAGTTGGTCATGAAGTGACTGAAGTTGTGAGTTAGAGCACTCACATCCTCATTCACCCCCTGTAAGGTGTGGTCGATCTCCCCAACGCGCTGGTTGAGCTGCAGAAAATCTTGAGGGACATAGTTGAATCTGTGTTGCTATTGTTGCTGGTTGGGCCACGTGTCCTAGGGTCCCTCCTGCTGCTGCTGTCCTTCCCAAGCAGGGTTGTACTCCTTCTCCTGCCCCTGCTCATCCTACTGCTCTTCTTCTTCATCTTCTCCTTGGTTAGGATGGAGTGGAACCATGATATCATCTACTTGATCCTTGGTGAGGATCCAATTGTTCTTTCCCAGAATTGAGAAAGCTTGTGGACAAGGCAATGTCACCTGCTCATCTTGTGCAACATCAAGATACCCGAACTGATAGGCTCGGAGCCTCCTGTTAGCTCGGTAAACACCGAGGAAGCCACAAGCAGTTATATATTTGGCATCCATAAGTATGGAGCCGTCTATAGGTTGCATAACAGGTATTGGTATGTTCAATGCTTGGACAAGGTGGGTTACCAATCCACCAATGCGAATGTAACCTTTCTTTTTGTTGCTCTGGTGGCGAAAATGCTAGAGGAATAGAGCTGCAGGATTAGGGTTTTAAGGAACATCAGGGAAGAGCTCCTTGGTGATCATGGCCATGTCTGCATTGGCCATGGAACCAATATCTCTTCTTCCCAACAGTGTATTGGCGAGGAACAAGGCAAAGTAGCGAATTGTCGGGTTCTGGATGGTGGACATCTTCTTCTGGTAGAAGTCCCTGCCAGCGTTAACAGAAATAATCTCCCAAGTTTCTCCACTTGAGAGCTATATAAATTTGTAACAGTTGACTCCCCAGTGTTAGGGAATGCAAAAGCTTCACAAATTTTTTGGAAAGTTATTTGATACAGCTGCTGGTTTATAGTGAAGCTCACCGTGCATGCATTACCTTTTTCCTTGTGGTCATCGTAGAAGGAGGCGGGGAACTCAAAGGTGAGCTTAGTGTAGGTGTGGTGGCTTGCGTAGGCGAGGAGTGATAGACCTGTGTTTGCACATATGAGGTAAATTGGATCTATACTATGATGGGAGAGACAGGCACCCGCAAAGCCACTTATGCAATACAAAGTTGCATGTTAAGCGTGGAGCAAGTCTCATGAACGATGTCATGTAAGGTTAGCCCGGGCCTCTTCATCCCATCATACCGCAAGATGCAAAGTACACAAGAAGCAATTGATAATAAAATCACCACCGCCCACAATGACCATTGTGTTCTACTCGTGCAACAGATCTACATATAGACACGGCTCTGATACCACTGTAGGGGTTCGTAGCATGGAAAACAAAAAAATTCTACCGCATGCAAACAAACAAGCCAAGATCTATCTACTAGATTGTAGCAACGAGTCGATAGAGGAACTCACCCTCGAAGATTCCAAAGCGGTTAACGAGAGCAGATTCTCGTGGGTGATGTAGTCGTACTCTTGCCGATCTCAAGATCGTGAAGACGATCCTTCCGGCGCTGCGTTCCGGCAGCGCTTCCGTAGTCGGTCACACGTTCGGTACTCGATGAAGACCTTCCTCTCCCTTGTTCCAGCAGGCCGGCAGCACGACGGCGTGGTACCGGAAGTAGAGGGGAGATCTCGCAGGGCTTCGCCTTAAGCCGAAGCGAGTATGGTGGACTATGAGAGAGGCCTTGGTGATCTAGGGTTTAGAAGGCACCAAGGGGAGAGTGTAGCCGGCGGCTAGGGTTTGGGATCACCCCAACTCGGAGAGTTGGTGGTGCCCTAGGCGGCAGCAGCAGCAGGGGTGGTGGCGCCGGCAGCTTAGGGTTAGGGTTTGGGGTGTGAGAGGTGTAGGCTAGAGGGGCAGCCCTGCCCCTCCTTATATAGGTGGGAGGGCACCGGTTGGGAGGAGGGAGTCCTCCCCCAACTCGTCCTCCTTGGCCGGCAGGTGGAGGGAGGAGGACTTCCTCCCCAAGTAGGTTTCCTACTCTCCCTCCACCAAGCAAACTTGCCATTTGAATTTTCAAATTGGCGTTTGACTTTTCAAACTAGGATTTGATTTCTCCCTTTATTTTGCCCAGCCATGC
Organism: Avena sativa; assembly: GCA_916181665.1. Taxonomy (NCBI): domain Eukaryota; kingdom Viridiplantae; phylum Streptophyta; class Magnoliopsida; order Poales; family Poaceae; genus Avena; species Avena sativa. The sequence goes on from OV702282.1 coordinate 171,064,149, forward strand.
TACCTAGTACATGATGCAACCATTCCATATTGTCATGACACATTCATGTACCCTTCCCCTCCGGAGTGCCGGACCTTTCGGATCCTTCTAGAACATTCCCGATGAAAACACCGGAATCATTCCCCAACTCCGAAACAGGACTTTCCTTATATGAATCTTATTCTCCGGACCATTCCGGGTCTCCTTGTGATATCCTGGATCCCATCCGAGACTCCGAACAACATTCGGTCTCTTAATCATCATTCCATAACTACTCAACAACATCGAATCCTTAAGTGTGTCTCCCTATGGTTCGTGAATTATGCGGACATGATCGAGAAACTTCTCCGATCAATAACCAATAGAGGAATCTGGAAATTCATATGGCTCCCACATATTTCTACGATTACTTTGCGATCGAATGAACCACTTACATACGATACCAATTTCCCTTTGTCTCATGATAGTTTACTTATTCGAGGTTTTGATTGTCGGTATCTCTGCATACCTAGTTCAACCTCGTTACTGATAAGTACTCTTTTCTCGTTCCCGTGGTATGTGATCCCTTGTGAGCCAGTCACATGCTTGCAAGATAATTGGATGACATTCCACCGAGAGGGCCCAGAATATATCTATCCGTCATATGGATGGACAAATCCCACTCTTGATCCATGTGCCTCAACCCATACTTTCCGAATACTCAATGCCACCTTTATAGCCACCTAGTTACGGTGTGGTGTTTGATGTCATCAAAGCATCCTTCTGGTGATGGTGATTAGCATGATCTCATGGTCGAAGGAATTAGGTTACTATGTATCAGAAAGCTTATAGCAATTGAACTATTAAAATGACTTGATCTTTATGCTATGCTTATCTATAGGAGTATGTCCATCATATCATTCTCCTAATGATATGACCTTGTTATTAACAACATCTCAAATGTTCATGATCAAGAAACCATGATCATCTATTAATCAACAAGCTAGTATTATAAAGAGGCTTTACTAGGGACTCTAATTTAGTTTACAAATCACACAAGTATTAATGTTTCTGGTTAATACTGTTATAGCATGAATTTAAACATTTATCATAAACACAAAGATATAATAATAACTACATTTATTATTGCCTCTAGTGCATATCTCCAACATCCACATGTTCCATGAACAATAGACCATTATTTTCTCCCTAGTGGCAACAACACATCTACAACCGAAGAGATTTCGGTCACTTCCCTTGGAAACTGGAGGCATGAACCCACTATCGAGCATAAATACCCCCTCTTGGAGTCACTAGCAACTACTTGGCTAAGATAGCTACTAACAACGGAGAGCATGCAAGATCACAAACAACATAGACATGATAGAATCATAAAGACAAAACCATTAATCAAACCAACATAATAATCTCAATATCCATCAGATCCCCGCAAACACAACATGCATGATTACAAATAGATTAGATCTTGATCATGAACGGAGCTCACAAGATCTATACATGAAAGCACAAAGGAGGAGATAAAACCATCTAGCTACTACATGGACCCATAGTCCAAGGTGGAACTACTCACGCATCATATCGGAGAGAAGGCCTCCGGGATGATCTCCCCTCCGGCAGGGTGCCGGGAAGAACTTCAGATCCCTCGATCTAGGGACGATGGTGGCGGCGGCTACAGACGGTTTCATGGATATTTGATCGGGTGATTAGGGTTTCTGCATCAGGGGCTTCTTATATGCGAAGGGGGAGACCAAGGCGGTGGCCAGGGTGCCCAAACCCTAGCCAGGCGCGGGGTCGGGCCCACCCGCGCCTGGGCTGGGTCTGCTATAGGGGTTCGTAGCATGGAAAACAAAAAATTTCTACCGCATGCAAACAAACAAGCCAAGATCTATCTACTATATTGTAGCAACGAGTCGATAGAGGAACTCACCCTCGAAGATTCCAAAGCGATTAACGAGAGCAGATTCTCATGGGCGATGTAGTCGTACTCTTGCCGATCTCAAGATCGCGTAGACGTCCTTCCGGCAGCGCTTCCGCAGTCGATCACACATTCGGTACTCGAGTGAAGACCTTCCTCTCCCTTGTTCCAGCAGGCAGCGGAGGTTGTAGCACTCTCCTCGCGATTCCGGCAGCACGACAGCGTGGTACCGGAAGTAGAGGGGAGATCTTGCAGGGCTTCGCCTTAAGCCGGAGCTAGTATGGTGGACTATGAGAGAGGCCTTGGCGATCTAGGGTTTAGAGGCACCAAGAGGCGGATATTGGACGGCGGCCTAGGGCTTGGGGAAGCCCCAAGTCGGCGGCTAGGAGAAACCCTAGGCCGGCGGCGACTTGCAGGAGGCCGGCGGCTAGGGTTAGGGTTTGGGTGGTGTTAGGTGTAGAGAAGAGGGGCAGCCCTGCCCCTCCTTTTATAGGTGGGAGGGCGCGGCCAAGGGGTAGGGATTCCTCCCCCAAGTCGGCCTCCTTGGCCGGCGGGTGGAGGGAGAGGAACTCCTCGCCAAGTAGGTTTCCTACTCTCCCTCCACCAAGCAAAACTGCCGTTTGACTTTTCAAATTGGCGTTTGACTTTTCAAACTAGGATTTTATTTCTCCCTTTATTTTGCCCAGCTATGATACCTAGTACATGATGCAAACATTCCACATTGTCATGACACATTCATGTACCCTTCCCCTCCAGAGTGCCGGACCTTCCGGAACCTTCTAGAACATTCCCGATGAAAACACCGGAATCATTCCCCAACTCCGAAACAGGACTTTCCTTATATGAATCCTATTCTCCGAACCATTCCGGATCTCCTCGTGATATCCCGGATCCTATCCGAGACTCCGAACAACATTCAGTCTCTTACTCATCATTCCATAACTACTCAACAACATCGAATCCTTAAGTGTGTCTCCCTACGGTTCGTGAATTATGCGAACATGATCGAGACACTTCTCCGAACAATAACCAATAGAGGAATCTGGAAATTCATATGGCTCCCACATATTTCTACGATTACTTTGCGATCGAATGAACCACTTACATACGATACCAATTTCCCTTTGTCTCCTGATAGTTTACTTATCCGAGGTTTTGATCGTCGGCATCTCTGCATACCTAGTTCAACCTCGTTACCGATAAGTACTCTTTTCTCATTCCCATGGTATGTGATCCCGTGTGAGCCAGTCACATGCTTGCAAGCTAATTGGATGACATTCCATCGAGAGGGCCCAGAGTATATCTATTCGTCATATGGATGGACAAATCCCACTCTTGATTCATGTGTCTCAACCCATACTTTCCGAACACTCAATGACACCTTTATAGCCACCCAGTTATGGTGTGGTGTTTGATGTCATCAAAGCATCCTTCCGGTGATGGTGATAAGCATGATCTCATGGTCGAAGGAATTAGGTTACTATGTATCAGAAAGCTTATAGCAATTGAACTATTAAAATGACTTAATCTTTATGCTACGCTTATCTATAGGAGTATGTCCATCATACCATTCTCCTAATGATATGATCTTGTTGTTAATAACATCTCAATGTTCATGATAGGGAAACCACAATCATCTATTAACCAACAAGCTAGTATTATGAAGAGGCTTTACTAGGGACTCTAATTTAGTTTACAAATCACACAAGTATTAATGTTTCCTGGTCAATACTATTATAGCATGAATGTAAACATTTATCATAAACACAAAGATATAATAATAACTACATTTATTATTGCCTCTAGGGAATATCTCCAACATCTGCCCCCCTGGCTGGCCCCCCCGACTCCCCTCTGGACTTCTTGTTCCCCACGGAAAGTAATTAACTTTGTCGTTTGTCCCGTCCAATTCCGAGAATATTTATTTACCAACTTTTCTGAAACCAAAAACAACAGAAAATAGGCATCTGGCACTGTTGCAACTTGTTAGTAGGTTAGTACCAGAAAACATGTAAAAATCACCTCAAAGTGTGGACAAGTAAAGCAAAGTAGACACTAAGCAAGCATGGACCATCAAAAATTATAGATACGTTTACAACGTATCAGCATCCCCAAGCTTAACTCCTGCTCGTCCTTGAGTAGGTAAGTGATAAAAAGAATAATTTTGAGGTGACATGCACCCTCACAATAAAGATCCAACCATTTGCAAGCATTGAATGCTAGGATCAAAGAACTCTAAACATGTGCATGAAATATGGAGTTCTAACGATAGGACAAAGTAACTATGCATGCAACATGGCAAGCTACAAACAAAGATCATGAATAACATGCATTGAAAAACGTTTGTTTGTTTCACATGCAAAAAACATAGCATAGTGGTAATCAACTTGTCCCTCATAGAGTAGCAAATAGATGCATAGGACACCTGCAAGTTCACAAGCGTGACTAGAAACAAGTAGCACAAGAACAAGTAATATCACAATATGCATCAATTAATAAGCTTTGGAACACTGCACACAGAATGACAACTATGCTCTCTTAATGGTGCCTAAAGGTAGAAGGTGGAGACTCAATAGTGGTGGAAGAAAGGCCTTTTTGTAAAGTAAGCAGGGATTACAAGTTTCAAAAGGAGCTTCTAAAAATTATGGTACTTGTTAGCTTTCAGCCATCATTTCCTCTATCATAAGCATCTTGAAGTGGTTAAGGTTAAAGTGGCAGTGCTGGAGTATATTCTTAACAAAGTATAAGCTGGCAATATCAAGTCCCTTGAATACGAGGGCCACACCTCATGCATACTCAACTTTGGGTCCAGGTAAGTTCTTGTCATTGTAAGTATTTGCATATTGAGAACCGCCAACGGGGTACCCCTTGCACATGGTACAGGAGCTTTCCCATAACCAAAATGACAAGGCAAGCAGACAATGAGCATCTCAGCAATCTTTTTTTACCATATGCATAGCTTTTTATTGAGGATGCTTCATAGATAGCTCATTATGGTGATGCTGCAAGTTTCCACCATGATTAGGCATGTCTTAGGCTAGTGGCCCAGGTGTTTCTATAACACAGAATACAAACTCTATGGACTTACAAGTTCCCTCTTTATTTCACACCGGTGACATCCATAGACAAAAGAACATGATATCAAATGAGTACAACAAGGTACAAGTGCAATGTTGAAAACGTTCCCCGTGACAGCACATTTCTGCTAATTCCAACTTATAAGTGCAAGCATATACAACAAAGTTGTCACGATGATTCAAGTTTATTAAGGGCAAAGAATAAAGTGTGCCATCAGGTTCGTGAGGGCTTTAATCACTAAGTTTTCACATAACAAAATAGTTTTTAATTGGAAGATAGCTGAAAACAAGAATATACTTGGAATGGTGTAACACACCATGCATAGGAGTTTATAGTGGACACTTTGGAATAACTTGGTTTCTTGGGAGTTGGACGCATGAGTAGAGCTCACTCATACAAGTGGAGGCTAGCAAAAGACTAGGAGCAACCAACTAAGAGAGCAATAATGGCCATAATCATGCAGTGCAACAAAGCATACTAATCAAAGCAAAGAGTGGTACTACAAGTCAAGGACTAAATGATCATAGAGGATAATGGTGACTTGTGAGAGTCATAACATGGTGTGAGCATGTGCCAAGTCAACCCAAGCAAAGCAACGCATAATTTTTTCAAGGCACACTAAGAAATCCCAATTGTTTGGAACAAGACATGATACAGCAATAATAACTAAGCATAAGGTCAAAACAACACCTAGCATGTCATGCTAAAATCTAAGTCACAGTCAATGCAAGCTCCTCTTGCACTTCAAGCAAGAACTTACTACTCCTTTCCAAACACCAAGCAAACTTATTTGCAAAACAACACAGCGAGAACGGGGGTCCAAACTACTCAAGCAAACTAAACAAACTAAGCAAATCAAACAAAAAGTAAGATGCTCCAAGAACAACACAACTGTGCATGAAACAATAAAAACGAAGTGTCTAGACAGACCTGAGCTTTTTATTGATGAAGAAGGGGATGCCTTGGGAATCCCCAAGCTTTGACGCTTGTGCCTCTTGGATATTTCTTGGGGTGACACCATGGTGGCATCCCCAAGCTTGAGCTTTTGTCCATTCTTCATCTCATTGCATCATTCTCTCTCTACACCTGAAATTTTTCCTTCATACAAAACTTCACACAATCTTCATTAGCAACATTAGTGTATTCAAAAGATATTAGACCACTGGCAAAGCTTTGGAACAGCAAGTCTTTTCACTAAAAACACAAGCTACTGTAGTAACTCCTTCAAAAAGCTCAATTCACCTAAAGAGAACTCAAAAAGGAATCAATAAGAAGCAAATGCAAATAATGGCAGAAATTTGTCAAAATAGACCAGCAGGTAGAAATCGATTTTTTCGAACATCTTCTGTTGCTCAAATCAAAAAGTGTTGAACTAACAAAAGTTAGCTAACATACTGGGGGATTTATTCATCATTGTTGAGCTCAGTCCGAGTTACAGAGCCTCCTCACGATTTTTTTGGTGGAGGACAGAAATCTGTTTCAGGACAGCAACTCCCCAAATCTTACTTCCCTCTCATTAGAGGTCATTCTTGGAACAAAAAGCAAACAAAAAGGATAAGGAGAGGTCATTACTGAAGTAATAACTTCTAAGACTCAAGAAAACTCTTGGGTTATCTCCCAACAAGTACTTTTCTTTAACGCATTTAAGCTAGGCACAAGAAGCAAGAAGAATCAAGTATTTTCAAATTAAGAAGCATTAACATCCATACTTGCAAAGTCTTCAACTATGAAAGGTATCTCATCCAAATGGGTTTTGGAGGATCCCTTCTCATATCTCTTTGGTCTACTACCTTCATCAAAAAGATTTTCAGGAGCAATCCAATCAAAATTCTTTTCAAAGGCTTCATGCATTCCAACAAGATTAAAGGGTATGGGTATGTTAAATTCTTCTCTAGGCTTAGTTTTATCAGAAATACCCACAACATCTACACTTGATCCTAGCATATTGAAATGATCAAAGACCTTTTTGGCTTCCCTAGCAACATCATGAAATTCTTTTGATAAAGTTTCAAGGATGAATTCCCTCTTTTCAACATTCTTCTCTTCTTTTAATTTTAGGAACAAGAATTGTATGAAGGGGTTAAGGCTAACAAACCTAGCCTCCAACATATGAACTAAAAAAGCTGCAACAATCTCATAATTAGGAGAAAGCTCTGCTATAGATTTATCCTCAATATCCTCATGCTTGCTAACATAATTAAAGAATTCTTCAATATTATCGTTCCCAATTATGGAGCCACTACCTATTGCAAGATCTTTCAGGGCGAATTTGGGGAGCAACATGGTGAGCTAGAGCAAGGTGGAAACTAGAGCAGGAACTATTTCTTTTGTGTTTTTGAATAAAGCAAGCAAACCAAACTAGACTAATTTTTTTGGTTTTTTTGAAAAGAGGCAAACAAAGCCAAGCAAAAGAAACAAAGCAAACTAAAAACAAAGTAAAGATAAAGGAAGTGAAGGACTCCCCTAGTGAAAACGTCCTTAGCCTCCTCGGCAACAACGCTAGAAAAGCCTTGATGATGCTCGACGAGGCACTTCGTTGGTAACCCCAAGCGTAGGGTGTGAAGAGAAAGCAGCAAGTTTTCCCTCAGTTGAGACCGAGGTTATCGAACCAGAAGGAGGAAGGAAACGTCACACGGGTGTTGCAAGCAACGCGGAGACCTGCACAATACAAACTCAAGACTTTGCCCCAATGAATAAGTGAGGTTGTCAAGCTCACCGGTTTGCTGTAGCAAAGGATTAAACGTTTGGTGTGGAAGGTAATGGTTTTGTAACACCCCCGGTCACTCCGGACCGACGGCTGTCACTTCTGGCAGCTCAATAGGATCTCTAGACTAACCCCATAGACCAACACTAGTCTTTTCTGCGCACTTTGTCCTCACTCATGCGCACCCGGTTATCCACTTCCCGGTCGGTCACCCATCCTAGAATTGCTCTAGGCCAAGCACGCTTAACCTTAGAGTTCTTTTCGAATGAGCTTCCGGAAAAGAAGTTGCAACTTGTTGGTATGGGTTTCCTATCAATCCTATTGAGCCATGCGCCAGGGTCTCACATACACCCACCCTTAGAAGATCGACGTCCTCGTCGATCAACCACAAGCCAGGAACGTCCCCTCTTGGCACACGTCTGTGCGTCCAGTGCCGGCACATGTGCCATGCCGTGTCCACTCCGGGCCACACGCGCCATGCGCCACATGTCCGCCACTGACCCGCACACGCCCGTTTAACCGCGAGGGTCGGCTCTGATACCAATTTGTAACACCCCCGGTCACTCCGGACCGACGGCTGTCACTTCTGGCAGCTCAATAGGATCTCTAGACTAACCCCACAGACCAACACTAGTCTTTTCTGCGCACTTTGTCCTCACTCATGCGCACCCGGTTACCCACTTCCCAGTCGGTCACCCATCCTAGAATTGCTCTAGGCCAAGCACGCTTAACCTTAGAGTTCTTTTCGAATGAGCTTCCGGAAAAGAAGTTGCAACTTGTTGGTATGGGTTTCCTATCAATCCTATTGAGCCATGCGCCAGGGTCTCACAGGTTTGCAGCAAGTAAACAAGTAACAGTGGAGATGTATCAATGGTAAAGATTGGACCGGGGTCCATAGTTCCCTAGAGGTGCTCTTCTTAGATAAACAACATGGCATGAAGGGTAAACAAATTACAGCAGGGCAATTGACAGGAAATGAGCAAGGCATAACAATTCAATTACTAGTCAGAAAGATCCTATGAGATTTGATTAGGCAATACAACAACATACATAGACCGCCATCCAACTGCATCTATGACTAGAAGTCCACCTTCAGGTTATCATCCGAACCCCCTCCAGTATTAAGTTGCAAGCAACAGACAACTGCTTTAAGCAAAGTGTGTAAGGTAAACAGTCCACATGTTCCATGAACAAGAGACCGTTGTTTTCTCCCTAGTGGCAACAACATATCTACAACTGAAGAGATTTCTGTCACTTCCCTTGGAAACTAGAGGCATGAACCCACTATCGATCATAAATACCCCCTCTTGGAGTCACTAGCAACTACTTGGCCAAGATAGCTACTAACAACAGAGAGCATGCAAGATCACAAACAACACAGACATGATAGAATCATAAAGACAAAACCATTAATCAAACCAACATAATAATCTCAATATCCATCGGATCCCCGTAAACATAACATGCATGATTACAAATAGATTAGATCTTGATCATGAACGGAGCTCACAAGATCTATACATGAAAGCACACAAGAGGAGATACAACCATCTAGCTACTACATGGACCCATAGTCCAAGGTGGAACTACTCACGCATCATACCAGAGAGAAGGCCTCCAGGATGATCTCCCCTTCGGCAGGGTGCCGGGAAGAACTTCAGATTCCCCAGATCTAGGGACGATGGTGGCGGCGGCTACAGACGGTTTCGTGGATATTTGATTTGGTGCTTAGGGTTTCTGCATTGGGGGCTTCTTATAGGCGAAGGGGAGACCGAGGCAGTGGCCAGGGTGCCCAAACCCTAGCCAGGCGTGGGATGGGGCCCACCCGCGCCTGGGGTGGGTCTGTCCCCCCTGGCTGGCCCCTCCGGCTCCCCTCCGGACTTCTTGTTCCCCACAGAAAGTAATTGACTTTGTCGTTTGTCCCGTCCAATTCCGAGAATATTTCTTTACTAACTTTTCTAAAACCAAAAACAATAGAAAACAGGCATCTGGCACTGTTGCAACTTGTTAGTAGGTTAGTACCAGAAAACATGTAAACACCTCAAAGTGTGGACAAGTAAAAGAAAGTAGATACTAAACAAGCATGGAGCATCAAAAATTATAGATACGTTTACAACGTATCAGGGGAATACGCCCCTAATCCTAACCTTTTGTAGAGGGAATATGGCATTACACTAACTCCTGCACCTAAGTCATACAAGGCATTGTGAATATCAGTTTTTCCAATTGAGCATGAAATAGTTGGTATTCCGGGATCTCTTGATTTAGACAATAGCTTCCCATTAGCAGGATAACTAGTCACCATGGCAACGGTTTCAGTTATTTTTTTCTTTCTATTAAGAATATCACAGAGAAATTTAGAATAGGTAGGAACTTTTATTGCATCCGCAAATGGAATTTCTAGACAAAAATCACCAAGTGCTTTTTTGAAAAAGTCATAGATTACCTGATCCGGTGCTTTCTTTTTGTGATCTGGATATGGAAGTTTCTTACTCTTGTTTTTTACCTTTTGTGGGGGATCAGGCTCTTTAGTTACTTTCTTTTGTTGTTGCTTATCACTTTTCTTCTTTTCTACTACAACAACTTCATCTTCATTGCTTATCTCTTTTTCTTCTCTTGGATCAACAGTCTCTGCATCAGAGTCATAGCGGTCATCATGTGCATCATTCTTCTCCTCCAAGGTTTGATCTTGTGTTTCTTGAGAAGTTTCATCTTGAGGATCCACCCGTGTATCATCTTATTGGCTTGCTTTGAGCAAGGCTTTTTCCCTTTCATCTTTTTCAGCTTCATATTCTGGTGGTCCTAATGGTCCTTTAACAACTGCACCTCTCCTTGTAACAACATTAGTAGAAACAGGAATATTTATATCATCTTGAATAAAATTTGATAACCAGATGATATTTGTTCACATTGGGTTTCAATTATACTAAGGTACTTGTGAAATAATTTTATTTCTTTGCCAATCTCATCATAATTTTCTATAAGTTTAGCCAAAATATTATTGTGTCTTTGAAATTGCTTATGCAGGTTATTATGAGATTTGGCCTGTCGATATTTCAATTCTTGAAAAACTTTTCTAGTTTCATCCTCTTCAGTAAATACTTGTAACAAGTCTACTTTGTTTTCTTTAACAAGTTCAGAAGGTATACCTTTTTCTTTCATTGTTTTTCGTACTTCAGGCATAATATCAGGAGTTATACAAATAATCCCCTTTTCCAGCTTAGTACCAAAATCAGGATTATAAAGAGAATCATTCTTAGCCCTATTGGACATTAATTCCAAATAAGCTTTAGTAGTTAAAGTATTTATCGATCCTCCTGCTAATAAATCTAGCAACTCTCTGCATTAAGTATTAAGACCTTGGTAAAATAAATGACAAACGGTTGATTTAGAATAGCCATGATTAGGAATAATATTTATCATACCAAAAAATCGCTTCCAAGCTTGTGGGTAATTTTCTCCCATGTTCTGACTGAAATTGCCAATATTCTTTCTGATTTCAGTTACCTTTTAAAAGGATTAAAACTGTTTATGAATTTAACAATATAGTTTTCCCAACATTTAATGTAAAGACGAGGGAGAGAATATAACTAGTCTAGAGCCTTACCTTTAAGAGACCAACGAACTAATTTTAAACGGGAGAAATCTCTTGGCAAAACTTTTGGTCCAAGTGATGTTATCACATCGCTGAACTCTCTAAGATGTCTTCCTGGGTATTCATCTTCCCTTCCACTGAAATATTTTTCCTGCAAACTTTTAATAATATCACCATCAAATCGATATTCTCTAACTCCAGGATTAGGAAATTCTATTGGTTGTTTAAGAAAATCAGAATTTGGAACACTGTATTCTCTGAGATTTTTCTCAGATTTCTTGGGAGTTGTCCTGTGAATGGACATGATTTCCATGAAGTCACTAAGGTTTTGAACTTCAACTCTATTTGATCTCAAAAGTTTTTCATAGTTTCTTCACGTCTCTGAACAGTCACGCGCTCAAAATAATCTGGTAGATAGGTCTTACCAGAGCGTGTAGACCCTTTGTCTCCTAGGGAGACCATCTTGTAATAGTAACACCTGAAATGTCAAGATATAAACACTTAGTGCTTAGATCTCCGGCAACGGCGCCAGAAAATAGCTTGATGGCTGCAAGTGCACATATCATTTGTAACTAGTTTTGAAGTTAAGATGTCGACCCCACAAGGAGCCCAAAGGTAAGTGTTTATGGGTGAAGTCTCTGTCACACACATAGTTTTCACAGGTCTTCGAGTGAATTGACTGCAAGTGTTGAAATAAGAATAGAATTTGGATTAAAGGAATGTATTTAAATAAAAATAAAATGTAAACTTTAGAAATAAAAAGCATAAAAGTAAAGAACGATTAATTGTTTGTTGTTTTCTGCAAATGACAAAGTAGGCGCGGGGAGGTACAGTTCATGGTGATAGTGAATGTGCCAGGTGGGTGAGTGATAAATGTAACTATTATAATCTTATAAGTATATGTGTAGGCGAGGAACCCATAATTATTTAGAATTACTCTTGGTAGATTTCATCCCAACTTCAATAATCCTACTAGTCTGTTACCAAAACCATGGTCAGTTAGTAGAAGGTTAAGATTCTTTAGGTTGCTTAGCAATTAAGCTCCTTGGATCTGACTAATGCAATAAGCATAGTGGTTCCTTGTGATCCTGGAGTCAAACTAGTTTCCCATTGACGAGGGTTCAACTCGTCAATGCCCATTGTTATGGACTTGGGTTTTGGAGAATATGGGGATGCTAGAGATCGCGAGACGGTTAACAGACACGCGGCAAGGGGACACGGAGTTTACCCAGGTTCATGCCCCCATAGGGAAAACCCTACCCATGCTTGTCTGTTCTTGATTGAAGGCGGAACCGAAAGTTGCAGGGGTGCGCAGATGCAATCAGGCGTAAGGTGTGTGTATGAGTTGGGGGAGATACTCCTCGTCGTGCCCTCCTGGCCTTTATATGGGGAGGCCAGGTCTCGGTTAGGTCGAGTCGGTTACAAATTAGGGTTTCACCCTTTAAGATTCTATCTACATCTTGGCCGTGTTCTCCAAGGAGTCGAACTCCCCTCAAGCTTGGGACATCCGGAGTCTCCTTGGGCTTTTGCGTTAACAACAAGTCTTCGTGTGGGCCTTTACTGGGCTGGACCGGGTAGGCCAATGTTAGATACCCGTAGGTCATATCCATGTCAGTAGCTCCCGAGTGTTCAGTCGAATCATAGATTCGACTGGAGACTCTATAATCTTTTGGGTGGATATATTGGTTCATAGGGATTGTTGATATGTGTGTCTGACTCACCCGACAGATCAGGGTCAGTTAATGTCTTTGGACAAAACAACACGATCTACTTCAGACTAGAGTCCCCGGACTCGAATCCGGAAAGTTGCTGGCATAATTCGGCTCAGGCCACGAAGGTCTTACATGAGTCGAATTCCTGTGTTTAAGTTAAGTACCCAACGCGTCCGTCAGGATTTTTCATCGTGCCTGCTGACACGGTATATTACTAGCAGAGCGCGGTCGGGTGTGTTGCCAGGCCATCAAAAGTATCTGTAGGTCTTATCTTTGTGTCGCAGACACATCATCCGAAATTTTATCGCCACGGAGGCATTTCAGGTGACCAAGGAGACGATATCTCTCTTAGCATTAATTTGGGCAAAGTTGCCAATGTGAATTTTGCGTTTGTGTTTATTTTGTCAGAGTTGATCCGAAGAATCTTATCTGAATAGTTCATAGAGTGCACGGCCAGCGCTCCCTATGGGAGTAGTCCCCGAGTGTCTGTTCGAGTCGTAGACTCGAGAGGAGACTTTAATTCTGCGAATGCCATCAATGTCGTTGTTGTCGAATGCTCGACCAGCGCTCCCTATGGGAGTAGCCCCGAGTCCGAAGTGGAGTCGCAGACTCGACGAAGGACTCAAAGTTTTTTTAAGGACACAAGAACCATGTCAATTTCTCAGGTGCGCAGCTAGCGCTCCTAATAGGAGTAGCCCCGAGTAGTTGGTTGAGTCGTAGACTCGAGTGAGTACTTTTTGTTTAGTTGAAAGTTTTGAACCGCTAGGCTTTGCTTTGTTGACGTCATTCCGGACGCTTGGTGAGCTCAACCGTCTGCGGCAGCAGAGGCGACGCGACGATATGATCATGGGTCCCACTTTCTGCCTGGATTTGACTATACACGCGTAATTTTTGCAATAATTACGGCGTCTCCTTGATTCCCGTGTGTAGTGGGTGGAGTGCTCGCGACGGTTCGGGCGGCTCGTGCCACGTGTATGGTGCGATGGAGGACACGCATTAGGGCATGAGAATCGACGGTCATGCTTCATCGTCCTCATCTTTTTATACCGCACGGAGGCCAGAGTAATTTCCCCTTTCCCTTTGCTTTCATCTCTCTTCCTTCGCCATTTCCAGAGCTTGCTCGTACTGCGCACTAGACGTTCTTCGTGTCTTTCCCTCGTCTTTCCTCCGTGCCCATCGCATTGCGCGCTGCACCACCAAGATGGGCAAGCCGAAGAAGACCGCTTCCTCTTCTGTAGGGACGAGCGCTGTCGGCGCTACCAAGAAGACCTCCACCGCAGGCCGCGTCATCGATGGTGGCTAGTAGTAGTCCGCAATCAGGGATACAAACCTGCGCCGCATGCGCGAGGCTGGCCTTATCCCTAAGGAGAAGTACGAAGCCCTCCTTCCTCGCAAGGAGGTAACTACGGACCCACCCGAAGGTTTTCGGGTTATGTTTTATGCATTTGTTGTCCGGGGGCTTTCCCTTCCCGCCCACAAGTTTCTTCGTGGGATTCTCGTTCTTTACATGCTACAACTCCATCAGTTGTCGCCCAATTCCCTTCTTCACATCGCTTGTTTTATCACGCTTTGCGAGTGTTGGCTCGGTATCGAGCTACACTTTGGCCTCTTCAAAAAACTCTACTCCTTGAAGAGGCAATCTGGTACTGGTGATGTTTATCCACTGGGTGGGTGTGGGATATCCATCCGCCCCACCATCCAAGTTTTCTCCTTCCACCTCTGCGAGTCTGTCCAGCAATGGTAGAACAAGTGGTTTTACATTCGCGACTCGAAGCTCGACGGCCATCACTAAGGTCTGCCCCCCTTTGATGCCAGCAAGGTGGTCACCGAAAGCGCTCATGGTCCAACGATATCATGGAGGGGGAAGCTGTGGAGGTGGAGAAGTTATACTAGCAGGTGGAGGCGCTCCAGCTGGTGCGGGGCAAGGAGGTCCGCAGCGTCAATATTATCCGGACGTTCCTCAAGCGTCGGGTGCAACCTCTCTAATCGAGGGCGCATCCGATGTTTTTATACTCCAGCGCTAGTGATCAGACGAGAGTGTTGGCTGAGGAGATGTCCTCAGGCGACCTCGACCGAGCGCTTCGTCCCCTGCTCAAGTACAAGGCGGACGAGGATCTGCCGGGAAAGTCTCTGACTGCCCCCTTCACTGCAAAGAAGGAAGTTCCTCAAGTGTGTTTCTCTGTTTGCACGTAATGCATTTTCGATTGTTTGTGTCTTCTGTATTTGGCTTTTGTCATGTGTATCTGTTTCTCCGCAGGAGTTCAAGGTGGAGGGTATGATGCCTCCCCTTCCTGAAGTATACACGGCTGTGCCAGATGGCGGGGACACTGATTCCGAATCCACGCTTCCCCCTGCGTAGTCGCCAACGATGGAAGCCCCGAGCTTAGCAAAGGGATATCTCGCAAGAGGACCCGAAGCGAAAGTTCGGATGGGGCGACGCCACCAACACCGAGGGGACCTGCCTTCCTCAAGCATCGCGACTTCCCCTATTCCTGTTGTTCCCCCTCTGGGCCATGGCTCCTCAGCCACCGACGAAGAAGAAGAAAAAGAAGGAGAACCCGGTCTTCGACCTCTCTAACATCCCATCGTGAGTATCGAGTGATTTTGCACAGCTGATTGTATTTTTCCTTGTTGATTCTTTGAATGACTTGTTTGCCTTTGTCATATCAGAAGGTCCTCCTCAGCCTAATCCGTAAAGGATGAGACCTAAGAGGCCGCGGTGGAGTCGCAGATGCTGCTGGTAAAAACCGCGACTGCCTCCCCGAAGATACCGGCCAACTCTGGTGATGCTGTATCGAGCTCCTCAAAGCTGAGGACTCGAATGGTCTTCACTCGGAAGACGCAAGACACTCCTTCAGAGTCTTCGAGTGGTCACGTAAGTGCCTTTTCAGTTTTACACGGGCGAGCCCCCGAGCCCTTTGTTTGCCCGACTTTTCATGTTTGTTGTTTGTAGCCCTTCATCCGTGACATCAATCGCCTTGGCAAGCAATATCTTGCCCTAGAGGACGACCTTCAGCAACTCCGAGGTGCGTGTATTTCTTCTGCTTGTATGTGAGTACTAATGAGTACCATTTTTACTGATCTTTTCTTTTGTTGATTGTTGCAGACGAGAACAATGAGGCTCTCCGTAAGCTGGACGCACTCGAAAAGAGTCGCAACCAAGCAGAGACCAAGGAAAGGGTGCCGCGGAGGTCCTTCAATGCTGCCGCCAGGAAGCCCAGGATCGCGAGAAGCAGCCTGCCGTGGTGTCTCGGGAGAAATACGTGGCGGAGCATCTTATGGCTGCTGCCAAAGCGTTGTCTAGTAAGTGACCATGTGTTCTACTTCTTGAGCTTATTTTTCTTCTGGTGTGTTGCCTTTTTCTCATTCGATTTTTCTTGCCGTGAATCATAGATGCTACTGGCGTCGCGTTTGATCACGGTTTCATGGAGCATGGGGAACCCATGGAGGATGCAGTTGCAGCGGTCGAAGATCGTTGTAGTTCTATCGTGGAGATGCTAGGGAAGGCCAAGGAGGTCCTCGCCCGCTTCTACCGGGAGATCAACCTGAAGGGCGTCGCTCTTGACGATGTTGATTCTTTGGCGAAGGCCTTAGCGGGCGATGCCCCTGTGAGCTACAAGAGAGCTCACAAGGGTGTGGGTGCCACCATGGGGCTAGCGATGGCGGTGGCGTCTGGCACAGTTGGATCTTCCACAGATTACCTCCAAGATGCCGATGGCAGCGGATGACACCAAGGTAGCTTTTGCTCCATTCACCTCCCGCTGCAAGCATTTGGACCGAAGCTCTTTGATCTTCTGGACACATATGTGCTGGAGCAGCCGCGGGCATCCAAGGCGAAGGCCTCGGGGTCCGAAGCTGCTCCAGATGCGGCTGCTTAGATCTTTTGCGTTGTAGCTTATTTAGCAGTATTTTGATTTTGCTTTGCCGGCGTGTATGTAATGCTTCGTGTTGGAAAATTTTGACTCTACCACGTAGAGGTTGCTTATGTAAATATATGTGTTTCCTTTGACTGTTGTCAATTGCCTTGGTTTTTACACTTTGCCACTTGTGTGCCTCTTAGGGTCATTCAAATATTCAAATGTTGAGACAGTAGATACGTCGACTGCCTTAGCTGTTGCTGCCCGCCACCGGGTGAGGCATCGCAGTTGCCATTGCTACGCGACTGCATCCAAAGCTTGGAGAAGGATATACTTGTCATCCGCGGCAATGTGGATGTTTGAAAATCTAAGACCGATCGGGTTGTTGCCAGAGAGGAATTTCTCCTTGAGGAATTTGGGCAGATCGGCGAACAACTCCAATGTGAGTCCTTATAGACTTGTTCCAGTTTTCGACTGAGTCTAACTTTTATTGTCGTTGAGCTGCTTATTTTTGTAGTTGTTAACCTTCTTCCGCAGGAAGAGAAAGATCGGGTTGCTATTCGATTGAACTGCCTCACCCAACAGGAGTTGGAGGCCGGAGGCTTCTTTTGGATGGACCGTGACCGTAAAACTATTGTCACAACAGTTTAGGATCATGTCCACCAAGTGCTGAAACGCGTGAGGTCCTCACTCGCGTCTGTATGAGTTGTGATGTTCCCCTTAGATGCGGCTCCTTCCAGCTTCTTGGGGATATTGGGAAAATTCCGGAGCATGGACGTCGTGAAGGTACTTGTGCATCACCAACTTGTAGCGGGTGCAAACGCTGCGTCGGTGCTCGTTTGATTGCATCATCGTGATGTTGATCCGGTTGAAATAGCGTCGGGGCCACCGGTTCCATTAGCTGGTATGGCGTCCACATTATGCCGCGGTTGCCTGCCACGCTGAAGACATCGTCGACATCTTCGACGAGCGGACAAATGTTTTGCTTAGTCGTAGTTAGTTCCTGCAAATTGTAAATATGACAATGTAAAATTTATATAGTAATGGGTGGGCTTGTTGTGCCCTTGTAAAGTTTACGAGTATGTATTGGCACGTAGTGCCTTGTTAATTGTAAGTTGTACATGTCCTTTTCGTTAGCCTCACGTGGTCAGCTAATCAGGGTGACAGTCGACGAAGTCATAAGGTGAGGCGCAGCCCCCGAGTGTATTTGAGGATGTGAATGTACATAGGATAAAAATATTTGGGCCAAATAACATAGCTTTTATTCATCGTAATGTAGGGGTACATTGTTAGGCTGAGTAGCCTGGCTAAATAGCCTTTATTGAAAGTAAAAGACAGCTAGGGGTAGAAGCGTCGCAGTTGTGCGACGTTCTAGGGGTTGGAGTATGCTACTCCGGACGCGACGTCCTTGAGGCGATAGGCTCCACCTGGGATTAATTCGTTAACCACGTAAGGCCCTTCCCAGGGTGACTCTAGCTTCAGGTTCCCTTTTTGTTTGAGTCGCAGGACGAGGTCTCCTTCGATGAAGGACCTTGAGCGCAGTCGTTGACTGTGGTAGTTGCAGAGACTTTGTTGATACACCGCTGAACGGGCTGCTGCGATGTCGCGAGCTTCGTCCAGTGTGTCGACGGCATCTTCGAGTGCTGTCGATGATTCGGCTTCGCTGTAGGCAACGACCCGTGGGGCCTTGTAGCATACCTCAGCGAGCAGCATAGCTTCGGCTCCATGCACCATGAAGAAAGGCGTGTAGCCGGTGGTGCTGTTTGGCATTGTGCGTAGGCTCCAGAGGACGGAGGGTAGTTCCTCCACCCAAGATCCTGCCAATATTTTGAGTGGGCATAGCAGCGGCTTCTTGATTCCGTTGCAGATGAGGACATTGGCCTTTTCTACCTGCCCGTTGGTCTGTGGATGTGCCACGGAGGTGTACGTGAGGTTGATGCCAAGCCCTTCGCAGAAGTCCTGGAACTCCTTCAAGGTGAAGTTCATGCCGTTGTCATTGATGATGTTGTGATGCACTCCAAACCTGTAGATGATGGATTTAAAGAACTTGATGGCAGAAGCGCTAGTTTGGTTGGTGACAGGCATGGCCTCGATCCACTTCGTGAATTTGTCGACTGCCACCAGGAGGAAGACATGTCCTCCTGATGAGGACTTATGTATCTTGCTGACCATGTCGAGCTGCCACTGGGCAATGGGTCAGGCCAATGGTATGGGTCGTAGCTCTAATCCTAGCGCGTGAGGCTTGTCTGCAAACCTCTGGCAGGCGTTGAAGCTTTCGACGATTTCCTTGGCGTCGCGCATCGTGGTTGGCCAGTATAAGCTAGCTTGGGGTGCCTTAGTGACAAGAGCGCGGATACCTGCATGGTGGCCGCAGATGCCTTCATGGATGCCAAGGAGAATGCTCTTCCCATCATTGTTAGTGATGCATCGCTGGAGCACACCCGAGATGTTGCGCTTGTACAGCTCGCCGTTGATGATGCCGAAGGCCTTTGACCAGCGAGCGATGTGCCGAGCGTCCATCGGATCCTCAGGTAGTTGTTTGCTTGTTAGGTACTTGAGGTATGTATGGGTCCACGTCTGCTTGACCACCAAAATCTGCATAAGATTCACCATCTCGACCTCGTGTCCAACTCTTCAGGTACATCGGCCTTTTCGGGTGGTGCAGCCCCCTTAGTGTCCCCCGGCATCAGTTTTGTCCTTCGGGATTTTTCGCTTGATGGAAGGCACGTAGATTTGTTCGAGGAACACCCCTGGTGGTACTAGGGAGCAGGTGGAGCCAATATTAGCGAGCTTGTCGACCTCTTCATTGCTTTCCCTTCCGATGTGCTGGAGTTCGCAACCGTCAAAGTCTCCTTCGAGTGTGTTATAGAGCGCATGTTATGCAATCATGTTGGCACTATGGGCTTCGCACTCGTTCATCGCCTGTTGAACGACAAGGTTGGAGTCACCGTAGATGACAAGGCGTGTGGCGCCACAGACCTTGGCCATCTACATGCCATGCAAGAGTACCTCGTACTCAGCCTCATTATTGGATGCGCGGAACTTTATACGCAACACATACTTCATCTTATCCCCTTGAGGGGACATCAAGATTACTCCGGCTCCTGCTCCGGCCTCACGTTTGGATCCATCGAAGTGCATTGTCCAGGACTGGGACATGTCCGGAGTATCCAGTAGCTGGAGCTCCATCCAGTGGACGAGGAAGTCAGGTAGCACCTGAGACTTGATAGTTGTGCGATGCTCGTACATGATATCCCGAGGGGATAACTCGATGCCACATAAGGCTACTCGCCCTGTAGCTTCGGGGTTGTTCATAATGTTCAACAGTGGTGCGTCGTTGACGAGTATGATCTGATGCTCCTGGAAGTAGTGGCATAGTCGACGTTCCATCATGAATACGCCCTAGGCGAGCTTTTGGTAGTGGGGATACCTCTGCTTTGTTGGCGTCAGTACTTCAATGAGGTAGTAGACTAGGCGTTGTACCCCGTGGGCCTTGCCGTCTTCGGGTCGTTCGACCTCGAGGGCAATGTTGACCACCTGGTGTGTGGCTGCAATGTATAGCAGCATGGGCTCCCTCTCCTTTGGCGTTACCAATACATGAGACATGGAGAGAGGGCGCTTGAGGTCTTCGAATGTCTCGTCGGCTTCGGCCGTCCACTCAAATTTTTTAGCCTTGCGCAGCAGCTGGTAGAAAGGGAGGGCCTTCTCGCCCATGCGGCTGATGAATCTGCTTAACGCCACGATTCGCCAAGCTAGCTGCTGGACCCCTTTGACGTTCTTAGGCTTCTCCATGGCTAGTATAGCCCTGATTTTCTTCGGGTTAGCTTCAATGCCTCATTGAGATATGAAGTACTCGAGCAACTGCCCGGACGGGACATCGAAGGCGCATTTTTCTGGGTTTATCTTGATCTTGTAGCGATCAAGGTTGTAGAACGTCTCGCGGAGATCGTCGATCAGTGTTCGACTTTCCTTGGTTTTTATTACTATGTCGTCAACATAGACTTGGACGTTGCATCCAATCTGGCTCTTCAGGCATGACTGCATGCACCTTTGGTAGGTGGCTCATGTGTTCTTGAGGCCGAAGGGCATTGTGTTGTAGCTGAACACCCCGAACGGCGTGATGAACACCGTCTTATCTTGATCTTTCACCTTCAGCCGAATTTGATTATAGCCTGAGTAGGCGTCGAGGAAGGAGAGTCTCTCGCATCCTGCAGTGGAATCGATGATTTGATTGATCCGTGGTAGAGGGAGGTGGTCCTTAGGATAATGCTTGTTAAGTGACGTGAAGTCCACACACACATCCGCAGGATGTCCGTGTCCTTCTTGGGGACCAGCACGGGGTTAGCTACCCAGGTGCTTTACTTTATCTCCCTCATGAAGTTGGCGTCGAGGAGTCTGTTGACTTTGATACCAACCGTTTCCGCTCTTTTCTCGTATAGTCGACGCATCGACTGCTTCACCGACCTTGCATCCGGAAACACATTGAGTGCATGCTTGGCGAATTCCCTGGGAACTCCTGGCATGTCCGCAGGACACCAGGCGAAGATTTCCCAGCGCTCACGGAGGAATTCGACGAGCGTGAGTTCCTATGCGGGACTCAGGTTATTGGCGATCAAGGCCGTCTTGGTAGGGTTCGTCGGGTGGACCTGCACCACTTTGGTGTTGACTATGGAGTCGAATGACATGTCGGGTGCGTTTTGCCTGGTGACAGGGGAAGGTGATGAGTGCATATTTGTATCATGTTTTATATTATTATTTTGCATTGTAGTGGTAGGATCTTGGTATTTTATGGCTTTCGCATGCACCTTTTATGTTTATTTTCACCAGGATCAGGACAAATGATGGATCGGATGGACACAATTCTTGGACCAGTTATATTAGAGTGAAAAGGAGCCAAAAACAACGTAAATCACTTATTTGGGAACTATTAATAACATTAGAAGAAAACCCAAAGCGATTGGAAGATACAGAAGGGTTGACGACCAACTATACGGCGGGAGTATTTTCTCCGGCCGTATAGTTCCCGATGTATAGTTGGCGCCTTTAAGCGTGCTATACAACTATAAGACCCATACCAACAAGTTACAACTTCTTTTTCGAAAGCTCATTCTAAAAGAACTCTATGGTTAAGCGTGCTTAACCTAGAGCAATTCTAGGATGGGTGACCGACCGGAAAGTGGGTACCGGGTGCGCATGAGTAAGGACAAAGTGCGCAGAAAAGACTAGTGTTGGTCTGTGGGGTTAGTCTAGAGATCCTATTGAGCTGCCATAAGTGACAGCCGTCGGTCCGGAGTGACCGGGGTGTTACAATAAAGAAGTAGCATGGCATAAGTACATGATAGTAGTAAAGCTCTAAACTAGTTTGTGGTCCCAATAAATAAAGTGTGAATCAAGCTGAGACTAAGGGGATTCATGGTCCCACATGCAGATAGTGCGATAGTCAAGGAACAAGAATCAATTATTGGGGTCCTACGGACACAAGTGAGCGGATAAAAACCAAATCTCAAATATTGCCCACTAATGACTATTTCTTTAGTTATCCCATTACTACCCAATTCAATTGTTTAGGTACCTCATTATTCAAATACACTCACAAATCCTACACATGTAGTTCTACAACTCGCATGGCTCAAACAACCCTTGTAGTAATGGCTCATAGGATTGAGGGAACAAGCTTCAGTGGGGTTTAAAAGTAAAGGTTATGTAGTATTTGAGATTGCAATTTAATTTGTGACGCGATTCATGATGCAATAATAAGCATATGCAATAGGTACTATATGTAGTGTAAGCATGGGTAATTTCTTGCCTGATAGCTCAGGTGATGAATAAGTGAGATCCGGGTAATACTCCTGAGGCTCCTGATAGTTCCCTTGCTTGGCGTCTATCCAGATAAAAACCAAACACACAAGGAACATAATAATAGAGTGCACAATCAAGTAAATCATATGCGACAAGCAATACAAGGTATGCCATGATGGAATGATGCATAATTACATGGTATAACATAGCATGGCATGGTGAGCCGTGGGTACAAGACTAAAGCATTTCATTGATGGTTTAGTCAAATTTTGGTCCCATAAACCTTGCTGCCCTTTTAATATTTATATGATGTATTCTTCAATTCATATCACAGAATGCATAGTTAGAACGGGCTCGTCGTGCTGATCATTTTATACATATCATTTGTCGAATTCAGAGTTACATAATTAAATTTATGTATTTATTAAGAAAATAGCATTTAAATGGTATTATTAATTCGAAAATTTTAAATGCCCAGAATATATTTTAAATAGCATATTCATATTCCTGGCATTGTTCTGATTCAAAAACACATATTATTTGTATTATTTGTAATTATGAATTTAATATAATATTAAATCAAATTATATTAAATATAGGTCAAAGTCAAAGGTTTGACTAGTTTGAATTAGTTCTGAAAATATTTGAAGTGACATTTGAATTCATATGCAAAAATAAAACATATTTCATGTAGGAAAAAATACTCAAATTCGAATTTATTTGTAAGTGATGAATAGATTTGTATTTAAACAGAATTGAATTTGGTTTGAATTTGAATTTCTGGAAAATACTTAGGAATTTTCTCACACAGGCTGGGTTGACCCACCGAGAGTGACATGTGGGGCAGATCAACCTTTATTGTTTCCCAAAATTTTTGATAGAATTCTTTAGGGAACCTATCCGGTCCTGGCGCTTTGTTTTTTTCCATTTGCATGACCGCCTCGAATACCTCTTTTTCAGTAAAGTCCGCGATAAGAATATCATTCTCAACAGCCAAAATTTGCTTAATGTCATGTGTGACCGACTCATTCAGCACACAATGGCTAGGAGGAGGTGGTCCAAATAAACTTTTGTAATATTCTGAAATGTATGTTTTTAGATTTTTTTTGTCCTATAATAGTTCCTCTTGCGGTGAATGTGAGTTGATGTACCGCAGAGTTGGACGAGTGAGGAGAGTGTGTCTCTCTCATGTAATAAGCTGAACTTTACATATGTTGCAAAGGTGCGGCAAAGAGCATTCGTTGCTGAAAATAGAAAAGAAAAAAAAAAGGCGTTCGTCGCCTGGAAAAACCTACATGTGCACTCTGTTTTCCTACTCTGCTTTCCTGTAGCCATTTCCTGAAACACTTCGCGTGTGTGGTTCACCACAGATATTGTTTTTACATTTCCATATAGATTGAGGAACCTGCAGGCAACACTTGGTGGGTTCCAGACAAATCTTTCAAATGATCCAGTTTCTGGAGATTGAGAGACATGGCATTACTGTATTCAGGTTCAGGAATCTAGAACCTAGAATAGTTCCTCTAAATTGAAATGAAACATGGTGTTTTTTCTCACGAGTGCCTGCACGATACAACGGTCTCATTCAGGCTAAGGGCCCGTTTGGAACACGGGAATTTCATAGGAAAATCAAAGGATAGAATTCTCATAGGAAACATTTCCTTTGCACCCTTTAGATCATAGGAATAGGAAAAGGAAATCCACGGGATAGGATTCCTGAGCTTCACATTTTACAGGAAAAAAAAATCTGATCCGATCTATTGGAAACTTTCCTGTGGGGTGAAACAAAGTGTCGCCACTCTTCTCATGGAAAGACATCCTAACCTGCGACCACTTTTGTAATATTTTGTTAGCTAAGCATGTGATAAATGTTAAGCAAGTCATTTAGAAGATGTTTTAACTTTTCTTTTATCATGCAAGTATGCACTACATAATCATGTGTTCGGTGCATTCATATTTTATTTCCCGACAAAAAAAGAGTAAGAGAAAAGAATGGTGAAAACAATATGAAATGAGTAGGTGAATGACAATTGCATGAAGAATTGTGAGAGTTCAGGGATGTCTATTGTATAAATACTCCGGTTCAGTCCTTACCGGGGACCTGCAATTCACAAATGAAATGAATACACCGATCGTGTAGTATAGAATATTGTGGAGGAAGACAATATCTAACAAAGCAGTGCCTCATGCATGTTACATGTAGATGCCAAGTGGGACATGGACCCGAATTAATCCAATCAGTGTTACCATTAGGTATTGAGTTTATTGCTTGTTGAATAGACTTGAAGTCGATTGACGAATAGAGACCTCACCACTGTTCCTACCTCAACTGCATATGTGCAACAGCATATGCATTATTACTGATTACTTAAGAGTTATATAGAACTTGACTTTCCACTAAAAATGCATGATATCATCCCGTATAAACACTATATGTTTTTACTGCAAATACAGAGTGAAAAAATGTTCATGTTATTACCTTACTGTTTATTTATGAGCATGTATCTTACAACCTATTATTGATCAATTTTGCTTGCCAGTCAATTTTGCATGTACAGACACAGGTGGTTCATATTTTGCATGTATCAACTTGACTACTACTTCCATGTGTTGGCATTGGCAAATGGTTAAAAAGAAAAGGAAAACAAATTCTCTGGAATTTGGAATTACTAGAACTCATATTCTCTATCTCTACTGTCTAAAAAGAATTTGGGTGTTCCGTTTTTCTGCAGTCGGCCCACTACGTCGTTTCTTTCGTCCATCCTCGGTCGTCCCGCGCCCTCTCATTATGACCCCCAACTCATTTTCTCCATCAGGTCCGTAATCTCCTGTCTCCGCTAATCCAGAAATGCAAACGCCAAATCCATCCCTCCCGTCGCCCCCACATCTCCGCCTTACGCCGCGCCGGAGAGAGTGTCGCGCCGAATGGCTTATCCAAGATGTGCGCCGATATTCGGGTGCCGCCGTCGTCATCTTAGGCGTCCGCACTGCGGGAGGCCCTTCCCCGAGCTCACCGCGGCAGCCAATAGCCAGAAGCCACCGTACGCTCCATGCGGGAAGCCGCTTCCACCCCATTCGCCAGGGTCATCACCTCCTCGAGCTGAGCGATGCCAGGGCCGCCTCCTTCTTAGGATGGAGCGCCACGAGCTGCCTGGCCGCAGGTACAGGGACCGAAGGCCGTGTCGGCCTCTGCTGGTCCTGGAGAAGACCAGGCGCCAGGAGCCACCGAGCCGCCGCTCCATAGGAGCGCGTCATCCGCCCGGACTGCTGCTGTGACGCAAGTGAAGCGGAACTGTCCGCCTCCGATCTCCCACCTCTTCCGATATCAAAGCCATCCCAATGCAGAGGCCCCCATCCCGACGTCTCCAGATCTCCGCCTTGAACATCAGTATCTCTGCCTTGCACAACTCGCTGACCCAAAAAGCGAGCACGGAGGAGGACACGGACTGCGCGGCCACGGCGAGTGAAGCGGTGCGTCGGCCAGTGGTACCGCGGCCCCCAGCCCTAGCGCCAATGCCTCGGTTGCGGAGGGTGTGGAGATGGCTGCGCCACCCGGGTAGCGGAAGACGCGGCTGGAAGGTTTGGTGCGAGGAGCGGCCCATGGAGGAGCTTGGGGCAGATGTGTCCAGTGGAGGAAAAACAGAGGCAACTGGCGCCAGTCGACGTATCATGTGTCTGATGAAACTCTCTTTTTCCAGATGATATAGTGGCAAGTTTTAGGTTGCAGAAGACTGTCCCCGAGCTTGAAGGAAATACATCTAAGCTCGAATTGGAGACATATGAGGAAATTGGCATTCCTAATTCCATTGTATACCTCCACACATCTTTTATTTTACTTTCTTAATATGTTTTTCCACATGCTCTGGCTCATGCTTGAATACACACGCAGGTGGTTGTGATATCCATTGGCTGGATCAAACTGGACAAATGTCGTCTTCAGCACTGTATCTTATCCAAGAGAATGTGACTATATCATCGACATGGTTGAGCCTTCTTAGGGCCTCTTTTATGTTCTTGGTCATGCGCCAGTCAACGCTCCACTTGACCGGGTCCCTGTTTGGCAATTCATCGTCTTTTGAAGTGCTTAAATTCCCTAGAGGAACAACAATAATTGCTCCCCGAAGTGCTTTTCTTCCTCAAGCACACTGGGCAAGTTTTAATTGTACTCTGAATTTCACAATCTACTAAGTACAAGACATAACTTTTGAGTTGAAGGATCAGATGAAGACAAGACTACTGCTCAATTCTAACAAGGTTAGAGCTACCTTCTTGCATTGTTTCCCTTTTGTCCATCGCAATCATTATTGAATATATCTGAAAGATTTGGGTATTTGTTTGTTTCTTTATGTACTTCATGCATTTAGGTTTGTATGTGATAGAATCCACTTGTACCCATTGATGTTCCGTTGGTGAACTTTACTACTGGAAAAAAGTAGCGACCTTTCCTATACCGTTGTATTAGTTGGTTATCTTAACAGAAACAAGTATAGCAGGGAAGCTCTTAGTTCAACTCTTGATACTATTAAAAAGAAGTAGTGATCTTTCCTGTACTGTTGGATTGATTTGTCATTCAATACTAAGGGAAGTGTTTACTGAAGGCAAGATATCTTCCAAGCATGATTTATTTAATTACCTCCAGGATCAGTGCAAGCAATGACTTGACATTTTTTTTCTCGAATCATTTTTTAACACTCCCGTTTGAACTTAAATCTAAATTGGTATTTCTGATGCCATTTTACACAAAGCTGCAGCTTATGGGTATGCATCCCTTTCAGCTTTATGCCATCACTCTTTCATTACAGAAGAGTGACTTTTATAGCAGAAGCCATCCATATACTGAAATGTGCTAAACATGTTTAAGTATCTAGAAATTTTGCTACATGTGGAAACATAGCCTTCTACGCATATTATTTCCTCTTCTAACTAATGGCCTTCACACATTTGTTTTGAGAGAAATGTGCGCCCAGGATGTACCGTGTGGGTAAGGAAGGTCGCATCTACATGTATGTGCTTGCCGACAATGATATGATGCGCGTTGGCGCCGAAGGCTCTGCCTACAACTGTGCTTGTGGCTTGATGCACTCCAGGAGGTCGGTTTGACAATGATATTAGCTGGCGGTCCGGTTGATCGACAATCTAATTTTACAGAGCCCCAATGCCTAGATCCTGAAGAAGTAACTCCCGTGACGCGTCCCTCTAATTGATTCAATTCTGGATTGGCTCAGATAAAGAACATTTTGAATCTTTCCAGGCCAAAAAAAGAGCAGTTCTTATCCATCAAGGTATGTAATCCACTGGATTGCTTCAGTTCTACATTGTCTCTTATAACTTGGTTCTTTTCTATAATATAATTGATAAAGTTTAGTTCATAGAAAGATGAAAATCTACATAAGTGAAGGTGTGAGTGAGATTAAGTACCTCGTGCTCTATGTATGTAAACTACTAAATGTTTTAAGTGTGATCACTTCCTTTAATCAAGAACAATGATGGATTAAGAAAGATGACATCTTCTTGCCTTTGGCCTCCTAGAAATAACTGGATGGTTCATTAAGATAAGATGATGTAATGTACTAGAAAGGATATTTGCAGATCCGAGCAGTCCAAGTAGCCAGGCTTTGCAATTTCCATCGGATCTTCAACACCTTAATTTCCTCTCCTTTTTATTAGAAGGCCATCTTTTGATGTTCATATGTATGATACTGATACAATATCCATATCTCATGTAGTTGGCCTAGCAGGCAATGTCAGTAATAAAAGACGAGCAACTATGTGTCCAGATTCAGATATTACAGAAGTGCTTTCACCTCTTAAAACAAACAAGAAAGTGTGTGTGAATCAATTCGTAAGTATAAAGAAATCAGTGATGCATAAATTCAATTACCATAGTTTGCAGTATGTATATTAGCTAAAATATTGGATGATTGCTAAATATTTAATTGGTTCGTCAATTATTTAATCTAGGTATTATCAATTGTTTAAACCAGTACTTCATAAATTTGTTAATAAGGGATTTATCAATTATTTTATAAGTATACGAGTATCAGTAGCCAGAATTTGAAGAATTTTATTGTGCTTTTGTAGCTCTGTCCTTTTCAACTACCAATCATTTCCTCCTTCTATTGATTACACAAGGATTGTTCTCTAGATTATGCTGTTAACAATGAAATTATAGTAACAGGCTGCTGCAGCCAGTGCTACCATGTAAGATGTCAAGAAGAGGTAACTTTGAGGAGTTGAGCACCATAACAATCCATACAATTGACTTATGTCCGTTTGTACAATGGAGTGCATACGTCAAAATTCTGCCTTGGGTTTCTTATCGGTAGTATCGTTTGACCAAAAATAGACCAGCAAGACTCTGTATCTTTGTGTGAGTTTACGGTGGCTTCTGGACTAACAACCATGTGATCTTCACCCTCCTGTCACACCGCACATCGTCTTCACCTCCCAGTCAGTTGCCGCAGGTCGCCGACCAGCTAGGTAGTAACCAAGATTATGGAGGGGATTCCCAATGCCAGAATGTTGGTAAATAGCAGATTTTATATAACAATCACCATGGATTTTGATTTACCTCTTGGATATGTGCACCTCGGGTTTATTACTTTTCTTGTTTTGAATAATGAATAAACTAATTCTGGTGCATCGATGGTTCTTGCAACATCAGGAGTTGAGCATGGTGATCTGGTTTCAATTGCGGAGCCACCTCTGTCAGATCTTCCCGGTGTGAAATGTCATGAAGAATCAAAATCAATGTATGTGGGAGGGGATTGCTATTGCCAAGAAGATTCTCCAGTGAGTCATTTGTTGCAGCATTATTCTTGAGGATGTATGCATGTGTATTTCCACCATCTAGCAAGGTGATCCATTGCTGGGGAAGATGATACTCGGATCTGCAAGTAGATGGAGAATTGATAGTACTCTGCTTTAACTTCTTACAGTCTCTTATTTGTTGGGATGGAGAGCATCCTTTGTTCTGGCGTTAGACCAGTTGTGGATGCAGTTTTCGACGATCCAAAATTGAATTCAACATGGGGAGAGAGTAATCCCTCTACGGCTATTGAATAGGTGGAGTGGTGCTAATGGACATGCACATATTGTAATGTAAAATGTTAAGTTCTTTTGCTTAATAATGAGGTGCAAAGTCTCTTGTACAAAATAACAAGTTATAGGAAAAAGAATAAATTCAAACATTTAATTATTATTTTTATATGTTTACTGTCTTCTCAGTATATAAGTTGCATATTTTGGATTCTATAAATAAAATGTACACTATTTGTTTATGGATTTTAATACTCCCTCTGACCCATATTAGTTGACTTGGATTTGTCTAGATTCGGATGTATGTCACATCCGAATCTAGACAAATCTAAGTCAACTAATATGGACCGGAGGGAGTAATAAAAAATCTATGTTTGAAAACATTCTCCCCCTTGCATATAATTGTATCATCGTTTAGTTTAACATGGTACCTCTTAGGTATCCCTTACAGTTGGTGCCGACGCTTATTGCACAACTCTATTGATTTTTTTGGACTCACGGATTGCCTATTGCACAATTCTATTGATTTTTTTGGACTGCTAGGTGATTTTTCGCTAGCCTTGTTTTTTGGGTTCCGTTTCCCATTTTGATTTGATTGAAAATAAACTTCTACCTGTTGTTCTTGATAAATGACGAAAAATGTGATTTTGTGGACTCCAATATTAGGTGTTGTTTTGCTAGCCTTGTTTTGTTTGGTTCCCTTTCCCAATTTCAATCCTTTAAGTTTGGAACATCAATTACTTGAATTGCCCTTCCTCTCTTTGTTGATATAATATACATCATATATGGTTGGATTTGATAGAATATAAAGTTCTGGCCATTGTTCTTGATAAATGACAAAAAATGGTCAAGCTAATACAATTAGGTAAGTCGATTCCTTCGATGTATGTGAACAATTTTTGTATTGCCGTTGTAGAGCATGTCTTGTGAGCCGGAGGCCAAGTGTCAAATCGAATAAGTGAAACTGTGTCACTATTTGCATTGAATTATGATGCACACAATGGACTAAAGGAGAAAATATTTGGTTAATAATGATGAGATGTTTTTTATTTTTATTTCCCGTAGCAACGCACGGGCACCTTACTAGTCCATTCTAAGAAACAAACAAGCAAGCAAACAAATCCATGATACCTTCCCGTATAAACACTATTCATCTACCTGGCTGCTTATTTAGCAGCCTGTACCTTACTACCTATTGTTCAAATCTGCAAATTTGCTAGCCACAGTCATGTTTTGCATGCACGGCCACGGTCGGTCCATACCTTCCATTGTTGGCATTGACAAATGGGTTAAAAGGAAAGGAAAAAAAATCTCTGGTCTAAAATCACATAAACTTGCCTTATTGACAATTTTCTATGCTAGCTGTATACAGGATGTGCATTATAAACTATTGCTCAAGGACGCCATGTTTAGACAGGAACAAATCATAAAGCTCTTCCTCAATAGGGATCAACAATATAAAAAAAAAACTGATGGGTAGTATTCACCCATGGACAACACAGAGAGTTATCCACAAGCCCGCCTTTACGATTTGCATTGTAAAAGTATTTTTGGGAGATTGATATGGGCTTGCCAAACAATTTCAGTACACAAAATCTCGTTTTTCTTAAAGAAAAAAGAGATATCTGTAGCAATCCTGCAACTATCTCATCGATGCCTACAGAGTATGAAAGAAGGCTCTCAAGACGCCTGAAGAACAATAGGGAAAGGTAAAAGAAGAACAAGCATTCAAGAACAATAATCGAACCAGAACCAGAACACAAAAGACACGAGATTTCCTATGAAAAAACATGTGTTTTTCTCCATAATATTCGGCAGCGTCTAATTTTAGAGATGGTAGAGGGGAATATGATCTAATTCACCTTGGCTCTGCAGCTGCAAGACTGTCTCGCTCGTTGCTGTCACGCCCCAAAAATTCGGGACCGTGACTAGAAATTCCACGAATTCGCCGAAAGCAAAATTCCGCGAAATTCCGAGTGATTACAAAACATAGCCATCGCATACAAACTCATAGGAATAATATTACATGCGTAGATAATATCACATAAATAGTTTTCTTACAATCCAACATTAAATGAGGTTCTCTTTGTCTTAAAATCATTAAACCATGACTAACGCATACAAACTTTATTGATTTTACACACATGGCTACATTTCTAGGATCAGCCCTCGAGCGTAGGAATGACCTAGAACTCGAAATCTTCTCCGCGAAGGAAGACATCAGGATCAACCTCCGCGATATCTTCGGGTGTTTCTGAAAAATGTTTATATAGCAAGGGTGAGTACTAAAGTACTCAGCAAGTCACAAGATGGTTTCCAATTTAAAGTTTTATTCAAGATTAATTAACCGGGAAAGTCCCATAAGGTTTCCTTGTGGTCAAACCCATAGTGGTATCATTTTAACCACTTTGCCAAACGGAGGGGAGAACATCGTCCACCCGTGGCATACTTAACTCCACCAAGTGATCATGCTTGGTATCATTCATTTTCTTCAGTATATATATTTATTTTTCTTTCATTCTTTATCATGGATTTTAGATATGTAAGTGTGTGCCTCCAATGGTTCTGTGCTAAGCCATAGTGGCCCAAACCACTAGGGTTTGCGATATTGCTATCATTAGCATCGGAACCTTTAATTGAAAGCTAAGTTTTTATCTACTCTATCTTTTGAAAATTCTACCCGGGAAGGTCTCATCACTCGAATCCCACCGGGAGTATATCAGGGCCACGGAAATCGATAACATACTATAGCATCCCGACTCCGAGTGTCTCCCCGTTGATCACCCATACCAGGTGTTGGAGATATGCCATAGAGGCAATAATAAATGTAGTTATTATTATATCTTTGTGTTTATGATAAATGTTTACATTCATGCTATAATAGTATTAACAAGGAAACATTGATACTTGTGTGATTTGTAAACTTAATTTGAAGTCCCTAGTATAGCCTCTATACTTCACTAGCTTGTTGGTTGATTAATGATTGTGGTTTCCCTATCATGAACATTGAGATGTTATCAACAACAAGATCATATCGTTAGGAGAATGATATGGTGGACATACTCCTATAGATAAGCGTAGCATAAAGATCAAGTCATTTCAATAGTTCAATTGCTATATGCTTTCTGATACATAGTAACCTAATTCCTTCGACCATGAGATCATGCCTATCACCATTACCGGATGGATGCTTTGATAACATCAAACACCACACCGTAACTGGGTGGCTATAAAGGTGGCATTGAGTATTCAGAAAGTATTGGTTGAGACACATGGATCAAGAGTGGGATTTGTCCATCCATATGACGGATAGATATTCTCTGGGCCCTCTCGGTGAAATGTCATCCAATTAGCTTGCAAGCATGTGACTGGCTCACAAGGGATCACATATCACGGGAACGAGAAAAGAGTACTTATCGGTAACGAGGTTGAACTAGGTATGCAGAGATACCGACGATCATAACCTCGGATAAGTAACATATCGTGAGACAAAGGGAAATTGGTATCGTATGTAAGTGGTTCATTCGATCGCAAAGTAATCGTAGAAATATGTGGGAGCCATATGAATTTCCAGATTCCTCTATTGGTTATTGTTCGGAGAAGTGTCTCGATCATGTCCGCATAATTCACGAACCGTAGGGAGACACACTTAAGGATTCGACGTTGTTTGAGTAGTTATGGTATTATGAGAAAGAGACCAAATGTTGTTCGGAGTCTCGGATGGGATCCGGGATATCACGAGGTGATCCGGAATGGTCCGGAGAATAAGATTCATATAAGGAAAGTCCCGTTTCGGAGTTCGGAAATGATTCCGGTGTTTTCATCGGGAATGTTCTAGAAGGTTCTGGAATGTCCGGCACTCCGGGGGGGAAGGGGTACATGAATGTGTCATTACATATTGGAATGATTGCATCATGTACTAAGTGTTCTCGCTGTTCCAAATAAAGGATTAAATTGAATCCTAAAACTGAAAAGTCAAATGGCCAGTTTGAAAGTCAAACGGCTAAAACAGGAAACTGTGGGAAACAAGCAAGAGGAGGTTGAAACCAACTTGGAGAGGAGTCCCTCCTCTCCAAGCCGGCGCGCCAACCAAGGCCGACTTGGGGAGGGACTCCCCTCCCCTTGGCCGCACCTCCCACCTATAAGAGGAGGGGCAGGGCCTCCTCCTCTAGACACACAAGTTCCTATCCTCTAATCTCCGGTTTAGAGCCGTTTTGGTTTAGAGCTTCTAATTGCCCTAGCCTTCGGTTTAGAGCCTTCTAATTGGTGTGTCTAAACCCTAGACCACTAATAGTTCTCTCTCATACTCCACCATACTCGCTCCGGCTTAAGGCGAAGCCCTGCGGGATCTCCCCTCTACTTTCGGTACCACGCCGTTGTGCTGCCGGAATCGCGAGGAGAGTGCTACAACCTCCGCTGCCTGCTGGAACAAGGGAGAGGAAGGTCTTCGTCGAGTACCGAACGTGTGACCGACTGCGGGAGCACTGCCGGAACGCAGCGCCGGAAGGATCGTCTACGCGATCTTGAGATCGGGAAGAGTACGACTACATCACCCACGAGAATCCGCTCTCGTTAAACACTTTGGAATCTTCGAGGGTAAGTTATTCCATCGACTCGTTGATACAATCTAGTAGATAGATCTTGGCTTGTTTGTTTGTATGCGATAGAAATTTTTTGTTTTCCATGCTACGAAACCCTACAGTGGTATCAGAGCCGTGTCTATTTGTAGATCTGTTGCACGAGTAGAACACAATGGTCATTGTGGGCGTTGATGCTTTTATTGTCGATTGCTTCTTGTGTACTTTGCATCTTGCGGTATGTTGGGATGAAGCGGCCCGGGCTAACCTTACATGACATCGTTCATGAGACTTGCTCCACGCTTGACATGCAACTTGTATTGCATAAGTGGCTTTGCGGGTGCCTGTTTCTCCTAGCATAGTTAAGATCCAATTTACAACGGGTGATTAACAATACTAGTATCAATGTTGTGGTTCATGTTCGTAAGTTAGAACGACACTTATTGAAAGCCCCAAACCACGTAAAACATGCAAAGAAAGTAGAGGCGTCTAACTTTGTTTTGCAGGGGTGTGCAGTGATGTGATATGGCCATGATTGTGATTATATTTGATGTATGCAATGTTCCTTATTGTAAGTTGGCAACCGGCAGGAGCCATATGGTTGTCTTTAATTTATGTTAAGACCCGCGTGTCTATTCAAAGTAGTTGTAATAGTTGAAGCCGATGGATGACAACCATGGAGAAGCGTCATTGACCTTGATGCTATGCCGGTGATGATGGAGATCATGTTAGTGGTTGAAGATAGAGATCGGAAGCACGAAGAAGAAAGGCCATATCATATCACATATATATTGAATTGCATGTGATGTTAATCCTTTATGCATCTTGTATTGCTTAGTAGACGACTGTAGCATTATAAGATGATCCCTCATGCACATGAATTTCAAGTCATAAAGTGTTCACCCTTAGTTAGCACCGTTGCTAAAGCTTGTTGTTTCGAAGCACCACGTGATGATCGGGTGTGTTAGATTCTGCAAGTGTATACAACGTGAGCAAGCCAGATTTGCTCATGCGGAAACTAAGGTTTGATCTTGACGAGCCTAGCATGTACAGACATGGTCTCGGAACACGGATCACCGAAAGGTAAAGCATGAATCATATGGTAGATATGATGAACATGACGATTGTTCGCCATTGAAACTATATCAACTCTCATGATGATCGGTGTTGATATGGTGGATTTGGTTCGTGTGATCACTAAAACAATGTGAGGGATGTTGTTTTGAGTGGGAGTTCACCTAGTTTAATTACATTAATTAATTTGAACTCAATTTGTCATAAACTTAGTCTAAACTATTGCAAATATGTTGTAGATCAATGGCAGCCCCTACCATCAATTTTAATGCGTTCCTAGAGAAAGAAAAGTTGAAAAACAATGGAAGCAACTTCGCGGATTGGTTCCGCAATTTGAGGATTGTCCTCACAGCTGGTAATTTGACCTATGTGCTGGATGCACCGCTGGGTGACCCACCTGCAGATGATGCTCCCGATGAAGTAAAGAATGTTTACCTCGCTCGGAAGAATCAGTACTCCATAGTTCAGTGTGCTATCTTGTATGGTTTGGAATCGGAGCTTCAGAAAAGGTTTGAGGATTCAGACCCATATGATATTGTCGAGGATCTCAAATTGATTTTTGAGACTCATGCGGCAATTGAAAGCTATGAGGCTTCTGAAAAGTTCTTTAACTGCAAGATGGAAGAGGGCAGCTCCGTCAGTGAGCATGTGCTTAAGATGTCTGGGCACGCAAACAAACTTCAAAGCTTGGGTATAGTGATTCCTAATGCTTTGGGGATTTACCGTGTCCTCCAATCACTACCACCAAGTTACAAGAACTTTGTGATGAACTACAACATGCAGAACATGAACAAGACGTTACCAGAACTCTTTGCCATGTTGAAATCTGCAGAAGTGGAGATCAAGAAAGAGCACCAAGTGTTGTTGGTCAATAAGACCACCAAATTCAAGAAAGGCAAGTCTAAGCAAAAGGGACACTTCAAGAAGGGTGGTAAGAAAGTTACCACGCCGGCAAAGAAGACCAAGGCTGGACCTAAGCCTGATACTGAGTGCTTTTACTGCAAGGGAGAAGGTCACTGGAAGCGGAATTGCCCAAAGTACTTGGCGGATCTGAAGAACGGCAACATCAAGAAGAAAGGTATATCTGATATACATGTTATTGATGTGTATCTCACTAGTACTCGTAGTAGTGCCTGGGTATTTGATACTGGTTCGGTTGCTCATATTTGTAACTCGAAACAGGTGCTGTAGAATAAACGGAAGCTAGCGAAGAACGAGGTGACGATGCGCGTGGGAAACGGATCAAAGGTTGATGTGATCGCGGTCGGCACGCACCCCTTCATCTACCATCGGGATTAGTTTTATACTTAAATAATTGTTATTTGGTGCCTGCGTTGAGCATGAACATTATATCGGGATCTTGTTTATTGCGAGATGGTTACTTGTTTAAGTCAGAGAATAATGGTTGTTCGATTTATATGAGTAATATGTTTTATGCACATGCACCTTTGATAGATGGTCTATTCTTATTGAATCTCGATAGTGGAAATACACATATCAACAACATTGAGGCTAAACGTTTGAAATCAAGCGATAATTCGACCTATATGTGGCACTGTCGTCTTGGTCACATTGGAGTGAAGCGTATGAAGAAACTCCATTCCGATGGACTTCTTGAATCACTTGAAAGATGCGAAGCATGTCTGATGGGAAAAATGACTAAGACTCCATTTTCTGGTATGATGGAGCGAGCTACGGACTTATTGGAAATCATACATACCGATGTGTGTGGTCCAATGAGTGTAGCATCGCGCGGTGGTTATCGTTATGTTCTTACCTTCACGGATGACTTGAGTAGATATGGGTATATCTATTTCATGAAACATAAGTCCGAAACTTTCGAGAAGTTTAAGGAGTTTCAAAGTGAGGTAGAGAATCAACGTAACAAGAAGATTAAATTTCTACGTTCTGATCGTGGAGGTGAATATCTAAGTTACGAGTTTGGCGAGCATTTGAAGAAATGCGGAATACTTTCCCAATTGACACCGCCGGGAACACCACAGCGTAATGGTGTGTCCGAACATCGTAATCGAACTCTCTTAGATATGGTTCGTTCTATGATGTCACTTACAGATTTACCGCTATCATTTTGGGGTTATGCATTAGAAACAGCCGCATTCACTTTAAATAGGGCACCATCTAAATCCGTTGAA
This sequence comes from Avena sativa, assembly GCA_916181665.1. NCBI lineage: Eukaryota > Viridiplantae > Streptophyta > Magnoliopsida > Poales > Poaceae > Avena > Avena sativa. The sequence continues at coordinate 171,101,630 of OV702282.1, forward strand.
ACGACACCGTATGAATTATGGTTTGGGAAGAAACCTAAATTGTCGTTCCTTAAAGTTTGGGGATGCGAAGCCTATGTAAAGAAGTTACAGCCGGACAAGCTTGAACCCAAAGCGGAAAAATGCGTCTTCATAGGATACCCGAAGGAAACTATTGGGTATACCTTCTATCATAGATCCGAAGGCAAAATCTTTGTTGCCAAGAATGGATCCTTTCTAGATAAGGAATTTCTCTCGAAAGAAGTGACTGGAAGGAAAGTAGAACTCGACGAGGTTGTTGAACCTTCTCTCGAAATTGCGAGTAGCGCAGCACCGGAAGAGATTCCTGTGGTGCCTGCACCAATAAGAGAGGAAGCTAATGATGGTGATCATGAGACTTTGGCTGAAGTTACTACAGAGCCTCGAAGGTCAACAAGAACTCGTACCACTCCAGATTGGTATGATCCCGTTATGAGTGTCATGTTGGTGGATAACACCGATGACCCCGAGACATATGAGGAAGCAATGATGAGCCCAGATTCCAATAAATGGCAAGAAGCCATGAAATCCGAGATTGGATCCATGTACGAAAACCAAGTATGGACTTTGGTGGACTTACCGGATGGCCGGAAGGCTGTCGAGAACAAATGGATCTTCAAGAAGAAAACAGATGCTGATGGTAATGTTACTGTCTATAAATCTCGACTTGTCGCAAAAGGGTTTCGACAAATTCAAGGAGTTGACTACGATGAGACTTTCTCACCGGTAGAGAAGCTAAAGTCTATGAGGATTATGTTAGCAATCGCTGCATATTATGATTATGAGATATGGCAGATGGATGTCAAAACAGCATTCCTCAATGGAGATATTGATGAAGAGTTGTATATGATGCAACCCAAAGGTTTTGTCGATCCTAAAGATGCTAACAAGGTATGCAAACTTCAACGGTCCATCTATGGATTGAAGCAAGCATCCCGAAGTTGGAATCAACGTTTTGATAAGGTGATCAAAAGTTTTGGTTTTATACAAACTTATGGAGAAGCTTGTATTTACAAGAAAGTGAGTGGGAGCTCTGTATCATTCTTAATACTATATGTGGATGACATATTGTTGATTGGGAATGATGTAGACCTTCTTAATAGTGTCAAAGAATATTTGAATAATAGTTTTTCAATGAAGGATCTTGGCGAAGCAGCTTACATATTAGGCATAAAGATTTATAGAGATAGATCGAAACGCCAAATATCATTGTCACAGAGTACATATTTGGACAAAGTTCTAAAGAGGTTTGGAATGGAAGATAGCAAGAAAGGGTTCTTGCGCATGTTGCCCAATACGACCTTGAGTAAAACTCAAAGTCCGACATCGGCAGAAGATAGAGAAAGGATGAGTAAGACTCCCTATGCCTCAGCCATAGGATCTCTAATGTATGCCATGCTATGTACTAGACCCGACATTGCATATGCTGTTAGTTTAACTAGCAGATATCAAAGTGATCCAGGAGTGGATCATTGGACAGCGGTCAAAAACATCCTTAAGTACTTGAGAAGAACTAAGGATATGGTTCTTTCTTATGGAGGTGATGAACAGCTCGTTGTTAACGGTTACACCGATGCTAGTTGTAACACCGATCCGGATGATTCTAAATCACAATCTGGATACGTATTTATTTTGAATGGTGCAGCAGTTAGCTGGAGGAGTGCAAAGCAAAGCGTTGTGGCGAGGTCTTCAACTGAATCGGAATACATGGCTGCTTCGGAGGCTTCACAAGAAGCGATATGGATGAAAGAGTTCATTACAGAGCTGGGTGTGGTTCCTAGTGCGCTGGACCCAATGTCTATCTACTGTGATAACATGGGCGCCATAGCCAATGCGCAAGAACCAAGGTCACACAAGAAGCTGAAGCACATCAAGCTACGTTTTCACGCTATTCGAGAACATATCCAGGATGGGGATATAAAGATTTGCAAAGTACACACAGATCTGAATGTGGCGGATCCGTTGACTAAACCTCTCCCGAGGGCAAAACATGACCAACACCAAACTGCCATGGGTGTTCGGTATATTACCATGTAATCTAGATTAGATGACTCTAGTGCAAGTGGGAGACTGTTGGAGATATGCCCTAGAGGCAATAATAAATGTAGTTATTATTATATCTTTGTGTTTATGATAAATGTTTACATTCATGCTATAATAGTATTAACAAGGAAACATTGATACTTGTGTGATTTGTAAACTTAATTTGAAGTCCCTAGTATAGCCTCTATACTTCACTAGCTTGTTGGTTGATTAATGATTGTGGTTTCCCTATCATGAACATTGAGATGTTATCAACAACAAGATCATATCGTTAGGAGAATGATATGGTGGACATACTCCTATAGATAAGCGTAGCATAAAGATCAAGTCATTTCAATAGTTCAATTGCTATATGCTTTCTGATACATAGTAACCTAATTCCTTCGACCATGAGATCATGCCTATCACCATTACCGGATGGATGCTTTGATGACATCAAACACCACACCGTAACTGGGTGGCTATAAAGGTGGCATTGAGTATTCAGAAAGTATTGGTTGAGACACATGGATCAAGAGTGGGATTTGTCCATCCATATGACGGATAGATATTCTCTGGGCCCTCTCGGTGAAATGTCATCCAATTAGCTTGCAAGCATGTGACTGGCTCACAAGGGATCACATATCACGGGAACGAGAAAAGAGTACTTATCGGTAACGAGGTTGAACTAGGTATGCAGAGATACCGACGATCATAACCTCGGATAAGTAACATATCGTGAGACAAAGGGAAATTGGTATCGTATGTAAGTGGTTCATTCGATCGCAAAGTAATCGTAGAAATATGTGGGAGCCATATGAATTTCCAGATTCCTCTATTGGTTATTGTTCGGAGAAGTGTCTCGATCATGTCCGCATAATTCACGAACCGTAGGGAGACACACTTAAGGATTCGACGTTGTTTGAGTAGTTATGGTATTATGAGAAAGAGACCGAATGTTGTTCGGAGTCTCGGATGGGATCCGGGATATCACGAGGTGATCCGGAATGGTCCGGAGAATAAGATTCATATAAGGAAAGACCCGTTTCGGAGTTCGGAAATGATTCCGGTGTTTTCATCGGGAATGTTCTAGAAGGTTCTGGAATGTCCGGCACTCCGGGGGGGAAGGGGTACATGAATGTGTCATTACATATTGGAATGATTGCATCATGTACTAAGTGTTCTCGCTGTTCCAAATAAAGGATTAAATTGAATCCTAAAACTGAAAAGTCAAATGGCCAGTTTGAAAGTCAAACGGCTAAAACAGGAAACTGTGGGAAACAAGCAAGAGGAGGTTGAAACCAACTTGGAGAGGAGTCCCTCCTCTCCAAGCCGGCGCGCCAACCAAGGCCGACTTGGGGAGGGACTCCCCTCCCCTTGGCCGCACCTCCCACCTATAAGAGGAGGGGCAGGGCCTCCTCCTCTAGACACACAAGTTTCTATCCTCTAATCTCCGGTTTAGAGCCGTTTTGGTTTAGAGTTTCTAATTGCCATAGACTTCGGTTTAGATCCTTCTAATTGGTGTGTCTAAACCCTAGACCACTAATAGTTCTCTCTCATACTCCACCATACTCGCTCCGGCTTAAGGCGAAGCCCTGCGGGATCTCCCCTCTACTTTCGGTACCACGCCGTTGTGCTGCCGGAATCGCGAGGAGAGTGCTACAACCTCCGCTGCCTGCTGGAACAAGGGAGAGGAAGGTCTTCGTCGAGTACCGAACGTGTGACCGACTGCGGGAGCACTGCCGGAACGCAGCGCCGGAAGGATCGTCTACGCGATCTTGAGATCGGGAAGAGTACGACTACATCACCCACGAGAATCCGCTCTCGTTAAACACTTTGGAATCTTCGAGGGTAAGTTATTCCATCGACTCGTTGCTACAATCTAGTAGATAGATCTTGGCTTGTTTGTTTGTATGCGATAGAAATTTTTTGTTTTCCATGCTACGAAACCCTACACATCTGTGTACCTCCTGGGTATATGGATAATTGCGAAGCATGTGCTTCCTGCAGGATTAAGTTCCTTAACTCCTTTTTGTTTGGTATGCACAGACGGTTACGGAAATACAGTACTCCTTGCTCATTTACCGAAAAGTCTGACGCCTCATTTTTCAGCACCTTTTCCTTAAGCCCTTGTATCTCTTCATCTTTCTCTTGGGCTTGCTTAATTTGTTCATCTAGTGTGGTTTGAACTTGCAGGGTCATCACTGCTCCTTCTTCAACTAATTCTAAATTCAACTTCCGGAACTCCTTCCATAACTCTAGCTGATCATGTCACACAGTTACTATGCTATGATATACTTTTCGGCTCAATGCATCTGCCACCACATTGGCCTTACCGGGTTTGTATTGAAATTCTAATTCATAGTCTTTTATCAATTCTAACCACCTTCGTTGTCGAAGATTTAAGTCAGGCTGCGTGAAGATATATTTTAGACTTTTATGATCCGAAAATACTTCACACTTATTCCCTAGCAAGTAGTGTCTCCATATTTTCAATGCATGAACTACTGCTGCAAGTTCTAAGTCATGTGTTGGATAATTTTCCTCATGTGGTCGGAGTTGTCTTGACGCATATGATATGACATTTCCATCTTGCATCAGTACACATCCTAGCCCTTGTCTTGATGCGTCACAATATATTTGGAATTCTTTGTCCGAGTCTGGTAAAACCAGAACTGGTGCAGTGGTTAACCTATTCTTCAACTCCTGAAATGCGATTTCACATTTATTTGTCCATTCGTATTCCTTATCTTTTTTCAGCAATTGGGTTAGTGGCCGACAAATCCTTGAAAATCCTTCAATAAACCTCCTATAATATCCTGCCAATCCTAAGAAACTTCGAACTTCTTTCACATTTGTTGGGGCCTTCCATTCCAATATTGCTTTCACCTTTTCTGGATCCATTTTAATTCTTTCTTCTGATATAATGTGACCCAGGAAAGAAATTTCTTTCATCCAGAATTCACATTTTGAAAACTTTGCGAACAACTTATGTTCTCTTAGCCTTGTCAAAACTTGTCTCAAGTGTTTCTCATGTTCTTCAGGGCTACTTGAGTATACTAGGATATCATCGACAAAGACTACTACAAATTTGTCCAAAAAGTCCATCATCACCTTATTCATGAGATTCATGAAAAAGGCTGGTGCATTGGTTAATCCAAAAGGTACTACCGTGAATTCATATAATCCATATCTGGTAGTGAAAGCAGTCTTTGGTCTATCCTCCGGGCGAATTTTCAGTTGATGATATCCAGACCTTAGATCTATTTTTGAAAATATTTTGGCATGCCTTAACTGGTCAAAAAGATCATCAATCCTGGGCAAAGGGTATTTATTTTTGATGGTGACTGCGTTAAGTCCCCGGTAGTCTACACATAGTCTCGAGATACCACCCTTCTTTTTTGCAAATAATACCGGTGCTGCCCATGACGAGATGCTTGGTTGTATAAAGTTCTTGTCTAATAACTCGTCAATTTGCTTCTTCAACTCTACTAGCTCTTTTCTTGACATGTGGTATGGTTGCCTTGTAATTGGTTCTGTTCCGGGTTTAAGTTCTATTTTAAATTCCACCTCTCTATCTGGTGGCTCCCCAGGTAATTCCTCTGGGAACACATCTGCAAATTCTTTAACCATCAGAATCTGCATTACTCCTTCTGCTACCATACTACATACCCTCTTCTTCTACTTCCTCAAAAAGGAATTTTGTGACTTTATTCTCAGTGTTAGATTATTCAGACTGGTGACATAAACCAATTTCTCCTCACAATCAACCTTTGACTTATATTTATATAACCAGTCCATTCCTAATATGACATCCAAATATCTTAGTTTCAAGTGTATCAGGTTTGCTTTAAATTTTTCTCCATGGATGTCTATTTCTACCTCATTGGTCTTTGTTTGAGCTTTTATCTTTGCTCCGGGTGATTCAACCACATAAGGTTTCTCTAAGGGGAAGGAGGACATATCATTTTCTAATGTGAAGCTTATTGAAATAAAGGAATGTGTAGCTCCGGGATCAAATAGAATTAAGGCTGGCTTAGACATTACTGAAAACGTACCAGTAATCACGTCGCTAGCCTCTGTGGCCTCTTCGGTAGACACATAATTCACCCGTCCTTGATTTGGCCTTTGGTTCATTCCTTCCTTGTTCACCCCATAAGAATTTTGTCCAATTATGGCCTTCCCTGCTTGCAACAATCCTTTCCCTTTATTGTCCGCATTTTGTGGCCTCATGCTTTGTTGTTGTCGGAATTGGGTCCTCACCACTTCCACTGGTAAATTCCTCCTTGGGCACGCATTCCGCAAATGAGTAGGATCCTCACAGTGATAGCACACTGTTTTTTGTTGTGGACAACTTCCTATCGAATGTCTTCCTCCGCACCTAAAGCAGTTAACAATTCTGTCAACATTTCCTACTCTTCGATCATCCCTCTTTATGGCCATTGTTTTCCGCTACTCTGCCGAACTTGGTGTCGCCCAAGCCCTAGATTGGATGGCATCCATTGGGGTGTTAAAAGTCTGTGCTTTTATCTTCCGATCCTCCACCATGCTCGCCCTCACTTTGTCAGTCTTTAGAAGACTATTTACCATAGTCTGATAATTGGGAAACACTTGAGGCGAGATGTGGTACTTCAACGAGTCTTGCAGACCCTGCTCAAATTGTTCCATCTTCTTTGTCTCAATGCTCACGTCATCAACTGCGTACCTTGCCAAATAATTTAACTTGCCCAAATACTCCTTCAGAGTTTGATTTCCTTGCTTCAAATCCAAAAATTCCCAACGCTTCATCAACATTATCTCCGAAGGAATATGTTCCTTCTTGAATCCTTCCACAAATTCTTCCCACGTTATTTCTTCTGGGTTCTGACTAGCTTCCCAGAAATTTATCCACCATGCTGCGACGGATCCCTGTAGTTGGTGTGATGCAAAAAGCACTTTTTCCCGGTCCTCACATCCTATTGTTTGTAGCCGTCGTTCAACATCTCTGAGCCAGTCATCGGCGTCTAGTGGTTCTTCTGAACCAGAGAAGATTGGTGGGTTTATCTTCTGGAAATCTCCCCACCTTGGTTTTCGTGACTCCTTCTTTGCCTCTGAACTTCCTTTTTGTTCTGCCAATTTTTTTGCTATTATTTCTAACATCTGGGCATGTGTTTCCATCATCCTCATCTGGTTCTCTTCGGTTTGTCGTCTGCCTCTATCCATGGCTAGCATAATTGCTGCTAGACTTGGCTGCTCTCCATTACTACCATAGTCTCCATTATCTCGGGTTGTTTGTGAGTTGTGGTCATCCATGTTGGTGACTTGCAACTGTTTTATTTGAAAGGAAAACTTTTGTTAGAGAATATACACGTGTTTAGGATATACAAGAGTAGGAAAATATTAAAAACGTTAGTTTTATTTATTTATTTTACACAAACACTAAGCGGTTTACATAGCCCACTGGCTACTCGTACCTCGTACTTAATCACACATACATGCATATATTGCACACATCATCAAAACATGTCACACCCATTTTAAGACACAAACCTAGATCACACTAGCGCCTTTATTAAAGTGTCTATTCGTTATCCGACGAAGGGTTGCTGATGGTATAGAACTCATGTTCCATCGGTTCCTCTTCCTCTTCATCCTCCTGACTTGGTGGCGCCTCTATTTCTTCCGGCCTCACTTGCGGAGCACTCTTGAAGCGTTCAAGATATTTCTTGGTCCATATGGTCTTGATCTTCTTTGCTCCCGGTCCATGTGATTGATCCCCTTGACAAGCCCTTAATCGCCTTGCACTTGGACTAGCCATCTTCTGTTGAGCACTTATAGCCTCCTTAAGTTTTGTCTCCAAGTCAAGTATATTCTGGCGAAGCTCTATATTCTCGCCTCACAACTGGACTATCTCACCTTGGGCTTCTTGATATTCCTTTCGAATTTTCCCATATTGCCCTGATGCAAAGGCTATTTCTCTCACTACCTCTATCTCCGACCGGTCATTCACGAATGGTGGAAAAGGCACTCCCACGCTGTTTCCATCATTCAACTCCTGGGGTATGAGTCGATAGATGGACTCATCAAATGTGTCGTCGTACTTATGTCGCAGGTTCAATATAGCCCTTCTGGATGCGTCCTGAATTGCATCCTCCTCTATATCCCTTTGTCCAACATAAGTGGTCTCGGTACCATCAACTTTTACGTTAACCCATTCGGTCCAATACTGAATTATCCCATGCACAAAAGTAGCTTTTGCATGAAAATGTGGGAGCTCCTGCCTCGGCACAAAAAGATATCCCAACATCCTCCACAAGAGTTGGGCCCATCCCCCGAGAGTCTCGGGAGAGGTATAAAAATAGTACACCATGCCTACAATATGTGAAATAACTTTTTCTTTAAAGCGTGAAAAAGAATTTTTTTTTACACCCAAAATTTTATCTTACAAATTTTATATCAAAAACAAAAGATTTTAAGAGCTGGATAAAGGCTTCAAAAAAATTTATTTTCTCAATATTTTTTTTTTGCAACTATGTATCATTTTTCCAAAACCGGGGGTCTTTCCTACGGTCAAGGCTGGCTCTGATACCACTCTGTCATGCCCCAAAAATTCGGGACCGTGACTAGAAATTCCACGAATTCGCCGAAGGCAAAATTCCGCGAAATTCCGAGTGATTACAAAACACAGCCATCGCAACAAACTCATAGGAATAATATTACATGGGTAGATAATATCACATAAATAGTTTTCTTACAATCCAACATTAAACGAGGTTCTCTTTGTCTTAAAATCATTAAACCATGACTAACGCATACAAACTTTATTGATTTTACACATATGGCTATATTTCTAGGATCAGCCCTCGAGCGTAGGAATGACCTAGAACTCGAAATCTTCTCCGTGAAGGAAGACATCAGGATCAACCTCCGCGATATCTTTGGGTGTTTCTGAAAAATGTTTATATAGCAAGGGTGAGTACTAAAGTACTCATCAAGTCACAAGATGGTTTCCAATTTAAGGTTTTATTCAAGATTAATTAACCAGGAAAGTCCATAAGGTTTCCTTGTGGTCAAACCCATAGTGGTATCATTTTAACCACTTTGCCAAACGGAGGGGAGAACATCGTCCACCCGTGGCATACTTAACTCCACCAAGTGATCATGCTTGGTATCATTCATTTTCTTCAGTATATATATTTATTTTTCTTTCATTCTTTATCATGGATTTTAGGTATGTAAGTGTGTGCCTCCAATGGTTCTGTGCTAAGCCATAGTGGCCCAAACCACTAGGGTTTGCGATATTGCTATCATTAGCATCGGAACCTTTAATCGAAAGCTAAGTTTTTATCTACTCTATCTTTTGAAAATTCTACCCGGGAAGGTCTCATCACTCGAATCCCACCGGGAGTATGTCAGGGCTACGGGAATCGATAACATACTATAGCATCCCGACTCCGAGTGTCTCCCCGTTGATCACCCATACCAGGGTCATCTACAATGTAGAAAATCAATTGGAATAGAGTAGGGGGTTCATACAATTTATGTGGTGTGTTTTATTGTTTTGTGTCAGGGATGTACCACATGTTTACTCATCAACCACGCCCACATACTAGGGCACATAATCCAAAATCAAGGCTCTCATCCAGGTGATGAGTCCTTTTTATACCAAGATTTTTAAGGTAAATATGACCTCCAAGCAATCATACAAACAATCATGCATCATCCATCAAGCAAGTCCAGGGTTTTCACTAGGGTTGGTCTCAAGGAGTAACATCAAATATCAATGGTTCAGGGGTTCTAGTATTGCACATAGATTCAATATTCTAAAATCATTTATCACCAAAATTTCATCGGTGAGAGAGGTGACTTGCCTAGAGAAACGTCTCCCGAGAAATCCTCTGACTCCGAGATGGTGCACTCCTATGCCAAAATCCTCCGAGGCTTCACCAATTGGTCCTAAAATGTTCAGAAATATTTTTCCCAAGGTCATTACTCGTATTTGTGAACTAAGGTTGAGATATAGATAAAAGCGGCCTTTATTTTCCTACATATACATAAAGGTTTTTGAGTTTTAAAAGCCCAACAAAATAATTTTTGAAAACATTAGAAAAGTTATTTGCATACAGCGGGCTATGAGGATCAAAATGAGCCTTTTTATTTTAGAGCTTTTGATCAAAGTAATATTGCAAAAGAGGTTATTTAAAACAATCCTTAAAATGAAAACAGAAATTGAAATAGAAAATGAAAAGGCTTGGCATATGTTTTTTTCCTTGGGCTGAGGAGGGAGCTGGCTAGCCGGACCATCTTTGGGCTTGGTCGCAGCCCAGGCGGCGGCCTGAAGCGCGTACCTCTTTGGCTCGCTCGGGAAGAAGAAAAAAAGAAAGAAGAAGCAGAGGAACGGGAGGAGAGGAGATGCTCACCGGCGGTTGGCGGCGATGGAGGCGAGCTCTCTAGCGGTGGTGGCCAAAATTGACGAAGTGGTGATGCTCGCGAGGTTGAGAGGGATCGATTCCCACGAAGAAATCGAAGAATGGCAAAGTGGGGAGGTTTTATAGGCGGGGGCAGAGCTTGGGGCGGCAACGCGTGGCGGCAGTGACGAAATCGGCGGCGTCTACAAGCTTATCTGGTGTCGTTGGTGTCCTCTTGGTCCTTCTTGAAGTGGCTGAGGTGTTGGCGAGGTCCTGGAGCGAGGCAAGGTGGCGAGCGGCGAGCGGCTAGGCGGCGGCAGAGACATGACGCTCGCGTACGGCGGGGTGATGGTGAAGCCGTGTGCGGTTGTAGGGATTCGTAGCATGGAAAACAAAAAATTTCTACCGCATACAAACAAACAAGCCAAGATCTATCTACTAGATTGTAGCAACGAGTCAATAGAATAACTCACCCTCGAAGATTCCAAAGTGTTTAACGAGAGCAAATTCTCGTGGGTGATGTAGTCGTACTCTTGCCGATCTCAAGATCGTGGAGACAATCATTCCGGCGCTACGTTCCGGCAGAGCTCCCGCAGTCGGTCACACGTTCGGTACTCGATGAAGACCTTCCTCTCCCTTGTTTCCAGCAGGCAGCGGAGGTTGTAGCACTCTCCTCGCGATTCCGGCAGCATGACGGCGTGGTACCGGAAGTAGAGAGGAGATCTCGCAGGGCTTCGCCTTAAGCCGGAGCGAGTATGGTAGACTATGAGAGAGGCCTTGGCGATCTAGGGTTTAGAGGCACCAAGGAGAGAGGGCTAGGCCGGTGGCTAGGGCAAGGGGAAGCCCCAACTCGGCGGCTTGGGAGAAATCCCTAGGGCGGCGGCGGCTGCAGGAGGGTCGGCGGCTAGGGTTAGGGTTTTGGTGGGGCAAGGTGTGTATCTAGAGGGGCACCCCTGCCCCTCCTTTTATAGGTGGGAGGGCGTCGGCCAGGGGAGGAGTGTCCTCCCCCAAGTCGGCCTCCTTGGCCGGCGGGTGGAGGGAGAGGAACTCCTCCCCAAGTAGGTTTCCTACTCTCCCTCCACCAAGCAAACTTGCCGTTTGACTTTTCAAATTGGCATTTGACTTTTCAAACTAGGATTTGATTTATCCCTTTATTTTGCTCAGCGATGACACCTAGTACATGATGCAACCATTCCAACTTGTTATGACACATACATGTACCCTTCCCCTCCGGAGTGCCGGACCTTCCGGACCCTTCTAGAACATTCTCGATGAAAACACCGGAATCATTCTCCAACTCCGAAACAGGACTTTCCTTATATGAATCTTATTCTCCGGACCATTCCGGATCTCCTCGTGATATCCCGGATCCCATCCGAGACTTCGAACAACATTCGGTCTCTTACTCATCATTCCATAACTACTCAACAACATCGAATCCTTAAGTGTGTCTCCCTACGGTTCATGAATTATGCGGACATGATCGAGACACTTCTCCGAACAATAACCAATAGAGGAATCTGGAAATTCATATGGCTCCCACATATTTCTACAATTACTTTGCGATCGAATGAACCACTTACATACGATACCAATTTTCCTTTGTCTCACGATAGTTTACTTATCCGAGGTTTTGATCGTCGGTATCTCTGCATACCTAGTTCAACCTCGTTACTGATAAGTACTCTTTTCTCGTTCCCGTGATATGTGATCCCTTGTGAGCCAGTCACATGCTTGCAAGCGAATTGGATGACATTCCACCGAGAGGGCCCAGAGTATATCTATCCTTCATATGGATGGACAAATCCCACTCTTGATCCATGTGTCTCAACCCATACTTTTCGAACACTCAACGCCACCTTTATAACCACCCAGTTACGGTGTGGTGTTTGATGTCATCAAAGCATCCTTCCGGTGATGGTGATAAGCATGATCTCATGGTCGAAGGAATTAGGTTACTATGTATCAGAAAGCATATAGCAATTGAACTATTAAAATGACTTGATCTTTATGCTACGCTTATCTATAGGAGTATGTCCATCATACCATTCTCCTAACGATATGATCTTGTTGTTAATAACATCTCAATGTTCATGATAGGGAAACCACATTCATTTATTAACCAACAAGCTAGTATTATAAAGAGGCTTTACTAGGGACTCTAATTTAGTTTACAAATCACACAAGTATTAATGTTTCCTTGTTAATACTGTTATAGCATGAATGTAAACATTTATCATAAACACAAAGATATAATAATAACTACATTTATTGCCTCTAGGGCATATCTCCAACAGTCTCCCACTTGCACTAGAGTCAAATAATCTAGATTACATGGTAATATACCGAACACCCATGGCAGTTTGGTGTTGGTCATGTTTTGCCCTCGGGAGAGGTTTAGTCAACAGATCCGCCATATTCAGATTTGTGTGTACTTTGCAAATCTTTATGTCACCATCTTGGACATGTTCTCGAATAGCGTGAAAACGTAGCTTGATGTGCTTCATCTTCTTGTGTGACCTTGGCTTTTGCGCATTGGTTATGGCGCCCATGTTATCACAGTAGATAGACATTGGGTCCAGCGCACTTGGAACCACACCGAGCTCTGTAATGAACTCCTTCACCCATATCGCTTCTTGTGAAGCCTCCAAAGCAGCTATGTATTCCGATTCGGTTGAAGATCTTGCCACAACGCTTTGCTTTGCACTCCTCCAGCTAACTATTGCACCATTCAAAGTAAATACGTATACAGATTGAGATTTAGAATCATCCGGATCGGTGTTCCAACTAGCATCTGTGTAACCATTAACAACGAGCTGTTCATCACCTCCATAAGAAAGAATCATATCCTTAGTTCTTCTCAAGTACTTAAGGATGTTTTTGACCGTTGTCCAATGATCCACTCCTGGATCACTTTGATATCTGCTAGTTAAACTAACAGCATATGCAATGTCGGGTCTAGTACATAGCATAGCATACATTAGAGATCCTATGGCTGAGGCATATGGAGTCTTACTCATCCTTTCTCTATCTTCTGTTGTTGCTGGACTTTGAGTTTTACTCAAGGTCGTATTGGGCAACATGGGCAAGAACCCTTTCTTGCTATCTTCCATTCCAAACCTCTTTAGAACTTTTTCTAAATATGTACTTTGTGACAATGATATTAGGCGTCTCGATCTATCTCTATAAATCTTTATGCCTAATATGTAAGCTGCTTCGCCAAGATCTTTCATTGAAAAACTATTATTCAAATATTCCTTGACACTATTAAGAAGGTCTACATCATTCCCAATCAACAATATGTCATCTACATATAGTATTAAGAATGCTACAGAGCTCCCACTCACTTTCTTGTAAATACAAGCTTCTCCATAAGTTTGTATAAAATCAAAACTTTTGATTACCTTATCAAAACGTTGATTCCAACTTCGGAATGCTTGCTTCAATCCATATATGGACCTTTGAAGTTTGCATACCTTGTTAGCATCTTTAGGATCGACAAAACCTTTGGGTTGCATCATATACAACTCTTCATCAATGTCTCCATTGAGGAACGTTGTTTTGACATCCATTTGCCATATCTCATAATCATAATATGCAGCGATTGCTAACAAAATCCTCACAGACTTTAGCTTCGCTACTGGTGAGGAAGTCTCATCGCAGTCAACTCCTTGAATTTGTCGAAACCCTTTTGCGACAATTCGAGCTTTATAGACAGTAACATTACCATTAGCATCTGTTTTCTTCTTGAAAATCCATTTGTTCTCGACAGCCTTCCGGCCATCCGGTAAGTCCATCAAAGTCCATACTTGGTTTTCGTACATGGATCCAATCTCGGATTTCATGGCTTCTTGCCATTTATTGGAATCTGGGCTCATCATCGCTTCCTCATATGTCGCAGGGTCATCGGTGTTGTCCACCAACATGACACTCATAACAGGATCATACCAATCAGGAGTGGTACGAGTTCTCGTTGACCTGCGAGGCTCTGTAGCAAGTTCAACCGAAGTTTCATGATCATCATCATTAGCTTCCTCTCTTATTGGTGCAGGCACCACATGAACTTCTTCCGGTGCTGCGCTACTTGCAAGTTCGAGAGAAGGTTCGACAGCCTTGTCGAGTTCTACTTTCCTTCCAGTCACTTCTTTCGAGAGAAATTCCTTCTCTAGAAAGGATCCATTCTTGGCCACGAAGATTTTGCCTTCGGATCTATGATAGAAGGTATACCCAATAGTTTCCTTTGGGTATCCTATGAAGACGCATTTTCCGCTTTGGGTTCAAGCTTGTCCGGCTGTAACTTCTTTACATAGGTTTCGCAACCCCAAACTTTAAGGAACGACAATTTAGATTTCTTCCCAAACCATAATTCATACGGTGTCATTTCAACGGATTTAGACGGTGTCCTATTTAAAGTGAATGCGGCTGTTTCTAACGCATAACCCCAAAATGATGGCGGTAAATCTGTAAGTGACATCATAGAACGAACCATATCTAAGAGAGTTCGATTATGACGTTCGGACACACCATTACGCTGCGGTGTTCCCGGCGGTGTCAATTGTGAAAGTATTCCGTATTTCTTCAAATTCTCGCCAAACTCATAACTTAGTTATTCACCTCCACGATCAGAACGTATAAATTTAATCTTCTTGTTACGTTGATTCTCCATCTCACTTTGAAATTCCTTAAACTTCTCGAAAGTTTCGGACTTATGTTTCATGAAATAGATATACCCATATCTACTCAAGTCATCCGTGAAGGTAAGAACATAACGATAACCACCGCGCGATGCTACACTTATCGGACCACACACATCGGTATGTATGATTTCCAATAAGTTCGTAGCTCGCTCCATCATACCAGAAAATGGAGTCTTAGTCATTTTACCCATCAGACATGCTTCGCATCTTTCAAGTTATTCGAAATCAAGTGATTCAAGAAGTCCATCAGAATGGAGTTTCTTCATACGCTTCACTCCAATGTGACCAAGACAACAGTGCCACATAGAGATCGAGTTATTGCTCAATTTCAAACGTTTAGCTTCAATGTTATTAATATGTGTATTTCCACTATTGAGATTCAATAAGAATAGACCATCTATCAAAGGTGCATGTGCATAAAACATATTACTCATATAAATCGAACAACCATTATTCTCGGACTTAAACAAGTAACCGTCTCGCAGTAAACAAGATCCCGATATAATGTTCATGCTTAACGCAGGCACCAAATAACAATTATTTAAGTATAAAACTAATCCCGATGGTAGATGAAGAGGTAGCGTGCCGACCGCGATCACATCAACCTTTGATCCATTTCCAACGCGCATCATCACCTTGTTTTTCGCTAGCTTCCGTTTATTCTGCAGCACCTGTTTCGAGTTACAAATATGAGCAACCGAACCAGTATCAAATACCCAGGCACTACTACGAGTACTAGTGAGATACACATCAATAACATGTATATCGGATATACCTTTCTTCTTGATGTTGCCGTTCTTCAAATCCGCCAAGTACTTTGGGCAATTCCGCTTCCAGTGACCTTCTCCCTTGCAGTAAAAGCACTCAGTATCAGGCTTAGGTCCAGCCTTGGTCTTCTTCGTCGGTGCGGCAACTTTCTTACCACCCTTCTTGAAGTGTCCCTTTTGCTTAGACTTGTCTTTCTTGAATTTGGTGGTGTTATTGACCATCAACACTTGGTGCTCTTTCTTGATCTCCACTTCTGCAGATTTTAACATGGAGAAGAGTTCTGGCAACTACTTGTTCATGCTTTGCATATTGTAGTTCATCACAAAGTTCTTGTAACTTGGTGGCAGTGATTGGAGGACACGGTAAATCCCCAAAGCATTAGGAATCACTATACCCAGGCTTTGGAGTTTGTTTGCGTGCCCAGACATCTTAAGCACATGCTCACTGACAGAGCTGCCCTCTTCCATCTTGCAGTTAAAGAACTTTTCAGAAGCCTCATAACTCTCAACTGCCGCGTGAGTCTCAAATATCAATTTGAGTTCACGGACAATATCATGTGGGTCTGAGTTCTCAAACCTTTTCTGAAGCTCCGATTCCAAACCATACAAGATAGCACACTGAACTGTGGAGTACTGATTCTTCCGAGCGAGGTAAACATTCTTTACTTCATCGATAGCATTAGCTGCAGGCGGGTCACCCAGCGGTGCATACAGCACATAGGTCAAATTACCAGCATTGAGGACAATCCTCAAATTGCGGAACCAATCCGCGAATTTGCTTCCATTGTTTTTCAACTTTTCTTTCTCTAGGAACGCATTAAAATTGATGGTAGGGGCTGCCATTGATCTACAACATATTTGCAATAGTTTAGATTAAGTTTATGACAAATTGGGTTCTAATTAATAGTTAAATTAATCTAGGTGAACTCCCACTCAAAACAATATCCCTCACATTGTTTTAGTGATCACACGAACCAAATCCACCACATCAAAACCGATCATCATGAGAGTTGATGTAGCTTCAATGGCGAACAATCGACATGTTCATCATATCTACTATATGATTCATGCTTTACCTTTCGGTGATCCGTGTTCTGAGACCATGTCTGTACATGCTAGGCTCGTCAAGATCAAACCTTTAGCTTCTGCATGAGCAAATCTGGCTTGCTCACGTTGTATACACTTGCAGAATCTAACACACCCGATCATCACGTGGTGCTTAGAAACAACAAGCTTTAGCAACGGTGCTTACTAAGGATGAACACTTTAGAACTTGAAATTTATGTGCATGAGGGATCATCTTATAATGCTACCGTCGTTAACTAAGCAATACAAGATGCATAAAGGATTAACATCACATGCAATTCATAATATGTGATATGATATGGCCTTTCTTCTTTGTGCTTCCGATCTCCATCTTCAAGCACGAACATGATCTCCATCATCACCGACATTGCATCAAGGTCAATGACGCTGCTCCATGATTGTCGTCCACCACCTTCAACTATTACAACTACTTTGAATAGACACACGGGTCTTAACAGAAATTAAATACAACCATATGGCTCCTGCCGGTTGCCAACTTACAATAAGGAACATTGCATACATCAAATATAATCACAATCATGGCCATATCACATCACAACACACCCCTGCAAAACAAAGTTAGATGCCTCTAATTTCTTTGCATATTTTACGTGGTTTGGGGCTTTCAATAAGTGTCGATCTAAATTACGAACAAGAACCACAACATTGATGTTTGAACTATCAAGTGCCCGTTGTAAATTGGATCTATACTATAATGGGAGAGACAGACACCCGCAAAGCCACTTATGCAATATAAGTTGCATGTTGAGCGTGGATCAAGTCTCATGAACGATGTCATGTAAGGTTAGCCCGGGCCGCTTCATCCCATCATACCGCAAGATGCAAAGTACACAAGAAGCAATTGATAATAAAAAAACAACCGCCCACAATGACCATTGTGTTCTACTCGTGCAACAGATCTACATATAGACACGGCTCTGATACCACTGTAGGGATTCGTAGCATGGAAAACAAAAAATTTCTACCGCATACAAACAAACAAGCCAATATCTATCTACTAGATTGTAGCAACGAGTCGATAGAATAACTCACCCTCGAAGATTCCAAAGTGTTTAACGAGAGCAGATTCTCGTGGGTGATGTAGTCGTACTCTTGCCGATCTCAAGATCGTGTAGACGATCCTTCTGGCGCTACGTTCCGACAGCGGTCCCGCAGTCGGTCACACGTTCGGTACTCGATGAAGACCTTCCTCTCCCTTGTTCCAGCAGGCAGCGGAGGTTGTAGCACTCTCCTCGCGATTCCGGCAGCACGACGGCGTGGTACTGGAAGTAGAGGGGAGATCTCGCAGGGCTTCGCCTTAAGCCGAAGCGAGTATGGTGGACTATGAGAGAGTCCTTGGCGATCTAGGGTTTAGAGGTACCAAGGAGAGAGGGCTAGGCCGGCGACTAGGGCAAGGGGAAGCCCCAACTCGGTGGCTTGGGAGAAAACCCTAGGGCGGCGGCGGCTACGGGAGGGCCGACGGCTAGGGTTAGGTTTTTGGTGGGGCAAGGTGTGTATCTAGAGGGGCACCCCTGCCCCCCCTTTTATAGGTGGGAGGGCGCCGGCCAGGGGAGGAGAGTCCACCCCCAAGTCGGCCTCCTTGGCCGGCGGGTGGAGGGAGAGGAACTCATCCCCAAGTAGTGATGCAGCCCGTCCTACGAACGCTACTACATCTACTCCCACGAGCTCCCCAAGTGGACCCATGACTTGCGCCCGAGCCAAACTCCTACAAGCTAAGGTGAACTCGCTCCTCTCCTTGTGTGACTTCGATACACCCTTGGATGGCCTGCTACTTCATACGCATACCTTGTGCACCATCAGGTATGAAGAGAAGGACCCAGTGAACGGAGGCACACCAGCGAAAGAAGCCAAAAACTCTCTATCTCCAGCGGTACTACCGGACCTGGAACCGGTACTACCGCCCCCTGCTACCGCTCCCCGCTGAAGACGCCAACAGAAGCCCAAAACTCTCTGTCTCCAGTGGTACTACCGAAACTGGAACCGGTACTACCACTCCCCGCTGAAGACGCCAACGGAAGTCCCAGGACTGCAAGCGGTACTACCGGACCAGGAAGCGGTACTACCGGATGAGACCGGTACTACCGGTAGCTAGGCCGGTACTACCGGACGTGCGTGTACCAGATCGTGTTAAGTCGGCCCAGCGCCCTGTAACCCTCTCTATATTTTGTCATTTTGTTCCTAAACTACCCCTGTTTATGTGGCTGGCCTATAAATAGCCCCCACCCTCTATTGTAAACCCTAGACTTGGATAATAATACATTAAGCACACCCCTTTGAGGATCTTTCATCTATTGGTCTCATGCTCCTACCAAGGGGCACCCTATTATCCACCCTCCTCTTGGATCTTGCCTAGTGCGTTCAAGTTGTACAAGGCCTTGGGTTCTCGGTTTCTCGCCCCCAAGTCGTCAAGATCTCACCAAGAATCTCACCCCCGTTGTTGGTCGTGGAGAGAGAGCTTCGTCTAACACCGATCCTAGGGATTATGTTGGACCGGTTGCCACCGGCGTGATTTATCGGCGTGTATCGTGATTTGTGTGTGTGTGTTCGTGGTTTTCATCCCTTCTTCCCCCGTCCACCACTTTCCCCCTCGTTTCCCATGGAAATTTGTGAAAGATCGAGCCACCCCAAGGGGTTACCCCATAACATATTGGTATCAAGAGCAAGGTTGATCACGAATTTCCCCCCAATTTTTCTTTTATCCCCCTTAAAATCGAAAATCCCACCAAAAAGAGCCCCAATTTGCCTTCGGATCGATCTTTGGATTTGGTGAGTTTTTCGTGGTTTTGGTCCATAGATCTGTTGCTTTTGGAGTCGATCTATAGCCCTTGTTGTTCCTAGCCCAGCCTTTCGGTCAGATTCCCACGAATTTGAGGTTCTTGTCAAGTGGATCTCGTTCTTGTTCTGTGCCCGGCGGTACTACCAGTCGCACAGGCGGTACTACCGCCGTCCGGTACTACCGGTCTTGCCTGGCGGTACTACCGCCCGACACAGACAGTTTTTCTCTTCTCTTTGACGCCTCAACTTCGTTGGCTGACTTTCCCTCTTTAACTTGTTCGTGTTTCGCGTGTTTGTCGCCATTTTAACACAAGCTTCCGCATTAAAGTCACCACGCGCTCAACGACACCGCGACACTCGAACATCACCCCCACCAACGGTTGCAAGTCGTCAACAATACCAAAGGTATAACTTGCGCCACTTTGATAGCCCCATATCTTCCTTTGTGTGTATCTATCCTATGAGAGCAACTCATTTTGTGTTTGTCTAAGCATTGTGCACTTGCCTTTGGAAAGTGAGAGTGTGAGGCCAAATACAAAAGTTAACATAGTAGCATAGAAAGGGAGAAAAAGAAAAAGAATCAAAAAAAAGAAAAAAAATAGAAAGATACATAGTCTCCCAATACAAAGAGAATACCAAGCTTGTAAGCCAAAAAGAGAGAGGAAAGAGCGCACCAAGGCAAGTGCACAAATCTATTGCTTATCCTCTTTTGGCAAACAAGTTGTGGTCTCTCCTTTTGTTGGCACGACAACCGAGCGTAGTCTTCGTTAGGACCTTTTGTGCTCATTTTCATAGTCGTGCTAACCCCGTTTTTCTCCACGTGTGCGTTTTTCCGTGTTTTTGTAGATCGTATCCTTTTGCTTTTGATCTTTGGTTCTTTACCACTTAGAACAATAACCTTTTGCTTGGATCATTTCGTTTGGTTTCCCACAATCCTAACCTTCCACCAAAAGCTTTTGAGAGTTGTAGCATATGTGTGTGTGAGTTTCTTTGCCATTTCACTTTGCACGCTGTTCGCTCATTTGTGTGGCAATTGGTTTGATATAATCTCCAAGGTGAGGTAAAAGGCTAACTCTACGCACCCTTATTCTCCATATACAACTCTTGTCGGCTTTGCATCATGGACAGGAATGGCGAGCCGTCCCAAACACCACCACCTCCGGAAGACGACACACAATACATGACAAGATGGGACCATTGGAAGGTCCGAGGAGAATTCAACTACAGTTGTGAAGCTCTCGAGCGGCGCCAAGATGAACAATTTAGCGAAGCCCGCGTGGAATTCAAGAACATCGACAACCGCTTCGAAGAAGTCCGAGGCCAAATGCATGCCATGCAACACAACCTCGGTCATCAAAATGAAGCTCTTGGTCGCGCTCTCGCCTCAACGGATGAGAAGCTTCAACGCCTCATTGATGGACTAGCAAGGCCACGCTCGCGCGACTCAAGCTCATCTCGGCACTCCTCAAGTGAATCAAGTGCACCTCGCCGTCACGCTTCAAGGCACCGAGATGGACCCGTCCTTCAATCCATGAGCTCTTCTCAAGCGGTACCATCTCCGTGACACGCCGCAACGTCAAGCTATGATGGTGACCTCTCTGCAAGACCTCCAAGGCGTGAAGCGAACCGGCCACAACCAAGGGCACTTGTGATTCAACAAGAGCAACCTCACATGGACCACCAAGCCCATCGCCGTCGACATGTTCTTTTAACAACAAGTGAAGCATCCGAAGAGGACGAACAATATCACCGTCGACGTGAAGCACTTGAAGATCCACCAAGGCGTCATCATCGACATGATCGTCAACGTTGACAACATGATCATCATGACGAGCCTCCTCCACATCAAAAAGAAGGAGAACAGCCCATTGCGCATGTGGCTCGACGTCCTCCTCGCCACATGGCGCAAGACAATGCTCCTCGGCATCAACCGCGACAAGAACAAGAGCAAGCTCCCCAAGCTCGTCGTGAGGACCATCAACCTCCTCCTCATCCTCAACCGCGCCAACAACACGAGCAAGCTCCCCAAGCTCGTCGTCCAAACCAAGTTCCACCACCAAACGCGGCACCTCAACAACCGCAAGAGCAACGCAACCATCACCAAGCAAGACATGAGAGCTCGGATGATGATGATGACCGCCAAAATCATGGCAACCGCCGCAACCGGAACCGCAATGGAGAAGAAACTTTCGGCAAGCTCAAATTCACCATGCCCAAGTTCACCGGTTCCATTGAACCCGAAGAATATCTCTCGTGGGAACTCAAGGTTGACAAGATCTTCCGCATGCACAACTATAGCAATGAGAAGATGATGGCCATGGCATCCCTCGAGTTCAATGAGTATGCCAACCTTTGGGGGAACAAGTCCAACTCGCTCACGAAGCAAAAGAAGATCCTCCAATATCAACTTGGCAAGATATGAAGGCCCATATGAGATCCCGCTTTGTTCCTTCGCACTACACGCATGACCTCTTCAACAAGCTTCAAACGCTTAGTCAAGGGACAAAGACCGTGGAAGAGTACTTCAAGCAAATGGAGCTCAACATGATCCGTGCCAACATTCAAGAGCGAGATGAACAAACAATGGCACGCTTCCTCAATGGCTTGAACCATCCCATCAAGCGCATCACCGATTTCCAAAAGTACAACAACATGGTTGAGCTTGTGCACATCGCATCAAAGGCCGAGCGTCAAGTGCAAGAGGACATCAAGTACAATAAGCCAACGACGTACTTCACCTACAAGCAAGCACCAACCACTACTCCAACAACACCAAGTGGAAGCTCCTCAAGTACCACCAAGCTTCCCTTCAAGCCAACACTCCCTCAAGGAAAACAGCCCCCAAGTGTCAAATACACAAGGGATGATCAACCATTCAATGGTGAATGCTACAAGTGTGGAGGCAAAGGACACAAGTCGGCCGCATGTGGAAACAAGAAAGTTTTGTTCATCCATGACAACGGCGATGAAGAATACTTGAGTGAAGAAGAGTTTGATGCAAGGGTCAAGGAAGCCATGGCAAGGCAACATTTGGAAGAGGACCAAGAACTTCTTGTGTGTGAGCATGACGCAAGTCCATCGCTTGTGGTCACAAGGGTCTTAACTACCCAAGCCAATGAGAATGAAGACCAACGCTCGAACTGTAGGGGTTCGTAGCATGGAAAACAAAAAATTTCTATCGCATACAAACAAACAAGCCAAGATCTATCTACTAGATTGTAGCAACGAGTCGATGGAATAACTTACCCTCGAAGATTCCAAAGTGTTTAACGAGAGCGGATTCTCGTGGGTGATGTAGTCGTACTCTTCCCGATCTCAAGATCGTGTAGACGATCCTTCCGGCGCTGCGTTCCGGCAGCGCTCCCGCAGTTGGTCACACGTTCGGTACTCGACGAAGACCTTCTTCTCCCTTGTTCCAGCAGGCAGCGGAGGTTGTAGCACTCTCCTCGCGATTCTGGCAGCACAACGGCGTGGTACCGGAAGTAGAGGGGAGATCCCGCAGGGCTTCGCCTTAAGCCGGAGCGAGTATGGTGGATTATGAGAGAGGGCTATTAGTGGTATAGAGATTAGACACACCAATTAGAAGGCTCTAAACCGCAGGCTAAAGCAATTATAAGCTCTAAACCAAAACGGCTCTAAACCGGAGATTAGAGGTAGAAACTTGTGTGTCTCAAGGAGGAGCCCTGCCCCTCCTTTTATAGGTGGAGGGGCTAGGCGCGCCAGGGAGGGAGGGAGTCCCTCCCCAACTCGGCCTAGGGCTGGGCGCCGGCTTGGAGGAGAGGAACTCCTCCTCCAAGTTGGTTTCAACCTCCTCTTGCTTGTTTCCCACAGTTTCCTGTTTCCCACAGTTTCCTGTTTTCCACAGTTTCCTGTTTTAGCCGTTTGACTTTCAAACTGGCAATTTGACTTTCATGTTTTTGGAACAGCAAGAACACTTAGTACATGATGCAATCATTCAATGACACATTCATGTACCCTCCCCCCCCCCCCCCGGAGTGCCGGACAATCCGGAACCTTTTAGAACATTCCCGATGAAAACACCGGAAACATTCCCGAACTCCGAAACGAGACTTTCCTTATATGAATCTTATTCTCCGGACCATTCCGGATCACCTCGTGATATCCCGGATCCCATCCAAGACTCCGAACAACATTCGGTCTCTTTCTCATAATACCATAACTACTCAAAACAACGTCGAATCCTTAAGTGTGTCTCCCTACGGTTCGTGAATTATGCGGACATGATCGAGACACTTCTCCGAACAATAACCAATAGAGGAATCTGGAAATTCATATGGCTCCCACATATTTCTACGATTACTTTGCGATCGAATGAACCACTTACATATGATACCAATTTCCCTTTGTCTCACGATAGTTTACTTATCCGAGGTTATGATCGTCGGTATCTCTGCATACCTAGTTCAACCTCGTTACCGATAAGTACTCTTTTCTCGTTCCCGTGATATGTGATCCCTTGTGACCCAGTCACATGCTTGCAAGATAATTGGATGACATTCCACCGAGAGGGCCCAGAGTATATCTATTCGTCATATGGATGGACAAATCCCACTCTTGATCCATGTGTTTCAACCAATACTTTCCGAACACTCAATGCCACCTTTATAGCCACCCAGTTACGGTGTGGTGTTTGATGTCATCAAAGCATCCATCCGGTAAAGGTGATATGCATGATCTCATGGTCGAAGGAATTAGGTTACTATGTATCAGAAAGCATATAGCAATTGAACTATTGAAATGACTTGATCTTTATGCTACGCTTATCAATAGGAGTATGTCCACCATATCATTCTCCTAATGATATGATCTTGTTGTTGATAACATCTCAATGTTCATGATAGGGAAACCACAATCATTTATCAACCAACAAGCTAGTGAAGTATAGAGGCTATACTAGGGACTTCAAATTAAGTTTACAAATCACACAAGTATTAATGTTTCCCTGTTAATACTATTATAGCATGAATGTAAACATTTATCATAAACATAAAGATATAATAATAACTACATTTATTATTGCCTCTAGGGCATATCTCCAACACGAACATCTTCCAAACTCGTGCCGGCATCAATGGGAAGTCCATCAAAGTTGTCATCGATGGAGGGAGTTGCCACAATCTTGCAAGCACGGAATTGTGTGAGAAACTCAACCTCACCCTCCATCCGCATAAACACCCCTACCATATACAATGGCTAAGTGACCATGGGTCCGTCAAGATCAAGCACACCGTCTCGGTAACGTTCTCAATTGGACCCTACAAGGACACGGTGGAATGTGACGTGGTCCCAATGACGGTTTGCCATATGTTGCTCGAAAGGTCGTGGCAATATGACAAGCGTGCTTTGCATGATGGTCACTCAAACACTTATACCTTCAAATGGCTTGATAAAACTTGTGTGTTGCAACCAATGACTCCTAGCCAAATAATTGCGGACAATGCAAAGGCTTTAGCGAGGGCGCAATACACAAAAACACCTTGTGAGAAGAGTGGTGAGCGAGAGAACCACACCATAGTGAGTGAGTGCCACAAGCCAAACTCGAGTGGAAAAACTAAGAGTGTTCTTCTTGCCACCAAAAGTGAGACGAGAGAAGTGCGGAACAACCCATCCATCTTGCACTATGTCCTTGTTTGCAAGGGACTAGCGCAAGGAACTAATGACTTGACAAATGTTCCTCCTTCTTTGATGGCTATTTTACAGGAATTCCACGATGTATTTCCCGAAGAGCTTCCTCATGGCCTACCTCCTCTTCGTGGAATCGAGCACCGCATCGACCTCATACCCGGCGCCCCACTCCCAAACCGCACTGCGTATCGCACGAACCCGGAAGAGACAAAGGAGATAGAACGACAAATCAACCAACTCGTCTCCAAAGGTTTGTTTCAAGTAAGCACTAGCCCAAGCGCGGTCCCCGTTATTCTAGTTCCAAAAATGGATGATACGTTGCGGTTATGCATGGACTGCCGTCCAATAAATGCTATCACCGTGCGTTATCGACATCCTATACCGCGTCTTGATGACATGCTTGATGAGTTATGTGGAGCCACTATATTTTCGAAAATTGATCTTCGTAGTGGTTACCATCAAATTCGCATGGCCGAAGGTGATGAGTGGAAAACCGCCTTCAAGACCAAGCTTGGTCTCTATGAATGGTTGGTTATGCCCTTTGGTTTATCAAATGCCCCATCTACCTTCATGCGCCTCATGAACCATATTTTGAGATCTCTAATTGGGAAGAGTGTCGTTGTTTACTTTGATGACATCCTTGTCTATAGCAAGTCACTAGAGGAGCATGTTACTCATGTTAAGGAGGTCCTTCAAATCCTTCGTCATGAAAAGCTTTATGCTAATCTCCCAAAGTGCACTTTTGCAAAAGACAAGCTCATTTTCCTTGGTTTTGTTGTGTCTTCTAATGGCATTGAAGTTGATGTCTCAAAAGTTAAGGACATTCGAGATTGGCCCATACCGACCAATGTTAGCTAACTTCGTAGTTTTCATGGGTTGGCTGGCTTTTACCGTCGCTATGTGAAAGACTTTTCTACCATTGCTTGCCCCCTCAACGAATTGACCAAGAAAAATGTCACGTTCGTTTGGGGAAAAGCACAACAAAAGGCGTTTGATGAGCTCAAAACGAGGCTCACCGAAGCACCACTTCTTGCATTACCTGATTTCACAAAAACCTTTGAGATTGAATGTGATGCTAGTGGTATTGGCATTGGTGGTGTCCTTATGCAAAATGGGCGTCCTATTGCATACCATAGTGAGAAACTTGATGGCGCACGCCTTAACTATCCCATTTATGACAAAGAACTTTTTGCCTTGGTTCGTGTCCTTCAAGTGTGGAAACACTATCTTTGTCCCAAAGAATTTATCATCCATTCCGACCATGAGTCGCTGAAATATCTTAAGGGCCAAGCCAATTTGAGTAAAAGGCACGCCAAATGGGTTGAGTTCATGGAGTCTTTTCCTTACATTGTCAAATACAAGAAGAGCAAAGAAAATGTGATAGCGGACGCTTTGTCTCGCAAAAACACAAACCTTCTTACACGGCTCGAAGTAAATGTCTTGGGTCTTGATGACATCAAATCTTTGTACGCGTCCGACCCTTTCTTTGGATCAATTTTTGCAAGATGTTCAATAGACAAAGGGATTGATGATTTCTATTTGCATAAGGGTTTTCTTTTCAAATAAAACAAGCTTTGCATTCCGAAGTCATCTCTCCAAATTTTGCTTCTTCAAGAGTCCCATGGTGGAGGCCTTATGGGTCACTTTGGCCATGAAAAGACATATGACATGCTCTCCACTCACTACTTTTGGCCAAAGATGAAGCGCGACATGGAGCGCCATGTCCAACGATGCACTACATGTATCCAAGCTAAGTCTAAGTCTAACCCCTTTGGTCTTTATATGCCATTGCCTATTCCTCATGCACCTCGGTCGGACATTAGCATGGACTTTGTGTTAGGCTTGCCTAGATCTAAACATGGACATGATTCTATATTTGTGGTAGTGGATCGCTTTTCAAAAATGACACACTTCATTCCGTGCCATAAGACCGATGATGCTTCACATGTAGCAAATTTGTTTTTCAGGGAAATAATTCGGCTACACGGTGTACCAAGAACAATCGTCTCCGACCGCGACGTCAAATTCATGAGCTACTTCTGGAAGACTCTCATGGCCAAGCTCGGCATCAAGCTCCTCTTCTCGTCCGCCTCGCATCCTCAAACCGATGGACAAACCGAGGTCGTCAATCGAAGCCTTGGCACCCTCCTCCGGGTGTTGATAAAGAAGAACCTTAAAGACTGGGAGGAATGTATTCCACACGCCGAGTTCGCCTACAACCGCGCCAAGCACTCCACCACCATGAGAAGCCCGTTCATGATCGTCTATGGCTTCGAGCCTCTCACCGCGCTCGATATCCTTCCACTACCGCTTCATGAACGTGCCAATATGGACGTTGTCAAGCATGCCCAAACAATGAAGAAACTCCATGAAGACACAAGAGCTACGATCGAGCAACAAGTCCTTCGCCAAGCATCAAGGCTAAACAAGAACAAGAAAGAGATGATCTTTGAAGAGGGCGACCTTGTGTGGATACACTTAAGTAAAGACCGCTTCCCCAAGGAACGCGACTCCAAACTCAAGCCAAGAGGTGATGGACCATTCAAAGTGCTAAAGAGGATCAACAACAACGCCTATATCATAGATATCCCAACATCGAAGTATCTTGTGAGCTCGACATTCAATGTCAAGGACCTCTCACCCTACCATGTAGAAGATGAAGTTGAGAAGGTTGAAGAGTCGAGGACGACTCTTTTCCAAGGGGGGGGAGCTGATGCAGCCCGTCCTACGAACGCTACTATATCTACTCCCACGAGCTCCCCAAGTGGACCCATGACTCGCGCCCGAGCCAAAATCCTACAAGCTAAGGTGAACTCGCTCCTCTCCTTGTGTGACTTCGATACACCCTTGGATGGCCTGCTACTTCATACGCATACCTTGTGCATCATCAGGTACGAAGAGAAGGACCCAGTGAACGGAGGCACACCAGCGAAAGAAGCCAAAAACTCTCTGTCTCCAGCGGTACTACCGGACCTGGAACCGGTACTACCGCCCCGCGGCACTACCGCCCCTTGCTACCGCTACCCGCTGAAGATGCCAACAGAATCCCAAAACTCTCTGTCTCCAGCGGTACTACCGGAACTGGAACCGGTACTACCGCTCCGCGACACTACCGCCCCCTGCTACCGCTCCCCGCTGAAGACGCCAACGGAAGTCCCATGACTGCAAGCGGTACTACCGGACCAGGAAGCGGTACTACCGGATGAGACCGGTACTACCGGTAGCTAGGCCGGTACTACCGGACATGCGTGTACCAGATCGTGTTAAGTTGGCCCAGCGCCCTGTAACCCTCTCTATATTTTGCCATTTTGTTCCTAAACTACCCCTGTTTATGTGGCTGGCCTATAAATAGCCCCCACCCTCTATTGTAAACCCTATACTTGGATAATAATAGATTAAGGACACCCCTTTGAGGATCTTTCATCTATTGGTCTCATGCTCCTACCAAGGGGCACCCTATTATCCACCCTCCTCTTGGATCTTGCCTAGTGCGTTCAAGTTGTACAAGGCCTTGGGTTCTCGGTTTCTCGCCCCCAAGTCGTCAAGATCTCACCAAGCATCTCGCCCCCGTTGTTGGTCGTGGAGAGAGAACTTCGCCCAACACCGATCCTAGGGATTATGTTGGACCGGTTGCCACCGGCGTGAGTTATCGGCGTGTATCGTGATTTGTGTGCGTGTGTTCGTGGTTTTCATCCCTTCTTCCCCCGTCCACCGCTTTCCCCCTCGTTTCCCGTGGAGATTCGTGAAATATCGGGCCACCCCAAGGGGTTACCCCATAACAAGTAGGTTTCCTACTCTCCCTCCACCAAGCAAACTTGTCGTTTGACTTTTCAAATTGGGTTTTGACTTTTCAAACTAGGATTTGATTTATCCCTTTATTTTGCTCAGCGATGACACCTAGTACATGATGCAACCATTCCAACTTGTTATGACACATACATGTACCCTTCCCCTCCGGAGTGCCGGACCTTTCGGACCCTTCTAGAACATTTCCGATGAAAACACCGGAATCATTCTCCAACTCCGAAACAGGACTTTCCTTATATGAATCTTATTCTCCGGACCATTCCGGATCTCCTCGTGATATCCCAGATCCCATCCGAGACTCCGAACAACATTCGGTCTCTTACTCATCATTCCATAACTACTCAACAACATCGAATCCTTAAGTGTGTCTCCCTACGGTTCGTGAATTATGCGGACATGATCGAGACACTTCTCCGAACAATAACCAATAGAGGAATATGGAAATTCATATGGCTCCCACATATTTCTACGATTACTTTGCGATCGAATGAACCACTTACATACGATACCAATTTCCCTTTGTCTCACGATAATTTACTTATCCGAGGTTTTGATCGTCGGTATCTCTGCATACCTAGTTCAACCTCGTTACTGATAAGTACTCTTTTCTCGTTCCCGTGATATGTGATCCCTTGTGAGCCAGTCACATGCTTGCAAGCCAATTGGATGACATTCCACCGAGAGGGCCCAGAGTATATCTATCCGTCATATGGATGGACAAATCCCACTCTTGATCCATGTGTCTCAACCCATACTTTCCGAACACTCAATGCCACCTTTATAATCACCCAGTTACGGTGTGGTGTTTGATGTCATCAAAACATCCTTCCGGTGATGGTGATAAGCATGATCTCATGGTCGAAGGAATTAGGTTACTATGTATCAGAAAGCATATAGCAATTGAACTATTAAAATGACTTGATCTTTATGCTACGCTTATCTTAGGAGTATGTCCATCATACCATTCTCCTAACGATATGATCTTGTTGTTAATAACATCTCAATGTTCATGATAGGGAAACGACAATCATTTATTAACCAACAAGTTAGTATTATGAAGAGGCTTTACTAGGGACTCTAATTTAGTTTACAAATCACACAAGTATTAATGTTTTCTTGTTAATACTGTTATAGCATGAATGTAAACATTTATCATAAACACAAAGATATAATAATAACTACATTTATTATTGCCTCTAGGGCATATCTCCAACAGAGGTATGGCGACGACGAGCAGCGGCACGAGCGGGCGACACGCGACGCGAGGGTGCGCGTCAGCCACAACAACCGGTGGGGCCAGGGCGGCGGCGGTGCTGGCCGGTGATGGGGAAATCGACGGCAGAGCTAGGGTTCATCGCTGTTCTTCATGTTCCTCCTTTGTTTTCTTCTCTCTTTTTTTTTGTCTAATTTGTTTGATTCCAATTTGTTCGAATTTGTCTTTCCAAATTTGTTTTCAAATTCGCTTTAGTGTAGAAAAATTTGGATCGTTACAGTTGCTCTCTTCTGTTCTGAGATGACTATTATTGGAGTAGTAAGCAACCAGATCAGGGATATCTCACGGTTCTGTCTACATAGTAGAACAAGTTTGTATTTTGCTACATGCTAGTTGTTCTCTTTTGATAAAGAACTTGACTTGACATTACTACATCAAGTTGTTCTCTTTTAATAAAGAACTTGATTTTACATACTCATGCAACAACCAAGAAACCATGTAGATTGGAGATTAGCATGGAGAAGAAACGCAATTAGTTACTGTTGTCTGGCCTACTAGTTAGCCTTCTCCCTGTAGGGTGTCAAGTTGTAGGGTGTCAAGTGGGATCCCACCAAAATCTCACTTTTAGTTCATTTGCTAAGATCTAGTGTAAAATTTTGCTCAAAATTTGAACTAGATTTTAGCAAATGAACTAGAAGTGGGTTTTTGGTGAGATCCCACTTGACACTCTATCTTCCTGGCTGCGATGTAGTCCTCCTCATCAAATAGTACTGGCTTCAGGTTCACAAATCCGGAACAATTCATCTAAAATGAAATGAAACATGACGTTTTCTCATGAGTGCCCGACCTAATAACAGTATCAAGCAAGCTATAACCTGTTACTGTTTCGTTTACTGAAATAGCACTACATGTCTAGAGGTTGTGCACAGTACAAGCACGTTCCAGATTCTTTAGACCATGGGAAATTATGACACTAACTATCAAGTTTTTTTTGTTTCTTTTGGGGGGGACTAAAAAACAACCCTGTATTATCATCGAACTTCTTAGGAATTCCAACATATTGCAGCATAGGAAGGAAAAATTCCAAAACAGCGTCGCAGGAAAACAAATCCAGAAGAAGCTGCTGATTGACAATCAAGACAACCACCGTTTTCATGATGAAGAGAACCAAAGCTATACTGCGTCATGCTGGTTTTGGAACAATTCAAAACACGAGCAACTTCATATTCAAACCTTGATAGACAGAAATAATCTACAGCAACAATGAGCAAATCATGTTGATTGGGGACTAGGTTGGACAAGCAAAAAAAGATGATGTCTGCACGCTAATTAACTAGCCAAATCAAACATGGGAGAAGAAAAAAGGGACATCCAATCCAAGGATTAAGCTTGGAAGATAGAAAATGTACATTAACAACACACAAAATCTCGTTTTTCTTAAAGAGAAAATAGAGATCTGTTGCATCCTTACATCTCGTCCATGCCTACAGGGTATGAAGGAATAACTTGGAAAAAACAGAGGAAAATTAAAGACACTAGGCACGTTTGAGTACACAAAATCTCGTTTTTTAAAAGAAAAAAAAGATAGATCTATAGCAATCATGTATCTATCTCATCGATGCCTACAGAGTATGAAAGAGGGCTATCAAGACGCCAGAAGAAAAACAAGGGAAGGTAAAAAGAACATGCATTCAAGAACAATAATCGAACCAAGAACCAGATCACAAAAACATGAGATTTCGGAAGCATCTAATTCTAGAGACGGTAGAGGGGAATGCGAACCTTGGCTCTGCAGCTGCAAGACTGTCTCGTTGCTACTTGCTAGCTTCTGTCGAGACGGTAGAGGAGAATTGCTGCAAGACTGCAAGACGGTAGAGCAGAATAGCAAGGAGAGGCTGCACTTGTCTTTTGGTACACAAGCTAGTTGTTCTCTTTTAATAAAGCTTGACCTGACATGCTACAACCTATTCTCTTTTAAAAAGACTAGTCTGTTTGAATAAAGAGTTGCCATGCAGGTTATTCTCTTTTAATAAAGACCTTCCATGCAAGTTACTCCCTCAATCCCGATTTAAATGACACAATTTGTAAATCATGCAATCTTAAAATATTTAGACACAAAAGCATTTAATCTTTATAATTACTCCGGTGTAGAAAAACAAAATGATTGCATGCACATGTGTGAATAAATATGAACGCTTTGCTAGCTCTTTTTTTCCTCACGCATTTTCTTCTCTACACTATAAAATGGACCGATTAAAGGACACCTAGGCCCCAGAGAATTGCAGATTGTATCCTTTAAACCGATACGGAGGGAGTAGTACTCTCTTCATCGCATAATATATAAGGCTGGTCATAGCGGGGAGTAACATAAGCTAGTAACATGCATAAGTTACTAGTCTATGTTACTACCTTCATAGTGAATAGTAACCTGTGTCTAGTATCATGCAAGTTCTTATTTATTAGCATGTAAACTCATCTTATCTTGGGATGTGTGATGTTATGGTAATATAGCTAGTTACCACAAGGCTTTCTTTCATCATTTAATGACATGCCACATCACCAAATTGGCTAGTTGGCACTGCATATGAAACTCCCACTATGACTAGCCTAATACTTCAACGGTGGAATCATTAGTTTTCTTATTAATCAATGGAATCATTCATTAGTTTGGCTTTACACTGATGACACAACGGATTGACTGATTGATTGATTGAGTACAAAACTAACCGACAACTAGTGCAAAGACCAACACTTAAACACCATCACACTTGGGGGGAAACACAGAGTAGTCATCAGACAATAACATTGAAAGAGGTCATGCATAGCTTCACAGGATAGTGGCAACTATCGAAGAGGACAAATTCAGAAACAACAATTTCATTGGAGACTAGCATGGACAGGCAAGAGCAGCCCAGCAAGAGCCACGATGCAATAGCAAAAACATAAGGGAGCTGCAAGTTATAGTCGATGTTACGATCTCGATTAACAGAATCGACATAGTTATATTCTGATCGTCATGGATGCGGACATCTGCTGCATATACTTAGATATAAGATAGATAGAGATGGACCAAATTAATACTCAGTTGGCGTCAACAGGGGGACCAGTGTCTTCTTCGTCGCTAGCAGTAGCAGAGTCATCACTCATGGAATAATCATCGTCCCCGTAGCTTATGAGGAGAGCATCTTCTTCGTCAGGAACATACCGAAGGTAACAGCCTTCGCGTAGCCGCCGCTGATGGTCCTCAGGGGTAGCACTAGCAAACATGCCTTGGAGGTCAGCTGGGTCAAGAAAGGCGAATGGTACCCTGGCATTCTTGATGGCGTACTGGTTGGACTTCTCCCTGGCAGCGATGTTGTCCTCATCAACCTCGTAGTAGCCATCCTCCTTGAGCCCCCTGATCACCTTCTGTCTGAACGCCTCGTACTTGTCGTCCCTGTCCCCGAAGTAGGCCGCGTCTTCCTCGTGCTGCCGCCTCTTCTCCGCGATTATCTCCGGCGGTTCGAACTGTGCAAGCTCGTCCAGGTAGTCGGCGCTGGGGAAGGGCTCCGGCTTGAGGGCGATGATGCTCTTGATCTCGCCTTTTGTCAGTCGACGCTTCAATTTGATTTCACCTCCTCCTGGTGGTGGTGGTGCTGCTAGGGACGGGTTGACGGCGACGGGTGCTGCTGCTGGGGACGGGTTGACGGCGACGGGTGCCGCTGCTGGGGCCGGCTTGATGGAGACGGGTGCTTGTAGCATCCCAATTGTCTAAAAATTGCAATGCTACTAGCCTAGTCTATATAAATGCTACTTCCTATATATAATTGTTGCATCATAATTATATCATGCTCATGTCATCATGCCACCTTGCATTTGAGCATCATATAAAACCCTTTTTGGTTTGGTTCTTCTCTCATATGCATTGTTAATTGTATTTGCCTCTTGATATTGTATTTGGTTATTGATATATTGTTTAAATGCCCAAGTTGAGTTGGGGGCATATCTTTTATTCAACTCCATCACCTTTCTCTGCCACCACCTTATAATTCCACCATCCAACTAAATATGAGCTTTGCACTTTATTGGGTTTTACCTCTAGCTCATGTGGGTTGGGATGGATCCAATTCTATTTCCACATGCTCTCATCTTAGCATCATGTTGTTTTCACATTACTGATATGTGGAGCCACCTTTGCATGCATTATGAGTAGTGCTCCTTTTTCCTAGATTTCATATGGATTATCATGGAATTATGCTCATGTTGGGATATTTTTAGGACTATTAGACATCTAGTGGAATATACACACTAGCAAGTCCCAATTATAATCAAATGTGATCATCTCCATCTACTCCATCTGGAATTTTCCTTTAAATTCTTTTGCTTGGCTTAATTCCACTTTTGGGAATGCATAGGAATAATTCCATGTAAATATTATTGTTTTCACAAGAATAAGCATGGCATTAATTGTTTTGCATGGGCCATGCAAGAACCTACACATTCTAGACTTTTGGATTTTATTTGAATTCTTGAGTGGATCATCTCCCATCTCTCTCTCTCCCTCCTTTTGGCTTGATCTAGTTGGTCTGGCTAAAAACACCACCACCATGAGCTACTCCGACTTTCCTCACCATCTTTTATCTCTTCTACTCCTTTGTCTAGGTCTTGCTTGCTCTTTGCTTGATCTTGCTTGAGCTTGACAAAACAATATACCTCACCCCCCTCATCTCTCTCTATTCCTCATCTTCCCCTCCCTTTTCACCTCCATATATGCATGATCAAGTGGATCTTTTCTAAAACCCAAACCCTACACTTTTTCCACCTATTCTTGCTTGATCTAGTTTGGAGCATGCAAGCATCTAAAACCCTAAGCCATCACCCTCTCTCTCTTATCCCCTATCTAAGATCCTCCCTAATCACCTACCCCACCATCACCATACCCCCTCTCTCCTAAACCCTAAACCGAGCCTCCCTAGCTCCCTTCCTCTCTCTCGGCCTCTCTCCTCTCTCTATCATGCAGGCCCCACATGGCTACCCATCCTAGCCCGAGCCTACCCCTCTCTGGCCTCACCCTGACCCCACCTGGAAGCCCCTACCCTGCCCTGCCAGCCAGCACGAGCACGTGCTCGAGGAGAGGCAGAAAAGGTGGCCGAAGCCACCTTTATCTCCAACCTGCTCCCACACGGCACCCACGCCTCTCCCTCACTTTGCCCTCCGCCCCACAACCTCTCTGCCTCTCCCAGATCTCCCCAGACCGCCCCCTTCCTCTCCGTCTACCCCTACCACCGTCTACCCCATCGCCGGCCACCGTCGGTGTCCACCGTCGTTTCCTCGAACCAGCAGGCGGGCGTGGCGTGGAGGTTGTCGAGGAAGTCAAGGACGCTCCTCTGCATCGCCCTGTACACGCCGTCGCGAAGGAGGAGCCCCAGAACCGCTGCACCACGTTGAGCCCGACGCGAAACCCTAGCTCCGGTCCGTCTGCGTCGTCGCCGATCCCCTGCGCCCCAAGCTAATCCGACCACATCAACCAACTCCCGGTGAGCGCCTTGACCCCCCTGACACCTCCGTCCTCGCCGTGGCTCCCTGCGTTCGCCAAACCTTCTGTCGAGCAACCTCTGAGCGTCGGCGTGCACGCGCGTCTGCTCGTTGCGCGCCGCAGTAGCTACACCTAGCCGCCGATCTGCTCTCTGTCAACAACCCCCACCCCACCGCACTGGTTACGCCCCGCAGCGCGCACCCCCGCGACCCAGGATCGATCCCCCGCCTCGCGTCGGGCACCGATCTGTCGCTCGTTGCAGAGAAAGAAGAGGAACTGTACGGGCTGTGGTAGTTTTACAAATCGCCCCCCCTTTTTGTTTTCTGCTCCACCCGCGGTACCTCGTGGCCCACCAGTCAGCCGCGCCGGCGCGTTTACAGAAACCCCCCCGGCTTTTCCCGTTCGCAACCCGCGCTCCAGCCCCAGCCCCACCTGTCAGATCCTGTTCCTTACGCCGCTGTCACGTGGACCCCGTGGCCGCTAGCCCCACCTGTCATTCGCTGAAGCTAGCTAGCTCGCGGTGAGAAAAGATTTTCCGGGCGCATGTCGTCCCAGTCAGCAGCTGGCCCACCCGTCAGCGGCTGGGTCTGTATCTGCCTGAGTACAAAAAGTTTCTGTTTATATCTGTTTTAATTTAAATCTTTTCAAATTAATTTAAATTCAAATTTCAAATCTGGTTTCAAATAACTTTTAAAATATAACTCCAAATTAAACATGTAATATATGTTTTGAAATCAGAAAAATGTGAGGAATTCAATTATGGCCTTCAAAATATATTTTGAACACTTTAAATTTCAAGTTGATTAAAATTACAATAAAATGCCCTTTTCCTTAATTAATTAAAAACTTTTGTTTTATAACTCCAAATTTGACAAATAATATGTCTAAAATGATTAGCTCGACGAGACCTTTCTGTTTATGCATCCCATGTTCTGTTTTGCAGCATGCATAATATAAATATAAAGTATGCAGCAACTTATTCGAGAATAAAATGTGACCAAAACTCAATAAAATGTTTATTTCTTGTATTCTACACCTCACCCATGCCATGCTACTTTATTGCCATGCAAATTGTGCATCATTCATCATGGCATGATTGTTTGCTTGTCGCATTTTATTCTTATGCTTGTGCACTTTATTTATGTTGGCCCTTGTTTGTTTGGTTCTTCTTCGAATAGACGCTGAGCAGGGGATATATCAAGAAACCCAGGAGCACTACCCAGATCCTTCTCTCGCTTCAACTGAGCTGCCAGGCAAGCACTACCACATGCTTGCATACATATAGTACCTATTGCCTCTATCTTATTCTTGCATCATTGAGTCGCGATCGCATTAAACTGAATCCCAAGTACTGCATAGCCTTTACTTTTAAACCGCACCGAAGCTTGTTCCTCCATCCCATGAGCCATTACTACAGGAGTTGTTTGAGCCATGCGGGTCGTAGAACAGCATGTGTAGGGTATGTGAGTGTCTGATGGATAACGAGGTACCTATACAACTTAACCTGAGTAGTAATGGGATAACTAATGAAAGTGGCACCGGTGAGCAATATCTGCTATTTGGTTTTTCATGCTCACTTGTGTCCCGTAGGACCCCGAGTACTTGATTCATGTTCCTTGAATATTCGCGCTATCCACATCCGGGAGGCTTATGGACCCCCCTGAGCCAGAGCTTGATTCATTCTTATTTCTTGGGGCCACAATTAGTTTGGGGCTTTATTACTATCCTGTACTTATGCCATGCTTTACTGCTTAATTTAAGATTGTGCGAGGAATGCACCTGTACTGTTTAGGTAAGAGGAGTGTTTTCGCGGTATCGACAAGCCCAGTCACACTTTCGGGTTCCCAGTCGTTTACAGCCATTGACGCAAACCTTGAGTCCGTCTCGGAGCCGGCCAACTTCATTGCGGGTAGCTTAATGGGGTGGCCCCCTGAAATATTTTTGAATCCTGTGATCGCTTTGTCGTGAATGCCTCGTTGGGTTTTGATTTGGTTTTTCCGAGGTTGATCGAGTGTGTGTTGCTATTTGTGCACCCCTGCAGGGTAAAACTTTCTGAAAGCCGTGTCCGCGGTTATGGACGACTTGGAGCACAGTTTCTCGATCATAGACAAGTATAACTAAAGTACCGCTTTTAATTTGACTAAGTAACTGACTAGTAAATAGTGCAACACTCATGGAATGGATAATAGAACTGCCAACGGATGGGGGTGTTCGTCCGCTTCCTCGTTGGTAAGCAAGGAGGAGGATGGATCTGTTAATATTACTGTTATAACTGTTGTTATTAATTCATGGACATCCGTCTATCTTTGGTTAGGCGGATGGTTAGCGAGTATCTATAGAATTGTTAGGTATTATCTTTTGCTGCAATTGCGACACCCAGGTTGTGTCCCCTTTAGAGGCATAAAGACTTGCTGAGTACCCCTAGGGTCTCACACGATAAATTATTTGATTCAGATGAACAGGTACACTCACAAGATGGATACTGGGTGGAGGAGACGGACGATGTGGGCAACGATCATTCGGTGTAGAGATTCCGGGAACGGGGATCCGCGAGATCTGTGGGCGGGATGTGTTTATTATGGGGCATCTTATGCCGATTTGCTTCTTATCCGTACTCGGATCTTGTTTGCCACTTCCGCCTGATACTCTGATGTTTGATGTATGAGGAGATATCCTAAACTATTATATCTATCTAGGACATTTGGATCTTGCCGTATGGCGTTGCAATATTTCTATTTCTTTTAGATGGAATGGCTCTGAGGACTGTTGTATGGTGGCTTGCATACATACTCATTTGTGTATGTAGTTGATCCCTTCGCCTGCCGATTACGCCGCCCGTTCTTATCCCGATGTTTGGAAATGGTTAGGACGGCCGAAAGGTCTACCTGTGAGTGGCATTTGGGCCCCACCGTACTATTTTAACCATTTCCGCTCATCCAGGCTTGTAACTAGGAGCGTAATTCACCGAGGTAGTTACAATTGGTATCAGAGCCATCCCGCCCTTCAGGGTCTTAGCCAAATGGTCATTGTCAGTCTAGCAAATATTTTTGGTAGATATGTATACTAGGGAAAAACAAAACGCGAGAGTAGGACTGCTTCCATTTTTCTTCTTAACCACCCACCCTTTTCTGGTAAGGAAGTGTAACGTTTTCTATCCTCTTCTTAAATTCAAACTAGGATTCACGTGTTCTGGGTTTCCGTAGTACCATAGGTTGAGTGTGTGTGTGTAATTCCTTGTCTATCTGTTGTATCCAACATGTTATTTTTATCTGCCTTTGGTTATCAACTGTTGGTACATTCCATACTGACAGGCTTTTGAATACCGGCGCGATCTATCTGACTCCTTGTTAACCGGTGCCATCTTCTTAAGGGTGTCCTTCCTTCTAGCAACTCCACATTCTGTGAAACCATCAGTTGCTAATCGCTACCTAATAAGTGTTTTTGCGCATCTATTGGTATTTTAATGCCGAAAAATGCGGAAAAAATTTCTTTGATACATCTGTGCTTCCACACTCCTTTTCAGTCGTGTGTGAAACATTATCTATCTCCCTTTTATCAGCATGTCCATGCTAACTCATTCTTTTGTCACCGACGCTTAATCCTAGAGTTTCATTTCATCTCCAATTCTCTTGGGCTAATTACATAACATGTGTCGATCCGATGCTGGTGATTGTAATTTGGTTCTCGGCATAGCTATATGACACTTATCTTGAGTGGAATATGGAAAATGCAATCACCACTATCCTCCAAATGGTGACGGTTATCTCCTGTGATTTTGAGTACACCGCGATCATATCTATGCATATTCAAGCATCTTTGGCAATCCAGAGTTTCTCCAAGCACTACGGCGGTCTATCATCTGTCCATCATGCTGCACATCCTTTTGAACCCCATATCTGCACAATTCTCCTGGATACGAGGGAATTGCATCTTTTCGTCTCTGATAGCTTTGCTTAAGGTATGAGCTATCATCGGTTCTTATCCAAGATCTCTTTATCTTTGTAACCGGTGATCCGATCGACAATGTGAACCAGGTGACATCTCTTTTTCTTCCGAAGGACCAGTTAACCTATTCTGTCAGCGCATCTTCTTCAACAGGAATCCTTACTCGTAACGTTGATCTTTCAAAGAGCATTGAGCTCAGAAAGTGTTTCGAGCATTTGTTCGTTCTCCCGCCTCTTGAACTTGGTATTCTGGGAATATCTTGTTAATCCATGGTGGTATATGTTGATAATATGCTTGCCTATTCGATATCTATGGAAGGACAT
Source organism: Avena sativa (assembly GCA_916181665.1). Lineage (NCBI taxonomy): Eukaryota > Viridiplantae > Streptophyta > Magnoliopsida > Poales > Poaceae > Avena > Avena sativa. The sequence goes on from OV702282.1 coordinate 171,141,849, forward strand.
GGAAGATCATCTGTGTCTCTTTCTCTCGAGCTTCGTGAGCACTGCCTGTGTGCAAAGTCTCAAAGTGAGAATTCTGACTTTTTGAAGTCACATATCTCGACCACGTCCTTCTGCTAAATACATTACTTCAACTCTGGAATCAGCAAGTCCATTGTTAATTCCATCCTCCATCTTCAACCAATCCGGAGTTGTTCCTTGTTGGCAAGTTATCAACGTCGTTCCGCTGAAGATTTCCTCAAGGCTGCTAAATCTCTCTCAATCATTTCAAGAAGAACATGGAGTTCTTTCACCTCAATCTCGTTAAGTAATCTCTTGAAACCCTCTCGCTCTATCGTCTATGCTCAATCCACCGGAGGCCATGAAGACCTTCCAGATCTTGTATTCCTTCTGTTCAAGTGGTGTTATCTTTTTCTATATCTGTGAAATTTTGCAGTTGTCTCCATGATCTTCCTTTATATCTTTCCGGTGGCTTGGTACTTCCGACATGACGACAACATCATCATCTTTATCTATCTATGAATCCGGCGAATCGTTTGCATCTATCCTTGTTTTCTAACGGAGTTCTATGAGTTTTTGCCAACACCTTCAGTCTGTTTCGGTAGTTGGGTTGCATGATTTTCTTATTCATGTGCGGAGTAATGCTTTGAGTGCGGGATGGAGTAGCTACCATACCACTACTCTTATCATTCGCTCTTGTGCATTGAATTGGTGAATTAATGTGACTTCACTCATTCCACGGAAGTTAGAAGTGGCCTTTATCCCTTGATACTTTTACTTCCGTCCTTGTTTTTCCGAGTGCTCTTTCGAAGAAAGTAATCAATAATCTCTTGTTGGTGATCTCACCCTCTCTACACGGAGCAAAATCCTCAATTATCTGGTGGAAACAAACGCAAACCTTTTTCTATCCTCGTCTTTCTACCGATGCTCGATATCCCCAAACAAGATGAAAGGAAACTATCTCTCTCTTTGTTCTATCAATTCTTTTTCTGTGGTAAAGCCAATTATGGTTGATGCCATCAACCGCAAATCTATTGCGTTAGCCTCAAGGCTAAAGAAAGCAATAAGTATCTCTACAATAAACTCCAGATCCTCCATATTCTTTGCTTCTCGGGATTCCACCATGATCTGGCTTCACATCCATCTCTGGAAGTTATATCTGCGCACCTAAATTGCGGGATCCTTGGTTCTTACCGGCGCAACAAGAATCTAATCCGACGATGTCTAACTAAATCTTTCTGTTGCTATAAAGGGACTCTATTGTTTGAAGGCAATATTGTTTCCGAACTTCTTTTCTCAAATCCGAGAGAAGATACGATGCTATTGTAATAGTGGTTCAAAACCTCTCCAATCTAGCTCCTTTCTTCCGGCGAGACAAAGATTCATCCTCTCTCGTATCGGTAAATCTTTAATCTTAATGGTGTGTCTTTCTTTATCCATGATACATCATCTTCTCCTTTTCTTTCACAAGTGGTTATATTCTTGTATCATGATTCTTGGGAAAACCGGAGCTATGCCCATCCTATACTTCTTGTCTCACGACAATCCTTCAACTCTTCTAACCCGTTGTTTCTCAAGCAAAACGCAAGACTCGCAACAAGTCTAGCAAGTTTTGCAAGGTGTAGTGGTCGCACCATTCCGTTGTTCATCAACTTGGGAACGTGAGGGTCACCTTCATTCGGACACCCGCCTCTTCTTGTGTTGTTCTCTTTTTCCTAGGAATCTCGGGGCGAGATTCTTGTTTAGTGGGGGAGAGTTGTAGCATCCCAATTGTCTAACAATTGCAATGCTACTAGCCTAGTCTATATAATGCTACCTTCCTACATATAATTGTTGCATCATAATTATATCATGCTCATGTCATGTGGCGCCTCGCAATTCCACTACTAGAAAATCGCGTTGTTTTTGTGCATTGCATCATCATGACCGCATGCTCATGTCATCATGCCACATCGCATTTGAGCATCGTCATCATCTTGCATTTGCTTGCATAAAACTATTTTCGGAAAAACCTATTTTTGTTTTCTAAACGCCCCGTCTTTGTCCAACACAACACCCGGGTCTCCGGATTATTTTGTTTTGTCTGCCAACGATTTGCAAAAAGCCCCGTTGGAATAAATAAATTGTTTAATTATTTTTAGGGGGCAGCCGTACCGGGCCGATCCGACCCAGTCGGCCACCCCCAGAATAAAACCGGCCTACCCAAAAATCTATTCCTACCCAATCCTAGTCTACCCAAACCCCCTCCACCTCACCCCGGCCAACCCCGTCTCGCCACCTCACCAACCCTCACCCACTCACCCTATCACCATGCGCCACCTACCTCACCTCTCACCCCACTCCACACAGCCACCAACCCCACCACCACTCACACAACACACGCACACCACGCAGCAACCACCCATCCGTCCATCCTCTCCTCTTGGCCCCACCCGCCTGACCCCACACTCCTGGCCCACCCCGCACGCGACCGCGTCCAGCCTCGCGCCCTCCCCCTCGGCCTCCTCGCCGCCCCTGCCCCGCCCCGCGAAGCACCACCTCTCCGTCGCCCCGACCTCCGCCGCTTCGGAACCGCACCGCTCCGGCCGAGCCCGGCCCGATCCCCGGCCTCTGCGAGCCGCCGCTAGGCTCCCGTCCCTGTCCTCGTGCTCTCCTCCGGCTGCCTCATCGACAACCGCCAGCGCGAGAGCCACCGCCTCTGCACCTCCTCGCCGGCCGCTGCCAAGTCCCGAGCAAGCCCTCCCCCGCCGTCTGCCTGAACCGCTCCCCTTCGCCCAGCAAGCGCCGCCGCCGTCCGGCCCAGCCGCCCCGCCGTTCGCCCCCCCCCCCCCCCCCCCCCCGTCGCCAGGCACCACCAAGGAAGATCCTCCCCGGCTCGTGCAGGAGCCTTTTCCTGAGCGCATCCCCGCATGAAGCCCCGCATCACTTGATGCGGAAGTCTCTGTTTGGTTGTTTAAGACCGGAGGCCCGATGTCATGCTCTGCTGCCGCATCGACAAGTTCTACATCTAGCCTCGTCTGCGTATGTTCACAAGTTTTTCCGAGTGCCAACGGTGCCGAACAGAACCCTGGGCCTCCGACGTGGTATGACAAGAACTTCTACCGGAGTCGAACCCTGGAGGTATTCGACATGGAGCATCGAGATCTTCTTCTCGGACCATCAAGACCTCGCTCCTGGAGTCCGAAGACCGATCCCACCGAGAACCCGGATGCCAAGATCCACGACTCGGAGATGCCGGAACACCAAGTTCGTCGAGACCCTGAAGACCCGTTCCTGGAGGGGAAGTCCGGACCCGATGACCGCCAAGATCGCCACCGGAACAACAAGCACTCCACCGCGGAACGTCAAGTCCTTCTTCCCGGATGCGACAAGATCGTCTCCCGGACGCCATGACCGTCTACACGGACCCGAAGACCCCGGTACCCGATCCACTCCTGTTCGCCATCGCCGACAAGATCGACCGCTTGGCACCCAAGTTCTCCATCTTGTATCCGAACCTCACCGTTCCCGTCGAACCCTGAGACCGAACCCCGAACCTCGGAACCCCCAAGCTCGCCGAACCCATGTGTGACCCTGATCCGAGCCCCTATTTTTATAAATGCCATCTATATAAATTATTGCATATTAAATTGTCTTACTCGCATGCATATTGTCATGTGGTTTGGGGGCCTTAGGCCGATTCACCTAAATTAAATATGGGGTCCATATGCGGGCAAATCTAGTCTTATATTGGCCTCATTTAAATTTGTGTAGCGAACCGGTAACTTATCTTGCCTTGTTATTACAACATTTAATTTGCGGGGTAGATAAATAACATGAACCATCTAATTAGTTGTCGGGACCCCGGTTCCGCTTAATCTTGCCTAATTGCACCGCACCTTTGCCATGTCATACATCATACTTGCATCATGCCCGATCTTTTGCCGTAGTATTAAATATTGCATCCGGTGTTTATTCTAGTGTTTTGGTTCTTCGCGGATAAGGCCCGTTGAGTTGATGCGAGTGTCGACCCGATCTTCGGTTGAACCTTCGGCAATGTTTATCAGGCGAGCATCTCCCCCTTTCTACCTATCTTACTTTTATAGTATTTATTCCCTCCTGTTGATCTATTGCTATCTGTGTTGCGATGCTCTAGTTTTCGTACCCGTGATATCCCTTGCAGCCTTATATTGCCTTGGACACATCCTATTACCTGTTGTTTGGTAGATAGTTGGACTTGCGCGTCGTAGTCGCTTGCTCAAGTGATGTTGCGTGTCGTCCAGTACCACAGTTGTTGGAGTATTGCCGTATGTTTAAGGTTGGAGATGATCAAGACTTTAATTATTATTTAATAACTAAAATTGAAGTAGGTAAATGCAGAGGCACAGGTGGGCAATAGATGTTATTTGGTTTTTAACCGTCCACTTGTGTCCCGTAGGACCCCGAGTACTTGATACCTGTTCCTTGAATATTCGCGCTATCCACATCCGGGAGGATTATGGGACCCCCCTGAGCCAGAGCTTGATTCATTCTTATTTCTTGGGGCCACAAACTAGTTTGAGGTTTTATTTACTATCCTGTACTTATGCCATGCTTTACTGCTTTATTTATGATTGTGCGAGGAGCACCTGTACTGTTTAGGATCGTGACCCTTTTTCGCGGTATCGACAAGCTCAGTCACACTTTCGGGTTCCCAGTCGTTTACAGCCGGCCCCACAAACCTTGAGTCCGTCTCGAAGTCAGCTAACTTTGTTGCGGGTATACTTAATGGGGTGGCCCCCTGAAATATTTCTGAATCTTGTGATTGCTTTGTCGTGAAGGCCTCGTTGGGTTTTGATTTGGTTTTTCCGAGGTTGATCGAGTGTGTGTTGCTATTTGTGCACCCCTGCAGGGTAAAACTTTCTGAAAGCCGTGTTCGCGGTTATGGACGACTTGGAGCACAGTATCTCGATCATAGACAACTATAACTAAAGTAGTGCTATAAATTTGACTTTATAATGACTAGTAATCAGCTTCACTATAATGGAATGGCTAAATAAAATTGCCAACAATTGCTTGTTTGGGTTGTCGCTTGCTACCATTGTACCTGACTAGTAAGTATTGCAACTATAACGGAATGGCTAAATAAAAGTACCAACAACTGCTGGGTTTTGGGATATCTCATGCTAATTGTATCTGACTAGTAAGTGTCGCAACTATAACGGAATGGTTAACTAAAACTGCCCACTGCTTATTATATCAGGATGATTATCTATGCTTGACTAGTAATTGCTGCAACGATAACTGAATAAATAAAACTGCCAACTGTGTGAGTTCCTCGGTTGACTTCCTCGTTTGGTCTCGAGGGGGAAATACCAGGATGGGTATGATTGGTGGTAGTAACAGATTGGTACCGACTAGGTATTTCTTATCCCTCTCTGATAGCCGACAGTTATATCGAGTCTCTATAGGGTGTTTAGTGCATGCTGCGCTGCCGCTTCAGTCCACCATACCTATGTAGGCGAGGACCGCCGAATTCTAGCCTCGCCGTGTACTGGCCTCAGTACTGACCGCTCTCTCTTTTTCCTTTGCCCTTTGTCGTCACCCCTTTTGTTTAAGCAGGTTTTGAGATCGACGTCGTTAGCAGGGTTACCCTTCCGGCTTGGCCTGGGCAGGGTTATGGACGCCATTGGTTATTCTTCAGGGCTCTTAGCTCAATTTGCATCTTGTCCGTACTCAGACGCTGTATCATTTTCAAGGTGATTTGGATCTTTGTTCTGTATATCTGTATTCTTGACTCTTTGAGTCGCTGTTGTATATATCTGTTCTGTGGGTCCCATCGAGGACTGTTGTGTAATGTTATTACTTCGTTTTCCACCCGCACGCAAGTGCCTGGTGGGCACCTTTGAATCGTTTCTATGCGGGTTTGGCGGAAGCGCTGAAACTTGCATAGGGCCGATTCTGAGGGTGTTACAGAGTGGTATCAGAGCCCAGCAGTTGCGATACCCCACAAGTCCAGCCTGTAGGATAACCTAGCTAACGGCCGAAGTAGAGTGTCAAAAACTATTTTTGCAAAATCGGTTGGATAGTTCTGATTAGGTCTAATTTTACTCCTTACCCCTCTACTGCTCTCCTCTCACCTATGCGTGTTTTGAATCTGCTCTCTTCTTCCTCTCCGAGTCCAGGATTTCTCGTGGTTGGGTTCCGTCGTACCTTCAGGGTTTCGCTTCCTCCTTTGATAACGGTGTTGCTACATCTGGTCTTCATGCTATCCGAGGAATCCTTCGTCTGGTGGACTTCTCTTTGCTCCTTCTCGTGCCTTACGGTGTTTTCCGACGCGACGACATCATCCACGCCAGATCCGATGCAGAGTCTGCATCACTCCTTTGTTTCCGAACCTCGATTGTCGAGATCTTCAGTCTGATTCCGAGAATGGTTGCACGCTTTTCTACTGATTGTGCAGAGTAATAGTTTGGGTGCGTGATGGATTGGCCCCCATGCCGACTACTCACTCTATTCGCTTGTGTACATTGAAGTGGGATAGGCCGCATCTTTTCTCTCCTTCTATCGGAGTTAGAGGTGGCTTTATTTGTTGATACCTCTACCTTCGACCTTTTGTTCCCGGAGTGTTCTCTCGACGATCACGGGCAATGACCTCTTGTTAGTGGTGTCGCGAGGATCTACACGAAGCGAGAAGACGCAGATCGCCGACCTTCCTTCCGGTACCATGAGGCGGATCTCGAGGGCGAGATCCATTGTTAGTGGTATCGAATTGTGGCGCCCCGCAATTCCACTACTAGAAAATCGCGTTGTTTTTGTGCATTGCATCATCATGACCGCATGCTCATGTCATCATGCCACATCGCATTTGAGCATCGTCATCATCTTGCATTTGCTTGCATAAAACTATTTTCGGAAAAACCTATTTTTGTTTTCTAAACGCCCCGTCTTTGTCCAACACAAAACCCGGGTCTCCGGATTATTTTGTTTTGTCTGCCAACGATTTGCAAAAAGCCCCGTTGGAATAAATAAATTGTTTAATTATTTTTAGGGGGCAGCCGTACCGGGCCGATCCGACCCAGTCGACCACCCCCAGAATAAAACCGGCCTACCCAAAAATCTATTCCTACCCAATCCTAGTCTACCCAAACCCCCTCCACCTCACCCCGGCTAACCCCGTCTCGCCACCTCACCAACCCTCACCCACTCACCCTATCACCATGCGCCACCTACCTCACCTCTCACCCCACTCCACACAGCCACCAACCCCACCACCACTCACACAACACACGCACACCACGCAGCAACCACCCATCCGTCCACCCTCTCCTCTTGGCCCCACCCGCCTGACCCCACATTCCTGGCCCACCCCGCACGCGACCGCGTCCAGCCCCGCGCCCTCCCCCTCGGCCTCCTCGTCGCCCCTGCCCCGCCCCGCCAAGCACCACCTCTCCGTCGCCCCGACCTCCGCCGCTTCGGAACCGCACCGCTCCGGCCGAGCCCGGCCCGATCCCCGGCCTCTGCGAGCCGCCGCCAGGCTCCCGTCCCTGTCCTCGTGCTCGCCTCCGGCCGCCTCATCGACAACCGCCAGCGCGAGCGCCACCGCCTCTGCACCTCCTCGCCGGCCGCTGCCAAGTCCCGAGCAAGCCCTCCCCCGCCGTCTGCCTGAACCACTCCCCTTCGCCCAGCAAGCGCTGCCGCCGTCCGGCCCAGCCGCCCCGCCGTTCGCCCCCCCCCCCCCCCCCCCCCCCGTCGCCAGGCACCACCAAGGAAGATCCTCCCCGGCTCGTGCAGGAGCCTTTTCCTGAGCGCATCCCCGCATGAAGCCCCGCATCACTTGATGCGGAAGTCTCTGTTTGGTTGTTTAAGACCGGAGGCCCGATGTCATGCTCTGCTGCCGCATCGACAAGTTCTACCACTAGCCTCGTCTGCGTATGTTCACAAGTTTTTCCGAGTGCCAACGGTGCCGAACAGAACCCTGGGCCTCCGACGTGGTATGACAAGAACTTCTACCGGAGTCGAACCCTGGAGGTCTTCGACATGGAGCATCGAGATCTTCTTCTCGGACCATCAAGACCTCGCTCCTGGAGTCCGAAGACCGATCCCACCGAGAACCTGGATGCCAAGATCCACGACTCGGAGATGCCGGAACACCAAGTTCGTCGAGACCCTGAAGACCCGTTCCTGGAGGGGAAGTCCGGACCCGATGACCGCCAAGATCGCCACCGGAACAACAAGCACTCCACCGCGAAACGTCAAGTCCTTCTTCCCGGATGCGACAAGATCGTCTCCCGGACGCCATGACCGTCTACACGGACCCGAAGACCCCGGTACCCGATCCACTCCTGTTCGCCATCGCCGACAAGATCGACCGCTTGGCACCCAAGTTCTCCATCTTGTATCCGAACCTCACCGTTCCTGTCGAACCCTGAGACCGAACCCCGAACCTCGGAACCCCCAAGCTCGCCGAACCCATGTGTGACCCTGATCCGAGCCCCTATTTTTATAAATGCCATCTATATAAATTATTGCATATTAAATTGTCTTACTCGCATGCATATTGTCATGTGGTTTGGGGGCCTTAGGCAGATTCACCTAAATTAAATATGGGGTCCATATGCGGGCAAATCTAGTCTTATATTGGCCTCATTTAAATTTGTGTAGCGAACCGGTAACTTATCTTGCCTTGTTATTACAACATTTAATTTGCGCGGTAGATAAATAACATGAACCATCTAATTAGTTGTCGGGACCCCGGTTCCGCTTAATCTTGCCTAATTGCACCGCACCTTTGCCATGTCATACATCATACTTGCATCATGCCCGATCTTTTGCCGTAGTATTAAATATTGCATCCGGTGTTTATTCTAATGTTTTGGTTCTTCGCGGATAAGGCCTGTTGAGTTGATGCGAGTGTCGACCCGATCTTCGGTTGAACCTTCGGCAATGTTTATCAGGCGAGCATCTCCCCCTTTCTACCTATCTTACTTTTATAGTATTTATTCCCTCCTGTTGATATATTGCTATCTGTGTTGCGATGCTCTAGTTTTCGTACCGGTGATATCCCTTGTAGCCTTATATTGCCTTGGACACATCCTATTACCTGTTGTTTGGTAGATAGTTGGACTTGCGCGTCGTAGTCGCTTGCTCAAGTGATGTTGCGTGTCGTCCAGTACCACAGTTGTTGGAGTATTGCTGTATGTTTAAGGTTGGAGATGATCAAGACTTTAATTATTGTTTAATAACTAAAATTGAAGTAGGTAAATGCAGAGGCACAGGTGGGTAATAGATGTTATTTGGTTTTTAACCGTCCACTTGTGTCCCGTAGGACCCCGAGTACTTGATACCTGTTCCTTGAATATTTGCGCTATCCACATCCGGGAGGATTATGGGACCCCCCTGAGCCAGAGCTTGATTCATTCTTATTTCTTGGGGCCACAAACTAGTTTGAGGTTTTATTTACTATCATGTACTTATGCCATGCTTTACTGCTTTATTTACGATTGTGCGAGGAGCACCTGTACTGTTTAGGATCGTGACCCGTTTTCGCGGTATCGACAAGCCCAGTCACACTTTCGGGTTCCCAGTCGTTTACAGCAGGCCCCACAAACCTTGAGTCCGTCTCGAAGTCAGCTAACTTCGTTGCGGGTATACTTAATGGGGTGGCCCCCTGAAATATTTCTGAATCTTGTGATTGCTTTGTCGTGAAGGCCTCGTTGGGTTTTGATTTGGTTTTTCCGAGGTTGATCGAGTGTGTGTTGCTATTTGTGCACCCCTGCAGGGTAAAACTTTCTGAAAGCCGTGTCCGCGGTTATGGACGACTTGGAGCACAGTATCTCGATCATAGACAACTATAACTAAAGTAGTGCTATAAATTTGACTTTATAATGACTAGTAATCAGCTTCACTATAATGGAATGGCTAAATAAAATTGCCAACAATTGCTTGTTTGGGTTGTCGCTTGCTACCATTGTACCTGACTAGTAAGTATTGCAACTATAACGGAATGGCTAAATAAAAGTACCAACAACTGCTGGGTTTTGGGATATCTCATGCTAATTGTATCTGACTAGTAAGTGTCGCAACTATAACGGAATGGTTAACTAAAACTGCCCACTGCTTATTATATCAGGATGATTATCTATGCTTGACTAGTAATTGCTGCAACGATAACTGAATAAATAAAACTGCCAACTGTGTGAGTTCCTCGGTTGACTTCCTCGTTTGGTCTCGAGGGGGAAATACCAGGATGGGTATGATTGGTGGTAGTAACAGATTGGTACCGACTAGGTATTTCTTATCCCTCTCTGATAGCCGACAGTTATATCGAGTCTCTATAGGGTGTTTAGTGCATGCTGCGCTGCCGCTTCAGTCCACCATACCTATATAGGCGAGGACCGCCGAATTCTAGCCTCGCCGTGTACTGGCCTCAGTACTGACCGCTCTCTCTTTTTCCTTTGCCCTTTGTCGTCACCCCTTTTGTTTAAGCAGGTTTTGATATCGACGTCGTTAGTAGGGTTACCCTTCCGGCTTGGCCTGGGCAGGGTTATGGACGCCATTGGTTATTCTTCAGGGCTCTTAGCTCAATTTGCATCTTGTCCGTACTCGGACGCTGTATCATTTTCAAGGTGATTTGGATCTTTGTTCTGTATATCTGTATTCTTGACTCTTTGAGTCGCTGTTGTATATATCTGTTCTGTGGGTCCCATCGAGGACTGTTGTGTAATGCTATTACTTCGTTTTCCACCCGCACGCAAGTGCCTGGTGGGCACCTTTGAATCGTTTCTATGCGGGTTTGGCGGAAGCGCTGAAACTTGCATAGGGCCGATTCTGAGGGTGTTACATGTCATCATGCCACCTTGTATTTGAGCATCATATAAAACCCTTTTTGGTTTGGTTCTTCTCTCATATGCATTGTTAATTGTATTTGCCTCTTGATATTGTATTTGGTTATTGATATATTGTTTAAATGCCCAAGTTGAGTTGGGGGCATATCTTTTATTCAACTCCATCACCTTTCTCTGCCACCACCTTATAATTCCACCATCCAACTAAATATGAGCTTTGCACTTTATTGGGTTTTACCTCTAGCTCATGTGGGTTGGGATGGATCCAATTCTATTTCCACATGCTCTCATCTTAGCATCATGTTGTTTTCACATTACTGATATGTGGAGCCACCTTTGCATGCATTATGAGTAGTGCTCCTTTTTCCTAGCTTTCATATGGATTATCATGGAATTATGCTCATGTTGGGATATTTTTGGGACTATTAGACATCTAGTGGAATATACACACTAGCAAGTCCCAATTATAATCAAATGTGATCATCTCCATCTACTCCATCTGGAATTTTCCTTTAAATTCTTTTGCTTGGCTTAATTCCACTTTTGGGAATGCATAGGAATAATTCCATGTAAATATTATTGTTTTCACAAGAATAAGCATGGCATTAATTGTTTTGCATGGGCCATGCAAGAACCTACACATTCTAGACTTTTGGATTTTATTTGAATTCTTGAGTGGATCGTCTCCCATCTCTCTCTCCCTCCTTTTGGCTTGATCTAGTTGGTCTGGCTAAAAACACCACCACCATGAGCTACTCCGACTTTCCTCACCATCTTTTATCTCTTCTACTCCTTTGTCTAGGTCTTGCTTGCTCTTTGCTTGATCTTGCTTGAGCTTGAAAAAACAATATACCTCACCCCCCTCATCTCTCTCTATTCCTCATCTTCCCCTCCCTTTTCACCTCCATATATGCATGATCTAGTGGATCTTTTCTAAAACCCAAACCCTACACTTTTTCCACCTATTCTTGCTTGATCTAGTTTGGAGCATGCAAGCATCTAAAACCCTAAGCCATCACCCTCTCTCTCATCCCCTATCTAAGATCCTCCCTAATCACCTACCCCACCATCACCATACCCCCTCTCTCCTAAACCCTAAACCGAGCCTCCCTAGCTCCCTTCCTCTCTCTCTCGGCCTCTCTCCTCTCTCTATCATGCAGGCCCCACATGGCTACCCATCCTAGCCCAAGCCTACCCCTCTCTGGCCTCACCCTGACCCCACCTGGAAGCCCCTACCCTGCCCTGCCGGCCAGCACGAGCACGTGCTCGAGGAGAGGCAGAAAAGGTGGCCGAAGCCACCTTTATCTCTAACCTGCTCCCACACGACACCCACGCCTCTCCCTCGCTTTGCCCTCCGCCCCACAACCTCTATGCCTCTCCCAGATCTCCCTAGACCGCCCCCTTCCTCTCCGTCTACCCCTACCACCGTCTACCCCATCGCCGGCCACCGTCGGTGTCCACCGTCGTTTCCTCGAACCAGCAGGCGGGCGTGGCGTGGAGGCTGTCGAGGAAGTCAAGGACGCTCCTCTGCATCGCCCTGTACACGCCGTCGCGAAGGAGGAGCCCCAGAACCGCTGCACCACGCCGAGCCCGACGCGAAACCCTAGCTCCGGTCCGTCTGCGTCGTCGCCGATCCCCTGCGCCCCAAGCTGATCCGACCACATCAACCAACTCCCGGTGAGCGCCTTGACCCCCCTGACACCTCCGTCCTCGCCGTGGCTCCCTGCGTTCGCCAAACCTTCTGTCGAGCAACCTCTGAGCGTCGGCGTGCACGCTCGTCTGCTCGTTGCGCGCCGCGGTAGCTACACCTAGCCGCCGATCTGCTCTCTGTCAACAACCCCCACCCCACCGCACTGGTTACGCCCCGCAGCGCGCACCCCCGCGACCCAGGATCGATCCCCCGCCTCGCGCCGGGCACCGATCTGTCGCTCGTTGCAGAGAAAGAAGAGGAACTGTACGGGCTGTGGTAGTTTTACAAATCGCCCCCCCTTTTGTTTTCTGCTCCACCCGCGGTACCTCGTGGCCCACCAGTCAGCCGCGCCGGCGCTTTTACAGAAACCCCCCCGGCTTTTCCCGTTCGCAACCCGCGCTCCAGCCCCAGCCCCACCTGTCAGATCCTGTTCCTTACGCCGCTGTCACGTGGACCCCGTGGCCGCTAGCCCCACCTGTCATTCGCTGAAGCTAGCTAGCTCGCGGTGAGAAAAGCTTTTCCGGGCGCATGTCGTCCCAGTCAGCAGCTGGCCCACCCGTCAGCGGCTGGGTCTGTATCTGCCTGAGTACAAAAAGTTTCTGTTTATATCTGTTTTAATTTAAATCTTTTCAAATTAATTTAAATTCAAATTTCAAATCTGGTTTCAAATAACTTTTAAAATATAACTCCAAATTAAACATGTAATATATGTTTTGAAATCAGAAAAATGTGAGGAATTCAATTATGGACTTCAAAATATATTTTGAACACTTTAAATTTCAAGTTGATTAAAATTACAATAAAATGCCCTTTTCCTTAATTAATTAAAAACTTTTGTTTTATAACTCCAAATTTGACAAATAATATGTCTAAAATGATTAGCTCGACGAGACCTTTCTGTTTATGCATCCCATGTTCTGTTTTGCAGCATGCATAATATAAATATAAAGTATGCAGCAACTTATTCGAGAATAAAATGTGACCAAAACTCAATAAAATGTTTATTTCTTGTATTCTACACCTCACCCATGCCATGCTACTTTATTGCCATGCAAATTGTGCATCATTCATCATGGCATGATTGTTTGCTTGTCGCATTTTATTCTTATGCTTGTGCACTTTATTTATGTTGGCCCTTGTTTGTTTGGTTCTTCTTCGAATAGACGCTGAGCAGGGGATATATCAAGAAACCCAGGAGCACTACCCAGATCCTTCTCTCGCTTCAACTGAGCTGCCAGGCAAGCACTACCACATGCTTGCATACATATAGTACATATTGCCTCTATCTTATTCTTGCATCATTGAGTCGCGATCGCATTAAACTGAATCCCAAGTACTGCATAGCCTTTACTTTTAAACCGCACCGAAGCTTGTTCCTCCATCCCATGAGCCATTCCTCGTTGGTAAGCGAGGAGGAGGATGGATCTGTTAATATTACTGTTATAACTGTTGTTATTAATTCATGGACATCCGTCTATCTTTGGTTAGGCGGATGGTTAGCGAGTATCTATAGAATTGTTAGGTATTATATTTTGCTGCAATTGCGTCACCCAGGTTGTGTCCCCTTTAGAGGCATAAAGACTTGCTGAGTACCCCTAGGGTCTCACACAATAAATTATTTGATTCAGATGAACAGGTACACTCACAAGATGGATACTGGATGGAGGAGACGGACGATGTGGGCAACGATCATTCGGTGTAGAGATTCCGGGAACGGGGATCCGCGAGATCTGTGGGCGGGATGTGTTTATTATGGGGCATCTTATGCCGATTTGCTTCTTATCCGTACTCGGATCTTGTTTGCCGCTTCCGCCTGATACTCTGATGTTTGATGTATGAGGAGATATCCTAAACTACTATATCTATCTAGGACATTTGGATCTTGCCGTATGGCGTTGCAATATTTCTATTTCTTTTAGATGGAATGGCTCTGAGGACTGTTGTATGGTGGCTTGCATACATACTCATTTGTGTATGTAGTTGATCCCTTCGCCTGCCAATTACGCCGCCCGTTCTTGTCCCGATATTTGGAAATGGTTAGGACGGCCGAAAGGTTTACCTGTGAGTGGCATTTGGGCCCCACCATACTATTTTAACCATTTCCGCTCATCCAGGCTTGTAACTAGGAGCGTAATTCACCGAGGTAGTTACAGTGCTGCTGCTGGGGACGGGTTGACAGCGACGGGTAACGCTGCTGGGGCCGGCTTGACGGCGACGGGTGCGGCCGGCAGCTTCGCATCCTGCAGCATCTTGTCAATTGTCGCTGCCCTCCTCTGTGACTCTAACGGGTGGGCAGACGCCGGCTCAGCTAGACTGTAAACATCGATCCATCCCTCCGGCGGCGGATCTCCCTGCTTGTAGCTAGACACGGTCGTTGCCTTCCTCTTGATGGCGCGGGCGCCGTAGCTGCACGGCCTCAGCATCCACTTCTCCCCTTCCTCCTCCTCCTCACCCGCCATGAGATCGACGAGCGAGCCGAGCCCAGTTCGATTTGGGGGAGGCGATAGTGTCGTCTCGAAGATGAACCCTAGCCCTAGCCGAGCCTCGTTGGTTGGCGACCCTTTCCTTCTCCCCTTGTGACCTGGGCCAGGACGAATGTTTTTGTTGGGCTTGATGGGCCAACGTGTGCAGGGTTCCTCGAATTTTAACCGAGTTAAACAAGTTAAACGAGCGATCGGTGAACTCGGCTCGGTGAACTTGAACTCGTTTATACCAAAAATGGAAAGTTGGCTCCGCTCGTTGAATTGCGAGTTCGAGCTGAGTCGAGTTGAGTCGCGAGCTACTTGTTTAACTCTTTAACTCATGAGTTTCGAGTTTTCATTTCAGGCCTACCGAGTCTAGGGCTGGGCCTTCATTTGTTTTTTTTTGTTTGTCCTTTCTTTACTTTTATTTCTCTTTTTTTCCTTTTCTTTTCCTTTTTCCTTTTTTGGTAAGAAAACTCTGGTAATCTGCCTATATCATCAAACTAGCTAATAAGTAAAAAAATATGGTTATGTCTTATGTGGCCACCCCTTCTTTCCATTTTCCAATATGCCATGGACCATGGACCCTAGTATAGTATTTCCACTTTATGATATAATATGCCAAAACTACAAGCTATGAAAGAATTCTTTAAAAGCTTAAGTGTGGTGACATGCGCGCGATCTCGGAGCGTTCGCGAGGCGTGTTGCCGTTCATGTGAGCCTGCATGTGGGCCTGTTCTCTTTTGTCTCTCCATGTGCATGTCGACATGCGGATGGGTGATCGATGCGGTGACTCACCTGCCCACGCGTTGGCTCTTCCCTAATCCCCTTTCTTCTACGGCGACCACCACTGGTCTTCTCCACCACCGCTCAACTCTCCCCGGGCGACCTCGCGCCACTACTCCACCCTTCCCACCGTGCCATCGGCCGAGTCGCTCTATCGAACGCAGCTGGCTGGCGCATGTCGTGGCCTCGTGGACGGTGGGTGGATTCCTTTTCGTGGATTCTCTGTGGCTTTGACCGCTAGATTGATTTGTTCTGGATCTCCGGAGGAAGTCATTGCAGCCACGCATGGTTCGCTGGTGCGGGTGCACGACGGCCTCACAAGAGAAACGGGAAAATGGCAAACGAACCGGCGACTCACCTTATTGCAGCTCGAGTGCTTGGCAAGGTCAGGATGACCGGACGACGATGAATCGGTCTACGGCAGCGGCGGACGAAGCTTGGGAAGAAGAGATTGATTCGCTCGATCTAGGGCTTTAGTGGGATGTCTACTTGGCACAGAGGATGCGGACCACACAGTAAGGACGATGCGGTCAACGGCGCGTCTCGGGGTGGCCTCCTTCAACAATCTCGGTGAGGCGACGACTGCCACGGGCGAGCGTGGAAATAGCGAGGGAGCACATGGGAGCTAGCCGTCGAGTCATCATTCCCCATTTTCTTCCACCAGATGCCCGGAGGGGGCTGCTACCGGAGATGCCGATGCGAGGCACTATCGCGGTCCCAAACGGGGTCGACCGATCCTGTGGACTTCCTCAACTGAGGTTCAGCGCCAAGGTTAATAGTTACCCTTCTCGATTTGATTTTCTTGCTTTGATTTTTGTGAATCCTATGATCTCATCCCATATCAATAAATTCAGGTTGTTTACGGGCTAAGAGGCGAGCAGGGAAGATGGTGTCAAAGGCAACACAGGGAAAAGAAGCGGCGTGGAGGCCATCCTTCCTGCCTGCTCTATCCTCTCTGTCTAGATGCATGGCGCCCGGACGCTCCAGCCGGATCTAATTTGTTCTTAAAGGTCTTGCGACGCCACATCCCTCACCCTACTCCGTCGCCCTCCTTGTGCTTACATATATCCCCTACCTCCCATTAGCACTACTACACTTCCATTCGCCTCCTGCTCAGGCACATCGAGCACAGAAAAATGGCGGCAGCGGTGGTGCGGCGAGCTGAGGAGCTGGTGGGGAAGAAGATCTTCGAGTGGTACGCTTTGAGGAATGAGGACTCGGGGGTAATCCCATAGGGAGTGCTGGTCGCGCATTCGAAAAAATGAAGGCATTCAG
Source organism: Avena sativa (assembly GCA_916181665.1). NCBI lineage: Eukaryota > Viridiplantae > Streptophyta > Magnoliopsida > Poales > Poaceae > Avena > Avena sativa. Next base: position 171,158,864 of record OV702282.1, read on the forward strand.
AGCATATGCAAGGTCATCCAAAGAACTTCCGGATCGCAGTATTACGCAACCGATGACTATAAGTCTCTGCTCGAGTCTACGACTTGAACAGACACTCAGGGGCTACTCACATAGGGAGCGCTGGTCACGCACCCTATAGTTTATTGTGTTGACTACGTCCATAATGCTGACTCCTTTACAACAACCGAACAAATTCAGCTGACCCGATGAACTTTCGGGTGAAGTGCTTGACACTCGACACAACTTTTGACTCCGACATTAAAATGCAAGGTTCAAGACAACTAAGTCTCCACCCGAATCTACGTTTCAGATGGAAACTTGGGGCTACTGACATGGATATGCCCTATGGGTACCCGATATTAGCCTACCTGGTCCAGGCCGACAGAAGGCCGACTCGATGACCTGCCAGGGTCCATAACGCCTATGACATTTTGGCTGCTTTGAATCCCATATGGACACGGACCCCCAAGCGCACAAGACAAGAAAACCTCAAGACTAGAGTTTGAATACAAATTGTAACCAACTCGTATCGGTACCTGAGATCTAGCCTCCCCATATATAAAGGTTATGAGGGTCCAACGAGGAGGGAACGCTACGCTACGATACAATAGACTAGACCACAACAGATTTACAGATCTAGCATCAACTCACCTCATACACACCCCACGCCAGATTGCATCTGCGCACCCCTGTAACCTTCGGTTCCACCGTAATCAAGAGCAGACAAGCAAGAGTAGGGTTTTCCCTTCGGGGGCCTAAACCTGGAAAAACCTCGTGTCCTCGTGTTGCTTGTTTGCTAATCGTTACGCGATCTCCAGCATCCCCATCTTCTTCAAAACCCAAGTCTGTAACAATGGGAATTGATGAGTCGAACCCTCGTCAGCGTGCAATCTATGCTTCCAAATATACTAGGAATCACCCTTCTCTCGTTGATTGACAATAGTCAAGTAGTGTCGGCAACACTTGGTTCTCTCAAGTATTCATCGGCAAACACCCGAACCACTACTCTACAGAACTTGTATATTGACTCAAGGCAAGTGGACTCACTCATGCGCATTTGCTCATCCATTACGTCGCATCCGTGGTGCATTTTTGATAAGAAGTAAAGCCAAGTTTACATGTGGCATCCTTCTTTAGTCGGGAGCAGTCATCATAAGCCCTCACTTCGAGAAGAAGGCGCATGAAAATTTTCCTCGACATCCGAAGCGTCGCCATGAAAGAGGGGCCTTGTACAACGGATTTGTGCGGTGATAGTAGTCCCTCCAGAGTTGTTGATTGTCGGCCTCTCGGTTGCGGTTCAACACTAGACTCTGTCGAGACAACGAGCCCCTGAACTAAGGCCTTTGGTTCTCCTTGATCATGGACAAGAAGAGCCCCACAACCACACAGAGCTCGGTGTCATCATTAGAATCGTCCGAGGATGTTTTGATAACATAGTGGAAGAAGAAATTGTCCCGGCTATCCATGATCTGCGGGCACAGGAAATGTCCAAACAGATTGCGGGCGGCGAGGACCACAGGCGTGACCGAGGCGGTGGTGACCGAGGCGGTGGCGGTCGGGACGGAAACGAGAGGCACGATCGCGTGCAACTGCCAAGTTGCCCGAACTGGTGGCGGAGTGGGCCATGATAGGCTAGGCGGTGGCACGGTAGAAGGGGCGAGATGTGTTGGGATAGGGTAGGGGAAGCTATTTTCACCGGTGTGTGGCTGACAGGCCTAAGCTGGACAGAAGGACGCACGGTCTGTCCGTGCCACCACAAAGCCGGTCCAAATTTAGGCTGAGAACCAAGAATACATAAACAGACCAATCCACGATGCATGGTATGTTTGTGGGGCGTCGATTGGGTCTTGTCATGTTCATTGGAGAAATTCAGACGGCCGAGTCCGTATTGAGGACGTTGAAGTGTAACCGGAATGGGGTACTCTCTTCGTCTCAGAAAAGATGTTGTAAATTTGTCTAGATTCATATGTATCCAGACGTATTATAACATAAATATACATACGAAGTTAGATAAATCAATGACATCCTTTTGGTAAAGAGCTAATACTTTTTTAAGAAATGTAGGACATGTTTGATTCTAGGCTATACTTTGCCGGGCCAAAATTTGGCAGCCACGTTTTTGTTGGATGAGTTTGGTTTTTGCACACTTTAGCTTGCCACATTTTATTATCCTTATAATCTATTTATCATAGAGTCAATCTTTTTGTCAAAGTCTGACGTTAAATTTTTAAGCCACACTTCTTGTGGCTGCCCACTTTAAAGAAAACCAAACAACCCGTAGTGAGCTACTGCTCAAAGGCTGTTGTTGCGTAGTGGCGGGAAGGAGAATGGCCCACCAGACAGCCCATCGTCACTGTTCCGACGCGTCCGGGCCGAGCCCAAATTGCGCACCACACCTTTCCAAACAAAGAAATTCTTACCCTACGCTTAACCCCACGGCCGTCCCCTCCTCCTGCGTTGTTCCTCTTCTTCCTCCCCACTGCCTGACCCAAGAAGAGAGATTAGGAGGAGAGATCGCGAGAGATGAATGGCGGGGAAGCGGAGCTGGAGAAGGGCGGCGGCCTTTCTTCCGATACTAAGGCGGGGGCAGAACCGGTGAGCCTTGAGGAGCTGCGGCAGAGGATGGCGCACTTCGCCAGGGAGAGGGACTGGGAGCAGTTCCACTCACCCAGGAACCTCCTCCTCGCGCTGGTCCGGTTCAGTCCTTTGTTTCCTCGTTAATTTCATTTCTCCGCCCATTTGTTTATTAGCGGGTTAAATTCTGGGGTTTCATGGTGTCAAAGAATAGGGCGACAAAATCTAGGGTATGGATGTGTGTGTTCACTTTTTGCCAGATGAAAAATGGTTGCTCGTAGAAAAATATTTTTCCTCCCGGTCGTTATCAGGTATGTTCTCTTTTACACCCATTGCAAGGTAGTGTTACTTTTCACTTTTTTGCTTTTGCTTATAGGGCACAGAAAGGGAAAAAAGGGGGATTATATATATATTAAAAGAGACGGCACTAGAAACGGTATCTACAGTAGTAGTAAAATTGGAGATCAAATAAGATTTACCATGGTTGTAGTAACTACATGGAGGATACACTATTATTTCGAATGTGTGCAGACTCAAGCATCACATTACTTCCAATGCTGTCATAGAAAAATTGTTGGATGATTATATCATACGTCGTTCTTACACTCCATAATTTAGTACCAGTACGCTTGCTTGGCTTGCATGACTGCATTTATTCTACTACTCCCTCCGACCCATATTAGTTGACTCAAATTTGTCTAGATACGGATGTATCTAGCACTAAAACTTGACTAGATACATCCGTATCTAGATGAATCTAAGTCAACTATATGGGTCGGAGGGAGTACTAGAATATTGTTGTTCAGCTTATATATAGTAACACTGATGCAGAAACATTGCTAGTATTTGATTTTTCTCATGGTCCTTTGGCTTTGCCTCATAGTTCTTTGCACCAAAATTATGGATTTTCATATAGACAGTTAGTTTATCGCTGATGTGGAACAATGATCTATATATATATATGAGTTTATTGCCTTTACTTACTCATAAGACCAGTATATCTTCTAGTTTGTAGAAACCTAACCAGTCTTAATAAAAGTTCAGTTTGTATAAGTCAAAACTTAACCGGTCTTAATAAAATTTGCTCTAGGCCTCACGTTTTTATCCAAATTTAAATTGTATATTATATGCCTGGACTACTGAGCAATTGGTTTAGCTAAATTGACCAACCTTTCATGTACGTGAAAATAAAATAAAAATCCAAGCATTAAAAATAACTGTTGATTTTGCCTCCAGGTAGAATATAGAAGGTTAAGATTTAGTTAAGGAGCCTAAGAAAGATTTGGCCTCAGCATTCTTCCTGACAGCATATAAAATTCTTCCAGATTTGGAAAGCTCTATTTTTTTTTGTTAGCGGTTAAGATGCGTTTTTTTTTACGGATAGATACGTATTGTTACTAGTCAGACAAAAACATTATATTCTTAGACAGTAAGTACACCATCCACCAGCCATTCAGGTCTCAAGAGGAAAGCTGTACAGGTAGCTGCCAGTATTAGTCCTGTTGCAGTGTGCCCTGTTCTTGTTAGCAATAAGCCATGGCGTTTATGGTGTGCACGGTGGACCGGCGTGAGCGCGCCAAGGTCGGGTCCGTGCACGGCATGGTGCGTGAGCGTGGCGTGTGTAGTGCGTGCGTGGTGTGTGTGCTGGTAGGGCGTGAGTACGTGCTCGCGTTTGGCCGTTGGCTAGTGGGCGTGGGCAGATGCATGAGGAGTTCAGCCGCGTCCGATGCGTACGCCTGGTCATGCGGATCGTGGGCGAGTCACGTGCGTGTGCGCCTGGCTATAAGATCCTTCCCGTGTGATCGTTGTAACAGCTGAGTTGGAGCTAGCTAAATAGAGGAATACGATTCGGGCGTATGTGCGCCCGCGGCGGCGCTCCGTGCGCCGGCCGGGAAAAACATCCGTTGTCTCATTTGTCTTCCACCTCTGTCCGTCTGTGAGCTGCGAGAACGAGAGAGAGAGAGAGAGGGTGCAGCCTCGGGCTACACCAACACTTGGTATCAGAGCCTGAGGGCAACGGTGGCCGTGGCTCGCGGTGAGTCCGCGACGAGCGCGGTGGACGCGGAGGCGGCGCGCTGTGACGCCGTACGTGCGGCGAGCGTGGAAGCCCCGGAGGTGCTGCGTTGTGGCGCGGCGAGGAGGCTGCCGAGGTCCTGCGTGGTGGCGCAGAGGCCGCGGCTGCGTGGCGGCATGGAGGTGCTGTGCTGCGGCTGAGGCCGCAGCGGCGCAGCACGACGGCCGTGGAGCATGGCCATGCCGTGCGTGCGGGGAGCACGGCGGCCGCGGAGGACCTGCGTGGTGGCGCAAAGGCTGCGGTGGCGCCGCGTGGCTCGGTGGCGTGGAGGAGAAGCCGTTCGTGCGGTGGGTGAGGCAGCTCGAGCGGTCACGTTGCTGGCGCGACATGTGTGTGAGCCGAGGGCGTGCGGATCACCGAAGGAGAACGCGTCTAGCGGAGCGCAAGACGGCCGCGTCGATCATGCCAGTGCGTGATCATGTGCGCGGGCCAGGGCGTGGCGTCATCGAGGAGCTCGGCGTGCGTCGCCGAGGAGCTCGACGTGTGTCGCCGGTGAAGAAGGAGCTGAGGCGTATGCCGTCGTTGTGCTCGAGTCCGTGCTCGAGTTCGGCTACGTCCTTCGGCGTTTGTCGCTGGAGGCTGTCCGGCGTGTGTCGCCGGCGGAGTGCGGCGTTCCCTGCTACAGCTGACGAGGAGCCGGTGATCAGTGGCGAGCTCATGGCTTAGGGGGAGATTGTTAGCAATAAGCCATGGCGTTTATGGTGTGCACGGTGGACCGGCGTGAGCGCGCCAAGGTCGGGTCCGTGCACGGCATGGTGCGTAAGCGTGGCGTGTGTAGTGCGTGCGTGGTGTGTGTGCTGGTAGGGCGTGAGTACGTGCTCGCATTTGGCCGTTGGCTAGTGGGCGTGGGCAGATGCATGAGGAGTTCAGCCGCGTCCGATGCGTACGCCTGGTCATGCGGATCGTGGGTGAGTCACGTGCGTGTGCGCCTGGCTATAAGATCCTTCCCGTGTGATCGTTGTAACAGCTGAGTTGGAGCTAGCTAAATAGAGGAATACGATTCGGGCGTATGTGCGCCCGCGGCGGCGCTCCGTGCGCCGGCCAGGAAAAACATCCGTTGTCTCCTTTGTCTTCCACCTCTGTCCGTCTGTGAGCTGCGAGAACGAGAGAGAGAGAGGGTGCAGCCTCGGGCTGCACCAACAGTTCTTGACTAGATTATCTGTATCAATAGTTGGTCGAGTTGGACTTAAGCAGGATACCATCCACAACAGTTTCTTTTGGTAACGTAGTGGCCTGTTTGTTAGCAAATAAACCGCGACGAGTGTGTCCGTCGTGTGCGTGCGTGCGTGTGTTGCGGTGGCGTGTGAGTCAGGCTCGTGTTCGAGTCGCCGTGTAGGTTAGAGTCTGTGTATGTAGCTAGCAGCACGTTTGGGCGATCGATCAGTGTGCTGGCCGAGTTAGAGGAGCCACGTACGGGCATGGCCGGAGAATCGGCAGTACGAGACTTGATCGGATCAGCCGTTGGCGCATGCGAGTAGATAGCTATGTTTGGCCTGGTCGTGCGTGGGATACGCGTACGTGCGCGTAGAGCTCGGAGTAGGCGTTGCGTGGGCGCTGCGTCGCTGAAAGGCTATAAAAGGCTTGTAATACCTATGTGTACAGAGTCGAGCCAGCTAAAGAAAATCATAGTAGGGCGTCGGTGCGCCCGTGGCGGCGTTCGTGCGCCGGTCCCGAAAAATCTGTGCCGTCTCCATTGTCTTCTTCTTCTACCTCCGTCTGTGAGCTGCGAGAGAGTGAGGGAAGAAGAGGGGCTGCTGGTGGGCAGCCCCAACACTGTTGTGGTGGGGGCAAACAAGCAGAAATGACCTAGAGCATCCTCCTTTCTTTTTATGCTGTGCAGGTCGGGGAGGTGGGGGAGCTATCTGAGATATTCCAGTGGAAAGGAGAGGTGCCCAAGGGGCTTCCGGGCTGGGACGAGGCGGAGAAGGCGCATCTGGGGGAGGAGCTCGCCGACGTGCTCCTGTACCTGGTCCGGCTCTCGGACATGTGCGGCGTCGACCTTGGCAAGGCCGCCCTTGTCAAGATGGACATCAACGCGCGCAAGTACCCGGTCGGCCAGTGCAAGGGTTCGTCCAAGAAACACACCTACTACAGCAGCTCCGATGGCAACGCCGCTGCTAATGAAGATGCCACCGCTCTCGCCGGTAGTAACGACGGAGAGTCTAAGTCCTCTGAATGCTAGCTTGGCTGGTTCGTCTGTGGTGCGTGATCTAGGTTATGTTTGAAGGTTCAGATTTCAGCGTTTCTTATTAGATGCCTGAAGAATTAAGCAGGTGTTGGCTGGAACCTCTGTAGGGTAAGTAGGTAGCGAATGAAATGGTGTTTAGCTTCTGTTTAACTTGTTCCAGCACCATATATGATGCAACACCGTGGATCATATATTTTATATATATACTTGCAGTTGCATTCACTTTCAAACGGCATGCATGGGTTGAGGCGATGTGATGCAGAGGTGTTTCAGTTACAGCCGGCTGCACACCATATATGATGCAACACCGTGGATTGATCTTGATCATCATCATAATGTTCACGCAGTGTATCAACAGACACCGTTAGACTGGTTACACAGCACAGTATTTGTTTATACATACAAAATGCTTGCTTGACTACACAGTTCATAGAACAACACAATGTGTGCTGCCGGTGCATAGAACAACACAAGGCTTTTGCAGGCCCTAGAAATAAAGAAATACTCCTAACCTAGATCACAATGTGTGCTGCCGGTGCGTAGAACAACACAGTTCATCCGGGTGTACAGAACTCACATATTTGGAAATGCTAGAGTGTGAGAGCATATATTCATACAAATAACTGTCTAATATCTCTAGAGATGGTCAAGCACTTGTTGATATACTATGTTCCTTGTCTCATAGTCGGTATACCAATTTCATTTATCGCAAGCCTAGTATCTTCATGCCTTTCCTTGATACTACTCCAGAGACAACAGAACTGCCCATGAGAAAGTGCAGGCTTACCTTGTAAGGCGTCTTCCTTGGCTTTTGGTAATACTCCCTAGATATGTTCTAGCGTATAGATTCATGAGAAAGTGCAGTATCTAGACGACGCATTCTAGTGTTATGGATTCAGGTGAATCTAAACAAATCCGCGACATCCTTTTTTTTCGACAAAGGGAGTATAACTCGTAAAGATAGGTTGGTTGATGTACTTGTTCGGACCGACGTGTGTTATTTAATTTTCTATTTTTCCATTAAGTTAAAAAAATCAAACGCTTTTACTGTCCATTTGTTTTTATTTTACCATGGCAACGCTTTCTTTTACAGTTCAGGGTTGGTACTGATCTGTTGTTAGTCTGATGAGTTAGATCTATAAAAGTTACAGAGAGTTTGCGTACATCAAGCGGTCCCATGGTCTAGTGGTTAGGACACAAGACTCTGAATCTTGTAACCCGAGTTCAAGTCTCGGTGGGACCTATTTTTTATTTTTTTGCTTTCTCTTCTTCTTTCTTCTTAATACATGACACTATAACTAAAACTTCATTGGATCGATCGAGGGTTTGTTGTATTTTCAGAGACAGTTGCAGTCGACGCATGTGCTGCTTCTCCATGTACTCCGACAGGCATCCGGACATACCAACCTTGACGACTTGATGGTTTCTCACTAAATGGAGAACTCCCCACATATGACAACGAAGAATTTTCCAGTTTTGATTCAATCTGGTCCACCACATTATGTACTTGACATATATAAGAAGCTTTGTAAGACGAATTTTAAGTAAAACAGAAGCATAACATGACGGGGCCTAAATTTCAGTCTGAGCCTGAGCAAAAAACCAGTAAATCACTTGTTTCATGCTGTGCAGGAGTTGTTTGCATTTGATTTAAGGAAAAAGAAAGGATGTTCACTTATGCATCATGAAGAAACAATTAACCGATATACTTCCTGTACCGATGACATGAATTTGAGAGCACGCTATACCACTTTGCTAAAAGGGTCGTACGAAATATGAAGCAATAGAAAGGGGATCACGCAACACAAAGAGAAATAAACATTGCCGTCCGGACCTGAAGCTCGCCACGCTTCCTTCCGCACAGCTGAAGCAGCTTTGAAGACGCGTAGAGAACTTTTCTGTATCCTATATATAATCTCGTACTACAGAATTGAATTATAACTGAACAATCAAATCATAACTGAACCTGCTCTCCTCCTTACTGAACCATGCATCGTAGTAGCAGCGACGGAATCAAATTCATGGAAAATTGCAACCAGGTGGTAAGAAAGTCAGGGGATGGTGGTTGGATTAAGATGCTTTGATGGCAGCAATCTCTCGACACTCTTTGTCTTTTTTTTATTACTAGTATAGATATAGATCCATCGTATCACAAGGAAGAATTGGAAAGACCACAAGGACAGGGATCAACCGGAAAAGATTAATGGGAGGAACGGGATGGCCAGTTAAAATAAGTTCACAGTGGCTGCTAAACTGTGGTTAGTCTGATGGGTTTACGTCTACAATAAAATAAAAGCGTCAATGTGTTCATCAAATGGTCCCATGGTCTAGTGGTTAGGACACAAGACTCTGAATCTTGTAACCCGAGTTCAAGTCTCGGTGGGACCTATTTTTTCAATCATATTTTTTGCTTGTTCTTCTTCTTTCTTCTCAAGAATTGTGACTATCTGTTTACTGGAACTATTTTGCTGAACTGCAGCCCAAATTGAATTTTATTTCGTCGCCTGAAAGATCAGCCATCTGTTTATCCTGAACCGGCTCAAACTGAATTTTTTCAGAGACAGTGCAGGCCATCATCCTTGATCACCTCTTTTCATTCTTTTTTACCCCTCCCTTTTGCTTGCCCTTCATCAAAAGAAATCATTAGTTTACTGCGACGATTATCTTCAAAAAAGGAATTTTATTCCTTGCGTAGTAGTAGTAGAAGAAGAAGAAGAAGAAGAAGAAGAAGAAGAAGAAGAAGAAGACCAGTCTTGTAGATAGTGCATGTCGCCATCCTTGCCAAGTTTATAGTACATTCTTTTGAAAAGAAAGCATCCTTTCCTTGAGCATATCTTGTGTGTGTTTTTTTGGGGAGGGTGGGTTTATTCAAGACAAGAAAAGGACATCATGGTGACACGATGACACATCACTGGCTTAATCCGCACCCTCTCCTCTCAGCTGAAAGAAAACGACATCATGGCGACACGGAGTCCTTTTCTTTTTAAATGAGGAAAAGAGGCGCATACCCACGGTTCGCACAGCATGCTCGCAAGGGCAGGAAGACGTCCAAGGGCAATGTACGGCGAGCGATGGGGGCATGGCCGTCATTTCCAGGACCGGGATATTTTAAGGGCACCTGCACCGCAGAAAGGGCAGACTGGTGGGCCCTGCCACGTCAGGCGGGCCATACTGTTCTGTACATAGGGATCGGCGCCCGTTTGCTAAGTCCACCAACCCTCGCTAGTACCACATTTCACCCAGAACCTGCTTGCCATGGCACTCCCATAATCAACCCATAAACTATGAAACTTTCTCGCGTATGAGAGCATCTTCGCTCGTTGAGCGAACCCAGACCAAAATTCGGATTAAACTTTGGCTGGACGAAATAAGTTTTTGGTCTGGATACATCAAGTTTTCCACTCGTGTACCCAGCCCGAGTTTCTGGAACGTCCGTTTTAGCTTAAATTCGGCTCAAGCTCGTCCAGATTTCGGCATAGATCGGCATACCATGAATACATAACATTATACATGGGGGTAATGTAAACCTACAGTAAAAATATAACATATTTCGGCCTATTTGGCCAGTTCATGCTCGGCATCTACATGTTGCCCCTGCATATCCATATGTGCTCAACAAGATCATCCTGGAGCTGTTGATGCACCGCTGGATCTCGGATCTCCTGACGCATCGTGATGAATGCAGCCCAGGTTGAAGACACCTGATGATCAGGCTCGGCAAGAGGACCATGTCTGTAGTATGGCTCGTTATGCTCGAGCAAACTCAGTGGATCCTTCCTCTCATCCTCAATGACGTTGTGCAAGACCACAGAACAGTTTATCACTTCCCACATCTGATCTTTCGACCAGGTCATAGCAGGAAACCAGACAACTGCAAACCTCTGCTGGAGCATACCGAATGCCCGCTCCACGTCCTTCCTGCAAGCTTCATGTTCATTGGCAAAATGAGAATGCTTGGGGAGCATTGGATCTGAGATAGTCTTCACAAATATTGGCCATCTTGGATAGATGCCATCTGCTAGATAGTATCCCTTGTTGTAGTGGTGCCTGCTGATCTCAAATTCCATAGGGAGAGCATGACCCTCAACAAGTTTGGAAAAGACGGTTAAGGAGTAGAGGACGTTGATGTCGTTGTTCGATCCTGCATGCCAAAGAAGAAGTGCAGTGTCTTCAGCAGTGGGTGATCTCAAGTATTGTTTACCGAACACTGCAATCACTGTCCTGCAGAACCTGTACAAGCAATCGATGGCGGTGGACTCGGCCATGCAGAGATAGTCATCGGCACTGTCAGCGACGCTTCATATGCAAGCAACTTCATCGCCATGGTGCACTTCTGTAGTGAGGAAAACCCAACCAAGCCGGTGCAGTCCTTCTTCCAAACGAAATAGGGGTCGAACTCTCGGGTGGCATGCACGATCTTGAGAAAGAGCTTCCGGCTCATCCTGAAATGTCGCTGAAACACGTCCTCTCCATGGAGCGGCTCGTCGCGAAGTAGTCGGCGTACAACAAGCAGTAGTCCTTTATCCTTTGTCTCGCCTTGCACTTTCGGCGACCCGGCGCTGAACCACCGCCCTTCGGCTTCGCCACCTGCAGGTACAGCTGGGCGAGCGAGGCGAGGATCTCCATGTGCTCTTCATCTTCGGCGAGCTCGGCGCTCTCCTCCTCCAGCAATACGGCGAGTATCTCCTCGTCATCGGAGTCCATGGCGAGTATCTAGTCGTCGTCGGAGTCCATGGACGAACTGGCGAAACGCCGAACACTTAGCGGGCGTGGTGGTGGGAGCACGCAGCGAAGCAGAGCTACGACGAAGTTCGGGCGGCGAAAAAGCGGCGGCGGAGAGGGCTGCGGAGTGGGCGACAACTACGGCGAGCATATCTAGAGGCGTGGGCATGTCTCGCCGTGGAGGAGCTCCGCCGACAAAGTCATGGTGACAGAGGCGCTGGGAGCTCTTCGCCACAGTCTGGACGAGTGGAGTGAGGGGCATGGGACTGTCTCGTCGACAGAGCTAGCCCACGTCCGTTTTCGCTGCGTCCGGCGTTTTCAGACCGTTCCCGGTATCCTGGGTACGGCCCGAGAAGTCCGGACCAAAGTGACCAAAATCCGGACAAAAACAGGTTCCTGGGTACGTGACTGGGCCGATTTTCTATGTCCGGACCTAAATTTGGCGTCCTAAATAGCCGAGTGAAGATAGTGTGAAAAATCGATCAAAGTGGTACATGTACTTATCTCCCACGTAGAACACCACAACACACAGTCGCGAAACCCCGGTTAACCGACACAGGGCATGACCACGATAGGTTCCTATCACAGTCGACATGCTTTAACAAAAATGGATTTTGCACATCATTTGATTATTATTTATTTATATCATAATGTACGTATGATATTCCCTTGTACTTTTCAACAAGGCCATTAAATTTTTAATTATTATTATTATTCCCTTGTACGTATGTACATTTGATTATTATTATTTATATATCATTTGAGTATTTCGTAAAACAAGGCCATTAAATTTTTCAAATGTCAAGCAATGTAAATTTTGACTAAACTCAACGTCAAACCAATTTTATTAGATACACTATCAAAAATAGTTTCATATCTATAGATACTAAAATTTACACAAAATAGCTAGCTACCATGGTGGATAGCTACGCACCCACGTCTGTCCATTGGATCTTTGTCTGTCCATTGAATCTTTCTATAGAATATTTTCTACCGTATATCGACTTAACGACGTTAGAATAACATTCTATATAAGTTTTTTTGGGGAGGATGAAAAATATATGGGAACAATCTGTTATTTTTATTCTGTATGGTTGAAAATATGCCCGACAGACGAATACTAAGGCCTTCTATGAATCACAGGATTCTCAAACCAAATGAATAGGAAAAGTAGAGGATTCGGTTGTTAAACATCTCCAATCATATGGAATGCCAAACCACAGTAATGGCAACATAAGAGACTTTGGCCATGTAGGGTTTGTAGCATGAAAAACAATTTTTTCTATCATATGAACACACAAAACCAAGATCTAATCTATGGCAAAGCCAAGATCTAATCTACGAGATCGCTGACGAGGTTTAATCTCGTCAATGCCCATTGTTATGAGCTTAGGCTTTGGAGAAGATGGGGATGTTGGAGATCGCGGAACGGTTAGCAAACAAGCAACACGGAGACACGAGGTTTACCCAGGTTCAGGCCCCCGGAGGGAAAACCCTACTCCTGCTTGTCTGCTCTTGATTACCGCGGAACCGAAAAGTACAGGGGTGCGCAGATGCAATCTGGCGTGGAGGTGTGTATGCGGTGGTATGCGAAGTGCCCTCCTCGTCGTGCCCTCCTAGCCTTTATATAGAGTTAGGCAGGTCCCAGGCACAGATCGAGTCGGTTACAGGTTTTAGGGTTTGTCCCTTTGAATATTCTCTCTACTCTAGTCTTGTTCTCCAAGGATCCGAAGGCGTCATGGGCCCTGGCCACCCGAAAGTCGTCATGGGCTGGCGCATGTTCTCGTGGGCCTTCCTTGGGTTGTACTAGGTATGCTAAGATCGTGTACCCGCAGGGTATAACCATGTCAGTAGCCCCGAGTGTTCAGTCGAATCATAGATTCGGCTAAGGACTCTTCAATCCTTTGGGTGTAGCTATCTTTGTTTGTCTAGAGAATGATTTGAGTGTGTAGGGATTGTTGATGTGTGTGCCTGACTCTCCAGATAGATCAGGGTCAGTTAACTGTCTTAGGACAAAACAACACGATCTTCTTCAGATTCAAGTCCCTCGACTCGAACCCGGAATATATGCTGGCGTAATTCTACTCAGGCCGCGGAGGACTTAAAGGAGTGGAATTCCAGTAGATTTTAAATGATGTACCCAACACGTCCGTCAGGATTTTTCATCGCGCCTGCTGGCACTGATGTTCACTAGCAGAGCGCAGTCATGTGCGTTGCACTACTAGGAAAACGTCTATAGGTAATCCATACATCCGTGGCACACGTGCTAGTGGTATCCCACGGGTAAAATAGGCGTGGCGCACTGCCCACAGGTGCCCTACGGCTAACTGTTGTAAGTGTGGCGCATATGGGGGTGGTGCGCCACGGCTATGTGTAGGCCAGGGTACAGGGGGCCGCAACACACATACCCGTAGCACACTATGTCAAGGTGCGCTACGGATGTGAAACTTAACTGTAGCGCACCTTGACCTAGTGTGCTACGGGTATGTGTGTTACAGCTGTTGGGTCAACTTAGCCGTAGGGCACTTTGCCCTAGTGCCCTACGGCTAAGTGGCCTACACCAACTCCACCACCCCCCTCCCCCCCCCCCCCCCCCCGTGGATTGCCTTTTTAGCTTTGCAAAAAATAAAATAAAATGAAAAACACTTCAAATAATAGAATCCTTTCATATTTAGGTAGATAATGTGGTCTAGTTTCTAGTAAAATTAACAAACATGAATTTCGACTTTTTCTGCAAAAAAAGTCATGCCATGGTAAAACGGTCGTAACTTTTGCATACGACGTCGAAAAAACGTATAATATACCAAAATGACCAGAACGAGATTCTAGATCCGCTTGCAACACCTTTAGGTCGTTTAGCGATTTTTTTAGAATCTCAAAATTCGAAAAGGGTAAAAAGTTATGGCAAAAACAAGATTTTTTGCTGCAGAAAAAAATTGAGGCAACTTACCCGTAGCACACCACCACTTAGTGCGCCACGAGTAAGTTGGGAGGGATTCGAAATTCGAATCACCACCCCGCCCACCTACCTCCCTCTCTCCCTCTCTTCCTTCCTCTTCGATCTCTTCCTTCCTCCCTCTGTTCTTCTCTTCCTCTTCTCTTCCTCCCTCTCTTCTTATCTTCCTTCCTCTTCTCTTCCTTCCTCCCTCTCTTCTTTCTTCCTCTTCTCTTCCTTCCTCCATCTCTTCTTATCTTCCTCTTCTCTTCCTCCCTCTTCTCCTTCTCCTCACTTCGGCCTCCTCCGACCAAGGAAGACCACGGGTAACCAACTCCTTCAGAAGTCGTCGTCGCCTCCTCCGACCACACGTCCTCTAGCCGCCGTCGCCGCCACCACCTCCTCCGACCATACCTCCGTCTACCTCCGACGCACCTCCGGCTGTATCCTCCGACCACACCTCCTCCTACTGTGTAACACCCTCAGAATCGGACCTATGCAAGTTTTAGCGAAACCCGCCAAACCCGCATAGAAACGATTCAAAGGTGCCCACCAGGCACTTGCGTGCGGGTGGAAAACGAAGTAATAACATTACACAACAGTCCTCGATGGGACCCACAGAACAGATATATATAACAGCGACTCAATGAGTCAAGAATACAGATATAATATACAAAGATCCGAATCACCTTGAAGACGAGAGAGCGTCCAGCTACGGACAAGATGCAAATGGGGCTAAGAGCCCTGAAGAATAACCAATGGCGTCCATAACCCTGCCCAGGCCAAGCCGGAAGGGTAACCCTGCTAACGACGTCGATCTCAAAACCTGCTTAAACAAAAGGGGTGCCGACAAAGGGCAAAGGAAAAAGAGGAGCGTCAGTACTGAGGCCAGTACACGGCGAGACTAGAATTTGGCGGTCCTCGCCTACAAGGGTATGGTGGACTGAAGCGGCAGCGGCAGCATGCACTAAACAACCTATAGAGACTCGGTACAACTGTCGGCTATCAGAGGGGGGATAAGAAAGACCTATTCGGAACCAACCTGATTCTACCATCAAACAAACCCATCCTGGCATTTCCCCCTCGAGACCAATCGAGGAAGTCAACCGAGGAACTCACACAGTTGGCAGTTTTATTTATTCAGTTATTGTTGCAACAATTACTAGTCAGGTGTAGATAATCGTCCTGATAAAATAAACAGTGGGCCGTTTTAGTTAACCATTCCGTTGTAATTGCGACACTTACTAGTCAAATACAATTAACATGAGATATCCCCAAAACCCAGCAGTGGTTGGTACTTTTATTTAGCCATTCCGTTGTAGTTGCAATACTTACTAGTCAGGTACAATGGTCGCAAGCGACAACCCAAACAAGCAATTGTGGGCAGTTTTATTTAGCCATTTCATTATAGTGAAGCTGATTACTAGTCATTATAAAGTCAGATTTATAGCACTACTTTAGTTATAGTTGTCTATGATCGAGATACTGTGCTCCAAGTCGTCCATAACCACGGACACGGCTTTCAGAAAGTTTTACCCGGCCGGGGTGCACAAATAGCAACACACACTCGATCAACCTCGGAAAAACCAAATCAAAACCCAACGAGGCCTTCACGACAAAGCAATCACAGGATTCAGAAATATTTCAGGGGGCCACCCCTTGGAGTACACTCGCAACGAAGTTAGCTGACTCCGAGACGGACCCGAGGTTTGGGTGGACGGCTGTGAACGACTGGGAACCCAAAACTGGGCTTGTCGACACCGCGAAAACGTGTCCCGATCCTAAACAGTACAGGTGCTATCCATCGCACAATCGTAATAAAGCAGTAAGGCATGGCATAAGTACAGGATAGTAAATAAAACCTCAAACTAGTTTGTGGCCCCAAGAAATAAGAATGAATCAAGCTCTGGCTCAGGGGGGTCCCATAAGCCTCCCGGATGTGGATAGCGCGAATATTCAAGGAACAGGTATCAAGTACTCGGGGTCCTACGGGACACAAGTGGACGGTTAACAACCAAATAACACCTATTGACCACCTGTGCCTCTGCTTACCTACTTCAATTTTAGTTGTTAAATAGTAATTAAAGTGAACGATAAATAAAGCCATGATCATCTCCAACATTAACATGCGGCCATGCTCCAACAACTGTGGTACTTGGCGACGCGCAACAGCACTTGAGCAAGCGACTACGACGCGCAGGTCCAACTATCTACCAAACATCAGGTAATAGGAGGTGTCCAAGGCAATATAAGGCTGCAAGGGATATCACGGGTACAAAAGCTAGAGCAACGCAACACAGATAGCAATAGATCAACAGGAGGGAATAAATACTATAAAAGTAAGATAGGTAGAAAGGGGGAGATGCTCGCCTGAAAACATTGTCGAAGGTTCAACCGAAGATCGGGGCGAAGCTCACATCAACTCAACGGCCTTATCCGCGAAGAAGCAAAACACTAGAATAAACACCGGATGCACTATTTAATACAACGGCAGAAGATCGGGCATGATGCATGTATGATGTATGGCATGGTAAAGATGCGATGCAATTAGGTCAATATTAAGTGGAACCGGGGTTCCGACAATTAATTAGGTGGTTCATGTTGTTTAGCTACCCCACAATTTAAATGTTGTCTTAACATGGCAAGATAAGATACCGGTTCGCTACACAAATTTAAATGGAGTCCGGAATAAGACAAAGATATCCCGCACATAGACTCCATGTTTAATTATAAGGTGAATCGGCATAATGCCCCCAAACCCACAACATGTATGCAAGTATGACAATTTTATATGCAACAAGTAATATCATTTATAAAATAGGGTTTGAGAAAAGGGGTCACACATTAGAGGGTCTCGACGAACTTGGGGTTCCGAGGTTCGGGGTTCGGTCTCAGGGTTCCGGGCTCGATGGGATCGGTCTCTGAAGGTCGGATAACGGAAGGTAGATCTTGGCATTCCGGGGTGAAGAACTTGGCGTCCTCGAGGAAGTACTCGGCGTATCTGTGTCGTCGACCTGGCGTCCGGGTTCTCGGGCATCAAATCCGGGAAGAAGTACTTGTCGCATCCGAGAGAAGATCATGTCGGTCCACGGGGTTCGGTATTCGGGGTTCGACGGTGTCGGGGGAATCGGTCTTCGGATTCGGCGTCGGATCCGTGAAGATCTTGAGGCTCCGGTTTCATCGGGTCCGGGAAGGGCCACTCGGATATGTGTGGGCAGTCTTGGTGTTCTAGGGATCCTCCGGATCCGTGAAGGCGATCCCGTCGGTCCCGTGATGGAGGATTCAGATACGACGACCCCTGCCGAAGAACTTGTCGACGACCTTGCCAAAGTGATTTGGGATGCATCTCTTAGTCTCGGTCTTCGACAGTATCGTCTCGAACCTCGACGAGAATGCGGAACAAAGGAAGCACCGATGCAGCAGCTGCCACAAGACAAGAAATGATATACAGAAGTTATGGCTAGGGACATATAACACCTGGTCGAGCACCTGCACCGGAACTAGACAAACACAAGTCCTTGTCGTAGATGACAGGAAACAGAGCAGAACAAAAACATGATACAGAGCAGAACAACCACGCGCTGGGCGACCATAGCGCAGAACTTGCAGAGGGGGTCCCTTGGCGTAGAATGATGCACAGCCTCGGCCAGCAGAAGGAGGGCTTGCCGCGGGTGGGGCTGTGCAATCCGGCCCAACGGAGGAGGCTCGGTTGCAGATGGCGAAGACGCCAGGTCGACGGGGCTGGTCTCGGCGAAGGGACGGCGGAGGAGGGACCTGTGGCGAGAAGGAGGACGGACAGGCGCAGGGTCGAGGCGACCGGCGTCGGGTCGAAGGCGGCGTCTGCGTCCGCCGCAGAGGAGGGAGACGGGGAAGAGCATGCGAGAGGGCTGGCCGGAGGTGGGCAGACGAGGAGGTGGCCAGGGCACCTGGGAGGGTGATGGCGCGAGGAGGGCGCAGACGCCGTCGGGGAGCTCGGTGGGGCGCCAGGAAGGCGAAGGCGGCGGTGTCTGCGGGCTGCGGCCTGAGGCGCACGAGGAGGGAGGCATCGAGGGGGCGGCGGGGATCACGCGGGAGGGAGGCGGCTCGAGCAAGTGGAGGCGGCGGCGATGGGGATTCGGGATCCCTGGCGGCGGCCGGTTGGGGGAAAGAGGGAGGGCTCGCGAGGGGAGGAGGAAGCGTGTGAGGTGGGTCCCGGGGAAGAGTGTGGGACAGGTGGGAGAGGGAGAGAGGGGTCAGGCGGGTGGGGCTGGCTCGGTGGGGCCCGGGTGCAGAGAGAGGGTGTAGGGAGGCTGTGGGTGAGAGAGGGAGAGGGAGATTGGTGAGGTGGCAGGGTGGGTAGGGATTGGGGGAGAGGGTGAGGTGGCGAGCTGTGAGAGGTGGGTAGGATAGATTTGGGTGGGAATAGATTTAGGTTTAGACATTTTACTAGGGTTTTATAATTTAATTTAAAAGCCTTTTGCAAATTGTTTTTAGACAACTGAGATATCCGGAAGCACCGGTGTTAATTTGAAATAAAAGGGAGGGGATTAATATAGAAAGTAAAATAGGGTTCTTAGCAAAATAGTTTGAAAAAAAATGTGTATGATGATGTCATGATGATGCAATGCACAAAATTCAACGCGATTTTCTAGTAGTGGTTTTGCGGGATGCCACAATTCGACACCACTAACAATGGATCTCGCCCTCGAGATCCGCCTCATGGTACCGGAAGGAAGGTCGGCGATCTGCGTCTTCTCGCTTCGTGTAGATCCTCGTGACACCACTAACAAGAGGTCGTTGTCCGTGATCGTCGAGAGAACACTCCGGGAACAAAAGGTCGAAGGTAGAGGTATCAACAAATAAAGCCACCTCTAACTTCCGTGGACGGAGTAAAATTGCTGGATCCACTGATTCGATGTACAAGAGCGAATGATAAGAGTAGTCGGATGGTGATCAGTCCATCGCGCACCCAAACCATTACTCTGCACACGAATAGGCGAATTATGCAACCAACTCTCGGAATCAGACTGAAGATCTCGACAATCGGGGTTCAGAACAAAGGAGTGATGCAAACTCTGCATCGGATCGGGTTGCAGATGATGTCGTCGCATCGGAAAACACCGGAAGGCACAAACAAGGAACAAAGAATTGTACCACAGATAAAGGATCACTCAGATAGCATGAAGCCCGGATGGTAGAACACCGTTATTCCAGGAGGAAGCGAAACCCTGAAGGTACGACGGAACCCAACCACGAGAAATCCTGGACTCGAAGAGAGAGAAGAGAGCGGATTCAAAACACGTAGAGGTGAGAGGAGAGCAGCAGAGGGGTAAGGAATAAAAATCAGACCTAATCAGAACTATCCAACCGATTTTGCAAAAATAGTTTTGGACACTCTACTTCGGCCGTTAGCTAGGTTATACTACAGGCTGGACTTGTGGGGTATCGCAACTGCTGAGCTCTGATACCACTCTGTAACACCCTCAGAATCGGACCTATGCAAGTTTTAGCGAAACCCGCCAAACCCGCATAGAAACGATTCAAAG
Source organism: Avena sativa (assembly GCA_916181665.1). Lineage (NCBI taxonomy): Eukaryota > Viridiplantae > Streptophyta > Magnoliopsida > Poales > Poaceae > Avena > Avena sativa. The sequence continues at coordinate 171,178,882 of OV702282.1, forward strand.
GTGCTCACCAGGCACTTGCGTGCGGGTGGAAAACGAAGTAATAACATTACACAACAGTCCTTGATGGGACCCACAGAACAGATATATATATAACAGCGACTCAATGAGTCAAGAATACAGATATAATATACAAAGATCCGAATCACCTTGAAGACGAGAGAGCGTCTAGCTACGGACAAGATGCAAATGGGGCTAAGAGCCCTGAAGAATAACCAATGGCGTCCATAACCCTGCCCAGGCCAAGCCGGAAGGGTAACCCTGCTAACGACGTCGATCTCAAAACCTGCTTAAACAAAAGGGGTGCCGACAATGGGCAAAGGAAAAAGAGGAGCGTCGGTACTGAGGCCAGTACACGGCGAGACTAGAATTCGGCGGTCCTCGCCTACAAGGGTATGGTGGACTGAAGCGGCAGCGGCAGCATGCACTAAACAACCTATAGAGACTCGGTACAACTGACGGCTATCAGAGGGGGGATAAGAAAGACCTATTCGGAACCAACCTGATTCTACCATCAAACAAACCCATCCTGACATTTCCCCCTCGAGACCAATCGAGGAAGTCAACCGAGGAACTCACACAGTTGGCAGTTTTATTTATTCAGTTATTGTTGCAGCAATTACTAGTCAGGTGTAGATAATCGTCCTGATAAAATAAACAGTGGGCCGTTTTAGTTAACCATTCCGTTGTAATTGCGACACTTACTAGTCAAATACAATTAACATGAGATATCCCCAATACCCAGCAGTGGTTGGTACTTTTATTTAGCCATTCCGTTGTAGTTGCAATACTTACTAGTCAGGTACAATGGTCGCAAGCGACAACCCAAACAAGCAATTGTGGGCAGTTTTATTTAGCCATTCCGTTATAGTGAAGCTGATTACTAGTCATTATAAAGTCAGATTTATAGCACTACTTTAGTTATAGTTGTCTATGATCGAGATACTGTGCTCCAAGTCGTCCATAACCGCGGACACGGCTTTCAGAAAGTTTTACCCGGCCGGGGTGCACAAATAGCAACACACACTCGATCAACCTCGGAAAAACCAAATCAAAACCCAACGAGGCCTTCACGACAAAGCAATCACAGGATTCAGAAATATTTCAGGGGGCCACCCCTTGGAGTACACCCGCAACGAAGTTAGCTGACTCCGAGACGGACCCGAGGTTTGGGTGGACGGCTGTGAACGACTGGGAACCCAAAACTGGGCTTGTCGACACCGCAAAAACGTGTCCCGATCCTAAACAGTACAGGTGCTATTCCATCGCACAATCGTAATAAAGCAGTAAGGCATGGCATAAGTACAGGATAGTAAATAAAACCTCAAACTAGTTTGTGGCCCCAAGAAATAAGAATGAATCAAGCTCTGGCTCAGGGGGGTCCCATAAGCCTCCCGGATGTGGATAGCGCGAATATTCAAGGAACAGGTATCAAGTACTCGGGGTCCTACGGGACACAAGTGGACGGTTAACAACCAAATAACATCTATTGCCCACCTGTGCCTCTGCTTACCTACTTCAATTTTAGTTGTTAAACAGTAATTAAAGTGAACGATAAATAAAGCCATGATCATCTCCAACATTAACATGCGGCCATGCTCCAACAACTGTGGTACTTGGCGACACGCAACAGCACTTGAGCAAGCGACTACGACGCGTAGGTCCAACTATCTACCAAACATCAGGTAATAGGAGGTGTCCAAGGCAATATAAGGCTGCAAGGGATATCACGGGTACGAAAGCTAGAGCAACGCAACACAGATAGCAATAGATCAACGGGAGGGAATAAATACTATAAAAGTAAGATAGGTAGAAAGGGGGAGATGCTCGCCTGAAAACATTGTCGAAGGTTCAACCGAAGATCGGGGCGAAGCTCACATCAACTCAATGGCCTTATCCGCGAAGAAGCAAAACACTAGAATAAACACCGGATGCACTATTTAATACAACGACAGAAGATCGGGCATGATGCATGTATGATGTATGGCATGGCAAAGATGCGATGCAATTAGGTCAATATTAAGTGGAACCGGGGTTCCGACAATTAATTAGGTGGTTCATGTTGTTTAGCTACCCCGCAATTTAAATGTTGTCTTAACATGGCAAGATAAGATACCGGTTCGCTACACAAATTTAAATGGAGTCCGGAATAAGACAAAGATATCCCGCACATAGACTCCATGTTTAATTATAAGGTGAATCGGCATAATGCCCCCAAACCCACAACATGTATGCAAGTATGACAATTTTATATGCAACAAGTAATATCATTTATAAAATAGGGTTCGAGAAAAGGGGTCACACATTAGAGGGTCTCGACGAACTTGGGGTTCCGAGGTTCGGGGTTCGGTCTCAGGGTTCCGGGCTCGACGGGATCGGTCTCCGAAGGTCGGATAACGGAAGGTAGATCTTGGCATTCCGGGGTGAAGAACTTGGCGTCCTCGAGGAAGTACTCGGCGTATCCGTGTCGTCGACCTGGCGTCCGGGTTCTCGGGCATCAGATCCGGGAAGAAGTACTTGTCGCATCCGAGAGAAGATCATGTCGGTCCACGGGGTTCGACGGTGTCGGGGGAATCGGTCTTCGGATTCGGCGTCGGATCCGTGAAGATCTTGAGGCTTCGGTTTCATCGGGTCCGGGAAGGGCCACTCGGATATGTGTGGGCAGTCTTGGCGTTCTAGGGATCCTCCGGATCCGTGAAGGCGATCCCGTCGGTCCCGTGATGGAGGATTCAGATACGACGACCCCTGCCGAAGAACTTGTCGACGACCTTGCCAAAGTGATTTGGGATGCATCTCTTAGTCTCGTTCTTCGACAGTATCGTCTCGAACCTCGACGAGAATGCGGAACAAAGGGAGCACCGATGCAGCAGCTGCCACAAGACAAGAAATGATATACAGAAGTTATGGCTAGGGACATATAACACCTGGTCGAGCACCTGCACCGGAACTAGACAAACACAAGTCCTTGTCGTAGATGACAGGAAACAGAGCAGAACAAAAACATGATACAGAGCAGAACAACCACGCGCTGGGCGACCATAGCGCAGAACTTGCAGAGGGGGTCCCTTGGCGTAGAATGATGCACAGCCTCGGCCAGCAGAAGGAGGGCTTGCCGCGGGTGGGGCTGTGCAAGCCGGCCCAACGGAGGAGGCTCGGTTGCAGATGGCAAAGACGCCAGGTCGACGGGGCTGGTCTCGGCGAAGGGACGGCGGAGGAGGGACCTGTGGCGAGAAGGAGGACGGACAGGCGCAGGGTCGAGGCGACCGGCGTCGGGTCGAAGGCGGCGTGCCTCCGCCGCAGAGGAGGGAGACGGGGAAGAGCATGCGAGAGGGCTGGCCGGAGGTGGGCAGACGAGGAGGTGGCCAGGGCACCTGGGAGGGTGATGGTGCGAGGAGGGCGTAGACGCCGTCGGGGAGCTCGGTGGGGCGCCAGGAAGGAGAAGGCGGCGGCGTCTGCGGGCTGCGGCCGGAGGCGCACGGGGAGGGAGGCATCGAGGGGGCGGCGGGGATCACGCGGGAGGGAGGCGGCTCGAGCAAGTGGAGGCGGCGGCGATGGGGATTCGGGATCCCTGGCGGCGGCCGGTTGGGGGAAAGAGGGAGGGCTCGCGAGGGGAGGAGGAAGCGTGTGAGGTGGGTCCCGGGGAAGAGTGTGGGACAGGTGGGAGAGGGAGAGAGGGAGAGAGGGGTCAGGCGGGTGGGGCTGGCTCGGTGGGGCCCGGGTGTAGAGAGAGGGGGTAGGGAGGCTGTGGGTGAGAGAGGGAGAGGGGAGGGAGAGGGAGATTGGTGAGGTGGCAGGGTGGGTAGGGATTGGGGGAGAGGGTGAGGTGGCGAGCTGTGAGAGGTGGGTAGGATAGATTTGGGTGGGAATAGATTTAGGTTTAGACATTTGACTAGGGTTTTATAATTTAATTTAAAAGCCTTTTGCAAATTGTTTTTAGACAACTGAGATATCCGGAAGCACCGGTGTTAATTTGAAATAAAAGGGAGGGGATTAATATAGAAAGTAAAATAGGGTTCTTAGCAAAATAGTTTGAAAAAAATGTGTATGATGATGTCATGATGATGCAATGCACAAAATTCAACGCGATTTTCTAGTAGTGGTTTTGCGGGATGCCACATACTGCCTCGACGCCGACGAGGACTAGCACGGCCACGGCCTCCCACACATCCCTGCGGTGGTAGGTCGTGGCCACGGCCATTGCTCCGGCGAGGCGACGCGACGGCGGCTATTTCTGGACCCGATTGCTTTTGCAATTCAAAACGAGGGTGTTTTTTGCATTTTTTTGTTTTTTGAAAAAAACATCCGTGGCGCACCTATACCCCTACCCGTGGCGCACCTAGTAGTTCGCCATGCCTATCCCCATATAACCGTAGTGCACCAGGGTAGTGCGCTACAGGCACTTTTTAGCCGCAGCGTACGCTTAGTGGCGCACCACTAGTCTTTTTAGGTGCGCCACGAACAGCCCTTTTTCTATTAGTGTTGCCAGGCCATCAGATGATATCTGTAGGTCTTATCTTTGTGTCGCAGACACAATATCCGAATGTTTATCACCGCGGAGGTGTTTCGGGTGGCCAAGGAGGATGCTACTCCTTAGCGTTAATTGGGGCAGAGTTGCCGAAAAGTTTTTATATGCTGATCTGAAGAATCGCAGTCGAAGAAATCATAGGGTGCGCGACCAGCGCTCCCTATGGGAGTAGGCCCCGAGTGTCTGTTCAAGTCGTAGACTCGAGCAAAGACTTTAATTCAGTCTTTGTTGACTTTTAGGTTCGTAGGACACAAATTTTTCGGATGCTTGAATAGCCCCTGAGTCCGTAGTGGAGTCGTAGACTCGACTTAGGACTCGAAAAATAGTTCAATGGTGTAGTATGTTGATTGTTTTTCGGGTGCGCGGCCAGCGCTCCTGATAGGATTAGCCCCCGAGTAGTTAGTCGAATCGTAGATTCGAGTGAGTACTTTTAGCTGTGTAACCGAAGAATTGCAACCGTTGCTAGTATAGCTTTTGATGATGTCAGTGCTGACGATCGGTGACCTCAAGCGTCTGCGACACCAGAGATGACGTGACTGGATGAACATGGGTCCCACCTTCTAACTTTGAGTTGACTGGCCACGCGCGACGTGGAGATAATTACGGTGTTCGCGATGGTTTGCTGCTGTGCTGACACGTGGACGGTCAGATCTTGATGTTGGCTCTAGGTCTTCCCGATGTACGGCTGTCGTGCATAGTCATCGTCCTTATAATCATTGGGGAAAAGTTAGTTTGTTTTCACCGCAGCCATTCCTGTTTCACTGCTTCCATCTTCTTGAGTTTTCCTTGCTGCGCCCTGGAATTTCTTCGAACATTTCCTTCTTTGTTTCTGTGTGCTCATCGTCGTCACCGCACTGTGATGGGGAAGTCCAAGAAGGCCTCCACCGCGGTTGGTACTAGTGCTGCCGCCGGCGGCAAGAAGGGTTCCACCGCCACTCGCGTCACCGATGGTGGCTAGCGGCGATCGGAGACGCGCGAGGGCGATCTCCGCAAGGTTCGTGAGCAGGGTCTGATCCCGCAGGATAGGGAGGCCGTCAGAGTGCCCGACGACGAGGTAATTCCCCGTCCTCCCGCTGGGTTTCGGGTCATGTTCCTCGCTTTTGTCCTTCGGGGTCTTTCTTTCCCATTCCACGATTTTCTCCGTGGATTGCTTTTCCTTTATGGCATCCAGATCCATCATCTTTCACCAAACTCTCTTCTTCATATCGCCAGCTTCATCACATTCTGCGAGTATTGGATCGGCATCGAGCCGCACTTTGGCCTCTTCCAGAAGCTCTATTCCGTGAAGAGGCAATCCGGCTCCGGTGGCGTTTACCCCATCGGCGGCTGTATCATTTCCCTTAAATCCTACTTTCTCTTCTTCTCTTTTTGTATGTCTGAATCTGTCCAGTACTGGCGGAGGCGATGGTTTTACATCCGTGACTCCACAGTGGCTGGGCAGGACTTTGGCCTTGCTCCTTTCGACCCCTCCCAGAAAATCCAGCCGAAGAGGTCCTCGAAGAACCACATCTTGTATGGTGAGGTGGCGGAGATAGAGGGGCTCTATCGTCGGGTGGAGGATCTTTAGTTGATTTCGGATAAAGAGGTGAACGGTGTGGATATCATCTGCACCTTCCTCAAACGTCGGGTGCAGCCGCTCCAGGCTAGGGCGCACCCGATGTTCCTTTATTCTGGTCGCCACGATCCGACTAGGGTTTTGGCTGAGGAGTTCTCCAGGGGGATCTCGATAGGATTCTTCGGCCGCTGTTGAAGTTCAAGGCTGGAGAGGATCTCCCGGGGAAGTCGCTGACTCCTCCATTCGCTGCTTCTCGCCCGGTTTCGCAGGTGTAGATCTGGGGCGTGCGCGTAGCGCTTTTTGTTTCGACTGCGTTTTTCTTGCACTTGGTTGTGTTCTGAAAGTTTGTTTCTTTTGCTCAGGAATTCAAGTAACCGGGCATGTCGCCTCCACTACCTGAACTGTTTCCTGATGCCCCGGACAATGAGGTGGTGGATTCCATGTCCGAGCTTCCCTCGGCGCGATCGCCAGCGAAAGAAACTCTTGAGTCTAGCGAGGAGCAGACTCGAAAGCGGACGCGGAGCTCGAGCGAAAAACGTTGGATGCTTCGACTCCGCCAACCCCTAGGAACCCGTCATGCCTTGAGCGAAACTCAGTCATGGTGGCTCTTCCTCTCCAATTCTGGCCGTGCCCGTGCGGGCTGTGGCGCCGCAGCCGCCGGCGAAGCAGAAGAAGGAAGATAAGAAGGAAGAGAAGAAAGGCAGGAGGGCCCCTCCTGTCTTCGACTTGAGCGATTTCGACTCGTAAGTATCTGCCATTGCTTTTGCTCTCTCTCGTCTTCTTGCTTGTACTTGTCTGATTTCTGTTCTTCTGTAGCCACTCATCCGATGGCTCCTTCAGCGATGGCGCTCGGGAGATGGTGGGGGGGGTGGAAGGCTGCACCTCCTCCTCCTCAGACGGTGGCCACCTCTAAGGGCGCTGCTCCGATCCCTTCTCCGCAGGAGGCTCGGGTGGTTGTCCGCCAGAAGACTACAGGCGAACCTTTGGAGTCGTCGTCTAACCACGTAAGTTTTTCGTTCTTGCTGCGGGGGAGACCCTGATCATTTTTTGGATGATCTGCTGATCTGTTTGTTTTGTGTCTCGGGGGGAGCCCCCAAGCATCTGTCGGATGATCTGCTGATCATGCCTTTCTTTTTTGTACATGCCTCGGGGGGATCCCCCGAGCGCTTTTTCGTATGTGTAATTTGCCTTGCTCGTCCTTTGGCGCAGCCCCCGAGCCTTTCTTTTGACTAGTTGTGTCTTATTGCAGCCTTTTGTGCAAGGCGCCAACCAGCTGGTGCAGCAGCACCTGGTGTTGGAGGCCAGCTTCAAGCAGCTTCAGGGTACATTCATGAATTGGTATTTTTCATCTTCCACTGCTTCCCTTTCCTTTGATCTGATTAGTGTTCTGTTGTTTGCAGAGGAAAACAATACCACCCTCCGCGAGCTTGATGCTCTCAAAAAGAGCCTTGGGCGAGCGGAGAAGAAAGCTGAGGACGCCGTTGGTGCGAAGGAGCGCTTCGAGCGGGAGCTAGCCGACGCAGCTGCGGCCAAGGAGCGCCTGCAGCAGGAGGCTACGGACCGCGAGGAGCAACTCGCCACTGCGGCGGCCTCGCGCGAGAAGGAGGATCCGACAAGCTGATGGCTGCTGCCAAGGCTATTTTGGGTGAGTGGTTTCGTTTGTTCCTCTTTGGCTTCCCTGTCTTCCTTGTTTTGCTTGGTTTTCATGTTGCTTCTTTCGTTTGTTTAGATGCCGCAGGCATCGAGTTTGACCGCGGTGCCCTGGAGCACGGAAGTGCTCTGGATGATGCCACTGCGGCGGTCGAAGACCGCTGCGGTAGCGTGGTCGGCTCACTTGCCAAGCCAAGGAGGTTCTCGGGCGCTTCTACAAGGAGCTTGTCCCCAAGGGCGTCGCCCTCGAGGATGTCGACTCGTTGGCGGATGCGCTGTCAGCCGATGCGCCTGCGGCGTACAAGCACAAGCAGAAAGGCATCGGTGCATCCGTAGGGCTGGCGATGGCCCTGGTGTCTGGAGCGGAGCTGGATCTTCATTAGGTCACCTCCCAGATGCCGATGGCTGCCGACGGATCCGAGGTAGCTTTTGCCCTCTACGCTGCCCGTTGTAAACATTATGGGCCGAAGCTGATTGACTTGCTGGCGGAGTACGCGGCGAGGCAGCAGGGGGAGGCCAAGAGCAGGCAGTCTGGCTCCGAGGCTACTCAGGTTCCAGCTTCTTAGACCTTGTAGTTCTAGGGTAGCTTTTGTTTCCTTTGGTGTAATATATTTATGAACGCTCCTTGTGCCATGCAGTGGCTTTTTCCTGCATATAATGAATCTTCGAGCTCTTTGTTCATCCATGTGTTTGTTCATATTCCTTCCTTCTTTTCCTCTAGGGGCCTTCGGGTGATGATCCCGTTGATACTTCTTCTGCGCCGCAGCTGCGGCCATCCTTGGATGATGTGTCGCAGCTTGTATTTCTTCGTGACCGCATCCGTAGTCTTGAGAAAGAACTAATTGGAGTGCGCGGCCACGCCGATGTTTGGAAATTGAAGACAGTGTGAGGCGCTGCCAGAGAGGAGTATTTGATGGGGAGTTACGTCGTCTGGCCGAATAGCTCCAATGTGAGTTTTTCGAGCTACTGCTCATTTTTTTCGGATGCGCCTGCTGGCCTGTCATCTTACTTTGCAGGTGTTGCGGGTGCTAACCTTGTTCCTAAGGAAGAAAAGGAGCGTGTTGCTGTTCGAATCAACTGCCTGACCCAGCAGGACATGGAGGCCGGCGATTTTTTCTTGATGGACCGCGATCGTGCCATGGTCCTTGCGACTGTGAAGGATCGTGTTCACCAGGTGTCGCGGGTGCTGCGTCAAGTGAAGACTTCGTTGGCGTCCGTTCTGCACGTGATGTTTCCCTTGGATGAGGCGCCATCGACTCTCTAGGGCCTGCTGGCGAAGTTTCGAGATGTGCATCATGTTAGGGAGCTGGTGCGACATCAGCTGGTTGCGGGGGTGAAGGCTGCGCTTTCCCTTGTGCGGCTACGTCGTCCTGATATAGATCTTGCTGTTGTGGCAGCTGGGCCGCCTCTTCGGCCGGATGGTGGTGTGTGGGATATGCGTCCACATTATGCGGTTGTAAGGCAATATGCCGAACAAATTGTAGATCTCTTTGAGCAGCGTGCACAGGTGATTCTTCAGAATAGGTAGGACCTGTAAAAAGATAGATGTAAAATTTGTATGTATTCGACTGGGCGTGTTATGCCCTTTGCTGTAAAGGTTGATTATTGTTAGCACGTGGTGCTTTGTTTGTATGCGTGCCCTTTTCGTTAGCCTGACGTGGTCAGCTACTCAGGTGCAACGAGATTGTAGAAAACTAATCCTCGTAGATCCAAAGTGTTTAACGAGATTCAGATCTCGTGGTTGATATAGTCGATCACTTGTCGATCTGAAGATCGCGTAGACGATCCTTCCGGCGCCATGTTCCGGCAGCGCTTCCACAGTCATTCACACATACAGTAGTCGATAAAAACCTTCCTCTCCCTTGTTCCAGCAGGGCAGCGGAGGTTGTAGATATCCTCGAAATCCCAACATCACGATGGTGTGGTGGTTGTGGCAGAGGAGAGATTTCTGCAGGGCTTATCCTAATCCGGAGTAGGACGATGGACGAGAGAGAGGGGTGCGGTGGCTAGGGTTTAGGCGCCAGGGCTTGAGGTGCCAAGGGGGTGCCCCCACCCCTCCTTATATGGGAGGCGGCCGATGGCCAAGGGCCTCCCAGCCCTAGCTGAGTTGCCCCCAACTCGGCTAGCAAGGGGAAAGTCCCTCCCCAACTCGGCTAGGAAGAGGGGAGTTGTAAACTTGCCCTTCAAGTTTTCCCTTTCCTTCCCAAACTAGGATTTGACTTTTCAAACTAGGATTTGAATTTTCAAACTAGGGTTTGACCCTTTCCTCCTAGTCCTTGGTTGAGTTTCTCTTGGGCTTGGTGCGGCCGGCCCCTTAGGGCATGCCGCATTCAAAGTGACCCCTCCGGGGTGGTGGACCTTCCAGAACATTCTATAAGCTTTCGGTCAAAACACAGAAAACATTTCCGAACCACGAAAATTGACTTTCTTTATATGAATCTTATTCTCCGTACCATTCTGTATCTCTTCGTGATGTCCTGGATCCAATCCGAGACTCCGAACAACATTCTATCTCCAACTCATATTCCATATCTATTTAAACAACATCGGATCCTTAAGTGTGTCTCCCTATGGTTCTTGAACTATGTAGACATGATCGAGACACCTCTCCGATCAATAAGCAATAGAGGGATTTGGAAATCCACATGGCTCCCACATATTTCTACAATGACCTCGTGATCAAATGAACCATTTACATACGATACCGATTCCTTTTGTCGCGTGACTTCACTTATCCGAGGTTTGATCGTTGGTATCTCTATACCTATTTCAACCTCATTACTGATAAGTACCCTTTACTCGTTCCATGATATGACATCCCTTGTGACCTAGTCACATGCTTGCAAGCCAATTGGATGACATTTCACCGAGAGGGACCAGAGTATATCTATCTGTCATATGGATGGACAAATCCCACTCTTGATCCATGTGCTTCAACACATACATTCAGAATACCTAATACCACCTTTATAACCACCCAGTTACGGAAGTGGTGTTTAATGTCATCAAAATATCCATCCGGTGATGGTGATTAACATCATCTCATGGTCGAAGGATTAGGTTACTATGTATTTGAAAGCTTGTAGCAAACAAACTCTAAATGACTTGATCTTATCCTATGCTAACTATAGGAGTGTGTACATCACATCATTCTCCTAATAACATGATATTGTTATTAATAACATCTGATATCAATGATCAGGAAACCATGATCATCTATTAATCAACAAGCTAGTTTAACAAGAGGCTTACTAGGGACTCTTTTATGTTTACAAAACAAACAAGTATTAATATTTCCGGTTAATACAATTATAGCATGTTATGCAAACATTCATCATAAACACAAAGATATAATAATAACCAATTTTATTATTGCCTCTTGGGCATATCTCCAACAGGCTGCAGGTAGGAATAGTACCGAAATTCTATACATTAAAATACTTCTATTTTTTGGATAAGGGTGTGACAGGAAGGGCGAAAGAATTTTTTGCCGTCGGGACTCCAACCAATGCGGCAGATTTGGCGCTAGTGGGAATCTTTCCAAGAGCTCTAAGCTAATGTTTAAAATCTTCTAGGATCGCCCCCTTAGGAACCCAATCCTCTAGAATCCCAAGGTTTCAATCCTTTGATCCAAATGTGTTCGTGATGAAACAATCATTAGGATCAAATTCCCGTGAAAATCCTCCACCAATCCAAAGGAGGTCTAAGATGGAATAAACCCACAAATATACCCAATATACCCACAACAATATGATGAGAAGCTATCCCCCTCCCTGGCGCGAATAAAAGGATCCATTATTTTGGTTAATGTTGACATTGGAGGTAAAGTGTGGACTAATGTTACCTACAAGTGTTTACACACGATTTAGTACACAATTGATGATGAGAGATGGTGAGAGACCCCCCATTTTCTAATCATGAGAAGAGTCGGTGTTTACGTTGCCTTTCTCTCTTATTATTTGAGTCGGTAACGAAACAACACACTAAGTAGTTGTCTCAATGAGCTCTTTGGGGATGAAAAACACCATATACACATCCTAATACCAAATGCCCACCACACCCACCTGACAAGAGCCAAAATCAAAGAGGAAAATATCTCGTGAAGGGGTTCTGTGAAATCGGCGAGATTCCCGGCCCAGCCGGAATTGCCGTTGGGACGCTTCGGCTACTGCCGAACATTCCTAGGGCCTAACAAAACACTTTACTGACTGGTGTTCTAATACGCCTAATTTTCATCACCTTTTTATATCATAATTTACCTATATTCATTGATATATGTCTTATTATAAGGTATTACTTATGGCTTTTCATCTGTTTATGCATGTTGGCTGATTCTTGGAGGATGAGCTGCCGGAGTCTGGATTCTGATGGAAAAGAAGGTGTTTCGGTGCAATTTCGCGAAGATTAGTAAAATACCAAAAAATAAGGGAAAATATTATTTTTCCAGAAGATTGAGGAAGCCAGAAGGAGGAGCGAAGAGGGGCCGTAGAGGGGCCACACCCCCCTAGGCATGGGTCCCCCCTGGGCCGTGCCTAGGGCAGGTGTGGCCCACTTTCCCAGCTCCCGACTCCGCCCCTTCGCCTATATCTTCCCTACGAAACCCTAAGGCCAAGAGAGCGACCACAGATATATTTCCGTGGCCTTTGGGGGGCGGAAAACACTGAGAGAGAAAGATATCTCCGGCAGACAGATTTCTGCTAGGGGAATTCCTTCCCGGAGAGGGGAGACCTTCGCCATCAACACCATCATCAAGCTAGGCTTCATCGGGATCATCATCATCATCATCATCCACACCATCATCTCCACCAGCACAATCATCACCACTCCGTCCTGCTATAACAATTGTGTTGGATATTGCTTTAGTTCTTAGGGAAAACTTTCCCGGTGTTGATTACTATTGTAGTTGATGCTTGTGAGTGGAACCATTGGATTATTGTTTATGTTCAGATTGTTATCCATTACCATAACATCTTTGATATTGATCCATATGATGTCTTGTGAGTAGTTTGTTGTGTTCTTTAGGACATGGTAGAAGTCATGTTGTTAGTAGTGAATTTGTGTCGAGTTATTAATCAATGGTTTAGTATAGAAGTTGTGGTGCTATTCTTCTAGTGTTGTCATGTGAACGTCGACTACATGATACTTCACCATTTATGGGCCTAGGGGAATGCATTGTGTATTTGGCTACTAATTGTGGGGTTGCCGGAGTGACAGAAACCTGAACCCCCGTTAGGACACCTTGGCACAAGGGAGTATAGGATCTCAGAGTTTAAGGCTGTGGTTAGATTTATATCTTAATTACTTTCTTGTAGTTATGGATGTTTGTAGGGGGTTTAATCACAAGTATGTATTAGTCCAATTAAGGTCGATATGTTAGCACAGGTTCACCCACACAACACTTACAACACCAGAGAAGAGTACTCAGCTATTTGAAGCGAAAGCACTTGACAGAATTCCCATGTGTCCTCGAGAACGTTTGGTCCTTATAAGTATTTCCACCGGCTTGTCCTTTGCTAAGAAAGGATTGGGCCAGTTGCTCCATTTGTTTGTTGTCTTTATTACTTGCTCTTTGTTTTGTTTCCTTATCAGAAAACCACTAAAATACGTTTGCTAAGTATTCACAGGGATTTCCTGCTCCATACCACTGTTCAGCACCTTCTGCTCCTCATTGGGATTGACACTCCTATTTATCAAAAGTACTGCGGTACCCCCCCCCCCCCTATACTTGTGGGTCATCAAGACTATTTTTTGGCGCTGTTGCCGGGGAGTGAAGCGCTATTGAAGAGTGGAACTGGTAAGGGAAACTTCTATTGTGAGTATTGCTTTTTGTTACTGCTTGTTACTCTTTTTCCAATATGGATAACCCACTTAGTTTTCTGTTTGGGAAAACTACTACCACTATTAGGGTAGTAGATGAACCACCACCTGTCGAGATAGATCCTTTTAAGATACCTACAAGTATTGTTGATCGTGCTATGGATAATTATTATTTAGGGGATGGGACTGTCCATCCTGGTGATCATTTGCTTTTTATCCATGAATTATGCGGGTTGTTTAAGTGTGTAGGTATCACAACTGAAGAGGTGAAGAAGAAGCTACTCTCCATATCCTTGAAAGGGAGATCTGAAGAATGGTATAAGCTGCTGAAGAATGGACAATCCATGGAATGGGAGGAGATGGCATCTCTCTTTTATTCCAAATTTTATCCTCCTAGTGAGATTCATAAGGATAGAAATATTATATATAACTTTTGGCCTCTTGATGGAGAGAGTACAGCTCAAGCTTGGGAGATATTGAAGTTACTAATGCTTAAATGTCCTATTCGTGAACTCCCTAACAATATTATTCTCGATAACTTTTATGCTAGGCTTTCTCTTCGTGATAAATATTTACTAGATGCTTCTTGTGCTGGATCATTCACACATATGAAGGAAGAAGCTAAATGGGATATCCTAGACCGTATTCAAGATAACACTGAAGCCCGGGAGAATGACAAAGGAAGAAAGTCAGGTATAAACTATGATTATAAATGAATTAAATCTTTTATGGGAACTGATGACTTCCGTGATATTAGTAATGAGTTTGGTGTTGATTCCCAAAGTATTGCCAACTGTTTTAAGGCCTTTGCCTCCTACATCAAAATTCCCAAGAAGAAGTGGAATAAGTACCATGCTCCATATAAAGATGTTGTTAGTCATGTTCCTGTTAGAAGTACTCAAGTTTGTACTACTAATAATATTGTGCATGAACCTCATGTTGAGAAAGTTCCTTTCCCAGCTAAGGTAAAGGAGTATTCTATGATTATTAGTGCAAATAATAAAGGTACAAAGAAAACTGCGGAGCCTGGTAAGCAATTGAATATTGAACCTGTGGTAGCTATTGTGAAAGACATTGTCACTAGAAATATAGAGGATGAGCATATTGTCTTTTGTGAAGACGCTACTAATATTGTTTCTCATCCTAAGAAAGTTAGAAAAGCTAGTGTCCCTGTGCTTTCTATTAGAATTGGTAGTCATAGCTATTATGGTTTATGTGATATTGGTGCTAGTTCTAGTGCTATTCCTTATGAGCTTTACAGGGAAATTATGCATGAGATTGGTCCTTGTGAGCTTGAGGACATTGATGTGGTTATTGTTGGGGATATGCTATATGGGTATCCTCATAGCATGTCTCTTATCTGGCTAACCCGGGTGGCCCATAGTCGGTAGCATGGACTATGGCCTGCTGGGCGGCCCAGTTAGGTGGATCCAGAAGGGAGGCCCATGCCGGATAAAGGAAGGCTACGGTGGAGTTACCAGCGTACCCGGAGCCTTGGAGTGCAAGATACACAAGACTAGTGATAGACGGTGTAGGACTCTGTAACCTGTCCGGCTAGGACTTCTCCCTGTAACCCTAGGACCTGGTGACTATGTAAGTCGGGCCTATGGGAGCCTTTAGGGCACAATCTCATACGATCATAGATCGACACACACAACCTCGCATAGCGAACCTATCTCTGTAACTCGGCGTATTGCCCTTATAGTGATTTATAGCAGGAGTAGGATTCCGCCACCGTTGTGGGATCTGAACCTGGGTAAGCTGTGTTACCTCGTACCCGTCAACCGTCCGCCTTACCCCACGTCTCTAAACACGCACTGTGAGGACCCCTCCATGGCGTACTCGTCGGCAATACCACGACAGTTGGCGCCCACCGTGGGGCAAGAGGCGCTTCAGGCTCTTCAGCAGGCGAGGACCAAGATCTTCGCGGGAATCGGCGAAACTGTAGCCATCGGACATGTTCTCTTCTCCGGCAACGTTCCGATCGTCCCTCCTGACGAGTTTTGGATCCCGGCGAAGACGAACCCTACGCGGTGTTCGATCGTTCCTATCGGAGACATCCACCTCTTCATCGGCGAAACTGACTCGGGCACTAGTTCCCAGGGAGTTGGAGGAGCATCAAGACCCGCACGGACCGCCTACGGGCAGGATACGTTCGCGGAAGGATCGATGTCGGATCTCTCTTCGGAGTTTGCTGGCAAAGATCGGAAAGCACCAAGGCCCGCATGGACCGCCTACGGGCAGGATACGTTCGCAGAAGGATCAATGTCGGATCTCTCTTCGGAGTTTGCCGGCAAAATTCAAGGCCCACCCAAACCGCCCCTGTGCAGGATATAAAGGTGGAAGATCACTGCAAATCCGCCGGCTTCGTCCGAGCGTCTGGACAGCAGAAATCCAAGTTTGTCGGCGTGGTTACCATCTTCGATCTGGCGCGCTGCGTTCAGAGAGAGGGCGAAAACCCCCGTGATTACCTGGCCAGGTGGCTCCGCATACGAGGCGATCTGGCCCACTACCCCAATGAGGATGCTATGTATCACTTTGTGGAAGGACTGGACCATGACACGCTTCTCCGACATTCTCTAAGACGGCAGTAGGCGTCAGGACGCCTTACCTTCGAAGGCATGGTGAACACCGTCAACAACTACGCGGAGGCCGAAGCGGCAGCTCAGACAGCGCTTGCGCTCATTGACGGAGCCCCTCCGATTCAGCCACCGCCACCACCGCCTCCGGCCGCCATCATCGCAGCAGCACCACCACCCCCAGTCATCGTCGAGGCCATTGCACCTCCACCGCCCGTCATCGAGGAAGTCCTGGCACCCTCCGACTTTGTCATTGACGCGCTTTATGCCGATTTCAGTGCAGATTCAGAGGAGATAGACTTCAGTCCAGAAGATCTAGACTCCGCTATGCAAGAGATGGAGGAGGAGTACTCACGCGACGAGCAAGCCAACAACGCCGTCACGTCTCGAGGGGTGTTCGTCACCATTGGGACGGCGATGGATGAAGATCATCCTGGAGAAGTTCCGCCTATAGCGTTGGACAAGGGGAAGGGGCCACTTATTGCTGCTGACAATGATCGCGCAAAGGTTATGCCTCCCCCGCCTAACCTAGTGCAGTAGCCACAGGAACTCGGCACCAGCCCGAGCAACAATAACACCGCAAACTTGCCACCTCCAGCATCTACGTCGGTAGCATCCCATGTTACTCCAGCTGATAGAGTGATGTACGACAATCTCCTTGTCGAGCCACTAACTGTTGCTCATATCCGGAATGTGACCCAGCTTGACAAGAAGCGCCAGCAGCTGCTGGAGGAGGCGCAAGCCATCGCGGAGCAAGGCGCTAAACTAGATCGAGATCTGGTCAACGCGCAAAAGTCCATAGAGAAAGCTAGAGCAATGGAGGCCGAGTACAAGACTTTGCTACAGCAGCAGAAGGCTAAGAAAGCTCCGGCTCGCGTCATCAACGATCCTGGTGTATGGCGCAACCTAGGATGGGCTCCCTCGAAGCCGGCACATGCCAAACCATACATTGACAGTGAAGGCAAGCAGGTGATGCCCACCCCACTCCTTAACCTCGCGGTCGCCAAGACCCTTCTGGAGCAGGATAGATCACCTGAGGTAGTGGAACAGGTCTATGACCTAGTGGCCAAGGCGGTGAAGCAGCAGGAAAATGCCACCTCTCAGAGGCTTGAGTCTGACCCAGCGCTCTGCAATTCTAGCTAGTACAAGCCGCCAAGGGACAGATCTCCTCTTGATGTCGGGTCCCAGACAGGTTCATCAGAACGAAGACAGAGGGATGCACGCAACAAGAAGGATGCCATCCCCATATCCTCCGACCACGGATAAAAGGCCCGACCTCGTCGCCCATCGCCACCGCCCCGATCTCCCCGACATCACGAAGATTACAAGGCTCACCATCGTACGGATATGCCCCCACCAAAGCAGTGCGGCATCGTCATCCGCGACAACGCGGCGCAGACCCATCATGATGAAGAGCGCCACCAAGGACACAAGAGCAGGTCACACCATGACCCTCCATGTCCGACAAGCAACCGCGACGGGCGTGAGGCGTCGCAGGAGGGTAACAGCAAGAAGGATAACCCACCGCCACCTCCGCCTCCGTCACCGCCAAGCAGTCACCATGTCGGAAGAGGCCCGCGTCGTTCACGCAGCCCATCCCCTGTTGACAAAAAGAAGAAGAACCCGGAGCCATATGATGCACGTTCGCGGATCGATAAGATCCACGAGGCCCGGGAAGTACCATACCTAGGACCACGTTGCTTTGGACCTGCAATACGGTCTGCAACTTACCCCAAAGGTTTCCGGATTGACAAGACCATCAAACCCTATGACGGCACCGCCAAGCCAACCACATGGTTGCAGGACTACGGCAACGCGGTGGAGATTGCCGGAGGCAACCCCAACGTCACCGTCAAGTACCTCCCGTTAATGTTGGCGGGCACGGCCCGTCAATGGATCGATGACTTGCCAGAGAAATCTATCTACAACTGGCTGGACATGCAAGAAGCGTTCACCAAGAACTTTGAGGGTACATACAAGCGTCCCTGCACCGTGGGCGATCTACAGCGGTGCGTGCAAGAAAAAGACGAGACATCTCGCGCCTACCTCTCCCGATGGCTGGATATGAAGAATTCATGCGCAGAAGTGCACACTTAGACCGCCATGGCCGCCTTCATCGATGGGTTGGAAAGGGGCATGTTGCTCCGACATAAGCTGAAGCGCTTGCAGGACAATCACTAGCTTGACTTGAATCAGATGATTCAGTTAGCTAGTGAGTTTGCAGCTGCCGACGACGATGCTCATGGCTCTTTGCCGGCAACAGCCGTTCCAACCCAAGCTCGGAGCAATAGCAGTACAAAGCGGAAAACCGCTCCAGAAGAAAAGCAATCTACCAACATGGTCGCTATGACTTTTGCAGGACGAGGAGAAGGCGGACAACGTTGCCGAGGAAGGGGAGCTGGCCGTGGGCAGCAACGAGGAAGTGAAACCACCTCGGCGCCGCTCCACGTTCCCCAAACCTACGAGGAGTACCGCGATATGCCGTGCCTCGTACACCTCGACGCAAACGGCAAGGCCACCCATACCAATCAACACTGCAAGTTCGTCAACGACCTCAAGGAAGACCCGGAGTCCGGCTACAAGCGAAGTCGGAAGAACAGACCGCGAGGCAAGGGCAAAGGGAAGAAGAATGAGGAGGAGTCCAAGGATTCAAGTAACATGGACGAAGACGTTGACCCCAAGCACGCCGCCAAGAGCGACGACAAGGGCAAGAACCCCTTCTCAAAGAAGGCTCCAGTCCACCACACTTTCCTTGGCACCCCCACCGTCCGACAACAGAAGACCTCTCTGAGGATCCTGATGGCCACTCTCCCTCCAGTCCCCCAGTACCTGCGCTGGTCGGAAGTTACAATTACTTGGGACAGGACGGACCACCCAGACCTTGTGCCCACGGAGAACCAGTACGCCATGGTCATCAACCCCTTGATTAACGGCGTGGAGTTCACCAAGTGCATGGTGGATAGTGGAAGCAGCATCAACATCATGTACCTGGATACACTGCATAAGATGAACTTGACGGAGGCAAACCTAAGGCGGACCAACACCATCTTCCATGGCGTAGTTCCTGGTTGGGAGGCTCGGTCCCTTGGGTGCATTACACTTTAGGTTGCCTTTGGCGATGTTAATAATTACCGCCAAGAGCGCATGACCTTCGAGGTAGTCCCCTTCAAGAGCGTGTACCATGTCATACTCGGCCGCGACATATTCCACACGTTCATGGCCAAGCCATGCTTCGTCTACAACAAACTCAAGATACCCGGACCAAACGGTGTCATCACCGTATCTGGAAGCTTTACCAAGGCAAGGGACTGCGAGATCAATGAAGCAGCCATTGCAGAAGCTGTCCTCTACAGCGAAGAATTCAAAGAGATCCAGAGCAAGGTCATTGAATCAGAGATTCCCGCGTCGAAGAAGCAGATCTCCGACTCCGCTCCTGCGTTCAAGGCCGCCATCGAGACCAAGCCGGTGGAACTTGTGGTAGGCGATGCCTCCAAGACCGTCGCCATTGGGACAAACCTGGATCCCAAATAGGAAAGCGCGCTCGTCGAGTTCCTCCGTGAGAATAGGGACATCTTTGCCTGGCAACCTGCCGACATAAAAGGTGTACCTAGGGAACTTGCCGAGCACGGCTTAAACATTGACCCAAAATGCAAACCAGTGAAACAACCTCTACGATGCTTTGGATATGAGAAGAGATGCGCCATTGGCAAAGAGATAGCTAGGTTACTTAAGGCTAGATTTATCCGAGAGGTCCTTCACACCCAATGGGTGTCCAATCCTGTACTTGTCCCCAAAAAGGGAACCAATGAATTAAGAATGTGCGTTGATTACACCGGCTTGAACAAAGCGTGCCCCAAAGATCCGTTTGCTTTGACTCGCATTGACCAAGTCATTGACTCGACGGCTGGCTCGGAACTTTTGTGTTTTCTCGATGCATACTCAGGATACCACCAGATCAAGATGAGGAAGTCGGAACAATTGGCCACTTCGTTCACTACCCCATACGGCACGTTTTGCTATGTCACGATGCCCTTTGGGCTGAAAAACGCAGGTGCTACCTACCAGCGGACAATGCAACGTCGCCTTCACGACCAAATTGGTCGGAACGTTCACGCCTATGTGGACGATATCGTGGTGATGTCTAAAAAGTCAAACGACTTAATCTCCGACTTAAAAGAAACCTTTGATAATCTCCGAAAATACAACATGATGCTCAACCCTAAGAAGTGCATCTTCGGGGTTCCAGCCGGCAAATTGTTGGGCTTCATCGTTTCCCAACGTGGAATCGAGGTCAACCCGGAGAAAATCAAGGCCATCTTAAACATAAACCGTCCGACATGCCTAAAGGACATTCAACGACTAACAGGTTGTGTTGCAGCAGTTAGTCGGTTCGTCAGCCGACTTGGAGAGAAGGCCCTGCCACTGTACAAGTTGCTGAAAAAGGCGGACAAATTCACGTGGACGGACGAACCAGACACAACATTGAAGCAGCTCAAGGAGATTCTTTCCTCAGCGCCCATCCTTGCAGCACCCGAGCCTGGAGAGCCCCTGTTAATTTACATGGCGGCAACCAACCGGGTTATCAGCATCATCGTCGTGGTAGAGCGAAAGGAACCAGGCTATGAGCACGGAGTTCAACGACCAGTTTACTACGTAAGCGAGGTCCTGACGGAGTCCAAGCAGCATTACCCGCACTACCAAAAGATAGCTTATGGAGTAGTCCTTGCTTCTCGGAAGCCGAGGCATTACTTTCAGGAGCACCCAATCACAGTGGTGAGCAAGACTCCATTGTCCAACATTATCAACAACAGCGACGCTACAGGAAGGGTCGCGAAGTGGGGCATTGAACTTGCCGCCTTCGAGATCACCTACAAGAGACGTGACGCTATCAAGTCACAAGCCTTGGCGGATTTTGTTGCAGATTGGACGGAGATGCCAGACGCTACTCCGTTGCCAGAACCAGAATACTGGGTGATGCACTTTGACGGATCAAAGCTGCTCAACGGCTTGGGGGCTAGTGTATTGCTACAGTCACCAACAGGAGACAAGCTACACTACGTTCTGCAGATCCACTTCGAGGCTACAAACAACATGGCGGAGTATGAAGCACTCATTCACGGACTACGTGTAGCCAAGGATATTGGCATCAAGCGCATAGTTTGCTGTGGAGATTCCGACTTGGTTGCCTAGCAGGTGGCTGGCACCTAGAATGCGCGGAACCCTATGATGGCGGCATATCGAGACGAAGTGGACGAGATAGCCAAGGGCTTCTTGGGCTACGAATTCAAGTATGTTCCTAGGGAACAAAACGAGGCGGCTGATCTGCTCTCTAAGATAGGATCAGGGCGCAAGCGAATTCCGCCAGGAGTTTTCCTAGAGCACCTGCGCACACCATCCGTGAAGGGAGCTGACATAGACAACCTGGATAGAGCTGACTCTTTCGTCAACATGGTGACTAAGGTCCCGCCGGCTTGGACAAAACCGTTCATGGAATATCTCGAACACGGAACTTTGCCCGATGGCGAAGTCGAAAGACGACAAATAGTACGACGAGCAAAGGGTTATACCATAATCAATGGGCAACTCTATAAAAGGAGCACTACTGGTGTATACCTAAAGTGTGTTTCCCAGCTAGAAGGTATGAAATCCTGCGCGAAATCCATCTCGGAGATTGCGGGCATCATGCCGCTCCCCGATCGTTAGTCGCGAAAGCCTTCCGGCAAGGATTCTACTGGCTGACCACGAAGGCGGACGCCTACAAGCTGGTTGAGACATGCACGGGATGCCAGTATTATGCCCGACAACCACAAGTTCCTGCTGAAGAATTGCGAACAATACCAATAACTTGGCCGTTTGCAGTCTGGGGGCTAGACATGGTGGGACCATTACAGACGACACCTTGTGGGTTTACGCATCTTCTTGTAGCAGTTGACAAATTCACCAAATGGATAGAAGCTAAACCCATTAGAAAGCTTGATGGGGCAATTGCCCTCAGGTTTGTCCGGGATCTAGTGGTGAGATTTGGTCTCCCACATAGCATTATCACCGACAACGGAAGCAACTTGTCACTCAGAGAAGTGGAGGCTTATTGCTGGGAGAAAGGCATCTGACTTGACCTTGCATCTGTGGCACACCCACAATCCAATGGTCAGGTTGAGCGAGCCAATGGATTAATTCTGCAGGGAATCAAGCCACGTCTTGAGGCGCCGCTACATAGAGCAGCTGGAGCCTGGGCGAAAGACTTGCCATCTGTGTTGTGGAGTTTACGAACTACACCCAACAGATCCACCAGCTACACCCCTTACTTCATGGTATATGGAGCAGAAGTCATCTTGCCTTCCGACATCCTCCATGATGCATCAAGAGTTGCCGCCTACGACGAGGATGACGCTGAAGAATCCAGACGCCTAGATGCGGACCTTCTCGAGGAGGAGCACGTTTTGGCATGCCAAAGATCTGCCATCTACCAGCAGAAGCTACGCAGCTACCATAGTCGCCGCGTTCGGCATCGCTCGTTTAAAGAGGGGGATTTGGTGCTCCGACTTAAGCAGAAGAAGTCACACAAATTATCCCCGCCATGGGAAGGACCGTTCATCATAAGCAAGGCGCTGCTCAATGGGTCTTACTACCTTGTTGACAATCGTGAACTAAAGGATAGACCCAACGAGGATCATAAGCGTAAGAGACGTGACCCGGATGATGACTACCCGGAGCTTGATCGGCCATGGAACATAGCACAGCTACGTCCTTTTTACACTTAGCATTTTTTATCTAATTGTGTACCTCTTATATGATCAATGAAATAAAGCTCTTTGGTTCACTCATATTTCTGAGTCTTTTACCTCCTTTAGTGTTCTTTTTTGGATCATGTAAAACCTTTATGCACAAGCTTTGCGTTTGCACTTGTGAAAATTCCGCCTACGGGCGTTAGCTTAAGTTTTCTGGTCTACACGTTCTTTGTTGTTTTTATGTGGATTCTGGAGTAGTGACTTTTGGCACTTATTGTCAGCGATTTTGTGCTCAGGTTATCAACGGTGCCATTGGGCATCATCACCTAAGCGCTTGGTTCCGACAACGAGTCTTTCGACTCACGAAAAGTCAAGCATAAGAACCAAAGTAATGGATAAGCCAGCACTTGCTAAAAATATATACATGCTGGAAACTAGTTCTTAAGTAGCAGGACATAACAACCATTGTTTTCCGCCTTAAGTTACATCACCAAGTTTTTTCGCGCATACACCAAAGATGAAACAAATATTACATAGTGTTTTTCATTCTTTGGGCGCAAGAGACTTGGAAGCAGCATCGTCCCCAACCGGAGAATCACCCTCAACGTCGGCGCTATGATGAGACGCGGAGGAATCTTGGTTGACACTGTCGATAGTGTTCATGGGCACGAAGACATCGATGTCCACCAACTCGGCAACTCTGGTGTCATTACCCGCGAGTGATGACAAGATGGCTTCATGATCAATCTCTTTGCCGTCATCGTCAACATCGGGGATACCAGAGGTCACCGTGTCGATGTCGGAACCTTCGTAGTGTGCCTTCACCATTGACAGCGCCATCCTTGCGCCAGCCCGTGCACATGAAGCTTTCTAGCTCGTGACACGCTCGGGGGCTCGACGCAGAATCTCCGAGTACTTCGTCACGGAGCCCGAAGCCTTGATGTATATCTGGAGGGGCTTGGCAATCTCTTTGGCCTGAGTGATGGCGGTGTTGATGAAGTTGCCGGCAAGAACCATGCATTCCTTGTACGAAGGAGGCGAGCGAGTTAAACCCATAGGAGTTGCACATTCCGACAAGGAGCGCATGAGTTCAAAAAATTCTAAGTATCTAGACTACAGAAATACAAGGCGGAGGAAACTTACTGAAGATGCTGGCCTTAGCCTGCTAGAGGATGTCCGCCAGGGATTCTTTCTCTTGTTGGAGGAGCTTAAACGCCTCGTTGTGGCATTGGTTTTGCTCATCAGCAGCTTGCTTCTGATCTTTTAAGATCGCAAGCTCCTCCTTCAAGCGATTGATTTCCGTGGAGGCGGAGTCCTGTAGGGCCTTCATGGAATCTTCATGCATTTCCTTCCTCTCCTCCTTAAGGATCTTGTTCTCGCCGTACAGCTGCTGGATGTGCTTGGACTGCTCGACAATGTCCTTGGCCTTGGCGACATGTTCTGCAAGTCGGATAAAACAAAGTACACAGTGAGTACTCGGAGAATGAAGGCACAGAAACAAGACGGAAATGCGCAAAAAGAAAACAGACTCTTGTTTTTTATGATATGTTCCTTCAAGATGGCAGTTTTACCCTTTTCGGCTTCAAGATCTGCGCGCATCTTCTGATACTTTTCGTTGGCCATGCCCCTCCGAGCATTCTCGTTCTGTAGAAAAAAGGAAAAAGTTAAACCGTTGTTTAGTCTGCTTAGAGGACCTAGTTGGAAATTTTCCACCTAGGCGCTTGGGGGCTACAGCGAGAGTTTTTTACTTAGCAATATATTTAGCTTTTCTTTAAGCATCTAGTCGGAGCTAATTCAGTTCTCGATTAGAAGCTTGGGGGCTACAGTATAAAGTTTTTAACTCGGAAAATGCTTAGCTTTTCTTTAAGCATCTAGTCGGAACTAATTCAGTTACAACTAGAGGCTTGGGGGCTACAATATTGAAAATTATAAACACTCTGTATGCTACTCTTAAAGCATCTAGTCGGAATAGTTTGTTCCATCTAAATGCTTGGGGGCTACAGTGAGAGTTTTTTCTAACTTAGTCACTCTTAGAGCATATATATGCAAAACCTATGGTTTTCCGTCTACATCCTCGGGGGCTACAGTGGGATACTCATATGAAATGCAAAAGGCAAAGTAAAACTTACAAGTGCAATGATCTTGAGGTTTGTAGCGCTCTCGGCTAGCAGCTTGCCAAAGGAGATGCTATTTCCTTGCAAGATGTCCGCCTGTCGGAGGAGCTCCTCAAGACCACACGTCGGAGATGACGGTACTCTTCCAGGAACCAGAGTTGTGTTACTCGGCGTGAGCACCGGGTAAACTATCTTCAGAAACTCAAAGGGTTTCTAGGGAGCAGGGGCACCGCCTTCGGCAGAAGTACCAGCTTCCACCACCGCCTTGATGCCACCGATGGCATCCTTAGCCGGAGCTTCAACCATTTGGTGAGCGGTGCTCTCCTGCGTCGCCTGCTCTCCAACAATAGCGAGTTCGGTAGAAGTGCCAGAATCCACTTCCATGACGGAAGGGCCTGGTGCCTCCTTAGCCTGCGAACTTGTCGGAGCAGATGAAGGCTTGACGGCAGGGGTATCAGGGGCGATGGCGGGGGAGGCGTCGCGATGTAGCATGTCTTTGATATTTCTAGAAGCCCCCAAAGTTTTGGAGGTCTTCTTGAGGCTGGTCGTGGCTTTCTTCCTGAGACGTGCAAAATGCATAAATACAGGAACAAGACAGATAAATAAACAATGTCGGAGAATGAGAAGCTTACACTAGGGGGGGCGCTTTAGCAAAAATCCCGGTGGCTTTTCTCTTTTCCGCCTCCAGGGCGGCAGTAGAATTTTTGGAGGCTCCACCCTCCGTCTTCTTCTTCTTGCTTCCGTCGGCAGCGTCAGAGGTGGAGTTCTTCCGCTTTCGCGCCAACGGGACTTCATCGTCGGACACGACCGTGACTTCCTTCATCTTTGGATCATAGATTTGAGGAGCCATGCTCGTCTCATCTATGTCTCTAAGCTGTTAAGTAAGAAATCACCGTGTTAGATAAGATGATATTTGCAAGACGGAAGAACTGGAGTATATGTCATATACGGAAAATAAAAACTTAACTTTGGGCACTTGCCATCTACGAACATGTTGTAGGTGATGGTGAAGCCACGCTTCTTATCCTTCACCTTGACGATGTCTTTTAGGCGGAGCTTGACAGAGTCGCTCGAGAAGTTATCCACGGAGATCCGGAGGCTATCCCTTCGATCACTGGTATACTCGTGCATATACTCCGCCTGGTGCTACAGAGGTTGGATTCGCCTGATGAACCAGCACATGGCTAGGTCCAAGCCGGATAAACCCGTCTCTATGAACCATTCGATCTGCCTTATAGCGCGGGAAGCTTCGAGGTCGGAAGGAACAGAGGCTTGGGATCTCCATGTGGAAACTTCAACGGCGGATCCATCCGCGAAGTCCGGGTACGTCACTTCTCGGCCCGCCAGAGGAATGTCGGGGCCGTAGAAGTACAACTGCTGCCAATTTTTGCAGGACTCGTGGCCGACAATGTCGGGGAACCACCGTCCAGGTCGAATCTTGAAGCTTATGGTGCCGCAGTTCCTAAGCTCCTCCTTACTATGTCCGGCTTCACGTTTGACGTTGAAGAAGTACACGAACAAGTCTAACCTAGGCCTTATCCCTAGGTAACCCTCGCAAAGTGCCGCGAAGTTGCTAAGCACTAAGATGCTATTGGGGGAGAGGTTATGGGGTTGGACCCTGTAGTGGTTCAAGACGGAGAGGAAGAAGTGGGAGATGGGCAGGGAAACGCCACGTACCAGCTGAGCCTTGAGGTACACCTTTTCTCCGGCTTGGGGAGAAGGTGTCACCTCGCCGGCCGGCGCCGCCCGCCAGGCGAGCCCCTCCGCCGCGGGGAGGTAGCCTTAGGCGACCATCTCCTGGATGTCGCGGTCGGTGATGTCCGAGCCGCTCCAGTCGCCCTTATGCGAATCTGGTTCCTCCTCCAGTGGCTCTAGCGCCGCCAAGTTTTGGTCACCGCTGGTGGACTCGATCACCGCCGATGCAGGGATGACCAAGCCCTCCGGGGGCACGACGACGGAGCTCGCCGGCTTCGCCGTGGCTTCGCTCGACGCCGCCATGGATGGGGATGTGCTGCTGCTTGCCATGGAGTGAAGGACGGATGTGACTGACGTAGATGGAAGCTAGGGTTTTCGAGGTTTCTCGCGGAGAGCTCGAGGAGACGTGTGGCTGGAGGAAGAAGACGACGCGAGAATAATGGGGTAAAAAGTGGAAAATTCCCCACGGTTACTATTTATCATCCTAGGCATCAAGATTCGTGCAGCTAATCAGACGGTTGCCGCGTAGACGACGTGTTCGCGAACGTGCGCGGGAATTTCGCCACATCTCCAACCGCCGGCGCCAACGATTCGTATCGCCCGCGCGGGAAAATCGGATATGATTGCGTTCTCTGCATGTGTGAGTTACGAGGCGTCGCTGACCTAAGCCTACGTCGTCCTAGCTGACACGGGTAGATGAGCTGTCACATCGAAGATTCTGGCATGGACTTATTTAATCCGACTACGGAAGAGTACGGTGGAAGATTCAGCATTTCTCCGGCTTACAAATCGAAGACGGAGAAAACCTTGCAGGATTCTTTGGGAGGACTACAAGATGTTGCTTGACGATCTGCCGACATCCATCTAGACGGAGCATTCCACGTGAAGAGGCAAGATGGCGCAAGATCTCGGAGTTCTCCGGGGGCTACTGTTGGGGATATGCTATATGGGTATCCTCATAGCATGTCTCTTATCCGGCTAACCCGGGTGGCCCATAGTCGGTAGCATGACCTATGGCCTGTTGGGCGGCCTAGTTAGGTGGACCTAGAAGCGAGGCCCATGCCGGATAAAGGAAGGCTACGGTGGAGTTACCAGCGTACCCGGAGCCTTGGAGTGCAAGATACACAAGACTAGTGATAGACGGTGTAGGACTCTGTAACCTGTCCGGGTAGGACTTTTCCCTGTAACCCTAGGACCTGGCGACTATATAAGTCGGGCCTATGGGAGCCTTTAGGGCACAATCTCATACGATCATAGATCTACACACACAACCTCGCATAGCGAACCTATCTCTGTAACTCGGCGTATTGCCCTTATAGTGATTTATAGCAGGAGTAGGATTCCGCCACCATTGTGGGATCTGAACCTGGGTAAGCTGTGTTACCTCGTACCCGTCAACCGTCCACCTTACCCCACGTCTCTAAACACGCACTGTGAGGACCCCTCCATGGCGTACTCGTCGGCAATACCACGACAGTTATTCACCTTGCTAATAAGGAAACCATTCGCCCCATTGGCATTGTAAGAGATGTGGAGGTTCTCTGTCGTAAGATTAAGTATTCTGCTGATTTTCTAGTGCTTAATTCAGCAGCTAGCAAAACTTGTCCTATCATTTTTGGTAGACCTTTCTTGAACACTTGTGGAGCTATTATTGATTGTAAGAAGGAAAAGTTTTAACTAAGTTTGATGGATATTCTTATAAGTTTAACTTTTCCAAATTTGCTAAAGCTCCTTGTGAAAATAGCTTGCCTAATAAAGATTTCAGGATGGAACAACTTGCTTCTATTGATCCAGTCTATGACCTTGGACCTCCTTTTGATGAGTGTAAGTATGCTTATTATGATGATAAAGTTGTTCCCAGTGACAGTTATATTGTCAACTTTATTCAAAGTTCTACTGAAAGTTATTTTGAGAGAGGGAAAGATGGTTTTATGCATCTCAATAATGTTAAGTTTCCCCGTTTTATGTTGAAAGCTTTGAAGTTGCATCTGTTTTGTCTTCCTATGCTAGTGGCTTTTTGTTTCAACAATTCGTTTTCTCATGATACTCCCATGCATAGGAAGTGGGTTAGACTCAAATGTGTTGGTTATTTGCTTCTTGATACTCTCTTTCACTTCAAATATTTATCTCCTTTGTGAGAATCTTTGAAAGTTTCAAGCCTAACTTAAAGGCATTAAATAAAAGTACTTGTTGGGAGATAACCCAAGAGTTTTGTCGAGTCTTGGAAGTTATTACCTAAGTAATAATCACTCCTTATCCTTTTTGTTTTGGTTTTTGTGTCAACTTCAACTACTTTTGTGAAGTAGAGGAGTTGTGAAAAGTGGCTGTCCTGGGACAGATTTTTGTGCTGCATTGTAAAAATTCGTGAGAACTCTCAGTACTTCGGATGGAGCTGCATTTTTCTGAGCTTGTTCTCCAAGTTGTTACCCAACTTTCATTAGTTCTGCACTTTTTGATTTGAGCAATGTAAGGTTTTCGAAAAAATCAATCTTTACCTGCTGGTCTGTTTTAACAGATTTCTGCCATCATTTGCATTTGCCTCTTATAGAAGCTTTTGTGTTGATGGGTTTTCAGTTGAATGTTATACCCAAAGGTTTATTGTTTTTGCTTACACTAATGTTGTCATTGAGTTTGTGCAAGGGTTTTGTATGAAGGAAATTTTCAGGAGAAGGAGAAAAGGAATCTGCAGAGTTCGTCTTTGAATAGGTAAAATGTAGCATCCCAATTGTCTAACAATTGCAATGCTACTAGCCTAGTCTATATAAGGGCTACTTCCTACATATAATTTCTGCATCATCACTATATCATGCTCATGTCATCATGCCACCTTGCATTTGAGCATCATATAAAACCCTTTTTGGTTTGGTTCTTCTCTCATATGCATTGTTAATTATATTTGCCTCTGGATATTGTATTTGGTTCTTGATATATTGTTTAAATGCCCAAGTTGAGTTGGGGGCATATCTTTTATTCCAACTCCACCACCTTTCTTTGTCACCACCTTATAATTCCACCATCCCATTATCCATGAGCTTGTTTCTCTTTTTCTTTTGATTTTATTCTAGCTCATGGGAGATAGGATGGATCTACTTCTACAAATTCTTTTGTTTGTCTTTATTCCACTTCTTGGAAATGCATAGGAATAATGCCATGTTTATTATTTTGTTTTCACAAGGATGATACATGGCATTTATTATCTTGCATGGGCCATGCAACCATCACCATCTTTTGTCCTCCTTTGGCTTTATTTGTTTTGAGTGGATCCTTTCTTCGTGAGCTTCCTTCTCTCTTATTCTAAACCCCCCCCCTCATCTTGATCTTGTGTTTGGATCATGTTAAACCTCACACCAACCTACCTCATCTCTCCCTCTCTCTCCTCTCTCTTTACCTTTCTCTCTAAAACACACCCCCATCTAACCCTAACCCGAGCCCCCTCTAGCTAACCCTAGTTTCCACCCTCTCTCTCTCGGTCTTCCTCCTCTCTCTGCCCTGCAGGCCCCACCTGACCACCCTGGACCCACCTAGCTGCCTCCACACCAAGCACTAACCCGAGCCACACCCCCTCTCCTCACCTTTTTGAAAAGCAAAACCATCCATGTGAGCTCAACCACCCCACCACCATGCCTCCATCTTATCCAAACAGATTTGAAGCCCCCGTTTCAGCACCCAGCCCATCCTTCTCTTCCTCTCCTTCACAAGATGGACATGGCCACCTCCAAGCCCTACTAAACCTAGCTCCGGCCATCTCTTAGCCATGTCAATATGGTGACCACCAAGGTCGGATAGGTGTACCTGTGGCTTCCCTTGCGTCCCCTCCTACCTCCAAGTACCTGCAGCCGCCGTCGGAGCCCGCCCGAGTGGGAGGAGAAGGGCTGCACCCAAGGGACACCCGGACGAGCTGGACTAGAGCCTCCTCCCCGATCTCCTGCGCCTTGAGCAAGATCTTCTACACCTATCTACTTCTGGTGAGGCCCTCTTACTCCTAGACGTCACCTCCCTCCCTCTAGTGCCTTGCATCACCGACGCCTGCCATCGAGCGCCCTGCGTGCGCCGTGCTGCCACCTGCCGCTCGCCGCGCGACAGCGCACGCATCCGATGACAGACATGCGCGTGCAAGCAGCAGGAACAATGCCTCACGCATCCTCTTGTTTCCGCCAATCCTCCCGATTCCTCTGTCTAGATCTGGTGTCTTTCTACACCCCTTTGAAAGGAGGATACCTCCTTCTATCCACCAAGCCTGGCCTTGATCGAAACGATGAACTACAGCGGCAGGAATCATCTAACAAAGTTAAGCACAATTTCTGCAATTTCTGAATTCCTCTGTCAGTCTGAAAACTGGCTGAATCCCCTCTGTTCATCCTCCTTTCCCGACCGCCTCTGCTCGCCTCCGGGGTACTTCTTCACGGACGCATCTTCTCTGGTGAACCAGATAGCTGGAGCACAAAATATCAAGCAAAGCTATAGCTGAAATCATTCATAATCTTCCGGTGAAGTTAGGCATAGCCAGCTGCAAACGCATTGCCGTTTCCCGTCAGAGGTTCAATTTCAGCATCAGCACGCTCACGCACCCTTGTTCTGTTGTATGTTCCCTTGATGATTCCATCCACCTGTGTCGATTCCAGCTGCACCCTCGCGTCCAGGCCTGGAGCAGCGCCTCGCCGTCGAACGCGCACATCGGGAGCCGCACGTGCTAACAGCAGCAACAACAGCGTGCAGTACCTCCGTTTTCCCTATTTTTCCCGGTGCCCTGGAGTTTCCCCGATGACAACCTGCACATCATCCTCTTCCCCGTACTTCCCTCATTCCATCAAGCTTGAGCTTGTCTCTAACGGAGCACCACAGCGGTCGCCCCCATCTGCTGAAGTTCACGACATCTCAATGAAACCCTGACAAAATCCGACCCTACGTGCATACTATTCCCAGTTCAATACCACCAACCACCAGTTTTGTCAACTTTTGCAGCAACATAAAAATGCCTAAGATCTATCCCTTCGAGTCAGTTTTTCGCAATCGCGCAACCAACAAAGATGAAGCTCTTTGTATCCTCTGTATTTTTCTCCTTTACCTCGTTTCCAAAACCCCAACGGAGCTCTCATAATCTGCCGTCTAAAATCGTTGCAGCTAGAATATTCTTGTACCAGATAACACGGTCGTTCCGATCTGTTCTTGTCAATCTTCCACTTAGACATGTGCCCCTTTTTCCTTCTTACATGGGCATCCGGGTGCAGTATCAACCGAGTGTGGGTAAACCGGCTATGTGTAACAAAAGTCGAAGAGTTATAAAAATCAAAAGTCAAATGTTTTAATAATCTATTTAAGTTTAAAGTTGTTAATAACTTTCAAATGTTTTCGAATTTGAATAAAATGTTAATATGAATTGTGTTCAGCCATTGAATATGAATTCAAATCCTTTCCAAATCTGGGTCAATCTAGTCAAACCTCTGACTTCGACCCCTCTTTAATAAATTTGTTTTAAATATTGTTTTAAAATTGAGAAATTCAAATAGTAAGTACAATATATGTTTTTGGAATCAGAAAACGTGTGGAATCTGTTTATGCTATTTACAATATTATTTGAGCAATTTAAAATTTCGAAATAATTTAATTATCAACAAATGTCTTTTTTTAATAAATTCATAACTTTAAATCCGTAAATCTGAATTCGATAAATAATATGTCTAAAATGATCAGCTCGACGAGACCTTTCTGTTTATGCATTCCATGTTCTGAATTGCAGCATGCATCATATAAATATAAAGTGTACAGCAACTTATATGAGGTTAAAATGTGACCAAAACTCAATAAAAGGCTTTAATCTTGTATTCCACATCTCACCCATGCCATGCTACTTTATTGCCATGCAAATTGTGCATCATTCATCATGGCATGATTGTTTGCTTGTCGCATTTTATTCCTATGCTTGTGCACTTTATTTATGTTGGCCCTTGTTTGTTTGGTTCTTCTTCGAATAGACGCTGAGCAGGGGATATATCAAGAAACCCAGAAGCACTACCCAGATCCTTCTCTCGCTTCAACTGAGCTGCCAGGCAAGCACTACCATATGCTTGCATACATATAGTACCTATTGCCTCTATCTTATTATTGCATCATTGAGTCGCGATTGCATTAAACTGAATCCCAAGTACTGCATAGCCTTTACTTTTAAACCCCACCGAAGCTTGTTCCTCCATCCCATGAGCCATTACTACAGGAGTTGTTTGAGCCATGCGAGTCGTAGAACAACATGTGTAGGGTATGTGAGTGTCTGATGGATAACGAGGTACCTAAACAACTTAACCTGAGTAGTATGGGATAACTAATGAAAGTGGCACCGGTGAGCAATATCTGCTATTTGGTTTTTCATGCTCACTTGTGTCCCGTAGGACCCCGAGTACTTGATTCCTGTTCCTTGAATATTCGCTCACTTGTGTCCACATCCGGGAGGATTATGGGACCCCCCTGAGCCAGAGCTTGGTTCATTCTTATTTCTTGGGGCCACAAACTAGTTTGAGGTTTTATTTACTATCATGTACTTATGCCATGCTTTACTGCTTTATTTAAATTGTGCGAGGTACTGCACCTGTACTGTTTAGGAAAGCGGAGTGTTTTCGCGGTATCGACAAGCCCAGTCACATTTTCGGGTTCCCAGTCGTTTACAGCCACTGACGCAAACCTTGAGTCCGTCTCAGAGTCAGCTAACTTCGTTGCGGGTAGCTTAATGGGGTGGCCCCCTGAAATATTTCTGAATCTGGTGATTGCTTTGTCGTGAATGCCTCGTTGGGTTTTGATTTGGTTTTTCCGAGGTTGATCGAGTGTGTGTTGCTATTTGTGCACCCCTGCAGGGTAAAACTTTCTGAAAGACGTGTCCGCGGTTATGGACGACTTGGAGCACAGTTTCTCGATCATAGATAAGCATAACTAAAGTACCGCTTTAATTTGACTAAGTAACTGACTAGTAAATAGTGCAACACTCATGGAATGGTTAATAAAACTGCCAACGGATGGGGGGTGTTCGTCCGCTTCCTCGTTGGTAAGCGAGGAGGAGGATGGATCTGTTGATATTACTGTTATAACTGTTGTCATTAATTCACGGACATCCGTCTATCTTTGGTTAGGCGGATGGTTAGCGAGTATCTATAGAATTGTTAGGGTTTATCTTTTGCTGCAATTGCGTCACCCCAGGTTGTGTCCCCTTTAGAGGCATAAAGACTTGCTGAGTACCCCTAGGGTCTCACAAGATAAATTATTTGATTCAGATGAACAGGTACACTCACAAGATGGATACTGGGTGGAGGAGACGGACGATGTGGGCAACGATCATTCGGTGTAGAGATTCCGGGAACGGGGATCCGTGAGATCTGTGGGCGGGATGTGTTTATTTATGGGGCATCTTATGCCGATTTGCTTCTTATCCGTACTCGGATCTTGTTTGCCGCTTCCGCCTGATACTCTGATGTTTGATGTATGAGGAGCTATCCTAAACTATTATATCTATCTAGGATATTTGGATCTTGCCGTATGGCGTTGCAATATTTCTATTTCTTTTAGATGGAATGGCTCTGATGTACTGTTGTATGGTGTCTTGCATACATACTCATTTGTGTATGTAGTTGATCCCTTCGCCTGCCGATTACGCCGCCCGTTCTTGTCCCGATGTTTAGAAGTGGTTGGGACGGCCGAAAGGTCTACCTGTGAGTGGCATTTGGGCCCCACCGTACTATTTCAACCATTTCCGTTCATCCAGGCTTGTAACTAGGAGCGTAATTCACCGAGGTAGTTACATAAAAGTGGTGAAAACAGAAGGTTCGTGAAAATCCAATCTTTCTATATTTTTGATGTTTTTAATACATAAGGAAGACTACGAGACAGAACAGAGGAAGAACCGGAGTCCGGGGTGGACAAACCCACACCAGGCGCGAACCCAGCCTGGCCGCGCCTGAGGGGGGTATGCCACCCTCGAACTTCATCTCCGCCTCATTTCCGTGTCAGTACCTTCCTTATGCATTGAAACTTCGTAATATATAACACCCCAGATCCCCCGAGGTTCGTGCATCATGTTCTCGTCGTGTTTTCGTTCCGATCTGTTTTTGTTAGGAAATCTTCTCAAGTTTAGAGCACCATGGTCTCCGCCAACGACAAAGGCAAGAAGCCCGTGGAGGATATAAAGTTGGAAGAACAAACCGCCGCATGGACAAGGGCAAGAAAACCTACCTTTGTAGGAACATTTAACACTAGGGATGATTTTTCTCGTAACATGCAGGGAATCATAGCCTTCGGTCCAGACTTCAGATACTTCCATGAGGCAGTGGAAGCCCTTCGAACCACTGATGAGTTTTGTGATAAGTACCGTGCTTTGAGGATGAAAGAGGATATGCTTCAAGAGGAAAATAACAGACTCCGTAAGATGCTGGAGGATTTTCTGACACTAGACAAGAGAAAACCACCACCACCGAAGGAGTAATTCATCATTAGGTTTGGCATCCCCTTGGATTGTTCCAAGCATGGGGGAGTGCCGCGGTATCACCACCATTATCTTTTATCTTTTACCTTTTTAGTGGATCCATATCTTTGGTAGAGAAGTTATCTTATGGTTTGGTTTGCATGTGGAAGTATCTCTCCTTTAGTTGTTTATCTATGTATCCCTTGGTGTGAGTGCCTTTATTGGAATATTAATGAGAAGTTTCATATTTTACTTTTTGCACTTCATATTTTAGTTTGCAATCTCTGTTATATGATGGATCTTGTTGATCAGTATTGGGCATCACTTTGGGAGCATCAAGTAACTCTAAATTGGTTTTGGAAAACCGAGCTCTTGTTAGTAGCAACACTTTTTGAGGTTTGAAAGAAAAAGAGAAAAGGCTTACAGGTATTTTGTATCATTTGTTTTCTTTCTTGTTGGCTCATAAGCTTAGTATTCTCTATTTAAGATCTTTTGTGTCTTCAAGGAAGATTTGCTTGTTTGGTTTTATTACTTTTATGTTTGCTTGTTTCTTTCAACTCTCTTGCTTGCTACCAAGCCTTGCTAGCCAAAAACTTGTTTTGAGAAGGCATACTTCTCATGTTTCCAATCCCTTTGAACTAAAACCTGTGCCATTTGTGTCCACCATATCTACCTACTAGCTTTATTGTTAATCCAAGAAAATTCTCAAGCTTCATCTATCTTTCGAATTAAAGAGTATTTTGTTATGAGAAAACTAGTTAGTAAAGCTCTCACGAACTTGATGGCACACCTTATTTCCCTTGCCCCTAATAGAATTGAACCATTGTGCCATCGAAGTTGTATATGCTTGCACCTATACATTGGAATTAGCAGAACCATGTTGTCACGGGGAACGTTTTCAACATTGCACTTATACTCTGCACACAATTGATATCGTGCTCTTTTGTCTATGGATGTCAACGATGTGAAATAAAGAGGGAACTTGTAAGTCCATGTGACGAGGTTTGATCTCATCAATGCCCATTGTTATGGACTTGGGTTTTGGATAAGATGGGGATGCTGGAGATCATGGAACAGTTAGCAAACAAGCAACACGGGGACACAAGGTTTACCCAGGTTCAGGCCCCCGGAGGGAAAACCCTACTCCTGCTTGTCTGCTCTTGATTATGGCGGAACCGAAGGTTACAGGGGTGCGCAGATGCAATCTGGCGTGGAGATGTGTATGCGAAAGTATGAGGAGAAGATCTAGGTCGTGCCCTCCTAGCCTTTATATAGACTCAGGCAGGTCCCGGGCATAGACCTAGTCGGTTACAGGTTCTAGGGTTTTACCCCTTTGAATTTCCTATCTACTCTAGTCTTGCTCTCCAAGGATCCGAAAGCGTCATGGGCCAGCGTATAATTGCCATGGGCCTTCCTTGGGCTGGACCAGGTATGCTGAGATCATGTACCCGTGGGGTATAACCATGTCAGTAGCCCCCGAGTGTTCAGTCGAATCGTAGATTCGGCTGAGGACTCTGCAATCTTTCGGGTGCAACTATGTATTTCAACAGTTCATGTGCAGGGATTGTTGATGCGTGTGCCTGACTCGCCCGACGGATCAGGGTCAGTTAACTGTCTTAGGACGAAACAACACGATCTTCTTCAGGTTGGAGTCCCTCAACTCGAACCCGGAACATATGCTGGCGTAATTCGACTCAGGCCGCGGAGGACTTACAGGAGTGGAGTTCCAGTGAATTTAATTGATGTACCCAACGCGTCCGTCGGGATTTTTCATCGCACCTGTTTGCACGGGTTTTTACTAGCAGAGCGCAGTCGTGTGCGTTGCCTGGCCATCAGATGATATCTGTAGGTCTTATCTTTATGTCGCAGACACAACATCCGAATGTTTATCACCGCGTAGGTGTTTCGGGTGGTCAAGGAGAACGTTGCTCACTTAACGTTTAGTTGGGGCAGAGTTGCCGAAAAGTTTTTGTATGCTGATCCGAAGGATCGCGGTCGAAGAATTCATAGGGTGCGCGACCAGCGCTCCCTATGGGAGTAGCCCCCGAGTGTCTGTTCGAGTCGTAGACTCGAGCGGAGACTTTAATTCAGACGTTGTTCAGTTGTAAGTCCGTAGGACACAAAAAAATTCGGATGATTAAATCCGTCCTCCCTATGGGAGTAGCCCCCGAGTCCGTAGTGGAGTCGTAGACTCGATGGAGGACTCGAAGTAATAGTTCGCTTCTATTCATCTTTAGGGTGCGCGACCAGCGCTCCTGATAGGAGTAGCCCCCGAGTATTTGGTCAAATCGTAGATTCGAGTAAGTACTCTTAGCTTTAAAGCCGAAGAAATTGTAGCTGTTGCTAGTGTAGTTTTTGATGACGTCAGTGCTGACGATTGATGACCTCAAGCGTCTGCTGCGCCAGAGATGACTTGACTGGACGAACATGGGTCTCACTGTCTGACCTTGAATTGACCGGTCACGCGCGGTGTGGAGATAATTACGGCGTCGCCTCAATTTCCGCGCGTAGTGGACGGCGTGTTAGCGACGGTTCGTTGCGATGCTGACACGTGTATGGCCAGATCCTGTCGTTGGCGTTAGGTCTTCTTGATGGACGGCTGCCATGCATCGTCCTCGTCGTTATAATCCTTGGGAAAACTTTAGTTTGTTTTCATCGCATCTGTTCTTGCTTTCACTTCTTCCTTGTGTTCTGAGAGCTCTTGCTGCGCGCTAGAATATTCCTTCACATTTCCTTCTTCTATCCTGCGCTCTCGCCGCCGGCGCCGCCGTACCGCGATGGGGAAGCCGAAGAAGTCGTCGTCTACGGTTGGTACCAGCGCCGCTGGAGGGAAGAAAAGTGCCGCCGCTACCCGTGTCACCGACGGTGGCTGGCGGCGATCGGAGACGCGGGAGAGTGATCTCCGCAGGCTTCACGAGCGGGGCCTGATCCCACAGGATAGGGAGGCCGTTAAACTCCCAGGAAATGAGGTAATCCCCCATCCCCCCGTTGGGTATCGGGTTATGTTCCTTGCCTTTGTCATTCGCGGATTTTCCTTCCCAGTCCACGACTTCCTTCGTGGACTGCTTTTTCTGTACGGTGTCCAATTGCACCATCTTTCCCCCAATTCTCTTCTCCACATTGCTTGTTTTATCACTTTCTGCGAGTGCTGGCTCGGTATTGAGCCACACTTTGGCCTCTTCCGGAAACTTTATTCCGTGAAGAGGCAATCTGGTTCGGATGGTGTTTATCCCATTGGGGGTTGCATCATTTGCCTCAAGCCCAATCTGCTTTTCTTTTCTTTTTCCATGTCCGAATCTATCCAGTACTGGCGGAGGCGATGGTTTTATATCCGCGACTTCGTAGTACCTGGGCAAGATTTTGGTCTTGTTCCTTTTGACCCCTCCCAAAATATTGAGCCGAAAAGGTCTTGGAAAAACAAGATCTTGGATGGCGAGGTGGCGGAGATAGAGGCTCTCTATCGTCGGGTGGAGGATCTCCAATTGATTCCAGAGAAGGAAGTGAAAGGTGTGGATATCATCCGCACATTTCTCGAGCGTCGGGTGCAGCCACTCTAGGCTAGGGCGCACCCGATGTTCCTTTATGTTGGCCGGCGTGATCCGACGAGGGTTTCGGCTGAGAAATTCTCCCAGGGAGATCTCGACAGGGCCCTTCGCTCGCTGCTGAAGTTCAAGGCTGGAGAGGATATCCCGGGGAAGTCGCTGACTCCTTCGTTTTCTTCTTCGCTTCCTGTTCCACAGGTGTAGATCCGTGCGCGTAGCACTATTTTTCGACTGCATTGTTTTGTGTTTTTTTTCTAACAAATTGTTCTTCTCCTGTGCAGAGCTTCGAAGTTCCGGGTATGTCGCCTCCGTTACCCGAAGTATATCCGGATGCTCCAGATAATGATGTGGTGGATTCCATGTCCGAGCTACCATCGGCGTGATCTCCGGCTGAAGATGCCAACGAGTCGAGCGAGGACCACACGCGCAAACGAGAGCGGAGCTCCAGCGAGTCTTCGGATGCTTTGACTCCTCCGACTCCTAGGAACCCTTCGTGTCTTGAGCGTCATAGTGACGGGCATGGATGCTCTTCCTCTCCTATTCCTGCTCTTCCCGTGCGGGCTGTAGCGCCGCACCCGCCAGCGAAGCGGAAGAAGGAAGAAAAGAAGGAAGATAAGAAGGAAGAGAAAAAAGAGGAGAAGAGGGTCCGAAGGACCCCTCCTGTCTTCAACCTGAGCTCGCTGGACTCGTAAGTTTCCTCTGTACTGCTTTTTTCTGTGCTGTTGACTTTGTGCTTGTGCTAATTTGTCCTTGTGCAGGCACTCTTCCAACGATTCCTCCAGTGATGGTGCTCGAGAGATGATGGAGGAGTCGAAAGTTGTGCCTCCTCCTCCTCAGATGGTGGCAACTTCTGAGGGCGCTGCTCCGAACCCTCCTCCGCAGGAGGTTCAGGTGGTTGCGCCTCAGAATTTTGCTAGCGGACCTTCGACGTCGCCATCGGATCATGTAAGTCTCCTGCCACGGGGGGAGCCCCCGAGCGTTTGTAAAAGAGTTTTCTTGTTTTGTTCTTCGAGTCTCCGGGGTAGCCCCCGAGCGTTTTCGTGTGCGTATTTTGCTTCTGTTCTTTTCTGTTGGGCGTAGCCCCCGAGTCCTTTTTCTGACTGGTAGGTCTTCTTCCTGCAGCCTTTTGTGCAGGATGCCAAGCGACTGGTGCAGGAGCACCTGGTGCTGGAGGCCAGCCTCAAATAGCTTCAAGGTACTGTTATGCCTTTGATGTTTGCTTCTTCGTGTATTCTTGTCCTGTTATCTGACACCTGTATTTTTTGGATGCAGAGGAGCATAACACCTCCCTTTGTGAGATCGATGCTCTCAAAAAGAGCCTCGGTCAAGCGGAGAAGAAGGCCGAGGTCGCCGTGGGTGCGAAGGAGCGCCTTGAGCTGGAGCTGGCTACTGCGGCTGAGGCTAAGGAGCGCCTGCAGCAGGAGGCCACGGACCGCGAGGAGAAGCTTGCTACTGCTGCGGCTGCGCGTGAAAGAGATGTGGCTGGCAAGCTCATGGCGGCTGCCAAGGCTGTTTCGGGTGACTATCTTCACTTGCATTTTCTTGTCTTTCTTCTGCGGAGTTGTTGCTCATTGCTTCTCTTTATTGTCTCAGATGCCGCGGGCATCGAGTTTGACCGCTGTGCTTTGGAGCACGGGAGTGCTCTAGATGATGCTACTGCTGTAGGGGTTGTAGCATGGAAAACAAAAAATTTCTACCGCATGAACACACAATCAAGATCTAATCTATGATCAAGCCAAGATCTATCTACTAGATTGTAGCAACGAGTCAATAGAGTACTAACCCTCGAAGATCCAAAGCGGTTAACAAAAGCAGATTCTCGTGGATGATGTAGTAGTACACTTCCGATCTCAAGATCGCGTAGACGATCCTTCCGACGCTGCGTTCCGGCAGCGCTTCCGCAGTCGGTCACACGTTCGGTATTCGATGAAGACCTTCCTCTCCCTTGTTCCAGCAGGCAGCGGAGGTTGTAGCACTCTCCTCGCGATTCCGGCAGCACAACGGCGTGGTACCGGAAGTAGAGGGGAGATCTCGCAGGGCTTCGCCTTAAGCCGGAGCGAGTATGGTGGACTATGAGAGAGCTCCTCGGCGATCTAGGGTTTAGACTCACCAAGGAGGAGGTGCTAGGGCCGGCGGCTAGGGCTTGGAGGTGCCCAAGTCGGCGTCTAGGGGATAAACCCTAGGCGGCGGCTATGGTGGGCGGCGGCGGCTAGGGTTTAGGTTTAGAGGGGGCAATCTTGTGTACTAGGAGGGGCAGCCCTGCCCCTCCTCTTATAGGTGGGAGGCGCCGGCCATGGGGAGGGGAGTCCCTCCCCAACTCGGATCCCAAGTGGGCCGGCGGTGGAGGGGAGGAACTCCTCCCCAACTCGGTTTCCACCTTCCCCTCCACTTCCCAAAATAGCCGTTTGACTTTTCAAATTGGCGTTTGACTTTTCAAACTAGGATTTGATTAAACCCTTTATTTTGTTCAGCGATGACACCTAGTACATGATGCAATCATTCCAACTTGGTATGACACATTCATGTACCCTTCCCCTTTGGAGTGCCGGACATTCCGGAACCTTCTAGAACATTCCCGATGAAAACACTGGAACCATTCTCCAACCCCGAAACAGGACTTTCCTTATATGAATCTTATTCTCCGGACCATTCCGGATCTCCTCGTGATATCCCGGATCTCATACGAGACTCCGAACAACATTCGGTCTCTTACTCATCATTCCATAACTACTCAAACAACGTCGAATCCTTAAGTGTGTCTCCCTACGGTTCGTGAATTATGCGGACATGATCGAGACACTTCTCCGATCAATAACCAATAGAGGAATCTAGAAATTCATATGGCTCCCACATATTTCTACGATTACTTTGCAATCGAATGAACCACTTACATACGATACCAATTTCCCTTTGTCTCACGATAGTTTACTTATCCGAGGTTATGATCGTCGGTATCTCTACATACCTAGTTCAACCTCGTTACTGATAAGTACTATTTTCTCGTTTCCGTGGTATGTAATCCCTTGTGAGCCAGTCACATGCTTGCAAGCTAATTGGATGACATTCCACCGAGAGGGCCCAGAGTATATCTATCCGTCATATGGATGGACAAATCCCACTCTTGATCCATGTGTCTCAACCCATACTTTCCGAACACTCAATGCCATCTTTATAGCCACCCAGTTACGGTGTGGTGTTTGATGTCATCAAAGCATCCTTCCGGTGATGGTGATAAGCATGATCTCATGGTCGAAGGAATTAGGTTACTATGTATCAGAAAGCTTATAGCAAATGAACTATATTAAATGACTTGATCTTTATGCTACGCTTAACTATAGGAGTATGTCCATCACATCATTCTCCTAATGATATGACCCTGTTGTTAATAACATCTCTATGTTCATGATCAGGAAACCATGATCATATATTAACCAACAAGCTAGCTTAACAAGAGGCTTTACTAGGGACTCTTTTATGTTTACAAATCACACAAGTATTAATGTTTCCTTTTAATACAATTATAGCATGGTATGTAAACATTTATCATAAGTATGAAGATATGTTAATAACCACTTTATTATTGCCTCTTGGGCATATCTCCAACAGTCTCCCACTTGCACTAGAGTCAATAATCTAGTTTTAAACCTTTGTGTATTCAACACCTATGGCTTTCTGGTGTCATATGTACACGATTGCTAGTGGTCAACTGATCTCCGGATCTGACACTTCCAGGTCCGTGTGTAATTGCATGACTTTGCGTCTCTACGCATCACTTATTCTCTAATGAGATGGCTTTGTATAAATTTGGTCCTTTGGTGAGACCTTTAGTTCTTTGGGGTTAAAACATGTTGATAATATTGTCGTACAATATATCTTCATAGTATTATCCCGCTGTGAACTACACCTAGTTTGATAACAAACTACTTGACACAAATGCCCTCTTTAGCTGCTATAATAGCAGTCATATACTTAGCCTTTTGTTGTAGTATCTGTCACAATGTCTTAACTTTGGAACTCATCCAAATCTATTATGGAACTTACTTTCCATCATATTGTTCCACCCTTAGTTTAGATTGAGATAAACTTAATTTGTACTTTGTGACAAAACTAGTATTAATGTAGTACTTTTACAATGAACTAACCATCTATTTGCCACTTCTACAAAATAATATACTCTTAGTTCTTCCAAAAGATCATAAGAATATCCTTACTATCGTCCAATGATCATCTTATAAACCATTCTGGTATATGCTCATAACATTTAGAGCATAGG
The DNA here is from genome assembly GCA_916181665.1 of Avena sativa. Classification (NCBI taxonomy): domain Eukaryota; kingdom Viridiplantae; phylum Streptophyta; class Magnoliopsida; order Poales; family Poaceae; genus Avena; species Avena sativa. The sequence goes on from OV702282.1 coordinate 171,221,797, forward strand.
ACATATCTGGATTTGTACATATCACAGTATGATTGATATAAATACCTTTTGTGATTTCATACATCAAGTATCAATCTATACTTGAATCTTTGTTTCACTTACCAAGTGTCAACACACTTGAATATATCATCATTATTGAACTCATTCAATCCTTTATGTGCGACAAGAACCTTTCTTGTAGTTTCTATATTGAACTCATTCAATCTATGTACTTTCGGCACAACCATATTAGTGTCTTAATCTATCTATATAGATATAGACGCCAAATATTTGGGTTTTGCCTAAATCTTTCATCGGGATGAAATTCTTAATATGTGTTAATAAAAGATACATCATTTCCAATCAACAATATGTCTTCCACATAATGTATTAGAAACATGTCTTAGCGCTCCCACTTAATTTCTTGCAAATGCAAGCATCTTCATCGTCTCTGATGAATTTAAACTCTTTTAACAATTTCATCATTGTGAAGATTCCAACTCCGCGATGCTCACTTCAACCATTGAAGTTTGCATATGCTTTTAGCATCCTTTGAATTAACAAAACCCTATGGACTATGTCATGCACACGTCCTAGGTAACAATTCTATTAGAAGAACTTGTTTTGTTTATTCAACTACCATATAACAAAATTATATGTAGTGGTTGCTACATTAATCCGTCTAGACTAAATATCGCTATGAAAGATCAAATCTTGTCATATACAACCTTTGAACATTGTTGTGAACTCTTTCCCAACATGTCGACTATTTCATAGATGTGCAACATCCATGTCTATTTATTTATAGATCCAAACACAACTGTAAGGTCTTACACCTTCCTCGAGGGTCCTTCAAGTTCAAAACTTGATTTCTCGTGTATGGAACTATCACGGATTTTATGGCTTCAAGCCATTTTACGGAGTCAGGGCCCATCATCGCTTCTTTGCATGTAGTCCATTCATTATTCTCAAATAATGATTCAACCCTCAAATCTTGGTATTTGATTGTTTACTCGACCTACTTGGTTCAATAGAAACTTTGACCTTAGTAACCACAACCTTTGAGGCACGTGAGCCATGAGCATTGTTGCTGCCTCCGGAACACTTTTCGGCGCTGCGCAACTTTGATCATATATAGCTAAGGTTCTTTTAACCTTGTCAAAGTTCTATTGTCCTCCCACTTAACTTTTCACGAAAAATTCCTTCTCAAAGAAACTTGATGTTCTAAGCGACAAACACTTTTGTCTCCGATGTTATGGAGGAACAGTTATTCGAAATAACATACAAAGCCAGGTTCATCCGACTTTGGTTGCAAACATCTTTCTTATGCATAGCATACCAATGTTTAAGAAAGGACAACTTGGGTTTTATCCCAAACCATAACTTTATATGGTTTCAATTCAACGGATTATGATGAAGCTCTTTTCAGTGGAAAAACGGTAGTCTCTAAAGCTTTTAATCTTTAAAATATAATGGCAGTTTTATGAATTACACCTTCGATCTTACCATGTCAAACAAGGTTTAATTACATATCTCGAACGCTCCATACTCTTATGGTGTTTCAGGAAATGCAAATCCACGGAACGATTCCTTAAATCTTAGGTATTATGCTAAACTTGTAACTCAAATATCTTCCTTTATGATCTTATCATAAACTATTTATATTCTTGTTACAATGATTTTGTACTTCATCTTGAAAGTCTTTGAACTTTTCAAATGTTTCATACTTCATCCTTATTAAGTAAATATTCATATATTCACTCAAATTTTCGGAGAAAGCATATGAAGTTGAAATCCATCACTCTTGACTACACATAATGGACTTCATACAACAATATGTACAAGTTCCAATAAGCTAGTCATTCGTTCCCTTTTGGCCTATGAACGAAGTTTTAATTATTTCTAGGAAAGTTTCACAAGCGTCATTTGATCAAAAATCAAAACACTCCAAAATTCCATCCACATGGAGTTTCTTCATGTTTTCTTTCCAATATAATTTAAACGGCGATGTCACTTCCTAAGTGATCTTTCAATCAATTTGTCTTTCGACATTTTTAGCACTAGTTTTATGGATGTGATTTCTCCAACGAGATTTGTGAATCATCCATCTTTTATGGATTACGGAAATTATTTGAACAACCCTTTTGTTCTCATAATACCTGATAAAACAAATCTTGAAGGCAAGCTTTGATGTTTAACAAGCAGCACAATAACCCTTTATTTGTTCTCGATGAACATCATCACATATTCTTTTGCTAGTTACTTAGGCCATTGTAGTTCATGAATTGTGTTGTTTCGTATGATGATTCACACCAACAAATTCAGTATCAAATACTTAAGAACCATATTGTTTAATAAGCAAAGAATATAGCCATAACATGTATATCATCTATATACTTAAACTGAACAATTCTAGTCTTTTCTTTTCTTCCATATATTTATGAGATTCTCTTTCAGTATTTCCTTTTCTGTTTGAAAGAATCTATCAACATCAATAGTGGAGTCATACATATGACACATAGTCCAAAGCGTGTATAATTAAATACCAATGTCTTTGGACTTTCACTTTGAAGTAGATCACCATCATCAAATGTTTGGTGTGCTTTCAAATTCCATTCTTTAGTAATCTCTTGGTGTGGTAAATATTTTACCTATATCAAATATTCACCCTTATCATGGAATTATTCATGATCAAGCTACTTTTTAGCTTATAAAGATGAATCGCGAGTATAATGTTGCTCTCCAAAACCTTTTGGTGGATTAGGACAACTAGTGTCTCCAACCCTTTTGCAAATTCTCATCAAATATGAGAACATGAGTTTTGCCATATTATACTCTATCATGTTGCAACCAAAACTTCATTTCATATATCACAATATCTTCCACACAACATGGTTTCTGAAACAACTCTTTCAGATCCTAGATAACCTTGATATTAAGACAATTCTTTTGAATATCAAGAATCATGGAGACAAAACATGATACTCATACACTAACACTTGGAATTGTCACTCTTGATTTAATACCAATTGTTAAACTTCATGGAGTAACCAGAACTTACTGAAAGTTTGCAATAGGACTTTTAAACTTTAGATTAACACTTCAAAACAATACGATACCAGTTCGTAAAGTAACTAACCAGAATTGTATAGTTCTATCATCTCAATTATAACTAAGCGCAAGGTGGTAAACGGATGCCAATGACTACAACAATTATGCAAATTCACTTTGATTTAATTTATGATAAATAGTGTTCAACTTTTAATCATATTGCCGTTGAACTCCCACTCAAAACAATATCCCTCACATTGTTTTAGTGATCACACGAACCAAATCCACCACATCAAAACCGATCATCACGAGAGTTGATGTAGCTTCAATGGCGAACAATCAACATGTTCATCATATCTACTATATGACTCATGCTTTACCTTTCGGTGATCCGTGTTCCGAGACCATGGCTGTACATGCTAGGCTTGTCAAGATCAAACCTTAGCTTCCGCATGAGCAAATCTGGCTTGCTCACGTTGTATACACTCGCAGAATCTAACACACCCGATCATCACGTGGTGCTTCGAAACAACGAGCTTTAGCAACGGTGCTTACTAAGGATGAACACTTTAAAACTTGAAATTGTGTGCTTAAGGGATCATCTTATAATGCTACCGTCGTGAACTAAGCAATACAAGATGCATAAAAGGATTAACATCACATGCAATTCATAATATGTGATATGATATGGCCTTTCTACTTGTGCTTCCGATCTCCATCTTCAAGCACGAACATGATCTCCATCATCACCGGCATTGCATCAAGGTCAATGACGCCGCTCCATGGTTGTCGTCCACCAGCTTCAACTATTACAACTACTTTGAATAGACACGCGGGTCTTAACAGAATTTAAAGACAACCATATGGCTCCTGGCGGTTGCCAACTTACAATAAGGAACATTGCATACATCAAATATAAATATAATCACAATCATGGCCATATCACATGAAAACACACCCCTGCAAAACAAAGTTAGACGCCTCTAATTTTCTTTGCATATTTTACGTGGTTTGGGGCTTTCAATAAGTGTCGCTCTAACTTACGAACAAGAACCACAACATTGATACTAGTATTGTCAATCACCCGTTGTAAATTGAATCTTAACTATGTTGGGAGAAACAGGCACCCGCAAAGCCACTTATGCAATACAAGTTGCATGTCAAGCGTGGAGCAAGTCTCATGAACGATGTCATGTAAGGTTAGCCCGGGCCGCTTCATCCCACCATCCCGCAAGATGCAAAGTACACAAGAAGCAATCGACAACAAAAACATCAACGCCCACAATGACCAATGTGTTCTACTCGTGCAACAGATCTACATATAGACACGGCTCTGATACCACTGTAGGGGTTCGTAGCATGGAAAACAAAAAAATTCTACCGCATGAACACACAATCAAGATCTAATCTATGATCAAGCCAAGATCTATCTACTAGATTATAGCAACGAGTCAATAGAGTACTAACCCTCGAAGATCCAAAGCGGTTAACGAAAGCAGATTCTCGTGGATGATGTAGTCGTACACTTCCGATCTCAAGATCGCGTAGACGATCCTTCCGGCGCTGCGTTCCGGCAGCGCTTACGCAGTCGGTCACACGTTCGGTATTCGATGAAGACCTTCATCTCCCTTGTTCCAGCAGGCAGCGGAGGTTGTAGCACTCTCCTCGCGATTCCGGCAGCACAACGGCGTGGTACCGTAAGTAGAGGGGAGATCTCGCAGGGCTTCGCCTTAAGCCGGAGCGAGTATGGTGGACTATGAGAGAGCTCCTCGGCGATATAGGGTTTAGACTCACCAAGGAGGAGGTGCTAGGGCCGGCGGCTAGGGCTTGGAGGTGCCCAAGTCGGCGGCTAGGGGAGAAACCCTAGGCGGCAGATATGGTGGGCGGCAACGGCTAGGGTTTAGGTTTAGAGGGGCAATCTTGTGTACTAGGAGGGGCAGCCCTGCCCCTCCTCTTATAGGTGGGAAGCGCCGGCCAAGGGGAGGGGAGTCCCTCCCCAACTCGGATCCCAAGTGGGCCGGCGGTGGAGGGGAGGAACTCCTCCCCAACTCGGTTTCCACCTTCCCCTCCACTTCCCAAAATAGCCGTTTGACTTTTCAAATTGGCGTTTGACTTTTCAAACTAGGATTTGATTAAACCCTTTATTTTGTTCAGCGATGACACCTAGTACATGATGCAATCATTCCAACTTGGTATGACACATTCATGTACCCTTCCCCTTTGGAGTGCCGGACATTCCGGAACCTTCTAGAACATTCCCGATGAAAACATCGGAACCATTCTCCAACCCCGAAACAGGACTTTCCTTATATGAATCTTATTCTCCGGACCATTCCGGATCTCCTCGTGATATCCCAGATCTCATCCGAGACTCCGAACAACATTCGGTCTCTTACTCATCATTCCATAACTACTCAAACAACGTCGAATCCTTAAGTGTGTCTCCCTACGGTTCGTGAATTATGCGGACATGATCGAGACACTTCTCCGATCAATAACCAATAGAGGAATCTGGAAATTCATATGGCTCCCACATATTTCTACGATTACTTTGCGATCGAATGAACCACTTACATATGATACCAATTTCCCTTTGTCTCACGATAGTTTACTTATCCGAGGTTATGATCGTCGGTATCTCTGCATACCTAGTTCAACCTCGTTACTGATAAGTATTCTTTTCTCGTTCCCGTGGTATGTGATCCCTTGTGAGCCAGTCACATGCTTGCAAGCTAATTGGATGACATTCCACCGAGAGGGCCCAGAGTATATCTATCCGTCATATGGATGGACAAATCCCACTCTTGATCCATGTGTCTCAACCCATACTTTCCGAACACTCAATGCCATCTTTATAGCCACCCAGTTACGGTGTGGTGTTTGATGTTATCAAAGCATCCTTCCGGTGATGGTGATAAGCATGATCTCATGGTCGAAGGAATTAGGTTACTATGTATCAGAAAGCTTATAGCAAATGAACTATATTAAATGACTTGATCTTTATGCTACGCTTAACTATAGGAGTATGTCCATCACATCATTCTCCTAATGATATGACCCTGTTGTTAATAACATCTCTATGTTCATGATCAGGAAACCATGATCATATATTAACCAACAAGCTAGCTTAACAAGAGGCTTTACTAGGGACTCTTTTATGTTTACAAATCACACAAGTATTAATGTTTCCTTTTAATACAATTATAGAATGGTATGTAAACATTTATCATAAGTATGAAGATATGTTAATAACCACTTTATTATTGCCTCTTGGGCATATCTCCAACAACTGCGGCGGTCGAAGATCGCTGCAGCACCATCATCAGCTCACTTGCCAAGGCTAAGGAGGTCCTTGGCCGCTTCTACAGGGAGCTTGTCCCCAAGGGCGCGGCCCTTGATTATGTTGACGCACTGGCGGAGGCACTGTCAGCCGAAGCGCCTGCGGCGTACAAGCACAAGCAGAAGGGCGTCGACGCATCTGTCGGGCTGGCGATGGCTTTGGCGGCTAGGGATGGCACCCGCCGGGTTCGGGGACGGGTCTGGTCCCCCCATAACCGCCCCATTTAAGTTGTCAAGTCTCATTTCTTACCATACCCGCGACCCGGCCAGGTTCGGGGCCCCGGCGGGTACCCACCAGCACATGAGACGGGAGCGACGCTAACGCATGCAGGAAGAAAACAATGAGATAGTAGGATGAGTTTGGTGGAAATGGACAGCGTGTGTGCGTGTGTTGTCTTCAGGACTCCATATTCCAGCGTGTGCATGTGATGTGTGTTGTCTGCGTGCATGGCCCGCGTGGACGTGTGGTTAGTCATATGATTATTAGGGATAGGATTAAGGCTTAGAGCGGGTCTGCGGGTCTGCGGGTATGGGTTTGCCACCCCCGTAACCGCCCCATTAAACTTGGCGGGTCTAACTTTGTACCAAACCTTCCCCATTTAAGGCAGGTATCCATCGGGTTTGCGGGTTTCGAGGCCCCATTGCCATCCCTATTGGCGGCTGGAGCGGAGTTGGACCTTCCCCAGATCACCTCCCGGATGCCGACGACTGCGGATGGATCCGAGGTAGCCTTCGCTACCTATTCTGCTCGCTGTAAGCGATATGGGCCAAAGGTGATTGATCTACTGGCCGAGTATGCACTACGACAGCAGGGGAAGCCAAGGCGAGGCAGTCCGGCTCCGAGGCTACTCAGGGTGTCGCATCTTAGGTGTTGTAGCTATAGGATAGCTTTAGTTTTCTTTTGTTGTAATTATGTTGATGATCAAATCCTTGTGCCACGTAGTGGCCTTTTATGCACTTAATGAATTCTGTTGAGATGTGTTCCCCTCTGTCTGAGTGTTCATGTCTTTTGCCTTTCTGCTTCTCTAGGGCCCTTCGGGTGCTGATCCCGTTGACGCCTCGCCTGCCGCGCGGCTGCGGCCATCCTTGGATGATTCGTCACAGCTTGCCTTCCTTCGGGACCGTGTTCGTAGTCTCGAGAAGGAGTTGCTTGGGGTGCGTGGCCATGCCGACGTTTGGAAGTCCAAGGCGGATCGCGGTTCGGCCAGAGAGGAGTACTTGATGGCGGAATTGCTTCGACTGTCTGAGCAGCTTCAGTGTAAGTTTTTTCGAGCTGCTACTCATTTCTTCGGATGCGTATGCTGGCCTTGCATCTTACTTTTGTGCGGGTATCGCAGGTGCTACCCTTGCTCCAAGGGAGGAGAAAGAGCGTGTTGTTGTTCGGGTCAATTGTTTGACTCAATAGGACATGGAAGCTGGCGGGTTATTCTGGATGGATCGCGACCGTGCCATGGCTCTGGCAACGGTGCAGGATCGTGTTCACCAAGTATCGCGGGTGCTTCGTCAAGTGCAGACTTCACTCTCGTCAGTTATGCATGTGATGTTTCCCCTGGATGTTGTGCCAACAACCCTGTCCGGTCTTCTGTCTAGATTTCGGAGCGTGACTCGTGTCCAGGAATTGGTGAGGCAGCAGCTCGTCGTAGGGGTGAAGGCTGTGTTGTCCCTTGTTAGGCTGCATCGTCCTGATGTAGATTTGTCTGTTGTAGCGGCTGGGCCACCTCTTCGGCCGGATGGTGGCGAGTGGGATATGCGTCCACATTATGCGGCTGTAAGGCAGTATGCCGAGCAGGTCGTAGATTTGTTTGAGCAGCGTGCTCAAGTTATTCTTCAGAATAGGTAGTACCTGTAAAAGAGATAGATGTAAAATTTGTATATTTCGACTGGGCATGTTGTGCCCTTTGTTATAAAGGTTTGGTTGTTGTTGAGCACGTGGTGCTTTTATTTGAGTACGTGTCCTTTTCGTTAGCCTGACGCTGTCAGCTACTCAGGTGTACACGTGTTATCCTCAGTAGATGAAATCGTGAGGTGGGGGGAGCCCCCGAGTGCGTTTGTAGCATGAAGTAAGGTTGCAAATAGCGAACGAAGTTTTGGGGCGAGACACTTAGCTTTATTTATATCGTAATGGAGGAAGTACATTGTTCGGCTGAATAGCCTTGGCTGAAAAGCCTTATTGTAAGTAAAGGGTTAGGTAGCCAGGGGTAGAATCGTCGCAAGTGTGTGATGTTCCATGGGTTGGAGTATGCGACTCCAGACTCCACGTGCTTGAGGCGATAGGCGCCGCCTGGGATGACTTCGGTGATGATGTAGGGCCCTTCCCATGGTGACTCGAATTTCTTCGGTCGCTCTTGCTTGAGTCGCAAGACGAGGTCTCCTTCGACGAAGGACCTTGGGCGCAGCCGGCGGCTGTGGTAGTTGCGGAGACTCTGCTGGTACAACGCTGATCGAGCTGCTGCTACGTCTCTTGCCTCGTCGAGTGTGTCGACGACGTATTCGCGTGCAGTCGTGGATTCGGCTTCGCTGTAAGCGATGACCCGGGGGGCCTGGTGGCGTACTTCGGCTGGTAGCACGGCTTCAGCTCCATGCACCATGAAGAACGGCGTGTAGCCGGTGGAGCTGTTTGGCGTAGTGCGCAAACTCCATAGGACGGATGGTAGCTCTTCCGTCCAGGCTCCGGCCTTTCGTTCGAGTGGGCTCATGAGGCGCTTCTTGATGCCAGCGCCGATTAGGCCGTTGGCCTTTTCGACCTGCCCATTCGTTTGCGGGTGAGCCACTGAGGCGTATGTGATGTTGATCCCGAGGCCTTCGCAGAAGTCTTGGAATTCTTTGGAGATGAAGTTCGATCCATCGTCGGTGATGATGCTGTGCGGTACGCCGAACCTGTAGACAATGGATTCAAAGAACTTGACGGCGGTCTTGCCCTTTTGGTTGGTGACCGGCATGGCCTCGACCCACTTGGTGAATTTGTCGATTGCGACCAGGAGGTAGACGTGCCCCCCTTTCGAGGACTTTGGCAATTTGCCGATCATGTCGAGGCCCCATTAAGCAAAAGGCCAGGCTATAGGGATGGGTCTGAGCTCTGACCCGGGTGTGTGTGGTTTGTAGGCGAACCTTTGGCACTCGTTGCATCTTCGGACGATGTCCTTTGCGTCGCTCATGGCCGTTGGCCAGTAGAATTCAGCTCGTAGAGCTTTGGCAACAAGGGAGCGGCTGCCTGCGTGATGGCCGCAGATGCCCTCGTGGATGTCTTGGAGGATGGTTTTCCCGTCATCGATGGTGACGCACCTTTGTAGTACACCCGTAATACTGCGCTTGTACAGCTCGCCATTGATGATGGTGAAGGCTTTTGACCGACGAGATATGCATCGGGCATCCGTCGGACTATCAGGCAGTTCTCCGTTTATCAAGAACTGGAGGTACGGCCGCGTCCAAGTTTCTTCGACTGCCATGACCTGCATCAGGTTGACCATAGCGACCTCTGTGTCCAATTTCTCGGGTCCTTCGGGCAGCGTGGCCCCCGAGTGTTCTGCTTCTTCGGGTGATCCCTTGGGGAATTTCCGCTTGATGGATGGCACGCAGATCTGTTCGAGGAACACACCCGGTGGCACCTTTGCGCAGGTGGAGCCGATGTTGGCGAGTCTGTCGGCCTCCTCGTTGCTTTCTCTTCCAACGTGCCGAAGCTCACAGCCGTCGAATTCTCCTTCGAGTGCGTTGTAGAGAGCGCGGTACGCGATCATGTTTTCGGCGTGTGCGTCGCACTCGTTCATCGTCTGCTGGACGATGAGGTTGGAGTCACCGTAGATGACCAGGCGCGTTGCGCCGCAGATCTTTGCCATCCTCATGCCGTGGATGAGGGCTTCGTATTCGGCCTCGTTGTTGGAAGCTCAGAATTTCATCCGAAGGACGTACTTCATATGGTCGCCCTGCGGGGAGGTCAGTATGACCCCGGCTCCTGCTCCAGCTTCACGCTTGGAGCCGTCAAAGTGCATCATCCATGACTGCGACATGTATGGGGTGTCTGGCAGCTGCAGCTCCATCCAATGTACAAGGAAGTCCGGGAGGACTTGAGACTTGATTGCGAGTCGCTTCTCGTAGACGATGTCCAGGGGTGACAGCTCGATGCCCCACAGGGCCTCGCGTCCTGTGGCCTCTGGGTTATTCAGGATGGTGTTCAGGGGTGCTTCGTTGACGACCATCACCTGGTGCTCCTGGAAGTAATGGCTCAGCCGACGAGCCGTCACAAACACGTCGTAGGCGAGTTTCTGGTAGTGAGGGTACCTCTGTTTTGTTGGCGTTAGTACCTCACTGAGGTAGTAGATTGGGCGTTGGACCCCATGGGTCTTGCGTTCTTCGGGTCGTTCGACCACTAGCACGGTGCTGACCACCTGGTGTGTGGCTGCTATGTACAGTAGCAGAGGCCCGTGCTCCTTTGGCGTGACCAAAACGGGCGAGGTGGAGAGTAGCCGTTTGAGGCTTTCGAACGCATCGTCGGCTTCGGGCGTCCACTCGAATTTATCTGCCTTGCGTAGCAGTTGGTAGAATGGCAGGGACTTCTCGCCCATGCGGCTGATGAATGTGCTCAACGCCGCTATTCATCCTGCGAGCTGCTGGACACCCTTGAGGTTTTTCGGCTTCTCCATTGCCATGATGGCCCTGATTTTCTTTGGGTTCGCCTCGATCCCTCGCTGAGAGATGAAGTACCCAAGTAGCTGGCCCGATGGGACGCCAAAGGCGCACTTTTCGGGGTTAAGCCTGATCCTGTAGCGATCAAGGTTATCGAACATCTCGCGGAGATCGTCGATGAGTGTTCTTGCCTTCCTGGTTTTGATGACTATGTCATCGACATAGACTTGGACGTTGCGACCGATCTGGTCCTTGAGGCATGCCTGCATGCATCGCTGGTACGTGCCACCCGCGTTCTTTAGCCCGAAGGGCATTGTGTTGTAGCAGAACACTCCGAACGGTGTAATAAACGCCGTTTTCTCTTGATCTTCGACCTTGAGTCAAATCTGGTTGTAGCCTGAGTAGGCGTCGAGGAAGGAGAGTTTCTCACACCCTGCGGTCAAATCGATGATCTGGTTGATCCGAGGAAGAGGGAAGTGGTCCTTTGGGCAGTGCTTGTTCAGCGACGTGAAGTCCACGCACATCCGCAGGATATCCGTGTCTTTCTTGGGAACCATCACTGTATTTGCGAGACACTCGCTTTCTTTGATCTCCCTGATGAAGTCTGCGGCGAGTAGCCTGTTTATTTCCTTCCCGATGGCTTTGGCCCGTGGCTCGGACAGTCTCCGGATGGACTGCTTGACGGTCTTGGTGTCTGGAAAGACGTTGAGTGCGTGCTCGGCGAATTCCCTGGGAACTCCTGGCATGTCTGCAGGACACCAGGCGAAGATTTCCCAGCGCTCACGGAGGAATTCGACGAGCACGCTTTCCTATGCGGGGCTGAGGTCGTTGGCGATCAGCGCCGACTTGGAGGCATCCGTCGGATGGACCTGCACGTTCTTTGTGTTGACGGTGGAGTCGAAGGACATGTCAGGTGCGTTTTGTCGTGCGACTGGGGGTGCCCCATTGTCCGTCACCTCGTGGAGTCTTACGAGCTCCTCCTGCATGCCGAATGATTGGGATATTCTGTTGAAATCCCTGTCACATTGGTCCGATCGGGTGAAGCTCCCGTGGATTGTGATGACGCCCTTTGGTCCTGGCATCTTGAGTAGCAGGTATGCGTAGTGTGGGACAGCCAAGAACCTTGCGAATGCTACACGCCCAAGGATGGCGTGGTATTGTGATGGCCATTCCACCACTTCGAATTCGAGTCGCTCGAGTCGGAAGTTGTCCTGCTTGCCGAAGATGACGTCGAGCCATATTTTGCCCAGGGGGAATATGCCTTTTCCTGGGACGATGCCATGGAATGTTGTGTCTGACTGTTCCAGGCTGCACTGCGGGATCCGCATTGCCGCTAGGGTACTTGCGAACATCAGGTTGATGCCGCTGCCGCCGTCCATGAAGACGCGACTCATCTCGAAACCTCCGATTTGCGCCTCCAGCACCAGGGCAGCATGACCTGGGCAAGGGATCTGGCAAGGGTGATCCGAACGACTGAACGTGAAGCAGGACTCCGATCCGCTGAGGTACTCAGGGATGGCGGGTGGAGTTGCCACAGCCAGGTTGATCTGACGGGTGATTTTCTTCTGCACCCTATTCGTGGGGCGCCCCTTCTGGATCATCAGTGCTCCTTTCAGCGGGGGATACCCGTTCCCAGCGTTGTTCTGTGCTGGTGCGACTGGTTGGTTCGGGCCTCCTACAGGTGGCGGTGGAGGAGCTCCATGCGCTATCTCACCTGGCGCGGGTGCATTCCCGAATCCCGGAAGTGGAGCTTGCTGACTCATCTGGACCATGCTTTCGCTGAGTTTCTGGAACTCGCGGCAGTCCTTGAGCATGTGGCTTGCCTTCTTCTTGCCATCCTACTTGTCGATGTAGAAGTGGATGGTGCATGGACCTGAAAGTTTTTCGTATGCTGAGGGTCCGTTGTCGCGGTCGTGGCGTTGCCACGACTGTGTTGGGCGCCCTCCATCGCGGAAGTTTCCCCCGCGGTATCCTTCGTTGTTGTCGTTGGCATCATTGCGGCGGTCGGCGTAGCCGGCCGCGACCATGGCGGGTCCATTGCGATCATCGTAGACGCGCGACCTTCTCTTGCTACGGCGCTCTCGTCGTCAGCCGTAGTCGTCCTATTCTTTCGATTGTGCTCGGTGGATGGAATCTTCGCCGTCAGCCCACCTGTTGGCGATGTCCATGAGGTGGTCGAGTGTTTTGGGCTTGACGCGCCCGAGTTCCTCCTTGAAGTCTTGGCGCTTGACGCCATCCCTGAAGGCATCGATGGCCCTCTCTTCGGAGATGTGTGCTGCGGAGTTCTTGGTGTTGGACCAGCGTAGTATGTACGAGCGAATGGATTCGCCCGTTCGTTGGGTGCAGGCTCGCAATTCCTCGATTGAGGCGGGCCTCTTGCTAGTTCCTTTGAAGTTTCTGATGAAGCTGTAAGCTAGCTCATCCCAACTTCGGATGGACCCTGAAGATAGGCTGCTGAGCCAGATCCGGGTTGCTCCTGTCAGCTGCAGCTGAAGGCATTGCATGGCGGTTTCCTTGTTTCCGCCGTGCAATTTGACGGATGACAGGTGGTCGCTTAGCCATGCCTTTGGTTCCTGTGTGCCGTCGAACTTCGGAGTATACGAAGGAAGCTTGAAATTGCACGGCATCTTTGTTAGTCGAACAGATCTGCTGAAGCATCGGGCTCCGCAGAGTTCTCCTTCGTCTTCGTCCATCTCGGATTCATACGAGCATGCGCACTTGGCTCACGCTTTGTCGATTTTGCGCTGTGTGAGCGCGTCCCTGGCGTCGTAATCGCGGTTGCGGTGACGCGAACTCTTGTTCCTTCGAGGAAGGTCATGGTCCTCTTCTTCGAATGAAGGGGTGGGGCTGCGGTTGAACCTGACCGGAGCTTTCTTCTTCGGCTCCGTAGGAGCTTCCTGGTGGAGCGCGGCTCCGACGAGTCCGAGTCCGGTAAGTGAGGAATTGTGCATGGCTCTTTTCGGGTCCCCCTCCGGTGGTGGTGGGCAGCGAGGTACGCAGTGGCTACCATGATTGCAGCCTGCGGCATTTTCGGGATGCTGTTGCCGTCGGCGTCCATCTCCATGAAGGATGTGTGGAGGGTTCGGGTCACCTCACGGCGCTCCTTGGGATCCATGTTCTCCATCCGAGAGCGGTGCTTGTTGCCTTGGTTACCGTTCGAGCTGGAGCCGATGCCCATGGCGGAGAGCGCGGCTCGTCTCGCGCTGGACTCTGAGGCTTCTTGCTTGCGTTTGTCAAGCACCTCCTGCATCTTGACCTGCTTCTTGTGCTCCTCAATCAGGAGCAGATGGTAGGCCATCAGTAGATCCTGGGAGGAGTCTACAGGCAGGACTATGTTGCCCGCCACGGCGTTGCGGGCCTAGGCCCATCCTTCTTTGCTAAGGCGGATGACATGGCCGTTGTTGTCCCCTTCGGGTGGGGGGGACTGGCTTCTTCTGTTCCCGCCTCTTTGATCTGGCGGGTTAGGTGTCGGGTTGGGCGGCGGGTTGGGCGCCTGCTGGTCCACATCGCTCTGGATGACTACGGCACATTGGTAGCGTTCGTAGATTGGTCTGCTGCTGCCGCAGCTTTCGGATCCGGAACTGTAGGTCCCTTCATCCGATGGCGGATCGCACAGATCGGAGTTGCAGCTGCTGCTGTCGTAGGAATCATCTGTTGATGATGTTGTGCGTAGCACAGGGTGTGGGGTCCATGAAGCGAGCCTGATTGATGGTAGGGGCACCCGCTCAGGGAGGCGGAGGGTGCTGGTTTGCCCCACCTGGAAGCAGAAGCTCCCGAACAGGATCTCGAGTCCGTCACCTACGGGCTCGAAGTCCTTCATGGTGGCCGGTGAGTGGGCGGTGAAGTCGAAAGAGCCGAAGAGGAGGTGACTCTCTGTCGCCGCAGAGTTGTAGATCGACCGGGTTGGGACCGTCACGATCGCACAATCAGCGCCCCCGATTCCCACAGACGGCTCCAATTGACGAGGTTTGATCTCATCAATGCCCATTGTTATGGACTTGGGTTTTGGAGAAGATTGGGATGCTGGAGATCGTGGAACGGTTAGCAATCAAGCAACACGGGGACACAAGGTTTACCCAGGTTCAGGCCCCCGGAGGGAAAACCCTACTCCTGCTTGTCTGCTCTTGATTATGGCGGAACCGAAGGTTACAGGGGTGCGCAGATGCAATCTGGCGTGGAGGTGTGTATGCGAAAGCATGAGGAGAAGATCTAGGTCGTGCCCTCCTAGCCTTTATATAGACTCAGGCAGGTCCCGGGCATAGACCTAGTCGGTTACAGGTTCTAGGGTTTTACCCCTTTGAATTTCCTATCTACTCTAGTCTTGCTCTCCAAGGATCCGAAAGCGGCATGGGCCTTGGCCACCCGAAAATCTTCATGGGCCGGCGTATAATTGACGTGGGCCTTCCTTAGGCTGGACCAGGTATGCTGAGATCATGTACCCGTGTGGTATAACCATGTCACCATGGAGTCTATATTTTGTGTTAGAGAAACGCCTGGGCTGCTAGCCTAAGCCATGACTAATCATGGTGGAAACTTCAGCATCACCATAGTGAGCTATATATGAAGCATCCTCAATAAAAAGCTATGCACATAGCAAATAAAAAGATCGCTGAGATGCTCATTGTTTGCTTGCCTTGTCATTTTGGTTATGGGAAAGCTCCTGTACCATGTGCAAGGGGTACCCCGTTGGCGGTTCTCTATGATACACATGTACTTACAATGACAAGAACTTACCGGTAACTAAAGTCAAGTAGCATGAGGATTGGCCCTCATATTCAAGGGACATGAGATTGCCAACTTATATTTCGTCAAGCATATACTCCATTCTTGTTCACTTTAACCTTAATAATCTCAAGATGCCTATGATAGGGGCAATGAGGGATCAAAGCTAGAAAGTACCATAATCTTTTGAAAGCTCTTTATGACTTGTAATCCCTGCTTCCCTATATGAAGGGACCTTTCTCCTATTTCTAAGTTGAGTCAGTAAACCTACTTCCTCTCTATCTCCAGCAAGCATTTGAGTTGTGGTGTTTCAAGCATTCATATATTCAATCATGTTCTTTATCTTCCTTGTTTGCACAAAACTCTTATCTATTGAGTATTACTTTGAAAGCCTTCATTGAAAAACCTTTTTGAGCAAAGAGTTCTCTAGTTTGAAAACTTCTACAAAGATTTATTTGTGAAACTATTTGTCATATGTTCTCTGACCAAGAACAAGAGTTTGCCAATTCCAATTATGATTTATCTTTATGCATCTCTATTGTGACTGTTGTACTTGGTTGCAAAGCTAAGTTATATAATGGTGAGTTGTTTTGAGTTGTGCAATGGTAAGTGTGATGCTTCTTGTTCGTATTCTTTTATAGACACTTCACTCCATAAACCTGTGGACATGTTTACTGAGCTCAGTTTCGCTTGGGGACAAGCGAAGGTCTAAGCTGGGGGGAGTTGATACGCTCAATTTGCATCACCTTTCTATATCATAATTTACCTCTATTCATTTATATATGTCTTATTATGAGGTATTACTTATGGCTTTTCATATGTTTATGCATGTTGGATGATTCTTGGAGGATGAGTTGCCGGAGTCTGGATTCTGATGGAAAATAAGGTGTTTCGGTGCAATTTCGCGAAGATTAGAAAAATACCAGAAAAATATGGGAAAATCTTATTTTTCCAGAAGATTGAGGAAGCCAGAAGGAGGAGCGAAGAGGGGCCGTAGGGGGCCCACACACCCCTAGGCACGGGTCCCCCCTGGGTTGCGCCTAGGGCAGGTGTGGCCCACCTGCCCGGCTCCCGACTCCGCCCCTTCGCCTATATCTTCCCTACGAAACCCTAAGGCCAGGAGAGGGACCACAAATAGATTTTCGCTTCCTCTGGGGCGCGAAAAACACCGAGAGAGAAAGATCTCTCCGACAAACAAATTTCTGCTAGGGGAATTCCTTCCCGGAGAGAGGAGACCGTCGCCATCAACACCATCATCAAGCTAGGCTTCATCGCGATCATCATCATTCACACAATCATCTCCACCAGCACCATCATCACCACTCCGTCCTGTTGTAACGATTGTGTTGGATATTGCTTTAGTTCTTAGGGGAAACTTTCCCGGTGTTAATTACTATTGTAGTTGATGCTTGTGAGTGGAACCATTGGATTATTGTTTATGTTCAGATTGTTATCCATTACCATATCATCTTTGATCTTGATCCATATGATGTCTTGTGAGTAGTTCGTCGTGTTCTTGAGGACATGGGAGAAGTCATGTTGTTAGTAGTGAATTTGTGTTGAGTTATTATTCAATGGTTTAGTATATAAGTTGTGGTGCTATTCTTCTAGTGGTGTCATGTGAACGTCGACTACATGATACTTCACCATTTATGGGCCTAGGGGAATGCATTGTGTATTTGGCTACTAATTGTGGGGTTGCCGGAGTGACAGAAACCTGAACCCCCGTTAGGACACCTTTGCACAAGGGAGTATAGGATCTAAGAGTTTAAGGTTGTGGTTAGATTTATATCTTAATTACTTTCCTGTAGTTATGGATGTTTGCAGGGGGTTTAATCACAAGTATGTATTAGTCCAATTAAGGTCGGTATGTTAGCACAGGTTCACCCACACAACACTTACAACACCAGAGAAGAGTACTCAGCTATTTGAAGCGAAAGCACTTGACAGAATTCCCATGTGTCCTCGAGAACGTTTGGTCCTTATAAGTATTTCCACCGACTTGTCCTTTGCTAAGAAAGGATTGGGCCAGTTGCTCCATTTGTTTGTTGTCTTTATTACTTGTTCTTTGTTTTGTTGCCTTATCATAAAACCACTAAAATCCGTTTGCTAAGTATTCACAGGGATTTCCTGCTCCATACCACTGTTCAACACCTTCTGCTCCAAGTTGGGATCGACACTAATATTTATCGAAAGTACTGCGATACACCCCCTATACTTGTGGGTCATCAAGACTATTTTCTGATCCCAGCTTTCAATGCTTGCAAATGGTTAGATCTTTATTGTGAGGGTGCATGTCACCTCAAAAATTATTCTTTTATCACTTACCTACTCGAGGACGAGCAGGAGTTAAGCTTGGGGATGCTTGATACGTCGGGCACGTATCTATAATTTTTGATGCTCCATGCTTGTTTAGTATCTACTTTGCTTTGCTTTGTCTACACTTTAAGGTGTTTTTTACATGTTTTCTGGTACGAACCTATTAACAAGTTGCCACAGTGCCAGTTGCCTGTTTTCTGCTGTTTTTGGTTCTAGAAAAGCTAGTAAGGAAATATTCTTGGAATTGGACGGGACAAACGTCAAAGTCAATAACTTTTCGTGGGGAACAAGAAGTCCATAGGGGAGACGGAGAGGCGTGCCAGGGCATCCAGACCCCCCTAGTCGTGGGTGGGCCCTGCCCCATGCCTAGGAAGGGTGTGGGGACCCTGGCCGCCGCCTCGGCCTCCCGCGTATTATTTCATGTCACCTCAAAGAAAATAGTCTTGATGACCCACAAGTGTAGGGGGTGGCAATAGTCTTCGCGGGTAGTATTACCCAATTTATTGATTCGACACAAGGGGAGTCAAAGAATACTTGCAAGCCTTAACAACTGAGTTGTCAGTTCAGCTGCACCTGGAAATAGTTCTTGCTCACAGAAGTTTATCAGTAGCAACAGTTTGTAGTAGCAACAACAACAGTAGAACAAGAGAAATAGTAACGGTAACGGTAAACAGTAGGATTCGAGTGTGGTAGGCATAGGGATGGATGGACAGGTGTTGCATGGACGAGTCTAAACATGTAACTTCAAGATCTAGGGCATTGCAGATAAATAATAACAAGCATCCAAGTACTAAACAATACTAGGCATGTGCTCCAAATATAGGCATACGTGCTCGCAATGAGAACTTGCACAACATCTTCTGTCCAGCCAGCCCGTGTCAGCGGGGCCTCTAGGGAACTACTGGCAATTAAGGTGATCCTTTTAATAGAGCACCGGAGCAAGAACACATGTGATCCTCACACCACATCCATCCCCTTCGGTTGTCCCAATTATTGTCACTTTGGGGCCTTTGGATTCAGACAATGATATGTGTACACAACTTGCAGATAAGATCACAAATAATACTATCATAATGATTCAATAATAAGTTCAGATCTCAGATCATGGCACTCGGGCCCTAGTGACAAGCATTAAGCACAACAAGTTACAACAAAGTCAAATAGCACTAATAGAGATACTAGGCACTATGCCCTAACAATCTTATTCGATTACATGATAGAACCCATCCAATCCCTACCATCCCCAAGCCTACAGTGGGGGATTACTCACTCATGGATGAGGGAAACATTGATGGTCGATGGAGATGCGTTGGTGATGACGATGATCCTCTCCAAATTCCCCATCCCGGCAGGGTGCCAGAACGGAGTTTCTGGATCCAAATCTTGGTTTCTGGTGGCGGCAGCATAGCGAAACTCTTTCTGGAAAACTATGGACCCCCCCCCTCGGTTTTTAGGTCGAGAGAAAACTTATAGACACAGAGAGAGGCCGAGGGGGTGCCTGGGGTGGCTGCACCCTCCTAGGCATGGCCAGAGGTGGGCCCGCGCCTGGCAGGGGTGTGGGCCCCCCAGGCCCCTTCTCCGTCTCGTCTTCTGGCTCCATGGATCTTCTGGCGAAATATAATTTTTGACATATTTTCCGGAATTTTCCTGATAGTTCATTTTCTGCACAAAAACTAGACACCAAGGTAATTCTGCTGAAAATAGAGTCAGTCCGTGTTAGTTGTATCCAAATCACACAAGTTTAGAGTAGAAACAATAGCAAAAGTGTTAGGGAAAGTAGATACGTTTTGGACGTATCAACTCCCCCCAAGCTTAGATTATTGCTTGTCCTCAAGCAATTCAGTTGAAAACTGAGTGCGATAAAAGAACTTTCACGAACACATTTGCTTCACATGATGTAAATATTCTCAGCGCAGGAGTAATGCTTAGACAATTCATAATAAAGAGTATGCAACTAAGTCTACTCAATAGTCATTGCAAGCTATGAAGAGAAACCAACTCAATAATA
This sequence comes from Avena sativa, assembly GCA_916181665.1. Lineage (NCBI taxonomy): Eukaryota > Viridiplantae > Streptophyta > Magnoliopsida > Poales > Poaceae > Avena > Avena sativa. The sequence continues at coordinate 171,241,835 of OV702282.1, forward strand.
AGGAGTAGCATGAAACATAAACATAAGCAACATTGCAATGCTCATAATAAGGTATGATAGATTGGTATCTCGCTTGCCTTTGTTTGTAGAGCACAATATAAATGCCAAGGCACCTCTGAATTTCAAGTGAAGACTAGAGATAAAGATATCAGAGATAGAAGCATCAAAGTCATGACATAATTAACCAAGTTTTGGAACAAACACAAGAATGACAACTATGCTCTCAAGAAGGTGCTCATAGAATAAGTGGTGACTCAACAAGGTTGTGAAAATGGTTTTGTAAAGTTTGAAAGGCTTCCAAATGCTGAAAGGAAGGTACTCATTAGCTTTGAGCTCTCATTGCCCCTATCATAGGCATCTTCATATGGTTAAGGTGAAAGTGAGGTCTAATATGAGTTATATGCTTGACAGACCATAAACTGGAAATTCCAAGTCCCTTGAGTACGAGGGCCGCTCCGCATGCTACTCAACTTTGGTTACCTGAAAGTTCTTGTCATTGTACATACATGCATATCATAGAGAACCGCCAACGGGATACCCCTTGCACATGATACAGGAGCGATCCCACGATCAAAATGACAAGGCAAGCAGACAATGAGCATCTCAGCAATCTTTTTATTTACTATGTGCATAGCTTTTTATTGATGATGCTTCATAAATGCTCATTATAGTGAGGCTGCAAGTTTCCACCATGATTAGGCATGGCTTAGGCTAGCGGTTCAGGCGTTTCTCTAATACAATGTATAGACTCCATGAACTCACAAGCTCCCTTTTTATTTCACACCGACGGCATCTGCAAACAAAAGATCAAGGTATCAACTGGATGAGATATCTAAAAAGTGTTGAAAGCTGAGGCAAAATAAATCATCGAGGCTTACTGACTATTGATTAGTCATATGCATGCGTGAGCATGTGCCAAGTCGATTCACATGTGACTTTTAGAGGAAGATACCACAATATCATACCAAAGTATGAATAAAACAATGCAAGCAAACATTCATATGACATGCTACAAACTATTAGCAAGCTGGAGCTAATCACAAGCAAGCAAGAACTACTAAGCATCCATAATGACATACACCTTACACAAACAAGCTAAGAATGCTCACAATGATGAGTATATGTACAAAAATGAAAACAAATAGAGTTTGTTACCAGCCTCTTACCACTCCTCAAGTTGTCTTAATCTTCATTATTGTCCTTCACTTGTGCGACTTGAATAATAACATGAAACCAAACTCCACTTAGGACGGCTGAACCCTGCAAAGAACTCAAAAAACAAAGAAGAACAACAAATATTTTTGGTGTTTTCGTTTTTTCTTAGAAGACAAACAACGCAAAACCAAAAGAAGCAAAAGAAAACCAAAAACAAAAACTAAGACGCTCCAAGAACAACACAATTGTGCATGAAACAATAAAAACGAAGTGTCTAGAAAGACCTAAGATTTTTATTGATGAAGAAGGGGATGCCTTGGACACCCCCAAGCTTTGATGCTTGTACCTCTTAAATATTTCTTGGGGTGACACAGGGTGCCCCCCAATCTTGATATTTTGTCCATTCTTCATCTCATTACATCATTCTCTCTCTACACCTGAAATTTTTCCTTCCTACAAAACTTCACACAATCTTCATTAGCAACATTAGTGTATTCAAAAGATAATAGACCTTCGGGTTTAGCTTTGGTACAACAAAACTTTTCACTAAAAACACAAGCTACTGTAGCAACTCCTTCAAAAAGCTCAATTCCCCAAAAGAGAACTCAAAAAGAAATCAATAAGAAGCAAATGCAAATAATGGCAGAAATTTGTCAAAACAGACCAGCAGGTAGAAACCGATTTTTTCGAAAATCTTTTGTTGCTCAAATCAAAAAGTGTTGAACTAACGAAAGTTAGATAATATACTGGAGGATTTATTTGTAAATTTTCAACTCAATCCAACTTACAGAGACTCCTCACGAATTTTTATGGTGGAAGACAGAAATCTGTTTCGGGACAGCAACTCCCCACATCTTACTTTCCTCTCATTAGAGGTCATTCTTGGCACAAAAAGCAAACGAAAAGGATAAGGGGAGGTTATTACTGAAGTAATAACTTCCAAGACTCAAGGAAACTCTTGGGTTATCTCCAAACAAGTACTTTTCTTTAACGCCTATAAGTTAGGCACGACGAAGAGCAAAGATTGGAAAGGAGAAAAATAAAAATGAGCAAGTATAACCACAGTGAAAGCATTACTTTGTTTATTATAATCCTTTTGTTAGCAAGGCTGATCAAGTCTTGTTTCCAAAACAATCTTATATGAAACAAAACTTTGCATTCCACACGGTGATTATGTTACCTCATACTTGATAGCAATGGTCTCAATCATAATAGTTTCAAAATTTTCTTGTGGAATGGGGCAATATATTTCTCCAACCTTGATGCTCTCAAAATTTTCAATGGAATTCAGGCAATAGATCTTAGCAACCTTCTTGGGGAAATAGACAGTATGCTCTTTGTCATTAATATTGAATGTTACTTTCCTTTGATTACAATTGATGACAGCACCTGCAGTATTAAGAAAAGGTCTCCCAAGAATAATAGACATATTATCATCTTCAGGCATTTCAAGCATAACAAAATCAGTCAGAACCAGGCAACTATGAGCTACCTGAACATGAACATCCTCACATATACCAACATGAATAGTAGTTGACTTATCAGCCATTTGCAAAGATACATCAGTTGGTATCAACTTTTCTAGCTGGAGTCTCTTGTAGAGAGAGAAAGGCATAACACTAACTCCAGCTCCCAAATCACATAAAGCAATTCTAACATAATTGTTCTTAATAGAGCAAGGAATAGTTGGTATACCTGGATCACCAAGTTTCTTTGGAACCTTACCATTGAAGGAATAATTAGCAAGTAGAGTAGAAATCTCCTCATTAGGAATCTTCCTTTTATTAGAGACAATATCCTTCATATACTTTGAATAAGAAGGCAATTTAATAGCATCAGTCAAAGGAATTTGCAAAAATAAAGGTTTCATCCACTCACAAAACTTATTGTAGTGTTCTTCCTCCTCTGACTTGTGTTTCTTACCTGGAAAAGGCATAGGTTTATGCACCCAAGGTACTCTCTCTTTACCATGTTTATTAGTAATAAAATCTTCCTTTGTGTACCTAGTGTTCTTAGTGTGCTTCTCAGTTTCTTCCTCAACTTCCTCCTTATCAGGAGCATCATTTTTATCATTACCACTCTCAGTTTTAGCATCAGAGACATATATACTATTAGGATCTACAGCAGGTTCAAGTGGTTCCTCAACTATCTTATGTTTCTTTTTCTTTCTCTTACGAGGACTACCACCACTCTCACCTTGTTGAGAATCCTGCTCAATTCTTTTGGGGTGTCCTTCAGGATATAAAGGATCTTGAGTAGCTACACCACTCCTAGTTCTAATTCCATAATCATGTTTATCTCCTGAGGCATTAACTAGCATATCCTTTTATACCTTAGCAAGTTGATCAAGTTGGATTCGAACCATTTAAAAGTGTTTACAAAGCATTTTAATATCATTAAAAGTTCTTTCCGCAATATCTTTCAACTCATTGATAGCTCTAGAGTTTTCCAATAAATGATTCTGAACTTGTTTATTAAAATGACCTTGTTTAACAATAAAAATGTCAAGTTCCTCTAAACATTGATCAGGAGGCTTACCATAAGGAATATCACCTTCATCAAAGTGTTGCAGAGAGTGTACCTCAATAGTGGATGAGTGGGGAATTGGATTACATGATTTTTCTATAGGAGATAGATTCTTCACATCTTCAGCTCTAATACATTTCTCCTTTAGACACTTCTTAGCTTCCTTCATCAATTCATCATTTAATGCAATAACTCCCCTCTTCTTTGGTGTTGGTGTTGGAACTGGTTTAGGCATAACTCTTGCTTATTTTGGCCATTAATTCTTCAGCATCTGTAGGAGTTCTTTTCCTGAAAACACAATCAACAAAGCTATCTAGGTATGTCCTAGAATCATCAGTTAGTCCATTATAATAAATATCAAGAAGCTCATTCTTAGATAATGGACATCCAGGATGTGCATGAATCAAGGCACAAAACCTTGTCCATCACTCAGGTAATTTATTTTCTTCTCCTTGTTTAAAATCAAAAAGTCTCTGCAAAGCAGCATGTCTAGCGCTGGGAGGAAAAATATTTCTGAAAGAAAGAAGCAATCAAACAATCAGGGCTATCAATGGAACCAGGAGGTAATCTATTAAACCAAGATCTAGCTTCTCCTTTTAGTGAAAAGGGAAGATCTTAGTAACAAAGTACTTGCGCATCTTAAAATCATCAAAGAATAAAGCACTCATAGTAGAAAGCTCATTCATATGAGCCACAACACTCTCATTTTCAGTCCCATGGAAACGTTCTTTCACAACAATGTCTAAATAAGATAAATCAAGAGAGAAATTATAATCTTTATCTTTAATATATATGGGAGAGGTGGCAAACTTACGATCAGAGGATAGTTTAGGCATAATAGTACGTCTAGCAAGGAGACTCTTAATAGCACTAGTACCATGTGTGTTTCAGCACTCTTCAACAAAATCATCAGTGAACTCAATGTAACCATCATTAATATCATAACTCTCACTAGACTTAGGTGAGATACCAGGTGTAACATTGTCTTCACTAGGAGTTTTGGTATTTCCTAGACTAGCCATAGTAGCATCTAGAAAAGGACCTAATGAACCACTCGCATCAAGTACAGTAGAAGTAACATCATGAGTATCAAAAGCAGTTTCAGACTCAACAGTAGTAGAAGTGTGTGTAGCATGAGTATGTGGTGGTGGTGTAACAAGCTTACTTATAACAGACGGTGAATCAAGAGCAGCAGAGGTGTTTAGGATTGTACCTCTTCTTGTAGTAGATGGTAAAATAGGGAACTTTCCATCACGAGACTTCCCCATGATGAAAGGAGTAGCAGTGAACAATAATAGATCCAAGTGAACTTACAAATAAAGTTATGCTCCCTGGCAACGGCGCCAGAAAATAGTCTTGATGTCCCACAATTATAGGGGATCGCAACAGTCTTCGCGGGTAGTATTACCCGATTTATTGATTCGACACAAGGGGAGCCAAAGAATACTTGCAAGCCTTAACAACTGAGTTGTCAGTTCAGCTGCACCTAGAAATAGTTTTTGCTCACAAAAGTTTATCAGTAGCAACAGTTTGTAGTAGCAACAGCAAAGCAACAACAACAGTAGAACAAGAGAAGTAGTAACAGTAACGGTAAACAGTAGGATTCGAGTGTGGTAGGCATAGGGATGGATGGACGGGCGTTAAATGGACGAGTCTAAACATGTAACTTTAAGATCTAGGGCATTGCAGATAAATAATAGCAAGCATCCAAGTACTAAAAAATCCTAGGCATGTGCTCCAAATATAGTCATACGTGCTCACAATGAGAACTTGCATAACATCTTCTATCCAGCCAGCCCGTGGCAGCGGGGCCTCTAGGGAACTACTGGCAATTAAAGTTGTCCTTTTAATAGAGCACCGGAGCAAAGCATTAACACTCCGTGAACACATGTGATCCTCACACCACAGCCATCCCCTCCGGTTGTCCCAATTATTGTCACTTTGGGGCCTTTGGATCCGAACAATGATATGTGTACACAACTTGCAGATAAGATCACAAACAATACTATCATAATGATTCAATAATAAGTTCAGATCTGAGATCATGACACTCGGGCCCTAGTGACAAGCATTAAGAACAACAAGTTGCAACAAAGTCAAATAGCACTAATAGAGATACTAGGCACTATGCCCTAACAATCTTATTCGATTACATGATAGAACTCATCCAATCCCTACCATCCCCAAGCCTACAGCGGGGGATTACTTACTCATGGATGAGGGAAACATTGATGGTCGATGGAGATGCGTTGGTGATGATGATGGCGATGATCCTTTCCAAATTCCTCGTCCCGACAGGGTGCCAGAACGGAGTTTCTGGATCTGAATCTTGGTTTCTGGTGGCGGCGGCATAGCGGAACTCTTTCTGGAAAACTATGGAACCCCCCTCGGTTTTTAGGTCGAGAGGCAACTTATAGGCGCAGAGAGAGGCCGATGGGGTGCCTGGGGTGGCTGCATCCCCTAGGCGCGACCAGAGGTGGGACCGCACCTGGCAGGGGTGTAGGGCCCCAGGACCCTTCTCCCTCTCGTCTTCTCGCTCCGTCGATCTACACCACAATCTCCATCGCTGTTGCTGATTCCCATGATGAGGAGGGAGTAGTTCTGCCTCGAGGCCAAGGGCTCTACCAGTAGTTATGTGTTTATCTCTCTCTCTCTATGCATGATCTTATTATGATCATGAGCTTTGTAATCAAGTAGATCTACTCTGCTACTCAAGTGCTTTAATCAATCTCCGGCTCTCCCCACGTGTGTGAAGGTGACAGCGTGCACACCGTGTGGCACTTAGGCTATAGATCACATAAATACTTGTCATGAGTTATATTTGGAGTTGGATGTCTCTATGAAATTGTGGTGTTTGAAGGAACCATCTAGCGCTCAAGGTGACAGTGTGGGGTTATCTAGATGGGGATTGCAAACTTTAAGGAGTGCTTTTGTAGCCCTACCGTGGATTAGAGTTGTCCAACCGAAGAGTAGTTTAGAGTAGTATCATGAAGAGAAGATATTTATATGAGAGTGTTCACTAGTGAAAGTATGATCCCTAGGCCTTGCTTCTAAGTATTGAAACACCATTTACAACTAGATCTGTTGCATGTTTGCTTGCTTCCATCTTTATTTCAGATTGCCTTCAGTCTCTCCCACGTCAACAACAAGCCAGAAATCTCTTTTCTGGCACCGTTGCCGGGGAATCTACATGACAACTTCAATATTTTCCTCCCCGTTAGAAGCTCTTTTCTGGCACCGTTACCACTTATAATCATCCATATCACTTGTATTTCACTATCTCTTCGCCGAACTAGTGCATCTATACACTGACAAGTGTATTGGGTGTGTTGGGGACACAAGAGACTTCTTGTATCTTGATTGCAGGGTTGCTTGAGAGGGATACCTTTGACCACTCCCTCCTTGAGTTTGATAAACCTTGGGTAATCCACTTAAGGGAAACTTGCTGCTGTTCTACAAACCTCTGCACTTGGAGGCCCAACAACTGTCTACAATAATAGAAGTGCGTAGACATCAGGTAACACAATTGTTTCTTAGTATTTGGAAGATATCATAGTTTATTAAAATAACATAGTTTGCAATACTTTGACCTGTTTGGCTGGCTACAATAAAATACCGTAGTTTTGAAACCATGGTATAGCAAAAACTGTGTTATTTTTGCCTTATTAAAAAAGATGTCCTTTCCTGAACATTGTGGTTTTGTTAAGATTGGAGTTTCTCATTGCCAGGCGTAGCGATACCATGGTCTTGGAATACTTTGGTTTTACAAAAATTAAGCAGCCAAATCGAGCCTAATTTTGGCGGATGGATAGATCGGGGTATCAGGGTAAGCTTCCAAGCACCTTGGATCTCTCATTTACTATTCGCTGATGATTTTATAGTCTTTTTGAAAGCTGATGTCCGTAGTGCCCATCATTTAAACGATATCTTGGAGATCTATAGCATGGGATCGGGACAACGTGTGCGAGAAATGAGTTTGAAACAACTCATAGCAATGGTTTATGCTCCAAATTAATGGCGATTATGTCCAAGTACTGGTGGAGTGGATCAGTTGGCAAAAGAGGCATGCATTGGCAGGCATGGGAAAAAATGTCTTGCTAAAGGAAGAGGGGGTCTTGGTTTCAGAGACCTATAAATTCAATGATGCTATGTTAGGGAAGCAAGCTTGGCGACTTCTTGTTAACCCTAACAACCTATGTACAAGAGTTCTAAAAGGACGGTACTATCTGAATGGTGGTATCCTGTCAGCCGGTTGTCCACATAGTGCCTCGAAAGTGTGGAGGGCAATTATCTGTGGAAGAGAGGTGCTGAAACAGTGCCTGGTTCGGCGGGTTGGAGATGGTGCTGATACTTTGATTTGGAAGGATCAGTGGTTGTCGGGTGTTCCAAGTCGTAAACCTCTTGTTCAAAATTCAGAGTCAAATCTGACCTTTGTGGCTGACCTTATTGATCAATCCATGGGGCTTTGGAACGAGGTAGTGTATCAGACTCTTGGTCCTATGGAGGCGGAAGCGGCTCTTCGCTTGCCATGATCTCGGCGAGAGAGGGAGGATTTTTGGGCCTGAAATGAGGAGAAGACAGACGTCTATACGGTGCGCTCAGCGTACCGTTTGTTGTTCCAGGACAGGATCGATGTTCCTGAGACGTCAAACTCTGCATTCCTTTGGAAGAAACTTTGTCAGCTTAGAGTGGTACCGAAAGTACGGGTCTCTTGTTGACGTGCCATCCAGAAGACATGTAATGAAAAATGGTACGTGCAAGCTATGTGGGCATAGGGAGGAGACGTTATTTCATGCTCTGGTGCACTGTACTCATGTGAAGCAGTTCTCGGCTGCTGCATTTGACCACTTCAGTTTATCCTTTCCAAGATTGCATCCAGCCTCTTGGTTGCAAGATCTGTTGATGGGCTCTTTGTCCCAGCGGAACAAATACCGATAGCTATGACAATTCTGTGGTGCATTTGGACTAGCCGAAATAAATTTGTTCAAGGGAAGGAGAAGTACCAGCCACTGGGCTTGATGAAGCTGGTTGAAGAACATATGTCCATGCTGGAGCTCACGCTAAAGAAAGTAGCTTCGCCGAAGCCTATGATCAGATGGCAGCGCCCATCGCTTTGCTGGTGTGTGGTAAACACTGGTGGCTCCTTCAATAGTTGTTTATCTGTAGCAGGGTCGGGATATGTGATACGTGTGATTCGGCCACCTTTTTGGAAGCGGGCTGTCGGAAACACGGGCACGTTGATGATCCTTTCATCATCGAGTTGTTGGCATGTCGCGAAGGCATTGAGGCGGCGTCGAGACTGGGAATCACAAAGCTTCTGATCCAATCTGAGTGCAGTACATTGGTCGACTGTTGGAAGATGGAGAAGGAACAAAGATTTGTTGGTGCTCATATCCGTGATGGAGATGAAGGATTTATGCAAATCTTTCCAGGAGGTCAAACTTCTTCATATAAGTAGAGATGCTAATAAAACGTGCATTTGTATGCCAAAGAAGCCTTAACCGTAGCTATTTTTAATCGCTTTGACCTAATACCTAGATTTCTGGCTGATGTTATTGAGTCTGAGTGTAACCGTTGTCCCGCTTAATAAAACAGTAAAAGAAACATAGAGCCTAATTTATTTAGTGATCAAGACGCCAAAATGGAAGCTAGCGGTGGTGGCAAGAGTAAAAAAAATGACCGAGAAAGGAAGGCAAGAAAATCAAATTTTGTTTTTAGAAAAAGACATTTGCTTGAGAAATTCAAGTTTCCCTGTAGTAGTACGTTTTCTTGGAAAAGAAGAAGGCTGGGACGCGTGGCACGGTATGGATGGATGGCGCGGCATGGGATCCTCGGCGTGGGAAGCGTAGCCGATGGAGAAAATATCTCGCAAAACCCACTTGGCCGCCCTGGCATATTCCCCCAAACCCCGAGACGCCGCCCACCAGCCGCTGCCATGCGGGGCCCGGCCCAACCCCAATCCCTATCCTGCGCGTGCGCGGCCCTCCGTCCGATGCGATCAGGACGGGCACCTACCGCTATAAAACCCCGCCCCCCGGCAGCCCCCTCCTCCTCATCGCTCTCGGGGTTGGCTTCTCCTCCCCTTCCGGTTCGGTTCTGGTTCGGGTTCGGGTCCGAGAGTAGCTAGCTAGCTAGGGTTCCGTAGGAGTTCCGGGAGAGATGGCAGACGGCGGCGTGGAGTACCGGTGCTTCGTGGGCGGGCTCGCCTGGGCCACCGACGACCGCGGCCTCGAGACCGCCTTCAGCCAGTACGGCGAGATCCTCGACGCCAAGGTCAGTATCCCCTCCGATCTGCCCCAGATCTGATGCTCCGCGTGCTAGATCTAGGCTTTCTCCGTGCTGGATCTGATGGAATTCTTTCTGATTTGTTTGTTTGCTTGTCATGCAGATCATCATGGACCGTGAGACCGGCAGGTCCCGCGGGTTCGGGTTCGTCACGTTCTCCAACGAGCAGAACATGCGTGACGCCATCCAGAACATGAACGGCCAGGACCTCGACGGCCGCAACATCACCGTCAACGAGGCCCAGTCTCGCCGCTCCGGTGGCGGAGGCGGGGGCGGCGGCGGCTACGGCGGCCAGCGCGGCGGAGGTGGCGGCTATGGCGGTGGCGGCGGCTACGGAGGCGGCGGTGGTGGCGGCTACGGCGGTCAGCGCGGCGGCGGTGGCGGCGGCTACGGCGGCGACCGTGGTGGCGGCTACGGAGGCCAAGGCGGCTACGGCCAGGGCGGCGGCTACGGCCAAGGCGGCGGTGGCGGCTACGGCGGCCAGCGCGGCGGCGGCGGCTCCGATGGGCAGCGGTGGAACTAAGCGGTGGTCGGGCTGGAGCGTCCAGTTATCTTCGTCGTCGTCAAAAGTTATCCCCAGTTTTTTGTTATGCATCTGTCGTCGTGTCGTGTGGTTGCTATCTGTGTCTGTGTTTTTGATCGGGAGCTCGAGTGTTTGGGTCACAAGTTGCTAGAGCTGGTTCCGCGAGGAAGAATATCGATCAAGCCTTAAAGTCAGTCGTGTGTCAGTTGTTTCGAGATGCAATCCCCTTCCTCTCACTGGATTGGGATGTGATGTGTTGGAACTCAGTCTTACCTTTGAATGAATCAGTCCGTGGAAATTTGGAAATTGCTTGAAATCCTGTTCTGTCAATTTGCAATCGATTATGTTTATTTGATTACGTTCTGTTCTGATGATGATTGCAAGAATACCTGACCTGTTGCTGGGAGTCAGTTGCAATACTTCCTGATTGCTTTCTGTTTCTTTTGTGGCATCTGTACATGCCCTGTTCGAGAAGATAGAAAATTCAATTACAAATTATAAGCATCTCTGTTGATCTTACACATTGCAAATTAAGCATCCCTGTTCACCCTGTATGTTCAACTGATCTGCAAAGCCACTGATAATGCTACTGGTACATATGAGAATTGTCATACCAATAGGAGTAGAAATTATCCATGTACTGATCTACTACTACAAGACATTGCATATCACAATTTGCATCCCAAATTATCCATGTACTGATCTACAAAGCCATTTATGTATATGACTGTCTCAGTCGAGGACGTAGATGCGAGATGCAATGTCCTGAACCAGCCAGTCAAAACCCTGGAGCAGACCGTCCCCGGTGTAGGCGCTGCAGCCGATGATCTTCCAGTGCCGGTCCCTGTTCATCACCTCCAGATTCAGAACCTGAAACACAAACACACACAAGGAAAACTTAACAAAATACTTGAGGTGTCATGCTTTTGTCGGAACTATTATCCGAGATTTCGACCATCTTTGTCCAGGAAAAATCAGTCAGACTTGGTGCTCTAGATCTGTGCCAGGTCACAATATGAACATGACTCCAGCTAAGAAAGAATTTTGACCAAGAGGTCTGCCAGTACAAATACATACTGGAATATACTTTACCTTGGCGATTTCGTCGGGCTTCAAAGCGCCCTGAATGTCTTGCTTATTGGCAAAGACTAACAGCGATGATCCAGCTAGTCTCTGTAACAAAAAAAAAATCAAGGTTCACTTCAGAAGATCTACACCCGAATCATCCAACAAGGTAACACATAGAGTGAACACAGACATGCTGGGTACTCGAATTTCCAGTCTTAAGACTGTCCTGACACAGAACCACTAAGCAGCAACGAGCAACCAAACCTTTAGGTTTCGGCTAAATTATGCGAAGCAAACTCAAAGACAAGTTACACTAAAACAAATTACGAGTGTTATTGGACAGGCAGGTTACCTCTTCTTTAAGGAGATTGTGGAGCTCAGCGCGACAGTCATCCAGCCTTCGGACATCAGAACTATCAACCACCCAAACTAGACCGTCAGTCTGCTCAAAGTAGTTCCTCCAATATGAACGGATGGTCTTCTGTCCCCCGACATCCCATATGTTCAGCGAGTACCTGCAATGATTACCATGTTATCAATTCTTGGCAATCTATTGGACTTTTTTCATATTGATTGTACTTGCTGCATTTTGACAATAAAGATTCTTGACTGATACTACAACAGATGCAGAAAAATGCAGCTCTCAACTTTTAAGTAATTGCCTTTCTTACTTTGAACGCGAGAAGTACAAGCTAAACATGCAGGTTGTTTTGTAGTAGGATAACAAAGAACAGATGCAGAAATGCACCATCAAATTGCTTGATTCTGCCATTTGGTGTCACAATTGTCGTACTGTGTCTCTGAATCATGCATTTGCTGACTATAACTTGTAAAAGTTGCACCAGGTCAATGTTTAACTTTCATACTGTTGTCTGCCACTCGAAAACATCAATGCCAACATTACAGTTTGATGCTTGTGGGGCAACATGTTTCACTAAATTACCAAACATATCTATGAACGTCTCTGACTCTCCATGCTTGGATAATGAGCTTTTCCATAAGCACCTAGTTGCACAATTAGAGTACTATTGGGCCACCTACAGTTGATTTTAGCTGAAGCACTACATGTCGGTACTTTCCACTAGCATTAATCCAAATGATATTGATGACCATCAAACTACCAAATAACAAAGCTCACATTGCAGAATTGTTCCTTTAATTATCTTGGTGAAACCAAAAAGACTAGAGTATCATTGACATAACAGAATCTATGGCATAGTTGCAACCATTAAGATACATGATCTAACATAGCAGTAACCAACAGGATGATATGATACTAGTATTATCTATAATGTGCTGAAGGTACTGTGCAATCTCTTCAAACACATTTAGTTGATACAAGTGGCATTTTAGAGTTGGAATGATAAAATATAACATCAGCCGAAACAATCATTCTTATTCTGGCGTTTTTAACTTGATAAATAAACAAGGAATACAGTACATACTTTTGGTACTGGATGGTCTTGATATTAAAGCCAAGCGTAGGGCTAATGACACTAGTGTCCTCTCCATTTATCTTGAGCACAATTGTCGTCTTACCCGAGTTGTCCAGGCCACTGTAAAATTTAGCATGAGTGGAAATAAATCAAGAAGAACATAAAACTGAATGGAACAGGCCTAGAAAGTCAAGAAGCATTGCACCTCAACCACACAATCAAGAACAATAATACATTTGGATGTGAATCTTGGGGAGAACAAAAAAGGAAAAAGGAGTGGAACATGATGCTTACACCATGAGAATCCGCATCTCCTTTTCCTTGCGCTTGATTTTTCTGATGATGCTGAGGAGACCCATTCTTGAGGTAGCGAAAAGGAGGAATCAGTATAAAGTAAGATGAAGAGGGCAAACAGGTGCAGTCAAAGTTACTGATTGAAGTAAGGCTGCTATTGACTCCCTAGGTTCAAATTGAGTAATAAACTGTGCCATGAATTGGCAATGAAATGCAGTGACATAAATTTTACACTAGTGAAGGCAGAACATGGTTTGTGTTTATCACACAAACTCATGTATTATGCTGTGTTTGGATGTAGGAATTCGAGCTTAGAATTGAATTGGACTGAAAATTCTAAATCCAAGATGGAAAGGAAATGACCTCTAAATTCAATTTTCTATTGTTTGGGTGTGCATGCTATTTGCTATTGAAATCAAAGCATAGGACCCAATTCCAATTCATGTTTGGATGTACAAACCATGGAATTGTATGTTTTGTCAAGTTTGGACAATATAAACTTGTGTAGATGTATGAAAAATAGTATATGTATATTTGAATGCTTATATATTATTTTTCACACATAATAACATTAAAATATTCCACTGCTTTACGTTGCTGCTTTAAAAAAATTCTACTCCTACAACATGCCTAAGTCCTAACTGTGACCTTTGCTTGTAGCGTATCAATTCCCAAAGTCTCTCAATTTTTTGCTTGGAATATTCTTTATCTATGTGATCTAATTACACCCTATTCATGGCCGAACCATATCAAATTATGAGTGTGCCTAAAAGCTAATGTAGTATGCTTAAAAACGCCAGTTTGAACTAGCGAGTTGCCGGTGGCACACAACAATGACCACGAGCGATGTCTGCATATTTATCTGCATTCCACTAGTCGATCCCTACTCATATTGCACTCCTCTCTCTCGTCAGGTACAGCCGCACACTTCGCCTTCATAGCTTTCTAAACCGAGTGGCCATGTATGTACATTGGATTTTCTTCTGATACACACGGCACTCCAAGATTGTATACCTACAGTCATAACCCACAACAATATTCTGCACATCTTCCATGCCTTGCGCCACTATGATGGCAAATCTGAAACTGAAGAAACAGCATTCAGGTGCCATGCTTGACAGACTGACGTCCATGTCCATTTTCCCTGGTGAGCTACTGTATGCTGATGAAGATAAGCTGTTGCTGCGGCAGGACTGGCACTAGCTGAGGAGGGCCAGGGCCAGCTTGGGGAGGGCCAGGCCGCCGCAGCCATTCCCCTCCGGCCGTCGTTCATCAGACTTCGGGCTGGTCATTAGACCCAAGCTGGCAGCGTGCAGCTATAAAACGGCAAGTGCTCCAATAGAGGAAGTCGACGAGGATGAACTGTCTAAACTCATGTCCTTCTCTCTTCCTCGAAATAGGCTTTCGCCCCGCTTTATAAATAAAGCCAAACAGCCGAACCGATACAAGGTGATGAGGGGAACCTCTTACAAAGCATAAGAAAGATAAAAAAAGAAAGCACTAAGATGGCCGAACTCGCCAGCAAAGACGTCGGAATGAAGCCGAAGGATACCGGAGTTCCCCGACGACGTCCTTCTCTCTAAAACCTCTCCTCCCTGTAAACCTTCCTCCCCCCCCCCCCCCCCCACCTGTATGCTGATGACGATAAGCTGTTGCTGCGGCAGGACTGGCACTAGCTGAGGAGAGCCAGGCCGCCGCAGCCATTCCCCTCCGGCCGTTTTTCATCAGACTTTGGGCTGGTCATTAGACCCAAGCTGGCAGCGTGCAGCTATAAAACGGCAAGTGCTCCAATAGAGGAAGTCGACGAGGATGAACTGTCTAAACTCATGTCCTTCTCTCTTCCTCGAAATAGGCTTTCGCCCCGCTTTATAAATAAAGCCAAACAGCCGAACCGATACAAGGTGATGAGGGGAACCTCTTACAAAGCATAAGAAAGATAAAAAAAGAAAGCACTAAGATGGCCGAACTCGCCACCAAAGACGTCGGAATGAAGCCGAAGGATACCGGAGTTTCCCGACGACGTCCTTCTCTCTAAAACCTCTCCTCCCTGTAAACCTTCCTCCCCCCCACCCACCCCAAATACTCCCTGCTACTCTGAAATCTCTCCTATTTTTTTAGGGTACATCTTACCGTATATCAGTAAGCTGGAAACAGGCTACTGTTACAATAATTTTTTTAACTTTGCAATTGGGCAGAATTCAACTGTGCCCTGTTACATGTCCAAGACAAGGAACCTTGAAAAATCACGCCCACCATGAAACTATTCCTCCCATTGTTCATGTACATACAAGTAAGCACATAGGTTCACATCTTCAAATACCATTTCTAATTCTCAGGAGAAAATAAGAGAAACGCTGATCAGACTGTGCTCACATATTATCTCATTTTACGCTGCAGCTCCATTTGTTTATATCTTCACACAGATAAGAACTTTTTGTGCAAGCAGTAACAATTGGTGCTCTACAAGAACTTTTCCACAGAATTAGAACCACTAGATCGACCTATGCCTTGCGGGGGACTACAAGACACTGATCAGATAAACTTTTTCCGCTGAAATTATTGCTCCTGTCCATGTATGTGTTTGCCCACTTATATTGACAACTATTTGTTGATGCACAGTACTGATGTTTTTCTTTTAGACTGCTAAGGCAAGTTGCCTCACTAGACATTCATCTTCTCCTGTATTCACTGACTAGTGAAGGAATGCCGCTATAGGCTTACGCTGACCAATTCTTGTCAATTTAATACATGATTTACATATCTCACATGATCATGATCTGACTTCCAGTGACTAGACTTACTATGTTACCGGAACGATGTTATCAGTCATGGACAAGTTAAGTACTTGCATAGCAGTTGATTAGAACGGACATAAAAAGTAATTCAAAAGCCTCGTGCGCATAAACACAAACACTTGGCGGTCAGTGGCTCAGCTTTTTTAGAATGAAATGCATGGGTATTATTCTATTCAATTTTCCATCATCTAATTTTCAGAATGCCAGAATGTGTAGATCATCGAAGCGCCTAGTAAAGCTTCTTCGGTTAAGAGTTACGCCTTACCTTTTCAAGTTGTCAGTGCTGAGGTGCAAGAGATGCCGAGGGAGGAGCGATCAGTGGGCGGCGGCTTTGACTGTCGGGCGCCTGGGATTAGAAGCAGCTCGGCGAGGTAATAGAGGATCTTGATGCGGCGAGGGATTTCAGGTCTTGTTGGGCAGGGCACGTCGCCGGTGAGCGGGATTGCGGCGAGGCGACGGCCAGAGACAGAGGCCGGGATGGAGATGCAGCAGCTGCTTCTGAATCTGAGAGTGAGCTGTGTGAATAGGTGCGGTTGGGCAAGGGCTGTGGGATGGGCTATGGGCCGACGGTATTTCCTTCTCAGGCTCTGCTGTCAGAAGGCCCATCTTTTACAATATGCCAGTCCATTCACCCCCACAAGTTTTCTTTAAAACGAGTTCACCCCCAATTTTACTCAGAAACAATGGTGCAAATTTAACTCGGAAACTAAGAATGAGGAACACAGAAAATTATAAACATAATTTATAAAATGCAAAAATACAGCCTTAAAAAATAAATAAAATTGTGCCACGGCAAATTAACCGTATCAACCTTTTTTTTTGCTATTTCCATTAAACTCTAAATTGGGATAAAAACCTAAACTGCTATAGCGCCACTCTTGGCAAGCCTGAAGGAGATCTTTCTGCTGAGCAGGAAGCGAACTTTAAGAAAGCCGATACCATGTTTATGGCGGCTTTGTTCAGTGTTCTCGGGGACAACATTGTTGACCCTTATATGTCATTTGATAATGGCAAGGACGCGTGGGAAGCGCTCGAGGCCAAGTTTGGGGTCTCGGACGCTGGCACTGAGTTGTATGTCATGGAGCAATTTTATGACTACAGGATGGTTGATGAGCGCTCCGTCGTTGAGCAAGCTCATGAGATACAATCACTTGCCAAAGAACTTGAGCAGTTCAAGTGTTTCTTACCGGACAAATTTGTGACTGGTGGCATTATTGCCAAGCTTCCTCCTTCGTGGAGGAACTTTGCTACCTCTCTGAAACATAAGAGACAAGAGTTTTCCGTTACGGATCTCATTGGGTCTCTTCATATGGAAGAGAAGGCGAGAGCAAAGGACAAAAATGCTCGAGGACTTGAGGGAGGTTCTACTGCCAATTTAGTGCAGAGGAAAAACTTCCAATCCCACAAGTTCAAGAATAAGAACAAAACTGAAGGAAAGGGAAAGTTCGATGGCAAAAACAAGGCCACGCACTCAACCAACTTCAAGAAGAAAAATGATAAGAGGAAAGGCTCTTGCCACGTCTGTGGTGATCCTGGCCATTGGGCTCCTAGCTGCCCTAATCGCTTTGACAAGCGTCAACATGGGAACAGCGGCAATGCCGCTAATGTTGTTATTAGCGATACTGAGATGAAGGATGCTGGGTACGGTATTTTACCTACTATCCTTTCAGTATGTCATTCTCCTGATTGGTGGATAGACACGAGTGCTAATACACATGTATGTTCTGATATTTCCATGTTCTCCTCTTATCAGGTCTTAAGGACTTCTTCTGTGCTGATGGGAAACGGCTCACGTGCTTCTGTTCATGGTGTTGGTACGGTAGATCTGAAGTTTACTTCGGGGAAGACCGTACAACTGAAGAACGTGCAGCATGTTCCCTCCATCAATAAGAATCTCGTCAGCGGATCGCTTTTATGTCGAGATGGCTTTAAGTTGGTTTTTGAGTCCAATAAAGTTGTAATTTCTAAGTATGTACAATTTGTTGGAAAAGGTTATGAGTGCGGAGGTCTGTTCCGCTTGTCTCTGTCAGACTCATGTACTAAAGTTATTAATCATGTTTGCAATGATAATGAGTCCAATGTTTGGCATTCACGACTCTGTCATATTAACTTTGGTTGCATGACGCGGCTAGCCAATATGAGTTTAATTCCGAAATTTACCACTGTCAAAGGTTCTAAGTGCCAAGTTTGTGTGCAAGCAAAGCAACCCCGCAAGTCTCATACGGCTGCGGAACCGAGAAACTTAGCACCGCTAGAACTTATACATTCAGATCTTTGTGAGATAAATGGTGTGTTGACAAAAGGTGGAAAAAGATACTTTATGACGTTGATTGATGACTCCACTAGATACTGCTATGTTTATCTCCTGAAATCTAAAGATGAAGCTTTGAACTACTTCAAAATCTATAAAGCTGAGGCAGAAAACCAACTTGATCTTAAAATCAAGCGGCTAAGGTCGGATCGTGGTGGAGAGTACTTTTCAAATGAATTTGATTTATTCTGTGCGGAACATGGTATTATACATGAGAGGACGCCTCCCTACTCACCTCAGTCAAATGGGGTGGCCGAAAGGAAGAACCGCACTCTAACTGATTTGGTTAACACCATGTTAGATACATCGGGTCTTTCCAAGGAATGGTGGGGGGAGGCGCTAATGACTGCGTGTCATGTCCTAAACCGTGTTCCTGTAAAGGATAAAACCATGACTCCATTTGAGGAATGGGAAAAGAAAAGGCTTAAACTCTCTTACTTACGAACTTGGGGTTGTTTGGCGAAAGTCAATATTCCAATACCCAAGAAGCGAAAGCTTGGACCAAAAACCGTTGATTGTGTTTTTCTGGGATATGCTTTTCATAGCATTGGCTATAGATTTTTGATAGTAAAATCTGAGGTATCCGACATGCATGTTGATACAATTATGGAGTCGAATGATGCGACTTTCTTTGAGGACATCTTTCCTATGAAAGGCATGTCTAGCTCATCAAATCAGGAGATGACTAGTTCATCTAGTCAGGAATTTTCTATAATTCCTGAACCCACTATGCCAATAGAACACTCTGATGATCCTGTGGAGGATGACAATGAAGCTCCCAAAAGGAGCAAGAGACAAAGGACTGCAAAGTCATTTGGTGATGATTTCATTGTGTACCTTGTGGATGATACTCCCACTTCTATTTCAGAAGCCTATGCATCTCAAGATGCTGACTACTGGAAGGAAGCTGTCCGAAGCGAGATGGACTCCATCTTAGCTAATGGTACTTGGGAAATCACTGATCGTCCTTATGGGTGTAAACCTGTAGGATGTAAATGGGTGTTCAAGAAAAAGCTTAGACCTGATGGTACTATTGAAAAGTACAAGGCATGTCTTGTGGCTAAGGGTTATACCCAAAAGGAAGGTGAAGACTTCTTCGATACCTACTCACCTGTAGCCAAATTGACCACTATTCGAGTACTACTTTCCTTTGCTGCCTCACATGGTCTTCTCGTTCATCAAATGGACGTTAAGACAACTTTTCTAAATGGAGAGCTAGATGAGGAAATTTATATGGAGCAGCCTGACGGATTTGTAGTAGATGGTCAAGAAGCAAAGGTGTGTAAGTTAGTGAAGTCTTTATATGGTCTTAAGCAAGCTCCTAAACAGTGGCACGGGAAGTTTGAAAGAACTTTAACTGCTGAAGGCTTTGTTGTAAACGAAGCTGACAAATGTGTGTACTATCGCCATGGTGGGGGCGAGGGAGTTATTATGTGTCTCTATGTTGATGACATACTGATATTCAGGACCAACCTCGCTGTTATCGAGGAGGTCAAAGAGTTCCTATCTCGCTGCTTTGAGATGAAGGACTTGGGAGTGGCTGATGTAATTTTAAACATCAAGCTACTAAAAGATGACAATGGTGGGATTACACTGCTTCAGTCTCACTATGTGGAAAAGATATTGAGTCGCTTCGGGTATAGCGACTGCAATTCTTCTCCAACGCCTTATGATCCGAGTGTGCTACTTCGAAAGAATCGAAGGACTGCTAAAGATCAATTGAGATATTCTCAAATTATTGGCTCGCTCATGTATTTAGCCAGCGCTACTAGACCTGACATCTCCTTTGCTGTAAGCAAACTGAGCCGATTTGTGTCAAATCCTGGAGATGATCATTGGCATGCTCTTGAAAGAGTTTTGCGCTATTTGAAAGGCACTGCGAGTTATGGTATTCACTATACTGGGTATCCTCGGGTACTTGAGGGTTATAGTGATTCAAATTGGATATCTGATGCCGATGAGATTAAGGCCACAAGTGGTTATTTGTTTACACTTGGTGGTGGCGCTGTTTCCTGGAAGTCTTGCAAGCAGACCATCTTAACGAGGTCAACAATGGAAGCAGAACTCACAGCATTAGACACGGCCACTGTTGAAGCAGAGTGGCTTCGTGAGCTCTTGATGGACTTACCTGTGGTTGAAAAACCAATACCCGCCATCCCAATGAACTGTGATAATCAAACTGTGATCGTCAAAGTAAACAGTTCTAAGGATAATATGAAGTCATCAAGGCATGTGAAAAGGAGATTGAAATCTGTCAGGAAACTGAGAAACTCCGGAGTTATTGCGTTGGATTATATCCAAACATCTAAGAACCTGGCAGATCCTTTCACAAAGGGTTTATCACACAATGTGATAGATAATGCATCGAGGGATATGGGTTTGAGACCCACGCTATGAGTTGATCCCAGTGGCAACCCACTCTATGTGATCGGAGATCCCGTGAATTAGAGTTGGGAGACAAGCTGTTGGTCAGCTGAGAGGAGAGTATTCCCATATTATATTTACATCTCCATAAAGATGCAATACTCTCTTAATCTGCATGGCAGGTTGATATTTATCTTAATGTGTTCCAAGTGGCTTTTTATAAGCGGAGATGTTGTCCTGCAGAACATCTCTTGAGGAACACACCTATATGAGTCTGATTGTCAAACGTCGCAGGCCGTGTGAGTTGGGTGCTCTCTAGTAAACTCATGAAAGGCCCTGGAGTATGACGCATAAGCTCCAAACCGCGGGGAAGTCGACGGTAGCCTTGTACCGGTCTAGATTTTGTGTGAAACTAGCGCGCAGAAAACTTGTAGTTCAAGGCATAGTCTACTATTCAAGTTGCAAGCTAGTGTAGCATGAAGTTTAACGTGGAAGTTCAACTTAACAGTCTCCACTACACACCGGTATATAAAACAATGTTCTGGAAGAAAAGTGATGTGATGTGCCAATGAGACTTTGTGGGGAATTGTTGGAATTTGGTGTATATTGGGCTGTTCGCCCATTAGACAAATTCTGAAATTCTCTTTGGCCCACTTATGCATGACAGCATATGGCTGTGCTAGTGGTGCTAAAGTTTAGTCCCACATTGCTAGTTGAAGGGGAGTTGGACCACCTTATATAGTAGAGTGTTGCACCACTCACTAAGGTGTGACAAGAAGAGTAGCCCTCGTGCACTCCTCCTCCGACGCCGCCCGCCTCGCCACGCCACGCCTCGCCTCGCCTCGTCACGACGCGCGAGCGTGCCACGGGTTGCGGGAATCTCGCCGAGCCGAGCTTTATTTTGCTTGTTGGGAAAACTGATTATGAGTCATTAACGGACGCGTTAATTACAGCCGTTTCCAGTTTTTATGGACGTGGCTGTTACCGACTCGGACATGGGCTGAGCCCACGATCCTCCTAACCTGCACTATATAAAGCGTCCGGGCTAAACTTAATCGGTACGGTATCAATCCACTCACGCGCCTACCTCCAGAACCTTGCGCCGCCGCTTTCGTCTTCTCCATCCCGGCTTGCGGCGTGCACCGCAGATCGGGACAGTAGGCCTTCGGAACCCCGCCTCTCGTGAACCTGTACGGGTGAGGGACGATCAGGTTTTTGGGGAGCGCGACAGCGCGACTACTGGCAACCACGACGTCGTCCGACGGCGAGTTCCCGAACGACGACTTCTTCCCGGACGTCAGCGACCTCTTCGACAACCTCAACATGGGCGACGCTGCTGCGACCGCTACGGCTGCTATTCAGCCTACATTGTACGTGATGTTCAACTCTCTTTTTCTGATTATGCTAGAGTACTTTATTCTAGCGTTTGGTGTAGATGTGATAGGTTTATTTCCTATAGATGTAATCTGTTCATCTACTTTGCTGATCTGCATGATTGATTTTACTACTGTCTGTATGATCATGATTTATCAGTTTATTATTCGGATTAATTCATATGGATTATTGCTTATATTTCCAACACATATTCTTTTCTAGTATTAGAAACGAGTCAGTGGTGCACGTACGATCCTTTTTTTGAACCACGTACGATCCTTTCAATATGAAAGAAACAAAAACAATGCTGCAAATTGCAGGAACCAGTCAAACCTCACGATTTGGCGCTAATATTTATTTTGATCTCCACATCTAGGTTCAGATAATCAACTAACAACATGACCATATATATGTTTGATTTTAGTATTTTGTCAATCCATCGAGAAATATATCATCATGATCTTGAGTCTTCATAATTGTGAGAAAATCATCAGATATATATAGGTATATATTGCCAATCTCAAGATCTGGAAGCAAATCTTGTTGTTGATCACCAATGTTAGTCATTCCTATACATCCGTACATCAATAGATAATTAAGAATATGTATATAAATCAGCATCCAGCTAACCCATTATCTGGCATATATATATAGCCATATATTGCCAACAACCTCAAGATCTCGAAGCAAATCTTGTTGTCGATCACCAATGTTAGTCCTTCCTATAAATCCGTACATCGCATTAGATAATTAACAATATGTATATAGATCAGCGTCCAGCTAACCCATTCGTGTGGTGAGATATTAAAATCGCCATTATCTGATGTTGGTTTCGCAAAGAGAAAAAATGGTTCGAATGAATGATGTGCATGGTCAGTGACATGGCATCTTCTGATTTTTTTTTCATCTGATAGCACCAATCCAACTAACAAACTAATCTTTATTAATCAATCCTCTAACAACGACAACTATTCATTGTTAACTAAGTAAGATTTGTCTGGCTGAATGATTAATTATTAGCTCCAGGTCTACGCGCGCAGCATGCAAGGTGACATCTGTAACCTCCTGTTGCAGCTGACCGGGTTGCTAGTAGTTCACATTTATTAATTTGGTGCATGATATGAGTACTATTACTTAATAAGTTTAGCTTAATCCATCTATGTCTAACTTTCAAGAGATTTGTTGAGATACGGTGACGATTATGTATGTGCAGGTCTCCTTCACCCTGCCCGTACTTTTCAGCCACTCCACGTCAGTGATTAAACCCTTTTTTTTTGTCTTGGGGGCTTTTTCCCGAGAAGGAAATCTCAACAACAAAAATAGCTTCCTTAACAAGCACTCCCTTGGTTAACTAAAATATAAGATGTTTTGACATGAACAGATGAAGTAACTGTGGTTGTGATTCGGTTGGCTAGTGTGGTGGTTTATCTCAGGGATTAGAATTTCAATGAAACTTTTTTTGTTTGAAATCTCAACGGATTTCAAGATATTTTTCTCAGAATTTGTGGACTATGTTTAGATAAAATTCAAACGGAATTCAGATGAAACAATTCATACATAACTTTCTACCTAGGATTAGGTAATAATAGAAAAGAAACATTATGGTATAAAAAATGGTTAAGAGGGAGATGACGCAGCATCAATTACAAATAAAATATCATTTAATTTATCAATGTTAAAAACAAAGATGATAATCAAAGTTTCTCCCTTGAGTTTTTGTAGTGAAGAAACGAAAAGACGAGAAAACTTCCACTGGCTACCACTTAATAGTGCACCTACACACCTCCATCAATGAAACTACGAGGATCTTGGTGGGTCTTGAAAGTTTGGTACTCCCTCCGTCACGGTTTGGAGGACGTTTTACAAAATTTGTTGGAATCTAGGTGGGTGTTGATTGGGACCAGATTTGTGTCAAAAACATGCCCATTAATTATTTGGCGCCCTATTAAACGTAATTACTCAATGGAAACGAAGAGTTTAGGCGCATGTATTAGTGGAGTTGAATGCAAAAATTAATTCCTTGGCTGCATGGAGTAGAAAGTGGAAAGGAAAAAGGGGGGCATTAATTCTTAAATTAAGTCTAACGCGCCTAGGATGTGAGGAGTTTTGGAAACGCATGGCTTTTGTAAGACGCCCTCCAAACCGCAACGGAGTGAGTATTGAAGCCAAAATTCCAAACCAATGGTTTATTTACAACAGAAATTAAATCCTAGATTTGGTAATCTATGTTGCATTTTATTCTTTCACTGAAAGGCTGTTTAACATTGATAGCATGGCATTTTCTACATAGCTTTTAGTATACTTTATGCATACAAACGTTTATGTGTTTGCACTTGCTATTTTTGACAAATAACCTTCACACACACACAAATGCCACTTGTAACAGGAACCATATTTCACGATCATGAATCATAAACTAGAATTATTTCTTATCTTTGGTACTAGTTTTTTTGGTGAAAAGGCGTAGCTCACCAGTATTGATAGGGCAAAGGTGTCCGATCTTTCGATGAGATGATGATAGTCGATTTGGTGGAGTTCGGGCTTGACGATCCGACTACACGTGCGTGCACGAGCACCAATGCAATCGCTAGGCCAATCTCCTGGAGGTTACCGATCCTGCGGGAACACGATCAGCCTGACCAGCGAGGGTCTTAATTCCTACCTGAAATCGAGAACAAGTAAGAACGAATATTGCAATCAAGATATTGCGGATTAAGAGGAAAGCTTTATTGAAAAGGTGGGATCCTGAATAGGTGCGAAGTACAAGAGGCCTTTCGACGCTCGAGCCTTGGCGAAGTTGCTATGATGGCTAACTTAATGTCTAAACAAAATCCGAGTCTAGGGTGACGGCTATGGGGAGTATTTAAGGAGGAAAAGATGGGGTTTCGGCTAGCCATGGAAGTGGTTGCCGAATCCAACCCTAGAAATCCTTTTCCCCTCAAATACGGACTCTAAAAAGTGGCTAATTAAAATCCTGCGAAAATTACATGGGCCTGGCCCAAAATAAAGGTGTCGCAGCACCATATTAAGCTATGGACGAATTCGTGAAGTATTAATCTTGAATATTTCGTCCAAGCCTTCTTTCTTCATTATGGTGGCCTCAAAGTTCTG
The DNA here is from genome assembly GCA_916181665.1 of Avena sativa. NCBI lineage: Eukaryota > Viridiplantae > Streptophyta > Magnoliopsida > Poales > Poaceae > Avena > Avena sativa. Next base: position 171,267,077 of record OV702282.1, read on the forward strand.
AAATCTCCATCTGTGGCCTTCTCTTGGATCATCACATGCTTGCTGCCATCTCCATGCATGGCCATGCTCCAATGCTTGTCCCTCTCATCCATTCTTGGTCCATCATTCCTAAGAGTAAGAAATACATCTGATTTAGGCAGCATCATATTCTTATGTATGTGAGGAATAGTTCCAAGAAACGAAAGTACCTGATAGTTAAGTTGTTTGACACGAGATCTTGTGATGGGTCCTTGTATGTGTGTAGCTGTAGGTACAACGGTTGTATCAATAGAAGGGATGTTCACATCATGCTCCCCTTCTTGAATTGAAGTCGTCCTCGACGCAATCTCATCTTCCTCACCAAAGTAAGGCTTCAAATCTGCAATGTTAAACGTAGGACTAACCGTACCAAAGTCTACAGGCAACTCAAGTTTATATGCATTATCATTTATTTTCTCTAACACCTTAAAGGGACCAGCAGCACGCGACATTAACTTATACTTGCGTAAATCAGGAAAACGATCTTTATGCAAATGTAACCAAACAAGATCTCTAACATCAAACACAATATGCTTTCTCCCTTTATCCCCAGCAAGTTTATACTTAGCATTCATGTGTTCAATGTTATCTTTAGTAGTCTTATGCAAGTTTAATATCATTTTAGCGTGTTGTGTAGCATCCAAATTATTTTGCACCGAAGAAGGTAAAGGCAATAAATCAATAGGTGCACGAGGAACAAAACCATACACAATCTCAAATGGGCACATCTTTGTGGTAGAATGCAGCGAACGATTATAAGCAAATTCTATATGAGGTAAACACTCTTACCACAATTTTAAGTTCTTCTTTAAAACAGCCCGCAACATAGTAGACAAAGTTCTATTTAGTACTTCAGTTTATCCATCAGTTTGGGGATGACATGTAGTACTAAACAGCAATTTAGTCCCCAACTTAGCCCATAAACATCTCCAAAAGTGGCTAAGAAATTTAGTATCACGATCAGAGACAATAGTATTTGGCACACCATGCAAACGTACAATTTCACGAAAGAACAAACCAGCAATATGCGCAGCATCATCCGTTTTATGACAAGGAATAAAGTGTGCCATCTTAGAAAACCGATCCACAACAACAAAAATACTATCCCTCCCCTTCTGTGTTCGTGGCAATTCCAAAACAAAGTCCATAGAAATATCCTCCCAAGGAACACTAGGAACAGGAAGAGGCATATATAAACCATGTGGATTAAGGCGAGACTTAGCTTTTTGACAAGTAGTGCAGCGTGCCACAAATCTCTCAACATCTCGACGCATACGTGGCCAAAAGAAGTGTACAACAAGAACATCCTCCGTTTTCTTGACACCAAAGTGTCCCATCAATCCTCCTCCATGCGCCTCCTGTAACAACAAAAGACGAACAGAACTATCCGGAATGCATAGTTTGTTAGCACGAAACACAAATCCATCATTGAAGACGAACTTGTTCCATGTTCTACCATCTCTACAATTCTGCAACACATCTTTAAATTCAGCATCATGCACATATTGTTCCTTAATAGTTTCTAATCCAAATATTTTGAAGTCAAGTTGATATAACAAATTATAACGGCGTGACAAAGCATCAGCAATAATATTATCTTTACCCTTTTTGTGTTTGATGACATAAGGAAAAGACTCAATAAATTCAACCCACTTTGCATGGTGACGATTCAACTTAGCTTGACTACGAATATGCTTCAAAGATTCATGATCAGAATGAATAACAAATTCTTTAGGCCATAGATAATGTTGCCAAGTTTCTAATGTCCGAACCAACGCATATAATTCTTTATCATAAATAGAATAGTTCAGACTAGCCCCACTCAATTTCTCACTAAAATATGCAACAGGTTTTCCCTCTTGTAATAACACCCCTCCCAAACCAATTCCACTAGCATCACATTCAAGCTCAAAAGTCTTAGTAAAATCAGGAAGTTGGAGTAAGGGAGCATCTGTTAGCTTATCTTTCAATATGACGAAGGCCTGTTGTTGTGCATCGCTCCAAACAAAGGGCACATCCTTCTTGGTAAGCTCATTCAGCGGTGCGGCAATTGATCCAAAGTCTTTGACAAAGCGCCTATAAAAACCAACGAGGCCAAGAAAACTCCTCACTTGTGTGACTGTCTTGGGCTGCGGCCAATTCTCAATAGCTTCAATCTTGGCTGGATCCACTTCAGTACCCTGTGATATAACAACATAGCCAAGAAACGCAACTCGATTGGTGCAAAAGGTGCACTTCTCAAGGTTACCAAACAAACGTGCATCACGTAAAGCATTGAAAACAACACGTAAATGGTCCAAATGATCCTCTAAAGATATGCTATAAATCAGAATATCATCAAAGTAGACTACCACAAAACGTCCAATAAAAGCACGTAAAACTTTGTTCATTAATCTCATGAAAGTGCTAGGTGCATTAGTTAAACCAAACGGCATTACTAACCACTCATATAAACCGAACTTAGTTTTAAATGCTGTTTTCCATTCATCTCCTAATTTCATACGAATCTGGTGGTAACCACTACACAAATCAACTTTAGAAAACATGGTAGAGCCACTCAATTCATCAAGCATGTCATCTAAACGTGGAATAGGATGACGATATCGAATAGTAATATTATTGATAGATCTACAATCAGTACACATGCGCGAAGAACCATCTTTCTTAGGTACCAAAATAACAGGAACATCACAGGGGCTAAGGGACTCACGAATATGATCTCTGTCGAGTAGTTCATGAATTTGGCGTTGTATCTCCTTTGTCTCCTCTGGATTGGTTATATATGGCGCGCGGTTGGGCAACATAGCACCAGGAATTAGATCAATTTGGTGCCCAATTCCTCTAATAGGAGGTAGTCCTGGTGGCAGCTCAGCGGGAAAGACGTCCTCATATTCCTGCAAAAGGTTAGCAATAGCGGGTGGCAAAGAAGGAGGCATATCCTCAAATGAAAACAAAACCTCTTTGTAGACAATTGCATAACATTGAGTATTGTTTACATCTAGTTCAGCAATATCAATTTTATTTGCAAGCATACATGGACTCTTCAAACGAATTTCAGTAGCATGGGTAGAATCAGATTTAGTGTTCTTTGGTGGTACGAAATCTGCAGCAACAATCTGATTCTCACTTTTATTTTTCTCCTCAGTTTTAGCTCTACTAGCTCTAGCAAGATCATCTTTTAAAATCTGTTCGGGAGTCATAGGTTTTAGACCAATTTTCTTTCCATCATGCATAAGAGAATAGTGATTAGTTTTGCCATTATGAACAGATTCTCTATCAAATTGCCATGGTCTACCAAGTAACAAAGAACAAGCTTGCATAGGTACAACATCACAATCAACAAAATCAGAATATGTACCAATTGTAAAATGCACGCGTACCGTTCTTGTTACCTTGATCTTGCGAGAACTCTCAAACCATTGGATGTAATATGAATGTGTGTGTTGTCTTGTTGGAAGTGCAAGCTTCTCTACCATGTCAACACTAGCCAGATTATTACAACTCCCTCCATCAATGATGATCCATATAGCTCTTTCCTTGACAACACCACGTGTTTGAAACAGGTTGTGGCGTTGATCTTGTTCAGATTTGCTCAATTGCACACTCAACACACGTTGTGTAATTAAACTCTTGTATTGATCAGTATCTTCAGCTCCCATTACCTCTGTCTCTTCATCAGCATCAGAATTGTCTCCATCTCGAGCAGAAATAAGGGATAATGTATCTTCATCAAAGTCACTCGCTGAATCGTATTGACCATCCTCCCGCACCATCATCACACGTTGTGTTGTGCACTGTCTCTCAATATGACCAAAACCCCAGCACTTGCGGCATTGTATATCCTTTGTCTTACCCGTGGAAGCCATAGAAGAAGCACTACGTGCAGGAGCATTGGATGATGGTGGAGGAGCAGCTGGAAATCTTGTGGTGGCCTTGGATATGGCAGTAGCTGGTGGCGAATCACGAGAAGGAGGCGCTGATTATCGGGATGTCCAAGTGGATGTGCGACCTGCAGAATTATTAGTCCTCCTCCATGGTGGTTGGCGATCCTGCACTTCACGTTCAGCTTTGCAAGCAAGATGAAACAAACGAGTGATAGAATTATATTCCTTATAATCTAATATGTGCTGAATATCCTTATTTAATCCACCAAAGAAACGTGCAAGCATTTGTTCATTAGATTCAACACGACCACACCGAACCATCCCCGTTGCAATTCCTGATAATACTCTTCTACAGAATTTTTCCCTTGCTCTAAACGTGTTAGATTCTTTAGTAAATCACGTTGATAAGTGGGAGGTACAAAACGAACACGCATAGCAGTTTTTAAAGCATTCCAAGTACTAGGAATAGTAGTAGGATTTAAACGACAATACTCAGACCACCAAAGGGAAGCAAATTTAGTAAATTCACATGTAGCAGCACTAACACGCATATTCTCAGGATATTTTAAGCATGCAAAACGTTGTTCTACTTCCATCTCCCATGTAAGATATGCATCCGGATTATATTTACCCTCAAAAGATGGAATATTTAATTTAAGCTTTGCAACATGATCATCATCACGTACCGGTGGTCGAGCGTTGCGGTAGTAATGTCGGGGACGGCCAACAGGTACCTGTGGAGGTTGTTCAACCTCCTCGTCAAACAGATCGTCATCGTCGGGGTTGTAGTAGTACCCGTCGTCTGTCCCCAATGTCGCAGCAGCAGTCGCGGCGAAAGTCTGAGGTGTGTCAGCCGCAGCGGTAGCCGCCTGGGGTGCGGCGGCAGCCGAACCAGCAGTCCGACCCGTGATCGGAATGCGCCGTGCGCCAGGTATGGGTGCGGGTGCGGGCAATCTGTTCAAAATCTCCTTGAACCGAGCGTCAAGCTTGGCGTTGAAGGATTTCTCGAGTCCATCGATCTTGTCCACGACATTGGTGAGCTTGGTGTCAAACTCCCCTAGGCGTGTATCCACGTCTTCAGCGCGACTGACCAAGAGCTCGGAGAAGTGGGCATGTAGTTCTTCGTTCGTCATTGTGGCAGGGTTCCGTGAAGTATCTGTCATGGTTAGTCCTTTAAAAAGCACAGGTATATACTACCGAAAGATGGTGGAAGTCACGCGTAATCCGTCAAGCAATATACGAAGCTCTTACAAGTTCTTACCAAACAGCAGGAAAAGGCGATGTGCAACCGCGAGGATCAGTGGGTCCAGAGATTGAACCAAGCGATTACCAGGAGTCAAGACACCGCACGTGGAGAATATCTGTGGAGCTCTGAGAAGGCTTAGCAAAGGGGGTTAGCAATTATCAAAACAGCAATGCAAAAGTTGAAAGAATGCTCAACGACGGTACTGTGCTGGTCCTAGGCTAGACCGTACTAGAGACGCGAGCCTAAATCACCAACGATGTCACGACGCGACACAACAAGCAATGTATGATGATATGGCACCCTGAAAAGCGAACCGAGATGCGGAAAATCACTATGATGGCGAGTGTCTAAAACTGATCTACGGGGTCTAAAAATAGGTTAGCCCCAAAAAATTTTTTGCGAAATTTTTTATTTTGCTCCGGGAAGCGCGCATGCGCCAAAAAACTGTCGCTAGGCCGATGGAGAAAAGTGATCCCTAGGGTCGAAAAACAGTATAGCCAGAAAAAAAAATTTGGAGGCGGTTTCAGACTTTTTTTTTTTTGCTCTCCTTCTGGACTTAGGACCGGACTCTGAGCTCGACACGGACTTTAGCTTAACACGGAAACAACAAATAAGGAAAGTAAAAAGAAATAACTAGGAAATAATAACTCAACTCGGACTCGTGCCGTGGCAGGAAAGGTGATCGGATCCGTGTCGCGGTAGGAAGGCGGTGGCGGAGTATTAGGGTTTATGGTGGCTGAGTGTATGACGGCGGAATATGGTGGCAGAATATGGTGGCGGAATATGGTGGCGGTGATCTACGAGGGTGGCGGTGACTACTGTGATCAGAACTCAAAACTCTAAGGGACGAGACACTAAGACCAGCAACTCGACGCGACGATGCAGACACAAATTCAACAATGTAAAAACTGAAAAGATAATGCGAGGCGTAGATTGGTGATGGGATGGATCTAAACTCTAACTGTGTTTTTGGCTTTTTCGTGGGTTATAGGTAAAAATAGATCTAATCTACGAAAATAGTAAAATCTCACCGAGCAACCTGAAATCTGATACCACTTGATAGGGCAAAGGTGTCCGATATGATGATAGTCGATTTGGTGGAGTTCGGGCTTGACGATCCAACTACACGTGCGTGCACGAGCGCCAATGCAATCGCTAGGCCAATCTCCTGGAGGTTACCGATTCTGCGGGAACACGATCAGCCTGACCAGCGAGGGTCTTAATTCCTACCTGAAATCGAGAAGAAGTAAGAACGAATATTGCAATCAAGATATTGCGGATTAAGAGGAAAGCTTTATTGAAAAGGTGGGATCCTGAATAGGTGCGAAGTACAAGAGGCCTCTGCGACGCTCGAGTCTTGGCGAAGTTGCTATGATGACTAACTTAATGTCTAAACAAAATCCGAGTCTAGGGTGACGGCTATGGGGAGTATTTAAGGAGGAAAAGATGGGGTTTCGACCAGCCATGGAAGTGGTGGCCGAATCCAACCCTAGAAATCCTTTTCCCCTCAAATACGGACTCTAAAAAGTGGCTAATTAAAATTCTGCGAAAATTACATGGGCCTGGCCCAAAATAAAGGTGTCGCGGCACCATATTAAGCTATGGACGAATTCGTGAAGTATTAATCTTGAATATTTCGTCCAAGCCTTCTTTCTTCATTATGGTGGCCTCAAAGTTCTGAAATCTCCATCCGTGGCCTTCTCTTGGATCATCACATGCTTGCTGCCATCTCCATGCATGGCCATGCTCCAATGCTTGTCCCTCTCATCCATGCTTGGTCCATCATCCTAAGAGTAAGAAATACATCTGATTTAGGAAGCATCATATTCTCATGTATGTGAGGAATAGTTCCAAGAAACGAAAGTACCTAATAGTTAAGTTGTTTGGCACGAGATCTTGTAATGGGTCCTTATATGTGTGTAGCTGTAGGTACAACGGTTGTATTAATAGAAGGGATGTTCACATCAAGTATAATTAGTTTCCTTGACAGGTATCTTTCATGTTATCTTTCATGTTATCGTGATTCTTGGGATGAGTTTATCTCCCTGGGAAAAAGTCAGCGAATTTCCAAAATTTCAATGACATCCAAAACATTTTGTCGATATTCCAAAATCACATCCAAAATTTCAAAATTTCGGTGATTTCAGTTAGTCTCAAACTTCGCGTAAAACGAAATTCAAAAGCCCCTACCTATATCCAAGTGAGTAATTGGCATGCACGCATGTTATTCTTTCGATGGAGTACAATGTTTAACTTTGACCTCGAGACGTTTATTTGTTGACATCATCAACCTTTATTCTGTCGTTACTCTAGGCCCAGTATACTCTCTCTTTTTAACAAAAATACTCCCCGTTCCTAAGTATAAATATAGGATCTTTTGGCAATCTAATTTGACTTGCCAAAACGTCTCTTATTTAGGAATGTTAGACGTGTACGTATAGGACACGTCTACCGACCGTATAGTTTTTAAATTGTAATCTCTAGCTAGCTTGGCAACCAAGTCTCCTTGTACTATTTATAATCCCAGCCATGGGACAAATTAATTAAGTGCAACAATTATATTTGCCTTCATGGTATCAGATTTGGGTTTACGATCCTCTCCCTCCATGGCGCCGCAAGATCCCTCCTCCTCCGATCTCGCGGCGGTTGCTGCCGAGGCCGCCGTCAAGGCCTCTCTCTGGGCACCCGCCGCCGCGCTCCTAAGCATTCGCGCCGCTGTTCCGGTCACCCTCGAGCTCTCCATGTCAAACTACCTCCAATGGCGTGGCATGTTCACCGACGCAGCTGAGAAGTACGCCCTCGAGGATCATCTTCTCGAGGAAGAGTACCTCGCCAATCCCACGCCACAGTGGCTTCGGAACGACGCCATCGTTCGATCATGGCTCAATGGCGCCGTTGCACCCGAGCTTCTGGCCATGGTTGTCGACACCACCACGCCGCTGCCTGCCCACGCCTTATGGAGCGTCTCTCCAACATCTACCATGACAACTCTGATACGCGGTCCTCCTACCTTGAGTAAGAATTCCACGGTCTCAAACAGGGCCCCATGACCATGGCGGATTACTGCCGCAAGCAGAAGATCCTCGCCGATGAGCTCAACGCGTTGGGCACGACCATCACCGACAAGCGCCTTGTCCAGAACACGCTCCGCTGGCTCGGGTCTAAACTTGCGTACATGCGCACGCTGACCCTCAAGAAGTGCCCCCTACCGTCGTTCCTCGATGTGCGCTCATCACTTCTCCTCGAGGAGCTCACACTACAGCAGTCCGACGAGTCATCCTCCTCGGCTCCATCCGCCTTCGTCGCTCGAGGTGCTCCAACGCCTTCACCACCGCGTGGTCCAGCGGACAATAATGCACCACCACGCCGCCCTGATGTGTGCCATAATTTCCAGCGAGGAAGCTGCCGCTTCGGCGCACGGTGCCGCTACCTCCACTCGGCGCCTCCCCAGCAGCAAGGCGACATCCAACCCAACACACCCGGGAAGGGTCCCCAGGCTCCCTGGCCGTCAATGCAGAACCCCTGGACAGGATCCATCCAGATGTGGCCCGGGCAGCCCCAGCGCCCACCATTCCTTGGCTCGCCTCAAGCTCATCACGCCGTGGTGTCGCCTCCGAGTTTGTGGCCCTATGCAGCTTCCCCGACTATTCCATGGCCACCTGGGACACCTCTACCTCACATGCCATGGATGCAAGGAGCACCAGGGCCGTTGCCGACCACTCCACCGCCTGCACCGACATACACTGCTCCATCTCCGTCCTTCGACCAAGGTTCCCATGCAGGCTTTCAACACCATGTCCCTGACGCCACCGTCATCGAATGCGTGGTTCATGGATTCAGGCGCTTCCGCTCACATGACCGGCAACCAGGGTAACCTCTCGCACATCCTCCCCTCTCACTCCCCTTATCCACATGTCATCGTCGGCAATGGTCATACCCTTCCAATCACCAGCGTCGGTCACACAACTATTTCTACACCTAATCAGTCTTTTCAACTTAACAATGTCTTAGTTACCCCCAACCTCATCAAAAATCTTCTCTCTGTCCGCAAGTTCACCACTGATAATTTTGTTTCTATTGAGTTTGATCCGTTTGGTCTTTCTGTGAAGGACCTCCGCACCAAGAACGAGATCGTCAGGTGCAATAGTGTTGGCGACCTCTACCCCTTCTAGTGGCCGTCTTCTCCTGTGCACGCCCTCTCCACCACTACATCGTCGTCAACATTATGGCATCGTCGTCTAGGACATCTCAATAGTCAAGCTTTGTCACCTAGCAAGTGTATTTTCTTTTCCGTGTAATAAGAATAACACCGATGATCATTTATGTCATGCTTGTCAATTAGGGAAACATGTTCTACTATCCTTTGATAATTCATCTACCCAAACCACTCGTCCCTTTCAACTAATTCGTTGTGATTTGTGGACTTCTCCTCTCTCTAGTGTGTCTGGCTACAAATACTATCTAGTTGTGTTAGATGATTTCTCTCACTATCTTTGGACTTTTCCTTTGCGCGTCAAATCCGATACTTTCTCCACTCTCAAAATTTTCTATGCTTATGTCTCTACACAATTTAACACAACTATTCAGTCCTTGCAATGTGACAATGGCGTGAATTTGACAACAATGCAGCTCGTGTTTTTCTCTCATCCTTAGGCAACACGCTTCGTCTATCTTGCCCATACACATCCCCCAGAACGGCAAAGCCGAACGTGTCATTCGTTCCACGAACAACATGGTGCGTTCACTTATTTTCCAAGCAAGCATGCCTCCGGTCTATTGGGTTGAAGCTCTTCATACTGACACCTTTCTCTTCAACCTTCACCCCACCAAAACCCTTCAGCAGCGTACACCACACGAAGTTCTCCTAGGTCTCCCACTTCCATTAGACCAGCTCCGTGTTTTTGGTTGTCTATGTTATCCTAACATCTCCGCCACATCACCTCACAAACTAGCTCCTCACACAACCGCTTGCGTTTTCCTAGGGTACTCCTCTAATCACCGTGGCTATCGATGTCTTGACCTTACCACTCACAAAATTATCATATCTCGTCATGTCATCTTTGACGAAAATTCGTTCCCTTTCTCCAAAACTTCAACACCCCCTCCTACCGCCACCGATCTATCCTTTCTAGATGATCTACCCCCATCCTTCCGCTGCCTATTACCCCTCCTATACCTCCTACACAGCCTCACGCCCCTCAACCCGAGCGACACACACCGCCTACACCTCCACCTACACCTCCTACACCTCCTGTGGTCCTGGCGCCCGTCGGTCCTCCTCTGGTCGATAACACTCATTCGATGTATACTCGTGGAAAACGTGGTATGGTGCCAAAGCCTGCTGATATCCTTACTCTCCTTGCTGATGTTCTAAGAGCTACCACAGTGCTCTGAAAGATGTTCACTAGCATTCTGCTATGGTCGATGAATTTACTGCCCTAAAAAACAATCAGACATGGGATCTTGTCCCCCGTCCTCCTGGAGGTAATGTTGTTTCTGGCAAGTGGATATTTCGGCATAAGCTCAAGCCGTATGGTTTTTTGGATCGGTATAAAGCACGCTGGGTCCTCCGTGGCTTCACTCAGCGTGCCGGCGTCGACTACGGAGAGACTTTCAGCCCGGTTGTCAAACTGGCTACTTTTCGCACCGTACTCTCCATTGTCATCTCTCAAGAGTGGCCTGTTCATCAGATCGACATCAACAATGCCTTTCTACATGGTACTCTCGCCGAGACAGTATACTGTGCGCAGCCGTCAGGTTTCATCGACGTCTCCAAGCCCGACCACGTGTGCCGCCTAAATAAGTCTCTCTATGGGCTTAAACATGCGCCGCGTGCATGGTACAATCGTTTCACTGATCATCTTCTTCGACTCGGTTTTGTTGGTTCCCGCGCGGATCCATCGCTCTTCATATACACCCGCAACACGGAGACTGTCTACCTGCTTTTATATGTTGACGACATAGTACTCATGGCTTCATCCGAGCAGCTACTTCGGCAAACCATCATGGCTCTTGAGCGCGAGTTCTCCCTCAAGGATCTTGGTGCACTACACTATTTTCTGGGAGTTGTTGTTACTCGCTCCTCTGATGGCATGTTCCTCTCACAGCGACAGTACATCCTCGACGTCCTCGAGCGTGCAGGTATAAGCGAGTGCAACCCTTGCTCCACTCCTGTCGATACACAATCCAAGCTTGGCGCTGATGGCGATGCCGTTGCTGACCCATCCACCTATCGGAGCCTGGTGGGAGCCCTCCAATACTTGTCATTCAGCAGACCGGATGTCGCCTATGCCGTTTAGTAGGTATGCTTATACATGCACGATCCCCGTGAGCCGCACCTCAATGCGGTTAAGCGGATTCTTCGGTATCTTCGCGGCACCATCGACTATGGCCTACAACTACATCGATCGTCGCCGACATTGCTTACTACATACACTGATGCTAACTGGACTGGCTGCCCCGACACACGCAAGTCCACCTCAGGCTACGGAGTATTTCTTGGCGACAATCTGATCTCTTGGTCCTCTAAACGCGAGCAAACTATGTCCCGATCGAGTGCGGAAGCAGAATACCGAGGAGTTGCCAACGCCGTTGCTGAGGCATGCTGGTTACGTCAGCTCCTGTCCGAGCTACTTCGCCCCTTCATCGAGCTACAGTGGTCTACTGTGACAACATATCTGCAGTCTACCTATCGACGAACCCGGTTCAACATCAACGTACCAAGCATGTGGAGATTGATCTTCATTTTGTCCGCGAGAGAGTTGCTCTTGGAGATGTTCGTGTTCTCCATGTCCCAACATCTTCACAGTATGTAGATATCTTCACCAAAGGGTTGCCATCGACGGTCTTCACCGAGTTCCGCTCCAGTCTGAACGTCCGCCCTGCTCCCGCTCCGACTGCGGGGGGTGTTAGACGTGTACATATAGGACACGTCTACCGGCCGTATAGTTTTCAAATTGTAATCTCTAGCTAGCTTGGCAACCAAGTCTCCTTATACTATTTATAATCCTAGCCGTGAGACAAATCAATCAAGTGCAACAATTATATTTGCCTTCAAGAAACATAATAGAGAATAACTTCAACACAAAGAACATTACCTACAAAAACTATTGGACAAAGGTATGTATAGAGTATAATCCCTAGAGTGGTGCCATCACTTACACTTGTGCCTGTGTCCAGCAGCGTACGTACGCTATCTGTTTGGGCCTGGTTCTTTCTTGTGAATGGGGCGCCACGTGGGCGTGTCGGGTAGGCCACGTTCACGTGCATGCATATATAAATGTCACGTCAGATATAGTAGCTCGAGCCCCTAGCCTATTCTTTTCATCTGATTCCAGCTGCAAATGTGTGGCCTGCCTTGGACAATCACGTCAGATATAGTACTAGTAGCCCTAGCCTATTATTACTAGTAGGGTCCTGCCAGGACCATTATTTTCATTGGCGATGCACGGCGAAAATTGACCTGAATAACCAACCGTGCTCTCCATGTAACATGTGTACCCCTCCGTCCTAAAAAAATATGTCTTTTGTTTAAACTTGGATGTATCTATATATTAAATAGTGTCTAGATACATTTAAATTTAAGACAAATTTGAGACATTTTTTTAGGACAGAGAGAATACTTATTTGGACAGCAAGAAATTGTAAAGCGTTCACGTGACAAAAGGCAATGTATATTTGTATCCATCTGGAGACACCTATATACATTCTACAAAATCGTTTTTTGTATGATAAGATGGTCGCCCAAGGCTTGGTGGTATCAATTACGTGAGATACCGCCGAAGGACATGTAATCGTTTTTCTAAATTTTGATTTAAAAACCTATAAATGTAGAGTACAGATAGAAAATATGCACTTGCATATATTTATAAGACAATATGATCATTTCTTGTCTTTGCTAATATCGTAATTTGTTTTTCCCAGGCTTGGAGGTTATACAAGTCTCCTGCCAAATTCTCCATGTGTATGTTTTTACATATCTTTTATATGCCTTATTTTTTAAAATATATTTCTTGTAACTTATGGAGGAGGCGGAGGTGCTGGCGGCGGCTAGGTCAGAAGCGGCGGATGGGGACTCAAACATCTCAGGCCACGGTTCTCTTGCTCGAAAAAAGGAACACTCTTTGCCTGTAGTGGCTTAACAAAACTAGTATATACAACAACTATGAATTAGTATGAGTATATGAGGAAAAAACAAAGGACCTAGATTTTTTGATCTATTTGGAAATATGTGTGGTAGATTTGTCTAGATACATCTATATTTAGAACGTGTCGTAGTGTGTATATACGCGCCTATCTAGACCAATACGCGACACTTTTTAGGATCATATATCCTGGGATTTTTTTTCTATAGTTCATCGCATTCTGTAAAACTAATCTTTAAGTACAAATATGTAACAATATGTTTCTATCATGGGTTCCTACGATATGGATAGACAGAGTCGATATTAATAGTTTCTAATCCTTTTCAAAACTTAGAGAATGTGCCCTTGCAATCATTTAGTACATTTAGTGATAGTTTTTATGATATATAGTAGTCAAATTACATGACACTACATGTAATGTAAATAAAAGAGTAGAATAAGTTTATTTTAGGTTGTGGGTAATAAGGAGATTCAAAAACATATAATAATTATACCTTTGTTCCAATTTATTAGACAGTTTGGACTAATTTTTTATTGACTTGTATAAATAAATATAAATAGGACCTAACATTTCTATTTTTTTTATTACACGGAATACACATCTTGGATAATGATGTGTGTCAATTGTCGTGTGTTTTAGAATGAAGAAACTGAGAAGGACACGCATTTGCAAAAGTAAAATTGATGTTCTTACTACTTAAAATAAAATATGGCTAAAATCTATTGTTTGTTAGGAAAACCATAGGGGTCCCTTTTTGTTTTGATAAATGATATTATGTTAGTATCAAGAAAGTATCTATTACACAAGGCATCTGCAATGGATCAAGATCTCATAAGCAACTCGATACATCTAGGATGCATCCCTAATGTTAAGATGACAAAACTGCTTAAGTCACACGTGGCATTTATTAGCAAAAAGTTTATTACTCACGTGACAAAAAGTTTTTCCTAAAAAAGAAATATCACAAATAAATATATACTGCATGCACCATGCATGCATGGCTCGATGCTCCCAAGTCCCAACCCCGGAATCAAGCTCACCCAAATAGTGGTCATGTCTGAACGATTATTTCGAGCACGCGTCGTGTCAAAGTCTTCGCATTTTTTAACTGCCGCCGCAATTCGTACAGCTCACGCACGTTTAATTAGTTCCATACAATGCAGCGTGTGTTAATTAAGTAAAAAGAAAGCTCCATGCAGCGTTGCTCTCACGTGATTAAAATATTTTGGGCAATCAAAGAGCTTATTAACTTAACTACGCGACTTGGCCCGGCTCCGATGATAGAGAAACGACTACGACGTCTTCGATTCATGTTAGTGTACCTAGTTGCTCTTAGACGGTTCATTGACTTTTTATAATTTTATTACCTTTGGGCTCTGTTGTACCGCTGTTGATGATTAATGTTAGAGAAATTTCGCAAAAGAAAAATTACGCGCGGCTGCTCCAAGATTGTGACAACATTTTCATATACTCCCTCCGTTGCAAAATATAAGATGTTTTAGGTTTTTTCTGAAATACATGTATCTTTAGATGCTTATGCTTTTAATGTGTAGGTTCACCATTTTGCTCCAAAAATACACACAAAAGGACATCTAGATACATGCGCTTCGGAAAAATGCCAAAACATCTTATAGTTTGGAGTGGAGAAAGTACTAGCGTGCATATAGGGTTCATAAGAAACCAAAAAAGACGATCTTTGTGTACCACATGCTTCGACACAAGAAGCTACTACTCACTATGATAATAAGTGTCGCTGATTTAGTGTAGGATTGGAGCCAGTAGTATATAACTTTGATAGTTAATTTTCATACCATATACACCTTCGTACTTTTATTCATAAAATGTGATGCTACCAAAATACTCTTTAGCAAAGAAGAAATTGGCATTATTGTTTATCTTGCTAACGAAAATAACTTGGGGAAAGACCTAGATCTATCAGCCAAACCTGGAAGATAAATAAATTATATCGAGGTTAATTAGAGGTCGATCATCTTCGTAGTTTAGAAAAGAAACTGAAGTTCCATTGAGAAGCCTTACAATTAGTATAGTGATTACCTTATTTTGCACGGGATAGACCCCGAAGTGTCCAGAAACTGTATTAAGGAGAAGGCACTAGGGTTACAATTTACATCAAGGACCCTCGCAGAAAAACTATCTCTAACATGATCCTAGATTTTTACACAAAGGACCATGCAACTAATTGTGAAAATGTGACCATGTCCTTCTCCACCAATGGAAGTAAGCATCTCATTGTGGATGCCCATGCTGACTCCGTGGAATGCACCACTTGGTGACGACGAGACGATGTGCGTCGCGACAGATCTCACAAAGATCCTCCTTGATGGCTCGCCGACCTAGAGGAAGAGGAAGAGATGACGCAGCAGGACTCTAGCGCTAGAGCTCGAAGTGGTCGTCCTTCATCCATGGTATTTAATAGATGGGCGATGATATGTGGTCGTCCTTGAAGTGCTGCTACTGATGCACTCTAGAAGATCTCTTTGTACACAACTTTGATGCTTCCCCACCGTCCCCACCAAGCAGTTGCCGACAACCGTGCTCCCCAACTTCTCCCCCGCCACCATGACCAGCCAGAGAGAGGGGAGGCAGCAGCAACTTCTGCGTAGCAGCACGACCACGAGGCTTATTGGTGGAGTAATCGGAGGCGCCCAAACCGTCGCATCTGACCCCTCCTGCCGGAGCACCACGACGAGCACCACCACTACCGTTAGCCACCAGATATGGCTCACAAGATCCAACGATTTCCTCCTAGCATAACACCACAACACGACATAAGGCTGAACCCCATACCTACGTCTACCACTACCACCTACAACTACTCCGACATCTCTCCTCTGCCGCCTCCCGCCGGCTATTCCAGCGAGAAGGGCTCAGGAGAGACACAGCCTCCTGTACATGACTCTCGAGGCAAAAGGGAGGATGGGGAGAGAAGCTGAGATAGACGTGTAGTGGTTACTCAATCACGTCAATTATTGTTGACTAGATCGTTGAAAAGTATGTCAGTAGCTCGATATTGCAGTGTCGTAGGGCGCAGAAGATGTATGCTGGCTATGGGGATACACCAAACGCACATGCATGTCTGCCCCTATTCGTTACTCAGTCTGTTTCGTACATAGTTCATGCACCTATTTGTTGTAAAGGTATGATGACCCACAAGTATAGGGGACCGCAACAGTCTTCGTGGGTAGTATTGCCCAATTTATTGATTCAACACAAGGGGAGTCAAAGAATACTTGCAAGCCTTAACAACTGAGTTGTCAATTCAGCCGCACCTGGAAATAGTTCTTGCTCACAAAAGTTTATCAGTAGCAACAGTTTGTAGTAGCAACAACAAAGCAACAACAACAGTAAAACATGAGCAACAGTAACAGTAGCAGCAAACAGTAGGATATGAGCGCCGTAGGCATAGGGATGGATGGACGGGCGTTGCATGGACGAATCTAAACATGTATCTTCAAGATCTAGGGTATTGTAGATAAATAAGAATAAGCATCCAAGTACTAAACAATCCTAGGCATGTGTTCCATATATAGTCATACGTGCTCGCAATGAGAACATGCACAACATCTTTTGTCCTGCTAGCCCGTGGCAGCAGGGCCTCTAGGGAACTACTGGCAATTAAGGTGCTCCTTTTAATAGAGCACCGGAGCAAATCATTAACACTCCATAAACACATGTGATCCTCACACCACAGCCATCCCCTCCGATTGTCCCAATTTCTGTCACTTCGTGGCCTTTGGATCCGAACAATGATATGTGTACACAACTTGTAGATAAGATCACAAACAATACTATCATAATGATTCAATAATAAGTTCAGATCTGAGATCATGACACTCGGGTCCTAGTGACAAGCATTAAGCAAAACAAGTTGCAACAAAGTCAAATAGCACTAATAGAGATACTAGGCACTATGCCCTAACAATCTTATTCGATTACATGATAGAACTCATCCAATCCCTACCATCCCCATAGCCTACAACAGGGGATTACTCACTCATGGATGAGGGAAACATTGATGGTTGTTGGAGAGGCGTTGGTGATGACGATGGCGATGATCCTCCCCAAATTCCCCGTCCCAACAGGGTGCCAGAACGGAGTTTCTAGATCCAAATCGCGGCTTCTGGTGGAGACGGCGCAGCGGAACCCTTTTCTGGAAAACTTCGACCCCCTTCGATTTTTAGGTCGAGGGGTAACTTATAGGTGAAGAGGGAGCCCGGGGGAGGGTGCCTGGGGTGGCCGCGCCCCTCTAGGCGCGGGTTGGGCCCACCCGCGCCTGGCAGGGGTATGGGCCCCTAGGCCTTCACTCCGTCTCGTCTTCTGGCTCCGTGGATCTTCTGGTGCAATAGGATTTTTGGCATATTTTCCGGAATTTTTCCTGATAGTTGATTTTCTGCACAAAAACTAGACACCAAGGTAATTCTGCTGAAAACAACATCAGTTTGTGTTAGTTGTATCCAAATCACACAAGTTTAGAAGAGAAATAATAACAAAAGTGTTCGGGAAAGTAGATACGTTTTGGATGTATCAACTCCCCCAAGCTTAGCTTATTGCTTGTCCTCAAGCAATTTAGTTGAAAACTGAGTGCGATAAAAGAACTTTCACAAATAGATTTGCTTCATATGATGTATATATTCTCAGCACACGAGTAGATACTTAAACCATCCATAATAAGAAGTATGCAACCAAGTCTACTCAATAATCAATGCGAGCTATGAAGAGAAACCAACTCAATAGTAATAAGTAGCATGGAACATAAACATAAGCAACATTAATGCTCATAATAAGGTATGATAGAGTGGTATCTCGCTTGCCTTTGTTTGTAGAGCACAATATAAATGCCAAGGCACCTCTGAAGTTCACATGAAGACTAGAAATAAAGATAACAAAGATACAAGCATCAAAGTCATGACATAAGTAACCAAGTTTTGAGACAAACACAAGAATGACAACTATGCTCTCAAGAAGGTGCTCATAAAATAAGTGGAGACTCAAAAAGGAAGTGAAAAGGTTTTGAAAAGTTTGAAAGGCTTCCAAATGCTGAAAGTAAGGTTCTCACTAGCTTTGAGCTCTCATTGCCCTCATCATAGGCATCTTTATGTGGTTAAGGTGAAAGTGAGGTCCAATCTGAGTTATATGCTTGACAGACCATAAACTAGAAATCTCATGTCCCTTGAGTACGAGGGCCACTCCGCATGCTACTCAACTTTGGTTACCTGTAAGTTCTTGTCATTGTACATACATGCATATCATAGAGAACCGCCAACGGGGTACCCCTTGCACATGATACAGGAGCCATCCCGTGATCAAAATGACAAGGAAAGCAGACAATGAGCATCTCAATGATCTTTTTATTTACTATGTGCATAGATTTTTATTGAGGATGCTTCATAGAATGCTCATTATGGTGATGCTGCAAGTTTCTACCATGATTAGGCATGGCTTAGGCTAGCGGCCCAGATGTTTCTCTAACACACACATATATATATATATACTCCATGAACTCACAAGCTCCCCTTTTATTTCACACCGATGACATCCTCAAACAAAAGAGCAAGGTATCAACTGGATAGGTATCCATAAGTGTTGAAAACGTTCCCCATGATAACACGGTTCTGCTAACTCCTAGCCTATAATTTGCAAGAATATAACTTTCATGGACAAGTCACAATGGTTCAGGATTATTAAGTGCAAGGAATAAAGTGTGCCATCAAGTTCGTGAGAGCTTTTCTAACTAACTTCCTCAAAACAGACAAACATTTATTGGAAGAAAACAAGGCATATAGAATATGCACGGAAATAGCAAATGATGCTAATAGGTAGGTATGGTGGACACTGTTGGCAATATTGGTTTTAGGGAGTTGGATGCACAAGTAGAGCTCATACTCAGTGCAAGTGAAGGCTAGCAATAGAGAGGGAGCGACAAACTAGAGAGCAATAACTGTCATAATCATGCTTGCAACAAAACAAGACTAATTATGGCATGAAAATGATACAAGAACTCTGAGGCAAAATAAATCATCAAGGCTTACTGACTATTGTTTAGTCATATGCATGCGTGAGCATGTGCCAAGTCGATTCACATGAAACTTTCAGAGGAGGATACCATAGTATTATACCAAAATATGAATAAAACAATGCAAGCAAACATTCATATGACATGCTACAAAATATTAGCAAGCTGGAGCTAATCACAAACAAGCAAGAAATACTAAGAATCCATCAGTAACATACACCTTACATGAACAGACTAAGCATGCTCACAATGATGAGTATATGTACAAAAATGAAAACAAATAGAGTTCGTTACCAGCCTCTTACCACACCTCAAGTTGTTTTAATCTTCATTATTGCTCTTCACTTGTGTGACTAGAATAATAACATGAAACCAAAATCCACTAAGGACGGCTGAACCTGCAAAGAACTCACAAAACCAAAGAAGAACAACAAATATTTTTGGTGTTTTCGATTTTTTTAAACAAGCCAACAAAGCAAAAAATAAACAAAGAAAAAAACAAACCAAACAAAGCAAAATCTTTTTGGATTTTTTTCTTTCAAGGAAAACCAAAACAAAGAAACAAACCAAGAGAAACAACGAAAATATTTTTGGTATTTTTGTGTTTTGAGAAAGCAGGAACAGAAACCAAAAAGAAAGCGAAACAATGGATATACAAAGAACCGACTGAACATGATATATAGATGAGTGTGATGTCGGTATACCTCCCCCAATCTTAGGCTTTTGGACTAAGTGGGGCTCAACTCCATGGTGACCAAGAAGATGCACCTCCGTAGTTCGACGAGGAGGCCCCTTCGTCCTGGTACGAACTCGAGGACTCCCCTGTGTAGTACACAGAGGGGTTCTATGAGGGCGCGTCCCCCTGATAGTGTCCATGGAAACCAAGAATGCGCAGCTTGTCATCCATCTCCTCCTTGGAGCGTGAAAAAGGTCCCTAGGAAATACTGAACACAGTGGTTTGGGGGATAGGGATCTCTCTCTCTCTCTTTGACATGGATATGCCCTACGGGTACCCGATGTTAGTATACCTGGTCCATCCCGACGGAAGGCCCACTCGACGACCTGCCAGGGTCCATGACGCCTATGACGTTTTGGCTGCTATGAAGCCCATATGGACACGGACTCCCAAGCGCACAAGACAAGGAAACCTCAAGACTAGAGTTTGAATACAACTTGTAACATACTCGTATTGGCACCCGAGACCTAGCCTCCCAATATATAAAGGCTAGGAGGGTCCAATGAGGAGGGCACGTACGCAATAGACAGATCTACAGATCTACTCTCGACTCATACTTTCGCACACGCATCCACGCCAGATTGAATCTGCGCACCCTGTAACCTTTGGTTCCGCCGTAATCAAAGAGCAGACAAGCAGGAGTAGGGTTTTCCCTCCGGGGGCCGGAACCTGGGTAAATCTCGTGTCCCCTGGTTGCTTGTCTGTTAACCGTGCCACGATCTCCAGCATCCCCATCTTCTCCAAAACCCAAGTCCATAACAATGGGCATTGACGAGATTAAACCTCGTCAATTGGCGCCGTCCGTGGGGACTGGGGCTGCTGATTGTGCGGTCGTGACGGTTCCGACCCGATCGATCTACAACTCCGCGGCGACGGAGAATCACCTCCTCTTCGGCGCTTTCGACTTCACCGCCCACTCGCAGGATACCATGAAGGATTTCGAGCCCGTAGGCGACGGACTCGAAATCTTGTTCGGGAGCTTCTGCTTCCAGGTGGGACAAACTGGCACCCTCCGCCTCCCTGAGCGGGTGCCCGTGCCGTCAATCAGGCCCGCTTCGTGGGCTCCACATCCGCGTGCAACCCACTACCGCATCAACTCCATCCACGACAACTACCAAAAAAGCTAAGTTTTCCCTCTACTTAGATCTGATTTATTTTTTAACTCGCACTCGAAACACTCGGGGGCTGTGCCCTCTTCGAGTAACCTAACGTGCCATCGGCTCCACGCACTCGAGCACCTCGAACGCGACAGCCCGAGTAGCTGATTCTGCCTGATCGTCGAATCCTTGAACTCCGAGTGCCTCGGCAAGGTACTGAGACTAAGGGTAATCAGGCTAACGAAAAGGCCTAGCATACAATGCAAAAGTGTCGACTCGATCGGCACCAGAATCTTGCTATACAAGCCGAAAGGCAAATATTTCTTCACAAGATATAAGTACTTCATAATTTTTTATGTTTTCTGCAGCCTACAGGAACGTCGAATTACATCTCTCCATTGTATCGAGTCCTCCAACAGGAGTCGACAAAGCAACTGGCTACGCCATAAACTCAAGACCCGAGTCGAAGCATTCCTCGGATGACCACATCAATCATCGACAAGAGTGGCTCTGACCGCGCACCCGACAGAAGAAACGGCGTCGACTTCATCCGCAACGTCGAGTCCTTCTGGCTAAACGCCGCACGACTCCACCACGTCAACTTCGACTGCATCATTGATTCTTGGCTCCTTATGCATGAGACGCTGACTCGATGCACTTCCGGGTCAGTGGTTTCTCCTTGCATGAGTCTCCACTCGAGTCTGCGACTTGACTAGACACTCGGGGGCTACTCCTATCAGGAGCGCTGGCCGTGCACTCGAAGCATGAATAGCGTAGTACACCAAAGACAAAGTATTTCTTTGAGTCCTACGTCGAGTCTACGACTCCACTACGGACTCGGGGGCTACTCCCATAGGGAGGATGAATTCAAGCATCCGAAAAAAAATTGCGTCCTACGGACCTGAAGCAAACAATGGCTGAATTAAAGTCTCTGCTCGAGTCTACGACTCGAACAGACACTCAGGGGCTACTCCCATAGGGAGCGCTGGTCGCGCACCCTATAGTCCATTGTGTTGACTACGTCCACGATGTCGATTCCTTTACAATAGCCGAACAAATTCAGCTGACCCGATGAACTTCCGGGTGAAGTGCTTCGCACTCGACACAACTTTCGACTCCGACATCCAAATACAAGGTTCAAGACAACTAAGTCTCCACCCGAATCTACGTTTCGGATGGATACTCGGGGGCTACTGAC
The DNA here is from genome assembly GCA_916181665.1 of Avena sativa. Classification (NCBI taxonomy): domain Eukaryota; kingdom Viridiplantae; phylum Streptophyta; class Magnoliopsida; order Poales; family Poaceae; genus Avena; species Avena sativa. The sequence continues at coordinate 171,289,435 of OV702282.1, forward strand.
ATGGATATGCCCTACGGGTACCCGATGTTAGTATACCTGGTCCATCCCGACGGAAGGCCCACTCGACGACCTGCCAGGGTCCATGACGCCTATGACGTTTTGGCTGCTATGAAGCCCATATGGACACGGACTCCCAAGCGCACAAGACAAGAAAACCTCAAGACTAGAGTTTGAATACAACTTGTAACCTACTCGTATTGGCACCCGAGACCTAGCCTCCCAATATATAAAGGCTAGGAGGGTCCAACGAGGAGGGCACGTACACAATAGACAGATCTACAGATCTACTCTCGACTCATACTTTCGCACACACATCCACGCCAGATCGAATCTGCGCACCCTGTAACCTTCGGTTCCGCCGTAATCAAAGAGCAGACAAGCAGGAGTAGGGTTTTCCCTCCGGGGGCCTGAACCTGGGTAAATCTCGTGTCCCCTGGTTGCTTGTCTGTTAACCGTGCCACGATCTCCAGCATCCCCATCTTCTCCAAAACCCAAGTCCATAACAATGGGCATTGACAAGATTAAACCTCGTCACTCTTCCCCATCAATAAACAGCATTCTATAAACCAAGCTCTCAAGGGTAGAGCCAGTAGTGACCAGATGATGTGCTTTCATAGCAGCAAGATCAAGCCTCTAAGGAGCCAAAACTTTATAATTTGGATCAACAGCAAGGTCCAAGGCAGCAACAACACGTGCAACAATAATCCCCCCATAAATGGGTCCCTTAGCAGCTAAAGCGATGAGGAATGAGAGAACCAAGATTGTACTTGGTTTCATTGTTGAACGCAGCAGCTATGAAGGCCAAATGATAGTTGGAAATATTACTAGTGTTCTCCCTACCAAGAACACTAGTGGCAAGATAGTAAGCAAAGTACCTGATGGTTGGGAGTTGAATATTTCTTATCTTTCCCCGTTGGGTGATACGTCGAAAACATATCTATAATTTTTGATGCTCCATGCTTGTTTTGTATCTACTTTGATTTGCTTTGTCTATACTTTGAGCTGTTTTTATATCTATTCTGGAACTAACCTATTAACAAGTTGCCACAGTGCTAGTTGCCCGTTTTCTTCTGTTTTTGGTTCCAGAAAGGCAGAAAATCAATATTCTCGGAATTGGAGGGGACAAAAGCCAAAGGTATTTTTTTCCCGGAGCAACACGGAACCACTAAGCAGAGCCGGAGGGGGACCACAGGGTGGCCGCACCCCTAGGCGCGGGCAAGCCCTAGAGGCGCCTGGAGGGGGTGTGGGCCCCCTGGACCCCCACCGACCTTGATTCTTGCGCCTATAAGAAGCCTCCGACCCAAAAACCCTAGGGCATCCAGAAGAAATCCACGAAAACTTCCACAGCGCCGCCGCCACCGAAGGGGAGATTCGGGGGACAGAAATTCTCTATTCCGGCACCCTGCCGGGATGGGGAAGTGCCCCCGGAGCCATCTCCATCGATCTCCACCACCATCTCCATCACCGTTGCTGATTCCCATGATGAGGAGGGAGTAGTTCTTCCTCGAGGCTAAGGGCTCTACCGGTAGCTATGTGTTCATCTCTCTCTATGCATGGTCATATTGTGATCATGAGCTTTGTAATCAAGTAGATCTACCTTGCTACTCAAGTGCTTTAATAGATCTCTGCTCTCCCCATGTGTGTGAAAGTGACAGCGTGCACGCCATGGTGGCACTTAGGTTTGAGTCTACATAAATACTCTTTGTGCTTTAATAGATCTATGATTTTCCCCACATGTGTGAAAGTGACAGCGTGCATACCGTGTGTGGCACTTTGGCTAGATTGAATATTTGTTATGAGTTATATTTGGAGTTGGATGTCTTTATGAAATTGTGGTGTTTGTTGGAACCATCTAGCGCTCAAGGTGACAGTGTGGGGTTATCTAGATTGGGGAAGGCCCTACCGTGGATTAGAGTGTCCAACCCGAGAGTAGTTAAGAGTAGTATCATGAAGAGAGGATATTTATATGAGAGAGTCTTCGCTAGTGAAAGTATGATCCCTAGGCCTTGTTTCTAAACATTGAAACACCGTTTGCTACTAGATCTGTTGCATGTTTGCTTGCTTTAGTCTTTACCTCACTGTCAAGCTATTTTCTGGCACCGTTATCACTTGTATTTCACTATCTCTTCGCTGAACTAGTGCACCCATACACCTGACAAGTGTATTGGGTGTGTTGGGGACACAAGAGACATCTTGTATCTTGATTGCAGGGTTGCTTGATAGGGATACCTTTGACGACTTCCTCCCTGAGTTCGATAAACCTTGGGTGATCCACTTAAGGGAAACTTGTTGCTGTTCTACAAACCTCTGCACTTGGAGGCCCAACAAGTGTCTACAAGAATAGAAGTGCGTAGACATCATTGGGCTCTACGGTCATCATCATTGGTTATTCCGCGGTAAATCTCCAACAAATTAGCGGGTTGAGCTGGAATCTTCTTTGCTGACCCAGCTGTACCAAGTCCCAGGGCCTCACAAAATTTCTTCAATGTCATATTGTAAGACCTGCCATAAATTTTGAAGGACACATCTGGTTTGAACATGCTGTTAGTAAAAGAGAAGCTCTCCACAAATGATTTAGTGAGCGTAGTATACTGCACGCTCTCATCCTGCATAAAACTTGTTAGTCCAGCCCTCTGAACCAAGGTTGTAAAATCATCAAGAATCCCAGCAGCCTGCAAAAAGGTTGGGCAAGGAAAAGTGGAAGGGTGAGCATCCCCCTCATCTCCCTCGTCGCCGAATCGTAGAGTAATGAGATCCTCATTGTATGAGGGCCTAGCTCCAGAGGATGATCTTGAAGGCCTTGCCCTCCTAGGTGCATCACCCTCAAATATTTCTCCAAATGTGTGGTTGTCCATGACCACTCATTTCTGAAATTTTTAGACAAACATCAAACCAAGTGATTTCCAAGTTGATAAATGATGAGAAACTACTATAAGAACTTTCTAGAGGGATACACATGCATCAAAATGAAATCTCTAAGCATAAAACAAGCATGCAAGCTCACACAACCTGTCACCTACAACAACAAAATACTCAAGATACAATCTATTAATCACAAATCTAATTGGACAAGTGGAGGAGGCACATACCAAGGAGCAATCCCTCCAAAAATCAGCAACAAAGATGGGCTGAGCAAGGAGATCGAAAATCGCGAGCAAGAACAGCAGGGAACTCGAGCTTGAGAAAGTTTTCCGGTGTTTTTTGGGAGAGAGAAAAAAGATGGTTGGGAGGGTACACTTTGGAGGGGCCCATGTGGGCCACACCCCACCTGTAGGGAGGCCGCGCGCACCAGGGGTGTGGGTGCCTGGGGTGGCCCCCTGGGTCACTCTAGGTGTCCCTCTGCCCCTTTTTCGAGGAAAAAATTATTGTGAATTTTCTAAAAAATTTCGGGAAACTTTATTTTTGGCCAATTTTCTAGGTATGAAAATTGATTTTCTCGCAGAAACAGTTTTTTGGAAGAAGCAAAAGCAAACCAAAAACCAAACTACAGAAGTTCTAAGACACTCTAACAAGCAAACAACTAACAAAACCAAAGCTAGCAAAAGAAAAGGCAAAGGCTAGGAAGGAGAAAAATAAAAGAAAGCAAGTATAACCACAGTGAAACCATTATTTTGTTCATTAAAATCCTTTTGTTAACAAGGTTGATCAAGTCTTATTACCAAAACAATCTTATATGAAACAAAACTTTGTATTCCACAAGGTGATTATGTTACCTCATACTTGATAGCAATGGTCCCAATCATAAAAGTTTTAAAATTTTCTTGTGGAATGGGACAATATATTTCTCCAAGCTTGATGCTCTCAATATTTTCAATGGAATTCAGGCAATAGCTCTTAGCAACCTTCTTGAGGAAAAAGATAGTATGATCTTTTTCATTAATATTGAATGTTATTTTTCCTTGATTACAATTGATGACACCACCTGCAGTATTAAGAAAAGGTCTCCCAAGAATAATAGACATATTATCATCTTCAGGCATTTCAAGCACAACAAAATCAGTTAAAACCAAGCAATTATGAGCCACTTGAACAGGAACATCGTCACATATACCAACATGAATAGTAGTTGAATTATCATCCATTTGCAAAGATATATCAGTTGGTATCAACTTTTCAAGCATGAGTCTCTTGTAGAGAGAAAAAGGCATAACACTAACTCCAGCTCCCAAATCACATAAAACAGTTCTAACATAATTATTCTTAATAGAGCAAGGAATAGTTGGAATACCTGGATCACCAAGTTTCTTTGGACCCTTACCATTGAAGGAATAATTAGCAAGAAAAGTAGAAATCTCCTCATTAGGAATATTCCTTTTATTGGAGACAATATCCTTCATATACTTTGAATAAGGAGGCAACTTAATAGCATCAGTCAAAGGAATTTGCAAGAATAAAGGTTTCACCACTCACAAAACTTTTTGTAGTGTTCTTCCTCCTTTGACTTGTGTTTCTTACCTGGAAAAGGCATAGGTTTCTGCACCCAAGGTTCTCTCTCACTACCATGTTTCTTAGCAATAAAGTCTTCCTTAGTGTACCTAGTGTTCTTAGTGTGCTTCTCAGGTTCTTCCTCACCTTCCTCCTTATCAGGAGCATCATTATTACCATTACCACTCTCAGTTTCAGCATCAGAGACATATATACTATTAGGATCTACAGCAGGTTCAAGTGGTTCCTCAATTATTTTGTGTTTCTTTTTCTTTCTCTTACGAGGCCTACCACTACTTTCACCTTGTTGAGAATCCTGCTCAATTCTTTTAGGGTGTCCTTCAGGATATAAAGGATCTTGAGTAGCTATACCACTCCTAGTTCTAATTCCATAAGCATGTTTATCTCCTGAAGCATTAACTAGCATATCCTTCTGTACCTTAGCAAGTTGATCAAGTTGGGTTTGAACCATTTGAAAGTGTTTATAAAGCATTTTAATGTCATTAGAAGTTCTTTCCACAATATCTTTCAACTCTTTAATAGCTCTAGAGTTTTCCAATAAATGATTCTAAACTTGTTTATTAAAATTACCTTGTTTAACAATAAAAATGTCAAGTTCCTCTAAACATTGATCAGGAGTCTTACCATAAGGAATATCACCTTCATCAAAGTGTTGGAGAGAGTGTACCTCAATAGTAGATGAGTGGGGAATTGGATTACATAATTCTTCTATAGGATGTAGATTCTCCACATCCTCATCTCTAATACCTTTCTCCTTTAGACACTTCTTAGCTTCTTTCATCACATCATCATTTAATGCAATAACTCCCCTCTTCTTTGGTGTTGGTGTTGGAACTGGTTCAGGCACAACTAGTTAAGGAGTAATAGTCTCAGGTGTATTTAGCTCAGTTGAAGTCCAATCATCATAATTCTTGCTTATTTTGGCCATTAATTCTTCATCATCTATAGGAGTTCTTTTCCTGAAAACACAATCAGCAAAGCTATCTAGGTATGTCCTAGAATCATCAGTTAGTCCATTATAATAAATATCAAGAAGCTCATTTTAGGTAATGAACATCCAGGATGTGCATGAATCAAGGCACAAAACCTTGTCCATTACTTAGGCAATTTCTCTTCTTCTCCCTGTTTAAAATCAAAAAGTCTCTGCAAGGCAGCATGTCTAGCATTGGGAGGAAAATATTTTTGGAAGAAAGAAGCAATCAAACAATCAGTGTTATCAATGGAACCAGGAGGTAATCTATTAAACCAAGCCCTAGCTTCTCATTTTAGTGAAAAAGGGAAGATCTTAGTAACAAAGTACTTGCGCATCTTAAAATCATCAGAGAATAAAGCACTCATAGTAGAAAGCTCATTCATATGAGCCATAACACTCTCATTTTTAGTCCCACAAAAAGGTTCTTTCTCAACAATGTCTAAATAGGATAAATCAAGATAGAAATCATAATATTTATCTATAATATCTATGGGGGAGGTGGCAAACTTAGGATCAGAGGATAGTTTAGGAATAATGGTATGCCTAGCAAGGACACTCTTAATAGCACTAGTACCATGTGTGTTTCGGCACTCTTCAACAAATTCATCAGTGAACTCAATGTAACCATCATTAATATCATAACTCTCTACACTCAGGTGAGCTAACAGGTGTAACAGTGTCTTCACTAGGGGTTTCAGTATTTTATAGACTAGCCATAGTAGCATCTAGGAAAGGACCTAATGAACCACTCGCATCAAGCATAGTAGAAGTAACATCATGAGTATCAAAAGCAATTTCAGATTTAGCAGTAGTAGTAGTGTGTGTAGCATGAGTATGGGGGTGGTGGTGTAACAAACTTACTTATAACAGACGGTGAATCAAGAGCAACAGAGGTGTTTAGGACTGTACCTCCTCTTGTAGTGGATGATAAAATAGGAAACTTTCCATCACGAGACTTCCCCATGATGAAAGAAGTAGCAGTGACCAATAATAGATCCAAGTGAACTTACAAATAAAGCTATGCTCCCCGGCAACAGCGCCATAAAATAGTCTTGATGACCCACAAGTATAGGGGATCGCAACAGTCTTCGCGGGTAGTATTACCCAATTTATTGATTCGACACAAGGGGAGCCAAAGAATACTTGCAAGCCTTAACAACTGAGTTGTCAATTCAGCTGCACCTGGAAATAGTTCTTGCTCACAAAAGTTTACCAGTAGCAATAGTTTGTAGTAGCAATAGCAAAGCAACAACAGCAGTAAAACAGGAGCAATAGTAACAGTAGCAGCAAACAGTAGGATATGAGTGCGATAGGCATAGGGATAGATGGACGGGCGTTGCATGGACGAGTCTAAACATGTATCTTCAAGATCTAGGGCATTGCAGATAAATAAGAATAAGCATCCAAGTACTAAACAATCCTAGGCATGTGCTCCATATATAGTCATACGTGCTCGCAATGAGAACTTGCACAACATCTTTTGTCCTACCAACCCGTGGCAACAGGGCCTCTAGGGAACTACTAGCAATTAAGGTGCTCCTTTTAATAGAGCACCAGAGCAAAGAATTAACACTCCGTGAACACATGTGATCCTCACACCACAGCCATCCCCTCCGGTTGTCCCAATTATTGTCACTTCGGGGCCTTTGGATCCGCACAATGATATGTGTACACAACTTGCAGATAAGATCACAAACAATACTATCATAATAATTCAATAATAAGTTCAGATCTGATATCATGGCACTCGGGCCCTAGTGACAAGCATTAAGCACAACAAGTTGCAACAAAGTCAAATAGCACTAATAGAGATACTAGGCACTATGCCCTAACAATCTTATTCGATTACATGATAGAACTCATCCAATCCCTACCATCCCCATAGCCTACAACGGGGGATTACTCACTCATGGATGAGGGAAACATTGATGGTTGATGGAAAGGCGTTGGTGATGATGATGGCGATGTTCCTCCCCAAATTCCCCATCCGAATCGCGGCTTCTGGTGGTGGCGACGCAGCGGAACCCTTTTATAGAAAACATCGAACCCTCCCTCGGTTTTTAGGTCAAGGGGTAACTTATAGGTGAAGAGGGATCCCGAGGGGGTGCCTGGGGTGGCCGCACCCCTAGGCGCGGGCTGGGCCCACCCGCGCCTGGCAGGGTTGTTGGCCCCCAGGCCTCCACTCCGTCTCGTCTTCTAGCTCCGTGGATCTTCTGGTGAAATATGATTTTTGGCATATTTTCCGGGATTTTTCCTGATAGTTGATTTTCTGCACAAAAACTAGACACCAAGGTAATTCTGCTAAAAACAGCATCAGTCCTTGTTAGTTGTATCCAAATCACACAAGTTTATAAGAGAAACAATAGCAAAAGTGTTCGGAAAAGTAGAAACGTTTTGGACGTATCAAGGTACAATTCCACCATGTCTCATAACGGTATAGAAATGTGCAAAAACGCTAGAGAAATCTCCAACATTGGTGGATATAATCTCGGGGCGTGATTGGTAGCCTAGGCTATTTTGACGCTCCCAGACGTCTATCCCCAGGGATCATGGATGGGGAAACAGCCTTGTGCCATGTTGTGGACTTTGTTTATGAAGGGAATATGCCCTGAGAGGCAATAATAAAATGTTTATTATGTATATTCCAAGTATATGATAGATGTTTATTTTGCATGCTATAATTGTATTAATACAGAAACGTTAATACATGTGTGTTTAATAAATAAGCAGAAAGTTCCTAGTTATGCCTCTCTCATAAACTAGCTCGTTGATTAACAAGATGATCGAGGTTTCCTGATCATGGACATTGGATGTTGTTAATAATGAGGTCACAACATTAGTGTAATGGTGTGATGAACATTCATCCGAAGTATAGCATTACGATCAAAGTCATTGAGTTTATATTGCTATAACAACATACGAAGTAATCCTAATCCTTAGACCATGAAATCATGTCAATCACTAACACCACAAGAGTATCTTGATAACATCAAACGTCACACCATAACAGGGTGATTATAAAGATGGGTTCAGTAATACTAAAGTGTTATGTTGAGGCCCATGGATCGAGAGTGGAATTTGTTCATCCCGATGAAGGATAGATATGCTCTGGGCCCTCTTGGTGATATTGCATTGGTTAGCTTGCAAGCAAGCGATTTGATCACTAGAATGTTATATCACGGGAACGAGAAAAGAGTACATGTCAGTAACGATATCAAACTAGGTATGGATATACCGATGATCGAATCTCAGACATGTAATATATCGCGAAACAAAGGGATTAAGATACTAGCGTAAAAGGTTCTCGCGATCACAAGAAAGTCATCGCTGATGTGTGGGAGTCAGTATGGACCTCCAGGTCTCACTTCATATTATTGATCTGAGAGGGGTCTCGATCATGTCCGCATTATTCGCGAACCGTAGGGTGACACACTTAAGAGACACCGACATCCATTTGGAGCAAAAGTTTTATGCCGGAAAGAATAACAAGCGCAAGAATTTATTTCACTAGATACCGAAATGGGTTTTCGGGTGAAATTGCAGAAAGTGTTTTTGCATGTGAAATGAAATACTATCAAGGGGTTATATGTGAATGTTTGTCATTAAAGTAATTGAAAAAATTCTGAATAAATAAAAGGAGTTTTATTTAATGAGAGTTTGCATTAAATTTGGTGGAAATTTAATGGGAATTTGAGTGGGTTTTTGAGTGGAGGGAATTGAAAGGCATTTGAGTGAGTGGAGTGTCCACCCACATGAATGAAGGAGGGGAGGGGGCATCCCCCTTGGCCAGCGGCCACCCCCTTGGGTGCCCCCTCCTCCTATAAAAGGAGCCCCCTCTCCTCTCTCTCACTCACACCTCCTCGTGAAGGATCTCTCTCCCCCTCTAGTATTTATCCCCCATGGTATCGGACTAGCAAGATACATGTTCCCGGTGGCTATTCGTCAAGAAAGAGTTGTGCTTCCGCTGCATCGCTGGAGCGAGGAGGTGGAGGTTGCTCGGTGCCTCGGACGTGTGTGCGAGCACGAATGCGCCGCTGATTTGTGGTGCTAAGTACTTCCTCTCGATCTTGAGATCAGCAAGAGATCGTCTACATAAACCACGAGTTTGGACTCGTTAAGCTTTGTCAGTCTTCAAGGGTATGTTCTCTATGGATATAAATCCGCCTGTTGATTGTATCTAGTAGATAGATCTTGGTACATAGTTGTTCTCATCGTAGGAGTTTTTTTATTTTTTATGCTGCGAACCCTACAGTGGTATCAGAGCCGGATCTATGCGTAGATGCTTTGCACGGGTAGTACACATATGATTATGTGGGCGATGATGATCATGTTATTGCTTCTTCGTTGTACTTTGGATATTGGTGGCATAGTGGGACGAAGCGGCCCGGACAAACTTTACATGTCCTCGCACATGAGACCTATACCACGCTTGACATGCAACTAGTTTTGCGTAAGTGGCTAGCGGGTGTCCGTCTCTCCTACTATAGTCAATATATAATTTTCAACGAGTTGTCAACAATTTGGTTATCCTCATTGTGGTTCATGTTCGTAGGTAAGAACGGTTCTATCTTCGAAAGCCCTAAGCCACGTAAAACTTGCAATGGATAAATTAGAGGCGTCTAGTTTAGATTGTTGCTGGGATAGTGTCATGATATGGTGATGTTGTAAGTAGAAGTATAAGTTGATACTCTTACAACACACATAACGTGTAAGTTCCATAGACCTTGGCCTTACACATAGAGGTATGATAGTGATCATATCACGATGCACATGATGGCGATCAAGTGCGGGAACCATATCATTTCACTTATAAACATGTGATGTTTGATTGCATCTTATATTGCTTGTTTGGCATTTTATTAGCATAATAATATGATCCCTCATTTAAATATCAAGATAATAATGTGTTCTTCCTTAAGTATGCACCGATTATGTTTCGTCGCTCCAAGACATCACGTGATGATCGGGTGTTCTTGGATCCACGATCATACTTCGGGTGTAAGACAGTTACACACGCGAATACTAAGGTTCTTACTTGGCGAGCCTAGCATGTACATACATGGCCTCGGAACACGGACTGAAAGGTTAAGCATGAGTCATATGGTAGATATGATGCCCATTCGATGCTCGCCTTTGAAGCTACACCGACTCACATGATGATCGGACTTGGTGTAGTGCATTTGGTTCATGTAATCACCAAAAAGGCACGAGGGATGTCGTTTTTGAGTGGGAGTTCATTCTTAATTTGGATTAGTTAAACTCAATCAATCATAAACTTAGTCTAAACTTTACAAATTCTGTTGTAGATGGTACCACCTGCTTTTAATTTCAATGTGTTCATGGAGAAAGAGAAACTTGCAACGAACGGTAGCAACTTTACCGAATGGGCCATGAATTTAAGGATTCTCCTCTCTACTGCACAAAACCAATATGTGCTAGAAGCGCCACTAGCCCCCCCCCACCGTTCGATGATGCCCCTGACGAGGAGAAGAATGTCTATCAAACTCGTCAGGAGGACCACAACTTAGTTCATTGCGGCATATTGTATGGGCTAGAGCCAGAACTTTGAAAGCGTTTCGAAAACGGCAATGAATTTGATACAATGGGTGAGTTGAAAATGATTTTCGACACACATGATGTTGTAGAGAGCTACAATGCTTTAGAAAAGTTCTTTATCTACATGATGGAAGAGAACAACTCCGTAAGTGAGCATGTACTCAAGATGTCGGGTTACGCCGATAAGCTTGTGTCCTTGGAAATAATGATTCCCATTGACTTAGGCATCCATCATGTTCTGCAGTCTCTGCCACCTAGCTATAAGAGCTTCGTGATGAACTATAATATGCAAGGCATGAAGAAGTCTCTCCCCGAGCTTCTGTCAATGCTTAAAACTGCAGAAGTGGAGATCAAGAAAGAACATCAAGTGTTGATGATCAATAAGACCACTAGTTTCAAGAAAGACAAGAAGGGAAAACGGAAGGGAAGTAAGGGAGGCAATCCAGTTGCCGTGCCTAAAAAGAAACCCCGAGTTGGACCTAAGTCTGATACCGAGTGCTATTATTGTAAGGGGACTGGCCACTGGAAGCGCAACTGCCCCAAGTATTTGGCAGACAAGAAGGCCGGCAAGGCAAATAAAGGTATATATGATATACATGTTATTGATGTGTACTTGACTAGTACTCGTAGTAGCACCTAGGTATTTGATACCGATTCAGTTGCTAATATTTGTAACTCGAATCAGAGGCTGCAGAACAAGCGACCGCTAGCAGGGGTGAGGTCAAGATGCGTGTCGGCAATGGATCAAGTGTTGATCTTATCGCCGTCGGAATGCTACCTCTCCACTTACCGTCGGGATTAGTTATAAACTTGAATAATTGTTATCTGGTGCCAGCACTGAGGATGCACATTGTATCTGGATCGTGTTTGATGCGAAGTGGTTATTCATTTAAATCCGAGAACAATGGTTGTTCTATTTATATGAATGAAATCTTTTATGGTCATGCACCGATGATGAATGGTTTATTTCTGTTGGATCTCGATAATAGTGTTACACATATTCATAATGTTGATGCTAAAAGGATTAAACTTAATGATGATATATCCGCATATATATGGCACTGTCGTCTAGGTCATATTGGCGTTAAACGCATGAAGAAGCTCCATTCGGATGGACTTTTGGAATCACTTGATTTTGAATCATTTGATATATTGTGAGCCATGCCTTATGGGCAAGATGACTAGAACGCCGTTTTCTGGTTCAATGGAACGGGCGACAGATTTATTGGAAATCATACATTCTGATGTATGTGGTCCAATGAGTATGTCGGCGCGAGGTGGATATCATTATTTTGTTACTTTCACGGATGATTTGAGTAGATACAGTTATATCTACTTGATGAAACACAAGTCTGAAACCTTTGAAAAGTTCAAGGAATTTCAGAGTGAAGTGGAAAATCATCGTAATAGAAAGATCAAATTTCTACGGTCCAACCGTGGAGGTGAGTATCTAAGTTACGAGTTTAGCACTCATATGAAAGAGTGTGGAATTGTTTCACAACTCACACCTGCCGGAACACCACAACGCATGGTGTGTCGGAACATCATAATCGTACTTTATTGGATATGGTTCGATCTATGATGTCTCTGACGGACTTGCCACTGTCATTTTGGGGTTATGCACTAGAAACTACTGCATTCACTTTAAATCGGGCACCATCTAAATCCGTTGAAAATACACCGTATGAATTGTGGTTTGGAAACAAACCTAAGCTGTCATTTCTTAAAGTTTGGGGATGCGATGTTTATGTGAAGAAAATTCAACCGGATAAACTCGAACCCAAAGCGGAAAAATGCGTCTTCATAGGATACCCTAAGGAAACTATTGGGTATTCCTTCTATCACAGATCCGAGGGCAAGGTTTTTGTTGCCAAGAATGGATCCTTTCTAGAGAAAGAGTTTCTCCCGAAAGGTGTGAGTAGTCGGAAGGTAGAACTCGAAGAGATTATTGAACCTTCTCTTCATAGTATGGCGAGTAGCGCAGCGCCGGAAGTTGTTCCGGAGTTGGCTTCACCAATTGAACAGGGAACTAATGATAATGATCATGAAACTCCAAAACAGAGTACTACCGAACCTCGCAGGTCTAGCAGGACGCGTGCAGCTCCCGAGATGTACGGAAACCCTGTTATGAATTTCATGGTTGATGAAATTGATGACCCTGCGACATATGAAGAAGCGATGATGAGCCTGGATTCCAACAAATGGTTAGACGCCATGAAATCCGAGATGGAATCCATGTACGAAAACCAAGTTTGGATCTTGGTGGACTTACCTCATGACTGAAAGGCCATGGAGAATAAATGGATTTTCAAAAGGAAAACTGATGCTGATGGTAATGTGACCGTATATAAAGCTCGACTTGTCGCAAAGGGGTTTCGACAAATTCAAGGAGTTGACTACGATGAGACATTTTCTCCCGTAGCGATGCTAAAGTCAGTTAGGATTATGTTAGCAATTGCTGCATATTTCGATTATGAGATATGACAGATGAATGTCAAAACCACGTTCCTCAATGGCAATATTGAAGAAGAGTTGTATTTTATACAACCAAAGGGTTTTGTCGATCCTAAGGATGCTAACAAGGTGTGCAAGCTTCAACGATCCATCTATGGACTGAAACAAGCATCACGGAGTTGGAATCTCCGCTTTGATGAGGTGATCAAAGAGTTTGGATTTGTCCAAACTTATGGAGAGGCTTGTATTTACAAGAAAGTGAGTGGGAGCAATGTGGCATTTCTGATATTATATGTGGATGACATATTATTGATCGAAAATGATATAGATCTTTTAAATAGTGTTAAAAGTTATCTAAACAGCAAATTTTCAACGAAGGACCTAGGTGAAGCGTCATACATATTAGGCATAAAGATCTATAGAGATAGATCTAGGCGCCTAATAGGGCTATCGCAAAGTACATACCTTGATAAGATTTTAAAGAAGTTTAAAATGGACAAAAGTAAGAAGGGATTCTTACCTATGTTGCAAGGAAAGACATTGAGTAAGACTCAAAGTCCGGCTACGGCGGAAGAAAGAGAGATAATGGACAAAGTCCCCTAAGCTTCAGCCATAGGCTCTATAATGTACGCCATGCTATGTACAAGACCGGATGTGGCACATGCTATTAGTTTGACTAGTAGGTACCAATCAGATCCAGGTTCGGAACACTGGATAGCGGTCAAGAATATCCTTAAGTACTTGCGAAGAACTAAGGATATGTTTCTTGTGTACAGAGGTGAAGAAGAGCTCGTCGCTAAGTGTTATGTCAACGCTAGCTTTGACACCGATCCGGATGACTCTAAGTCTCAATCCGGATACGTATTTCTCATGAATGGCAGAGCGGTTAGTTGGAGGAGTTCTAAACAACCTGTGGTGGCGGGATCAACAACGGAGGCCGAATATGTTGCTGCTTCGGAAGCGGCTGAAGAAGTGGTTTGGATGAAGGAGTTCATATCCGAATTAGGTGTGGTTGTGAGTGCGTTGGACCCAATGGTGATCTATTGTGAAAACAATGGTGCCATTTCCAATGCCAAAGAACCAAGGTCTCACAAGAATTCCAAGCATATTAAGCGCCGATTTCACTCCACCCGCGAGCATGCCAAGGATGGAGATATAAAGATTTGTAAAGTGCACACGGATATCAATGTAGCAGATCCGTTGACTAAAACTCTCCCTAGAGCAAAACATGATCAACACTAGAATTCCATGGGTGTTAGATTTATCACTATGTAACTAGATTATTGTCTCTAGTGCAAGTGGGGGACTGAAGGGAATATGTCCTGAGAGGCAATAATAAAGTGTTTATTATGTATATTCCAAGTATATGATAGATGTTTATTTTGCATGCTATAATTCTATTAATACGGAAACGTTAATACATGTGTTTTTAATAAACAAACAGAAAGTTCCTAGTTATGCCTCTCTCATAAACTAGCTCGTTGATTAACAAGATGATCGAGGTTTCCTGATTATAGATATTGGATGTTGTTAATAACGAGGTCACAACATGAGTGTAATGGTGTGATGAACATTCATCCTAAGTATAGCATTACGATCAAAGTCATTGAGTTTATATTGCTATAACAACATACGAAGTGATCATAATCCTTATACCATGAGATCATGTCAATCACTAACACCGGAAGAGTATCTTGAAAACATTAAACGTCGCACCATAACAGGGTGATTATAAAGATGTGTTCAGTACTACTAAAGTGTTATGTTGAGGCCCATGGATCAAGAGTGGAATTTTTTTCATTCCGATGACGGAAAGATATGCTCTAGGCCCTCTCGGTGATATCACATTGGTTAGCTTGCAAGCAAGGGATTTGATCACTAGAATGTTATATCACAGGAACGAGAAAAGAGTACATGTCAGTAAGGAGATCAAACTAGGTATGGAGATACCGATGATCGAATCTCGGACATGTAATATATCGCGAAACAAAGGGATTAAGATACTAGCGTAAAAGGTTCTCGCGATCACAAGAAAGTCATCGCTGAATGTGTGGGAGTCAGTATGGACCTCTAGGTCCCGCTTCTGATTATTGATCTGAGAGGGGTCTCGATCATGTCTGCATTATTTGTGAACCGTAGGGTGACACACTTAAGAGACACCGACATCCATTTGGAGCAAAAGTTTCATGCCGAAAAGAATAACAAGCGCAGGAATTTATTTCACTAGATACCGAAACGGGTTTTCGGGTGAAATTGCAGAAAGTGTTTTTGCATGTGAAATGAAATACTAGCAAGGGGTTATATGTGAATGTTTGTCATTAAAGTAATTGAAAAAATTCTGAATAAACAAAAGAAGTTTATTTAATGAGAGTTTGCATTAAATTTGGTGGAAATTCAATGGGAATTTGAGTGGGTTTTTGAGTGGAGGGAATTGAAAGGCATTTGAGTGAGTGGAGTGTCCACCCACATGAATGAAGGAGGGGAGGGGGCAGCCCCCATGGCTGGCGGCCACCCCCTTGGGTGCCCCCCTCCTCCTATAAAAGGAGCCCCTCTCCTCTCTATCACTCACACCTCCTCGTGAAGGATCTCTCTCCCCCTCTAGTATTTATTCCCTATGGTCTCGGACTAGCGAGATACATGTTCCCGGTGGCTATTCGGCAAGAAAGAGTTGTGCTTCCGCTGCATCTCTGGAGCGAGGAGGCGGAGGTTTCTCGTTGCCTCGGACATGTGTGCGAGCACGGATGCGCCGCTGATTTGCGGTGCTAAGGACTTCCTCTCGATCTTGAGATTGGCAAGAGATCGTCTACATCAACCATGAGTTTGGACTCATTAAGCTTTGTCGGTCTTCAAGGGTATGTTCTCTACGGATATACATTCGCCCGTTGATTCTATCTAGTAGATAGATCTTGGTACATAGTTGTTCCCATCGTAGGAATTTTTTTGTTTTCTATGCTGCGAACCCTACAGTTTGGTTGCCCAAAAAGCAGTTTTTTGCTTGAGTCCAGAAATGATAGCACATGTGTTTGGTTGGATGTGTTATGACTTTCCATCCTAGACAAAACATAAGACTCATCATTTTGTTGCAACTCCAACCAATCTTATCGTAACCTATTCCATTAAGTGGTGTGATTATCCGGCAAATACAAATGGACACAAAACTAACATGCAAGGAGTTCAACATAACACATTTGGGTGTTACTAGGCACCCTAACTAGCAGTCACCACAATTACTAATGCACCACAAGCTCGCAAAAAAACTACGGCTCGTGATGCATCATAAGTTCACCATCAAAGGGGTTAATATATACCACATCCCAAAGCATTATAGTCCAAGCATCTTTTTTGATCAATTCCTAGCTAGTGAAATCAATAGTACAATAGGTTCCAAAATATACATGACCTCATCAGCTCACGAACACCATCAGTCATAGCAGCAAAGCAGCAACACTAACATAGAAGCTTGCACAACTAGGTTCTAAGCTAGACCCTCTGATCTGATGCATTCTTCGCAGCATAGCTGCTACCATGGACCTTGATGTCCGCAAGGTAGTTGATAGCTTCCACTAGTAACTGCGGCATCATTAGACAAACATTACTCACATTCTTAGCCTCGAAGGTCATCTTAATATGCTTGTAGTTGGGAATGAGTTTTTTGATCTAATCTTGGTGCTTTGGGCAACACCACAATTCAGAAAACATGGCATTAGTTCAGCACACTAAGAACGAAATGAGAAAGTAAAAAATAAAGCAAACCAGTGATATGCATCCTAACCATGAGGTGTTTCATCAATCTGTCCTCGTCCATCATGAAGGTTGTGCTCTCCTTGCAAAATATCACTCCTTCAAATGCCCTAACCTGGCCCATCAGCCTCCACTTATGTTTCCACTTCCTCATGTGGTTATAAAGCTGACTATGGGTGACTGCAATGCATGCGTAGTCAAGAACATCATTGAAAACACTATGCATATTGTGTTCTTTAAAGCCTCAGACAAAGTCTACTCCATTGCTGACTTGCTCTTAGATCCTGTTCATGACGAACTCTGAAAAACATGGTTCCCAAACAATTGGAGGTTTGGGTAGATACTTCCATGGCCTAGGATTTGTATTGTCAGGCTGCATCTAGGACATATCAATCTTCATTCACGATGCAGACAAACCAGGAGAAGGTGCTCAGACTTACGCAAAAGCTAACACATTATGCATCAAACTATAACAGTGCACATGATTTGACCAACAAGCAATACATGCAGAGAGGTTCTTAAGGGCTTAGGAGCAAGATTTAGTACAGAAGTCGGTGAATAGAGGGATGCTGGAATGACCACCGTGTCTATGCTCGACGGGCAGGAACGGAGGATCACCATCCCTATGCTAGACACAGAAGAAGGCACGAACACCGTCTCTGTGCTTGACAGCGAAGAAGGCATGGCGACCAACAAAAGATTTCATACCTAAACCATGGAGCTTAAAATCTACACCGACCCTCAAAAAAAGTCCCATTCTAAGCATTGAACTACAAAGGTGTGTCAATCAACACAGATCTATGAACCTCCATAGCAATGTTTTAGATCTATTCGACCACATCAAGGGTTAAAGCTTTCTTACCGACAACGGAAAAGGATTCGTCACACAGGTCGGGTAAGATGGAGAAGGCATGCCGGTGACGACCAGCGACGATATCTTGGTCCAAGTCGGCGAACAAGATCCCGCCAGCGGCATGGATCTCGGGAGAGGAGAGAGTTTGATTCGAGGGGGGGGGGGGCTGGTGGATTTGGAATTCGGTGGTGAGAGAGCAACACTAAATACGGGGTCAAGTTTCGACGGGCGGTGACCGAATTTATACCCTCCCCCCCTCCCCAGAATTTCTATGCAGCAGCAGAGCTCGCGCTATCTCCCACGGTTGCAGCTCCTCGTAAACCCCCGCATTCTCCAAAAAGCTCGGAACAGGGATGGCTGTAGGGAACTTGATTTAGCCATTCCCTCAGGCCTATCCCATTGATGCTTTGAGGGGCGTGTGGGCCACGACGTAAAAGGAGGGCTAGCATTCAACCGACCCGATTTTGCATTCCGAGTGTTTTCACTCCAATGCGAGCTACGAATCATGCCCTCGGTGTTTCATAGCTTCACTTTTATACATGGCGTACCTATTAAGCTACATAAAATTGCCGATGTCTTTGAAACAAACAAGTAAGCAAGATATGATATGATCTTAATCTTATTTCGGGTCCTTGTGCGTACAACGATCTTTGTACGTACTACTATTAAAAAACGAGTTTGTGGTGCAGGTACGATCAATTCAAAACCAGACCAACAAAATCACACTGCAAATCGAGCAACCACTCAACCATTATTCAAATAGAATTTTTTTAGGAACCAATAGTATTTGATTTTCTTTCGGTATCACTGTAGATTATTAACTAGTACTAGTATATGCTTGATTAAGAGAGAGATCATATTGATCATGAGTCTTCATATTGCCAACAACCTTAAGATCTCGGAGCAAATTTTATTGGCGGTAACCAATGTTTTTTTTAGATTAGCGATAACCTATGTTGGTCCTTCACATACATCCGTGCATCATTAGAAAATAGATAGTATTAATATAAATCAGCATCAAGTTAACCCATTCGTGTGGTGGAAATGAAAATTCCCAAATATATAGCCTATTTTTTATTCCTATAAAACTGATATTGGCACTAGTATTGTTCGGATGAATGATGTGCATGGTCAGTGACATGGCATCTTCTTATCCAACCAACCAACCAACTAATCTTCAATCAATCATCTGATAACAACAAGAAAGCATTGTTGTTATTAACTAAGATTTGTCGGGACGAACCTCGATTATTGGCACACAACATGCATATGGCAATATCTGCAACCTCTTGTTGCAGCTGACTCAGTCGCTAAGTAGCTACATTATGTTAATTTGGTGCATGATCTGAGTACTACTTAATCCATCTATGTCTACACTTCAAGAGATTTGTTGAGGATACGAAGACGATTTATGTATCCGCAAGTCTCCTTCATCCCGTTCTTACTTTTCAACCACTCCATGTCAGTGCACACATCATATATTTTTCTCCACGAGCAATTCTGTGACTAGACGAAAAGAAAAAAGTTACCCTTTTTCGTGGGAAAAGGACAAAAGCCACATATGGAAGTCAAATAACTCTTTAGAACCCTATTTAAAAGAAAAAGGAAATTACACAGAAGTCCTTAGAGAAATCGACACGCTGGCCCGCTGCCATGCCATGAGCGAAACTCGATGTTGCCTGTGGACCTCCGAAGCACTTCGGAGCTAGAGAGATGTTGCTAACATGGCATTCAAGAAGTCACCGTTAGGAGACTGTAGACGCTGATGACACTGATCTAAGAAACGAGGCGCCATTCTGTAGAAGAAAGCGCGAAGAGGAATAGACGAACACAACATATTTAGGGCCTTATTTGACTAGCTCCATGACCAGGCCAAGCTAAGTGACCCCTAGTCAAATAAGAAGCCAACGCGTGAAGAAACAAAAATTACCTGCGAACACAAAAAGATAGAACCAGATTCACCACTCTGAGAAGAGGAACGACCTCTCGCCCTCCTCTACGCTGCCATCAAGGTGGACCATTGGTCGGGCAAATTCCATCCTGATGGGGGAACCAAAACATAATCCTAATATAGAGTTTTTTTTACGGGAAACCTAACATAGAGTTATGAGCGTAAAACCACTCCTTTTGTAGCCAAATTTTACCAAAATGTATCACTTTTAGTTTTCAGGATTGGAAGTCACCACAAATTTTAAGGGTTTTTGAAAAATGTTAATACCAAATTGAATACGAGAGCAGGTGGTTGCATTGTCATTACACATTTACACTCTTGTAGTGTTGAGTAAGTATACCACGCAAAAAAAAAAGTGCTGAGTAAGTATAAGCTATCTATTCATTTGCATGCAGGCATCACGTCGGCTGTACTAGCCGTAGCGTATTATTTTCAGTCTGATATAGCTGCAAATGTGTGACCTATTAGGAGGTCCCCGGCTCCCTGCCCGGGCCATCATTTTCATTAGTGATGCACCAATATACATATACTTGAGCAATCAAACACAAATCTTATGTACTCCTAAGAGTAATTTTTTTTCCCTTTTATGTCTAGGTGCTCATATATGTACCTACCCCTCGAGTGGTTTGCCTAAAAACACAAATATATATCGTTGTGTGCACAATACATGCATAGCTGATAGCTCGATGCTCACGCTTAGATAATCGCTATTTTGCGGATTTAAGATAGTAATATCAGTTTTAGATACTGCAAATTTGGCCGACCTGTTATTATACTTTAAGTAAACCTTAAAAACTAGCTCCTATGCTCCATACCTGCAGTTCCTAGGCGTGTTTTTCCAGCAAACCGAAAACGAAAGTTCCATTGTCGAGAGGGAACTTTCACGTCCAACTATGTCGGGCCGCTAGAAATTTTAGAGCGAGAAGAATTGTGACGAGACGATGTCATCGATAGAGGGCACCGTTTTCACAGCCATGCATACGTTGTTAGACTACGTGTCTGTATATAACTGTATATGACTTGTACTGTACCTCTCGTTACTTCTATATAATGAGACAGCCGCACCCACGTTTATGGTGTCGAGCAGTTCCCCAAACACATTGTTTTACATGGTATCAGATTAGGTTACGATATCGTCTTCCGCCGCCGTCTCATCCGTTGCCGCGCCGGCCCTAGCTGTCGCCGCTCCTTCCGCCGTGACTGCCTTTGTCCCTTCCTCGCCCTTCCTCGTCTCCACTCTCCTCGCGTGGTGGCAGTCTCGCTCCCCTGGGTCCGCTCCTTCCGTGCAGCCCTCGATGGGATCGGTGCAGCCGCCGCCTGCCGTCGGGCCTGGTGCAGGGGGCGATCCGCCGCTGCCGGCCTCCTCCGGCGGCCCGTCTGCCTTGACCAACGTGGCCGCGCCGCCACCCCCTGGTGGCCCTGCGCCCCCCCCTACGGCGCTCACCCGACGCCGACCTACGGCGCGCCTCCCTCGTCGGCCTATGGCGCCCCGCCCGCGTCGCACTACGACCCTCCTGCCTATGGGGCCCTACCGACGCCGCCGTCCTCCTGGTTGGCGCCTCCATATGGTGCGCCGCCTGTGCAGCCCTACGCTGCGCCTACGGTGCCGCACTACGGGGCCCCACCTGCGTCGCCCTTTGGGGCCCCACCTGCACCGACCTACGGCGCCTACTCGTCGTCAGCGTATGATGGTGCGGCGTCTGCTGCCCCTGCACCGTCCATGGAGACGGCGCCACCGATGGGCTACTACGCGCCTCAGCCATCCGCTCACGCTGATCATGCTGCGCCGCTGTCGCCCTTCTACTTCTCGCACCTCATCCCGGTGAAGCTCACGCCCGATAATTACTTGTCTTGGCGTGCACAGGTGCTGCCGCTCCTTCGGAGCCGCTACCTGGAGGGCTACGTCGATGGCACACTTCCGTGCCCGCCGGTGTATCATCCATCGTACCATACGTGGGTGGCCCAGGATCAAGCCATCCTCTCTGCCATCCAGTCGTCGCTCACTCCGAGTGTCTCGTCGCTGGTCCTCTTCGCCTCTACGTCACGAGATGCGTGGACGGCGCTCCACACCAGCTTCGCCTCTCAGTCTCATGCTCGTGCTCATGCTATCCGCACCGAACTGGGCGAGACGAAGCTCCGTGACAGCAGCATCACGGACTACTTCAACAAGATGACCGGCCTCTCCGACACGCTGGCCTCCATTGGCCAGCTGCTTCGCCCCGAGGACTTCACCACCTACGTCCTGAACGGCCTCGACGACGACTATGATAATCTCATTGACAACATCAATGGGCGCGGCGTTCCGCTTCAGCCTCGTGAGCTCTACTCACGCCTCCTCGGCCGCGAACATCGTGTCAAAGCGCGCCACGCCTCCCCGAGCTTCTACGCCGCCAACGCCGCAGCCCGCGGCAAACCTCAGAAGCCGATAGCTGGTGGCAATCCGGTGACTGCCCCTCAGCAGCAGCCCCGCGCCGCTGCGCCTCCTGTCACTGGCGGGGTCGCCCGCGTGCCTGCTGCCCCTGCTGCGGCGCTCAGCAGGCTTGTCAGCTTTGCGGTCTTGAGGGTCACATCGCCTCCCGCTGTCATCGACGCTTCAAGCAGGACTTCCTCGGCATTGGAAACAATGGCAAGGGTAATGACAAGCAGGCGGCCGCCGCTGTGGCGGGCAACGAGCACGGGCACACTCCGTCCTACTCCATTGATCCGACATGTTACATGGATACGGGAGCTACCAATCACCTGACGAGTGAGATGGGCAAGCTATCCACCCAGGAGCCATACCGCGGTCATGATCAGGTTCGCACCGCCAACGGAGCAGGTATGAGCATCTCACATCTTGGTCAGGCCGCTCTTCTTACACACAATTCTAGAAAACTGCACCTTCATAATGTTTTTCGTGTTCCTTCTGCTACACGTAGTTTGTTATCTGTTCCTCATCTTACTCGTGATAATCCTGTCTTCGCTGAATTTCACCGTTTCTTTTTTTTTTAAAGATCGGGACATGAGAGCCGTTCTGCTTAGAGGTCGTCTTCGCCATGGCCTTTATGCGCTTGATGCGCCACCTGCACCTCTTGCGCCGCATGCCCCCCAGGTGTTCACTGGTGTTCGCGTGTCGTCTTCACACTGGCATGCGCGCCTTGGCCATCCTGCTGCTCCCATAGTTCGTCATATTCTGCATCGTCATGAACTTCCAGTTGTGTCCAATAAAATTGTTGAAACTGTCTGTGATGCCTGTCAGCATGGCAAGAGTCATCAGCTTCCGTTTTCTGAGTCTAGTCGTGTCGTTAAACAGCCTCTTGAGCTAGTGTTTTCTGATGTATGGGGTCATGCCCAAACCCCTGTCAGTGGCCATAATTATTATGTCAGTTTTATTGATACTTATAGTCGGTTTACATGGCTTTATCTTATCAAGCGTAAATCTGATGTGTTCGATGTTTTTATTCAGTTTGAAGCACATGTTGAGCGTCTCCTTAAGCATAAGATTCTTCATGTTCGGTCGGATTGGGGGGGGGGTGAATATCATCATCTCAATTCGTTCTTTAACAAGCTTAGGATCTCGCACCGTGTGTCTTGTCCTCATACACATCAGCAGAATGGCGCCGTTGAACGTAAGCATCGTCATCTTGTAGAAACTGACCTTACTTTACTAGCTCATGCCTCCGTTCCGTTTCGGTTTTGGAGTGATGCTTTCTCCACAGCCTGTTTTTTAATAAATAGGCTTCCTTCACGACTCTTGCAAATGAAAACTCCTCTTGAACTCTTGCTCAATGAACTCTCAGACTACCCTTTTCTGAAGGTTTTTGGATATGCATGTTGGCCTCACCTTCGTCCGTACAATAAACATAAGCTAGAGTTTCGGTCTAAAAAGTGCGTTTTTCTTGGGTATAGTTCTCTTCATAAAGGATACAAGTGCCTTCACATTCCGACCAATCGTGTTTATATATCTCGTGATGTCGTGTTTGATGAGAGCGTGTTCTCTTTTTCTGCACTTTCGAACAACTCTACTACTCCTACACCACCCGTGCATTCCACTTTACCTTCGCCTGATCAATTCGTAGATGTTGCATATGCTCATGTGTTGCTTCCTAACCATGCTGCAGGTATTGGACGTGGTGCTCGCCTTGAGCTTCTGGACGATCAGGCGACCGACGTCGATCACGCTGGCGTCTTCGATCCCGTGCATGGCGCATGCACACCGGGTCGCGCCCGCCAGCCCGCTGCCGTGCCGCCCGTGGCGGTCACGCCCGCGCCGGCTTCCCCCGGCCCAGCTTCGCCCGAGCTGGGATCGCCCGGCCCAGCCTCCTCGGCTGCCTCCTCGTCGCCTGGCCCCGTGGCCAGCTTTGCCTCGGATCCGAGCGGGCCGGCCTCGCCTCGCCCTTCAGCGCCGGCCTCGCCAGCGAAGGACGCTGGCCCAGCGTCGCCAGCTACTGCCTCGCCTCCTTATGGCTCGACGTCGTCACCAGCCTCGTCGCCGCCAGCGTCACCTCCTGCTGTGGCTCTTCGCCCTCGTACACGCAGTCAGGCTGGTGTCTTTCGTCCAAAGGAGTGCACTGATGGGACTATTGCATGGATTGCTGCTTGTGTTGCCCATGCCGTTGCTGATCCCACTGCTGAGCCTCGACACTTTCAGGCTGCTCTCGGTATTCCTCATTGGCGCGCTGCTATGGAGGAGGAACTTCAGGCTCTCCTGAAGAATGATACTTGGCGACTCGTTCCTCCTGTTTCTAGGGTCAATATTATTGATTCCAAGTGGGTCTTCAAGGTCAAGAAGCATGCTGATGGTTCCATTGAACGCTACAAGGCACGGTTAGTTGCTAAGGGCTCCAAACAGAGGTATGGTCTTGATTATGAAGACACGTTCAGTCCAGTTATTAAGACTACTACCATTCGTTTGCTGCTCTCTTTGGTCGTTACTCGAGGATGGTCTCTCCGTCAGCTTGATGTGCAGAACGCTTTTCTGCACGGAGTTCTGGAGGAGGAGGTTTATATGCGTCAGCCACCTGGTTTTGTTGATCCTGCACGTCCTCAGCATCTCTATCGCCTGGTGAAGGCTCTCTATGGACTGAAGCAGACTCCTCGTGCATGGCATGCACGCCTTGGCTCGGTTCTTCGGGATCACGGTTTTGTTCCCTTCACAGCTGACACGTCACTGTTCCTTCTGCAGCGTCCTGAGGTCACGATGTACATGCTGGTCTATGTGGATGATATCATCATTATTAGCTCGTCTGATGCTGCTGCCCAGCGTCTTATTTCTACGCTGAGTGGAGATTTTGCTGTCAAGGATTTGGGTGCTCTACACTACTTCCTTGGTCTGGAGGTCTCACGGTCTTCTTCTGGGTTGACTCTCACTCAGCATAAGTACTCTCTAGACTTGCTGCGCCGTGCTGGTACGTTGAAGTGCAAGCATGCTACCACTCCTATGTCTGCCACTGATCGGTTGTCTGTGCTTGATGGAGATCCTCTTTCGCCTGATGATGCTACTGAGTACCGCAACCTCGTTGGTGGTCTGCAATACCTCACTATCACCAGACCAAATGTCTCTTATGCAGTCAACCGTGTATGCCAGTACCTTCATGCACCCATGACGTATCATTGGTAAGCTGTGAAGCGGATTCTGCGCTATGTCTGTCTGACCGTCTCGTATGGATTTCTCCTTCAACCTGCTCCATCTTGTGAGCTTTCGGCCTTCTCAGATGCAGATTGGGCTGGTAGTCCTGATGACAGGCGATCCACAGGGGGGCTATGCAGTATTCTTTGGTCCTAATTTGATCGCCTGGAATGCTCGCAAGCAGGCTACAGTATCTCACAGTAGTACTGAAGCTGAATACAAGGCGGTTGCTAATGCCATAGCTGAGCTCATATGGGTACAGTCTTTGTTGAGAGAGTTGGGAGTCTATCAAGATCAGCCTCCGATACTTTGGTGTGACAACATCGGTGTTACATACCTCTCTTCGAATCCAGTATTTCATGCCCGAACGAAACACATCGAAGTTGATTATCACTTTGTCAGGAAACGCGTTGCACAAAAGCTACTCCGTATCAAGTTCATCTCTTCCAAGGATCAACTTGCTGACATCTTCACGAAGCCTCTTCCATAGCCTCAGTTTGTAGGATGTAGGCACAATCTTAACTTGCTTTGTATTTAGGCCACGGTTAAGATTGATGGAGGGTGTTAGACTGTATATACGTAGCGTGTCTGTATATAATTGTATATGACTTGTATTGTACCTCTTGGTACTTCTATATAATGAGACAGCCGCACCCACGTTTAGGGTGTCGAGCAGTTCCCCAAACACATTGTTTTACATACGTACGTGACAACGTGCATCTCATCATCTAGGAGACGGTTGTTGGCAATGGTCAAATCAAAGGTCGCTCCCTCTCTTGGCGTACAATCCTCGTTGGCTTCGCCTCTCTGGTTAAGACTTGTCCAGGAACAATGTCCCGGAGCTCGTTGCCGAGGGGCTCAGACGGGGCGGCGACACATGCCTGCATGACGGACCGGCGATGTTGGAGATGGCCTCTAGGCACTTGTACGCCGATGTCGAGTGGCCCTTAGGGCATGGTTGTGGGGCATTGCTGTGGGACGGAGCTACATGCGCGATGACAGCTCAAAGCCTCGCTGATCTAAGGCGTGGCGCCCCTTTTGAGTGGTAGGATGAGAGAGGGGCGACAACGGCTAGAGTTGCGCGGAGAGGGGAGAGAACCCGAAGCAAAGAGATGGTGAGGGAGAGGGGTGAGCAGCTGCCAGCTGGAGCAAAGCGACTCTGTAAGAGACGGTTGGGGAAAATGCTACCCCCCTCCCCCTTCCCCCCCCCCCCCCACCCCACCTCCCAAATTAATCCATAATAAATGTATCGCTGATTTACAACAACTTTACACTAAATCAGCGACACACTTATGATGTCGGAGAGAATAGAAAAGATGAATGGGAAAAAGAAAAGGAGGATAATGTGATGTCTTAATGACAAGCATGTCCCAAGCCACGCCGTACCGTACAAACATTTTAGGTATATACTACAAAATGTTTTTTGCAGCACGAGGTTACGGCCGGTATACACTAAAACATTTTAAGTTCGAGCACTGAAGTCAAGCTCAACTGCGTCGTCATGTCTGAACGTTTCGGCACGCCACTTATGCATGTCAAGTCAAGTCTTCACATGAACCTTTCTTTCAGCTAGAACAGTGTGGCCATCTGATAATGTCTGAACGTTTTCAGCACCAGCGTCAAGTCTTCCTACACTTTTTAAACTATAGCGCCGCGATTCGTACAGCTCACGCACGTTTAGTTCGTTCCACGCATGCAGGCAACGTTGCATGCTCTCGTCACGTGATTGTTTAAAGAGTATTCTAGGGGCACCTAGTGAGTGCAATCTCGACATCGACATCGCACCAATCATAGAGATTGGTAGCTTTACCGTGAAACAAGAATAATTAAGGTTTTATGTGTTTTTGTCCACATCGTCCGTTGATCTATGTTACGCGTATTGCAGGTTCTGGTGTTAGCATATTCGAATTGATTCTTTTTTTTTTTTTTGAACAGACGTTCGAATAGATTCAAAAGTTTAACGGCGACAAGTTCAGTTCATCGGTCTTTAGAGAAACATGTCCAAAAACTCCCAGAATGTTATTAACTATTGCAGGTTTGGTGTTTTATAAGTACTAGTATGTTTTGATAAACAAATTTAGCTTCGTGTCACATTCCCGTCGATTGCCAGACATATGTGGTAGTTCCTTCATTTTTGAAACTATTTTTCTTTTGCGGGTTTCATTTTTGAAACTATGTGGTGTGGCCCGTTCTTTAGTAAATATTGTTTGTGATAGTTATGAGCGTGCATGCGTTTGTTGCATGAGGTGGTGGAAAAAACATGAGCATGTGATAGTTATGAGCGCGCATACACTTGGACACCCAATATCGGGTTCAAGTCTCGTCGGTACTTACGGTTTCTTAAAAAAAATGTTTCCAATGCATGAGGTGCATGGTGAGTGACATCTTGTACTTTACTCTTGCCACCTGATAATAGCACCCCAATCAAGCGATACATAATTAATTAGTAGTGCTTATCTCATATAGCATCAACACACATTGTTAATTAAGATTTGTCGCGGGAATGGTTGATGTTGGCTCGAGAGCTCTACACACGCAATAATATATCAACCTTTGTTGTATGGTCCTGTTGCTGGTTGAGTTGCTGATTTGGATTGATTATGTTGCTTTGGTGTACGATGGATTGATAAGCACTAGTTAATTAATCTGGCTTATTCCATCTTACAATACTTTAAGAGATTTGCCATGATATACTGAAGATTGTGTATGTGTGGGTCTCCTTCGTTCATCTTTCTGGTCACCATCTCACTGCTCAAAATTGGACACTTTTGTTGTTGGCCTTTTTTCGCCTGCAAAAATTAAATTAGTTTTCTTGACCTGCAACTTATGACACATAGACATAGGTTTGTGCCCATTAGAATGTGCCACATAAGATGATTCGTGATGTTCAAGAGAGAGAAATGAAAATGAGGTTTTAATTTTCTTTACTAAGAGATGATATTTTTAAGTAACAAAATACAATTAACTACGTTATATAATATGCCTTCTTTTAGTTACATATTATATCCGTTACTCGTTATACATTTTATATGCATTTTTATTTTTTATTGGAGTACCGTTTATATGCATGATTTGCAAGTGATGTTACCCATATAATGTATCACACCACACAGATTTTTTGCATTCTCCTGAGTCTCATCAACCATTAGTTGTACATATAATTATGACGTGGTGAAAATGGAGAGTGTTTTTTTTCCTACGCAATATTGCATAGCATAGCATTGCTCTGCTCCGGGTCCTGCATGCATATGGTATCATCTACTCTCTCCGTCCGCAAATAAGTGCACTTCTAACTTTTGTCTAAGTCAAACTTTATTAAATTTGACAAACTTATAGATAAATATAGCAACATATATTACATGAAATCATCATATTATGAAACTACACTTGAAAACAAATATAGTGATACCAATTTAGTGTCATAAATATTACTAGTATATTTTTTCTATAAAATCAACCAAGTTTTATTATTTTTAACTTAAGACAAAGCTAGAAGTATATTGATTTCCCGACAGAGGGAGGGATTACTTATGTACCGGTTTTTAATGGGTGCCACGTGACCGTGTGGCTTATGCTCATTATGTTACAGAGGCATGCTCTGCATCTCCTGCGAAGCATCATCATTTGTTTTGTGCAAATTGTGTGGCCCATAACTCTGCAGCCAGCACGTCTCCTTTATGTTTGTTTGTATGTATGTATGTATATATAGATGGCGACTCGTCATGCTGATGTGTCATGTGTGTCAGCTTCATAGAATGTCTTCCCACAAATAAGCTTCACAGTCACAGACAATGTCATTTTCTTCTAGATTCACAAAATGTCAATTTTGTACTACCTCAGCTTGCACGCTGGCCGATGTAGTATGCATAATACTACTACTCTGAATTTGTTTTTACTGCAGCCGCAATTCGTACAGCTCACGCACGTGATGTTTTTCAAGACAGTGACGATATTTGACGTGGACCCGTGGACCAACCAGAGATTACCAGGCTCCACGTTAAACTTGTCGCGGCAAGTGCGTGATTTCCTTCTAGGAAAAGCTGGCCAGCCAGCCACCTAGACTTAAGCTTAGCTGTTCCATGATTGGGGCTCCCTCCATCTTAAACTAGATACCGCAAGTTTGTTTAAAGTTGAACGTATCTAAACTATTTTAATTAGATACATTCAAATTTTGACTAACTTTTTTTACATCTATTTTAAGACGGGCTAAAATTTTCTTTAAAATTTATGCTCCTGATGCTGGTTTAGTTGTTGATTTGGATTGATTACGTTATTTTGGTGCATGGATCGAAAGTACTAGTTAATTAATCTACATTAATCCATCTTGCTATACTTTAAGGGATTTGCCATGATACGCTGAAGATTGTGTATCCGTGGATCTCCTTCGTTCATGGTTTTAATCACCATCTCACTGCTAGAAATTAGACACTATTTTAAGGCCTTTTTCCGCGAAGGATCCACCTGCCAAAATTAAATTAGTTTTGTTGACAACTTAGGACACATAGTTTTGGGCACTTTAGAATGTGCCACATATTAAGATGGTTACATCCCACTCTCCAACCAACCAACCTAACCGACAAGATCATGGAAATTAGTGTGGAAAGAAAATTCCCGTTTGAAATCAAGATAAAACTACTAAACCAAACATGTCTTCGAGGTTTCAAGTTGTTTTCTAGTCAACTGGTGAATAAGAATCGTTTAGTTCTTAGTCGATGCCAGGAATCGTTGATCCAGCCTCTAACGATATTTACTAACACTAGATGAACAGATTGCCATGACACGGTGAAATAGGACTAACCTGTGCAATAAATTTGTAAAATCAACCGACGATTACTGAATTGCCAGGCATGTAGACATAGAAATGTACTTTTGGAATCAAGGAAAAAGTCAATTTTAAACCTTGAACTCGTAAGGGTTAGATAAATAAAACCTTGAACTCGTAAGGGTTAGAATCCCTTTTTCTGGTTCTCAAAGTTATTACCGGCTGATGAAATTATGGAAATAGTAGATCAATTTACCTATCGGAGCTAGCTTGTCATGGCGAGTTATACCGGCCAATAAAAGTATCAATTAGAGCAAACAGAGCAACTCTAGCTTGTCAAGAGGAACCCGTTAGCTTTGCACCGAGTTGCACTTTCATATGTGAATTTCTTAGTAGCACTTTCATGTATAGTTCCATCAGATCTACCCCCTTTGTTCAGAAATATAAGATAACAATCAGCAATATCCCAGCCAAGATCGTTGCCTTCCCAGTGCACCAAACATGCCTAGGATTTGATTTAGACCGGGATTCACAAATTCAGAATACAAACGACCGGGATTTCGATTTCAGGATTTGATTTATCTAACACCTACGAGTTTAAAGTTTGAAATGGACATTTTTTCTACAATCAATTATGGCTGTGCGCAATCACTAGATCCCGTACGCTGCAGTGCTCCCGGTCCTGCGTGCATAGGGTGTCTATATAGCTACCGGTATTTAATGGGGTGCCACGTGACAGTGTCGCTTACGTTCATTATTATGTTACACACGGAGGTCATGCATGCATGCTGCATCTTCCGACGAAGCATCATTTGTTTTTCTGCAACTGGTGTGGCCTGCAACGCATCGACGCTGCAGCCAGCACGTAGTACGTCCCCTTTGATGCTGGTTTGTACTAGTATGTATAGATGGCGACTTGTCATGTCCACAAATTAGAAAAATACATATTATGTACTGGCTGACGTGTGAGCTTCATAGAATGTCTTCACACACACAATAGCTTGCAGCTGCGTGCTGGCCGATGTAGTAGTATGCATAATATCTCTGAATTTGTTTTTACTGCAGCCGCAATTCGTACAGCTTACGCACGTGATTTTTTTCAAGATATATAGTGACAATATTGGACGTGGACCCGTGCACCAACCAGAAATCACCAGGCTCCACACGTTAAACTTGTCGCGGCAACTACGTGATTTCCTTCTTGGGAAAGCTGGCCACCTAGACCGAAGCATAGCTGCTCCATGATTAGCGCAACGTACATCTTTTTTCTTTTCTCACAAGCAACGTTCATGAGCTTCATCTATTAATTGATGGAAAAGAATTCAGAGCATGACTAACACACACACACTAAAACGGACAAACCCATATAATAACTGCCAGTATATGGGTTTAATAAGAAAACAGAGGGCCAGTCCGAAAATCGCCCGTCGGCATGTACATTCGCGGGTTGGGAGGCCGACCCGGAAGCCGCCACGTACTCGGAAGAACTCTAGGGCGCGTTGAAGTTTCACGACGCCACTCGCCCCCTTCCACGTCGCCGCCGCCGCCGCCGCCATTTCGACCGCCAGTCACCCGATTCGGCCTCCCCCGCCCATGCGCAGCTGATCCCGAAGGTCCGGCCTCCTTCCCGGCCGTCCTCTCTCCTTTCACGGACCGAATCCACGCATGTACGCCGCTGCGCGGACATTCTAGGATGAGCTCGTCCGAGCACCAAGATCTGATCGATTGGTCGTGGTCAGACAATTCCGACATCGAGGATCTGCTCCACAACAACGACGACTATGAGACGGCCATTCTTCTCCTCGTCGTCAAGGAGCATGAGGACCAGGCCAAGCTGCTGGATCGGAGGCGTGACTCGGTGATGGGTCGCACCTACATCCAGCGCAACCGTTTCCTTGGCCACGCAACCTTGATAGAGGATTACTTCGCCGAGGTACCTACATATCCAACAATTTTTTTCCGTAGGAGGTACCGAATGCGTCGTTCCTTGTTCGTGAGAATCGTCGAGGCAAACCCAACATATTTCAAGCAATGGCGCAACTCTGTCGACGACCTAGGATTTAGCGCATATCAGAAAATCTCAACCGCCATGCGAGTGATTGCATATGGCGTCCCCGCAGACTACACTGATGAGTACTTGTGCATAGGCAAAGATACAATCACCGAATCAGTGCGTAGGTTTGTGAAGATGGTTATCAAGTTGTTTGGTCCAACTTATCTCCAAGCTCCTAATGAAGAAGATGCCAAAAGGTTAACGGAGATAAATGAAAAAAAAGGGTATGGCCGGGCGTGCATGGTAGTATAGATTGCATGCATTGAACATGAAAAAATTGTCCAAAAGCATGGCATGGAATGTATTATGGTAAAATCCATGATCCTACCATTGTGCTCGAGGCAGTTGCTTCGCAGGATTTGTGGATTTGGCACCGTTTTTTTCCGTAGGAGGTACCGAATGCGTCGTTCCTTGTTCGTGAGAATCGTCGAGGCAAACCCAACATATTTCAAGCAATGGCGCAACTCTGTCGACGACCTAGGATTTAGCGCATATCAGAAAATCTCAACCGCCATGCGAGTGATTGCATATGGCGTCCCCGCAGACTACACCGATGAGTACTTGTGCATAGGCAAAGATACAACCACCGAATCAGTGCGTAGGTTTGTGAAGATGGTTATCAAGTTGTTTGGTCCAACTTATCTCCGAGCTCCTAATGAAGAAGATGCCAAAAGGTTAACGGAGATAAATGAAAAAAAAGGGTATGGCCGGGCGTGCATGGTAGTATAGATTGCATGCATTGGGCATGAAAAAATTGTCCAAAAGCATGGCATGGAATGTATTATGGTAAAATCCATGATCCTACCATTGTGCTCGAGGCAGTTGCTTCGCAGGATTTGTGAATTTGGCACTGTTTTTTTGGGCTGCCCAGAACCCTCAATGACATCAATGTGTTATAAATATTCCATTTGTTTGCAAAACTTGTGGCTGGAGAGGCACCTACTTGCAATTACAAAGTCATAGATCATGAGTATGATATGCCCAATTTGCATCACCATTTTATATCATAATTTACCTCTATTTATTGATATTTGTCTTATTATGAGGTATTACTTATGGGTTTTCATCTGTTTATGCATGTTGGATGATTCTTGGAGGATGGACTGCCGGAGTCTGGATTCTGATGGAAAGAAGGCGTTTCGGTGCAATTTCGCGAAGATCAGAAAAATACCAGAAAAATATGGAAACATATTATTTTACCAGAAGACGAAGGAAGCGAGAAGGAGGAGCGAAGGGGGGCCGTAGGGGCCCACATCCCCTAGGCGGCCCACCCGAGGCCGCGCCTAGGGCAGGTGTGGCCCATGTAACACCCCGGTCACTCCGGACCGACGGCTGTCACTTCTGGCAGCTCAATGGGATCTCTAGACTAACCCCACAGACCAACACTAGTCTTTTCTGGGCACTTTGTCCTTACTCATACGCACTCGGTTACCCACTTCCCGGTCGGTTACCCATCCTAAAATTGCTCTAGACCAAGCACGCTTAACCTTAGAGTTTTTTTCGAATGAGCTTCCGGAAAAGAAGTTGCAACTTATTGATATGAGTATCCTATCAATCCTATTAATCCATATGTTGGATCTCACATACACCCACCCTTTAGAAGATCGATGCCCTCATCGATCAAGCACACCTCAGGAACGTTCCTGCTTGGCACGCGTATGTGCGTACAGTGCCAGCACATGTGCCATGTCGTGTCCACTCTGGGTCACACGCGCCATGCTCCACATGTCCCGCCACTAACCCGCACACACCCGACACGTGTATGTGCGTCCAGTGGCGGCACATGTGTAATGCCGTGTCCACTTCGGGCCACACGCGTCATGCTCCACATGTCCCGCCACTGACCCACACACACCCGTTTTACTGCGAGGATCGTCTCTGATACCACTTGTAACACCCCCGGTCACTCCGGACCGATGGCTGTCACTTCTGGCAGCTCAATAGGATCTCTAGACTAACCCCTCAGACCAACACTAGTCTTTTCTGCGCACTTTGTCCTCACTCATGCGCACCCGGTTACCCACTTCCCGGTCGGTCACCCATCCTAGAATTGCTCTAGGCCAAGCATGCTTAACCTTAGAGTTCTTTTCGAATGAGCTTCCGGAAAAGAAGTTGCAACTTGTTGATATGAGTATCCTATCAATCCTATTAATCCATATGCTGGATCTCACAGCCCACCTGCCCGCCTACGATTCTCCCCCTTCGCCTATAACTTCCCTACAGAACCCTAACACCAGGGGAGCGACCAAAGATAGATTTACGCCGCCTCTGGGGGGCGGAAAATACCGAGAGAGAAAGATCTCTCTGGCGGACAGATTTCTGCCGGGCGAATTCCTTCCCGAAGAGGGGAGACCGTCGCCATCAGCACCATCATCAAGCTAGGCTTCATCGGGATCATCATCATCATCCACACCATCATCTCCACCAGCACCATCATCACCACTCCGTCCCGGTGTAACAATTGTGTTGGATATTGTTTTAGTTTTTAGGGGAAACTTTCCCGGTGTTGATTACTATTGTAGTTGATGCTTGTGAGTGTAACCATTGGATTATTGTTTATGTTCAGATTGTTATTCATTACAATATCATCTTTGATCTTGATCATATGATGTATCATGAGTAGTTCGTTGTGTTCTTGAGGACATGGGAGAAGTCATGTTGTTAGTAGTGAATCTGTGTTGAGTTATTATTTGAATGGTTTAATATTTAAGTTGTGGTGCTATTCTTCTAGTGGTGTCATGTGAACGTTGACTACATGATACTTCACCATTTATGGGCCTAGGGGGATGCATTGTGTATTTGGCTACTAATTGTGGGGTTGCCGGAGTGACAGAAATCTGAACCCCCATTTGGACACCTTTGCACAAGGGAGCGTAGGATCTCAGAGTTTAAGGTTGTGGTTAGATTTATATCTTAATTACTTTCCTGTAGTTACGGATGTTTACAGGGGGTTTAATCACAAGTATGTATTAGTCCTAGGAAGGGCGGTATGTTAGCATAGATTCACCCACACAATACTTACAAACACCAGAGAAGAGTACTCAGCTATTTGAAGCGAAAGCACTTGACAGAATTCCCATGTGTCCTCGAGAATGTTTGGTCCTTATAAGTATTTCCGCCGGCTTGTCCTTTGCTAAGAAAGGATTGGGCCACTTGCTCCGTTTGTTCGTTACTTCTGTTACTTGCTTTTTGTTTTGTTTCCTTGTCAGAAAACCACTAAAAATCCGTTTGCTAAGTATTCACAGGGATTTCCTGCTCCATACCACTGTTCAGCACCTTCTTCTCCTTGTTGGGATCGATACTCCTATTTATCGAAAGTACTACGATACACCCCCTATACTTGTGGGTCATCAGAGTACACAATGAGCTATTATCTAGCCGATGGCATATATCCTGAATGGGCAGCTTTTGTGAAGTCAATTAAACATCCCCAAGATCAGATAGAAGCTATATTTGCCAAGGCATAAGAGGCAGCCCGCAAGGACATTGAGAGAGCTTTTCGTGTTTTGCAAGCAAGGTTTGCAATTGTTCGAGGCCCAGCTAGATTTTGGGACAAGAAAACCCTTATCAACATCATGACATGTTGTGTGATTCTAAACAACATGATCATCGAGGATGAGAGAGGTTTAAACTTGTCCTGCTTCTATGACAATGTTGGCACCCGAGTACGGTCCGAAAGAAACCCCAATCGCCTTAAAGCTTTTCTTGAAGGATATCGGTAGATTGAGGACAAGGAAACTCACATGCAGCTCACCAATGATCTCATCCAGCACCACTAGCAGCTATATGGCCGTTGCACTGCCTCTCGCTCATGATCTACCCTTTTTCCTTCGGTATGTATGTGTGAGATGAACTATTTGGGAACATTTGTTTATTTATTTGATTGAAACAATTGTTGTATTTTGATTCAAACTATTGTTGTAATAACTAGGATGATAAATTCTGTGTTGCTAGAAACTATTATTACGGATCGTTTGATGTTTTATATGTTGGTTGATGTTTGTATTTTCATTTACATGTGAAAAGTGGGTAAAACCTGTTTTACGGGCCAGCACCCTCAAACGGCACAGATCAGAGCCTGCAAATGAACCCTTAAATTGTTTATAGGTTGTGTTTACGGGCTCTGATCTCTATCGTGTGTTTGCTGACCCTTAAAACATGTTTAATGCAGCCTATAAATGGATTTACGAGTTTGCATTTTATGGGTGCTATTAGTCATGCTCTTAGTGCAGCATAAAAAACGCCCCACTCCTAGGTCGCAACCGTGGGAAACCAGGAGCCAACCATGCCCGCTACCCATGTCCCCATTCTCCCCTCCCCCTAACCCCACCGCCGATGATGCACACCACGGGGAAAAGCATGTGTGGTGCCGATGGTGGCATAGTTTCTTGGTTCACATTCCCAAGGAGGTCGGAATGGGCGGCTGCGATCAGCGGTAGCGAACTCCGGCGATGGTTTAGTGGCCCTTTGCACGGTGGCTGGTGAGTTGTGGCTAAGGAGAGTCATCGTGGTGGAGGCAGCGGGGCTCAGTGGGACAGGTGGTCTACCTCACGTGGGCGAGGACATAGGAGGTCATCGCCGGTGGGTTGGCAGGGCCTTAGGGATACAACATCCACCACCTATTGGCCATCACTAAAACAATGGTCGTAGGTGGATCTTGCTTGGATGGAATAGGGCCTGCCTCGACCTAGTTGTAGGCCCATTCGGGCCCGATCTAGGTTTTTGAGCCTTGCGGCCTACACAGGTTTCAACAACATCTTGCATGACTAGGGGCCCATCCCCTTGCCATGGAGTGGTTGGGGTGTTGGATCCAGACTCGGAGGCCTAGATCTGGTGTCCTCCTAGGAAACTCATTCCTCGGGTGCTATGGGTTTACCCAGCGGGCGCGTCCTACTAGTTGAACCCCCGTTGTCAGAGCGCTGGCTAGTTGGCCTCGACCTATCTTTCCCGCTCCATGGACATGCCATTATGGTGACAGTTGTGTAATCTTGGTTGGCAGGGTGGCGATCCCATAAGGTGGACTGCGCGGATGACTCTACGACGAGCGACGTGGAAGTGATCGTGGTCTCTCTTCGGTCATGTGGGTGGCAAGGAGCGTACAGTGGGGGATCCTGGCGCTAGCGATGCTTCAGCTTTGGCAGCACCCAGATCGCACTTTTGAGGCCTATCTCGGGGACATCAGGCGGTTCGAGCTCTCGAGAGCGGTGTGAAGGTCCTTTGGGCAAAAAGCTCAGGGCTTCGGTGCAAACGATGGTGATGCCTGCGGGTGTACTTACCTTCTTGGGGCACCATTGTGGTTACCTTCTTTGTGTTAGGGCTACAGGTAAAAACCCTTGATCTCCATGGTCTCGATGACGGTGCCGTGGGGTCGTCGTTACACTCTTGGGGGGCATTGTCGAGCCCTAATTCTTCCCCCGATCTCATCTCAGTGCCTTAGGTAGTTTTAGTTCTTCTGTGTGTTCATTTTTATCTTCGATCTTCTTCGTAAGACGGTCTTCTCATCACCTTGTATCATTTCAGTTGTTGTTAAATCGAGGCGAAATCCTATTTAGGGGAGGAGTATGCAATATCCCGGTTGGAAATAGTACACAACATAGAGAGGGGAAAGGTAGATCATAGGCTTCACAAAAAGTAATTAAACTTCATATGCATGCTTGTTATTAAAAGTAAAAAAAAGTATGACACTTTT
This sequence comes from Avena sativa, assembly GCA_916181665.1. Classification (NCBI taxonomy): domain Eukaryota; kingdom Viridiplantae; phylum Streptophyta; class Magnoliopsida; order Poales; family Poaceae; genus Avena; species Avena sativa. The sequence goes on from OV702282.1 coordinate 171,327,521, forward strand.
GCTTCATCTATGAGTACACCTTTCCTAATTAAATTCTCATTACCACCGTTTAACTTTAGAGTCTTTCAAACGTTAACTAAGAGATTATCTTTATTGACTTTCTAACAATAATTGAGAAAATATGAGTTTTAGAGATAACACATTGTATTACATGTTGTTAATGTTTTTTCGTTTCTAATAACATGGAGGGGATAATGGCATCCACTATATGCAAGAAAAAAAAACACCATAAGCCATGTGTGGCAATCCTTAAGATACACCTTACACATTGTAGGTAGACCAAAAGGATTACAAAATACGATCTCTTCTCAAACACGAATGCTGTGAATTTTTAATTGACATTGTGGGTCTCGTCACTAGTAGAAAACTGACCTTTGATCCAGAGCATTAGTCCTGGTTTCTGGTACAAACCAGGACTAATGCCCTGGTTCCAACGGCTAGAAACGACCACAGGGCCCAGAAGACATTAGTCTTGGTTCGTAGGGGACCTTTATTCCTGGTTCGTTTAACAAACCGGGACTAAAGGGTCTAGCACTGGAAAGGGCCTGCCGTGTGGACTATTAGTCCCGGTTTTTCAAACAAACCGGGACTAAAGGTCCCGACTATATCTTCTTCCTCTCCCTGCCTGAGCCATTTCAAGCTCACACAAGCATCTTCCTCAAATTTCTTCCCTCAAGCTTGAGTTCATGCCCTTTTTTCAAGATTTGTGAAGATTATTTTGGCTCCACATCTATCTAAGGGTCCTAAGAGGTTAGCAACTTCATCCTTTCATCTTTCATTGCTAGTGTAGCTCATTTCATGCTCTAGAAATGGAAGGATTTGTGTGGATTCTATCTCTATATCTCTATATATCTGGTTAATTTGGCACATATATAGTCCTCGAAATTCATTTGATTCATCAAAGCACAGAGATACATGAGTTCATCCTATCTATATATCTTGGTTTGGCGCATAGTCTCGAAATTCAGACGATTCATAGATGCACCATGCCACCATCGAGCAACAAAATATCCTTCTTCTACCTACCATCACAAAATCCATTGCAATAAAAATAAGAACCAAAACTATGAAGGCACACATATATAGTAGCACCCTAGAAATTTAATCATCGACTATTGAAGCAAGTAAGAACCAAAAACATGAACACGCCGGGGAGCTACCAAATTAAATTAGGGAGTGCCTCTATGGCGAGCTCCTCGAAGATGTCTGAGGACGGGACCCTAAGACATCTTCGAGAAGCTCTGCCATAGTGGTGTCCCTGCTCTCGCACACCATCTTTCAGTTTATATATTCTCTAGCTAGATTAGTATGCTTGTGGAGCTAACTAATTTCACATATTAGGGAGTGCCTCTACGACGATCTCCTCAAAGATGTGTGAGGACGAGGTCCTAAGACATCTTCGAGAAGCTCTGCCGTAGTAGTGTCCCTGGTCTCGCGCACCATCTTCCTTGTAGTTGATATTTCACAAGGAAGCCTATTTATAGATGAAGTAGCACAACATAATGTCGAAAATCATGACATAATGTCGACACTCACCCCTTTCATAGTGTCTCCACCCACTGAAATAGTGTCGCCACTCAATGGCATAGTGTCTTCATCCACTTTTAGTTCCGGTAGGAGTCTCCTTTAGTCTCGGTTGGAGACACCATCCGCGACTAAACAGGCTCACGTCGGCCCTGGCCTGCCGCAACCCCTTTAGTCCTAGTTGGTGTGTCCAACCGGGACTAAAGATGGAGTAGAAAGTTTTTAAACCAGTGCATAGTTGTTTGATGTATACGTTGTGTGCTTTTATTTTTAGACTAGTACTAATCTTAACATCATGATTTTGTTTGATGTACTTATATAATGCAGATGAGACGACAATGGATGTACGCTGACCAAATCTCTGGCGAGTTCATTAAAGACGTGCATTCTTTTCTCATTGTGGTAGAAGAATACAAGCGAAATAGTTTTATGTGTTGTCCATGTGGTGAGTGTCGGAATCAGAAGGAATACTCTTCCTCAAGAGTCCTTCACGACCATCTATTTTTGTCTGGTTTCATGTATGGATATAATTGTTGGACCAAACATGTAGAAAGAGGGGTTATGATGGAAGACAACGAAGATGAAGAGAATGATGACAACTATCCTATATCCCCTGAATACGGTGGTACTACAATGGAAGACAATGATGAAGAAGAAGCAGAAGAACGTGCATCATATGAGCCAGATGATGATCTTGGTCGGGTCATTGCTGATGCAAAGGGGGAATGTGATAGCGAAAGGGGGAGGTTGAAATTTGTGTTGGAGATATGCCCTAGAGGCAACAATAAAAGAGGTTATTATTATATCTTTGTGTTTATGATAAAAGTTTACATTCATGCTATAACAGTATTAAACAGGAAACATTAATACTTGTGTGATTTGTAAACTAAATTAGAGTCCCTAGTAAAGCCTCTTTGTAATACTAGCTTGTTGGTTAATAGATGATCGTGGTTTCCCGATCATGAGCATTGAGATGTTGTTAACAACAAGATCATATCATTAGGAGAATGGTATGATGGACATACTCCTATAGATAAGCGTAGCATTAAGATCAAGTCATTTCAATAGTTCATTTGCTATAAGCTTTCTGATACATAGTAACCTAATTCCTTCGACCATGAGATCATGCTAATCACCATCACCGGAAGGATGCTTTGATGACATCAAACACCACACCGTAACTGGCTGGCTATAAAGGTGGCATTGAGTGTTCGGAGAGTATGTGTTGAGGCACATGGATCAAGAGTGGGATTTGTCCATCCATATGACGGATAGATATGCTCTGGGCCCTCTCGGTGGAATGTCATCCAATTATCTTGCAAGCATGTGACTGGCTCATAAGGGATCACATATCACGGGAACGAGAAAAGAGTACTTATCAGTAACGAGGTTGAACTAGGTATGCACAGATACCGACGATCAAAACCTCGGATAAGTAAACTATCGTGAGACAAAGGGAAATTGGTATTGTATGTAAGTGGTTCATTCGATCGCAAAGTAATCATAGAAATATGTGGGAGCCATATGAATTTCCAGATTCCTCTATTGGTTATTGATCGGAGAAGTGTCTTGGCCATGTCCGCATAATTCACGAACCGTAGGGAGACACACTTAAGGATTCGATGTTGTTTAGTAGATATGGAATGTTAGTAGGGATACCGAATGTTGTTCGGAGTCTCAGATGGGATCCGAGATATCACGAGGAAATCCGAAATGGTCCGGAGAATAGGATTCATATAAGGAAAGTCCGATTCCGGAGTTCAGGAATGATTTCGATGTTTTCATCGGAGAGGTTCTAGAAGGGTCTAGAAGGTTCACCGGACCGGAAGGGAAATGGTTCATCAATGTGGCATGGTTAAGTGAAATGATTGGATCATGTCCTAGGTCACTTGGTTGGGTATTTCCGAGAGAGAAATAAAGCTCTAAATTGAGATTCAAAAGGGAGGTTTGAAAAGTCAAAGTGGAACAATGGTTTCCTAGTGGAAGAAGAAAAAAGTCCTTCTCTCAATCCAACTTGGGTTTGGGTTTGGATTCAAACCCACCCCTCCCAAGGCTGCCCCCCCTCTCATAAATAGAGTGGGAGGGCTGCCCCAAAGCACACAAGAGCGAAGCCCTCCCCACACCCGCTCGCCGCCGCCGCGCCCAAGCCGCCGCCGCCGCTCACCGTCGCCGCCGCCGCTCACCGTCGCCGCCGCCTCGTGCCGCCACCCTAGCCGCCACCAACACCTCCTCCTCCCGGACTTCTAAACCCTAGATCACCGGGAAACCCTAATCCACCATAACTCGCACCGGCTTAGGCGAAGCCCTGCGGGATCTTCCCTCTACTTCCGACACCACGCCGTCGTGCTGCTGGAATCGCGAGGAGAGAACTACAACCTCTGATGCTTGCTGGAACAAGGGATAGGAAGGTCTTCATCGAGTACCGAACGTGTGACTGACTGCGGAAGCGCTGCCGGAACACAACGCCGGAAGGATCGTCTACGCGAACTTGAGATCGGCGAGTGTACGACTACATCACCCACGAGAATCTGCTCTCGTTAACCGCTTTGGAATCTTCAAGGGTGAGTGCTTCTATCGACTCGTTGCTACAATCTAGTAGATAGATCTTGGCTTGTTTGTGTGCATGCGATAGAATTTTTTTGTTTTCCATGCTATGAACCCCTACAATTTGAGCAGATGTAGAGCATCACAACAAATTGTTGTACCTAAATTGCGAAGATGGCCACAAAAAGCTAGGTAGCACACTGGAATTGCTGCAATGGAAGGCAGAGATCGGTGTGACTGACAAGGGATTTGAAAAGTTATTGAAGATAATGAAGAAGCTGCTTCCAAAGGATAACGAACTGCCGGCCAGTACTTACGAAGCAAAGAAGGTTGTTTGCCCTCTAGGATTAGAGGTACAGAAGATACATGCATGCATTAATGACTGCATCCTCTACCGCGGTGAGCAGTACGAGAATTTGGATGCATGTCTGGTATGCACTCCATTGCGGTATAAGATCCGACGAGATGACCCTAGTGATGTTGAGAGGGAACACCCCAGGAAGAGGGTTCCTGCCAAGGTGATGTTGTATGCTCCTATAATACCACGGTTGAAACGTTTGTTTAGAAACAATGAGCATGCCAAGTTGTTGCGATGTCACAAAGAAGACCATAAGAAAGACGAGATGTTGAGACACCCCGTTGATGGGTCGTTGATGCGGCTCAGATAACTGTAGAGCTTCGTTGGGAAACCCCAAGAGGAAGGTATGATGAGTACAGAAATAAGTTTTCCCTTGGTAAGAAACCAAGGTTATCGAACCAGCAGGAGGAAGGAAGCGACCCCAAGGTGTTTCTAACAACTTGTAAACCTTCTCAACACAAACTCAAGACTTTGCCCCAACGAATAGTGAGGTTGTCAATCTTACCGGTTTGCTGAAAACAAAGGATCAAACGTATGTATGGAAGGTAATGGTAGCTTGCAGAAATTAAACGGTAACGGTGGAAGATGTATCAATGGTAAAGATTGGACCGGGGTCCACAGTTCACTAGAGGTGTTCTCCTTAAGATAAACAACATAACATGCTGGGTAAACAAATTACAACGGGGCAATTAACATGACAGAGCAACGCATAACAATGCAATACTAGACATTCATGATCCTACGAGATTCGATTGGGCATTACAACAATATACATAGACCGCCATCCAACTGCATCTATGACTAGCAATCCACCTTCAGGTTATCATCCAAACCCCCTCCAGTATTAAGTTGCAAGCAACAGATAACAACTTTAACCAATGTGTGTAAAGTAAACAATACAATTGTTCCATGAACAAGAGATTGTTGTTTTCTCCCTAGTAGCAACAGCACATCTACAATCTTAGAGATTTCTTTTACTGTAGGGGTTCGTAGCATGGAAAACAAAAATTTTCTATCACATACAAACAAACAAGCCAAGATCTATCTACTAGATTGAAGCAACGAGTCAATGGAATAACTTACCCTCGAAGATTCCAAAGCGGTTAACGAGAGCAGATTCTCGTGGATGATGTAGTCGTACTCTTTCCGATCTCAAGATCGCGTAGACGATCCTTCCGGCGCTGCGTTCCGGCAGCGCTTCCGCAGTCGGTCACACGTTCGGTACTCGATGAAGACCTTCCTCTCCCCTGTTCCAGCAGGCAGCGGAGGTTGTAGCACTCTCCTCACGATTCCGGCAGCACAACGGCGTGGTACCGGAAGTAGAGGGGAGATCCCGCAGGGCTTCGCCTTAAGCCGGAGCGAGTATGGTGGAGTATGAGAGAGAGCTATTAGTGGTCTAGGAATTAGACACACCAATTAGAAGGCTCTAAACCGAAGGCTAGGGCAATTAGAAGCTCTAAACCAAAACGGCTCTAAACCGGAGATTAGAGGATAGGAACTTGTGTGTCTAGAGGAGGAGGCCCTGCCCCTCCTTTTATAGGTGGGAGGGGCGGCCAAGGGGAGGGGAGTCCCTCCCCAAGTCAGCCTTGGTTGGCGCGCCGGCTTGGAGGGACTCCTCCCCAAAGTCGGTTCCAACCACCTCTTGCTTGTTTCCCACAGTTTCCTGTTTTAGCCGTTTGACTTTTAAACTGGCCATTTGACTTTTCTGTTTTAGGATTCAATTTAATCCTTTATTTGGAACAACAAGAACACTTAGTACATGATGCAATCATTCAATATGTAATGACACATTCATGTACCCTCCCCCCCCCCCCGGAGTGCCGGACAATCCGGAACCTTCTAGAACATTCCCGATGAAAACACCGGAATCATTCCCGAACTCTGAAACGGGACTTTCCTTATATGAATCTTATTCTCCGGACCATTCCGGATCACCTCGTGATATCCCGGATCCCATCCGAGACTCCAAACAACATTCGGTCTCTTTCTCATAATACCATAACTACTCAAACAACGTCGAATCCTTAAGTGTGTCTCCCTACGGTTCGTGAATTATGCGGACATGATCGAGACACTTCTCCGAACAATAACCAATAGAGGAATCTGGAAATTCATATGGCTCCCACATATTTCTACGATTACTTTGGGATCGAATGAACCACTTACATACGATACCAATTTCCCTTTGTCTCATGATAGTTTACTTATCCGAGGTTATGATCGTCGGTATCTCTGCATACCTAGTTCAACCTCGTTACCGATAAGTACTCTTTTCTCGTTCCCGTGATATGTGATCCCTTGTGAGCCAGTCACATGCTTGCAAGCTAATTGGATGACATTCCACCGAGAGGGCCCAGAGTATATCTATCCGTCATATGGATGGACAAATCCCACTCTTGATCCATGTGTTTCAACCAATACTTTCCGAACACTCAATGCCACCCAGTTACGGTGTGGTGTTTGATGTCATCAAAGCATCCATCCGGTAAAGGTGATATGCATGATCTCATGGTCGAAGGAATTAGGTTACTATGTATCAGAAAGCATATAGCAATTGAACTATTGAAATGACTTGATCTTTATGCTACGCTTATCTATAGGAGTATGTCCATCACATCATTCTCCTAATGATATGATCATGTTGTTAATAACATCTCTATGTTCATGATCAGGAAACCATGATCATATATTAACCAACAAGCTAGTTTAACAAGAGGCTTTACTAGGGACTCTTATTTTAGTTTACAAATCACACAAGTATTAATGTTTCCGGTTAATACAATTATAGCATGGTATGTAAACATTTATCATAAGTGTGAAGACATGATAATAACCACTTTATTATTGCCTCTTGGGCATATCTCCAACAGTCTCCCACTTGCACTAGAGTCAATAATCTAGTTTCAAACCTTTGTGTATTCAACACCTATGGCTTTCCGGTGTTGTATGTACACGATTGCTAGTGGTCAACTGATCTCCGGATCTGACACTTCCAGGTCCGTGTGTAATTGCATGTCTTTGCGTCTCTATGCATCACTCATTCTCTAATGAGATGGCTTTGTATAAATTTGGTCTTTTTCGGTGTGATCTTTAGCTCTTTGGGGTTAAAACATGTTGATAATATTGTCACACAATATATCTTCATAGTATTATCCCACTGTGAACTACACTTAGTTTGATAACAAACTACTTGACACAAATGCCCTCTTTTGCTGCTATAATAGCAGTCATATACTTAGCCTTTTGTTGTAGTATCTGTCACAATGTCTTAACTTTTGGAACTCATCCAAATCCATTATGGAACTCACTTTCCATTATATTGTGCCACCCTTAGTTTAGATTGAGATAAACTTAATTTGTACTTTGTGACAAAGCTAGTATCAATGTAGTACTTTTACAATGAACTAACCATCTATTTGTCACTTCAACAAATAATATACTCTTAGTTCTTCCAAAAGATCATAAGAATATCCTTACTATTGTCCAATGATCATCTTACGAATCATTCTGGTATATGCTCACAACATTTAGAGCATAGGACATATCTGGAATTGTACATATCACAGTATGATTGATATAAATACTCTTTGTGATTTCATACATCAAGTATCAATCTATACTTGATTATTTGTTTCACTTTACCAAATGTCAATACACTTGAATATATCATCAACATTGAACTCTTTCAATCCTTTCTGTGCGACAAGAACCTTTTCTTGTAGTTTCTATATTGAACTCATTCAATATCTCGTCTATGTACTTCTGGCACAACCATATTAGCGTCTATTGATGCCAAATATTTGGGTTTTGCCTAAATCTTTCATCGGGATGAAATTCTTAATATGTGTTAATAAAAGATACATCATTTTCAATCAACAATATGTCCTCCACATAATGTATTAGAATATGTCTTAGTGCTCCCACTTAATTTCTTGCAAATGAAAGCATCTTCATTGTCTCCGATGAATTTAAACTCTTTTAACAGTTTCATCATAGTGAAGATTCCAACTCTGCAATGCTTACTTCAACCATTGAAGTTTGCATATGCATTTAGCATCCTTTGATTTAACAAAACCCTATGGACCGTGTCATGCACACGTCCTAGGTAACAATTCTATTAGAAGAACTTGTTTTGTTTATTCAACTACCATATAACAGAATTTATATGTAGTGGCTGCTACATTAATCCGTCTAGACTAAATATCGCTATGAAAGATCAAATCTTGTCATATACAACCTTTGAACATTGTTGAAAACTCTTTCCCAACATGTTGACTATTTCATAGATGTGAAACATCCATGTCTATTTCTTTATAGATCCAAACACAACTGTAAGGTCTTACACCTTTCTCGAGGGTCCTTCAAGTTCAAAACTTGATTTCTCATGTATGGAACTATCACGGATTTTATGGCTTCAAGCCATTTTACGGAGTCAGGGCCCATCATCGCTTCTTTGCATGTAGTATGTTCATTATTCTCAAATAATGATTCAACCCTCAAATCTTGGTATTTGATTGTTTACTCGACCTACTTGGTTCAATAGAAACTTTGACCTCTGTAACCACAACCTTTGAGGCACGTGAGCCATGAGCATTGTTGCTGCCTCCGGAACACTTTTCGGTGCTGCGCAACTTTGCACATATAGCTAAGGTTCTTTTAACCTTATCAAAGTTATATTGTCCTCCCACTTATCTCTTCACGAAAAATTCCTTCTCAAAGAAACTTGACGTTCTAAGTGACAAACACTTTTGTCTCCGGTGTTATGGAGGAATACTTAACAGTTATACAAAGACAGGTTCATCCGACTTTGGTTGCACACATCTTTCTTATGCATAGCATACCAATGTTTAAGAAAGGACAACTTGGGTTTTATCCCAAACCATAACTTTATATGGTGTCAATTCAACGGATTATGATGAAGCTCTTTTCAGTGGAAAAACGGCAGTCTCTAAAGCTTTTAATCTTTTAAAATATAATGGCAGTTTTATGAATTATACCTTTGATCTTACCATGTCAAACAAGGTTTAATTACATATCTCGAACTCTCCATACTCTTATGGTGTTTCGGGAAAATGCAAATCCACGGAACGATTCCATAAATCTTAGGTATTATGCTAAACTTTGTAACTCAAATATCTTCCTTTATGATCTTTATCATAAACTGTTTATACTCTTGTTACAATGATCTTGCACTTCATCTTGAAAGTCTTTGAACTTTTCAAATGTTTCATACTTCATCCTTATTAAGTAAATATTCATATATTCACTCAAATTTTCGGAGAAGTCATATGAAGTTGAAATCCATCGCTCTTGACTACACATAATGGACTTCGTACAACAATATGTACAAGTTCCAATAGGCTAGTCATTCGTTCCCTTTTGGCCTATGAACGAAGTTTTAATTATCTCTAGGAAAGTTTCACAAGTGTCATTTGATCAAAATCAAAAGACTCCAAAATTCCATCCACATGGAGTTTCTTCATGTTTTCTTTCCAATATAATTTAAACGGCGATGTTACTTCCTAAGTGATCTTTCAATCAATTTGTCTTTCGACATTTTTAGCACTAGTTTTATGGATGTGATTTCTCCAACGAGATTTGTGAATCATCCATCTTTTATGGATTACGGCAATTATTTGAACAACCCTTTTGTTCTCATAATACCTGATAAAATAAATCTTGAAGGCAAGCTTTGATGTTTAACGAGCAACACAATAACCCTTTATTTGTTCTCGATGAACATCATCACATATTCTTTTGCTAGTTACTTAGGCCATTGTAGTTCATGAATTGTGTTGTTTCGTATGACGATTCATACCAACAAATTCAGTATCAAATACTTAGGAACCACATTGTTTAATAAGCAAAGAATATAGCCATAACACGTATATCATCTATATACTTAAGCCGAACAATTCTAGCCTTTTCTTTTCTGCCACATACTTATGAGATTCTCTTTCAGTATTTCCTTTTCAATTTGAAAGAATCTATCAACATCAATAGTGGAGTCATACATATGACACATAGTCCAAAGCGTCTATAGTTAAATACCAATGTCTTTGGACTTGCACTTTGAAGTAGATCACCATTATCAAATGTTTGGTGTTCTTTCAAATTCCTTTCTTTAGTAATCTCTTGGTTTAGTAAACATCTTACCTACATCAAATATTCACCCTCATCATGGATTTATTCATGATCAAGCTACTTTTAGCTTGTAACGGTGAATCGCAAGTATAATGTTGCTCTCCAAAACCTTTTGGAGGATTAGGACAACTAGTGTCTCCAACCTTTTGCAAATTCTCATCAAATATGAGAACATGACTTTTGCCATATTATACTCTATCATGTTGTAACCAATACTTCGTTTCATATATCACAATATCTTCCACACATCATGGTTTCTGAAACAACTCTTTCAGATCCTAGATAACCTTGATATTAAGAGAATCCTTTGAATATCAAGAATCATGGATACAAACATGATACTTATATACTAACACTTGGAATTGTTACTCTTGATTTAATACTAATTATTAAACTTCATGGAGTAACCGGAACTTACTGAAAGTTTGCAATAGGACTTTTAAACTTTAGATTAACACTTAAAACAATACGATACCAGTTCGTAAAGTATCTAACCAGAATTCTATAGTTCTATCATCTCAATTATAACTAAGCGCAAGGTGGTAAACGGATGCCAATGACTACAACAACTATGCAAATTCACTTTGATTTAGTTTATGATAAATTGAGTTCTAATTAATAATTAAATTAATCTTGGTGAACTCCCACTCAAAACAATATCCCTCACATTGTTTTAGTGATCACACGAACCAAATCCACCACATCAAAACCGATCATCACGAGAGTTGATATAGCTTCAATGGCGAACAATCAACATGTTCATCATATCTACTATATGACTCATGCTCTACCTTTCGGTAATCCGTGTTCCTGAGGCCATGTCTGTACATGCTAGGCTCGTCAAGATCAAACCTTAGTTTCTGCATGAGCAAATCTGGCTTGCTCACGTTGTATACACTTGCAGAATCTAACACACCCGATCATCACGTGGTGCTTCGAAACAACAAGCTTTAGCAACGGTGCTAACTAAGGGTGAACACTTTATGACTTGAAATTCATGTGCATGAGGGATCATCTTATAATGCTACCGTCGTCTACTAAGCAATACAAGATGTATAAAGGATTAACATCACATGCAATTCAATAATATGTGATATGATATGGCCTTTCTTCTTTGTGCTTCCGATCTCCATCTTCCAGCACGAACATGATCTCCATCATCACCGGCATTGCATCAAGGTCAATGACGCCTCTCCATGGTTGTCGTCCACCAGCTTCAACTATTACAACTACTTTGAATAGACACGCGGGTCTTAACATAAATTAAAGACAACCATATGGCTCCTGCCGGTTGCCAACTTACAATAAGGAACATCGCATACATCAAATATAATCACAATCATGGCCATATCACATCACAACACACCCCTGCAAAACAAAGTTAGACGCCTCTACTTTCTTTGCATATTTTACGTGGTTTGGGGCTTTCAATAAGTGTTGTTCTAACTTACGAACAAGAACCACAACATTGATACTAGTATTGTTAATCACCCATTGTAAATTGGATCTTAACTATGCTAGGAGAAACAGGCACCCGCAAAGCCACTTATGCAATACTAGTTGCATGTCAAGCGTGGAGCAAGTCTCATGAACGATGTCATGTAAGGTTAGCCCGGGCCGCTTCATCCCAACATACCGCAAGATACAAAGTACACAAGAAGCAATCAACAATAAAAGCATCAACGCCCACAATGATCATTGTGTTCTACTCGTGCAACAGATCTACATATAGACACGGCTCATATACCACTGTAGGGGTTCGTAGCATGGAAAACAAAAATTTTCTATCGCATACAAACAAACAAGCCAAGATCTATCTACTAGATTGTAGCAACGAGTCAATGGAATAACTTACCCTCGAAGATTCCAAAGCGGTTAACGAGAGCAGATTCTCGTGGATGATGTAGTCGTACTCTTTCCGATCTCAAGATCGCGTAGACGATCCTTCCGGCGCTGCGTTCCGGCAGCGCTTCCGCAGTCGGTCACACGTTCGGTACTCGACGAAGACCTTCCTCTCCCTTGTTCCAGTAGGCAGCGGAGGTTGTAGCACTCTCCTCGCGATTCCGGCAGCACAACGGCGTGGTACCGGAAGTAGAGGGGAGATCCCGCAGGGCTTCGCCTTAAGCCGGAGCGAGTATGGTGTAGTATGAGAGAGAGCTATTAGTGGTCTAGGCATTAGACACACCAATTATAAGGCTCTAAACCGAAGGCTAGGGCAATTAGAAGCTCTAAACCAAAACGGCTCTAAACCGGAGATTAGAGGATAGGAACTTGTGTGTCTAGAGGAGGAGGCCCTGCCCCTCCTTTTATAGGTGGGAGGGGCGGCCAAGGGGAGGGGAGTCCCTCCCCAAGTCGGCCTTGGTTGGCGCGCCGGCTTGGAGGGACTCCTCCCCAAAGTCGGTTCCAACCACCTCTTGCTTGTTTCCCACAGTTTCCTGTTTTAGCCGTTTGACTTTTAAACTGGCCATTTGACTTTTCTGTTTTAGGATTCAATTTAATCCTTTATTTGGAACAGCAAGAACACTTAGTACATGATGCAATCATTCAATATGTAATGACACATTCATGTACCCTCCCCCCCGGAGTGCCGGACAATCCGGAACCTTCTAGAACATTCCCGATGAAAACACCGGAATCATTCCCGAACTCCGAAACGGGACTTTCCTTATATGAATCTTATTCTCCGGACCATTCCGGAGCACCTCGTGATATCCCGGATCCCATCCGAGACTGCGAACAACATTCGGTCTCTTTCTCATAATACCATAACTACTCAAACAACGTCGAATCCTTAAGTGTGTCTCCCTACGGTTCGTGAATTATGCGGACATGATCGAGACACTTCTCCGAACAATAACCAATAGAGGAATCTGGAAATTCATATGGCTCCCACATATTTCTACGATTACTTTGGGATCGAATGAACCACTTACATACGATACCAATTTCCCTTTGTCTCACGATAGTTTACTTATCCGAGGTTATGATCGTCGGTATCTCTGCATACCTAGTTCAACCTCGTTACCGATAAGTACTCTTTTCTCGTTCCCGTGATATGTGATCCCTTGTGAGCCAGTCACATGCTTGCAAGCTAATTGGATGACATTCCACCGAGAGGGCCCAGAGTATATCTATCCGTCATATGGATGGACAAATCCCACTCTTGATCCATGTGTTTCAACCAATACTTTCCGAACACTCAATGCCACCCAGTTACGGTGTGGTGTTTGATGTCATCAAAGCATCCATCCGGTAAAGGTGATATGCATGATCTCATGGTCGAAGGAATTAGGTTACTATGTATCAGAAAGCATATAGCAATTGAACTATTGAAATGACTTGATCTTTATGCTACGCTTATCTATAGGAGTATGTCCATCACATCATTCTCCTAATGATATGATCCTGTTGTTAATAACATCTCTATGTTCATGATCAGGAAACCATGATCATATATTAACCAACAAGCTAGTTTAACAAGAGGCTTTACTAGGGACTCTTATTTTAGTTTACAAATCACACAAGTATTAATGTTTCCGGTTAATACAATTATAGCATGGTATGTAAACATTTATCATAAGTGTGAAGACATGATAATAACCACTTTATTATTGCCTCTTGGGCATATCTCCAACATTTACTTCCCTAAATCCAATAGAGGCATGAACCCACTATCGAGCATAAATACTCCCTCTTGGAGTCATTAGCATCTACTTAGCCAAGATAGCTACTAGAAACGGAGAGCATGCAAGATCTCAAACAACACAGACATGATAGAATCAACAAGATAAAACCATTAATAAATGTGACATAGTAATCTCAATATCCATTGGATCCCCGCAAACACAACATGCCTGATTACAAATAGATGATCTTGATCATGAACGGAGCTCATAAGATCTAGACATGATAGCACAAAGGAGGATAAACAACCATCTAGCTACTGTATGGACCCATAGTCCAAGGTGGAACTACTCACGCATCATACCGGAGGCTGGCATGGTGATGAAGAAGGCCTCCGGGATGATCTCTCCCCTCCCACAGGGTGCCGAGAAGAGATTCGGATCCCTCCCGATATAGGGACGATGGTGGCGGTGGCTACAGACTGTTTCCTGGAGATGTGATTGGGTATTTAGGGTTTTGGCATCGAGGGCTTCTTATAGGCGAAGTGGCGAGGCAGGAGGCGGGGAGGGGGGACTACACCCTGCCAAGGCGCGGCCCAGGGTGGGCCCGCGCGTGGGGGGGGGGGGTTGCGACCACCCCATGGCTCCCCTCCGGTCTCCATTTGGTCTCTGTGTTCTCCTCGGTGAAATATTGACTTTGGATTTTGTTCCATCCAATTCTGAGAATATTTCTTTACTAGCTTTTCCGAAACCAAAAACAGCAGAAAACAGGCAACTGGCACTATGGCAACTTGTTAATAGGTTAGTCCCATAAAGTGTATAAAGAATACCTCAAAGTGTAGATAAAGCACGACAACATGGATACTAAACAAGCATGGAACATGAAAAATTATAGATACGTTTACAACATATCAGTCGCAGTGGAGAAAAAATGAGAGAAACTACCCGGACTTTGCAGGTGACGCGAGGAACTTATGTTTTGGTCTAAGTACAGATGGCATGAATCCTTTTGGGGAGCAGAGCTACAGTCATATCATATGTCATGTGACTCTGTGTATCTATAACCTTCCTCCTTGGTTGTGCATGTAGCGGAAGTTCATTATGATGCCAGTGCTCATCCAAGGCCCGAAGCAACCCGGCAACGACATTGATGTGTACCTAAGGCCATTAGTTGAAGAACTTTTACAGCTATGGCACGGATAATGTGTATGTGTGTGGGATGAGCACAAACATGAGGAATTTAACCTACGAGCATTTTTGTTCATAACCATCAATGATTAGCCTTCTCTTAGTAACATTTCAGGACATACAAGCAAGGGATACAATGCATGTACACTATTTAAATGACACTGAAAGTATTTATTTGGATAAGTGTAAGAAGAATGTGTACCTAGGGAATCGTTGTTTTCTTCCGCCCACACATTCCCTAAGAAATAAAGGCAAGCATTTCAATGGTGAAGCAGATCACCGGAGTAATCCTATCTATCATAGTGGTGATGATGTATTTGACATGGTGAAGGATTTAAAAGTGATCTTTGGAAAGGGTCCTGACGGACAGTCCGTTCCGAAGGACATTGGCAGACAAGCACCCATGTGGAATAAGAAATCTATATTTTGGGAGCTGCCCTATTGGAAAGTCTTAGAGGTTCACTCTAAAATCGACGTGATGCACCTTACAAAGATTATTTGCGTGATACTGTTAGGCTTCTTGGGCATGTATGGAAATAATAAAGATATACCAGAAGCACGGCAGGACCAACAACGTATGAAAGACCGAGATAGCATGCATCCATAGTTGTTTCAAGGTACTACCAGCTACGCTCTTAGCAAAGAAGAGAAGGAAATATTTTTTGAATGCCTAAGTAGTATCAAGGTCCCCTCTGGCTTCTCGTTGAATATAAAAGGAATAATAAATATGACAGAGAAAAAATTCCGGAACCTGAAGTCTCATGACTGCCACGTGCTTATGATGCAGTTTCTTCCGGTTGCATTGAGGGGGCTTCTGCCGGAAAGTGTTAGAATACCCATTGTGAAGCTATGTGCCTCAATACAATTTCTTCGAAGGCAATCAATCCATAAAGTCTACCAGGGTTATAGAAAGATGTGGTCCAGTGTCTTGTCAGCTTTAAGTTGGTGTTTCCACCATCCTTCTTCAACATAATGACGCACCTCCTAGTTTACCTAGTCGAAGAGATTACCATTATCGGTCCTGTATTTCTACACAATATGTTCCCCTTTGAGAGATTCATGGGAGTCTTAAAGTAATATGTCCATAACCGTGCTAGGCCAGAAGAAAGCATCTCCAAGGGCTATGGAATAGAGGAGGTCATTGAGTTTTGTGTTGACTTTATTTCCGACCGTAAGCCGATCGATGTACCTGAATCACGACATGAGGGGATACTTAGTGGAAAAGGCATGCTAGGAAAGAAAGCAAAGATATGTATGGACATGCATTCTTTCACTAAAGCACACTATACAGTTCTGCAAAGTTCCACCTTGGTGGCTCCATATATCGAGGTACACAAGAATATTGTACGCTCCAACTACTCGGGGTAGTCTGACTCTTGGATTAGAGATGAACACATGAAGACTTTTGGCGGTTGGTTGCAGACACATCTCATGAATGACACCACTGTTGGAGATCACTTGTACTTGTTGGTCAGGTCTCCATCTTCAACTATATTGACTTTCCAAGGGTACGAGATAAATGAGAATATATTTTACACGTACGCCCAAGATAAAAAGAGCACCAACCAAAACAGTAGTGTCCGACTTGATGCATCAGATGACAATGGGCATAAGGCACACATATTATGGTTACATAGAGGACATATGGGAACTTGACTATGGTCCTAATTTTAAGGTCCCATTGTTTTGATGCAAATGGGTCAAGATGAAAGGAGGCGGGGTAACGGTAGACCAGCAGTACGGAATGACAACTCTGGATCTCAATAATCTTGCGTGCAGAGACGGACCATTCGTCCTTGCCAATGATGTGGCTCAAGTTTTCTATATGAAGGACATGTCTACTAGACCGAGAAAAAGGAAAGATAAGCAAAAGAATAAAATATCATACGATGAGCCAAAGCACCACATAGTTCTTTCAGGGAAAAGAAACATGGTGGGAGTTGAGGACATGACAGACATGTGAGAAGATTATAAAAATTTCATGAAATTCCACCATTCAAATTTCATGAAATTCCACCATTCATGAAGATGCTCCATGGTTATGGACTAGAAGAGAACCAAAACACTAGATGTGGATGTTGGTGATGTAATAATGTATTAAACCTTTTGTGAATTAACCCTATTTTTTACAATTTGTGAGATTGCTGAAGGCATGTAGAAAAAGAGAGCATTTGATCACTTGAGCTAACTGACAAGAATACAACAACATATTCATATTTGTCCCGGTCCAGCCACAAACCGGGACTAGCTAACACTCAAGACATTTATTAATATAAAAAACCAGGACTATGGAATCATGACTAAAGCCGCCCCATTTAGTCATAATCATGCCTAGTCCTATAGTACACAACTCCAGGGTCGTCTTTGTCATCGTCATTGTCGTCGTGGCTAGGCGCACACGGTTAGATCCTCAGCCCAACCATGACATATACCGGGGGAACCTGCCACTCCGGCCTCGGATTCATGACGGGCGGGGGAGGGGGCTCCTGGATGATGATGCCGCTAGCGCCATTCTTCTTGTGGCTCTGCAGAGGGTGGAAGTGTGGGCACTGCAGGCGAGGATGGTCTCCCCCGACGATGTAGCGCATCAAGTCAATGATAGTACGGTTCTCCCACCACAAACGATGGCCTGCTTCGTTGTGGTTCACCGAGGGTGTGCCATCACCCTCGTACCTGGCGAGATCCATTTCCTGCCGGTTAGCAAAGAAGGCATCCCAGGTGTCGTAGTTGTCGGGATCCCACTGGGGATCCGTCTGCTGCTCCGGCGTGAGCTCGAGGTAGAAGTGGTTCGTGATGGGCACCTGCCGGGCGGAACCTTGAGGCACAGGAGGGACAGGAACCCCTCCAGCGCTCAGTATCCAGCCGGCGGGCGGCCGGTAGCCCGGCGGGCATTGGTATCTAGAGGCGCACATCGCCTCGGTCTCCTCGAGGGTCGGAATGGCCCAGTAGGCGTTGTCCATTGTTGTGAGAGCAGAAGGTGTGGGTGTGTGGATTTCCATGGCACAGTCGACATATATATAGATGGAAAGGGCGGGAAAACATGGCGGGAAGCGGTGGTAATGACGGGAAATATATTTAGTCCCGGTTAGTGGCTACAACCGGGACTAAAAGCTCCATTCAGAGGGAAAGGGCGGGAAAACTTGGCAGGAAGCGGTGGCAAATGGCGGGAAATATCTTTAGTCCTGGTTAGTGGCTACAACCAGGACTAAAAGCTCTGGTAATAGGAAAAAGGCGGGAAAACTTGGCAGGAAGCGGTGGGAAATGGCGGGAAGCCCGAAACCCTAAACCCTAAACCCTAATCCTTAAACCCTAAACCATAAAAAATAAACAATAAACAATAAACCCTAAACCCTAAACCATGAACAATAAACAATAAACCCTAAACCCTATAACCCTAAACCCTAAACCATAAACAATAAACCCTAAACCCTAACTCTAAACCGGTTGGGAATATTTCCAAGATTAATAGAATATTTCTTAAACAATAAATTATTTTGTTTACATATGTATAACCGAGTAGGATAATAGCTTTAAATTATAGATCTTTTTTCTGCAAATTTTGATATATAATAATTAATTTTCCTAATTGCTATTTTTTCATATTGGCGCCAAAAATACCCCTTTAGTCCTGGGGGGACTAAAGGGGTTCGGCCCTGCGCGCGAAACGCGGCGGCCCAAAAACCCTTTATCCCCGGTTTGTAACACAATCGGGACTAAAAGGTACCCTTTAGTCCCGGTTTGTGTTACAAACAGGGGCTAAAGGGGGGTGGGTATAAATACCCAGCCTTGCACCCCGGTTCATACACAGACCCGGAGCATGAACAGTCTCTTCTTTCCCAACTCGACGTCGTCTGCCGCCCGCGCCCTAGTGCCGTCCACCGCCCGCGCCCCAGCACCGTCTGCCGCTCGCGCCCTTCCGCCGCCCACGCCCATGCCACCCACGCCCCCGCGTCGCCTGCTCCCCCCGCGTTGCCTGCGTCCCTGTCAGTCGCCCCGGCGACCCGCCAACCGCATACGCCGCACGCACCGCTGCCCACGTCTCCCCAACCCGCAAGTGAGCTCTCCAACCGCCCCTACATTTTGTTTTTTTGTTAGTGCAATTTTGTGTGAATTACTGTAAATTAGTTAGTTAGTATTTTATGGTTAATTAGTTAGTTAGTATTTTAGGGTTATTTTAGGATTTAGGGTTAATTAGGTAGTTAGTTTGAAGTTTAGGGTTAATTTAGTTAGTTAATTATAATTTAGTTGATGAATTTTAGTTAGTTAGTTTATTAGAGATTTTAGTTAGAGATTTTTGTTAGTGTAATTTTGTTTAGAGATTTTTGTTAGTGTAATTTTGTTTAGAGATTTTTGTTAGTGTAATTTTGTTTAGAGATTTTTGTTAGTGTAATTTTGTTTAGAGATTTTAGAAGATTTTACTAATTAGGTAGTTAGTGTTAAATATAATTTATTTTAGTTGATAATATTTACTCTCGTCATGTGTAATTAAGTGTATAGGTTTAATTTAGTGTTTAGGATTATGCCGCGTCTTCATCATTCACTCGGCGGGAACAACGGAGGACTACTAGGCTCTATCGCCGGGCATCCACGGGACTGGGCTCCGCCGGGCTAGCACTAGGAGATGCTACCAGCCGGGAGGCATAGTTTGGTGAGGAATCCGAGTGTCATCGTCGACCCGGATCTTTTGTGGTGGCGGGCGAGTGGTCCAGGCGTGGTGTAGAGGGAGTCGGCCCCCGACGAGGTGGTATATCGTCATGTCAGGGAGGAGGATGAGCACGTCCGACATTACATGTACATTTTGGAAGTCATGCTCTCCGATACCTGGCAGGTTCTTCAGGCACCTTACCCGGGATATTCTCTGATGATGGTTCCTACTCTTGGAGTGCACACCTCCCGCAGCTCAGTAGCCGGGGTCGACGTCTTGGTTGAGCTAGATGTGTAATAGGGATATACTATTTTTTATTATTGTTGTACTAGCTGGATTATTCGAGATGTATTATTGTTTAATTGGTACTTTATCTTTCTTCATCACATTTTTTAGTTAGTACTTTAATGTGTAATAGGGTATATTAAGCTGAATTACTTTATCTTTGTTTATTTATCGCATTAAGCAAAATGGTTTTATCTTCTTCTGTATTAGTTAAGTTATGGACGGTAGAGACGATGAAGAACGCATGTACAAGTTGATAGATGAGGGTACAGGAGGTTACCATTACAATGGAGCCGACGGCGGTGGAGATGATGATGGATCCCAATATCTCAACTTGGATGAAGCCGATGATAGAGAAGACTTTGATGAAGACTTTGGTGGAGACGACAGTGGAGAGACCATTGCAAAGTCCGGCGAGGTATATAAAGCCTCTGCTGATCACGAGCTATTAGATGCATTAGTTGATATATATATACACACTAACGACCGTTTCTTCTCCTAGACCTCCGTATCAGGCTAATCTTCTGCAAGGAAATGAGGCCCAACCAAAAAGTTAGCCGATGGTGCGTGTTTCACTATCGATGTAGTTTCTGAGCTGGGCGAACCTTTGGAGCCAACATAGGCCGCAAGTGCATTTGTATATCAATACAGAGTGATAGTCAGGGACACCATCCCGATCACCACTCAGAACTGGAATAATCCAGGAAAGAAAAGCGATCAACTTGGAGCAAATTTTGTCGATGACAGAGCCAAAGAGTGTCTTTGGAATTCACTCATGACACACGTCTCTCTACCTAAATTGGATACTCCTGAACTCAATGAGGCATTGAGGTTGATAGTCATAAATTGGGCCCTTAAGAAGATGGGCGAACAATTCAAGGACTGGAAGAAAAGATTGTATAACAAATTTGTCAAGAAGAAGCCGACTCCGCCATTCAATGGTCCACTGAAGAGGCAGCGGGATAACTGGGCCGCACTTGTGACGTACAAGGACTCAGAAGAAGCTAAGGCAAAGTCAGAAAAGAATCAGAAAAATGCAGCCAAAAAGAAATATCACCATACTATGGGGATAGGTGGCTACAAGACGGCCATGCCTAAGTGGGCAAAAACTGAGAAAGACATGCGTGCTAAAGGGATCATTCCAGTTACAAATCAGTGGCCCGTGAGGTAAAAGATTGGTTATTTGGGCATGGAGGATCATATGACCCTGAAACCGGGGACATTATTATTGCAAAGAAGGCCATTGTTGAACCCAAAGATGCACTTATTAAAGTGACAAAAGAGGCTCAAGAGGGAAACTTCGTTCCCGACAGAGAGAACGATGAGCTGACATATGCCCTCGGGAATCAAGAAAAAGTCGGACGAACACGAGGCTTTGGCCCATTTGTTCCATGGAAGACTGGGTTTCCCCAGGACATTGACACTTATAGAAGCCGATCGAGAAAAACGAACCGGCAGAAGGCGGATGAGGCAGCGCGGTTGGAGGAGGTTGAAAAAAGGAACGAGGAATTTCAAGCCATGTTCAAGCTGCAGCAGGAGCAGATTAATGAACTTAGAGTACTGGCCTGACAACAAGATCCTGCATTCGACAATTCGGTGGGCCCATCTCAACGGAGAAGCGGTGTGGCTTCCACGGAGGTACAAGCTAATAATCTACTGTCGATGGAGAATAATGCACCAGTGATAGATGATACGGCTGGTGCAACAATGGTTCGCTACCCCGTGGATGAAGTCGAGGCAAGGATAGCTTATGAGCTACATGTGACAGTGAAGAACATTTCTATGAAGGTGGAGCTCAACTTTGCTTTACCTTGTCCATCGGAAGCGACCTACCATGGAAGTCAGATTCCAGCTGGCTATGCTCGTGTCGGTGTGGATGAAGTTGAACCGACATGTCGATCACTGGAGCTTGACATCCCTGCAGGTGAAGGGGAGAAAACACTGGGAGAAGTGGAGGGTGGGATCATTCTTTGGAAAAAGCAACACATCGTGTTTCCAGGCTGGGCGCCAAGGAAATCTTCTCCTTCGAGAAGCAATCCATCACCTCCGAGGCCACCATCACCTCCGAGTCCACCGTCTCCACCAAGAAACAATAGCCCACCCCTCCCTGAGAGGGACCGCATCGCACGTGCATCTCCATCTCTGGCGCCTTCGCCTCCTCCCACTGAATCAAAGGGAATAAATCGAAAGAACAGCACCGCTACGTCGAGGGATAACCGACGCCGAAAACAACAAGAGCCACTCCCAAGAGTACCGTCGTATCCTCCAAAGTTAGGCTTATCACCGGGCTGATGAGGAAAGCATGATGATCTCCCAAGCCGAAGTGAAGGCCCATTTTGCACCAAAACAACCTGAGCCACAGGTGCAAATTGATCCAAAAGTCAAGAAGCACTTCAAGGAATTCCTTGCACAACCACCCCAACATGTGTTACATAGGAAATATGACCATACACGTTGTCTTATGAAGACACTGAAAAAGAGAAGTCATCCAGCAGTAATGCAAGCGAGAGAACATCAAAAGAAGTCCCCGGCTCGGCAAACAGGCAAACCAATTGATCGTCCCGCTCAAGGTGTTACCCCAGCCCACTCTAGGTGCAATAGATATGGAAGAAGCTATTAAATTAGCCAAGGAGTGTAACGTTCCTGTCGAACAAATTCTAGGCGGCGCCGGAGATGTCACCACGACACCAATAACACAACAATTTGTCTACGGGAAGCCTCTGGTCAGCGATGAGGTATTCGATGATCTGCCAACACATATGACTTTTGCATGCATGGTACTTGAAAGTCACAAAGGAAGAGCGACAATTTATCCTCTGTAAAGTTCGAGAGGAGTACTTCCTTCTAGACATGATCTCTATTGAACTTTGTGAACTATTTCAGTTATTCAACCTAGACGCCCTCGACAAGTTCCTCCTCAGCTGCTATTATTTGTAAGTAATTAAGTCTCTAACTCAGCTCATTCAATTCATTTTCTATAGTTATCCTTACTATATCTCCTTTTGTATGCTATTATATATGCAGAATGAAGATTCAGGAATATAAGATAAAGTTAATCTACGGCATTGGGTTTGTTGACCCAAACAGAGTTAATGGACATACGCTAATAAATAACCCTGAGGAAACGAAGGATAACTTGCTAATGTTTTTAATGGAGCAACATTGCAATACGCAACTACTATTTCCTTTCAACTACGGGTGAGAGTCTAAACTGTCTTGTACATATTCACTTTTTATTTACTCGATGTTAAGTGTATATAGACGTGCACATTTTTACTGGATTCTTCTAAATATTGACGTTGATCGTGCAAAAGTTGAAATTTCGGACTCGCTAAAGAAGCCGATGGAAGACTACCGCAGCATACGTGATATGCTCCAAAAGTTATTTCAATCATTATCACACTATATCTGTCTCTTTCGTTCATTCATTCTCTGAGATGTTAAGTAATTAACAACTCATTCATTTCTTTTTTGCCGGATAGGGTTTGGAAAAGGTTCACGAAGGAGGTTTGGGG
This sequence comes from Avena sativa, assembly GCA_916181665.1. Lineage (NCBI taxonomy): Eukaryota > Viridiplantae > Streptophyta > Magnoliopsida > Poales > Poaceae > Avena > Avena sativa. The sequence goes on from OV702282.1 coordinate 171,351,347, forward strand.
TGAATGGCGTAAGGAGCTGACTTTTTGTCTGATCCCGGTAAGTAGTACGAGAGCTAGGTCCTCGTATCTCTTCAATTCTAGTCTCCATACAATTATCATGCTCGATTATTATTTGATTGAATTATATTCTCACAGGGGACTAATTTATATGGATATTACGTATGCGAGTTCATTCGTGGGTGTATGGAGCAGGGCACAAACTTTATTCAACTACGTAAACAATATATTCACAATTTATTTTATACCATAATTTTTGTTGAGTTCCATTCATAATGATCTACTTTTTTATATATAGTTGGATGCGATGCGGGATAAGCTCCTACCACATCAACGCCTACTAGCAATTCAAAAGGAGTTGTCGGGATTTTTGCTCAGGGATGTCATAAACACAAAAGGACAATACAACATGGATAGAGCTTAAAGTATCCATGTAATGTAACGATCTTCGTGTAAATTAAATAGACAAGCTCTAGTCTCGGTTGGCACTCGTATACCAAGTTGTGTGTGTATATATATGTCTGTATGTAACCGTAAAAGAAATTATATTATATATGTATCAACATATACAACATATAGTAGAGTAGAATAATATGTATATGAAAAATTGTTCGAAATGAAAACACAAAATGAAAAATAATTAAACACAAAAAAACTCTAAAACCCCATCTCCCGCCGCGGCAGCCGATTATCCCAAAACGCTGCCGCGGCAGAATAACTATAGTCCCGGTTCGTACTAAAGATCTTCCGGCTGTTGGGGATATGCTATATGGGTATCCTTATAGCATGTCTCTTATCCGGCTAACCCGGGTGACCCATAGTCGGTAGCATGGCCTATGGCCTGCTGGGCGGCCCAGTTAGATGGATCCAGAAGGGAGGCCCATGCCGGATAAAGGAAGGCTGCGGTGGAGTCACCAACGTACCCGGAGCCTTGGAGTACAAGATACACAAGACTAGTAATAGATAGTGTAGGACTCTATAACCTGTCCGGCTAGGACTTTTCCCTGTAACCCTAGGACCTGGCGACTATATAATTCGGGCCTATGGGAGCCTTTAGGGCACAATCTCAGACAACCTAGTATCGATTCACACCACCTCGCACAGTAACCTATCTCTGTAACTCGGCGTATTGCCCTTATAGTGATTTATAGCAGGAGTAGGATTCCGCCACTATTGTGGGATCTGAACCTGGGTAAGATGTGTTACCTCGTACCCATCAACCGTCCACCGTACCCCACGTCTCTAAACACGCACTGTGAGGACCCCTCCATGGCGTACTCATCGGCAATACCACGACAGTTGGCGCCCACCGTGGGGCAAGAGGCGCTTCAGGCTCTTCAGCGGGCGAGGACCAAGATCTTCGCGGGAACATTACGATCGGTCGCGTTCTCTTCTCCGGCAACATTACGATCGTCCCTCCTGACGAATTCTGGATCCTGATGAAGATGAACCCTACGCGGTGTTCGATCGTTCCCATCAGAGACATCCACCTCTTCATCGGTGAAACCGACTCGGGCACTAGTTCCCTGGGAGTCGGAGGAGCATCAAGACCCGCACGGACCGCCTACGGACAGGATACGTTCACGGAAGGATCGATGTCGGATCTCTCTTCGGAGTTCGCCGACAAGGATCGAAAAAATTCAAGGCCCGCACGGACCGCCTATGGGCAGGATACGTTCGCGAAAGGATCAATGTCGGATCTCTCCTCGGAGTTTGCCGGCAAGGATCATAAAAATTCAAGGCCCGCACGGACCGCCTACGGGCAGGATACGTTCGCCGAAGGATCAATGTCGGATCTCTCCTCGGAGTTCGCCGGCAAGGATCGGAAAAATTCAAGGCCCACCCAAACCGCCCCTGTGCAGGATATAAAGGTGGAAGATCGCTACAAATCCGTCGGCTTCATCCGTGCGTCTGGACAGCAGAGATCCAAGTTCATCGGCGTGGTTACTATCTTCGATCTGGCATGCTGCGTTCAGAGAGAGGGCGAAAACCCCCGCGACTACCTAGCCAGGTGGCTCCGTATACGAGCTGATCTGGCCCACTACCCCAATGAGGATGCTATGTATCACTTTGTGGAAGGACTGGACCATGGCATGCTTCTCCGACATTCTCTAAGACGGCAGCAGGCGTCAGGACGCCTTACCTTCGAAGGCATGGTGAACACCGTCAACAACTATGCGGAGGCCGAAGCGGCAACTCAGACAGCGCTTGCGCTCATTGACGGAGCCTCTTCGATTTAGCCACCGCCACCACCGCCTCTGGCCGCCATCGTCGTAGCTGCGCCACCAACCCCAGTCATCATCGAGGCCGTTGCACCTCCACCACCCGTCATCGAGGAAGTCCTGGCACCCTCCAACTCTGTCATTGACGCGCTTTATGCTGATTTCAGTGCAGATTCAGAGGAGATAGATTTCAGTCCAGAGGAACTAGACTCCGCCATGCAGGAGATGGAGGAGGAGTACACACGCGACGAGCAAGCCAACAATGTCGTCACGTCCCGAGAGGTGTTCGTCACCATCGGGACGGCGATGGATGAAGATCAACCCAGACGAGCTCCGCCTACGGCGCTGGAAAAGGGGAAGGGGCCACTTATTGCTACTGACGATGATCGCGCAAAAGTCATGCCTCCTCCGCTCAACCCAGTGCAGAAGCCGCAGGAACTCGGCACCGGCCCGAGCAACAACAACACCGCAAACTTGCCGCCTCCAGCATCTACGTCGGCAGCAGCCCAAGTTACTCCAGCTGATAGAGTGATGTACGACAATCTCCTTGTCGAGCCACTAACCGTTGCTCATATCCGGAACGTGACCCAGCTTGACGAGAAGCGCCAACAGTTGCTGGAGGAAGCGCAAGCCATCGCGGAGCAAGGCGCTCAACTAGATCGAGATCTGGTCAACGCACAGAAGTCCATAGAGAAAGCTAGAGCAATGGAGGCCGAGTACAAAACTTTACTGCAGCAGCAGAAGGCTAAGAAAGCTCCGTCTCGCGTCATCAACGATCCTGGTGTACGGCGCAACCTAGGATGGGCTCCCTCGAAGCCGGCACATGACAAACCATACATTAACAGTCAAGGCAAGCAGGTGATGCCCACCCCACTCCTTAACCTCGCCGTCGCCAAGACCCTTCTGGAGCAGTATAGATCGCCTGAGACAGTGGAGCAGGTCTATGACCTAGTGGCCAAGGTGGTGAAGCAGCAGGAAAAGGCCACCTCTCAGAGGCTTGAGTCTGACCCAGCGCTCTGCCAATCTAGCCAGTACAAGCCGCCAAGGAACAGATCTCCTATTGATGTCGGATCCCAGACGGGTTCATCAGAACGAAGACGGAGGGATGTGCACAACAGGAAGGATGCCATCCCCATATCCTCCGACCACGGAGAAAAGGCCCAACCTCGCCACCCATCGCCACCGCCTCGATCTCCCCGACATCATGAAGATTACAAGGCTCACCATCGTACGGATATGCCCCCACCAAAGCAGTGCGGCATCGTCATCCGCAACAACGCGGAGCAGACCCGTCATGACGGAGAGCGCAACCAAGGACACAAGAGCAGGTCACGCCATGACCCTCCGCGTCCGACAAGCAACCGTGACAGGCGTGAGGCATCGCAGGAGGGTAGCAACAAGAAGGCTAACCCACCGCCACCTCCGCCTCCGTCACCACCAAGCAGTCACCATGGCGGAGGAGGCCCGCGTCGTTCACGCAGCCCATCCCCTGTTGACAAAAAAAGAAGAACCCGGAGCCATACAATGCACGTTCGCGGATCGATAAGATCCACGAGGCCCGGGAAGGACCTTACCTGGGACCACGTTGCTTTGGACCTGCAATATGGTCCGCAACTTACCCCAAAGGTTTCCGGATTGAAAAGACCATCAAGCCCTATAACGGCACCGCCAAACCAGCCACATGGTTGCAGGACTACAGCAACGCGGTGGAGATTGCCGGAGGCAACCCCAACATCGCCGTCAAGTACCTCCCATTAATGTTGGCGGGCACGGCCCGTCAATGGATCAACGACTTGCTGGAGAAATCTATCTACAACTGGCTGGACATGCAAGAAGCATTCACCAAAAACTTTGAGGGTACATACAAGCGTCCCTGCACCGTAGGCGATCTACAGCGGTGCGTGCAAGAGAAAGACGAGACATCTCGTGCCTACCTCTCCCGCTGGCTGGATATGAAGAATTCCTGCGCAGGAGTGCACGCTCAGACCGCCATGGCCGCCTTCATCGACGGGTTGGAAAGGGGCACGCTACTCCGACATAAGCTGAAGCGTTTGCAGGACAATCACCGGCTTGACATGAACCAGATGATTCAGCTGGTTAGTGAGTTCGCAGCTGCCGACGACGATGCTCGTGGCTCCTTGCCGGCAACGGTCGTACCAACTCAAGCTCGGAGGAACAACAGTGCAAAGCGGAAAACCGCTCCAGAAGAAAAGCAATCTACCGACATGGTCGCTATGACTTTTGCAGGACGAGGAGAAGGCGGACAACGTGGCCGAGGAAGGGGAGCTGGTCGTGGGCAGCAGCGAGGAAGTGAAACCACCTCGGCGCCACTCCGCGTTCCCCAAACCTACGAGGAGTACCGCGATATGTCGTGCCTCGTACACCTCGACGCCAACGGCAAGGCCACCCATACCAATCGACGCTGCAAGTTCGTCAATGACCTCAAGGAAGACCTGGAGTCCGGCTACAAGCAAAGTCGAAAGAACAGACCGCAAGGCAAGGGCAAGGGGAAGAAGAAGGAGGAGGAGTCCAAGGATTCAAGTGACATGGACGAAGACGTTGACCCCAAGCACGCCGCCAAGAGCGACAACAAGGGAAAGAACCCCCTCACAAAGAAGGCTCCAGTCTACCACACTTTCCTTGGCACCCCCACCGTCCGACAACATAAGACCTCTCTAAGGATCCTGATGGCCACTCTCCCCCCCAGTTCCCCAATACCTGCGCTGGTCGGAGGTTCCAATAACTTGGGACAGGACGGACCACCCAGACCTTGTGCCCACGGAGAACCAGTACGCCATGGTCATCAACCCCTTGATTGATAGCGTGGAGTTCACCAAATGTATGGTGGATAGTGGAAGCAGCATCAACATCATGTACCTAGATACACTGCAGAAGATGAACTTGACGGAGGCAAACCTAAGGCGGACCAACACCATCTTCCACGGTGTAATTCCTGGTCGGGAGGCTCGGCCCCTTAGGTGCATTACACTTCAGGTTGCCTTTGGTGATGTTAATAATTACTGCCAAGAGCGCATGACCTTCGAGGTGGTCCCCTTCAAGAGCGTGTACCACGTCATATTCGGCCGCGACATATTACACACGTTCATGGCCAAGCCATGCTTCGTCTACAACAAACTCAAGATACCCGGACCAAACGGTATCATCACCGTATCCGGAAGCTTTACCAAGGCAAGGGACTGCGAGATCAATGAAGCAGTCGTTGCAGAAGTTGTCCTCTACAACGAAGAATTCAAAGAGATCCAGAGCAAGGTCATTGAATCAGAGATTCCCGCGTCGAAGAAGCAGATCTCCGACTCCGCTCCTGCGTTCAAGGCCGCCATCGAGACCAAGCCGGTGGAACTTGTGGTAGGCGATGCCTCCAAGACCGTCGCCATTGGGACAAACCTGGATCCCAAATAGGAAAGCGCGCTCGTCGAGTTCCTCCGTGAGAATAGGGACATCTTTGCCTGGCAACCTGCCGACATAAAAGGTGTACCTAGGGAACTTGCCGAGCACGGCTTAAACATTGACCCAAAATGCAAACCAGTGAAACAACCTCTACAATGCTTTGGATATCAGAAGAGATGCGCCATTGGCAAAGAGATAGCTAGGTTACTTAAGGCTAGATTTATCCGAGAGGTCCTTCACACCCAATGGGTGGCCAATCCTGTACTTGTCCCCAAAAAGGGAACCGATGAATTAAGAATGTGAGTTGATTACACCGGCTTGAACAAAGCATGTCCCAAAGATCCGTTTGCTTTGCCTCGCATTGACCAAGTCATTGACTCGACGGCTGGCTCAGAGCTTTTGTGTTTTCTCGATGCATACTCAGGATACCACCAGATCAAGATGAGGAAGTCGGACCAATTGGCCACTTCGTTCACTACCCCATACGACACGTTTTGCTATGTCACGATGCCCTTTGGGCTGAAAAACGCAGGTGCTACCTACCAGCGGACAATGCAACGTTGCCTTCACGACCAAATTGGTCGGAACGTTCACGCCTATGTGGATGATATTGCGGTGATGTCTAAAAAGTCAAACGACTTAATCTCCGACTTAAAAGAAACCTTTGATAATCTCCGGAAATACAACATGATGCTTAACCCTAAGAAGTGCGTCTTCGGGGTTCCAGCCGACAAATTGTTGGGATTCATCGTTTCCCAATGTGGAATCGAGGTCAACCCGGAGAAAATCAAGGCCATCTTAAACATAAACCGTCTGACATGCCTGAAGGACATTCAACGACTAACAGGTTGCGTTGCAGCAGTTAGTCGGTCGTCAGCCGACTTGGAGAGAAGGCTCTGCCGCTGTACAAGTTGCTGAAGAAGGCAGAAAAATTCACGTGGATGGACGAAGCAGATGCAGCATTGAAGCAGATCAAGGAGATTCTTTCCTCAGCGCCCATCCTTGCAGCACCCGAACCTGGAGAGCCCCTGTTAATTTACATGGCGGCAACCAACCGGGTTACCAGCATCGTCGTCGTGGTAGAGCGGAAGGAACCAGGCTATGAGCACGGAGTTCAACGACCAGTTTACTATGTGAGCGAGGTCTTGACGGATTCCAAGCAGCGTTACCCGCACTACCAAAAGATAGCTTATGGAGTATTCCTTGCTTCTCGGAAGCTGAGGCATTACTTTCAGGAGAACCCAATCACAGTGGTGAGCAAGACTCCACTGTCCGACATTATAAATAACAGTGACGCTACAGGAAGGGTCGTGAAGTGGGGCATTGAACTTGCCGCCTTCAAGATCACGTACAAGAGACGCGACACTATCAAGTCACAAGCCTTGGCGGATTTTGTTGCAGATTGGACGGAGATGCCAGACACTACTCCGTTGCCAGAACCAGAGTACTGGGTGATGCACTTTGATGGATCAAAGCTGCTCAATGGCTCAGGGGCTGGTGTATTGCTACAGTCACCAACAGGAGAGAAGCTACAAACAACATGGCGGAGTATGAAGCACTCATTCACGGACTACGTGTAGCCAAGGATATTGGCATCAAGCGCATAGTTTGCTGTGGAGATTCCGACTTGGTTGCCCAGCAGGTGGCTGGCACCTGGAATGCGCGAAACCCTATGATGGCGGCATATCGAGACGAAGTGGACAAGATAGCCAAGAGATTCTTGGGCTACGAAGTCAAATACGTGCCTAGGGAGCAAAACGAGGTGGCTGATCTGCTCTCTAAGCTAGGATCAGGGCGCAAGCGAATTCCGCCAGGAGTTTTCCTAGAGCACCTGCGCACACCATCCGTGAAGGGAGCCGACATCGACAACCCGGATAGAGCTGACTCTTTCGTCAACATGGTGACCAAGGTCCCTCCGACTTGGACAAAACCGTTCATGGAATACCTCGAACACGGAACTTTGCCCGACGACGAAGTCGAAAGACGGCAAATAGTACGACGAGCAAAGGGTTATACCATAATCAATGGGCAACTCTACAAAAGGAGCACTACTGGTGTATACCTAAAGTGTGTTTCCCAGCTAGAAGGTATGGAAATCCTGTGTGAAATCCATCTCGGAGATTGCGGGCATCACGCCGCTCCTCGATCGTTGGTCACGAAAGCCTTCCGGCAAGGATTCTACTGGCTGACCGCGAAGGTGGACGCCGACAAGCTGGTTGAGACATGCATGGGATGCCAGTATTATGCCCGACAACCACATGTTCCTGCTGAAGAACTGCGAACAATACCAATAACTTGGCCGTTTGCAGTCTAGGGGCTAGACATGGTGAGACCGTTACAGTCGGCACCTTGTGAGTTTACGCATCTGCTTGTAGCAGTTGACAAATTCACTAAATGGATAGAAGCTAAACCCATTAGAAAGCTTGATGGGGCAACTGCCCTCAGGTTCGTCCGAGATCTAGTGGTGAGATTTGGTCTCCCACATAGCATTATCACCGACAACAGCAACAATTTATCACTCGGAGAAGTGGAGGCTTATTGCTGGGAGAAAGGCATCCGACTTAACCTTGCATCTGTGGCACACCCACAATCCAATGGTCAGGTCGAGCGAGCCAATGGATTAATTCTGCAGGGAATCAAGCCACGTCTTGAGGCACCGCTACATAGAGCAGCTGGATCCTAGGCGGAAGAATTGCCATCTGTGATGTGCAGTTTACGAACTACACCCAACAGATCTACCGGCTACACCCCTTACTTCATGGTACATGGAGCAGAAGCCATCCTGCCCTCCGACATCCTCCACGATGCACCAAGAGTTGCCGCCTACGACGAAGATGGCGCTGAAGAATCCAGATGCCTAGATGTGGACCTTCTCGAGGAGGAGCGAGTTTTGGCATGCCAAAGATCCGCCATCTACCAGCAGAAGCTATGCAGCTACCATAGTCGCCGCGTTCGGCATCGCTCGTTTAAAGAGGGGGATTTGGTGCTCTGACTTAAGCAGAAGAAGTCACACAAATTATCCCCGCCATGGGAAGGACCGTTCATCATAATCAAGGTGCTACTCAATGGGTCTTACTACCTTGTTGACAATCGTGAACTAAAGGATAGACCCAACAAGGAACATAAGCGTAAGCGAAGTAACCCGGATCATGACTACCCGGAGCTTGATCGGCCATGGAACATAGCACAGCTACGTCCTTTTTACACTTAGTATTTTTATCTAATTGTGTATCTCTTATATGATCAATGAAATAAAGCTCTTTGGTTCACTCATATTTCTGAGTCTTTTACCTCCTTTAGTGTTCATTTTTGGATCATGTAAAACCTTTATGCACAAGTATTGCATTTGCACTTGTGAAATTGTGCCTACGGCGTTAGCCTAAGTTTTCTGGTCTACACGTTCTTTGTTGTTTTTATGTGGATTTTGGAGTAGTGACTTTTAGCACTTATTGTCGGCGATTTTGTGCTCAGGTTATTGACGGTGCCATTGGGCATCATCACCTGAGCGCATGGTTTCGACAACGAGTCTTCCGACTCACGAAATGTCAAGCATAAGAACCAAAGTAATGGATAAGCCAACACTTGCTTAAAAAAATATACATGCTGGAAACTAGTTCTTAAGTAGCAGGAAATAAAAACCATTGTTTTCTGCCTTAAGTTACATCATCAAGTTTTTTCCGCGCATACACCAAAGGTGAAACAAATATTACAAAGTTGTTTTTCATTCCTTTGGCGCAGGAGACTTGGAAGCAGCATCGTCACCAGCCGGAGAATCACCCTCAACATCAGCACTGTGGTGGGACTCGGAGGAATCTTGGTTGACGCTGTTGATGGTGTTCATGGGCACGAAGACGTCGATGTCCACCAACTCGGCAACTCTGGTGTCATAGCCCGCGAGGGACGACAGGATGGCTTCATGATCAATATCTTTGCCGTCATCGTCGACGTCGGGGATACTAGAGGTCACCGTGTCGATGTCGGCACCTTCGTAGTGTGCCTTCACCATTGACAGTGCCATCCTTGCGCCAGCCCGTGCACATGAAGCTTTCCAGCTTGTGACACGCTCGGGGGCTCGGCGCAGAATCTCCGAGTACTTCGCCACGGAGTCCGAGGCCTTGATGTGTATCTGAAGGGGCTTGACAATCTCTTTGGCTTGGGTGATGGCGGTGTTGATAAAGTTGACGGCTAGAATCATGCATTCCTTGTCCGAAGGAGGCGATCGGGTTAAACCCATAGGAGAGCTCGAGGAGACGCGCGGCTGAAGGAAGAAGATGATGCGAGAAGAATGAGGTAAAAAGTGGAGATTTCCCCACGATTACTATTTATCATCCTCGACGTCAAGATTCGTGCAGCTTGATCGGACGGTTGCCGCATAGACGACGTGTTCGCGAACGTGTGCGGAAATTTCGCCACGTTTCCAACCGTCGCCGCCAACGGTTTGTATCGCTCGCGCAGGAAAATCGGATATGATTGTGTTCTCTGCATGTGTGAGTTACGAGGTGTCGCTGACCTAAGCCTACGTCGTCCTAGCTGACATGGGTAGATGAGCCGTCACATCAAAGATTCCGACATGGACGGATTCAATCCGACTACGGAAGAGCACGATAGAAGATTTAGCATTTCTCCGGCTTACAAGTCGAAGACGGAGAAAACCTTGCAGGGTTCTTTGGGAGGACTACAAGATGTTGCTTGACGATTTGCCGACATCCATCTAGACGGAGCATTCTACGTGAAGAGGCAAGACGGCGCAAGATCTCGGAGTTCTCCGGGGGCTACTATTGGGGATGTGCTATATGGGTATCCTTATAGCATGTCTCTTATCCGGCTAACCCGGGTGGCCCATAGTCGGTAGCATGGCCTATGGCCTGTTGGGCGGCCCAGTTAGATGGATCCAGAAGGGAGGCCCATGTCGGATAAAGGAAGGTTACGGTGGAGTCACCAACGTACCCGGAGCCTTGGAGTACAAGATACACAAGACTAGTAATAGATAGTGTAGGACTCTGTAACCTGTCCGGATAGGACTTCTCCCTGTAACCCTAGGACCTGGCGACTATATAAGTCGGGCCTATGGGAGCCTTTAGGGTACAATCTCAGACAACCTAGTATCGATTCACACCACCTCGCACAGTGAACCTATCTCTGTAACTCGGCATATTGTCTTTATAGTGATTTATAGCAGGTGTAGGATCCCGCCACCGTTGTGGGATCTAAACCTGGGTAAGCTGTGTTACCTCGTACCCGTCAACCGTCCGCCTTACCCCACGTCTCTAAACACGCACTGTGAGAACCCCTCCATGACGTACTCGTCGGCAATACCACGACACCGGCCCAGCGTCCAGCGGGGCCACGTGGAGACCACCTAGAACCGGGACTAAAGACTTAACCTTTAGTCTCGATTCCTTTTCAATCCGGGACCAAAGCCCTTTGCAAATCGGGACTAAGTACTAGTGCATCTTATAGCAAAGTATTTAGTATGATTGATCGGATTAAAATTTGGTCTACTTTCGCAGTTGGATTATTGTGAAATGATAAGTCATATGCATGATGAGCAAAATCAAGAGTATCTCACCTGCACACACCTGAATCCAGCCACAACCATATGGGCTACACATGCAGCGCGCTGACCTGTCTGCCACACCCTTTCCATGTACACTTGTACCAATGTGTTCCATACAAAGTTCCATGTCCAAAAACTGCTTGAGAACCAGATCCAGGATTTATGTGCACGCGTTCCTTTCTGACGTGTGGCCCCTCATGCACGTGTGTGCAAGACAGGATGACAGTGACGTGTCATGCATATGCATCACAAGGAAGTTCATTCTCCAATGAGTGACACTTGGCACATCAGATTAACTTAAAATCAAAATAATTACTAGTAGCCATCGATCCCTGTCAAGCATGACATGGTTAGTTTATATATTCGCAGTTTTTACTAGAGCACAGGTAGTGCAGAGATCGGCCGTATGAACCCTAGAAATTGTCAGTGAGCCTAATTAACTAATACTAATTGGTTTAGTAGTATAGCTGGGCTACATGTAGCACGCACACAGCTAGTTAGATTGAATATACGCTCAAAAGTTGACTCTCGGAACGGAACGGAACGTGCATCCACACACAACAGTATATGTATATGAGTGAAGATATCTGGCTCCCGAGCTCAATTATATTAATAGTTCAAAAACTAATTCATAAGTAAAAAAGAAATAATTCTAACATGTAAAATGTTGAAATGCAATATAAAATAATGAACTATCATATCATATAGAAGAAGAAAGAAATAAAAGTTGTCATCCACTGTTTGCTGCAAAATCCGACGGTCCAGAATGTGTTTGCTCTGGGAGTATAAGATTTTCTACATTATACGGAATTATTATATAAATGTAGCCCCCATTAAAGACACACATATGGTGACCTAAAATATAGAAAGAAGCATTATTCACAATTATGGATCATCATATACTTTTTCTTTCGTGGAAATCACAAGCAAAATCATCTTTTGATAAAAAAAATTTAAAAATTCATCATCGGTCGGTTACATAAGTGGAATGAATATTAAAGTATGAATATACGGTGAAAACCTTTCTCTCTTTTTTTGAGGATAGATGAAAACCTTCCTGTTAGGTACAGGAGCCGGTAGAATTTTCGTGTTGGCATATACATATACCTAATTACCTATATACTCCCTCTATCCCAAAATAGATGTCTTAGGTTTTTAAAAATTTAGATGAATCTATGTATTTAGATTTATTTAAATTTTGATAAATTTGAGACTTCTATTTAAAGACGGAGGGAGTACTATATTCTCCGTGGGGTGCAATGTAAAATGCACAAGTATAATACTAGTAGTAGCTATAGCTAGTAGTAGGATTAGGACGCACCACGAAAAACTATTCTTTGGGTATTTGTTCCCTCAATTCCGCTTAGCTTTCTCTCTGCTGTCCAGTCTAGAGAGAGAGAGACTGAACTCTAGAGAGAGAGAGTGGGAGGAAGAGAGATCTGGAGGTATTTTGTGCTTCAGCTCATCACTCCAAATCAAGCTAATAAGCTGCCATGCATGCGATTGATGCATTAGTTCTTCATGTGCGCCGCGAATTGATTTGTTCTTGCAGGGATCAATCCATCGGCTGAGGCATGGATGACTTCATGCAGTGGGCGATGAACTCGCTGGACCAGCAGCAGCACCATCACCACCACCAGGCTGTCGCTCCTCCGGCATACGGTGGTACTGGTGGCTCCGGCGACGGCGGAGGCAGCAGTGCTGCTGCTGGTGCCGCAGCCGCCTTCCCCTCGCTGCAGGCGCTCCGGCGCCAGTCGACCGCGGCCGGCGGCGCCGTCCGGGACCTAACGGTGCAGGTCGACCATCACCGAGCGAGCAGCTGGAGCGCCAGCTCCGGCGACAGCCCCGGCGCCGCTGCCATGGACCACGACGCCACCGTCGCCGCCATCGCCGGGTGGTCCCCGCACACGGCCCGCGCCAGGACCAGCAGGCCCATGAGCTGGAACTTCAGCGCCGCGTCGACGCAGCTGACCGACGCCTCGCTGGCTAGTCCGGCCGCCGCCGGGAGAGGAGGTCTAAGCCCAAGTACGCCCGCCTCCGGGAGGCGCGCTGGGGGGCTAACGGCTGCAGCTACGGCGTCCCGTGGACATGGAGCAGGAGCAGCAGGAGGAGGAGGCACGGCGGTCGCGGCGTCGGCGTCCGCCGGCGGGCCCGTGCAGGATCACATCATCGCCGAGCGCCGCCGCAGGGAGAAGATCAACCAACGGTTCATCGAGCTCTCCACCGTCATCCCAAACCTCAAGAAGGTTCTTCTTCTTCTTCTCCCATCTTCCTCGATCTCATTTCATGCTTCTTATCGTCAGAGAGTTAACAAGAGGTTTATATTAATTAAAACCTTGTTAAGATCACATGTGTTAATTAAGAATTGATTGTAAGATCGTGGCGAGCTCATCCCTGTTTTGATCTGAAGATGGACAAGGCGACGATTCTCGGGGACGCGGTGAAGTACGTGAGGGAGCTGCAGGAGAAGGTGAAGACGCTTGAGGACGACGACAGCGCCGCCGGCACCACCACCACCATCCGCTCCGCCGTCCTCGTCAACAAGAAGAAGACATGCCTAGGCCTCACAACCAGCAACTCCGGCGAGACGTCCACGGACGTTGCAGATGGTGGGCTGCCGGAGATCGAAGTGAAGGTGTCGGACGAAAGGAGCGTGCTAGTGCGGATCCACTGCGAGAACACGAGGGGCCTCGTTGTTAGGGTACTCGCGGAGGTGGAGGCGCTCTGCCTCGCCATCACGCACACCAGCGTCATGCCCTTCCCGGCCGCCACCGCCATCATCACTATCACCGCAAAGGCAAGCTATATATGCAAGCTAGTACTCCACTTCCTAAAACTGTCAACTAATTTCTTTCTTCACAAGTGGTTTTGAGTGCAAATTGCACCTTCTGAATGCACCATGCAATTAAGTGTGCCACTTATAATTTCATCCCATTCTACTAATTTTATTATCAACCTATATATAAAGAGTTTTGTGAAAATAAAACTGTCTTTGTTTGCCCTCTGATAGATAATAAAGTGATTATGTTTAACATTTCTTTCCTTCATGGTGCAATTATTATGCATCAATTACTTCTGTCTTCAAGTAATTATGGATGGATAATATGTAAGTACATAAGAAGAGGTGCTTTTGCATTACATAGATACAGTTCGTTTATATGGATCTCCAAGCTTGATGATTTTGCTAGATCCTCGCAACTTGTAGTGAATATTTTTAGATGCCCTTAGGCAGTTATGCTTGATAGATAGTGGAGGTTTGTAGATTCAAGCTTTACCCCGCCTTGGCAAGATTAAGCGGCAACTATATCATGAGCACATTGGCAGCTACATAATACATATACACAACCAAAACTTTGTACTAAAAAAGTTATCACAACAAATTTGTTGCTCGGAAAAGGAGAAGGTATAGCATGGCACTGGAAGGATACAAATTTATAGTTATTTCATGTAGGCATGTTCTACATCAATCTGAAGATCTCTATTCACTTCATGTGTGTGTTGGGCAGGCTCCTACATGGAAAATCTATTATTAAAAAACCCACCCGAGGGATATTGAGATGTCAAAAGGCCAACCAGATTGAAAAAGAGATAAATTTACAACATAGATGATGATCTACCCCAAGATTTAATTTGCGGGCCCCAAATTTACAATTTAGGATTAAAACTAAACTTACATATATGCATGTGTTCAAGACAACTCACCAGAAGGTAGTATCAGAAGTGACTGATCAGACCTTTAGTTCAAGCATTGGACTCAAACTTGCTATTGGATAAGATCATATAAGAGATCTAGTTGGACGGATATTTTCCTTCTATTTTATTTTTGATAAAATATTGCACTCTTCACTCAATTGGGTCGTTAAACCAATCAAATGCAAGGAAAATAGGTATTGGCACACATAGTTGACACTTAAATTATTTTTGCAGCAAGGTTTGGGATAAGGTCATCCTTTCATTATATTCATAAGTTACAAAGCACAGTACCTCAGTAATGGTTACTCATTGTCCCCGTAAAGTAATCTATGTCGTTTTTGCAGGAAACATACATCATATCTCAGTAGGCACATAAGATTCTGGTGTGAATTCAGCTGGCTAATATATGTAACATGCTCCTAAAGCAAGAAAATCGTAGCATCTTATTCTGCTGTCCAAAATCAAAACTATAGCGCATCTCATCATTTGGTTTCACTATAAGACTGCATCATTTGGTATCGATATAAGATTATATACTAACTAGTTGATTCAAAGAATGAAAACTAACTTCGTTTGTGAGGTACTCCCTCCGTTCAGAAATATAAGACATTTTATCTTTGTGAAATGAATGTATCTAGACTCCTTTTAGTATATAATAGGTTCACTTCGAATCTCTACGAATATATACACTAAAAGATGTCTAGATACATTTAATTCACAAAGCTAAAATGTCTTATATTTCTAAACAGAGAGAGTATATGTGTATATCAACATACTTTAGTATCAAAGTTAGATGAGTGACACACCGGTATGGTGATATACATGTGAATTAACTAAAGTCCTTTTGGCTATGTTTGACCAATCTAAACTAATTAGTTGGTGCAACTTTTAACTAATTTCAGGTGGAAAATGGGTTCAACTCAACGGTGGAGGAGATTGTCAGGAGGCTCAACTCGGCGCTGCACCAACATTACAGCGCCAGTTCTGATCAACATACAATGAAAAGTGAATGATAAGCTAGCGCTCATGCGTGCAATGCAAGCTGAACCTTTTCTTGGATCATTTTATAATTTGAAAAGTACCGCAAACTAAGAGAGGAATTCATGGTGAGGAATTCGTGGAGTGATGAGGTGCATACATGCATGCATGATCCTAATTATATATGGTGCATGCATGCATGGTGACGAGGATTTCTCAGCCACATGCTGCAAGTTTTGGTCCCTAGCTCTAGCTACCAACTTGTTGTTGCTCAGTCCAAATCATGGTGATGAGATGAGAGAACCAGATTATTTGGATTTATTTTTATCTCTCCTATATAGCTATATATATCGTCATACACATCAATTGTCTTTTCTTGCATGTGCAACTATATTAGTTTCAGATATGATCAAATCAATTAGTTGCATATATAAAAGTCTCAACATCCCATCCATTATTTATTAATTTGGTCAAAAAAATCTCCAATAATATGCTGCCTCGAAATATACTTCAATTTGGAGTGCGCCTGCATGAGATCATATCTCGGTAGGTATACATGCATATCTTCTCCATGACCCGTGCATGAGTCGTATGGATGCAAACAAAAAATATGGATTTTCTTCATATAAATTAAAGCAACAAGATCAGTACGTTCCTGGGCGCTTCTATCTCATTGACCCTCTTGATTCTTTAAGAGATATTGCGTGATTTGTACAGCCCTAAAGATAAAGATATGGACCGGATACTCACAAAGAAAAAAAAAGGGTTGATTATTGGATACATGGAGCTAGCTGTTGAGATATGCAGTGCAAAGTTGGCACAGCGGCTGTCTGCATAAAATGCAACATGTCTTTAGTTGGTAGGGCAAGCCAAGAAGATCTCTTTAGGTTGTGTAGTATATATGTATTATACACACCCAACATGCATATAGTATACACTGGTTAATGAGACTGGCGATCCCCGTGTTCCCCATCATGGAATATATCATGATTTGATGATCAAGAGGCTGGGATCTGATCCGTGCTCCGTTGGCAATTGATTTGGTTTGGATTAGTTTTAGTCAGGAAGCATTTTGAGTTAGGAGGATGAATACAATAAACAGACAGATCTGCATGCATGCATATCTTAGTTTATATGCTTAGGTGAGCTTTAGTTGAGCTCAAGCCAATGTTTAGAGTATTACTACTCCGGCAATTTGGCACATGATGTATCCATGGATGAAAGGCTTCAATAATTGGGTCATGGTATATATTTTACAATGCCAATGCCAAAGATTCTTTTAAAAGGGAATTTTATTGCAAAAGTTTTGGAGGTTTGTAGGTAGAAGCAAGTTTGGTGTCTGGCTTCGTGGGTGTCCAGTTCTCCGTGGCTGCATGCATGCATGCTGACTGTAAAAGGCACGTTTTCCTGTCCACCGTGTGCCTTTCCAAGTGCTTCTTGTTGAGAAGGATGGTTGCTCTTTGAGCTTTCAACCGATCATCCAATTGGTTAGATACGGTGGCTCGGACAATCAGAGTAATGTGTATTTAAGGTCTTTTTGGAGCAAGTGACTGTAATAGGCAAAGAGTAAAACACATCGAAATAAGGTCCTAAAAGCATTTGGGAAGGGGGCTAAAGGTTTGTAAAGTGGCTCACATAGCCAATATTTTTCAGAAAAGTCCCTGAAATTTTCTACTCCCTCTGATCCAAATTAGTTGACTCAAATTTGTTAAGATACAGATGTATCTATAATACTAAATTATGTCTAGATACAACTGAATCTAGACAAATCTAAGTCAACTAATTTGGGGCGGAGGGAGTACTATATCTTCTAATTTCATTGTCCGTTATCTTCTATCTCCGCGTGTGTCCAGATCATTTAAGATGGCCGGATACGAGACTGATCAAAACACCTTCACGTTTATGTATGTTTGAGTTCCGGACTTGATGGAAATTCAAAACGGCTAAAACGGCTCTCGGAACACATGGTCCTCCCCAGATAAGAAGGGCATTCCAAATACTATGTAAAAAAAAAAGATTGAAATTTTTAAAAAATCTGTATGTATCCAACTCCCATGTCCACATGCAAAGTTTCAGAAAAACAGACACTTTTGGTGACTGCAAAAAACATAGTGCTCAATAAAATGCTTTTTTACACACTACATTGATTTAGTTTTTCCCGTGACTGCAAAAAGTTAGGCCACTTTTACACACCACATTTATTTTATACACACTACTCAATAAAATGTTTCAGGAAACAGACATCTTTTGTGACTGCAAAAAAAATTAGTGCTCCCAAACCCCCCCCCCCCCCCCCCCCTTTTTTTTACACACTACATTTTGATTTGTTTTTTCCCACGACACAACGTATGTCTTTTTCTTGATGAAACTTTGTATATATACATGTAAAAAACCACAAACATGCACACAAGTCAAAACAAAACGCAATAGCAGTACCATTTTACTGTTCATCATCCGGAAGCCCAAATCTCCCAGATTTGAAGCCTACGGTACTAGGGAGTATGTATGTCTGATAGAAAAATATATGCTGGAGTTGGTCCAGACGTACACTGTGCTGGGATCTGATGAGCTATCTTCAGTTGGTCCATGGGCGCAGACACAGGCATACGGCAGTGGGGCGAGAAGCTCTCACTCATAGGTGCACGCATCTCATGATATGGATGGATCGATGTGACTAATACTAACACAGTGCCGCTCCATCCCCAGCATACTTAGTTTATTCCTGATGGATCGAACTCGAACCGATCTCAAAGTGAAATCCATACTCGCATGCACTTCCCAATGGCCGGCCATGCTGTCTTGTTCAGATAACGTCGTCAGTCCGTGCGCATGTCAAACATCTATCTATCTCATCCACACACACACCATCTCCATTGCTCGCTGTTCTTCTTTTTGGAGACACAGAGATGCATGCGGAAAATTGGCCCCGCATGTAAGTGGAATATGTCATGTATTTTTGTAGGGCCTGTTTGTTCCTTACCACAATTTAACAAACCAAAGTTTGGCAATTTAGTATCCATTTGATTTTTGCCACACTTTGGCTTGCCATGCTTTTTTTACATGGCCCCATCCGTCATAGAGTAAAATCTTTGCCATATTTTCTGACGGTCCAATTTTTCAGCCACACTCTTTGGCTATCACACTTGTCAAACTTTGGCTTGGCAAATTGTGGCCGGCAACCAAACAGGCTCGTGGTATCATGATAACAACAGTAAGCAATGCTTAAAGTTTTTGTTTTGTTTTAAAAATAAGCATATATTAATATCAGAAGATACCAATTACACCCAGCCTCTGCAACAACGCATTGCTCTAATGATCATACGGATACATATAGCCAACAAAAAAGAAGAATTATAAAAAAATCCCGCTACAGTTTCTCATTCATTAAAACAGCAATACTACCACCACCAAGACAACACCGGAAGTCCATCTTCTTTAAAACCGATGTCTCTAAGAAGGGAATAGTACACAAACACCGTCATCGTTCCGATCAAATATCTAGGTTTTCACCCTAAGAAAGTCCACGTTTTCAAAACAATACCTTTAATAAAACCATTGTCAGACACAACCAATTAAGGCCAGACCCTAGGTTTTTACCCTGAAAGATAGGACCATAATCTTCACCTGTACTGTCGCCCCCGCTTGCATACAACTGCTCTAAGTCAAAAGTCACCAAGCCAATTCCTCATCACTATTCGGACTCGAACTGCCATTTTCAGTCCTCAGATCTCGGTCTTCGTGACATTCTTCGTTGGCACCATGGAACGAGAACATGTCTCATGATATTAACAGCCAACAGAGCTTCGAAGCGCTCCCTCTGAACCCAAAAGGCTAGAGTAAAAACATGGGTGTGCACGACCGATTCCCACCCGATCCAGCAATCTCTCGGCATATGTGCATTGTAAAGTTCGCCGATAAAGCCTTCCGGAACACAACACTGCAACCAGATCAATGGAGACAAACATCAAGCGGGTCTTTGTCTTGACGTGAGATGAACCCTAGGACCATCCCCTTTATTTAATCCCAGCCAGCAGCCCCCTCGCCACCGGTCGAAGATAGAGGAGAAGACAGTTCAGCATGCCACCAAAGCGGCTCGCCAGAACCCAGCATGTAGTTGCCTCCACAGCCAGAGGTCCAGATCGGATCCGAACCAGACCCGATGCAACCGCCGCCCGCCATGACGGCCACACGTCAGCGCCGTCAAGGAAGACCTCGCAAGATCACCTCCAATGCTATCACCATGACACCTCCTCCCCAAGCCCTCGATCCACGCCGTCCGAAAGACGACGGGTCTAGGCGGACGCCCTAGGCACACGGCTAGATGCCACAGGGCGTGATGCTGCCGCCTGCAAGGCGCTGTAGGAGCACCCGCCGCCGCCTGGGTGAAAGTTTCTTTCCCGGCATCATTAATTTTTGCTTGGTATATGGACAAATGTACAGTTTGTTCACCGGTAACAATAATAAACACCAAATACTAGCAGTTTTGCCATGCTTAGAAAC
The DNA here is from genome assembly GCA_916181665.1 of Avena sativa. Lineage (NCBI taxonomy): Eukaryota > Viridiplantae > Streptophyta > Magnoliopsida > Poales > Poaceae > Avena > Avena sativa. The sequence goes on from OV702282.1 coordinate 171,371,702, forward strand.
AGCACTTGTACTTATTATCATATCTCAAGGGTACTTGTCATATTTCGTTACAGCCGTGAAGATTATTTTCCGTGATAGTTCTACAGGTATATATATAACACACACGGGTGTCTGTTTTTCAATGAAGCAAAAGCACACACACAGCATATGCATATGCATTTCGATTTTTGAGGGCGTACGTGCATCCCCCAAGACGACGATGATGATCATGTGTACTATGTACGTAACTCACTTGTTGACGAACGAGACGCCCTTCTGGATGCTCTCCGACAGCTCCTTCTTCGCCTTCTCCAGCCCAGCTCTGCATACAAAACACACATCAGCAACACAGTCCCGTAGGAGTAAATAAATCGCCAGCGACGGTAGACAAGCTGAGTTCTATTCAGATGTGACACTCTCGTGCATGGTAGCTAGGGTTCCTATCACGGGCTCGATCCCCAGGTCAGGTGATCCTGAATTGGTTTCCCCACATATCTGGGGTTACTGTTTCGGAGTACACCTGCGTATAGCTGGCCCTAGTACACACTTCTTGTTTCTATGCACTCTAGTCTATGTGCAAGTGTTTTGCGCAATAATTCACACCTCCATCTAGCTCAATACAAGACATATGGGTCATGGTTTGGTTTCCGCACATATCTAGGGTCAAGCTAGGGTGTCAAGTGGGATCCCACCAAAATCCCACTTCTAGTTCATTTGTCAAAATCTAGTGTAAATTTTTGCTCAAAATTTGAACTAGTTTTTGACAAATGAACTAAAGGTGGGACTTTGGTGGGATCCCACTTGACACCCTAGGTCAAGCAGGTTATTGAAGATCTACCTTCAGCCTGTTTTCATTGATCTGGTGGCAGTGTCGTGTTCTGGAAGGCTCCGCCGGCGAACTCTCATGGCCGATTCATGTCTGGAGATTGCTGAAACGGATGGGATTCGGTCGCGCGCAACTGGTTTTTCTGACCGTTTGGTTTCAGAGGGAGCGAGGCGAAGCTCTGCAGTCTATTGCCATTGTAGAACATGTCTTTAGTTCCATGGTGAAGTCAGTGTGCAGAGAATGTTATGGAAGCCAAGATTGATGGACTAGCTATGATGAGTCGAGTCCTAGTGGCAATGAGGAATTGGCTTGGTGATTTGTGAATTGTAGCAGTGGCATCGGAAGGTGGGGGCAGCAGCACAGGAGGAGTTCACAGTCTTATCTTGTAGGGTGAAAATTCAAGGTTTGGTCTTAATTGGTTGTGCCTGGCAATGACCTTGTTGAAGACATTGTTTTGTGAGTGAAGACTTTCTTCAGGGTGAAAACCTATGATCTTTGATCGGACGACGACGGTGCCTATGCTCTGTTTCCTTCTTGAAGGCATCGCTACTGGAGGTGTTGGACTTCTGGTGTTGTTCTGGTGGGGTTAGTGTCGCTGCTACTAAGGATCTTCGCTCCGGTGGGACTTTTTTTTGTATTTTTTTTCTTTTTTCTGTGTGCATCTGTAATGCCAATAGGGTAATGAGTTTTTTGCAGAAGCTGGGTATAATTGATATCATTGTGATATTAATATATGCTCCTTTCCACACAAAAAAGCATGTTACTGTCGCAGGACACCTGCGTATAGCTGGCCTAGATTTCGCATTACTCATTTCTTTGTTTCTACCTACTGTACTCTATATGGGCAAGTGTTTGAGCAATAATTCACACGTCCATCCAGCCCAACAGAAGCCCCCTATCCCCCAAAACAATGCTGCCGACACGGCGGGCACCCCACAAAATTGTCCGACAATCCCACGCCAATCCCGACCCGCAGGGAGCGGGCTGGGGGCGCCGGCAGGGCACGCCATGTCGGATCGCCCACGTAGGCAGGCCCTCTTAACAGCTAACAAATCAAACCATATACCCCTTTCTCCATTTCCCACCAAATTTCATCGTCTATTCCATTCTCCTGCATGCTCTCCTGCTGCCGCTCTCGTTCCCGCCCAGTCCACGCCATCACCCCTGCCACCGGTCCTGCTCCCGCCTTCACCACGGGTCGCCGTCCTATGCCGCAGCTCGCAAAGCCGCACAAGAAGTGCGTGACGTCGAAGCTGGAAGAGATAACAGAGGAGCAATGGGCGGGCGAGGTGGGGAAGAAGGCTCAGTAACACAGTCCCATACGGGGTAAATCGTAGCAACAGTCAACAAGCTGAGTCCTATTCAGACGCGGCATTCTCGTGATCTCGTCTCATGGTAGGGTTCCTACCACGGGCTCGATCCCCAGGTGATCATGTGATCATGAATTGGTTTCCCCACATATCTGGGGTCACGCAGGGTTACTGTTTCGGAGGACGCCTGCGTATAGCTGGCCTAGTACACAGTTCGCATTACTCATTCTTGTTTCTATGCACTGTAGTCCATGGGCAAGTGTTTTGCGCAATAATTCACACCTCCATCTAGCTCAATACAAGACATGGGTCATGGGTTTACCCATATATCTAGGTCACCAAGGTTACTGTTTCGCAGGACACCTACCTATGGCCTAGAACACATTTCGCATTACTCCTTGTTTCGACGCACTGTAGTCTGCATGGGCAAGTGCTTGAGCATTAATTCATAAGTCCATCCAGCCCAATAGAAGACATGGGTCATGGGGCGACACTCCCCCTCCGGCGCCGGCACAGGCATGCCAAAGAAGAAGAAGAAGGGCAGTCGAGGCATTAAGTGGAAGATGGCCGAGGATGAATGTTTGCCCGATGCAGCCGGGACATATTGGAAGAGGATCTTCCAACAACTCAATGAAAGCAAAGCTCTATGGAGAGTAATTGAAGCACATGATCCGCAACCAAAGTGCATTGTGGCATAGGTGGGACAGTATACAAGCGGTGTGCAACACATTTCATGGAAATGTGGAGCAATTCGAAAAAGGGAAGTTAGTGGCATGACCATGGAGGATCAAGTAAATCCAACCCTGTACTATGTTCTATTTGGTCAATTTAGCATGTATTGATTCTCACATGACTTGATGTTTTCTTGTTTTGTCAGTTGAAGGATGCATGGAAGATGTATAAGGCCACAAACAGAGAAAACGACTTTCCTATCATGCATGTCTTCACCAAAAATGAGACTTGCAAAAAATGGGAGAAAGTTCGATTCAGCCTCAACAACGGTAAACCCTTTGAGGTGGACCCTCCGCCGGCTTCCCCAACCGCCCACCTGATTGGGAATAAGAAGGTAAAGGCTGAGAGGAATGGTGCGGCATCGACAACCTCGGTGGAAGCCTCCATTGAGAAGATCGCGGAAGTAATGTCCAACAACCAACGTAGAGATGAAAATAACGATACAAGGTGGAAGGCTATGTTGGCCAAAGCTCGACATGAAGATCGGGATCAGGAGCAGCATCGGCACCAGATCGGCTACAAAGGAGCGAACACCAGTAGTGACTGAGGATCCGCCATCCATTTGAGCTCTTGGTTTGTAATATGATCACCGCACTTTGATGGCGTTCTGGGCCCAGCGTCGTCCCAGCGTCGTGGCCATGAATTTAAACTTATTTGCATGTTCCATGTGACTTTGAACTAATTTGGATTATTAGGAGGCTCTGAATTCTTTGCATTTGGCGGAAGGATTCATTTGGGAGGTCTTTTTTTGGAGTAGCCGGTGTGGACAGGCCACCCCAAACTGCCAGGAGTTTGGGCCGGCATTGTGGTCGTCAGTGGAGATGCTCTAATGTGTCAGCATTAGCAGTGGATGTTTTGATAGTTACGGACTAGCAATCGAGCTAGTGATAGCTTGTCACCGGAAAGCAACAGTATGGAAAGTCGGACGATATGATCCCGTCTCATGGTAGCTAGGGTTCCACCGCGGGGTCGATCGATCTCTAGGTGATCATGTGATCATGAATTGGTTTCCCCACATATCTGGGGTCACGCAGGGTTACTGTTTCGGAGTACACCTGCGTATAGCTGGCCTAGTACACAGTTCGCGTTACTGATTCTTGTTTCTATGCACTGTAGTCTATGGGCAAGTGTTTTGGGCAATAATTCACACGTCCATCCCCACATATCTGGGGTCAAGCAGGTTACTGTTTCGCAGGACGCCTGCGTATAGCTGGCCTAGATTTCGCATTACTCATTCTTGTTTCTACGCACTGGTATGGGCAAAGTGTTTGAGCAATAATTCACACGTTCATCCAGCACAATAGAAGCCCCCCACCCCAAACGCTGCCGACACGGCGGGCGCCCCAAAAAATTGTCCGACAATCCCACGCCAGTCCCGACCCAGAGGGAGCAGGCTGGGGGCGCCGGCAGGGCATGCCACGTCGAATCGACAACATAGGAAGGCCCCATTGGCAGCGGCCAAATCAAACCATATACCCCTTTCTCCATTTCCCACCCAAATTTCATGGCCTAGAAGGCGACTGAGGCGGCGGCTTCAGTGGCAGCATACATCGACGCACACCACAGCAGGGCCGAAGGGAGCACCACCGCCGTCCAATCGAGGAGCACCACCGCCATCCTCGCTAGCCTACTTTCAGGAGAGCGGCGGACAGACGGCGCGCACCCGATCTCAGTTATCCTCCCCCGAGGTCGGCGAGAATTATATCCCCCACGATCTGAACACCGTCTTCGCGCCGATTCTGTCAACCACGCCTTTTCGGGTTGTTGGCCATGCGGCAGGCACCACTCTCGTTCGGCGACGCCGGCGCAGGAAGCTCCCAGGCTAGCCGTATCATGTTCGTCTCTGTGGGCACATGTGCAGAATCGGGATGTGACAGGGATGGGGTTTATCGAGATTATAGACTTACACAAAAAATATTTTATACAGTTTAGAGAGGTAGCTGCCACGCAGTATGCACTCAGGTTGTGCACTTTAACTACGTATGGTTCTAATCAGCGACCGCCCGCACGGCGGCGGCCCAGTAAAGTGCTCAATTCTGAACCTAGTGTTCAATTCTGAACAGGCTGCCCTCACTGTTGGTGGTGGTCTACGTCTAGACCCCACTGTAGAGTGCTTGGTCTGATTAAACGGCCGGCTACCTCTCACCACTGTATATGCTCTCACCATTTGAGCTTGGTGACAGCGAACACGAGAGCGACCTAGTTAAGCTGGTCACGGTGGTCTCGGACTAGCGATGTGGGACAAATCCCCTCCCCGTGTGTCCCGTTTGTTTTTTCTTGATAGCAGATATAATGGGCTGCGCCCGGTGCAGATGGGCCAGAAAGCCCACCACAAGCGCTGCGTCCCCTCGCCCCCCACGTCCGAATCGCGGACTCGACTCGTCGACTGGTCGCAGTTACAGCGGAGCAGTCCCCTCCTCGCCCCACGCGGCTGGAGGCCACCGTCGAAGCCCGCCGTCGCCCCACCGTCTAGGCCGTGCTCCTCCACCGTGGCGTCCGGTCGCCGCCACCTCCCGTCCGTTCCCCCCTGCGCCCGAGTCCCCCGTTCCGAGCTAGTCGCTCGCAGCTCGGCCTCGCCGTCCCCAACCTGGGCGCTCAGGTGCCTCCCCTCCTGCTGGCGTTGGGCCTGGACCGCCATGGCAACCGCGAAGCCAGTGGCGCCGGTGCTGCTCGCGCGCTTCCCGCGAATTCTTCCCCTGCGCCGCCCGCCATGCCACCGGAGAGCCAGGGGCTTGCCTCCTACCATTATTGACCTGGGCTCGCCGTCGACCCCTTGCACTCAAAATCAGTCTTGTTCAGTCGCACTAGTAACCTATGTTCAGTATTGTTCAGTCTGCAGGACGAACATGGAACGCCAATGCACGCCCGCCCTTAACTACATACATGATCTCATGCCCTGGCAACTTCCTCCGTTCCACCTTGTCTACTGAAAACAAATCAACTGTCATCCATATCAAAATATTTCTGACTGGTCCTGTCAGCATGGTGCCCTCTGATAATGCCAAATTCATTAAAACAGCACGCCGTAGAATATTTCTGTTCAAACTTAACTATAATATAAAAACCACTAAAAAAACAAGTTCATCAAATCTCACTGGCTCGACTTGTTGCAACTTGGTCAACTAGCGAGTTAGCTCGGCACGACTCGTTCAACTAACGGAGTTCAAAACTGAAACTCGGCTCGACTCACAAAACTCGCGAGTTTGCTTGTTTAGCTCGGCAAAATTGTCAATAAGAAACATCATAAGTGTATATATAATTCTTCCTAATTACTTGGAAATATATGATGCAATCATCACCACAGTACATAATTTTTTTTAGGAAACATAAACAAAGTTATGACAGCATCAAGCAATATGTAGTTGCTAAACTACAATAATCAGGAACGATTGTTCACATATATGAAAAAATATTGCTATCTCTACCTTTACCGAGTTAAACGAGTACTCAGTAAGCTCGCCTCGTCTAGCTCGAACTCGTGTAATGACTAAAACTGAAACTCGGCTCGGCTCGTTTTACGCCGAGTTACTAGCTATTCGTTTAGCTCGCAAGTTTCGAGTTTTACTTTCCAGGTCTATTGGGATAGGGAAGCAGCTTCCACATATGCTAAAGGAAAAACAGAGAGCTCGTCCTGGACAATGAGGTAATTATGACTGTCCATACACTCCAGGTGGCCAATAATGCTAGCGACAGTGAGTTCTATTCAGATGCGACGCTTGTGTGTGATCCTGTCATATATATATGGTTTCCGGATGTGGGATATGAAGAAATGGTTCAATCATGACGAGATCACGAATGGGGATGTGTCACGGTCTCTGACATTTCAACAAGGGGGAAACCCTAAGCACGAGTTGTTTCAGTGCATGGAACCGCATGGGCAACAACTCATGTGTCCAGCCCAATAGAAGCCATGATGCTGACCTCTTGTCGGTATCTAATTAATAGTGCAGGTTATGGACCGTATGAACTGGCAATTAAGCCTTCTGACGATAGATAGCTTGGGCATGTGTCAACTTCACTGGAAAGCAAGGTTCTTGAGTGGGGACTCAAAAGTGAGTCGCCGACCCTGCGACACAGTGATTAGTTGACGAAATACGTTGTACAATCACCATAAGTCACTGTTTAGTTGCAAGTCGCCATGATTTTGAGAAAACAACTTGGTGACCATTCGGCAACTATACAGCGACTCAAAAACCATGTTGGAAAGCATACATGTGTGCAGTTGATGTTGAATTATCAAAGATGAACACTGAAAACAGGAACAGGTGTATATTTAGTACAGACCTTTCAAACTCGTTGAGTGGACCAAGTGGCAAGATCTCCTCGATGCCAGAACGACCTAGGCGCACTTTAGATGCAAAGAAAGGCAGTTCCGTCACCTTCAGCATCAACAAAAGGAAAATATTCCCGTCAGAGAATACTGATTTGCAGATATCAGGAATAATGTTCAGTGAAGACTGATCAAGAAATAAACAAACCTGAGAATCTACATAAGAGCACTCCACTATCCCAGCATCACCGTGCAATCCTCTCAAGCAAGCATCTGCAAATTTAGCTGCCGCATACGCCTAGAGAAACAAGGTGTAGTGTTAATTCATCCAGCATTAGAAACTAGAGACCAGATAGGATGTGCATTGAAGCGACAGAAACCAACCATAGAAAGAGTTGCCGATCCTGCTCCTGCTTTCGCCTGAAATGCATCAAGAACAGTAAGGAGAAAAAATTATAGGATTGCACACAAAACACTTGTCAAGATTCCTCTAGAACACAACACTGGTTAAGCAGCAACATACATGGGAATATCAGTTAGCCTTTGATAAATTTTTCTTGAAAAATAGTAACTGTCAGGCAGTCACCTAACTAGAACAGATGTAAGCAGCTAGAACCAAAACTTAGTATAGGTCTTTGTTGAACTTAACATGCACCTATACTTCACATATGTTGTCATCATCGTGAAGTGCATGCACCAAATATGCATATATGTATCTTTCTTTCTTGTGAGACAAAGTCACACAAGGATCTTATATAACTTCACATATCCATGTCATATGCATTATGATCTCACTCTTATGTTCTAAGAAGAATAGCATGTGAGTTCTTATTCATCTTTGCTAATTATAGACCTGAATAAGTGCAGCAAGTATGCTGGACTCGACGACAAGAAGAAGGTTTGAGCTGTACTGATACAGGACGGCCTTTGTGGTAAGCCTGGTCCTCATTGATGATGTTATCAAATATCAGTTTAAACATGTTGATCCAAGTTGTACGTGAGAACGATAGAGGATAAACCAAGGAGGATTAAGTCTGTAGAGGAACTGAAACAGAATTTCAATATCCTCCCTAAATTCTCTTCGCCTTTGGTGTTTCCTTTTTTCCTTTACTTTTCTCCAATCTATCCCAGATCCCCAATTCTTTTATGTGTTCACAGTCACACTCTCGTTGTGTCTGATTTGTAAGAGTATTCTATCCCTCTTGTGATTGGACATGCCACAATACACATAGCTAATAAAACAAAGTAACTTCGACAGAGAAGCTAAACAAATATTCATAGCTGAGCAGTTGGAGAGAAGCTAAACACAGTAACTTCCATCTCACATGTACTATGGTCTCAGTCTTATGGTTCGGTAGAGAAGGAACTTTCGAACTGACTTTTCTTTGCTCCATTGTGCATATAAGATGAGGCATTACATGATAAGGAAGACCATACCTCAACTACTTCTGTCCCACCATTCTGTATGCGAGAAGTGAGATAACTAATTTCTTCTGGGGTAAACGAGCAGGGTGGATTAACCTACAAAAATAGGGAATTACCATTAAGGAAATACTAAACATGAACAGGTAAAAATAGAATCAATTTTTCAGCTAGATATATGGTTCAGAATTTGCAGCAACTAAAGATAACAACCTGTGAAAGGAGTGGTAATATCGTAACTCCCGCATGCCCTCCAACAACAGGTACATTGACATCTCTGGGGTCAAGACCAAGAACCTCCCCCTGTAAACAGAGTAGGACAAGAATAGAAACTTGAGAAACTTTCCATGAAGAAACTAGCACTATAATTGGGGAATGTATGAGCTTTCCTCTAGAAAACAAATAGGCAATGGTAAAATCTTTTGAAGTACATACCACAAAAGTATTAGCTCTCACTACATCAAGTGTTGTCACCCCCAACAAACGCTTAGGATTGTATGTCCCAGCTTTTTTAAATACTTCAGCAGCAATTGGTACGGTAGAATTGACAGGGTTACTGATCACATTCACAATTGCATTTGGGCAGCACTTTGCAATACCCTCACAAAGAGTACGGACAATTCCAGCATTGATGTTGAACAAATCATCCCTTGTCATGCCAGGCTTCCGAGGGATGCCAGCAGGAATAATCACAAGATCCATTCCAGTAAGAGCATTTTCCAACTGTGGCTGACCCAAGAAGCCACGCACCTGTAGAAATTAGACCTTATTATAACTACACCCAATGACCAGATAACTTTTAAGTTCAAGAATCAGGTGAAAGTATGCATAGCTGCAGGGTGGTCAAATAGATCTGGGAAGCTATGAATACTGTGGCAATTAAGGATCTGGTAGACAAAATGCAAGGACGCAATAAAATATCATTGCAAAATTGATTATGGGTTGAGATTTAATCCTCAATTATTGAATGATCAGATCCCACATAAATTTCTCCAGAGCACTCTGCTGAGTTCTGATGCAACATGACTTCTAAAACAATGCATACTTCCCTGGAAATTGGCTACTTGTTTCCAGAGTTACATGGATCATAAGATTATAACAGCTAGCTCGCTAATGCTAACTTCAATTATATGAGCTACAAGTATGGTACAGAACACAATCGAAACATAACATAAAATTATAAGATGGATATCAACTCCAACACACAGTTATAGTATCCTTTCAGAATCAGTTTTCAGTAATATTATAAAACAACTTCACATAAACAGGACATAGGTACAAGGTCAATAGCTAGCTGGCTAATGCTAAACTTCAACTTTATTTTCCTGACATATATGGATTATAAGTTTTATAACAGCTATAGCAGGCTAATTCTAAGATTCTAGCATGTGTGATGCAATTTGTATCATATAAACATGGCCTAACAAGATCAGATGGAGAGCAGCTGTACTAGAGGCCCAACTAAAGTATACTTTCAGAATTAATTTCCAATGGTACCATAAAGCAACTACGCAAAAAGGAAATAAATACAAGGTCAGGGAGCGTACCACAGCACCAGTGTTCATGTGGCTAATGTCGGCTGTGACACCAGGCGTGTTGACAACATCATATAAATGGAGCACCGAAACAAGCGGGTTCATCTTCATAAGCAGGGAGAGTGGCTGGCCAATCCCACCAGATGCACCCAAGACTGCAACCTTCAACCCTGGCGCCGCACCTTTTGCACGGCAATTAGAGCCCCTCAGGATGGAGACCTCCTCCATCTATAAAATAATGAAAACAAAAATTTAGTTCAGTAGAGGCCAACTCTGGAATTGATGATATATTTTATTTGCTAGACACTGCAGGTGTAGGTTAAGTTCGAAGTGCTGTGGAATTTGTCGTGAGAATATGTGATACAATGTCCAACTAAGAACAATTCGAGCGTGACTCTTAGTTTCCTAGACAAACAAGATGGCTTGTTGATCTGAAATTACCATAGTAAGATAGCACGATTGTACTCGTCACCGCCTCACCTGAGCTAGTTGATGCTCACCGAACACATGAGTTACAAGGTTATAACAGTTGGTCTGTTCAAACCTAGTCTGACAGAAACATCATCAAAAATCCTGTAGCAGCGACATGCCTACTTGTTGTACATACATACTACAACAGTAATCCTAATTTTCTATATTTGGATCTATCTCTCAGTATCAGTACATGTAAGAATTCTGTTTGTAGGCAGCAAGGCCCCAGGCTGGTTCCTACTGTTAAAACTTAAAATCCAAGTCAAATTCAGACAACTGCCGAACAATTGTTCACTAGTACTAGTCTAGTCTGGAGCAACAAATCCAGAAGTACAGTAAGAAGGCACCTGCGTCCTAAACATCGGAATGAATCCTTGAGAACTAACCCACCAAACCTCACTTGCACCTGATAATTCCCCATCCATCGGCTTCCGATCAGCAAATGCGACTCCGCCCACGCGCACGACGCCCAAGCTAAGCGATCCAGCGTAGAAGCTCCGCGGAGACGGGTGCGGCAAAGCTAGCGATCCTAGGAGTGGTACTTGATCCCCTCCAGCTAAGATTTGAGATGCTAGGAAGAAACGAAGGGGTCGAAGGTGACGTGCCTGGGAGGTTGGCGGCAGGAGGTGGGACGCGAGCCGTCCCATCCGCCTCGCCGCCGCGGAATCGCTTCTTCCGCCGTGCTCCATGGTCGGTGTGGCCGGTTGCGTGGCGTTGCCGGCAGGTGAGCGGCGGAGACTCTGGAGAAGAAGCGGCGAGAAGGCGGAAGACAGAGCAGAGCAGAGTTGTCGCGCGGGGGAATTAGAGGGAAGGTGGAGGAGTTGGTTGCAAAAGTGGGGCGGTCCGGATAGTTCATTCAAACAGCTTGGGATGCGTGCACGCTTCGGTTCCGTTGTGGCGCGTGCCATCATATGACATCCTGTGGATAACCATGACGATCACAATAACTGATACGAGCACAGATATCTGCATACTGCAGGTCAAAAAAAAAATCTGCGTTCTGTACATGTTCGATCTGATCTCATGTCCGAGATTCAGTTCGTTCAATTCAATTCACACCCTCTCGTTACATCCGTGCTGCTACATATAGTCCGAGTTCTTTGGATAGCTTGAAGTTGTCCTCTCTAGCTTAACTAATTTGAAAGATTGACAAAATTTTGGAACTAGCTTTTTCAGAGGAAGCTCTCAAAAAAACTGGGCTATTGCCATATTAGGTTGCCTAGTCTATCGAGGCGTAGCGTAGGTTGAGTTGGGTTATACGTGTCGATTATGGTCTTCACGTGCCTTGGACCGTTGGAGGGTAGCGACGATAATAATATATTTTTTTAGATCAACAGGGAGTCATCCCCGGTTCCATTTCAGGAAATGAAACCAAAAACAAAACCAGTACCTCAGGTGCTGATACAAAACGAAGGAAACTAAAGCTAAACTGGAAACTACTAATTCCAGGACCCTTAAGGGGAAACCAGAAAGCACAAAAGCGAGCAGAGAAGCTAGAAATTCAGAATTTTAAGAGATTACATTCAGAGCAGAGGGAGACAGAAGAGAGAACAGGCTAAGCATCACGAAACTCTGACTCAAAGAACCACATGAACCTCATCAGCAGCCTCAGGATGTGTCTCCAAGAACGACAGAGAGGCACGTCCCCCATAGCTCGACGAAGCAGTGGTTTTCCAAGTAGAGATCCACTCGAAGCCATTGCAATCAGGTTGCCATGAGCTCCAGTGGGTTTCTCAGCCTGTTTATCATCCGTTCCACGAACAGAATGAACCTACCCTCCTCCAACTCTTTGAATGGGACCTTCCAATTCCTTAGATACGAAAGGACAAGACACCATACCTGTTTCATGTTAATCCAAGGGGCATGATTAAAAACTATGTTATTCCTATTATTCCAGATGCTCCAAAGAACTGCAGCAGAAACTACATTAAACTACAAATGTTTCTTACTAGCAAGCCATCTTGAAGCAATAGATTCGAAATTAACAACTAAAATGCCAAAGATATCCTGAACATCAGTCCAGATCATCTTGGAAACCACACAATCAAAAAATAAATGTTTAACAGATTCAAATTCTTTACAAAGAGAGCATTCCATTGGTTCTGGGACACCTCTGGCTCTAAGATTATCCCTAGTAAGAATTTTGTTTTGAGAAAAGAGCCAAAGAAAAATCTGAATCCTAGGGGGAACTTTGAGCTTCCAAACTGCAGGCAAATAAAGAGGAGTAACCCCTCTAAAGTTTACCAAAGCATACATGGAGCTAGAAGAATAAACACCCTTAGACTCATACTGCCAAATAAGTTGATCCTCATCCTCTGTCAGAGAAACTGATTGGGCAATTCCCAAAATTTCCTGCCACTGGACCATCATCTGGTCAGTAAAAGTTCTTCTAAAGTCACATCTAAGATTACTACCATTCCAAAGATCAGCTATAGTTTTGGTTTGTTGATTGGAAACCAAATAAACTTCCCAGTATTGAGTGGACAGAGTAGAGTTACCAAACCACACGTCTTCCCAAAATTTGATAGATTTACCATTACCTACTTGCCATTTATAACCTACTTCCACAGCTCTAGAAGCCCACATCACACCTTTCCAAAAAGTGGAAGGGTGAATATCATGGCAACAAAGAACATTAGGATTTTTAGTTCTATACTTAGCATCTATAATTCTTTTCCAGAGTTTCCCCTCACCCTGAATATACCTTTTAATCCAAGATCCTAGCAAACACAAATTAAGGTCTAACAAATTTGGAATTCCCAGACCTCCAAACTCTTTTTTCATACAGACTGAGGGGCCAGTTAGCAAGGTGAATTTTATGTCTATCTTCTTCATCATTCCAGAAGAAGTTAGCCATATGAGAGTCTAGGAGCTTAATGGCCCATTTGGGGAATTTAAAGAAAGAAAGGAGGTAAATAGGGATGCTTGATAAGCAAGCCTGAATCAACACTCTCTTAGCAGCATAGGAAAGGAGTTTACCTCTCCAGCCAGTAATCCTTTTAAGAAGGCTTTCTATAAGAGGCTGAAGATCCTCTCTCCTCAGTTTATCAAAATGCAGGGGGATCCCCAAATATTTAACAGGAAAACTACCCCCAACACATTCAAAAATATCTAGAAAAGGTCTAAACTCATCAACATCTAAATTAATTGGAATGAGCTCACTTTTATGATAGTTGACCCTCATTCCAGAAATTTGCTCAAAACATGTGAGGATCCATTTGAGATTGATGGCCCCAGAAATATCAGGTTTCAAGAAAAGCAAAGTATCATCATCATACTGTAAGCAACTAACACCCCCAGGCACAAAATTAGGACAAAGACCCACTATGGCTCCACAGACAGAGCCTTTAGACAACATTCTAGAAAAAACATCAATCATAATGTTAAAAAGCAGGGGTGCAATGGGATCACCTTGTCTAAGACCTTTCCCAGTCAGGAAAAAGTCACTCTCTAAATCATTAACCCTGACCCCTATGGACCCCCCCAGAGTGATTTGTTTAATAAACCTAATGAAAATAGGACAAAAACCTCTAAGCTCTAGAATCTCAACCAAAAAATCTAAATTGACTCTATCATAAGCTTTTTCATAATCTATTTTAAGGACCAGCCCTTGACTCTTGCTACTATGCACCTCATGAATAATCTCATGAGCTGTCACTACACTTTCTAAAATAAACCTACCTCTAATAAAAGCAGATTGATTAGGGGTGATAATCCTACCTATCACTTTAGCTAATCTGTTAGTCAAAACCTTAGTAAAGATCTTAAAAGAACAATTTAGCAGACTAATAGGCCTGAACTTCTTCATAGTTCTAGCATCATTCTCTTTAGGAATCAAGGTAATCATGGCAAAGTTCAATCGAAAAATATCAAGATGATCCTCATGCCATGTATTAAACATGGATAGCAGGTCATCTTTAATAATATCCCAAAAAAATTGATAAAACAAAAAGGACAAGCCATCAGGCCCAGGAGCCCCTTCAGCATAAGAGCCAAAAACTGCCCCCCTAACTTCCTCTTCAGTAAAAGGAGCACCCAAGCCAAGATTTTCCTCCTCACTAATTTTCTCCTCATCAGAGAAAAAATCATGCTTAAGCCTTAACTCAGGCCTAGGTTCCCAAGCAAAAAGATTTTTATAATAGTCCACAGCAATTTTGGACATGCCACTAATCTCTGTAACTGGGCCATCAGGGCCATCTAAAACAGGAATTAACTTTTTCCTCCTTCTCTGATTAGCTACAGCATGAAAATATGCAGTATTCCTATCCCCCTCTAAAATGTTCCTATCCCTAGATCTCTGCCTAGCTTTTGTTTCTTCTACAACCCAGTAGGACTGGAGTTCTGTAAAAATCCAAGCTAGTCTATTCCTCTCATCATCAGAAAGCACTTGAGATTCAGCTTTAATGTCTAAAGAATCATATTCCTCCATTAATTCTTTCTTATTCTTCCTAATGGCAGCTTCAATATTAATGCTCCAACCTTTGGCTAATTTCCTAAACTGCCTAACTTTACCTTGCCAAACATCTAAAGGATTAGGACTAAAAATCCTGATAGACCAGGCTTTACAAACAATATCTTTAAAATCAGACCTAGCCAACCACCACTTCTCAAATCTAAACCTGAAAGTCTTTGGGATACAATGCTCACCAGAATCCCAAACAATAGGGGTGTGATCACTACCCAATCTAGGAAGAGCTCTAGCACTAGCTAAAGGAAAATGCATGTCAAAACTAGTAGTACAAAAGATTCTATCTAATTTACACATAGTAGGGTCAGCCTGGTTATTACCCCAGGTATAAGCTCTCCCAGATAAACCAATCTCCATGAGAGCCCAAAGATCCACCCAAGTATTAAACTTATCTACCCATCTATAATCTATATTACTATTATTTTTGTCCTCAGGGGACCTAATCAAGTTAAAATCCCCACCAATCATGGCAGGACCATCCCAACTAATGAATAATTCATGCAACTCAGAGAGAAAAGCTTGCTTGCCATCCTCATAAGCAGAACCATAGACAGTAGTAATCCTACAAACAAAATCAGTAACCTTATTCTTAACTACTACACTAACAGAAAAGGATTTAATATCCCAAACAACTATATCAAAAAGGTCTAAGTTAACACCTACTAAAATGCCACCAGCAGTGCCACAAGAAGGCAAGAAATTCCAAGCAAAATTCCTATTTCCTAACAGATTCTTCAAAAAGGAATGACTAAAACTATCTTTTTTGGTCTCTTGAAAGCCAATATAGTCTATTCTTAAAGGGAAAAAAGTATCCTCTATATACTTCTGTCTACCAGGAGCATTTAAACTCCTACTATTCCAGAACACACTAATCATAAAGACTTTTTCCTGGGGTGCTTGCCCCGAGACTTATGTAAGACTTCAATCCAATCATCTACTTCTTCATCTAAGTTCCTAGGACCAGATGAAGTAGCAATGAAACTAAGACTATCCTCTACATCAACATGAGCACTAGCATCAACTACAACACCTATCTTATCAGATAAAACTTCTAGCTCTACAGGGGAAAGAACATTGAAAGGATTAGCAAGCATTATACCTTTCAAGTTGGGAACCTCTAAATTATTCTTCTTCTTCAAGTCAACAGCTCTAGCAAGAATGTTCCTGGACCTATCCACTCTTGTACTCTGTCTAGTGGGTTGAACAGGACCCCATTGCTTCTGCCTCTTGATAGCTTTTGGTTCTATATTGGAGTCATCTCTCTCTCTCACACCCAGATCCTTAAAGCTAGGCATAATATCCTCAGGTAACTTCAGACAGTCCACATCCTGACAGTTAGTTTCTGATTCCAGTTTTTGAGCAGAATTCTCTTCCTCATGCTGCCCCTGTATCCAGAACTGCTGCACCTCAGAGTCAACATCAGCTGGAGCCTGAGAATTATCCCAGATGAAGTTTCCTTCAGAATCAACAACCCCTTTTTGGACCATCAATTGGAAAACAGCATTAGCACTTAGTTCAGAATTAGCAGCCATCCTAACCCTGCTAGTCCCTTGACCACCATTCCTTGGTAAATTTCCAGAGCTAGTTTGAAGAGAGGGTAGACCATTTCCAGAACTACCTTCATGGTTCATACCATCCCCTTGGCCAGTAGAATCATCAGCACCTTTCTGATTCTGATCATTCTGATCCTCTTTATCATGAGCCTCATCACACACCACAGCAGGGACATTAGCATCTAGACTAAAGCCCAGGTGAAACAAGTGATCATGGAAATTGAAAAGTCTGCCAGCAGGTAACTTGGAAGGGTCTTTACACTTAACCAAGACCCTGACTTCTTTAGCATTATTTCTGAAGATGCTCAGCCAGTCCACATCCTCCAAAATGCCACAAGTAGAGACAGCTTGATCCAAAGTACTCCATTCACACCACTTAGTCTGCAAGCCAGTAATAACTACCCAAACTTTCTTCAAGGAATCAATTGGTTCTGGATCATCATTCCAAGCCTCAACTTTGACCCAAACCCCAGGTTTTGACACACCAAACTTTGGGTAGCCAATGACCTGTTCCACACCAATGTGTGGAGGGAACTTGACAAGAAAGGTATTGTCCATTCCTAGCTCTCTAATTTGCCATGGCCAGTTTGTCTTGTAGATCTTGGAGAACTCCTGGGCCAGTTCAGCAGCAGTCAAGGACCCCTCCTCAACCAAGACAATACCACAATTTTTTGTGGATGCAATAGGATGCATAACCACTTCAGGGATCTCAATGTGATAAAAGCCAAGACCAGGAGCACCACTGCCAACATATCTAGCCATCTGATGAGGCCTCTTCCTAACAGGACACTTCTCCACAACATGAGAGGAACTTTTACATATGAAATAGAGAGGAGTCTTCTCACAATTGCTCTGCAGGTGACCTGGCTCACCACAACACAGACAAATTGCATCCACATAGTTTCATTGATTAATACTGCTTACAGGGGTAGCAGCCTCCCTCTGAACAGGCCCCTGCTTCTTCTTAGGCTTCTGCTGAACTTTACTTTTCTCAACCATCTCATTGTTCTGAGGAGCTTGCTGTTGTTGTGGAGCAACCCACTGATTGGAAGGCATGTTGAAAGGCTGCTGACCAGGGAAAGTAGGGAAAGGAGCATTGAAACCCCAAGGTGGTTGCATACCTAGGATGAAACCAAAGGGAGGTTGATTGGGATAGAACTGAGGATTGAACTGCCCCATCTCAAAAGGATTCTGCTGGCCTCCCTGTTGAGCCCAGCTCTCCTGTTCCTTGCCTCTCCCTCTGCCTCTCCCCTGGTTCCCTCTGCCTCTATCACCCATCTCAACTACTCTGGTTTCTTCAGGCAGCCAGTCTTCAAGCCCCAAGCACTGTAATCCAGATGTGAGCTCCACAACCGCCGCCACCAGGAGGGGGAAGAGTATACCCTAGGACCAGGAGCAGCCTTGGTTATAAAGGAATGGACAGGTGTCTTGTGGGGAGTAGGATAATGTGGAGGTGGTGGAGGTTGCAGAGGCTGTGGTGGAGGTGGACAGCACATGGGCTGCAAAGGACAACCCCACAGCTGTATGAAAAATTCATCCGAGCTCTCAGCACCACCCATTCCAAGCCCATCTGACTCCATCCCAGACTGTTTAACAAGCTTGAACTTCTTCCTCTTCTGGCCACAAGGCACCAAACCAACATGTCCCCGCCATTGCTCCTCAGGCTCCACTACAGAGCATCTCGATTCCGTACCGAAACCAGGACATTGCAGAGCAGAGACGCTTGTACCTGGAGATCTAGCAGGCCCACTGCAGCCTCCATTTCCTTCCTCGAGAAACCCGGCACCATTTGGATTGTGGCAATCTGCTTGAGCAAAGGACTTCTCAGGACCTGAACCAGCCTCGAGATGGGAGACGAAGCTCTGCGCGGCCTCCCCCGCTTGCAGGGGCTGCTCCGAGGATCCGATAGAATCCGCCGCAGCGAACCCAACTTCCGTTTCGCTCGCGGAAGCAAGGTCAGAGCACGGAGCCGACGAGGATTCGGCCCCAAAACAGAGTGGCAACGACCCAAAGCATAGGTTGAAACCTTCACCCAGCCGACACGGAGAGCGGGCTTCAGCGAGCGCACCTTCCTCAAACCCCAAATCACGTCGGTGCGGAGAATGCAGCCGGTTGCTCCCGAGCAGCTCTCCATCTCCGACTTCGCCTGGGTCAGCAGCCTGCTTCGAACCTTCTCCCTCCTCCAGATTCCTCTCCTCATCGCTTGACAGCATCAGACAGCGGGAAAATCCAGAGCGAGAAGCAAGTCTCAGCAAAGGGGGAGGGGTCGGCGATGTCTGAGCCTTGGGCGAACGGGAAAAGGGTGGAGTAGGTGGGGAGGAGAAGCCCGGCGACGCGTGGCTACCCGCGCCAGCTCCGGACCAGCCATGAGCGGGAATCGAGGTTCCGCCATGAACAGGGTCGTAGCTTCGGTGCGTGTCGCGCACGGAAGGAGCCTTCCGTGAGCGAGCACGATAATAATATATGATGCTCGATGGCTGCTTATTCATAACATATTGGACACATTGCGCCGCTATCCTCTTCTTGTTTTCTCTGTTCTTTGCCACACTGGAACGAAGCTTTGCGAACGAGAGAGCACACTCCGAGACTTCATTTTGTCTCTAACATGAGCTACACTCACTCGTCATCAATCATCACTCACTCGTCATCGGTCATCACATCTTAGTATGCACGTGTTCTGTCCTCCTCTTCCTTCTCCTCCCCCAAACATAGAAAACTGAAAACACAAGGAGGTCCAGGATTGACCAGTACATATTTGATTCAGAGGGTATAAAGGAGTATCGGCCAATCCTGACCATTCTTGTGTTTTCGATTTTCTTAAGTTTGGGAGGACTGAGAGTACACCGGGAAAAAACTCTTTCTTTTAATATTCGGATACCATGCCCGTTAAATTCAGCTCTCCTTCCTATTAGAAAAAAATACATTGGAGCACACACAAAATTGCCAGAGTACAATTAAAACAACAACACTAGTTAGTTCTCACACAGATGATTGTTTACACGCCCAACTCATTCCAGCGCAGGCATGATGTTGTCACTCGTAAAAATTGACAAAGAATCATGACATTTGTTTCATTTAGTTATTATATGTGGTATATATCCATGGAAATTTCAATGCGCAACACACAAATGTACAAAGTTGTCGATACAAAATGGTCCAAGAAGCTACATATTTATGATGGTGTATCTATGTCGAAGATTAATTTATTTCCATGATTGCAATTCCGTTGATACATCCGGCCGCGATGCTACATATTTATGATGATCTGGTGAGAAGTTTGAAAACAGTTCTAGTATAAAAGTATACAACACAAAGTAGACATACAGTTAGTAGAAAACATGTCAGAACATGTTCTTTTGCAAAACTCCATGACAATATGCATACAATGCTGCTTAAAATACAGAAAAATTTCCTTCAGTGGTACTAGGTTGTTTGGAACAAGCGTGAAGGACAAATTAGTGGGAGTTCCGTTAACCTTCTTATCATGTCAATGTATGAAAAATTCCGGACCGTTCCCAAGTTAAAGTTAATCCTGTTCTCACACCTACAAAATTGTAAATAAAATATTCATTGATCGTTGCCAATGTATTCACCATTGATGCCTGGATTCATCAGGAAGGAATGGCTCCTTAGAATTTCAGTGGTAATGTTGGTCAGAGTGAAAGATGCTGGCTAGTTCAAGATAAGTGTTTACCTATGAGTGGTTGAGTTGCAAAAAGCAACATCGAAGTCTTGTGAAATTGTAAGTAGAATTGGACAACCCGTTAGACTTTCAACCACAGCAACATCCGAGTGTCCGGAGTCCCTCGATTTTTTTAGTACTTGTATTTGTTCGCAAATCCCAGATCTGGTAAAAACATGTAGTTTGTGGCATTATAACAACATAATTGTGCATGCAACATTAGTAGTTTTACACTTTTATGGGAGCTTTTCATATGTTACTAAAATATTATAGTGGAGATGACCTACATTGCATTCCCATACCAAAAGCCAGTAACCAAATAGTGCCTTTTAACCAATCAGGGCTAAAATAACCAAGACGCATCTGAAAATATTCGGGATTACAGTCCAATGAGGCGACAGGAGTGGGAGAATGAATGTTCCAGATCTAAATCTCAAGCATTAGTTTAAAATTATTAGGAAAGTAGAAATGTACATTTTTCGTAGACAAAAAATCACAGAGGTTTTGGTCAGGGGATGCAAAAAAATAGAGCTACAACTATCAAGCTTTTATTACTCCTCAGATCAGAAGTAACATCTTCGGGGACCCTAATTATACTCGTGGGAGAGTTGTTTCCCTGTAGCATATCATCATCGCAATATATCAAGCTTTTATTCATGTTGCATCTTAGGAATTTTGTAGCATATCCATCAGGAATTTTGTTGTAGTCGCTTCAGCTGTGGATGCATTGAGGAACATAATCACATCATCAACATATAATGATAGACGTTGGGTAATGTTCTTTCATCCTAGGAAGTTTTTGATGATTCCTGCCTCCTCCGCCTTATCAAACGTCAGGGATAGAGCTTCCATCACTAAGATGAAGAGTAGAGGCAAGAGAGCATCTCCTTGTTTCAGTCCCCTTGCATGCCTAATCCTTGGGCCAGGGATGTTGTTAAACAAAATGCTAGTGGACGCCAATGAGAGTAAAGTAGCGAGCCATTTTTTGCCACTTGTCTCCAAAACCCATGTGTTGCAGCACTTCGAGTAAAATCTACCATGCAACCATATCGAAGGCCTTCGCGATGTCCAATTTCGAGGAGAAGGCTGCCTATATTTTTTCCCTCAGTAATCTTGTTTATTCTTTCACCAACTTGAAATTATCATGTATGGAGCGACCCTTCATAAAAGCATCTTGATTTTTTCCAATGAGATTTTTTTCCAATGATGCAATGGAGTGCCAGACTTAAATGATTTGCTAGCACTTTGGATATAATCTTCGCAACGCTATGTGTCAAGCAAATGGGCTTGAAATCTCTAGGCTCGCATGCCCCTGGCTTCTTGGGTATAAGCACAGTATATGCACCATTTACCTGCTCGAGCGTGCGACCGACATAAATATAAAACTAACTGAATATCTAGACCAAGTCTGCTTCAATAATGTTCCAACTCGCTTGAAAAAGCTGGGATGTAACCATTTGGGCCTAGTGCTTTTTCATTAGGCATCTCCTTGATGGCCTTCCATATTTCTTCCTCCAAGAATTTTCTCTCAAGATCCTGAAGATCATCTTGTTTCATTCCAAGAAAAATTTAGGTCTACTCCATCTGTTCTTGCTGCTGGTGTGCCAAATCTTCTTTTATAATATTCAAATAAAGTGTTCTCTATTTCCTTTTGATTAGAGACAATTTGATCACCATCCATGAGGCTTTCTATAAAGTTCTTCCTCCTTCGATGATTTGCATGTGAGTGAAAATAGTTTGTGTTGGCTTATCCCAAACTGAGCCAAGTCAATCTAGACCTTTGTCTTTCCATTATTCTTTCTATCGAGCATAAGCCCAATAGCTTTTTCCTGATTCCCTGCCTCAGCCATCTCCCCTAAAAGGAGAGAGATCTACAATCCTCTACTTGGTCTAGTAGCCCAATAAATGTATTTTCCCATAAGATTTGTTCCTTTTAAAGGAAATATGCCCTAGAGAAAAAATAATAAAAGGTTTTTTATTGTCATATCCCAATAAGTTTGTAATAGTTTCATAGTGTGGCTATAATTGTATCAAGTGGAAACATTTATACAGGTGTGATATAAAACATAAGTCCCTATTAGCCTCTATTAATACTAGTTTGTTGGTCAATCGATGATCAAGGTTTCCTGATCATGTCGGTGCTTTGGCACCAGTTGACACTTGACAACGAGGTCATATCATTAGTGAATGATGTGATGGAATTCCTCAAAGATTGCGACACGGTCAAGTCACGAAGTTCATCGTTGCAATAGTCAGAAATGAAGTCTCCTTTTCCTTAGACTGTGAGATCATATTAATCACTGTCTCTAGACGCTGCTTTGACTTCATCAAACATCACTCAGTGAAATGGTGATTATAAATGTGTATGTTGGGTATCCAAAGGAACAGGTTGAGGCCTATGCATCAATACCATGATTTTTTCACCCAGTGACGGGTAAGATACAGTTAGGCTGACTTGGTGAGATTACATCCATAATGTTGCAACTATGACCAGGTCACGGGGATATAATATCACGGTAACAAGTGAACAGTACTTGTCGATATAGAGATAACAAGGTATGGTGATACCTAACAATTGGATCTCAGACAAGTAGTATCGAAGAAACAAAGGGAATTGGACTCGACGTTTACGGTTAAAATGACATCGTCATCTGGAATGTACATGGATCATGATGGGCATCCCAGTCCTTCTGTTGATCATTGATGGAGATCATGTTTATGCCATTCCCGAGCCATGAAGGGATCCACTTAAGGGTACGATGAGCTTAAGATCATCCGTAATTTGGAATCATAGTAGAGAAATAAAAAGTCGGAATTTTTCCACGGAGAGAGGTCCAAAGTTGTTTGGAGAAAGAAGGGAAACCGAAAAATTTCCGGTGAGAGGACTAGAATTGTTCCAGGAAGTTCCGAAGTTGTTTGGGGGATATAGAAGGGGAACCGAAAGGTGTTTTGGGTCAAATCGGATTTTGCAATATGTATTTACATATTAATTAATGTAATTAATATTAAATATAATATTAAAATCTAATTTGAAAGGTTATTCCACTAATGGGCCAAGTTTCCTATGGAAAAAGGGCCCATGAGGGAAACCGAAAGTGGGAAGGGCCAAGGTGCCTAGGGCTATCCCCCTAGCCGACAGCTAGGGTTAGGGTTTGGGGGCGCCCTAGGGCTGCCTCCCACCTTTGGCCGCTGCCTCTCCTCCCTTGGATGCCGCATGGTTGGCTTGGGGGAGGGGCAAGCCTGCCCCCTCCTCTCCTATATAAAGAGGCCCCCTCTCCCTTTTGGAGTAAGACACAAACACACCAATACACCAACACGATTGGATCCCATGAGTTTGGAGATCTCCTCCTCCTCTCCAATCTCTCTATCTTTCTCTAGTTGTATCCATGCATTGGAATAGCCCAGGGTTGTTCATGCAAGATACGACGCACCTGTAGCACGCCATTGTGTTGCGGGGATTCTGAAGCCGGAGATCTACTTCCGCACTCCCAACGGGATCGGGGAGACGGAGGTCTTTCCATACACCGTATGTGTATGAAGCCACGAGGTGCAACACTTGGGGCACATTGGATGTCGTGAGACGGACTGCTGCATGGTGATGGAGAAGGGGTGATTTGCAAGGAGCTTCATGACCTTGAGGTCGGCTACGAGCACGACTACATCAACCACGTTCCCCTCAGAATGTTAACCGCTTTCGGATTACAAGGGTATGTATCTAAAACCTCTCGGTCGTTCTGCATTACTAGTAGATAGATCCTGGACAGTCGGGGCGATCCGTCGTAAGAATTTTTTTGTTTTCTGCACCGAAACCCCTACTGCGGGCAGTGATGCTATAGTTGTTACCCTCCCACTTGTACTTGTTTATATCATGGTATTGTTTGATGAAGCGGCCTAGACTGACTTATGCGTACTCTTACGCGAGACTGGTTCCATGCTAGATATACGGCTTGTTTCGTATAAGTGGCTAGCGAGTGTCTATCTCTCTTACAATAGTTTATATAGCATTACAACGAAGGGCCCCGAAAGGGGTATGGATCCATGTTGTGGTTAGAAAGTTCATAGATAAGAAATGGTTCTATAACGAAAGCTCTAACAACCACGTAAAACTTGCAAAAGATAAAATAGAGGCGTCTAACTTTATTTTACAGGAGGGCATGTGATTTGATATGGTCATGGTCGATACGAAGGTAAAGTAATTTACTTTTATGTTACTAAGTTGTGTAGTAATAGCCATTATTCTGATGGACGACCTATTGGTGGAGCCATGGACTTGCTGTCAATCCAATTGCATGATGGAGATCATGCCGATGCGTATCATATCACAAATATATAGGGGTTCATAGCATGGAAAACAAAAAAAATACCACATGAACACACACAAGCCAAGATCTATCTACTAGATTGTAGCAACGAGTCGATAGTTGTCACTTCCCAAAAATTTCCAAATTTTGAAATGTGAAAAATAAACAAACAAAAGAAACAAATGTTGAAATTTAGGGTGAAAAGAAACTTATTGCTTCTAAATGGAAACATCAAAACCCTACTTGAACAAAATTTGAATGAAAAGGCAACAAACAAATTTTCAAAGAATCAAATGCATTCATAAATGGATGTATCTTGAATTTAAAGCACTTGGAAAAGTTAAACCAAAAACCCTAAAACCCTAAGGAAAGAAATCATCTCTAAGATAAATCTGAGACTATGGATTTGTTCCATATAAAAATTTAGCAACAAACATTTTCTAAATGACCAAAAATGGTAAAAAAAATATTATAAGACCATGGGAATTGATTTCACCCAATTTGGAGCCATGGATAAAAACTTATGATTTTAATAAGATAAAAGAAAGTAATTCCAAGGCTAATAAAGCTCCTAACTAAAATCAACAACAAATTGTGAGCACAATGATGGTGCTCGAGGAAGAGGTTGAAGTAGAGTCCCCAGCAATACTTGATGCTAGCTGGTGCCTCGTTGGTAACCTTAAGCGCAGGGTGTGAAGAGCAAGCAACAAGTTTTCCCTAAGTTGAGACCAAGGTTATCGAACCAGAAGGAGGAAGGAAACATCACACAGGTGTTGGAAGCAACATGGATACCTGCACAACACAAACTCAAGACTTTGCCCCAACGAATCAGTGTGGTTGTCAAGCTCACCGGTTTTCTGTAACAAAGGATTAAATGTATGGTGTGGAAGGTAATGATTTGCAGCAAGTAAACAAGTAATAGTGGAAGATGTATAAATGGTAAAGATTGGACCGGGGTCCATAGTTCACTAGAGGTGCTCTCCTTATATAAACAGCATGGCATGAAGGGTAAACAAATTACAGCGGGGCAATTGACAGGAACTGATCAAGGCATAACAATGCAATTACTAGCCAGAAAGATCCTATGAGGTTGATTGGGCAATACAACAATATACATAGACCGTAATCCAACTGCATCTATGACTAGAAGTCCACCTTCAGGTATCATCTGAACCCCCTCCAGTATTAAGTTGCAAGCAACAGACAACTGCTTTAAGCAAAGTGTGTAAGGTAAACAGTCCACATGTTCCATGAACAAGAGACCGTTGTTTTCTCCCTAGTAGCAACAACACATCTACAACCAAAGAGATTATTGTCACTTCCCTTGGAAACTAGAGGCATGAACCCACTATCGAGCATAAATACTCCCTCTTGGAGTCACTAGCAACTACTTGGCCAAGATAACCACTAGCAACGGAGAGCACGCAAGGTCACAAACAACATAGACATGATATAATAATAAAGATAGAACCATTAATCAAACCAACATAATAATCTCAATATCCATCGGATCCCCGCAAACACAACATGCATGATTACAAATAGATTAGATCTTGATCATGAACGGAGCTCACAAGATCTATACATGAAAGCACAAAGGAGGATATACAACCATCTAGCTACTACATGGACCCATAGTCCAAGGTGGAACTACTCACGAATCATACCAGAGAGAAGGCCTTCGGGATGATCTCCCCTCCGGCAGGGTGCCGGGAAGAGCTTCAGATCCCCCCGATCTAGGGACGATGGTGGTGGCGGCTACATACGGTTTCGTGGAATATTGGTCGGGTCCTGAGAGTTTCTGCATCGGGGGCTTCTTATAGGCGAAGGGGGAGACCGAGGAGGCCGCCAGGGCGGCCAAACCCTAGCCAGGCGCGGGCTAGGTCCCACCCGCGCCTGGGGGGGTCTGGCCCCTCTGGCCAGCCCCTCGGGCTCTCCTATGGACTTCTTGTTCCCCATGGAAAGTTATTGACTTTGTCCTTCGTCCCGTCCAATTCCAAGAATATTTGTTTACTAACTTTTCTGAAACCAAAAACAACAGAAAACAGGCATCTGGAACTGTTGAAACTTGTTAATAGGTTAGTACCAGAAAACATGTAAAAATCACCTCAAAGTGTAGACAAGTAAAGCAAAGTAGATACTAAACAAGCATGGAGCATCAAAAATTATAGATACGTTTCCAACGTATCAGCACCCCCAAGCTTAACTCCTGCTCGTCCTCGAGTAGGTAAGTGATAAAAAGAATAATTTTTGAGGTGAACATGCACCCTCACAATAAAGATCCAACCATTTGCAAGCATTGAAAGCTGGGATCAAAGAACTCTAAACATGTGCATGAAAGGATGGAGTTCTAACAGTAGGACATAGTAACTATGCATGCAACATGGCAAGCTACAAACAAAGATCATGAATAACATGCATTTGAAAAACGTTTGTTTGTTTCACATACAGAAAACATAGCAGAGTGGCAATCAGCTTGTCCCTCATAGAGTAGCAATATAGATGCATAGGACACCTTCAAAGTTCACAAGGGTGACTAGAAACAAATAGCACAAGAACAAGTAATATCACAATATGCATCAATTAATAAGCTTTGGAACAATGCACACGGAATGACGACTATGCTCTCTTGATGGTGCCTAAAGGTAGAGGGTGGAGACTTAAATAGTGGTGGAAGAAAGGCCTTTTTTATAAAAGAAGTAGGGATTACAAGTTTCAAAAAGAGCTTCCAAAAATTATGGTACTTATTAGCTTTCAACCCTCATTCCCTATCATAAGCATCTTGAAGTGGTTAAGGTTAAAGTGGCAAAGCTGGAGTATATGCTTGACAAAGTATAAGTTGGCAATCTCAAGTCCCTTGAATATGAGGGCTACACCTCATGGATACTCAACTTAGGGCGCATGCAAGATCTTGTCACTGTAAGTATTTGCATATCATTGAGAACTACCATACCCCTTGCACATGGTACAGGAGCTTTCCCATAACCAAATGACAAGGCAAGTAGACAATGAGCATCTTAGCAATATTCTTATGTACCAGGGAATATGGTGCTTTTTTCTCTCTTTCCTCTTTTCTCAATGTGTCTTTTTTTATAAGAAGAATGCTTCATAGATGTCACTATGGTGATGCTGCAAGTTTCCACCATGATTAGGCATGGCTTAGGCTAGCGGCCCAAGCGTTTCTCTAACACATAATACAAACTCCATGGACTTACAAGTTCCCACTTCATTTCACACCGGTAACATCCATAGACAAAAGAGCATGATATCAACGGAGTACAAAAGTACAAGTGCAATGTTGAAAACATTCCCCGTGACAACACGGTTCTGCTAATCCCAACTTATAAGTGCAAGCATATACAACAAAGTTGCCTCAATGGTTCAAGTTTATTAGGGTCAAAGAATAAAGTGTGCCATCAAGTTCGTGAGGGCTTCAATCACTAAGTTTTCACATAACAAAATAGTTTTTAATTGGAAGATAGTTGAAAACAAGAATATACTTGGAATGGTGTAACACACCATGCATAGGAGTTTATAGTGGACACTTTGGAGTAACTTGGTTTCTTTGGATTTGGAAGCATGAGTAGAACTTACTCATACAAGTGGAGGCTAGAAAAATACTGGGAGCAACCAACTAAGAGAGCAATAATGGCCATAATTATGCAATGCAACAAAGCAAACTAATCAAAGCAAAGAGTGGTACTACAAGTCAAGGTCTAAATGATCATAGAGGCTAATGGTGACTTGTCATAGTCATAACATGGTGTAAGCATGTGCCAAGTCAACCCAAGCAAAACATCAAAGGAGAATACCACAATACTATGCTTTTGCATGCTAAAACAATGCATAATTTCTTCAAGGCACACTAAGCAATCCCAATTTTTTGGAACAAGACATGCTACAGCAATAATCACTAAGAATAATGCTAAAACAACACGTAGAATGTCATGCTAAAGTCTAAGTCACAGTCAATGCAAGCTCCTCTTGCACTTCAAGCAAGAACTTACTACTCTTTTCCAAACACCAAGCAAACTTATTTGCAAAAAAACACAGCAAGAACGGGGGTCCAAACTACTAAAGCAAATTAAACAAACTAAGCAAAGCAAACAAAAACTAAGACGCTCCAAGAACAACACAACTGTGCATGAAAAAATAAAAGTGAAGTGTCTAGACAGACCTGAGCTTTTTATTGATGAAGAAGGGGATGCCTTGGGCATCCCCAAGATTTGACGCTTGTACCTCTTGGATATTTCTTGGGGTGAAACCATGGTGGCATCCCCAAGCTTGAGATTTTTTCCATTCTTCATCTCATTGCATCATTCTTTCTCTACACCTGAAATTTTTCTTTCATACAAAACTTCACACAATCTTCATTAGCAACATTAGCTTATTCAAAAGATATTAGACCACTGGCAAATCTTTAGAACAGCAAGGCTTTTCACTAAAAACACAAGCTACTAAAGTAACTCCTTCAAAGAAACTCAATTTACCTGAAGAGAGCTCAAAAATGAATCAATAAGAGCAAATGCAAATAATGGCAGAAATCTATCAAAACAGACCAGCAGGTAGAAACGAATTTTTTCGAACAGCTTCTGTTGCTCAAATCAAAAAGTTTTGAACTAACGAAAGTTAGCTAACATACTGGGGGATTTATTAGTAAAATATAAGCTCAATCCGAGTTACAACGCCCCCTCCAGAATCTTTTTGATGGAGGACAAAAATCTGTTTCGGGACAGTAACTCCCCAAATCTTATTTCCCTCTCATTAGAGGTCATTCTTGGCACAAAAAGCAAACAAAAAGGATAAGGAGAGGTCATTACAGAAGTAATAAATTCCAAGACTCAAGGAAACTCTTGGGTTATCTCCCAACAAGTACTTTTCTTTAACGCCTTTAAGTTAGGCATGAAAGTTTTGAGAAGATGCTCTCATAAGAATTATGAATTGAAGTCAAAGAGAGCATCAAGTAGCAAATTAAAACACATTTGAGTCTAACCCACTTCCTATGCATAGGAATCTTGTAAGAAAATAAATCAAAGAAGCACATAGTTACAATAATGGGAAAGCAAAACAAATGCAACTTCAATATTTTCAACATAAAGAGGGGAAACTTAATATTATTGAGATACATAAGACCATGTTTCCCTCTCTCATAATAACTTTTAGTAGCATCATGAATAACTCAACAATATAACTATCACATAAAGCATGCTTTTCATGATCTACAATCACATAATTTTATCAACCTCAAAAATAGTGAGATTAAAACCTTCAAACCCACTTTTACCAATTTTAAAACAAGAAGACTGATCATTCAATATAGGACCATCATATAGAGCTTTATCATAAACATTTTCTAAGCAAAACTCCTTAGTACCATGCATTTATAAGTTAGGCACCAATATAGGATTATCATAGATAACAGGAGCATAACTATTATCACAAGTTTTACCTATAGCAGACATTTCAAAAGAATCCACAGGAACATAATGTTCATTCTCCTTTGGTAAGCAAGGAGTACAATCAAATAATGTAAGGGATGAAGAGTTACTCTCATTAGAAGGTAGACATGGGTAAATCCATTCTTCCTCCTTTTGTTCATCACTCTCCTCCTCTTTTTTATCTAATGAGCTTTCAATTTCAGCAATTTCTTCTTCCATAGGCTCCTGCAAGGCATTAGTCTCTTCCATTTGTGGAAAGCACTTATTAAAATATTCAAGAATATGGCCGTTTTCTTCCTTGTAATTATCAAAGTAAAATTTAATTATCTCATAAACCTCATGTTTATAAGGTTCATCATCGGTATTTTCAAGCATACTGGCAAGTTCAAATGCACCCTTGAAGGCAATAAATTCTTCAATTTGTTCCACATCATCAAAATCATAATTTCCTTTAACATAAGAAGATATGGTAACATTATCATTATACTCACATTGAAAGGGTAGGTGTTTATACCTCCTGCAGCAACAAGCTTTATCAAAGCAATAAGTAACATTATAAGTAGAGCACATGTCTCTAGCAATAGTATTCAACTTATAAATTTGTTCCCATAAGTGTTTTCCTTTTTGTGACAAACAGTGTTCCTTATAATAATACGTTTGTTCTTCTGTGAACCCACCTTGTCAATAAGAACTAGTTTCAAAGAAACCATCCATTGATGGAAAGCATGACCAAACAAGGCAACAACAGACCACCAACTAGAGTAAGAACTAATTTTTTTGTGTTTTTGAATAAGGCAAGCAAACCAAGCTAGACTATTTTTTTTGGGTTTTTTGGAAAGAGGCAAAAAAAACCAAACAAAAGAAACAAAGCAAACTAAAAACAAAGTAAAGAGAAAGGAAGTGAAGGACTCCCCTTGTGAAGACGTCTTTGGCCTCCTCGGCAACGGCGCCAGAAATACTTGATGGTGCTCGAGGAAGAGGTTGAAGTAGAGTCCCCAGCAATGGCGCCAGCAATACTTGATGCTAGCTGGTGCCTCGTTGGTAACCCCAAGCACAGGTGTGAAGAGCAAGCACCAAGTTTTCCCTTAGTTGAGACCAAGGTTATCGAATCAGAAGGAGGAAGGAAACGTCACACAGGTGATGGAAGCAACGTGGAGACCTGCACAACACAAACTTAAGACTTTGCCCCCAACGAATCAGTGAGGTTGTCAAGCTCACCGGTTTGCTGTAAAAAAAGGATTAAACATATGGTGTGGAAGGTAATGGTTTGCAGCAAGTAAACAAGTAACAGTGAAATATGTATCAATGGTAAAGATTGGACCGGGGTCCATAGTTCACTAGAGGTGCTCTCCTTAGATAAACAACATGGCATGAAGGGTAAACAAATTACATCGGGGCAATTGACATGAACTGAGCAAGGCATAACAATGAAATTACTATCCAGAAAGATCCTATGAGGTTGATTGGGCAATACAACAATATACATAGACCGTAATCCAACTTCATCTATGACTAGAAGTCCACCTTCAGGTTATCATCCGAACCCCCTCCAGTA
This sequence comes from Avena sativa, assembly GCA_916181665.1. Lineage (NCBI taxonomy): Eukaryota > Viridiplantae > Streptophyta > Magnoliopsida > Poales > Poaceae > Avena > Avena sativa. Next base: position 171,403,244 of record OV702282.1, read on the forward strand.
TTAAGTTGCAAGCAACACACAACTGCTTTAAGCAAAGTGTGTAAGGTAAACAGTACACATGTTCCATGAATAAGGGACCGTTGTTTTCTCCCTAGTAGCAACAACACATCTACAACCGAAGAGATTATTTTCACTTCCCTTAGAAACTAGAGGCATGAACCCACTATCGAGCATAAATACTCCCTCTTGGAGTCACTAGCAACTACTTGGCCAAGATAACCACTAGCAACGGAGAGCATGCAAGATCACAAACAATACAGACATGATAGAATCATAAAGATAGAACCATTAATCAAACCAACATAATAATCTCAATATCCATTGGATCCCCGCAAACACAACATGCATGATTATAAATAGATTAGATCTTGATCATGAATGGAGCTCACAAGATCTATACATGAAAGCACAAAGGAGGAGATACAACCATCTAGCTACTACATGGACCCATAGTCCAAGGTGGAACTACTCACGAATCATACCGGAGAGAAGGCCTCCAGATGATCTCCCCTCCGGTAGGGTGCCGGGAAGAGCTTCAGATCCCCCCGATCTAGGGACGATGGTGGCGGCGACTATAGACGGTTTCGTGGAATATTGATCGGGTCCTGAGAGTTTCTGCATCGGGGGCTTCTTATAGGCGAAGGGGGAGACCGAGGCGGCCGCCAGGGTGGCCAAACCCTAGCCAGGCGCGGGCTAGGGCCCACCCACGCCTAGGGGGGGGGGTCTGGCCCCTCTGGCCTGCCCCTCTGGCTCTCCTCTGGACTTCTTGTTCCCCACGAAAAGTTATTGACTTTGTCCTTAGTCCCGTCCAATTCCGAGAATATTTCTTTACTAACTTTTCTGAAACAAAAAAAGCAAAAAAATAGGCATCTGGCACCGTTGCAACTTGTTAATAGGTTAGTACCAGAAAACATGTAAAAAGCATCTCAAAGTGTAGACAAGTAAAAGCAAAGTAGATATTAAACAAGCATGGAGCATCACAAATTATAGATACGTTTCCAACGTATCACACAGTAATCCTAAAAGGATTTAAAAATATAAATAATTATTAAATAAAATTATACAAATTGGAATCACTATTTTTGGAGCTATAAATAAAAAGATATGGATTTTATAAGACAAACAAGAAATAAATAATTAAGAAATATTTAAAAGACAATTTAAATCTTGGCCAAATCCCTAAGCAATTGGAATAAAAGTAATTTAAATAAAAATAAAAGAATAAAGATTATTTAATAAAATTATATGGGTTTTGAACCATATTCAATTTTATTTAAATAAAGACAAAATGCCTCACTTATTTTAATTGGATATTAAATCACAAGAAAAAATAACTGAGTTGGACTAAATAACACACTAACAAATAGTATAAACCTACTGAAAAGATCTGGAAAAGATTTGAATTTAAATTGAAACTTGAATCAAATGTTTTAAATAAAAACAGAAAATAGAAACAGAAAAAGGAAAAAAAAACAACCCAACCCAACTAACCTACTCAGCGCAGCAAGCCCCAGGCCTAGAAACAGCCCACCTGGCTCTCTCCTATCTCCCCCGCAGATCCCTTTCTCATCGCGCACTCACCCCACCCCCTCGCTGACCCCGTGGACCCACCGCCACATTGGTGTCGTCTTCAACCCCGCGGAGAACCCGCCCCCTTTCCTCCTTGTCGTTCCTGGCCAAATTAAATCGATTGAATTCGATTAACTGTGCGAGTAAATCCCGTCTTCGACCATGCCCTCTTAATCCTCTCCCCTCCTCTCCATTTCCCCTCAGATGCCACGCCCAAAGATCCTCTAGGCTGTGCTGATTTTAGCTAGCACTGCGGCGGCCACCGGCGAGCTCCGGTGCCAATTCCGGCAGACTCCGACTACCCCTGCCCCCTAGATCACACTAGCTCACTCGCCATCGTCGTGCGCATCTTCTAGCAGCCCTCGTTTGCTCGCGCGTGCCCTTGACGCTCGGCATCGACCTCGTCTGCACGCCATCGACGACCCCGCAGCTCCGACGAAGTTTCCTGGTGAGACCCGTGCGCGCCTCGACCTCTAACCCTCGCTATCTTGTTCGCACTTGTCTTGTGAGTCTCTTGATGCTCGCCATTCACTCGTGTGTGACCTGCAGGCTCACCTCCGACGATGACGACAGCACGCACCCGATGGTAGCAGCAACTCCAGCGAGGGATTGATGACGACCTCGTGCGCCCCTTCGCCAACCACGGCTACTTTGAGCATCCCCTTGCCACGGTGACTCTAGTAATGCCCTGTACCCCTCCCTTGCCTCCTAGAACCACCAGACCGCCATCGACAGACGCGCCGCCGCCGCGCACCGTCGCCAGTGCCGCCCATCTGTGGTCAGTGCGCTATGAACCGTTAGATCTAGATCTAACACTTTAGATTAGATCACTAATCGTAGGGGTATCTGTTGATCTGCGCCGTGTGATGTTAGTTAGATCCTACGGCCCATGTTGCTGATCCACCCAAAGAGGTATCAGCCAATAGTATCGAGACACGTGGCCAGACCTGTCTGTTCAAAATTCCAGAAAATGTTTTTAGATGTTTAAACTTGCAAAAATCAATAACTTTTGATCTGTATGTCCAAAATTGCAAATTTTATATCAATGGATTCAGAAAAATGAGACCTTTGCAACTATGGCCTTAGTTTGGTCATTTCGTCTTAAAATTGAGGTTTTTATGTAGAGACATGTTTAGGACTATTTTGAGTATAAAAATTGTCCTAAAAATGATTTTGAGTGAAACCTTTTGTAGATGGTTTGTGTCGTCGGATTGTCGATAAGTACGCCATAGGGGGTCCTAGTGGCATTGGAAGGATGGGTGTGAGACATCAGATTTTCCAGGAGCGGTGAGCACAAGTTTACCCAGGTTCAGATCCGACTGCGGTGATCGAATCCTACTCCTGCTAGCAACCCAGTAATATATCGGCGTAAGCCGGATGTTATAGAGGATTACAAGAGAGGTTCGCCTGTGCGAGTTGGTTATGGTTGTGTATCTAGTTGTTGCTTTATGCCCTAAAGGCTCCCATAGGGCTGGTTTATGTAGTCACCGGGGCCTAGGGTTATAGGAGATACCTATCCGACTACGTTACAAAGTCGGTAACTATGTACAGCTTGGACTACAAGTAATACTACATGCCTAAGTAGGTAACTCGTCTAGGCCTTGTCGTAGCCGAAACTGGCTCCTCCTCTTTCTCTGAGTGGGCCGCCCGTGAAGCAAAGCTCTAACCCGTTGGTGGGCCACCCTGGTCAGTGAGTCCTGTGGGTATACCCGGAGAGTATATCCCCAACAGTAGCCCCCGGAAGTCTCTAGGATATGAAGTCGGATAAATCGTCTAGCTTGATGGTTTCTTCGTCTTGAGAATCTTGAAGGGTTCCCGAAAACTTCATTCAGCAATGTAGGATTCCGAGTCAACCGAGTCAGATATATTTTGCTCTGACCTTAGTCTTTTCCCTGCTTGGTTTGAAACATAATCCAAATTTTTCAGTGGCATGCGGACTGACAACTTTTCAGACCAGGTCCTGTCACTGACAGATTTCCATCAGCACGACCGTTGGCGGGTCCGTTCCTTACGGAACATAAGATCGTTTCAATGCATGCGCGAAAATCGAGGGGGCGGAAGAGTAGCGAGGAAGCTGACTCCCCCTCTCGTACACGCGTGGCGATAATCGCGCGTGTCATCGCATGAATCTTGACATAGAGACAAATAAAGAGGGGAGAAAACCCTTTCTCTTAGATTCACCCCTCCATAGATTCATTCATTGCTTCCTCATACTCCTCGAACGCTCCGCACCAATTCCCACCTACGCACCGTGAGAAAAAATCTCTCCTTCCCCCACCAGTCCTTTTCCTCCAAGATCCATGGCTTATGCCTCGACCTCAGGAGCGGCAGCGGCAGGTTCGTCAGCGGCGGAAGAAAGGAAGATGCGAGAGGGTTCTATTCGGCATTCACGTCGACCGTGGCCTCAGCCTGCCACCGTCGGACTTCCTCGTCGAGGTCCTCAACTACTACGGTGTGCAATTCCATAATCTTCCTCCCAACTCCATGATTGAGCTTAGCACTCACGCAGCTTTGTGCGAGGGGTTTCTTGGCATTAGGCGAAGTCTCACCCTTTTTGGTACTACTATGGTACTCAAAATAACTCCATCAGTGTCGGTGTGCCTTATGTCACCGACACGCTTAGCTTAGTCCTTAGGATAAACCGAGTCTATCCTAGGATTAATACTAGTGAGTCTGTCAAACGCTGGGCCGGAATGTTCTTCTATCACAAGGATATTCCGGCTCCTGGTAAGGCGGAAGGTCTTCCGGCGTTCATCAATGGCGCCGCTCCCTAACAGAATTCGTGAGACGCGGAGGCGCCGGAGTTATCGGATATCTTAATCCTTGCCAAGAGGCGGATTAAGTATTTGATGAAGCACGAGGGACTCCGCTGATCTGACTTGATCCACTGCTGGCTGGAGCGCCGGATTCAACCTCTCCAGCACCACGGAGATCGCCTCATGCACCAGATCACGAGCGACAAGAAGGACAAAATGCGGGTCAGTTCTAGCCGGCTGGCGACGAAGGACTACAAGACCCTCATGCAATATTTGATCAAGGAAAGAGTGGAACGGAAAGTTCTGGAAGTTTCCATGAAGATGTATACGACCAACCATCCTCTGACTCCGGTAATTATTTCGACTCTGCTTTCACGTTTCGTCGTTCTTTTCTATTCTTTCTTTGACTCTATTTTCATCGATGCTTTTCGACTTTGTTAGCTTGATAAACTCTTCGAGTCTGAGCTAGCTCCACTAGAGGGCTATGCTTCAGACGATCCCGCCTCCAAGAAGCGTAAGGCGGAAGAAGTTGTTGTTGTTGCTGGTAGACAAGTGCTGCCAGTAGTTAAAAAGTAAGCACCCTATCTTTTGTTTTCGATACCTATGTACCTTTATTTCTTTCCAGAGCACACCTAATATTTAGGATTTTCGTGTTCTAGAGTTAAATCAGCGTTGGAGAGCAAGATCAAGCCGGACAGCAAGCCGGGAAAGTAGATGCGCCAGCAAAAGCTTGTCATCTCCCCTGCTGTGCCGCCATCGAATCCATCCAGTACTCCATCAGCACAGGGAACTTCTGCCTCCCCTGATGCTGGTAAAATCTCGAAAGCCCTGGTCACCGTTGATGACCAGGCAACTAACAAGGGTGAACCCTTCTAGGGTAATGATCCCATGGTAGTATCTACAGGAACAACTGATAAAATGGCCGGCTCCGCTGTCTCTGGCCTAAAGAGGAAAGAGAAGGACGAGATCCTCAGACTGGCTCAGTCCAGTCTTGAGAAGCAAACCCTGACTCTGGAGGCAGCGAGCCAAGAGGAGGAGGACGTCAAGTTGGTTATCCTCCTGGACCAAATTTTGGTCCGGGACGCTAAAGTTGCATCTGGCGAACTTCCAGCGACTGATGTTCCTTCCCTCACTCTTACCGAGAAGGTGTTTCACAGCACCAAACTCGGATTTGAAAAGATGCACCAGGAACACATTGTAAGTTTCCAATTCTTACTTGCATTTATTAGCATATCCTCTAGCCCCCAAGCATAAAGTCGGATAAACATCGTTGGATCCGATTTGATGCTTTTAGGTTGCAAAAGAACGATGTAGTGTAGCCCCCAAGGCTCGTGCTGTGATTTTACTTAGTTAAATTTGCAGCTCGTGTCTTAGTAGCCGTCTGACGGTATTCCATCTCTAAACTTACAGAAAATTGCATCTTACAACCAGGAATTTCTCAAGAATATTAGCAATAAGCGTAAAGAAATCAAAGCTTTGCGCTTTGAGAATTCCAAGTTGAAAGTTGAGAAAGATGAAGCAGAAGGTGAAATTTTCTAACTTCTTATTTGTCAATTATATTTTTTGTCATAGTCAAACTTGTATTGTTCGACTGATATTTTGTCTTTGCAGAACTGTTATGTTAGTCCAGCAAGATGGTGGAGCAAACCGAAAACTTCAAGGTCTTGGAGATAGAGAATGCTAAACTCCGGGACAAGCTTGAGAAGCTAACTTTGGAATCATAGAAATCTGTAGCCGCAGTCCCGGAGTCAAGCAATCACGAGACCGTGAGGCTCGAGAAGCTCCTAGCCCTCCGAGATAAATAACTAGCTGATCTCCAGAAGGACTTCGATATTCTAACATTTGAATTTAAAAATATATTTTGTTAACACTAGAAATTATTACTTTGAATAAAAGCATTTCTAGTATAACAAAAATGATTTAAAAGGCCTATTTTCACTAACTTGTTTTTAAATGGATTTCCACTTATATAAAAGACCAGTAGGTGTTTTGAATTGTTTAGAGCCTTGTTAGAAACCACTTTTTCAATAAAACAACCTTTTGCATGCTTGCATGCTTGCATGCATTTCTTTGTTTTATTGTTTTGTTTTGTTATTTGATTGAGTGCTAGTTTTGAATGTGTGCTTTTGCTTGATAGTATGTAGTGAACCTTGAGGAGTGTGACAATTGCAAGATCAAGGAGAGTACCTAGATTCTCTACTAAAAAGGCAAGTGATACTTTGGTCATCAAAAGTCCTATCTTTTCAAATATTGCATTAGTGATATTTTTGTAGTATGCATGATAGGACTATTTTTTATATAATGCTATGTTATACTAGATCCTATAGAATATATCTTGGTAGGAATCTTCCTAAGTCAAGAGACAAGTTATGATAGTATGCTTAGCCTAGCTATTAGATTACAAGGGTGGAATATTCATGCTATGATCTTATGCAAAGTCTATGACTATGTTTTTGATTAATAAAACAACTATGTGAATGAAACACTTGGGTGGAATGGTAATTGCTTGGACGGATTTTTTTGAGTGGTTACCCTGGGCCCATTTCTATGGTTTAACCTGGTGTATCTCACTTGTGGATGGACACCCAGGAACAAAGAGATTTGAGATGTTTTGTGTTGAGAAGCTTCCAGTGCTGCCACATGTCATATGGGCTCTGCCTTTACCAACTAGGTTGCAAGAACTCAGCCATATGGACAGTTGGTGGTAGTGATGATAGGATGGAACGCGTCCATGGTGGTCTAAGGGATTGTTTCTAAAAAGTCTTGTCTTGATGCATGTCGAGTCTTGTGGGAAAAGTGCACCACCTCTCGAGAGGGTAAAACCTAAGTACTTAGCTGTGTCCCCGGTAAAGGACATTTTGAGCATCAAAGACATTAAAATGATCAAGGATCTCCTCATCCAAATTTCTCTAAGTTAAAACTTGTTGGGTGAACAAGGGAAGCACCTGGTGTATCCAGTGTGCCATTGTGTGATGAAATGTTTTGAAAAGGAGAAAAACTATTTTACAAAGGATAGGGATAACTTGTTTTATGCAAAGGCCAGCCAAAACTCCACTTAGCCAAATATTCATGTATATGTTAGAATTTTCCATATTAAAATGATATCACTTGCCAATACAATTCAAATGTATTGACCCTTGTGGTTGTAACTTATTATGTTGCGGGTTTGTTTGATGTTAGTGAAGTTTGTTGAGTAGGGATTACAATTATACAACCAACATGATTGCCTGTGGCACATAAAGATGAAGGACCCCATGCTTATAGATTTATCTGCTGCTTTGTAATAAGAATAACCATTTGAGTATGTAAGTTGTAATGAAATTATTTTATTCCTGGATATAAGTTGTAAATATGACCTTTGTTCCTTGATATTACATCTTAAACTGTGGGTGCTAGCTATTCGATCCAGGGACTAGCACTGTAAACACAGGGATCTCTACCTTATCAGGTTGGGACCTCTACAATAGTGTACTCACCCTCGAAGATTCCAAAGCGGTTAATGACAGTAGATTCTCATGGGTGATGTAGCCATTCGCTTGCCAATCTCAAGATCGCGTAGACGATCCTTCCGGTGCCGCGTTCTGGTAGCGCTCCCGTACACATGTTCGGTACTCGATGAAGACCTTCCTCTCCCTTGTTCTAGCAGGCAGCGGAGGTTGTAGCTCTCTCCTCGCGATTCCGGCAGCACGACGGCATGGTGTTGGATTTTAGAGGGGAGATCCTGCTAGGCTTCACTGTGAAACCCCCAGGATTAAGGCTAGACAAATCCCAGACCTTCGTCTGAACATAAGCCTAACCTAATCTCGAAAGCGTACAGAGGGAGAATTGATAACACAATAGTGACCCTACGACACAAAAATTATTACAGCAAGCTCATAACTGAGCGAAGAACCAGAACACTACAAGCATAGGTCACTGACCACAAACATCAAACAACGAAAGGCAAATTATGCTATTAAGTATAGCAAACTTAACAAATGGCCTAAGAGGCCTCAAGCATAACGATGACATCCAATCCATAGATCCCAGACTGCCGACTGGGAACTCCAAACTACTCGTCGATGTCGATGCAGTGAAGAACTCATCTTCTATGGTAGCACTTACTCTGCTGCAAAAGTATCAACTAAGCAAGGGTGAGTACAGGGTGTACTCCGCAAGACTTATGGCTGGTGGAGTTATTTTGCATAAAGCCAACTTTGTTTTATAAAACAAGAGGGAAAGAATCTCGACTAATCAGAATACTTTAAAAGTGGATAAGAGAGCGGTATCACTAGCTTTGATCATCTTTTGATATCCACCGAATCATCATCAGCTGAACCTATCTAGGATCACCCCCTCGTACCCATGAGGAAGCATCCTGAAGCACACATTGATTTGCCAAGTTTTACGATTAGGTTAAAGTTCTCTATGATCTTAGAATCTGGTCTCCAAGTTCGTCCATAACCGTGGACACGACTTTTCAAAAAGATTTAACCCTGCAGGGGTGTACAACTTTACCCACATGCGCCAACCGATTCTTAATGCCACTATAGATTAGCCCTCTTCCTTGGAAGGCCGACAGAGAGTGGTTGACCACGACCTTTACCTTGCTTTCGCCGAGACCATGAGTCACGCACTAGGGATATGCCGCCGTAATGGCCCGAGTACCGAAGTCGGTCCCTAATTATGTGAACAGGGTTCAAGATTACGGATGCCGGACATCTCTTGTTCCCTGCCACGCTTACCTACCTGTTATGAATGCACCTCCTTCACCTCCATTCAAGAACATCCAAGATGCGTATGTCGAATGGAAAGCCTAAACTATGTGACTCATGGAATCTACTCGGCAAGTTAGTTGGTCGAGGGGGTTTCCAGGCCCCCGTGTGGCTGTACGCTCATCTTGGACCATAGGCAAGAACTTAGGTCCTGGTAGTGGCAAGTATGGGACTGCAAAAACCACAACCCACTGTGGCCTCCCATACAAGCCTTAGCATATTTAACTTTCATCTTGGATCATACCATGTTATCATGTCAAACTAGGTTCATTCTCAGCTCTCATTCATCAACCAGATGGACCAGTGGTAATACCATGTCATCTTGTCAAGCATGGCTAAGCACAACGTTTACAATAGATCTAGCAATGCTTCACAAGCCAAACCCTAGTTATACTAGGAGCAGTGGATCAGGGATTGTAGTCTTCAAAGGTAATATGCATAAGGTAGGAGTAATCTATCTATCGATAAAAGACTTTGCAATCGTATGCACATGGCAGGAATGAAATACTTTGAAAACATAGGATTATATCATGTGTGGGGTTTCGCTTGCCTTTGCCAGTTGATACCTAGATATAGATCCTCAGGTACATCATCTGGTCTTGTCGTTGATAACCTTCAATGGTGTTGATCTCGAACTTCGATCTCGATCTCGATTCCGATATCGTATTCTATCGGAGAAGAACCAAACACCGGAAAGAAGGGGAAACAATCAACACATGGAATTGATGCAATGCTCAAACAAGGATGATGATATGACAAGTTAACTTGCATTGAAATAAACCCCTAAGGCATGCTTGGTCATTTTAAACGGGGTCCGAAAGGTCCAAACCCTAGAGCAGGGGGATCCTCGAAATCACCTGTGAGGGGTTACTATGTTCTTCTTATTAAACTTGTAGTTGAAGTTGTTGAATAATGCATGATTATTTCACTATTGTGTAGATCTCATTTTTCTGAACATTTTCATATATTATTTGTATTTTTCTGATTTAAAATGAATTATTTATGAATTTCTCCATTTTTAATTCATTTTAAATCATTTTTAGAATATTAGAAAATAATTTACATTTTGGAATTACTTTAACAATTTTATTAAATAGAAAACATTTCTCAAATATTTATTTGACTTACAAGATGGACCCACCTGTCAGGTATTTACTATTTACTGAAACAATTTACCAAAAACATTTGAAATAAAAGAAAAGGGAATATTTCACCATGCTGACGTCATGCTGATGTCAGCGATGGAGATGCCCTCAGGTCAAACACGGGCGTGGCGCTAGGGGCGACGCGGGGCTAGGGGGCTGGGTCCGTTGGAAAGAGGGCGATGTGGGCTACCAGAAACTGGAGGCGCCGCCTGCAGGAGGTCGTCGGAGCGACGACGACGACGAAGGACAACAACGGCGGTGGTAGGTGGTCGTGGAGGGGATGAACCAGAGCGAGAGGGGGCTTGGGAGAGGGTCCACAAGGACCAGTATCTCACCCTGAGCACGGTAGAAGTGGTGGCAAGGCCGGGGGAGATCCAAAACGGTCGGAATCGGCGATGGACGCGACAACCGGAGTCGGGGAAGACGAGGTCGATAGCGACGATTCCGAGCGCCTAGGCTCGATTCCTTCGGCAGGGAGGCTCAACTCGACGAGGCGCAGCTCCCAGGAATCTCAGCTTGGCTCGGGGAGGATCGGAACAGCGGCGAGGAGCGGTTCTATGGCGGCTAGGGTTCGGCCTTAGAGGGTATTTCATGAGAGAGAACGAGACGGGGAGAAATGGGTATGAGGAGAGAGAGGAAGGAACAACCGATCTTATCCTGGCGTCCAACGGTGGTGGCGGGAATCGCAGTGCGAGGAGGATCGACGACCGGCGCGTAGACAGCGAGCTGCTTGCGTCGGGGAGGAAGACGACGAAGGGAGAGGGGCGAAGCGGTACGGGCCGAGGGCGGGCTGTAGATGGGCCGGGGTGGGATTCGCGTGGGCTTAGGGGAAGGATGAGAGAAGGGAGAGCAGGCTGTGCTGCGGCCTGGTTCTATTTTTTTCAAAACAATGCCTTTTCTAATTTCCGTTTCCTGTTTTATCTTTGTATTTTCATTTTCAAATCTGTTTTGGATATTTCCGAAAAACAAGAGCTTTGCAAACATTTCAAAATACTTGAGGGACCTTTTTAATCCATTTGGGCTACAAATATATTGGGTATTTTCAAAATATTTAAACCCACTTGAAGGTTTTCAAATAGAGAGGAGAGTTATTAGGGTTTAAGGTCTGTGATTAGTTCTTCCATGCATTTTAAATGATGATGCTCATAAATTCACAAACAAATCCTAATTAATATTTAATGAAACTAGGGTTGTTACAATTCTACCCCCTTAAAAGAATCTCGTCCCGAGATTCCTAGGTAGGAAGACAGAAGGAACAGGGTTACACTAAACTTCGACGATCTTCTCGAAAAGGTTGATCCATAGCACCATGACGAATGGGCGAAGCGCTTCGTAATCTTCGAGGTGGATGCTCACACTAAGGAAGAGAGGGAATGACACAGAACCTTAAACTGAGTATCTCATGGTCAACTCATGGATAGATGTTTCACGAACATCTCTAAAGACAACGAACATGAAACACGTTAAGGTAACAGAGGAAACAAGAGGAGAAGGTTTCAAGGTGATAGATAACTGGTCTTCATAAGGATTGAGACCATGGAGCTTGCAGAAGAATTTAATTTCTGAAGGAAGGAGAATTCCAACAGATGGAACAAGACCACAGACTTCGAGAAGTGAACCTCTACTAAACAACTTAGGTAGAGATTTCACAGGATAAAGAAATAGATACCAACAAAACCAAGTTGTTGAACTACTTTTGACATAGAAGGGTCACTCTTTCGTTCAATAGAAGTCCAAGACAGAAAGGTTTTTTGGTGGATAGGACTCGTAAGAGCCACAAGGAACATGTAACAAAAGAAACTATTGATTACCAAAATCATAGTCGCTCTTCAAACACGTGTAGACAGAGAGGAGGGAACTCTTTATTCATCCAGGTTTATCAAAGTCCTTGCCAAAGATCATGGTATCACTTTGCACCACCAAGATGAATAGTTTATAAGATTCCTGATAACACGAGAATAAAGAAACTCCATTCTCAGACTCCAAGTACTTGGCATAACAAGACACTTGCCATCATAAAAGGGTCTGGAGGATGGATCGAGAGAAATTTTAGCAACTCTATTTGAAATGTTCTCCTTGATATTTGAACACCGATAGCAGGCTAATGGCAGGCCTTTAACCAGTTATCAAGTAAAGGTCAGACTTCAGATGCAAAGGAAGCCATAAGAACAACTTATATATTAAGTTATAGAAGAAGCCTCATGAGGAGTGGTTGTTACAGCTGATTCAAGATAATGCGACAATAGGTCTTCCGGCTAATTGTGACAACCACTACATCAATCTTGCCAGAGTTACAATAGACCTACATCATAACCTTGAGGAACACCAACCATCATATCTGCTTGAGATTCAGATTTGGTTAGGTGGAGAGACACTTCAGACTCAGCATATCCAAATAGAAAGGGTACAACATTTACCACAGAGGTAAAGTCACTAGATTCTCAAGACATGGACTTCAATGTCAAGCTCCAAAGGATGAGCTAGATTGCATAACCCATGTGATAGCAAATTATTAGACGTCAATTGCACCTACATGATTTATTTGCAATGAAACACAATTTGAATCCTTGTTAGGAAACATTTAGGAGGATATAGAAATTTTGTTGGACTACTTATCTTCCATGATGTCGTGGTATTGCCGACGAGTACGCCATGGAGGGGTCCTCACAGTGCGTGTTTAGAGACGTGGGGTAAGGCCATCGGTTGACGGGTACGAGGTATCACAGCTTACCCAGGTTCAGATCCCACAACGGTGGCAGAATCCTACTCCTGCTATAAATCACTATAAGGTCAATATGCCGAGTTACAGGGATTGGTTCGCTGTGCGAGGTGACTAGAGAGTCTAAGTTATCGTCTGAGATTGTGCCCTAAAGGCTCCCATAGGCCCGACTTATATAGTTGCCAGGTCCTAGGGTTACAGGGAAAAGTCCTAGCCGGGCAGGTTACAGAGTCCTACACTGTCTATTACTAGTCTTGTGTATCTTGTACTCCAAGGCTCCGGGTACGCTGGAGACTCCACCGTAGCCTTCCTTTATCCGGCATGGGCCTCCCTTCTGGATCCATCTAACTGGGCCGCCTAGCAGGCCATAGGCCATGCTACCGACTATGGGCCACCCGGGTTAGCCGGATAAGAGACATGCTATAAGGATACCCATATAGCATATCCCCAACAGTAGCCCCCGGAGAACTCCGAGATCTTGCGCCGTCTTGCCTCTTCACGTGGAATGCTCCATCTAGATGGATGTTGGCAAATCGTCAAACAACCTCTTGTAGTCCTCCCAAAGAACCCTGCAAGGCTTTCTCCGTCTTCGACTTGTAAGCCGGAAAAATGTTGAATCTTCCATCGTACTCCTCCGTAGCCGAATTGAATCCGTCTATGTCAGAATCTTCGATGTGACGGCACATCTACCCATGTCAGCTAGGACGACGTAGGCTTAGGTCAGCGACGCCTCGTAACTCACACATGCAGAGAACGCAATCATATCCGATTTTCCGGCGCGAACGGTACGAACCGTTGGCGGCGACGGTTGGAGACGTGGCAAAATTTCCGCGCACGTTCGCGAACACGTCGTCTACGCGGCAACCGTCCGATTAAGATGCACGAATCTTGACGCCGAGGATGATAAATAGTAACCGTGGGGAAATCTACACTTTTTACCTCATTCTTCTCGCATCATCTTCTTCCTCCAGCCGCGCGTCTCCTCGAGCTCTCCGCGAGAAACCTCGAGAAAAACCCTAACTCCCCTCCGTACTAGTTGCTTCCAACCTTCTCTCCATGGCGAGCAGCAGCACCTCCCCATCCATGGCGGCGTCGAGCGAAGCGGCGGCAAAGCCGGCGAGCTCCATCGTCGTGCTCCAGAGGGCTTGGTCATCCCCGCATCGGCGATGATCGAGTCCACCGGCAGTGACCAAAATCTGGCGGCGCTAGAGCCACTGGAGGAAGAGCCAGACTCGCATAAGGGCGACTGGCGCGGCTCGGACATCACCGACCGCGACATCCAGGAGATGGTCGCCGAAGGCTACCTCCCCGCGACGGAGGGGCTTTCCTGGCAGGCGGCGCCGGCCGGCGAGGTGACACCTTCTCCCCAAGCCGGAGAAAAGGTGTACCTCAAAGCTCAGCTGGTACGCGGTGTTTCCCTGCCCATCTCCCACTTCTTCCTCTCCGTCTTAAACCACTACAAGGTCCAGCCCCATAACCTCTCCCCCAATAGTATCTTAGTGCTTAGCAACTTCGCGGCACTTTGCGAGGGTTATCTAGGGATAAGGCCTAGGTTAGACTTGTTCGTGTACTTATTCACCATCAAACGTGAAGATGGACATAGTAAGGAGGAGCTTAGGAACTGCGGCACCATAAGCTTCAAGATTCGACCTGGCCGGCGGTTCCCCGACATTGTCGGCCACGAGTCCTGCAAGAATTGGCAGCGGACGTACTTCTACGGCCCCGACATTCCTCTGGCGGGCCGATAAGTGACGTACCCGGACTTCGCGGATGGAGCCGCCGCTGAAGTTTCCGCATGGAGATCCCAAGCCTCCCTTCCTTCCGACCTCGACGCTTCCCGCGCTATAAGGCGGATCGAATGGTTCGTAGAGACGGGTTTAACCGGCTTGGACCTAGCCATGTGCTGGTTCATCAGGCGAATCCAACCTCTGCAGCACCGCGCGAAGTATATGCACGATTATACCAGTGATCGAAGGGATAGCCTCCGGATCTCCGTGGATAACTTCTCGAGCGACTCCGTCAAGCTCCGCCTACTTCACCATCACCTACAACATGTTCATAGAAGGCAAGTGCCCAAAGGTAGGTATTTATTTTCCGTGTACGACATATGCTCCAGTTCTTCCGTCTTGCAAACACTATCTTATCTAACACTGTGATTTATCACTTAATAGCTTAGCGATCTAGATGAGGGCAACCTGGCTGCCCAAATCTACGATCCAAAGATGAAGGAAGTCACGGTCGTGTCCGACGACGATGTCCCGTTGGCGCGAAAGCGGAAGAGCTCCACCTCTAACGCTGCCGACGGAGGCAAGAAGAAGAAGACGGAGGGTGGAGCCTCCAAAAAGACTACCGCCGCCCTGGAGGCGGAAAAGAGAAAAGCCACCGGGATTTTTGCCAAAGCACCCCCCCTAGTGTAAGCTTCTCATTCTCCGACATTGTCTATCTGTCTGTCTTGTTCCTGTACTTATGCATTTGGACGTTTCAGAAAGAAAGCCACGGCCAGCCTCAAGAAGACCTCCAAAACTTTGGGGGCTTCTCGAAATATCAAGGATATGCTGCATCGCGACGCCTCCCCTGCCATCGCCCCTGCTACTCCTGCCGTCAAGCCCTCGTTCGCCCCAACAATCTCACAAGCTAAGGAGGCATCAGGTCCTTCCGTCATGGAAGTGGATTCTGGCGCCTCTACCGAGCTTGCTGTTGTCGGCGAGCAGGCGACGCAGGAGAGCACCGCTCAACAAATGGCTGAAGCTCCGGCTAAGGATGCCATCGGTGGTGTCAAGGCGGTGGTGGAAGCTGGTACTTCTCCCGAAGGCGGTGCCCTTGCTTCCCAGAAACCCTTTAAGTTTTCGAAGATAGTTTACCCGGCGCTTAAGCCGAGTAACACAAATCTGGTTCCTGGAGGAGTACCGTCATCTCCGACGTGTGGTCTTGAGGAGCTCCTTCGACAAGCGGACATCTTGCAAGGAAATAGCATCTCCTTTGGCAAGATGCTAGATGAGAGCGCTACAAACCTCAAGATCATTGCACTTGTAAGTTTTACTTTTCCTTTTGCATTTCATATGAGTATCCCACTGTAGCCCCCGAGGATGTCGACGGAAAACCATAGGTTTTGCATCTATATGATCTAAGAGTGACTAAGTTAGAAAAAACTCTCACTGTATCCCCCAAGCATTTAGATGGAACAAACTATTCCAACTAGATGCTTTAAGAGTAGAATACGCAGTGTTTATAATTTTCAGTACTGTAGCCCCCAAGCCTCTAGTTGTAACTGAATTAGTTCCGACTAGATGCTTAAAGAAAAGCTAAGCATTTTCCGAGTTAAAAACTTTATACTATAGCCCCCAAGCTTCTAATCGAGAACTGAATTAGCTCCGACTAGATGCTTAAAGAAAAGCTAAGCATATTGCTAAGTAAAAAACTCTCGCTGTAGCCCCCGAGCGCCTAGGTGGAAAATTTCCGACTAGATGCTCCAAGCAGACTAAACAACGGTTTACCTTTTTTCTTTTTTCCATAGAACGAGAATGCTCGGAGGGGCATGGCCAATGACAAGTACCAAAATATGCGCGCAGATCTTGAAGCCGAAAAGGGTAAAACTGCCATCTTGAAGGAATAGATCATCAAAAACAAGAGTTTGTTTTCTTTTTTGCGCATTCCGTCTTGGTTTTGTGCCTTCATTCTCCGAGTACTTACTGTGTACTTTGTTTTCTCTGACTTTGTAGAACATGTTGCCAAGGCCAAGGGCATTGTTGAGCAGTCCAAGCACATCCAGCAGCTGGACAGTGAGAACAAGATCCTTAAAAAGGAGAGAGAAGACATGCTGAAAATGCATGAAGAATCAATGAAGGCCTTGCAGGACTCCGCCGCCGAGGAAATAAACCGCTTGAAGGAGGAGATCGTGATCTTGAAAGATCAAAAGCGTGATGCCGATGAGCAGAATCACCGCCATGGCGAGGCGTACAAGCTCCTCCAATAAGAGAACCAATCCTTGAAGGACACCCTCTGGCAATCTGAAGCCAGCATCTTCATTAAGTTTCCTCCGCCTTGTATTTCTGTATTCTGGATATTTTGAATTGTTGAACTCATGTGATCCTTGTCGGAATTTGCAGCTCCTATGGGTTTAACCAGATCGCCTCCTCCAGCCAAGGAATGCATGGTTCTTGCCGGCAACTTCATCAACACTGCCATCACCCAAGCCAAAGAGATTGCCAAGCCCCTCCAGATACACATCAAGGCCTCAGACTCCATGGCGAAGTACTCGGAGATTCTGCGCGGAGCCCCCGAGCGTATCACAAGCTGGAAAGCTTCATGTGCACGGCTGGCACAAGGATGGCGCTATCAATGGTTAAGGCACACTACGAAGATGCCGACATCGATAGGGTGACCTCTGGTGTCCCCGACGTTGACGATGACATCAAAGAGATTGATCACGAAGCCATTTTGTCGTCACTCGCGGGTTATGACACCAGAGTTGCCGAGTTGGTGGACATCGACGTCTTCATGCCCATGAACACCATCGACAGCGTCAACCAAGACTCCTTCGAGTCCCACCACAGTGTCGACGTTGAGGGTGATTCTCCGGCTGGTGACGATGCTGCTTCCAAGTCTCCTGCGCCAAATTAATGAAAAACAACTTTGTAATATTTGTTTTATCTTTGGTGTATGCGTGGAAAAAGTTGATGATGTAACTTAAGGCGGAAAACAATGGTTGTTATTTCCTGCTACTTAAGAACTAGTTTCCAGCATGTATATATTTTTTAAGCAAGTGCTGGCTTATCCATTAATTTGGTTCTTATGCTTGACTTTTCGTGAGTCAGAAGACTCGTTGTCGGAACCATGCGCTTAGGTGATGATGCCCAATGGCACTGTCAATAACCTGAGCACAAAATCGACGACAATAAGTGCCAAAAGTCACTACTCCAGAATCCACATAAAAACAGCAAAGAACGTGTAGACCAGAAAACTTAAGCTAACGCCCGTAGGCGGAATTTTCACAAGTGCAAACGCAAAGCTTGTGCATAAAGGTTTTACATGATCCAAAAATGAACACTAAAGGAGGTAAAAGACTCAGAAATATGAGTGAACCAGAGAGCTTTATTTCATTGATCATATAAGAGGTACACAATTAGATAAAAAATGCTAAGTGTAAAAAGGACGTAGCTGTGCTATGGTCCATGGCCGATCAAGCTCCGGGTAGTCATCATCCGGGTCACGTCGCTTACGCTTATGATCCTCGTTGGGTCTATCCTTTAGTTCACGATTGTCAACTAGGTAGTAAGACCCATTGAGCAGCGCCTTGCTTATGATGAACGGTCCTTCCCATGGCGGGGATAATTTGTGTGACTTCTTCTGCTTAAGTCAGAGCACCAAATCCCCCTCTTTAAACGAGCGACACCGAACGCGGCGACTATGGTAGCTGCGTAGCTTCTGCCGGTAGATGGAGGATCTTTGGCATGCCAAAGTGCGCTCGTCTGGATTCTTCAGCGTCATCCTCGTCGTAGGCGGCAACTCTTGGTGCATTGTGGAGGATGGCGGAAGGCAGGATGGCTTCTGCTCCATATACCATGAAATAAGGGGTGTAGCCTGTGGATCTGTTGGGTGTAGTTCGTAAACTCCACAGCACAGATGGCAATTCTTCCGCCCAGGCTCCAGCTGCTCTATGTAGCGGTGCCTCAAGACGTGGCTTGATTCCCTGCAGAATTAATCCATTGGCTCGCTCAACCTGACCATTGGATTGTGGGTGTGCCACAGATGCAAGGTCAAGTCAGATGCCTTTCTCCCAGCAATATGCCTCCACTTCTCCAAGTGATAAATTTCTGCCATTGTCGGTGATAATGGTATGTGGGAGACCAAATCTCACTACTAGATCTCGGACGAACCTGAGGGCAGTTGCCCCATCAAGCTTTCTAATGGGTTTAGCTTCTATCCATTTAGTGAATTTTTCAACTGCTACAAGCAGATGCGTAAACCCACAAGGTGCCGTCTGTAACGGTCCCACCATGTCCAGCCCCCAGACTGCAAACGGCTAAGTTATTGGTATTGTTCACAGTTCTTCAGCAGGAACATGGGGTTGTCAGGCATAATACTGGCATCCCATGCATGTCTCAACCAGCTTGTCGGCGTCCGCCTTCGCGGTCAACCAGTAGAATCCTTGCCGGAAGGCTTTCGCGACCAATGATCGAGGAGCGGCGTGATGCCCGCAATCTCCGAGATGGATTTCGTGCAGGATTTGCCGTCTTTCGACTTTGTCGTCGGGCAAAGTTCCGTGTTCGAGGTATTCCATGAACGGTTTTGTCCAAGCCGGAGGGACCTTAGTCACTATGTTGACAAAAGAGTCAGCTCTATCCGGGTTGTCGATGTCGGCTCCCTTCACGGATGGTGTGCGCAGGTGCTCTAGGAAAACTCCTGGCGGAATTCGCTTGCGCCCTGATCCTAGCTTAGAGAGGAGATCAGCCGCCTCGTTTTGTTCCCTAGGCACATACTTGACTTCGTAGCCCAAGAAGCTCTTGGCTATCTCGTCCACTTCGTCTCGATATGCCGCCATCATAGGGTTCCGCGCATTCCAGGTGCCAGCCTCCTGCTGGGCAACCAAGTCGGAATCTCCACAGCAAACTATGCGCTTGATGCCAATATCCTTGGCTACACGTAGTCCGTGAATGAGTGCTTCATATTCCGCCATGTTGTTTGTAGCCTCGAAGTGGATCTACAGAACGTAGTGTAGCTTGTCTCCTGTTGGTGACTGTAGCAATACACCAGCCCCCGAGCCGTTGAGCAGCTCTGATCCATCAAAGTGCATCAACCAATACTCTGGTTCTGGCAATGGAGTAGCGTCTGGCATCTCCGTCCAATCTGCAACAAAATCCGCCAAGGCTTAAGACTTGATAGCGTCGCGTCTCTTGTAGGTGATCTCGAAGTCGGCAAGTTCAATGCCCCACTTCGCGACCCTTCCTGTAGCGTCGCTGTTATTGATTGGGTGCTCCTGAAAGTAATGCCTCAGCTTCTGAGAAGCAAGGAATACTCCATAAGCTATCTTTTGGTAGTACGGGTAATGCTGCTTGGACTCCGTCAAGATCTTGCTCACGTAATAAAACTGGTCATTGAAATCCGTGCTCATAGCCTGGTTCCTTCCGCTCTACTACGACGACGATGCTGATAACCTAGTTGGTTGCCGCCATGTAAATTAACAGCGGCTCTCCAGGCTCGGGTGCTGCAAGGATGGGTGTTGAGGAAATAGTCTCCTTGAGCTGCTTCAATGCCACGTCTGCTTCGTCCGTCCACGTGAATTTGTCCACCTTCTTCAGCAACTTGTACAGCGGCAGAGCCTTCTCTCCAAGCCTTCTGACAAACCGACTAACTGCTGCAACACAACCCGTTAGTCGTTGAATGTATATTAGGCATGTCGGACAGTTTATGTTTAGGATGGCCTTGATTTTCTCCGGGTTGACCTTGATTCCATGTTGGGAAACGATGAAGCCCAACAATTTGCTGGCTGGAACCCCGAAGACGCACTTCTTAGGGTTGAACATCATGTTGTATTTTCAGATATTATCAAAGGTTTCTTTTAAGTCGGAGATTAAGTCGTTTGACTTTTTAGACATCACCGCGATATCGTCCACATAGGCGTGAACGTTCCGACCAATTTGATCGTGAAGGCAACGTTGCATTGTCCGCTGGTAGGTAGCACCTGCGTTTTTCAGCCCAAAGGGCATCGTGACATAGCAAAACGTGCCGTATGGGGTAGTGAACGAAGTGTCCAATTGGTCCGACTTCCTCATCTTGATCTGGTGGTATCCTAAGTATGCATCGAGAAAACACAAATGTTCAGAGCTAGCCGTCGAGTCAATGACTTGGTCAATGCGAGGAAAAGCAAACGGATCTTTGGGACATGCTTTGTTCAAGCCGGTGTAATCAACGCACATTCTTAATTCATTGGTTCCCTTTTGGGTACAAGTACATGATTGGCCACCCATTGGGTGTGAAGGACTTCTCGGATAAATCTAGCCTTAAGTAACCTATCTATATCTTTGCCAATGGCGCGTCTCTTCTCATCTCCAAAGCGTCGTAGAGGTTGTTTCACTGGTTTGCATTTTGGATCAATGTTTAAGCTGTGCTCGGCAAGTTCCCTAGGTACACCTTTCATGTCGGCAGGTTGCCAGGCAAAGATGTCCCTATTCTCATGGAGGAACTCGACGAGCGCGCTTTCCTATTTGGGATCCAGGTTCGTCCCAATGGCGACGGTCTTGGAGTCATCGCCTACCACAAGTTCCACCGGCTTGGTCTCGATGGCGGACTTGAACGCAGGAGCGGATTCGGAGATTTGCTTCTTCGACGTGTGCATCTCTGAGTCGACCTTGCTATGGATCTCTTTGAATTCTTCGCTGTAGAGGACAGCTTCTGCAACAGCTGCTTCATTGATCTTGCAGTCCCTTGCCTTGGTAAAGCTTCCGGATATGGTGATAACACCGTTTGGTCCGAGTATCTTGAGTTTGTTGTAGACGAAGCATGGCTTGGCCATGAACGTGTGGAATATGTCGGGGCCGAATATGACGTGGTACACGCTCTTGAAGGGGACCACCTCGATGGTCATGCGCTCTTGGCGGTAATTATTAATGTCGCCAAAGGCAACCTAAAGTGTAATGCACCCAAGGGACCGAGCCTCCCGACCAGGAACTACGCCATGGAAGATGGTGTTGGTCCGCCTTAGGTTTGCCTCCATCAAGTTCATCTTCTGCAGTGTATCCAGGTACATGATGTTGATGCTGCTTCCACTATCCACCATGCACTTGGTGAACTCCATGCCGTCAATCAAGGGGTTGATGACCATGGCGTACTGGTTCTCCATGGGCACAAGGTCTGGGTGGTCCGTCCTGTCCCAAGTTATTGGAACTTCCGACCAGCGCAAGTATTGGGGGACTGGGGGGAGAGTGGCCATCAGGATCCTCAGAGAGGTCTTCTGTTGTCGGACGGTGGGGATGCCAAGGAAAGTGTGGTAGACTGGAGCCTTCTTTGCGAAGGGGTTCTTGCCCTTGTCGTCGCTCTTGGCGGCGTGCTTGGGGTCAACATCTTCGTCCATGTCACTTGAATCCTTGGAATCCTCCTCCTTCTTCTTCCCTTTGCCCTTGCCTCGCGGTCTGTTCTTCCGACTTCGCTTGTAGCCGGACTCCGGGTCTTCCTTGAGGTTGTTGATGAACTTGCAGTGTCGATTGGTATGGGTGGCCTTGCCGTTGGCACTAAGGTATACAAGGCACGACATATCGCGGTACTCCTCGTAAGTTTGGGGAACACGGAGCGGCGCCGAGGTGGTTTCACTTCCTCGTTGCTGCCCACGACCAGCTCCCCTTCCTCGGCCATGTTGTCCGCCTTCGCCTCGTCCTGCAAAAGTCATAGCGACCATGTCGGTAGATTGCTTTTCTTCTGGAGCGGTTTTCCGCTTTGTACTGTTGTTCCTCCGAGCTTGAGTTGGAACGGCCGTTGCCGGCAAGGAGCCGCGAGCGTCGTCGTCGGCAGCTGTGAACTCACTAGCCAACTGAATCATCTGGTTCAAGTCAAGCTAGTGATTATCCTGCAAGCGCTTCAGCTTATGTCGGGGCAGCGTGCCCCTTTCCAACCCATCGATGAAGGCGGCCATGGCGATCTGAGCGTGCACTCCTGCGCAGGAATTCTTCATATCCAGCCAGCGAGAGAGGTAGGCGCGAGATGTCTCGTGTATCTCTTGCATGCACCGCTGTAGATCGCCCATAGTGCACGGATGCTTGTATGTACCCTCAAAGTTCTTGGTGAATGCTTCTTGCATGTCCAGCCAGTTGTAGATTGATTTCTCCGGCAAGTCGTCGATCCATTGACGGGTCGTGCCTGCCAACATTAACGGGAGGTACTTGACGGCGATGTTGGGGTTGCCTCCGGCAATCTCCACCGCGTTGTTGTAGTCCTACAACCGTGTGGCTGGCTTGGCGGTGCCGTCATAGGGTTTGATGGTCTTGTCAATCCAGAAACCTTTGGGGTAAGTTGCGGACCGTATTGCAGGTCCAAAGCAACGTGGTCCCAGGTATGGTCCTTCCCGGGCCTCATGGATCTTATCGATCCGCGAGCGTGCATCGTATGTCTCCGGGGTCTTCTTCTTTTTCTCAACAGGGGATGGGCTGCGTGAACGATGCGGGCCTCCTCCGCCATGGTGACTGCTAGGTGGTGACGGAGGCGGAGGTGGCGGTGGGTTAGCCTTCTTGCTGTTACCCTCCTCTGACGCCTCACGCCTGTCACGGTTGCTTGTCGGACGCGGAGGGTCGTAGCGTGACCTGCTCTTGTGTCCTTGGTTGCGCTCTCCATCATGACGGGTCTACTCCGCGTTGTCGCGGATGACGATGTCGCACTGCTTTGGTGGTGGCATATCCGTACGATGGTGAGCCTTGTAATCTTCACGATGTCGGGGGGATCAGGGCGGTGGCGATGGGCGATGAGGTCGGGCCTTTTCTCCGTGATCGGAGGATATTGGGATGGCATCCTTCCTGTTGCGCGCATCCCTTCGTCTTCGTTCTGATGAACCCGTCTGGGACCCGACATCAAGAGGAGATCTGTCCCTTGGCGGCTTATACTGGCTAGATTGGCAGAGCGTTGGGTCAGACTCAAGCCTCTGAGAGGTGGCCTTTTCCTGCTGCTTCACCGCCTTGGCCACTAGGTCATAGACCTGTTCCACTGCCTCAGGTGATCTATCTTGCTCCAGAAGGGTCTTGGCGATGGCGAGGTTAAGGAGTGGGGTGGGCATCACCTGCTTGCCTTCACTGTCAATGTATGGCTTGGCCTGTGCCGGCCTCGAGGGAGCCCATCCTAGGCTGCGTCGTACACCAACATCATTGATGACGCGAGCCGGAGCTTTCTTAGCCTTCTGCTGCTGCAGCAAGGTCTTGTACTCGGCCTCCATTGCTCTAGCTTTCTCTATGGACTTCTGCGCGTTGACCAGATCTCGATCTAGTTTAGAGCCTTGCTCCGCGATGGCCTGTGCTTCCTCCAGCAGCTGATGGCGCTTCTCGTCAAGATGGGTCACGTTCCGGATATGAGCAACGGTTAGTGGCTCGACGAGGATATTGCCGTACATCACTTTATCAGCTGGAGTAACTTGTACTGCTATCGACGTAGATGCTGGAGGCGGCAAGTTTGCGGTGTTGTTGTTGCTCGGGCCGGTGCCGAGTTCCTGCTGCTGCTGCACTGGGTTAGGCGGAGGAGGCATGACCTTTGCGCGATCATCGTCAGCAGCAATAAGTGGCCCCTTCCCCTTTTCTAGCGCCGTAGGCAGAGATCATCCGGTTTGATCTTCATCCATCGCCGTCCCAATGGTGACGAACACCCCTCGAGACGTGACAACATTGTTGGCTTGCTCGTCACGCGAGTACTCCTCCTCCATCTCCTGCATAGCGGAGTCTAGCTCTTCTGGACAGAAGTCTATCTCCTCTGAATCAGCACTGAATCAGCATAAAGCGCATCAATGACAGAGTCGGAGGGTGCCAGGACTTCCTCGATGACAGGCGGTGGAGGTGCAACGGTCTCGACGACGACTGGGGGTGGTGGTGCTGCTGCGACGATGGCGGCCGGAGGTGGTGGCAGCGGTGGCTGGATCGGAGGGGCTCCGTCAATGAGCACAAGCGCTGTCTGAGCTGCCGCTTCGGCCTCCGCGTAGTTGTTGATGGTGTTCACCATGCCTTCAAAGGTAAGGCGTCCTAACGCGTGCTGCCGTCTTAGAGAATGTCGGAGAAGCGTGCCATGGTCCAGTCCTTCCACAAAGTGATAGATAGCATCTTCATTGGGGTAGTCGGCTCGTATACGGAGCCACCTGGCCAGGTAATCACGGGGGTTTTCACCCTCTCTCTGAATGTAGTGCGCCAGATCGAAGATGGTAACCACGCTGACGAACTTGGATTTCTGCTGTCCAGACGCTCGGGCAAAGCCGACGGATTTGCAGTGATCTTCCACCTTTATATCCTGCACAGGGGCGGTTTGGGTGGGCCTTGAATTTTTCCGATCTTTGCCGGCAAACTCCGAGGAGAGATCCGACATTGATCCTTCCGCGAATGTATCCTGCCCATAGGCGGTCCGTGCGGGCCTTGATGCTCCTCCGACTCCCAGGTAACTAGTGCCCGAGTCGGTTTCGCCGATGAAGAGGTGGATGTCTCCGATAGGAACGATCGAGCACCGT
Source organism: Avena sativa (assembly GCA_916181665.1). NCBI lineage: Eukaryota > Viridiplantae > Streptophyta > Magnoliopsida > Poales > Poaceae > Avena > Avena sativa. The sequence goes on from OV702282.1 coordinate 171,428,368, forward strand.
GTAGGGTTCGTCTTCGCCGGGATCCAGAAATCGTCAGGAGGGACGATCAGAACGTTGCCGGAGAAGAGGAAGCGACCGATGGCTACGGTTTCACCGATTCCCGCAAAGATCTTGGTCCTCGCCCGCTGAAGAGCCTGAAGCGCCTCTTGCCCCATGATGGGCGCCAACTGTCGTGGTATTGCCGACGAGTACGCCATGGAGGGGTCCTCACAGTGCGTGTTTAGAGACGTGGGGTAAGGCGGTCGGTTGACGGGTACGAGGTAACACAGCTTACCCAGGTTCAGATCCCACAACGATGGAGGAATCCTACTCCTACTATAAATCACTATAAGGGCAATACGCCGAGTTACAGGGATTGGTTCGCTGTGCGAGGTGACTAGAGAGTCTAAGTTATCGTCTGAGATTGTGCCCTAAAGGCTCCCATAGGCCAGACTTATATAGTCGCCAGGTCCTAGGGATACAAGGAAAAGTCCTAGCTGGACAGGTTATAGAGTCCTACACTGTCTATTACTAGTCTTGTGTATCTTGTACTCCAAGGCTCCAGGTACGCTGGTGACTCCACCGTAGCCTTCCTTTATCCGGCATGGGCCTCCCTTCTGGATCCATCTAACTGGGCCACCCAGCAGGCCATAGGCCATGCTACCGACTATGGGCCAACCGGGTTAGCCGGATAAGAGACATGCTATAAGATACCCATATAGCATATCCCCAACACATGACGAATCAATCAGTGGCTTGGTGTGCCTGGAGGATCTTCTCAAGATGTGAAAGTATCAACCTTCCATGTCAAGAATTCTTCGCACATACTTGACCGACTTGGAATGATTCCCGAGGAAGCAAAGATAACTCTACTCGAATCCACGACGACATCTTTCAACATTTGCACGTGAACCGGAGAAGGTTACTTCCAACATCCAGAACACATACTTCGAGATGACTCCAATATGGTTCTCAAAAGTTTTCCAACATTAATGGCAAATGTTTCATATGAATCTATTATAACATGGAGAGGATAAGGATGTCATTAATGGGCTCAATAACAAACTTATCTATACACTCCAAGAAGACAGACTCACATGTTGTATGAACAGGGCATAGACATTGGTCAGACCATAGGACATGAAGATGTACCTAGGTGAAACATCACAAGTAGATACACCATCAAGATTATCCTTGGAACTGAGTTTGATTTGACGATAACCCAAATCAAATCAAAGGAGGTAATGATAACATATCCACAAAGGACTCATTATCCTGCTTCAATACGAACAAAACTAGACATCCCTTTTAAAGAGGAGCAGAGTTGGATAGCACTTCCATCTTAGAACTCTCCAAGTTATTGTTTAAGCTCAACCAACTAGTTCAGGGGTATCCAGTACGGATACTTGGAGAAAGGAGCAGTTCAGAGAACTTGCTTTCTCAAGAACTTGACAACGCGGTCATGTGGCAACATGCAGATACTTCTAGTAGACATCTAGAATATCACGGACCACCGATATGGTACTTAGCTCAAGAGGGAAACTTGCTTGGTAAGGCAAGAAGGCATAGTCTCAGAGTTTCGGCACAAGCCTCACTCTTGGACCGAAGTGGGTGTTCTAGGATAGCAGACTTGATAGCACAGTCAAACTTCGCTTAGTGACAGGGTTAACCTAATCACGCTAAGAATGATACAAATGTCCTTGGAGTTCAAAGCAATATAAATTGCTAGGAATCTCGAATGGCCACATCATTACGCATACACAACATTCCCGAGCGCGAAAAATGGAGGAAGGGTGGGTAATTATGTGTAAAAGCATCACTTCATTAAGAGGGTCATGTGACTCAACACGACCTCTTAGTATTGAAAGGATGTGATACTTTAAGGTAGACCAGAGCATAAGCTAATCAACACTTTTGATCTGCGGATTACAACACTTTGACCTGGTCTTAGAAATGACGAGGTACTGGAGTTTGTTTCTCCCGACATCCCGAACTGTTTTGTCATGATGGACCACAAGAGTATCTTGCATCGGAAGACACCAATGCACATATACTACTTGGCTACCAACTGGTAGGCAATGGTCAGAAAGCAACAAGGAAAGGAACAAGCTCAGGATGGAATCCCGAGATGTAGATGCACAAGTCAACAATCTTCCGAAAACCAATGCAGAGAAGGGGAGGTGTGGCAGATTCACGAGTATAGATGCGAGACTCTCGAGGAGTACCCTTATCATGATCTATTTAGTTCCATTGAAGAACATCTGCCATAACATGTGGTAGGGGAAGTCCTTTATCGTCACTATTCAATAGCAACAAAGACCACAAGCTTGAAGGCTATACTAGAAGGTACTACCCATCCTGGTAATGTGTGAACATTAACCACAGGGGTCAAAGGAATGGATCTTGGGTTAAAGGTTAACTTCATGTACAAGATTCACAACACTAGAATCCAGCACAATCGGGGATCTTAGGTTCAAGTCCAAGGGTTAAAACCCAGAGAGAGGAGTAACTCTATCTTAGTAAGACAGAGGGTACCACAAGGTAGTAATCACGAGGTAGCATCTAGAAGAAGACACAACTTCTGAAGTACCCAAACAAAGTACAAAGGAGGCACACGAGGCGAAAGGAAACCTCGAAGCCTGGAACAGAACATTGTGGGACCATAAACACAATGTTGTGGACCCTTAAGGTAGAGATATCATGATGGAAAGAAATTTCTCAAAAGAATAGGATCAAAGGAAAACAAGGAACACACACAACTGACTCTAGAGAACTCAACACTAGGTCAAATGGTTGAGAACCGGCATGCCTGAAGAGGCACCTAAGTTTTGAAAGGAAGAGACGATATAGCAAAACTTTTACAAATCAAAATAGGACCAGAGTTTTCACACATAGTTTTTTTAAATAGTTTTCACAAGCACTAGACTCAACATGGACCAATAGAAAGGTTTCCTACAGTCGGTACTGCTCTGATACCAAAACCTGTGACACCCCCGGGATTAAGGCTAGGTAAATCCTAGACCTTCGTCTGAACATAAGCCTAACCTAATCTCGAAAGAGTACAGAGGGAGAATTGATAACACAATAGTGACCCTACAACACAAAAATTATTACAGCAAACTCATAACTGAGCGAAGAACCAGAACACTACAAGCATAGGTCACTAGCCACAAACATCAAACAATGGAAGGAAAATTATGCTATTAAGTATAGCAAACTTAACAAATGGCATAAGAGGCCTGAAGCATAACGATGACGTCCAATCCATATATCATAGACTGTCGACTGGCAACTCCAAACTACTTTTCGATGTTGATGCATTGAAGAACTCATCTTCTATGGTAGCACTTACTCTGCAGCAACAGTATCAACGAAGCTAACTTTATTTCATAAAACAAGAGGGAAAGAATCTCGACTAATCATAATACTTTAAAAAGGGATAAGAGAGTGGTATCACTAGCTTTGATCATCTTTTGATATCGACTGAATCATCATCAGCTGAACCTATCTAGGATCACCCCCTCGTACCCATGAGGAAGCATCCTTAAGCACACATTGATTTGCCAAGTTTTACGATTAGGTTAAAGTTCTCTATGATCTTAGAATCTGGTCTCCAAGTTTGTCCATAACCATGGACATGGCTTTTCGAAAATATTTAACCCTGCAGGGGTGTACAACTTTACCCACACGCACCAACCGATTCTTAATGCCACTATAGATTGGCCCTCTTCCTTAGAAGGCCGGCAGAGAGTGGTTGACCACGACCTTTACCTTGCTTTCGCCGAGACCATGAGTCACGCACTAGGGAGATGCCGCTGTAACGGGTCGAGTTCTGAAGTTGGTCCCTAATGATGTGAATAGGGTTCAAGATTACGGATGCCGAGCATCTCTTATTCCCTGCCACGCTTACCTACCTGTTATGAATGCACCTCCTTCACCTCCATTCAAGAACATCCAAGATGCGTATGTCGAATGGAAAGCCCGAACTATGTGACTCATGGAATCTACTCGGCAAGTTAGTTGGTCGAGGGGGTTTCCAAGCCCCCATGTGGCTGTACGCTCATCTTGGACCATATGCAAGAACTCATGTCCTAGTAGTGGCAAGTATGGGACCGCAAAAAACACAACTCACTGTGGCCTCCCATACAAGCCTTAGCATGTTTAACTTTCATCTCTGATCATACCACGTCATCCTGTCAAACTAGGTTCATTCTCAGCTCTGATTCATCAATCAGATGGACCAGTGGTAATAGGTAAGCATGGCTAAGCACAACGTTTACAATAGCTCTAGCAATGATTCACAAGCCAAACCCTAGTTATGCTAGGAGCAGTGGATCAGGGATTATAGTCTTCAAATGTAACATGCATAAGGTAGGAGTAATCTATCTATCGATAAAATACTTTGTAATCGTATGCACATGGCAGGAATGAAATATTTTGAAAACATAGGATTATATCATGTGTGGGGTTTCGCTTGCCTTTGCCAGTTGATACCCAGCTATAGATCCTCAGGTACATCATCTGGTCTTGTCGTTGATAACCTTCGATGGTGTTCATCTCGATCTCGATTCCGATATCGTATTCTACCGGAGAAGAACCAAACACCGGAAAGAAGGGGAAACAATCAACACATGGAATTGATGCAATGCTCAAACAAGGATGATGATATGACAAGTTAACTTGCATTGAAATAAACCCCTAAGGCAGCTTGGTCATTTTAAACGGGGTCCGAAAGGTCTAAACCCTAGAACAGGGGGATCCTCCGAATCACTTGTGAGGGGTTACTATGTTCTTCTAATTAAACTTGTAGTTTAACTTGTTGAAGAATGCATGATTATATCTCTATTGTGTAGATCTCATTTTCTGAACATTTTGATATATTATTTGTATTTTTCTGATTTAAAATCAATTAGTTATGAATTTCTCCATTTTTAATTCATTTTAAATCATTTTTAGAATATTATAAAATAATTTACATTTTGGAATTACTTTAACAATTTTATTAAATAGAAAACATTTCTCAAATATTTATTTGACTTATAGGATGGACCCACCTGTCAGGTATTTACTATTTACTGAAATGATTTACCAAAAACATTTGAAATAAAAGAAAAGGGAATATTTCACCATGCTGACGTCAGCGATGGAGATGCCCTCAGGTCAAGCATGGGAGCGGCGATAGGGGCGACGCAGGACTACGGGGCTGGGTCCGTTGGAAAGAGGGTGATGTGGGCTACCAGAAACTAGAGGCGCCGCCTGCAGGAGGTCCTGGGAGCGACGGAGACAACGAAGGACAACGGCGGCGGCGCAGGTGGTCGTGGAGGGGATGAACCAGAGCGAGAGGGGGCTAGTGAGGAAGTCCTACAAAGCTGAACCAGCGGTGGCAGGTGGTCGTAGAGAACATACCCTTGAAGACCGACAAAGCTTAATGAGTTAAACTCGTGGTTGATGTAGACGATCTTTTGCCGATCTCAAGATCGAGAGGAAATCCTAGCGCCGCAAATCAGCAGCGCATGCGTGCTCGCACACACGTCCGAGGCACCGAGCAACCTCCGCCTCCTCGCTCCAGCGATGTAGCGGAAGCACAACTCTTTCTTGCCGAATAGCCACCGGGAACATGTATCTCGCTAGTCCGAGACCATGGGGGGAAAATTCTAGAGGGGAGAGAGATCCTTCACGAGGAGGTGTGAGTGAGAGAGAGGGAGAGGGGTGCCTTTTATAGGAGGAGGGGGCACCCAAGGGGGTGGCCGCCGACCATGGGGGCTGCCCCCTCCCCTCCTTCATTCATGTGGGTGGACACTCCACTCACAAAAACCTCTTCATTTCCCTCCACTCAAAATCCCACTCAAACTTGCAATTAAATTTCCACCAAATTTAATGCAAACTCTCATTAAATTAAACTCATTTTATTTATTCGGAATTTTGTTAATTACTTTAATGACAAACATTCACATATAACCCCTTGCTATAATTCTATTTCACATGCAAAAACACTTTCTGCAATTTTACCCGAAAACCTGTTTCGGTATCTAGTGAAATAAATTCATGCGCTTGTAATTCTTTCCGGCATGAAACTTTTGCTCCAATTGGATGTCGGTGTCTCTTAAGTGTGTCACCCTATGGTTCGTGAATAATGCAGACATGATCGAGACCCCTCTCAGATCAATAATAAGAAGCGGTATTCGGAGACCCATACTGACTCCCACACATTCAACGATGACTTTCTTGTGATCGTCGGAACCTTTTACGCTAGTATCTTAATCCCTTGGTTTCGCGATATATTACATGTCCGAGATTCGAACATCGGTATCTCCATACCTAGTTTTATCTTGTTACTGACATGCACTCTTTTCTCGTCATCGACATGAACAAATTCCACTCTCGATCCATGGGCCTCAACATAACACTTTATTAGTTTTGAACCCATCTTTATAATCACCCTGTTACGGTGTGACGTTTGATGTTATCAAGAAACTGTTCCGGTGTTAGTGATTGACATGATCTCATGGTCCAAGGATTAGGATCACTTCGTAAGTTGTTATAGCAATATAAACTCAATGACTTTGATCGTAATGCTATACTTAGGATGAATGTTCATCACACCGTTACACTAATGTTGTGATCCCGTTATTAACAACATCCAATGTCCATGATCAGGAAACCTTTATCATCTTGTTAATCAACGAGCTAGTTTATGAGAGAGGCATAACTAGGAACTTTCTGTTTGTTTATTAAACACACATGTATTAATGTTTCCGTATTAATACAATTATAGCATGCAAAATAAACATCTATCATATACTTGGAATACACATAATAAACACTTTATTATTGCCTCTCAGGCATATTCCCTTCACTCTCCCACTTGCACTACAGACAATAATCTAGTTACATAGCGATGAATCTGTAGGGTTCGCAGCATAGAAAACAAAAAATTTCCTACGATGTGAACTATGTACCAAGATCTATCTATTAGATACAAACAACGGGAGGATGTATATCCGTAGAGAACATACCCTTGAAGACCGACAAAGCTTAACGAGTTCAACTCGTGGTTGATGTAGACGATCTCTTGCCGATCTCAAGATCGAGAGGAAGTCCTAGCGCCGCAAATCAGCAGCGCATCCGTGCTCGCACACACGTTCGAGGAACCGAGCAACCTCCGCCTCCTCGCTCTAGCGATGCATCGGAAGCACAACTCTTTCTTGCCGAATAGCCACCGGGAACATGTATCTCGCTAGTCCGAGACCATGGGGAATAAATTCTAGAGGGGGAGAGAGATCCTTCACGAGGAGGGGTGAGTGAGAAGTGATAGGAGGGGCTCCTTTTATAGGAGGAGGGGGGGAACCCCAAGGGGGTGGCCGACGCATGGGGGCTGCCCCCTTACCCTCCCATATTCATGTGGGTGGACACTCCACTCACAAAAATCCATTCATATGCCTCCACTCAAAATCCCACTCAAACTTGCCATTAAATTTCCACCAAATTTATTGCAAACTCTCATTAAATAAAACTCTTTTATTTTATTCAGAATTTTGTCAATTACTTTAATGACAAACATTCACAAATAACCCCTTGCTAGAATTCTATTTCACATGCATAACCACTTTATGCAATTTCACCTCAAAACCTGTTTCGGTATCTAGTGAAATAAATTCATGCGCTTGTTCATTCTTTCGGCATGAAACTTTTGCTCCAATTGGATGTCGGTGTCTCTTAAGTGTGTCACCCTACGGTTCATAAATAATGCGGACATGATCGAGATCCCTCTCGGATCAATAATCAAAAGTGGGATCTGGAGACCCATACTGACTCCCACACATTCAACGATGACTTTCTTGTGATCGTCGGAACCTTTTACGCTAGTATCTTAATCCCTTTGTTTCACAATATATTACATGTCCGAGATTCGATCATCGGTATCTCCATACCTAGTTTGATCTCGTTACTGACATGCACTCTTTTCTCGTTCCCGTGATACAACATTCTAGTGATCAAATCACTTGCTTGCAAGCTAATCAATGTGATATCACCGAGAGGGCCTAGAGTATATCTATCCGTCATCGGGATGAACAAATTCCACTCTCAATCCATGAGCCTCAACATAAGACTTTATTAGTTCTGAATCCATCTTTATAATCACCCTGTTACGGTGTGACGTTTGATGTTATCAAGAAACACTTCCGGTGTTAGTGATTGACATGATCTCATGGTCTAAGGATTAGGATCACTTCGTAAGTTGTTATAGCAATATAAACTCAATGACTTTGATCGTAATGCTATACTTCGGATGAATGTTCATCACACCATTACACTAATGTTGTGATCCCGTTATTAACAACATCCAATGTCCATGATCAGGAAATCTTGATCATCTTGTTAATCAACGAGCTAGTTTATGAGAGAGGCATAACTAGGAACTTTCTGTTTGTTTATTAAACACACATGTATTAATGTTTCTGTATTAATACAATTATAGCATGCAAAATAAACATCTATCATATACTTGGAATACACATAATAAACACTTTATTATTGCCTCTCAGGGCATATTCCCTTCAGTCTCCCACTTGCACTAGAGACAATAATCTAGTTACATAGTGATAAATCTAACACCCATTGAGTTCTGGTGTTAATCATGTTTTGCTCTAGGGAGAGTTTTAGTCAACGGATCTGCTACATTGAGATCCGTATGTACTTTACAAATCTTTATATCTCCATCCTTGACATGCTCGCGGATGGAGTGAAACCGACGCTTAATATGCTTGGAATGCTTGTGAGACCTTGGCGCTTTGGCATTGGCAATGGCACCATTGTTGTCACAATAGATCACCATTGGGTCCAACGCGTTTGCAACCACTCCTAGTTCAGATATGAACTCCTTCATCCGAACTGCTTCCTGAGCCGCTTCTGAAGCAGCAACATATCCGGCCTCCATTGTTGATCCCGCTACCACAGGTTGTTTGGAGCTCCTCCAACTAACCGCTCCGCCATTCATGAGAAATACGTATCCGGATTGAGACTTAGAGTCATCCGGATCGGTGTCAAAGCTAGCGTCAACATAACACTTAGCGACGAGCTCTTCTTCACCTCCGTATACAAGAAACATATCCTTAGTTCTTCGTAAGTACTTAAGGATATTCTTGACCGCTATCTAGTGTTCCGAACCTGGATCCGATTGGTACCTACTAGTCAAACTAATAGCATGTGCCACATCCAGTCTTGTACATAGAATGGCGTACATTATAGATCCTATGGCTGAAGCATAGGGGACTTTGTCCATTATCTCTCTTTCTTCCGCCGAAGCCGGACTTTGAGTCTTACTCAATGTCTTGCCTTGCAACATAGGTAAGAACCCCTTCTTACTTCCGTCCATTTTAAACTTCTTTAAAATCTTATAAAGGTATGTACTTTGCGATAGCCCTATTAGGCGCCTAGATCTATCTCTATAGATCTTTATGCATAATATGTATGACGCTTCACCTAGGTCCTTCATTGAAAATTTGCTGTTTAGATAACTTTTAACACTGTTTAAAAGATCTATATCATTTCCGATCAATAATATGTCATCCACATATAATATCAGAAATGCCACATTGCTCCACTCACTTTCTTGTAAATACAAGCTTCTCCATAAGTTTGGACAAATCCAAACTCTTTGATCACCTCATCAAAGCGGAGATTCCAACTTCGTGATGCTTGCTTCAATCCATAGATGGATCGCTGAAGCTTGCACACCTTGTTAGCATCCTTAGGATCGACAAAACCCTTTGGTTGTATCATATACAACTCTTCTTCAATATTACCATTGAGAAACGCGGTTTTGACATCCATCTGCCATATCTCATAATCGAAATATGCAGCAATTGCTAACATAATCCTAACTGACTTTAGCATCGCTACGGGAGAGAATGTCTCATCGTAGTCAACTCCTTGAATTTGTCGAAACCCCTTTCCGACAAGTCGAGCTTTATAGACGGTCACATTACCATCAGCATCAGTTTTCCTTTTGAAAATCCATTTGTTCTCCACGGCCTTTCGGTCGTGAGGTAATTCCACCAAGTTCCAAACTTGATTTTCATACATGGATTCCATCTCGGATTTCATGGCTTCTAACCATTTGTTGGAATCCGGGCTCATCATCGCTTCTTCATACGTCGCAGGGTCATCATTTTCATCAACCATGAAATTCATGACAGGATTTCCGTACAGCTCGGGAGCTGCACGCGTCCTGCTTGACCTGCGGGGTTCGGTAGTACTCTCTTTCGGAGTTTCATGATCATTATCATTAGTTCCCTCTTCAACAGGTGGAGCCAACTCCGGAACAACTTCCGGCACTGCGCTACTCGCCATACTTTGAAGAGAAGGTTCAATAACCTCTTCGAGTTCTACCTTCCTACTACTCACACCTTTCGCGAGAAACTCTTTCTCTAGAAAGGATCCATTCTTGGCAACAAAAACCTTGCCCTCGGATCTGTGATAGAAGGAATACCCAATAGTTTCCTTAGGGTAACCTATGAAGACGCATTTTTCCGTTTTGGGTTCGAGTTTATCCGGTTGAAGTTTCTTCACATAAACTTCGCATCCCCAAACTTTAAGAAATGACAGCTTAGGTTTGTTTCCAAACCACAATTCATATGGTGTCTTTTCAACGGATTTAGATGGTGCCCGATTTAAAGTGAATGCAGCAGTTTCTAGTGCATAACCCCAAAATGACAACGACAAGTCCATCAGAGACATCATAGATCGAACCATATCTAATAAAGTACGATTACGATGTTCCGACACACCATTTCGCTGTGGTGTTCCGGCAGGCGTGAGTTGTGAAACAATTCCACACTCTTTCATGTGAGTGCTAAACTCGTAACTTAGATACTCACCTCCACGGTCGGACCGTAGAAATTTGATCTTTCTATTACGATGAATTTCTACTTCATTCTGAAATTCCTTGAACTTTTCAAAGGTTTCAGACTTGTGTTTCATCAAGTAGATATAACCATACCTACTCAAATCATCCGTGAAAGTAACAAAATAACGATATCCACCTCGTGCCGACACACTCATTCCACATACATCAGAATGTATGATTTCCAATAAATCTGTCGCCCGTTCCATTGAACCGGAAAACGGCGTTCTAGTCATCTTGCCCATAAGGCATGGCTCACATGTATCAAATGATTCAAAATCAAGTGATTCCAAAAGTCCATCCGAATGGAGCTTCTTCATGCGTTTAACGCCAATATGACCTAGACGGCAGTGCCACATATATGCGGATATATCATCATTAAGTTTAATCCTTTTAGCATCAACATTATGAATATGTGTAACATTATCATCGAGCTCTGATAGAAATAAACCATTTATCATCGGTGCATGGCCATAAAAGATTTCATTCATATAAATGGAACAACCATTGTTCTCGGATTTAAATGAATAACCACTTCGCATCAAACACGATCCAGATACAATGTTCATGCTCAGTGCAGGCACCAGATAACAATTATTCAGGTTTATAACTAATCCCGACGGCAAATGGAGAGGCAGCGTTCCGACGGCGATCACATCAACGCTTGATCCATTGCCGACACGCATCTTGACCTCACCCCTTGCTAGTGGTCGCTTGTTCCGCAGCCCCTGATTCGAGTTACAAATATTAGCAACTGAACCCGTATCAAATACCCAGGTGCTACTGCGAGCACTAGTCAAGTACACATCAATAACATGTATATCATATATACCTTTTTTTTGCCTTGCCGGCCTTCTTGTCTGCCAAATACTTGGGGCAGTTGCGCTTCCAGTGGCCAGTCCCCTTACAATAGTAGCACTCGGTATCAGACTTAGGTCCAACTCGGGGTTTCTTTTCAGGAACGGCAACAGGCTTGCCTCCCTTACTTCCCTTCCGTTTTCCCTTCTTGTCTTTCTTGAAACCAGTGTTCCTATTGATCATCAACACTTGATGTTCCTTTTTGATCTCCACTTCTGCAGTTTTAAGCATTGACATAAGCTCGGGGAGAGACTTCTTCATGCCTTGCATATTATAGTTCATCACAAAGCTCTTATAGCTAGGTGGCAGAGACTGCAGAACACGATGGATGCCTAAGTCAATGGGAATCGTTATTCCCAAGGACACAAGCTTATCGGCGTAACCCGACATCTTGAGTACATGCTCACTAACGGAGTTGTGCTGTTCCATCATGCAGCTAAAGAACTTTTCTGAAGCGGTGTAGCTCTCTACAGCAGCATGTGTGTCGAAAATCATTTTCAACTCACCCATTGTATCAAATGCATTGCCATTTTCGAAACGCTTTCGAAGTTCCGGCTCTAGCCCATACAATATGCCGCAATGAACTAAGTTGTGGTCCTCCTGACGAGTCTGATAGACATTCCTCTCCTCGTCAGGGGCATCCTCAAAAGGTGGGGGGCCTAGTGGCGCTTCTAGCACGTATTGCTTTTGTGCAGCAGAGAGGAGAATCCTCAAATTCATGGCCCATTCGGTAAAGTTTCTACCGTTCGTTGCTAGTTTCTCTTTCTCCATGAACACATTGAAATTAAAAGCAGGTGGTGCCATCTACAACAGAATTTGTAAAGTTTAGACTAAGTGTATGATAGATTGAGTTCAACTAATCCATATTACGAATGAACTCCCACTCAAAAATGACATCCCTCGTGCCTTTTTGGTGATTACATGAACCAAATCCACTACACCAAGTCCGATCATCACGTGAGTCGGTGTAGCTTCAAAGGCGAGCATCTAATGGGCATCATATCTACTATATGACTCATGCTTAAACTTTTGGTCCGTGTTCCGAGGCCATGTTTGTACATGCTAGGCTCGCCAAGTTAGAACCTTAGTATTCGCGTGTGGAACTGTTTTACACCCGAAATATGGTCGTGGATCCAAGAACACCCGATCATCATGTGATGTCTTGGAGCGACGAAACATAATCGGTGCATACTAAAGGAAGAACACATTCTTATCTTGATATTTAAATGAGGGATCATCTTATTATGCTAACAAAGCGCTAAACAAGCAATATAAGATGCTATCAAACATCACATGTTTATTAGTGAAATGTTATGGTTCCCGCGGATGATCTCTATCATGTGCATCGTGGTATGATCACTATCATACCTATATGTGCAAATCCAAGGTCTATGGAGTTTACACGCTATGTGTATTGTAAGAGTATCATATCATACTTCTACTTACAACATCACCATATCATAACACTAGCCCAGCAACAATCTAAACTAGACGCCTCTAATTTATCCATTGCAAGTTTTACGTGGCTTAGGGCTTTCGAGATAGAACCGTTCTTACCTACGAACATGAACCACAACGAGGATAACCAAATTGTTGACAACTCGTTTGAAAAATATATATTGACTATAGTAAGAGAGACAGACACCCGCTAGCCACTTATGCAAACTAGTTGCATGTCAAGCGTGGAACAGGTCTCATGTGCGAGGACATGTAAAGTTTGTCCGGGCCACTTCATCCCACTATGCCACCAATATCCAAAATTATAACTAAGGAGCAACAACATGATCATCATCGCCCACATACTCATATGTGTACTACCCGTGTAAAGCATCTACGCATAGATCCGGCTCTGATACCACTGTAGGGTTCGCAGCATAGAAAACAAAATTTTCCTACGATGTGAACTATGTACCAAGATCTATCTATTAGATACAAACAACGGGCGGATGTATATCCGTAGAGAACATACCCTTGAAGACCGACAAAGCTTAACGAGTTCAACTCGTGGTTGATGTAGACAATCTCTTGCCGATCTCAAGATCGAGAGGAAGTCCTAGCGCCGCAAATCAGCAGCGCATGCGTGCTCGCACACACGTTCGAGGCACCGAGCAACCTCTGCCTCCTCGCTCCAGCGATGCAGCGGAAGCACAACTCTTTCTTGCCGAATAGCCACCGGGAACATGTATCTCGCTAGTCCGAGACCATGGGGAATAAATTCTAGAGGGGGAGAGAGATCCTTCACGAGGAGGTGTGAGTGAGAAGTGAGAGGAGGGGCTCCTTTTATAGGAGGAGGGCGGGAACCCAAAGGGGGTGGCTGGCGCATGGGGGCTTCCCCCTTGCCCTCCCCTCTTCATGTGGGTGGACACTCCACTCACAAATATCCATTCATATGCCTCCACTAAAAATCCCACTCAAACTTGCCATTAAATTTCCACCAAATTTAATGCAAACTCTCATTAAATAAAACTCTTTTATTTTATTAAGAATTTTGTCAATTACTTTAATGACAAACATTCACAAATAACCTCTTGCTAAAATTCTATTTCACATGCATAACCACTTTATGCAATTTCACCCAAAAACTTGTTTCGGTATCTAGTGAAATAAATTCCTGCGCTTGTTCATTCTTTCGGCATGAAACTTTTGCTCCAATTGGATGTCGGTGTCTCTTAAGTGTGTCACCCTAAGGTTCGTGAATAATGCGGACATGATCGAGACCCCTCTCGGATCAATAATCAGAAGCGGGATCTGGAGACCCATACTGACTCCCACACATTCAACGATGACTTTCTTGTGATCGTCGGAACCTTTTACGCTAGTATCTTAATCCCTTTGTTTCATGATATATTACATGTCCGAGATTCGATCATCGGTATCTCCATACCTAGTTTGATCTCGTTACTGACATGCACTCTTTTCTCGTTCCCGTGATATAACATTCTAGTGATCAAATCACTTGCTTGCAAGCTAATCAATGTGATATCACCGAGAGGGCCCAGAGTATATCTATCCGTCATCGGGATGAACAAATTCCACTCTCGATCCATGAGCCTCAACATAAGACTTTATTAGTTCTGAATCCATCTTTATAATCACCCTGTTACGGTGTGACGTTTGATGTTATCAAGAAACACTTCCGGTGTTAGTGATTGACATGATCTCATGGTCTAAGGATTAGGATCACTTCGTCAGTTGTTATAGCAATATAAACTCAATGACTTTGATCGTAATGCTATACTTCGGATGAATGTTCATCACTCCATTACACTAATGTTGTGATCCCGTTATTAACAACATCCAATGTCCATGATCAGGAAACCTTGATCATCTTGTTAATCAACGAGCTAGTTTATGAGAGAGGCATAACTAGGAACTTTCTGTTTGTTTATTAAACACACATGTATTAATGTTTCTGTATTAATACAATTATAGCATGCAAAATAAACATCTATCATATACTTGGAATACACATAATAAACACTTCATTATTGCCTCTCAGGGCATATTCCCTTCAGAATCTAACACCCATGGAGTTCTGGTGTTGATCATGTTTTGCTCTAGGGAGAGTTTTAGTCAACGGATCTGCTACATTGAGATCCGTGTGTACTTTACAAATCTTTATATCTCCATCCTTGACATGCTCGCGGATGGAGTGAAACCGGCTCTTAATATGCTTGGAATTCTTGTGAGACCTTGGTTCTTTGGCATTGGCAATGGCACCATTGTTGTCACAATAGATCACCATTGGGTCCAACGCGCTTGCAACCACACCTAGTTCGGATATGAACTCATTCATCCAAACCGCTTCCTGAGCCGCTTCCGAAGCAACAACATATTCGGCCTTCGTTGTTGATCCCGCCACCACAGATTGTTTGGAACTCCTCCAACTAACCGCTCCACCATTCATGAGAAATACGTATCCGGATTGAGACTTAGAGTCATCCGGGTCGGAGTCAAAGCTTGCGTCGACATAACACTTAGCGACGAGCTCTTCTTCACCTCCGTACACAATAAACATATCCTTAGTTCTTCGTAAGTACTTAAGGATATTCTTGACCGCTATCCAGTGTTCCGAACCTCGATCCGATTGGTACCTACTAGTCAAACTAATAGCATGTGCCACATCTGGTCTTGTACATAGCATGGCGTACATTATAGAGCCTATGGCTGAAGCATAGGGGACTTTGTCCATTATCTCTCTTTCTTCCGCCGTAGCCGGACTTTGAGTCTTACTCAATGTCTTGCCTTGCAACATAGGTAAGAGCCCCTTCTTACTTCCGTCCATTTTAAACTTCTTTAAAATCTTATCAAGGTATGTACTTTGCGATAGCCCTATTAGGCGCCTAGATCTATCTCTATAGATCTTTATGCCTAATATGTATGACGCTTCACCTAGGTCCTTCATTGAAAATTTGTTGTTTAGATAACTTTTAACACTGTTTAAAAGATTTATATCATTTCTGATCAATAATATGTCATCCACATATAATATCAGAAATGCCACATTGCTCCCACTCACTTTCTTGTAAATACAAGCTTCTCCATAAGTTTGGACAAATCCAAACTCTTTGATCACCTCATCAAAGCAGAGATTCCAACTTCGTGATGCTTGCTTCAATCCATAGATGGATCGCTGAAGCTTGGACACCTTGTTAGCATCCTTAGGATCGACAAAACCCTTTGGTTGTATCATATACAACTCTTCTTCAATATTACCATTGAGAAACGCGGTTTTGACATCCATCTGCCATATCTCATAATCGAAATATGCAGCAATTGCTAACATAATCCTAACTGACTTTAGCATCACTATGGGAGAGAATGTCTCATCGTAGTCAACTCCTTGAATTTGTCGAAACCCCTTTGCGACAAGTTGAGATTTATAGACGGTCACATTACCATCAGCATCAGTTTTCCTTTTGAAAATCCATTTGTTCTCCACGGCCTTTCGGTCGTGAGGTCATTCCACCAAGTTCCGAACTTGATTTTCATACATGGATTCCATCTCGGATTTCATGGCTTCTAACCATTTGTTGGAATCTGGGCTCATCATCGCTTCTTCATACGTTGCAAGGTCATCAATTTCATCAACCATCAAATTCATAACAGGGTTTCTGTACAGCTCGGGAGTTGCACGCGCCCTGCTAGACCTGCGAGGTTTGGTAGTACTCTCTTTTGGAGTTTCATGATCATTATCATTAGTTCCCTCTTCAACAGGTGAAGCCAACTCCAAAACAACTTCCGACGCTGCGCTACTCGCCATACTTTGAAGAGAAGGTTCAATAACCTCTTCGAGTTCTACCTTCCGACTACTCACACCTTTCGCGAGAAACTCTTTCTCTAAAAAGGATCCATTCTTGGGAACAAAAACCTTGCCCTCAAATCTGTGATGGAAGGAATACCCAATAGTTTCCTTAGGGTATCCTATGAAGACGCATTTTTCCGCTTTGGGTTCGAGTTTATCGGGTTGAAGTTTCTTCACATAAACATCGCATCCCCAAACTTTAAGAAATGACAGCTTAGGTTTGTTTCCAAATCACAATTCATACGATGTCTTTTCAACGGATTTAGATGGTGCCCGATTTAAAGTGAATGCAGCAGTTTCTAGTGCATAACCCCAAAATGACAACGGCAAGTCCGTCGGAGACATCATAGATCGAACCATATCCAATAAAGTATGATTACGATGTTCTGACACACCATTTCGCTATGGTGTTCTGACAGGTGTGAGTTGTGAAACAATTCCACACTCTTCCATGTGAGTGCTAAACTCGTAACTTAGATACTCACCTCCACGGTCGGACCGTAGAAATTTGATCTTTCTATTACGACGATTTTCCACTTCATTCTGAAATTCCTTGAACTTTTCAAAGGTTTAAGACTTGTGTTTCATCAAGTAGATATAACCGTATCTACTCAAATCATCCGTGAAAATAACAAAATAACGATATCCACCTCGCGCCGACACGCTCATTGGACCACATACATCCGAATGTATGATTTCCAATAAATCTGTCGTCCGTTCCATTGAACCGAAAAACGGCGTTCTAGTCATCTTGCCCATAAGGCATGTGTAACACCCTCAGAATCGACCCTATGCAAGTTTCAGCGCTTCCCGCCAAAACCCGCATAGAAACGATTCAAAGGTTCCCACCAGGCACTTGCGTGCGGGTGGAAAACGAAGTAATACCATTACACAATAGTCCTCGATGGAACCCACAAAACAGATATATACAACGGCGACTCAATGAGTCAAGAATATAGATATACAGTACAAAGATCCAAATCACCTTGAAAACGATACAGCGTCCGAGTACGGACAAGATGCAAATTGAGCTTAGAGCCCTGAAGAATAACCAAAGGCGTCCATAACCCTGCCCAGGCCAAGCCGGAAGGGTAACCATGCTAACGACGTCGATCTCGAAACCTGCTTACACAAAAGGGGTGCCGACAAAGGGCAAAGGAAAAAGAGAGAGCGGTCAGTACTGAGGCCAGTACACGGCGAGACTAGAATTCGGCGGTCCTCGCCTACATAGGTATGGTGGACTGAAGCGGCAGCGCAGCATGCACTAAACAACCTATAGAGACTCGATATAACTATCGACTATCAGAGAGGGATAAGAAAGACCTATTCGGAACCAACCTGATGCTACCACCATACATACCCATCCTGGTATGTCCCCCTCGAGACCAAACGAGGAAGTCAACCGAGGAACTCACACAGTTGGCCGTTTTATTCATTCCGTTATAGTGGCGGCAATTACTAGTCAAATATAGATAGCATGAGTCATCCTGATATAATAAGCAGTGGGCAGTTTTAGTTAAACATTCCGTTGTAGTTGCAACACTTACTAGTCAGATATGATTAGCATGAGATATCCCAAACCCAGCAGTTGATGGTACTTTTATTTAGCCATTCCGTTGTAGTGAAGCTGATTACTAGTCATATCGGATACAAGTCAAATTATAACAGTAAACTTTAGTTATAGTTGTCTATGATCCAGAACTGTGCTCCAAGTCGTCCATAACCGCGGACACCGCTTTTCAAAAAGATTTAACCCTGCAGGGGTGCACCAAAGTATCCACACGCACTTCGACCCTTTTTGCCAGATCAGTTAACATACACCCATCGGTATGTCGGCGGGGCCTAAGTCATGACATTTCCCAGACCCAAAGCAAGTACATGGGGGCCACCCCACTAAGCTACCCGCAACGAAGTCGGCCGGTCTCCGAGACGGACTCAGGGTTTGTGTAAACGGCTGTAAACGACGGGGAACCCGAAAAGATGACTGGGCTTGTCGATATATCGAAAACGTGTCACGATCCTAAACAGTACAGGTGCAGTACCTCGCACAATTTAAATTAAGCAGTAAAGCATGGCATAAGTACAGGATAGTAATAAAGCCCCAAACTACGTGTGGCCCCCGGTACAATACTTTGAAATTAGGTACTAATCGATGGGGGTGCCCATACACCCCACCTGTGGTTAGCGCGCTCGATCTCGGAACAGGTGTCAAGAACTCGGGGTCCTACGGGACAAGTGGACGGTTAACAACCAAATAACATCTATTGCCCACCTGTGCCTCTGCATTATTTACCTACTTCAATTTTAGTTATTAAACAATAATTAAAGCCATGATCATCTCCAACATTAAACATGCGGCAATACTCCAACAACTGTGGTACTTGACGACACGCAACAACACTTGAGCAAGCGACTACGACGCGCAGGTCCAACTATCTACCAAACAACAGGTAATAGGATGTGTCCAAGGCAATATAAGGCTGCAAGGGATGTTCCGGGTACGAAAACTAGAGCATCGCAACACAGATAGCAATAGATCAACAGGAGGGAATAAATACTATAAAAGTAAGATAGGTAGAAAGGGGGAGATGCTCGCCTGGAAACATTGCCGAAGGTTCATCCGAAGATCGGGTCGACACTCGCATCAACTCATCGGCCTAATCCGTGAAGAAGCAAAGCACTAGAAGAAACACCGGATGCACTATTTAATACTACGGCAAAAGATCGGGCATGATGCATGTATAATGTATGACATGGCAAGTTGCGAGGCAATTAGGTCATATTAAGAGGAACCAGGGTCCCGACAATTATTTAATAGGTTCAAGTTGTTTAGATACCCCGCAATTTAATTGCTGTCTTAACAGGACAAAACATGGCATCGGTTCGCTACACCAATTTAAATGGAGTTCGGAATGAGACGCAGATATCCCGCATAAACACTCCATATTTAATTTAGGTGAATCGCCTAAATACCCCCAACAACCACAGACAAGTATGCATGCATGAACAATTTAATATGCAACAAGATGATAATGTAATATTATAAAAATAGGGTCTCGGAAAGGGAGTCACACATAGGGTTGCGAAGATCTCGGTTTGAGGGTTCGACGGGTTTGGTCTCGCCGGGATCGGTCTTCGGGACATCGGATCCATTCGGGTCGGTGTCGATCTTGTTGTCGCACTCCGGTGGTCTAGGTTGGGGTTGTTCCGAAGATCTTTCCATGCGTCGCATAGTCGATGTATTTCCCACCCCATCGGTACAACATCGAGTAGATCTTGAAGAGCTCTTTATCACCAACATGACACCTTGATCTCATAGAACATGGTACCAACAGAAGATTTCGATGTGGTCCTATGAAAGGCAGCTGGCCCACGAGCAGCTCGAGACGGTGTAAACCGCAGAGAGGAGACGGCTTGTTGCTGGCGACAAGGTCGGCGAGGTGGACCGGGGCCAGAGGTGGCGACTGGCGATGTTGGGCGGCCGTAGCGATCCAGAACGGCGGCCGCATGACGCGGCCAGGAGGAGACGGCAGGAACCCGACGCGGATGACAGGGAATAGGGAGGCGGCCCGGCAACGAGCGCGCATGGCGTGGCCGGCGCTAGCGGCGGAGGGTGGGTGGACAAAGGGGAGCAGCAAGCGGCGCGGATCGAAGCAGGCGCGGCGGCGGGGTCCGCACGGTGACGGGGGGAAGGGCGACGGTGATGCAGCCGAGCTTGGCGGCGGGGTCGAGCAGAACAGGGAGAGAGGGGTTGCATGCGGGAGAGAGGAAGGAGGAGGGTGGCGAGAAGAGGAGATCGGGGGCATCGACCGCGAGGCAGAGAGGCGGCGGCGTTCTCGGGAGATGGGGCGGAAGAGGAGCGGGGTCGGGGAGGGTTCGGTGGGGTCGGGTTTTGGGGCCAGGTGGGGCTGGGGTCGGGTGCGGTGCGTTGTGTGTGTTGTGTGTGTTGCGGCAGGTGGGGAGAGGGAGGGAGTTGGGGGTGAGGTGGCGTGATGGGAGAGGATGGAGGATTGGGCCAGGGTGAGGTGGCGACATGGGATTGGAGGGGGTGAGGTGGAGGGGCTGGGTAGGGAAAATAAGGTAGGGTTTTTGTCTGGAGGTGGCCGGCTAGGCTTTCGGGCCTGGCTGGCTGCCTCCCAAAAATAAATAAATATTTTATTTATAACAAAACGAGGCCTTTGCAAACCGTTGGCAGACAAAACAAAATATTCCGGAGACCCGGGTTTTGTGTTTGAATAAAGACGGAGCGTTTAGAAAACAAAAACAGACTTTTCGAAAATAGTTTTATGCAAACAAATGCAAGATGATGACGATGCTCAAATGCAAGGTGGCATGATGACATGAGCATGCAGTCATGATGATCCAATGCACAAAACCAACGCGATTTTCTAGTAGTGGTTTTTGCGGGATGCCACAATTCGACACCACTAACAATGGATCTCGCCCTCGAGATCCGCCTCATGGTACCGGAAGGAAGGTCGGCGATCTGCATCTTCTCGCTTCGTGTAGATCCTCGCGACACCACTAACAAGAGGTCGTTGTCCGTGATCGTCGAGAGAACACTCCGGGAACAAAAGGTCGAAGGTAGAGGTATCAACAAATACAACCACCTCTAGCTTCGATAGAAAGAGGGAACCGATGCATTCTCATCCACTTCAATGTACACAAGCGAATAGAGTGAGTAGTCGGCATGGGGGGCAATCCATCACGCACCCAAACTATTACTCTGCACAATCAGTAGAAAAGCGTGCAACCATTCTCGGAATCAGACTGAAGATCTCGACAATCGAGGTTCAGAAACAAAGGAGTGATGCAGACTCTGCATCGGATCTAGCGTGGATGATGTCGTCGCGTCGGAAAACACCGGAAGGCACGAGAAGGAACAAAGAGAAGTCCACCAGACGAAGGGTTCCTCGGATAGCATGAAGACCAGATGTAGCAACACCGTTACCAAAGGGGGAAGCGAAACCCTGAAGGTACGATGGAACCCAACCACGAGAAATCCTGGACTCGAAGAGAGAGAAGAGAGCGGATTCAAAACACGCAGAGGTGAGAGGAGAGCAGCAGAGGGGTAAGGAGTAAAATCAGACCTAATCAGAACTATCCAACCGATTTTTCAAAAATAGTTTTGACACTCTACTTCGGCTGTTAGCTAGGTTATCCTACAGGCTGGACTTGTGGGGTATCGCAACTGCTGAGCTCTGATACCACTCTGTAACACCCTCAGAATCGGCCCTATGCAAGTTTCAGCGCTTCCCGCCAAAACCCGCATAGAAACGATTCAAAGGTGCCCACCAGGCACTTGCGTGCGGGTGGAAAACGAAGTAATACCATTACACAATAGTCCTCGATGGAACCCACAAAACAGATATATACAACGGCGACTCAATGAGTCAAGAATACAGATATACAGTACAAAGATCCAAATCACCTTGAAAACGATACAGCGTCCGAGTACGGACAAGATGCAAATTGAGCTAATAGCCCTGAAGAATAACCAAAAGCGTCCATAACCCTGCCCAGGCCAAGCCGGAAGGGTAACCATGCTAACGACGTCGATCTCAAAACCTGCTTACACAAAAGGGGTGCCGACAAAGGGCAAAGGAAAAAGAGAGAGCGGTCAGTACTGAGGCCAGTACACGGCGAGACTAGAATTCGGCGGTCCTCGCCTACATAGGTATGGTGGACTGAAGCGGCAGCGCAGCATGCACTAAACAACCTATAGAGACTCGATATAACTGTCGGCTATCAGAGAGGGATAAGAAAGACCTATTCGGAACCAACCTGATGCTACCACCATACATACCCATCCTGGTATGTCCCCCTCGAGACCAAACGAGGAAGTCAACCGAGGAACTCACACAGTTGGCCGTTTTATTCATTCCGTTATAGTGGCGGCAATTACTAGTCAAATATAGATAGCATGAGTCATCCTGATATAATAAGCAGTGGGCAGTTTTAGTTAAACATTCCGTTGTAGTTGCAACACTTACTAGTCAGATACGATTAGCATGAGATATCCCAAACCCAGCAGTTGATGGTACTTTTATTTAGCCATCCCGTTGTAGTGAAGCTGATTACTAGTCATATCGGATACAAGTCAAATTATAACAGTAAACTTTAGTTATAGTTGTCTATGATCCAGAACTGTGCTCCAAGTCGTCCATAACCGCGGACACCGCTTTTCAAAAAGATTTAACCCTGCAGGGGTGCACCAAAGTATCCACACGCACTTCGACCCTTTTTGCCAGATCAGTTAACATACACCCATCGGTATGTCGGCGGGGCCTAAGTCATGACGTTTTCCAGACCCAAAGCAAGTACATGGGGGCCAACCCACTAAGCTACCCGCAACGAAGTCGGCCGGTCTCCGAGACGGACTCAGGGTTTGTGTAGACGTCTGTAAACGATGGGGAACCCGAAAAGATGACTGGGCTTGTCGATACAGCAAAAACGTGTCACGATCCTAAACAGTACAGGTGCAGTACCTCGCACAATTTAAATTAAGCAGTAAAGCATGGCATAAGTACAGGATAGTAATAAAGCCCCAAACTACGTGTGGGCCCCGGTACAATACTTTGAAATCAGGTACTAATCGATGGGGGTGCCCATACACCCCACCTGTGGTTAGCGCGCTCGATCTCGGAACAGGTGTCAAGAACTCGGGGTCCTACGGGACACAAGTGGACGGTTAACAACCAAATAACATCTATTGCCCACCTGTGCCTCTGCATTATTTACCTACTTCAATTTTAGTTATTAAACAATAATTGAAGCCATGATTATCTCCAACATTAAACATGCGGCAATACTCCAACAACTGTGGTACTTGACGACACGCAACAGCACTTGAGCAAGCGACTACGACGCGCAGGTCCAACTATCTACCAAACAACAGGTAATAGGATGTGTCCAAGGCAATATAAGGTTGGAAGGGATGTTCCGGGTACAAAAACTAGAGCATCGCAACACAGATAACAATAGATCAACAGGAGGGAATAAATACTATAAAAGTAAGATAGGTAGAAAGGGGGAGATGCTCGCCTGGAAACATTGCCGAAGGTTCATCCGAAGATCGGGTCGACACTCGCATCAACTCATCGGCCTAATCCGTGAAGAAGCAAAGCACTAGAAGAAACACCGGATGCACTATTTAATACTACGGCAAAAGATCGGGCATGATGCATGTATAATGTATGACATGGCAAGATGCGAGGCAATTAGGTCATATTAAGAGGAACCGGGGTCCCGACAATTATTTAATAGGTTCAAGTTGTTTAGATACCCCGCAATTTAATTGCTGTCTTAACAGGACAAAACATGGCATCGGTTCGCTACACCAATTTAAATGGAGTTCGGAATGAGACGCAGATATCCCGCATAAACACTCCATATTTAATTTAGATGAATCGCCTAAATACCCCCAACAACCACAGACAAGTATGCATGCATGAACATTTTAATATGCAGCAAGATGATAATGTAATATTATAAAAATAGGGTCTCGGAAAGGGAGTCACACATAGGGTTGCGAAGATCTCGGTTTGAGGGTTCGACGGGTTTGGTCTCACCGGGATCGGTCTTCGGGACATCAGATCCATTCGGGTCGGTGTCGATCTTGTTGTCGCACTCCGGTGGTCTAGGTTGGGGTTGTTCCGATGATCTTGCCATGCGTCACATAGTCGATGTATTTCCTACCCCATCGGTACAACATCGAGTAGATCTTGAAGAGCTCTTTATCACCAACATGACACCTTGATCTCATAGAACATGGTACCAACAGTAGCTTTCGATGTGGTCCTATGAAAGGCAGCTGGCCCACGAGCAGCTCGAGATGGTGTAAACCGCAGAGAGGAGACGGCTTGTTGCTGGTGACGAGGTCGGCGAGGCGGACCGGGGCCAGAGGTGGCGACTGGCGATGTTGGGCGGCCGTAGCGATCCAGAACGGCGGCCGCATGACGCGGCCAGGAGGAGACAGCAAGGACCCGACGCGGATGACATGGAATAGGGAGGCGGCCCGGCAACGAGCGCGCATGGCGTGGCCGGCGCTAGCGGCGGAGGGTGGGTGGACAAAGGGGAGCAGCAAGCGGCGCGGATCGAAGCAGGCGCGGCGGCGGGGTCCGCACGGTGACGGGGGGAAGGGCGACGGCCGGCGACGGTGATGCAGCCGAGCTTGGCGGCGGGGTCGAGCAGAATAGGGAGAGAGGGGTTGCATGCGGGAGAGAGGAAGGAGGAGGGTGCCGAGAAGAGGAGATCGGGGGCGTCGACCGCGAGGCAGAGAGGCGGCGGCATTCTCGGGAGATGGGGCGGAAGAGGAGCGGGGTCGGGGAGGGTTCGGTGGGGTCGGGTTTTGGGGCCAGGTGGGGCTGGGGTCGGGTGCGGTGCGTTGTGTGTGTTGTGTGTGTTGCGGCAGGTGGGGAGAGGGAGGGAGTTGGGGGTGAGGTGGCGTGATGGGAGAGGATGGAGGATTGGGCCAGGGTGAGGTGGCAACATGGGATTGGAGGGGGTGAGGTGGAGGGGCTGGGTAGGGAAAATAAGGTAGGGTTTTTGTCTGGAGGTGGCGGCTAGGCTTTCGGGCCTGGCTGGCTGCCTCCCAAAAATAAATAAATATTTTATTTATAACAAAACGAGGCCTTTGCAAACCGTTGGCAGACAAAACAAAATATTCCGGAGACCCGGGTTTTGTCTTTGAATAAAGACGGAGCGTTTAGAAAACAAAAACAGACTTTTCGAAAATAGTTTTATGCAAACCAATGCAAGATGATGACGATGCTCAAATGCAAGGTGGCATGATGACATGAGCATGCAGTCATGATGATGCAATGCACAAAACCAACGCGATTTTCTAGTAGTGGTTTTTGCGGGATGCCATAGCATGGCTCACATGTATCAAATGATTCAAAATCAAGTGATTCCAAAAGTCCATCCGAATGGAGCTTCTTCATGCGTTTAACACCAATATGACCTAGACGGCAGTGCCACATATATGCGGATATATCATCATTAAGTTTAATCCTTTTAGCATCAACATTATGAATATGTGTAACATTATTATCGAGATCTAATAGAAATAAACCATTCATCATCGGTGCATGACCATAAAAGATTTCATTCATATAAATAGAACAACCATTGTTCTTGGATTTAAATGAATAACCACTTTGCATCAAACATGATCCAAATACAATGTTCATGCTCAGTGCAGGCACCAGATAACAATTATTCAAGTTTATTAATAATCCCGATGGCAAGTGGAGAGGTAGCTTTCCAACGGCGATCACATCAACGCTTGATCCATTGCCAACATGCATCTTGACCTCACCCCTTGCTAGCGGTCGCTTGTTCCGCAGCCCCTGATTTGAGTTACAAATATTAGCAACTGAACCGGTATCAAATACCCAGGTGCTACTGCGAGCACTACTCAAGTACACATCAATAACATGTATATCATATATACCTTTGTTTGCCTTGCCGGCCTTCTTGTCTGCCAAATACTTGGGGCAGTTGCGCTTCCAGTGGCCATTCCCCTTACAATAGCAGCACTCGGTATAAGATTTAGGGCCAACTCGAGGTTTCTTTTTAGACATGGCAACCGGCTTGCCACCCTTACTTCCCTTCTGTTTTCCTTTCTTGTCTTTCTTGAAACTAGTGTTCTTATTGATCATCAACACTTGATGCTCCTTTTTGATCTCCACTTCTGCAGTTTTAAGCATTGACAGAATCTCGGGGAGAGACTTCTTCATGCCTTGCATATTATAGTTCATCATAAAGCTCTTATAGCTAGGTGGCAGAAACTCCAGAACACGATGGTATTCCTCCGCGTCATGACGGAAAACACAACGAAGGACATAAGAGCAGGTCGCGCCATGACCCTCCGCGTCCGACAAGCAACCGCGACAGGCATGAAGCATCGCGGGAGGGTAAGAGCAAGAAAGCTAACCCACCGCCACCTCCGCCTCCATCGCCGCCAAGCATTCACCATGGCGGAGGAGGTCCGCGTCGTTCGCGCAGCCCATCCCCTGTTGACAAAAAGAAGAAGAACCCGGAGCCCTACGATGCACGTTCACGGATCGATAAGATCCACGAGTCCCGGGAAGGACCATACCTAGGACCACGTTGCTTTGGACCTGGGATACGGTCCGCAACTTACCCCAAAGGATTCCGGATTGACAAGACCATCAAGCCCTATGATGGCACCGCCAAGCCCGCCACATGGTTGCAGGACTACGGCAACGCGGTGGAGATTTCCGGAGGCAACCCCAACGTCGCCGTCAAGTACCTCCCGTTAATGTTGGCAGGCACGGCCCATCAATGGATCGACGACTTGCCAGATAAATCTATCTACAACTGGCTGGACATGCAAGAAGCGTTCGCCAAGAACTTTGAGGGTACATACAAGCGTCCCTGCACGGTGGGCGATCTACAGCGGTGCATGCAAGAGAAAGACGAGACATCTCGCGCCTACCTCTCCCGCTAGCTGGATATGAAGAACTCCTGCGCATGAGTGCACGCCCAGACCGCCATTGCCGCCTTCATCGATGGGTTGGAAAGAGGCACGTTACTCCGACATAAGCTGAAGCGCTTGCAGGACAATCATCAGCTTGACTTGAATCAGATGATTCAGTTAGCTAGTGAGTTCGCAGCTGCCGATGACGACGCTCGTGGCTCCTTGCCGGCAACGGCCGTTCCAACTCAAGCTCGGAGGAACAGCAGTACAAAGCGGAAAACCGCTCCAGAAGAAAAGCAATCTACCGACATGGTCTCCATGACTTTTGCAGGACAAGGAGAAGGCGGACAACTTGGCCGAGGAAGGGGAGCAGGCCGTGGGCAGCAGCGAGGAAGTGAAAGCAACTTGGCGCCTCTCCGCGTTCCCCAAACCTACGAAGAGTACCGCGATATGTCGTGCCTCGTACACCTCGACGCCAACGGCAAGGCCACCCATACCAATCGACACTGCAAGTTCATCAACGACCTCAAGGAAGACCCGGAGTCCTGCTATAAGCGAAGTCGGAAGAATAGACCGTGAGGCAAGGGCAAGGGGAAGAAGAAGGAGGAGGAGTCCAAGGATTCAAGTGACATGGACGAGGACGTTGACCCCAAGCACGCCGCCAATAGCGACGACAAGGGCAAGAACCCCTTCGCCAAGAAGGCCCCAGTCTACCACACTTTCCTTGGTACCCCCACCGTCCGACAACAGAAGACCTCTTTAAGGATCCTGATGGCTACTCTCCCCCCAGTTCCCCAGTACCTGCGCTGGTCGGAGGTTCCAATCACTTGGGACAGGACGGACCACCCAGACCTTGTTCCCACGGAGAACCAGTACGCCATGGTCATCAACCCATTGATTGTCGGCGTGGAGTTCACCAAGTGCATGGTGGATAATGGAAGCAGCATCAACATTATGTACCTGGATACACTGCAGAAGATGAACTTGACGGAGGCAAACCTAAGGCGGACTAACACCGTGTTCCATGGTGTAGTTCCTGGACGGGAGGCTCGGTCCCTTGGGTGCATTACACTTCAGGTAGCCTTTGGCGACGTTAATAATTACCGCCAAGAGCGCATGACCTTTGAGGTGGTCCCCTTCAAGAGCGTGTACCACGTCATATTCGGCCGCGACATATTCCACACGTTCATGGCCAAGCCATGCTTCGTCTACAACAAGCTCAAGATACCCAGACCAAACGGTGTCATCACCGTATCCGGAAGCTTTACCAAAGCAAGGGACTGCGAGATCAATGAAGCAGCCGTTGCAGAAGCTGTCCTCTACAACGAAGAATTCAAGGAGATCCAGAGCAAGGTCAATGACTCAGAGATGCCCGCGTCGAAGAAACAGATCTCCGACTCCGCTCCTGCGTTCAAGGCCGCCATCGAGACCAAGCCGGTGGAACTTGTGGTAGGCGATGCCTCCAAGACCGTCGCCATTGGGATGAACCTGGATCCCAAATAGGAAAGTGCGCTCGTCGAGTTCCACCATGAGAATAGGGACATCTTTGCCTCGCAACCTGCCGACATGAAAGGTGTACCTAGGGAACTTGCCGAGCACAGCTTAAACATTGATCCAAAATGCAAACCAGTGAAACAACCTCTACGACGCTTCAGAGATGAGAAGAGACGCGCCATTGGCAAAGAGATAGCTAGGTTACTTAAGGCTGAGTTTATCCGAGAAGTCCTTCACACCCGATGGGTGGCCAATCCTGTACTTGTCCCCAAAAAGGGAACCAATGAATTAAGAATGTGCGTTGATTACACCGGCTTGAACAAAGCATGTCCCAAAGATCCGTTTGCTTTGCCTCGCATTGACCAAGTCATTGACTCGACGGCTGGCTCGGAACTTTTGTGTTTTCTCGATGCATACTCAGGATACCACCAGATCAAGATGACGAAGCCGGACCAATTGGCCACTTCGTTCACTACCCCATATGACACGTTTTGCTACGTCACGATGCCCTTTGGGCTGAAAAACGCAGGTGCTACCTACCAGCGGACAATGCAACGTTGCCTTCACGACCAAATTGGTTGGAACTTTCACGCCTATGTGGACGATATCGCAGTGATGTCTAAAAAGTCAAACGACTTAATCTCTGACTTAAAAGAAACCTTTGATAATCTCCGGAAATACAACATGATGCTCAACCCTAAGAAGTGCGTCTTCGGGGTTCTGGCTGGCAAACTGTTGGGTTTCATCGTTTCCCAGCGCGAAATCAAGGTCAACCCGGAGAAAATCAAGGCCACCTTAAACATAAACCATCCGACATGTGTAAAATACATCCAACGACTAACAGTTTGTGTTGCAGCAGTTAGTCGGTTCATCAGCCGACTTGGAGAGAAGGCTCTGCCACTATACAAGTTGCTGAAGAAGGCGGACAAATTCACGTGGACGGACGAGGCAGATGCAGCATTGAAGCAGCTCAAGGAGATTCTTTCCTCAGGGCCCATCCTTGCAGCAACCGAGCCTGGCGCGCCCCTGTTAATTTACATGGCGGCAACCAACCGGGTTATCAGCATCGTCGTCGTGGTAGAGCGGAAGGAACCAGGCTATGAGCACGGAGTTCAACGACCAGTTTACTATGTAAGAGAAGTCTTGACGGAGTCCAAGCAGCGTTACCCGCACTACCAAAAGATAGCTTATGGAGTATTCCTCGCTTCGCGGAAGTTGAGGCATTACTTTTAGGAGCACCCAATCACAGTAGTGAGCAAGACTCCACTGTCCGACATTATCAACAACAGCGACGCTACAGGAAGGGTCGCGAAGTGGGGCATTGAACTTGCCGCCTTCGAGATCACCTACAAAAGACGCGACGCTATCAAGTCACAAGCCTTGGCGGATTTTATTGCAGATTGGACGGAGATGCCAGATGCCACTCCATTGCCGGAACCAGAGTACTAGGTGATGCACTTTGACGGATCAAAGCTGCTCAACGGCTCGGGGGCTGGTGTATTGCTACAGTCACCAAAAGGAGACAAGCTACACTATGTTCTGCAGATCCACTTCGAGGCTACAAACAACATGGCGGAGTATGAAGCACTCATTCACGGACTGCGTGTAGCCAAGGATATTGGCATCAAGCGCATAGTTTGCTGTGGAGATTCCGACTTGGTTGCCCAGCAGGTGGCTGGCACCTGGAATGCGCGGAACCCTATGATGGCAGCATATCGCGATGAAGTGGACGAGATAGCCAAGAGATTCTTGGGCTACGAAGTCAAGTATGTACCTAGGGAGCAAAACGAGGCGGCTGATCTATTGTCTAAGCTTGGATCAGGGCGCAAGCAAATTCCGCCAGGAGTTTTCCTAGAGCATCTACGCACACCATCCATGAAGGGCGCCGACATTGACAACCCGGATAGAGCTGATTCTTTCGTCAACATGGTGACAAAGATCCCTCCGGCTTGGACAAAACCGTTCAGGGAAT
This sequence comes from Avena sativa, assembly GCA_916181665.1. NCBI lineage: Eukaryota > Viridiplantae > Streptophyta > Magnoliopsida > Poales > Poaceae > Avena > Avena sativa. The sequence continues at coordinate 171,459,329 of OV702282.1, forward strand.
ATCTCGAACACGGAACTTTGCCCGCCGACGAGGTCGAAAGACGGCAGATAGTACGACGAGCAAAGGGTTATACCATAATCAATGGGAAACTCTACAAAAAGAGCACTACTGGTGTATACCTAAAGTGTGTTTTCCAGCTAGAAGGTATGGAAATCCTAGACGAAATCCATCTCGGAGATTGCGGGCATCATGCCGCTCCTCGATCGTTGGTCGCGAAAGCCTTCCGGCAAGGATTCTACTGGCTGACCGCGAAGGCGGACGCCGACAAGTTGGTTGAAACGTGCACAGGATGCTAGTATTATGCCCGACAACCACATCTTCTTGCTGAAGAATTGCGAACAATACCAATAACTTGGCCGTTTGCAGTCTGGGGGATAGACATGGTGGGGCCGTTGCAAACGGCAGCATGTGGGTTTACGCATCTGCTTGTAGCAGTTGACAAATTCACCAAATGGATAGAAGCTAAACCCATTAGAACGCTTGATGGGGAAACTGCCCTTAGATTTGTCTGGGATCTAGTGGTGAGATTTGGTCTCCCACACAGCATCATTACCAACAATGGAAGCAACTTGTCACTCGGAGAAGTGGAGGCCTACTGCTGGAACAAAGGCATCCGACTTGACCTTGCATCTGTGGCACAGCCACAATCCAATGGTCATGTTGAGCGAGCCAATGGATTAATTCTGCAGGGAATCAAGCCACGTCTTGAGGCACCGCTACATAGAGCAGCTGGAGCCTAGGCGGAAGAATTGCCATCTGTGATGTGCAGTTTACGAACTACACCCAACAGATCTACCGGCTACACCCCTTACTTCATGGTATATGGAGCAGAAGCCATCCTACCTTCCGACATCCTCCACGATGCACCAAGAGTTGCCGCCTATGACGAAGATGACGCTGAAGAATCCAGACGCCTAGATGTGGACCTTCTCGAGGAGGAGCGCGTTTTGGCATGCCAAAGATCCGCCATCTACCAGCAGAAGCTACGCAGCTACCATAGTCGCCGCGTCCGGCATCGCTCGTTTAAAGAGGAGGATTTGGTGCTCCGACTTAAGCAGAAGAAGTCACACAAATTATCCCCGCCATGGGAAGGACCGTTCATCATAAGCAAGGCGCTGCTCAATGGGTCTTATTACCTTGTCGACAATCGTGAGCTCAAGGATAGACCCAACAAGGATCATAAGCGTAAGCGACGTGACCCGGATGATGACTACCCGGAGCTTGATCGGCCATGGAACATAGCACAGCTACGTCCTTTCTACACTTAGCATTTTTATCTAATTGTGTACCTCTTATATTATCAATGAAATAAAGCTCTTTGGTTCACTCATATTGCTGAGTCTTTTACCTCCTTTAGTGTTCATTTTTGGATCATATAAACCTTTATGCACAAGCTTTGCGATTGCACTTGTGAAAATTCCGCCTACGGGCGTTAGCTTAAGTTTTCTGGTCTACACGTTCTTTGTTGTTTTTATGTGGATTCTGGAGTAGTGACTTTTGGCACTTATTGTCGGTTTTGTTCTAAGGTTTTTGACGGTGCCATTGGGTATCATCACCTAAGCGCATGGTTCTGACAATGAGTCTTCCGACTCACGAAAAGTCAAGCATAAGAACCAAAGTAATGGATAAGCCAACACTTGCTTAAAAAATATATACATGCTGGGCATTAATTCTTAAGTAGCAGGACAAGACAAACATTGTTTTCCGCCTTAAGATTACATCACCAAGTTTTTTCAATGCACATTCCAGTGGTGAAACAAGAATTACAAAGTGTTTTTCACTCCTTGGGTGCAGGGGACTTGGAGGCCGCATCATCACCAGCCGGAGATTCACCCTCAGCGTCACCACCTGTAACACCCTCAGAATCGGACCTATGCAAGTTTCAGCGATTCCCGCCAAACTCGCATAGAAACGATTCAAAGGTGCCCACCAGGCACTTTCGTGCGGGTGGAAAACGAAGTAATAACATTACACAATAGTCCTCGATGGGACCCACAGAACAGATATATATAACAGCGACTCAATGAGTCAAGAATATAGATATAATATACAAAGATCCAAATCACGTTGAAAATGATAGAGCGTCCGACTACGGACAAGATGCAAATGGGGCTAAGAGCCCTGAAGAATAACCAATGGCGTCCATAACCCTGCCCAGGCCAAGCCGGAAGGGTAACCCTGCTAACGACATCGATCTCAAAACCTGCTTAAACAAAAGGGGTGCCGACAAAGGGCAAAGGAAAAAGAGGAGCGTCAGTACTGAGGCCAGTACACGGCGAGACTAGAATTCGGCGGTCCTCGCCTACATAGGTATGGTGGACTGAAGCGGCAGCGGCAGCATGCACTAAACAACCTATAGAGACTCGATACAACTGGCGGCTATCAGAGAGGGATAAGGAAGACCTAGCCGGATCCAACCTGAATCTTACACCAAACAATCCCATCCTAGTATTTCCCCCTCGAGACCAATCGAGGAAGTCCACCGAGGAACTCACACAGTTGGCAGTTTTATTTATTCGGTTATCGTTGCAGCAATTACTAGTCAGGTGTAGATAATCATCCTGATAAAATAAGCAGTGGGCCGTTTTAGTTAACCATTCCGTTGTAGTTGCAACACTTACTAATCGGATACATATAGCGTGAGATAACCCAAAACCCGACAGTTGTTGGTACTTTTATTTAGCCATTCCGTTATAGTTGCAATACTTACTAGTCAGAACCAATGGTCGCAAGCGACAAACCAAACAAGCAATGGTGGGCAGTTTTATTTAGCCATTCCATTATAGTGAAGCGGATTACTAGTCATTATAAAGTCAAATTTATAGCACTACTTTAGTTATTGTTGTCTATGATCGAGATACTGTGCTCCAAGTCGTCCATAACCGCGGACACGGCTTTCAGAAAGTTTTACCCGGCCGGGGTGCACCAATAGCAACACACACACGATCAACCTCGGAAAAACCAAAACAAAACCCAACGAGGCTTTCACGACAAAGCAATCACAGGATTCAGAAATATTTCAGGGGGCCACCCCTTGGAGTACACCCGCAACGAAGCTAGCTGACTCCGAGACGGACCCGAGGTTTGGGTGGACGGCTGTGAACGACTGGGAACCCAAAACTGGGCTTATCGACACCGCGAAAACGTGTCCCGAACCTAAACAGTACAGTGTGCTCCTCGCACAATCGTAAATAAAGCAGTAGCATGGCATAAGTACAGGATAGTAAATAAATCCTCAAACTAGTTTGTGGCCCCAAGAAATAAGAATGAATCAAGCTCTGGCTAAGGGGGGCCCATAATTCCCCGTATGTGGATAGCGCGAATATTCAAGGAACAGGTATCAAGTACTCGGGGTCCTACGGGACACAAGTGGGCGGTCGGAAACCAAATATTATCTATCACCCACCGATGTCTCTGCTTACTTACTTCAATTTTAGTTGTTAAACAGGAATTAAAGTGAACGATAAGTAAAACCATGATCATCTCCAACATCAACATGCGGCCATACACCAACAACTGTGGCACTTGACGACACGCAACAGCACTTGAGCAAGCGACTACGACGCGCAAGTCCAACTATCTACCAAACAACAGGTAATAGGAGGTGTCCAAGGCAATATAAGGCGGCAAGGGATATCTCGGGTACGAAAACTAGAGCATCGCAACACAGATAGCAATAGATCAACAGGAGGGAATAAATACTATAAAAGTAAGATAGGTAGAAAGGGGGAGATGCTCGCCTGAAAACATTGTCGAAGGGTTCATCCGAAGATCGGGGCGAAGCTCACATCAACTCAACGGCCTTATCCGCGAAGAACCAAAACACTAGAATAAACACCGGATGCAATATTTAATACTACGGCAAAAGATCGGGCATGATGCATGAATGATGTATGGCATGGCAAAGGTGCGATGCAATTAGGCAATATTAAGCGGAACCGGGGTCCCGACATTTAATTAATAGGTTCATGTGATTTAGATACCCTGCAATTTAAATGTTGTTTTAACATGGCAAGATAAGTTACCGGTTCGCAACACAGATTTAAATGAGGCCAATATGAGACTAGATTTGCCCGCATATGGGCCCCATATTTAATTATGAGGTGATTCGGCATAAGGCCCCCAAACCACATGACAAGGATGCATGCATGAACAATTAATATGCGACAAGTTGTATTATATTATAAAATAGGGTTTCGAGAAGGGGTTCACACATTAGGGTTCGACGATCTTGGGGTTCCGGGGGTTCCAGGGTTCGGTCTCAGGGTTCGGATCTGGGGTTCGGCGGGATCGAGGTCCGGACTCCGGGATCGTTCTCAGATAACGGGGGTAGATCTTGGCGTTCCGTGAAGGAGGACTTGGTTCGGTGTCGGGGGCACATCGGACTCACCCTGGTCGGTGTCGTTCTTGTCGTCGTGAAGACCTTGTCGGGTCCGCGGGTCGGGTCGGACTTGACGTCCGGGATGAAGTGCTTGATGTCCTTCGGTTCCATGTCGACGACCTTGGTGTCCTCGATGAAGAACTCGGTGTCCCGCGGTGAAGTGCTTGTCGTTTTGTGGCGAGTTTGGCGGTCATCGGGTTCGGCCTTCGAATCCGTGAACAGGGTCTTCGGTTTCCATGACGGCGTCCTCCATGATCCGTGTCGAGGCATCGGGGTTTGGGTCGTTGTCGATCTTCGACTGGGCACCGGGAAACTTCAACGATTAAACAAAGGGGTGGCCGAGACCAACAGGAAGCATCCGTTCCCTAGTCGAAGCAGCGCCCCCGAGGTCCTGGTCCGAAAACTGGTCCTGTTCCGCAAGAGGATCTTGATCAGAGTCGCAGCATCACTTCACCACCTAGTACTTGTACTCAACCAGCATCAGCAACGCAGCGGCAGGCCAAAACACAAGACATGAACGAGAGGACCCGCATGCGCCAAGGAAGATATGGCGAGGCAGACGGCTCCAAGGCATCAGGAACGCGAACGGCGGCAGGCTAAGAAGGCGAGGAGGCTCATGCCGTCGAGATGCAGGGAGGGCCATGGCGAGAGGGGCTCGTCGGCGGGGCCGAGCGCGGGCGCGGAAGGACGCGAGGAGGTGGGGAGGCGGGGACCGAGCGCGGCGGCCGGAGATCCTGGCGGCAGCGACGGCGCCAGGAAGCGGGGCGTCGCGGGACTGCGAGGCGGAGGAGGCGCGGCGCCGGCGACGCGAGAGGAGCTCGAGGGGGCGGAGCTCGGGCCGACGGGGCTCGGGGACGCGGGCGAGGTCGCCAGGGAGGGCGGCGGCGCAGGCTCGCCGGAGATCCGCGTGCGGGCGGGATGCCGGTGGAGGAAGCGAAGAACGGGGAGCGCGGGGCGGCGAGAGGAGGAGGGGCGGCGAGCGGAGGCGGCCGCGGCTGGCGGTGGCGAGCGGGACGGGAGGCGGAGGAGGGGGTGACCGGCGGGGAGGGCGGAGGAGCGGCTCGGCTTGGGGCGAACGGACAGAGAGGAGAGGAGGGGAGGGGCTCGCGGTGGCGCCGGAGGGAGGAGACGGGGGCGAGCTAGGCGGCGCCGGAGGAGGGAGGGTTCGGGGACGCGAGGGGATAGAGGGGCGAGCTAGGCGGCGCCGGAGGAGGGAGGGTTCGGGGCCGCGAGGGGAGAGAGGGGCGTGCGTGCAGGAAGAGGGTCGGTGGGGAAGAAGAGCAGAGGAGAGGGCTGTCGGGTGGGCCAGGTGGGACCCGCGGCGGTGGGTGGAGGAGAGAGAGAGGGTTAGGTGGCAACGTTTGGTTGGGTGAGAAATGGGGCAGGGTGACGTGTCGACCCGGGATTGGAGGGGGTGAGGTGGAGATGGGCTGGGTAGGTTAGGTTGGGTAGACTAGGGATTTTGAGCGGACCGATTTTGTACCGGGGGTGGTCGACTGGGTCGGGTCGGCCCGTTCGACTGCCCCCCTAAATTAATTAAATATTTTATTTGTTATAAACAGGGATTTTGCAAACCGATAGCAGACAAAACAAAATAATCCGGAGACCCGGGTTTTGCGTTTGAATAAAGACGGGCCGTTTAGAAAACAAAAACAGGTTTTCCGCAATTAGTTTTATGCAAGCAAATGCAAGATGATGACGATGCTCAAATGCAATGTGGCATGATGACATGAGCATGCGGTCATGATGATGCAATGCACAAAAACAACGCGATTTTCTAGTAGTGGTTTTGCGGGATGCCACACCACCGTGAGGAGACTCGGAGGATTCAGGGTCGGTGTTGTCAAGGAAGTTCTCGGGCACGAAGACATCGACATCCACCAACTCGGCAACCCTGGTGTCATAGCCCGCGAGTGATGACAGGATAGCTTCATGATCGATTTCATTGCCGTCATCATCTACGTCGAGGATACCAGATGTCACCGTGTCGATGTCGGCACCTTCATAGTGTGCCTTCACCATGGACAACGCCATCCTTGCGCCAGCCCGTGCATATGAAGCTTTCCATCTTGCGACACGCTCGGGGGCTCGGCGCAGAATCTCCGAGTACTTCACCATGGAGTCCGAGGCCTTGATATAGATTTGGAGGGGCTGGGCGATCTCTTTAGCTTGAGTGATGGCGGTGTTGATGAAGTTGCCGGCAAGAATCATGCATTCCTTGTCCGAAGGAGGCGAGCGGGTTAAATCCAGGGGCGCTAAAAATTCCAACAACGATTGCATGAGTTCAAAAATTCTAAGTATCCAGATTACAGAGCTACAAGGCGGAGAAAACTTACTGAAGATGCTGGCCTTAGCCTGCCAGACGGCGTCCGCCAAGGATTCTTTCTCTTGTTGGAGGAGCTTAAACGCCTCGCTATGGCGAAGGTTTTGCTCATCGGCAGCTTGCTTCTGATCCTTTAGGATCGCAAGCTCCTCCTTCAAGCGATTGATCTCAGCGGAGGCGGAGTCCTGCAGGGCTTTCATGGAATCCTCATGCATCTTCAGCATCTGTTCCCTCTCCTTCTTAAGGATCCTGTTCTCGCTGTCCAGCTGCTGCATGTGCTTGGACTGCTCGACAATATCCTTAGCCTTGGCGACATGCTCTGCAAGTCGGATAAAACACAGTACACCGTGAGTACTTGAAGAAGGAAGGCACAAAAGTAAGACGGAAATGCGCAAGAAGAAAACAGACTCTTGTTTTTGATGATCTGTTCCTTCAAGATGGCGGTTTTACCCTTTTCAGCTTCAAGGTCCGCGCGCATCTTCTGGTACTTATCATTGGCCATGCCCCTCCGAGCATTCTCGTTCTGTGGAAACAAATACAAATTCAAACCGTTGTTTAGTCTACTTGGAGCCCCTAGTCGGATATTTTTCCATCTAGATGCTCGGGGGCTACAGCGAGAGTTTTTAACTTAGCAATATGCTTAGCTTTTCTTTAAGCATCTAGTCGGAGCTAATTCAGTTCTCAACTAGAAGCTTGGGGGCTACAGTATGAAGTTTTAACTCGGAAAATGCTTAGCTTTTTTCTTTAAGTATCTAGTCGGAACTAATTCAGTTACAACTAGAGGCTTAGGGGCTACAGCACTTAAAATTATGAACACTGTGTATGCTACTCTTAAAGCATCTAGTCGGAATAATTCATTCCATCTAAATGCTTGGGGGCTACAGTAAGAGTTTTTTCTAACTTAGTCACTCTTAGAGCATATAGAGGCAAAACCAATGGTTTTTCCGTCTACATCCTCGGGGGCTACAGTGGGATACTCATATGAAATTCAAAAGGTAAAGTAAAACTTACAAGTGCGATGATCTTGAGGTTTGTAGCACTCTCGGCCAACAGCTTGCCAAAGGAAACACCGTTGCTTCGCAAGATGTCTGCTTGTCGGAGTAGCTCCTCAAGACCGCACGTCGGAGATGACGACACTCCTCTAGGAACCGTAGTTGTGCTACCCGGTGTTAGCACCGGGAAGATAATCTTTGGCAGTTCTAAGGGTTTCTGGGGAGCAGAGGCGCCGCCTTCGGCAGATGTACCAGCAACCACCACCGCCTTGCCGCTACCGATGGCATCCTTAGCCGGAGCTTCAGCCATTTGAAGAGCAGCGCTCTCCTGCTTCGCCTGCTCGCCGACAACTGCGAGTTCGGTAGAGGCGCCAGAATCCACTTCCATGGCGGAAGGGCCTGGTGCCTCCTGGGCTTGGGAGCTTGTCAGAGCAGAGGAGGGCTTGACGGCAGGAGTAGCAGGGGCAATGGCGGGGGAAGAGTCGCGATGCAGCATATCCTTGATATTTTCAGAAGCCCCAAGAGTCTTGGAGGACTTCTTGAGGCTGGTTGTGGCTTTCTTCCTGAAACGTGCAAAATGCAAAAGTACAGGCATGAGACATATAAACAAGGCAATGTCGGACAATAAGAAGCTTACACTAGGGGGGGGCGCTTTGGCAAACATCCCGGTGGCTTTCTTCTTTTCCGCCTCCAGGGCGGCAGTACTCTTTTTGGAGGCTCCACCCTCCGTCTTCTTTTTCTTGCCTCCATCGGCGGCGGCAGAGGTGGAGCTCTTCCGCTTTCGCGCCAATGGGGCATCATCGTCGGACACGACCGTGACTTCCTTCATCTTGGGATCATAGATTTGGGCGGCCAGTTTGGCCTCCTCTAGATTGCTAAGCTGTTAATTGAGAAATCACCGTGTTAGACAAGATGGTATTAGCAAGACGGAAAAACTGGAGTAATGTCATACACGAAGAATAAATACCTACCTTTGGGCACTTTCCGTTTACGAACATGTCGTAGGTAAGGGTGAAGCCACGCTTCTTGTCCTTCACCTTGACGATGTCCTTAAGACGGAACTTGACGGAGTCGCTCGAGAAGTTGTCCTCGGAGATCCGGAGGGTATCCCTTCGGTCGCCGGTGTACTCGTGCATGACCTTTGTACGGTGCTGCAGAGGTTGGATCCGCCTGATGAACCAGCACATGGCTAGGTCCAAGCCGGTCAGACCCGTATCTACAAACCATTCAATCCACCTTATTGCGCGAGAAGCGTTGAGGTCGGAGGGTAGGGAGGCATGGGACCGCCATGTGGAGACTTCAGTGGCAGCTCCATCCACGAAGTCCAGGTACGTTGCTTCTCGGCCCGACAAAGGAATGTCGAGGCCGTAGAAGTACGTCCGCTGCCAGTTCTTACACGACTCGTGGCCGACAATGTCGGGGAACCGCCGGCCAGGTCGGATCTTGAAGCTTATGGTGCCGCAGTTTCTAAGCTCCTCCTTGCTGTGTCCGGCTTCACGTTTGACGGTGAAAAAGTAGACAAACAGATCTAACCTAGGACTAATCCCTAGGTAACCCTCGCAAAGTGCCGCAAAATTGCTAAGCACTAGGATGCTATTAGGGGAGAGGTTGTGGGGTTGGTCCTGGAAGTGATTCAAGACGGACAGGAAGAAGTGGGAGATGGGCAAAGAAACGCCGCGTACCAATTGCGCATTGAGGTATACCTTCTCACCGACTTGGGGAGAAGGGGTCACCTCGCCGGCTGGCGCCGCCCGCCAGGCGAGCCCCTCCGTCGCAGGGAGGTAACCCTCTGCGACCATCTCTTGGATGTCGCGGCCGGTGATGTCCGAGCCACGCCAGTCACCGTTGTGCGAGTCAGGCTCCTCTTCCAGGGGCTCCAGCGCCGCCAAGTTATGGTCACCGCCGGTGGTTTCTATCACCGCCGATGTGGGGATCACCAGGCCCTCTGGGGGCACGACGACGGAGCTCGCCGGCTTCGCCGCGGCTTCGCTCGACGCCGCCATTGATGGAGATGAACCGCTACTAGCCATGGAGGAAGGAGAGGATGCGACTGGTGCGGGAAGTGGGGCTAGGGTTTCTCGAGGTTTTCGCGGAGAGCTCGAGGAGGCGCGCGGCTGGAGGAAGAAGACGATGACGCGAGAGAATGAGGTGAAAAAGTGGCAAGTGTCCCACGGCCGCTATTTAACTTACTCTATGTCAAGATTCGTGCAGCTAATCGGACGGTTGCCACGTAGAAGACGTGTACGTGAACGTGCGCGGTAATTTCGCCACGTCTCCAACCGTCGCCGCCAACGGTTCGTATCGCTCGCGCGAGAAAATCGGCTATGATTACGTTCTCTGCATGTGTGAGTTACGAGGCGTCGCTGACCTATAGCCTACGTCGTCAAAACTGACATGGTAGATGAGCCATCCCATCGAAGATTCCGGCATGGACGGATTTAATCCGACAACGGGAGCGTACGATGGAAGATTCAGCATTTCTCCGACTTACTCGTAGAAGACGGAGAAAACCTTGCAGGGTTCTTTGGGAGGACTACAAGATATTGCTTGACGATTTGCCGGCATCCATCTAGACGGAGCATTCCACGGGAAGAGGCAAGACGGCGCAAGATCTCGGAGTTCTCCGGGGGCTACTGTTGGGGATATGCTATATGGGTATCCTCATAGCATGTCTCTTATCCGACTAACCCGGGTGGCCCATAGTTGGTAGCATGGCCTGTGGCCTGCTGGGCGGCCCAGTTAGGTGGATCCAGAAGGGAGGCCCATGCCGGATAAAGGAAGGCTACGGTGGAGTCACCAGCGTACCCGGAGCCTTGGAGTGCAAGATACACAAGACTAGTAATAGACGGTGTAGGACTCTGTAACCTGTCCGGCTTGGACTTTTCCCTGTAACCCTAGGACCCGACGACTATATAAGCCGGGCCTATGGGAGCCTTTAGGGCATCGTTTTACACACACCTCGCACAGCGAACCTATCTCTGTAACTCGGCGTATTGACATTATAGTGATTTATAGCAGGAGTAGAATTCCGCCACCGTTGTGGGATCTGAACCTGGTTAAGCTGTGTTACCTCGTACCCGTCAACCGTCCGCCTTACCCCACGTCTCGAAACACGCATTGTGAGGACCCCTCCATGGCGTACTCGTCGGCAATACCACGACACCTTGCATATTATAGTTCATCACAAAGCTCTTATAGCTAGGTGGCAGAGACTCCAGAACACGATGGATGCCTAAGTCAATGGGAATCGATACTCCCAAGGACACAAGCTTATCGGCGTAACCCGGCATCTTGAGTACATGCTCACTAACGGAGTTGTGCTCTTCCATCATGAAGCTAAAGAACTTATCTAAAGCATTGTAGCTCTCTACAGCAGCATGTGTGTCGAAAATCATTTTCAACTCACCCATTGTATCAAATGCATTGCTGTTTTCGAAACGCTTTCGAAGTTTTGGCTCTAGCCCATACAATATGCCGCAATGAACTAAGTTGTGGTCCTCCTGACGAGTCTGATAGACATTCTTCTCCTCGTCAGGGGCATCCTCAAAAGGTGGGGGGCCTAGCGGCGCTTCTAGCACATATTGCTTTTGTGCACCAGAGAGGAGAATCCTCAAATTCATGGCCCATTCGGTAAAGTTGCTACCGTTCGTTACAAGTTTCTCTTTCTCCATGAACACATTGAAATTAAAAGTAGGTGGTGCCATCTACAACAGAATTTGTAAAGTTTAGAGTAAGTTTATGATAGATTGAGTTTAACTAATCCACATTACGAATGAACTCCCACTCAAAAAAGACATCCCTCGTGTCTTTTTGGTGATTACATGAGCCAAATCCACTACACCAAGTCCGATCATCACGTGAGTCGATGTAGCTTCAAAGGCGAGCATCAAATGGGCATCATATCTACTATATGACTCATTCTTAACCTTTCGGTCCGTGTTACGAGGCCATGTCTATACATGCTAGGCTCGCCAAGTAAGAACCTTAGTATTCGCGTGTGTAACTGTCTTACACCAGAAATATGGTCGTGGATCCAAGAACACCCGATCATCATGTGATGTCTTGGAGCCACGAAAACACAATCAGTGCATACTAAAGGAAGAACACATTCTTATCTTGATATTTAAATGAGGGATCATCTTATTATGCTAATAAAATGCCAAACAAGCAATATAAGATGCTATCAAACATCACATGTTTATTAGTGGAATGATATGGTTCCCGCATATGATCTCTATCATGTTCATCGTGGTATGATCACTATCATACCTTTATGTGTAACATCCCTAAATCATGTTTTCAAAGTTGCACATCATTCATGCATTCATACTCAATTTAGGATCATTTTCTCAAAAATCAGAAACCTTGTGATCTATTATTTTATGCAAGCAAGGCATTAGCCTTATTGCTACATTTTAAGAAGAAGCCTTGTTTTGATCTGTAGTGAATTGATCCTATGCCTGATTGAGATTTTCTAAAGCTTGGACAAAGTTTTCAAAACAAAGTATGAATTTAAAACCATTCATATGACTTTATTAAGGCATTGTTTATTTTTAAATTCCAATGTGCCAATGTATTTCCAAGTGTACAACATTGTTCTGTAGCCAAATGTGTACTTGTTTCACATTACAAAAATCCAGGAGTTGTTTGAATTCAAACCACTTTAAATTCATTTGAAAAGGATTCCTAGAAAATCAAACAGAAAAAGAAAAAGATAAAATAAATGGAATAGGGCTGGCGCCAGCATTTCGGCCCAATAACAGAACCAGCCCACCCGGGCCAGTTCCCCTCTACCCCTCCCCCCTCTCTCACCCGCGTGGAACGTACCCCGTAGTCACTGACGCTGGGCCCTCTCCACATCAGCGTCGTCTTCCCCGAATCCTCGCGCGCAGACGCCGCTCCGCTGTTACCTCTCTGCAGTGACGCCGCGATTAAAACCAGCGTAAATTCCATTGATTGGCCGCGTGATTGCCTCCCCCGCTATGGCTACAAAACCCCCTCTCCACCCCGCACTTTTGCCCTCACTCCACTCGCTTGCTCTGACACCAGTCTGCCCCTATTTTGCATTACACCGCCGCAGACGGAGCCAACTCCGGCGAGGTATTCCGGTAAGCCTCGTGTTCGTGCCCACTCCTCGTTCACTCTAAGATGACCCCTTGTTCCATGCGCATCTCCTGATACCCTTTGCTCATCTGTTTGTGATCCAGAGCATCGACTTCGACGAACACCGTGGGCAACCGACGCCACCTCCAACTCCGGCGAGGGATTTAGGTAAAATACGACCACCCCGTGCCTTCTCTCTAACCCTGTCAGGTTCCCCCAAGTGTTTTGCACACACTGATACCCTCTGTTTGTGCTAGGGTGGCCAGAAACGTCGCCTTCGTCGCCGTCCGAGCAAACCCGACGCTGTCCCCAACTTCGACGAGCCCCAGCAGCCTCTGCAGCACGCCCCCGCCCACGCCAACAACACCTTGAGAAACCGTCGTGTTCACGCGAGTCTGGTAAGCCACTACCCAGCCCCTAGCCCCCTCTGGAACCATCGGAACATCGTCGGCAGAAGCGCCGCCGCCGCCAGCAACCATTTGCGCCGCCGGTTTTAGGTCAACACGATTTGATCCACTGGATCTAGATCCAGTGGTTTAGATTAGACGCCAGGCCGAAGAGGTACGAGCAGATATGAGCCGCTGGATTTTAAGTAGATCTAACGGTGCGCGAGCGTGATCCAGTGCGAAGCGGTACCGTCCAATCAGGAAACGCCACGTGGCCTGGGTTTTGATTTAAAATCTGGAATTAGATCTATTAGTTGTTCAAACTTGCAAATTTCATAACTTTTGATCCACACGTTCAAATTTTGTAAATTTTATATCATTGGAATCAGGAGAAAGAATTTCTATCCAATTATGCACTTTTTTTTAATAAATTGCATCTATAAAATGGGTTGTTTTTGCAAAGACATTTATAAGCTTATTTTGTATATAAAAATTGTATGGAAAATGTTCTAAGGGCCAAATTAATTTTATTTAGTGTATAATTGTTTTGTTTATGATTCAGTACTGTTCCACTTGTCTTGTTGGATTTAGAAAAATCATCACATGGCATTTGCATGCATTCATATATTTTTGCTTGTTTATTTTGATATGTGAATTTGGTGCTATCATTTTATGTGTAGATTTGGTGCTAGTGGTGATTGTGATAGTGAGGATTGTTGCTACTCCCGCAACTACCAAGGCAAGTGGTGCTTCATATTTTTGTCCCAATATTTTGACTATGCATTAGAAATATTTTGTATAGGGCTTGCATGAATATTTTGCTAAGTATCTATATGCTATACTTGGGAAATCCTAGTAGTTGTAGAATTGTTAGAATTCTCTCTAAGTTAAGATACTTGCTATTGCCATGCTTAGCCTAGATAGTAGTAACCAAGGGTGGAATATATACATGCTATGGAAAAATATTGCTAAGTCTTTGACTTATGTTTTTGCTTAATAAAACAACTAAGTGAATGAAACACCTGGGTGGAATGGTAATTGCTTGGTGGTTTTTGGTTGAGTGGTTACACAAGTCCCATTTCTATGGTTTACCTTGTGTATCTCACTTGTGGATTGCCACCCAGGAACAAAGGGATTTGAGATGCCAAATGTTAAGAAGCTTCTAGTGCAGCCACATGGCATTATGGGCTCTGCCTGGATCATATAGGTTGCAATAACTTAGCCAAATGGACAGTTGGTGGTAGGGGATTGACAGGTTTGGAGCGCGTCCATTTTGGTCTAAGGGAAGGCTTCTGAAAGGTCCTGTCTTGGTGAAAATAAAGTCTTGTGGGGTAAGTGCACAACCTCTACAGATGGAAGAAAGTACTTAGCCATGTCCCTGGTATTGGACAATTTGATCATCAAGACATGGAAGCTATCAAGAATCTCCTCATCCCAATTTTCTAAGTTAAAACTTGTGGTTGAACAAGGGTGAAGGTTCACCAATTTCTATTGGTGGTTCCTTGGGAAAGTTTTGCCAAACAACAACTTAGTGTTTTCATCTGATAGGTAAAACCTATTTTGAGCAAAGCAAGCCTAAGCTACACTTAGCCAAATTCATGTAGTAACTAGATGCTAATATTCTACTAAGGTATCACTTGCCAATACTATTCCAATGTATTGACCCACTGTGGCTGTAACTTGTGATGTTACAGGTTACTCTGATGATGATTAGGGGTTATGAGTCTACACTCAACATGATTTGCTGTGGCACATGAATATGAAGACTTCTATTTTTTATATTGTTAAGTTAAACTCTTGTACTAGCCTATGTCTATAGAGTTGTAAAAGACTATGTTATCTCTGGGATGACGATGTAATAATGACCTTTGTTTCTGTGTACTTCATCTTAAACTGTGGATGCTAGCAATTGATCCAGGGACTAGCATTGCAATCACAGGGATCTTTACCTTTATAAAGGTGGGATCTTACATACTTCTACTTACAACATCACCATATCATAACACTAGCCCAGCAACAATCTAAACTAGACGCCTCTAATTTATCCATTGCAAATTTTACGTGGCTTAGGGCTTTCGAAGATAGAACCGTTCATGCCTACGAACATGAACCACAACAAGGATAACCAAATTGTTGACAACTTGTTGCAAAATAGATATTGACTATAGTAGGAGAGACAGACACCCGCTAGCCACTTATGCAAACTAGTTGCATGTCAAGCGTGGAACAGGTCTCATGTGCGTTGACTATAGTGGGATGAAGCGGCCCGAACAAACTTTACATGTCCTCGCACATGAGAACTGTTCCACGCTTGACATGCAACTAGTTTGCATAAGTGGCTAGAGGGTGTCTGTCTCTCCAACTATAGTCAATATCTATTTTGCAACGAGTTGTCAACAATTTGGTATCCTCATTGTGGTTCATGTTCGTAGGTAAGAACGATTCTATCTTCGAAAGCCCTAAGCCACGTAAAACTTGCAATGGATAAATTAGAGGCGTCTAGTTTAGATTGTTGCTGGGGCTAGTGTTAGAATATGGTGATGTTGTAAGTAGAAGTATGAGATGATAATCTTACAACACACATAGCGTGTAAGTACCATAGACCTTGGACTTACACATAAAGGTATGATAGTGATCATACCACGGTGCACATGAAAGAGATCATATGCGGGAACCATATCATTTCACTAATAAACATGTGATGTTTGATAGCATCTTATATTGCTTGTTTAGTGCTTTATTAGCATAATAAGATGATCCCTCATTTAAATATCAAGATAAGAATGTGTTCTTCCTTTAGTATGCACCGATTATGTTTTCGTCGCTCCAAGACATCACGTGATGATCGGGTGTTCTTGGATCCACGACCATATATCGGGTGTAAGACAGTTACACACGCGAATACTAAGGTTCTAACTTGGCGAGCCTAGCATGTACAAACATGGCCTCGGAACACGGACCAAAAGTTTAAGCATGAGTCATATAGTAGATATGATGCCCATTAGATGCTCGCCTTTGAAGCTACACCGACTCACGTGATGATCGGACTTGGTGTAGTGGATTTGGTTCATGTAATCACCAAAAAGGCACGAGGGATGTCGTTTTTGAGTGGGAGTTCATTCGTAATGTGGATTAGTTGAACTCAATATATCATAAACTTAGTCTAAACTTTACAAATTCTGTTGTAGATGGCACCACCTGCTTTTAATTTCAATGTGTTCATGGAGAAAGAGAAACTTGCAACGAACGGTAGCAACTTTACCGAATGGGCCATGAATTTGAGGATTCTCCTCTCTGCTGCACAAAAGCAATATGTGCTAGAAGCGCCGCTAGGCCCCCCACCTTTCGAGGATTGCCCCTAACGAGGAGAAGAATGTCTATCAGACTCGTCAGTAGGACCACAACTTAGTTCATTGCGGCATATTGTATGGGCTAGAGCTGGAACTTCGAAAGAGTTTCGAAAACGGCAATGCATTTGATACAATGGGTGAGTTGAAAATGATTTTCGACACACATGCTGTTGTAGAGAGATACAATGCTTCAGAAAAGTTCTTTAGCTGCATGATGGAAGAGCATAGCTCCGTTAGTGAGCATGTACTCAAGATGTCGGGTTACACCGATAAGCTTGTGTCCTTGGGAATATCGATTCCCATTGACTTAGGCATCCATCGTGTTCTTCAGTCTCTTCCACCTAGCTATAAGAGCTTCGTGATGAACTATAATATGCAAGGCATGAAGAAGTCTCTCCCCGAGCTTCTATCAATGCTTAAAACTTCAGAAGTGGAAATCAAAAACGAACATCAAGTGTTGATGATCAATAAGAACACTGGTTTCAAGAAAGACAAGAAGGGAAAATAGAAGGGAAGTAAGGGAGCCAAGCCGGTTGCCGTGCCTGAAAATAAACCCCGAGTTGGACCTAAGTCTGATACCGAGTGCTACTATTGTAAGGGGACTGACCACTGGAAGCGCAACTGCCCCAAGTATTTGGCAGACAAGAAGGCTGGCAAGGCAAACAAAGGTATATATGATATACATGTTATTGATGTGTACTTGACTAGTGCTCGCAGTAGCACCTGGGTATTTGATACCGGTTCAGTTGCTAATATTTGTAACTCGAATTAGGGGTTGCGAAACAAGCGACCGCTAGCAAGGGGTGAGGTCAAGATGCGTGTCGGCAATGGATCAAGCGTTTATGTGATCACCGTCAGAATGCTGCCTCTCCATTTGCCATCGGGATTAGTAATAAACTTGAAGAATTGTTATCTGGTGCCAGCACTGAGCATGAACATTATATCTGGATCGTGTTTGATGCGAAGTGGTTATTCATTTAAATCCGAGAACAATGGTTGTTCTATTTATATGAATGAAATCTTTTATGGTCATGCACCGATGATGAATGGTTTATTTCTTTTGGATCTCGATAATAATGTTACACATATTCATAATGTTGATGCTAAAAGAATTAAACTAAATGATGATATATCCGCATATATGTGGCACTGCCGTCTAGGTCATATTGGCGTTAAACTCATGAAGAAGCTCCATTCGGATGGACTTTTGGAATCACTTGATTTTGAATCATTTGATACATGTGAGCCATGCCCTATGGGCAAGATGATTAGAACACCGTTTTCCGGTTCAATGGAACGGGCGATAGATTTATTGGAAATCATACATTCTGATGTATGTGGTCCAATGAGTGTGTCGGCGCGAGGTGGATATCGTTATTTTGTTACTTTCACGGATGATTTGAGTAGATACGGTTATATCTACTTGATGAAACACAAGTCTGAAACCTTTGAAAAGTTCAAGGAATTTCAGAATGAAGTGGAAAATCATCGTAATAGAAAGATCAAATTTCTACGGTCCGACCGTGGAGGTGAGTATCTAAGTTACGAGTTTAGCACTCACATGAAAGAGTGTGGAATTGTTTCACAACTCACACCTGCCGGAACACCACAGCGAAATGGTGTGTCGGAACGTCGTAATCGTACTTTGTTAGATATGGTTCGATCTATGATGTCTCTGACAGACTTGCCGTTGTCATTTTGGGGTTATGCACTAGAAACTGCTGCATTCACTTTAAATCAGGCACCATCTAAATCCGTTGAAAAGACACCGTATGAATTGTGGTTTGGAAACAAACCTAAGCTTTCATTTCTTAAAGTTTGGGGATGCGATGTTTATGTGAAGAAACTTCAACCGGATAAAATCGAACCCAAAGCGGAAAAATGCGTCTTCATAGGATACCCTAAAGAAACTATTGGGTATTCCTTCTATCACAGATCCGAGGGCAAGGTTTTTGTTGCCAAGAATGGATCCTTTCTAGAGAAAGAGTTTCTCATGAAAGGTGTGAGTAGTCGGAAGGTAGAACTCGAAGAGGTTATTGAACCTTTTCTTCAAAGTATGGCGAGTAGCACAGCGCCGGAAGTCGTTCTGGAGTTGGCTTCACCAGTTGAAGAAGGAACTAATGATAATGATCATGAAACTCCGAAAGAGAGTGCTACCGAACCTCGTAGGTCTAGCAAGACGCGTGCAGCTCCCGAGCTATACGGAAATCCTGTCATGAATTTCATGGTTGATGAAAATGATGACCTTGCGACGTATGAAGAAGCGATGATGAGCCCGGATTCCAACAAATGGTAAGAATCCATGAAATCCGAGATGGAATCCATGTATGAAAATCAAGTTTAGAACTTGGTGGACTTACCTCACGACCGAAAGGCCGTGGAGAACAAATGGATATTCAAAAGGAAAACTGATGTTGATGGTAATGTAACCGTCTATAAAGCTCGACTTGTCGCAAAGGGGTTTCGAAAAATTCAAGGAGTTTACTACGATGAGACATTCTCTCCCATAGGGATGCTAAAATCAGTTAGGGTTATGTTAGCAGTTGCTGCATATTTCGATTATGAGATATGCCAGATGGATGTCAAAACCGCGTTCTCAATGGTAATATTGAAGAAGAGTTGTATATGATACAACCAAAGGGTTTTGTCGATCCTAAGGATGCTAACAAGGTGTGCAAGCTTCAGCGATCCATCTATGGATTGAAGCAAGCATCACGAAGTTGGAATCTCCGTTTTGATGAGGTGATCAAAGAGTTTGGATTTGTCCAAACTTATGGAGAAGCTTGTATTTACAAGAAAGTGAGTGGGAGCAATGTGGCATTTCTGATACTATATGTGGATGACATATTATTGATTGGAAATGATATAGATCTTTTAAACAGTGTTAAAAGTTATCTAAACAGCAAATTTTCAATGAAGGACCTAGGTGAAGCATCATACATATTAGGCATAAAGATCTATAGAGATAGAACTAGGAGCCTAATAGGGCTATCGCAAAGTACATACCTAATAGGGCATAAAGCATCATACAAAGACTCAAAGCCCGGCTACAGTGATAGAAAGAGAGAAAATGGACAAAGTCCCCTATGCCTCAGCCATAGGCTCTATAATGTACGCCATGCTATGTACAAGACCGGGTGTGGCACATGCTATTAGTTTGACTAGTAGGTACCAATCGGATCCAGGTTCGAAACACTGGAAAGCAGTCAAGAATATCCTTAAGTACTTGCGAAGAACTAAGGATATGTTTCTTGTATACGGAGGTGAAGAAGAGCTCGTCGCTAAGTGTTATGTTGACGCTAGCTTTGACACCAATCCGGATGACTCTAAGTCTCAATCATAGATACGTATTTCTCATGAATGGTGGAACGGTTAGTTGGAGGAGCTCCAAACAACCTGTGGTGGCAGGATCAACGGCGGAGGCCGAATATGTTGCTGCTTCAGAAGCGGCTCAGGAAGCAGTTTGGATGAAGGAGTTCATATACGAACTAGGTGTGGTTGCAAACGCGTTGGACCCAATGGTGATCTATTGTGACAACAATGGTGCCATTGCCAATGCCAAAGAGCCAAGGTCTCACAAGCATTCCAAGAATATTAAGCGCCGGTTTCACTCCATCCGCGAGCATTTCAAGGATGGAGATAGAACGGTTTGTAAAGTACATACTGATCTCAATGTAGAAGATCAATTGACTAAAACTCTCCCTAGAGAAAAACATGATCTACACCAGAACTCCATGGGTGTTAGATACATCACTATGTAACTAGATTATTGTCTCTAGTGCAAGTGGGAGACTGAAGGGAATATGCCCTGAGAGGCAATAATAAAGTGTTTATTATGTGTATTCCAAGTATATGATAGATGTTTATTTTGCATTCTATAATTGTATTAATACGGAAACGTTAATACATGTGTGTTTAATAAACAAAAAGAAAGTTCCTAGTTATGCCTCTCTCATAAACTAGTTTGTTGATTAACAAGATGATCACAGTTTCCTGATCATAGACATTGGATGTTGTTAATAACGAGATCACAACATTAGTGTAATGATGTGATGAACATTCATTCGAAGTATAGCATTACGATCAAAGTCATTGAGTTTATATTGCTATAAACAACTTACGAAGTGATCCTAATCCTTAGACCATGAGTTCATGCCAATCACTAACACCGGAAGAGTTTCTTGTTGACATCAAACGTCACACCATAACTGGGTGATTATAAAGATGGCTTCAAAGATGCTAAAGTGTTATGTTGAGAATCATGGATCAAGAGTGGAATTTTTTCATCCCAATGATAGATAGATATACTCTGGGCCCTCTCAGTGATATCACATTGGTTAGCTTGCAAGCAAGTGATTTTATCACTAGAATGCTATATCACGGGAACGAGAAAAGAGTGCATGTCAGTAACGAGATCAAACTAGGTATGGAGATACCGATGATCGAATCTCGGACATGTAATATATCGTGAAACAAAGGGATTAAGATACAAGCGTAAAAGGTTCCAACGGTCACAGGAAAGTCATCGAAGAATGTGTGGGAGTCAGTATGGATCTCCAGGTCCCGCTACTGATTATTGATCGGAGAAGGGTCTCGATCATGTCCGCATTATTCGCGAACCGTAGGGTGACACACTTAAGGGACACTGACATCCAATTGGATATCGAAACAGGTTTTTGGGTGAAATTGCCGAAAGTGTTTTTGCATGTGAAATAGAATTCTAGCAAGGGGTTATATGTGAATGTTTGTCATTAAAGTAATTGACAAAATTCTGAATAAATAAAAGAGTTTTATTTAATGAGAGTTTTCATTAAATTTGGTGGAAATTTAATAGCAAGTTTGAGTGGGATATTGAGTGGAGGAAATTGAAAGCGTTTTTGTGAGTGGAGTGTCCACCCACATGAATGAAGGAGGGGAGGGGGAAGGCCCATGGCCGGCGGCCACCCCCTTGGGTGCCCCCTCCTCCTATAAAAGGCACCCCCTCTCCTCTCTCTCACTCACACCTCCTCGTGAAGGATCTCTCTCCCCCTCTAGAATTTATCCCCCATGGTCTCGGACTAGCGAGATACATGTTCCCGGTGGCTATTCGGCAAGAAAGGGTTGTGCTTCCGCTGCATCGCTGGAGCGAGGAGGCAGAGGTTGCTCAGTGTCTTGTACGTGTGTGCGAGCACGAATGCGCTGCTGCTTTGCGGTGCTAGGACTTCCTCTCGATCTTGAGATCGGCAAGAGATCGTCTATATCAACCACGAGTTTAACTCGTTAAGATTTGTCGGTCTTCAAGGGTATGTTCTCTACAGATATATATCCGCCCGTTGTTTGTATCTAGTAGATAGATCTTGGTACATAGTTCCCATCGTAGGAAATTTTTTGTTTTCTATGCTGCAAACCCTACAACGAGACGGAGAGAAGTGGGTATGGGGAGAGAGAGGAAGGAACAGCCGATCTTATCCTGGAGTCTAACGGTGGTGGCAGGAATCGCAGCGCGAGGAGGATCGACGGCCGGCGCGCAGACAGCGAGCTGCTTGCGTCGGGGAGGAAGACGACGAAGGGAGAGGGGCGAAGCGGTACGGGCCGAGGGCGGGCTGCAGATGGGTCGGGGTGGGCTCCGCGTGGGGAAGGTTGAGAGAAGGGAGAGCAGGCTGGGCTGCGGCCTGGTTCTATTTTTTTCAAAACAATACCTTTTCTAATTTCTGTTTCCTGTTTTATCTCTGTATTTTCATTTTCAAATCTATTTTGGATATTTCCGAAATACAAGAGCTTTTCAAAAATTTCAAAATACTTGAGTGCCCTTTTTAATCCATTTGGGCTACAAATATTTTGGGGGTTTTCAAAATATTTAAACCCACTTGAAGTTTTTCAAATAGAGAGGGGAGTTATTAGGGTTTAAGGTCTGTGATTAGTTCTTCCATGCATTTTAAATGATGATGCTCATGAATTCACAAACAAATCCTAATTAATATTTAATGAAACTAGGGTTGTTACAATTCTACCCCCCTTAAAAGAATCTCATCCCGAGATTCGTAGGTAGGAAGACAGAAGGAACAGGGTTACACTAAACTTCGACGATCTTCTCGAAAAGGTTGATCCATACCACCATGACGAATGGGCGAAGCGCTTCGTAATCTTCGAGGTGGATGCTCACACTAAGGAAGAGAGGGAATGACACAGAACCTTAAACTGAGTATCTCATGGTCAACTCATGGATAGATGTTTCACAAACATCTCTAAAGCCAACGAACATGAAACACGTTAAGGTAACGGAGGAAACACGAGGAGAAGGTTTAAAGGTGATAGATAACTGATCTTCATAAGGATTGATACCATGGAGCTTGCAGAAGAATTTAACTTCTGAAGGAAGGAGACTTCCAACAGATGGAACAGGACCACAGACTTCGAGAAGTGAACCTCTACTAAACAACTTAGGTAGAGATTTCACAGGCTAAAGAAATAGATACCAACAAAACCAAGTTGTTGAACTATTTTTGACATAGAAGGGTCACTCTTTCGTTCAATAGAAGTCCAATACAGAAAGGTGTTTTGGTGGAGAGGACTCGTAAGAGCCACAAGGAACATGTAACAAAATAAACTATTGATTACCAAAATCATAGTCGCTCTTCAAACACGTGTAGATAGAGAGGAGGGAACTCTTTAGTCATCCAGGTTTATCAAAGTCCTTGCCAAAGATCATGGTATCACTTTGTACCACCAATATGAATAGTTTAAAAGATTCCTGATAACACGAGAAGAAAGAAACTCCATTCTCAGGCTCCAAGTACTTGGCATAACAAGACGCTTGCCATCATAAAAGGGTCTGGAGGATTGACCGAGAGACATTTTAGCAACTCTATTTGAAATGTTCTCCTTGATATTTGAACACCGATAGCAGGATAATGGCAGGCCTTTAACCAGTTATCAAGTAAAGGTCAGACTTCAGATGCAAAGGAAGCCATAAGAACAACTTATATATTAAGTTATAGAAGAAGCCTCATGAGGAGTGGTTGTTACAGCTGATTCAAGATAATGCGACAATAGGTCTTCCGGCTAATTGTGACAACCACTACATCAATCTTGCCAGAGTTACAATAGACCTACGTCATAACCTTGAGGAACACCAACCATCATATCTGCTTGAGATTCAGATTTGGTTAGGTGGAGAGACACTTCAGACTCAGCATATCCAAATAGAAAGGGTACAACATTTACCAGAGGTAAATTCACTAGATTCTCAAGACATGGACTTCAATGTCAAGCTCCAAAGGATGAGCTAGATTGCAGAACCCATGTGATAGCAAATTATTAGACGTCAATTGCACCTACATGAGTTGTTTGCAATGAAACACAATTTGAATCCTTGTTAGGAAACATTTAGGAGGATATAGAAGTTTTGTTGGACTTGTTATCTTCCATGACGAATCAATCAGTGGCTTGGTGTGCCTGGAGGATCTTCTCAAGATGTGAAGGTATCAACCTTCCATGTCAATAATTCTTCGCACATACTTGACCGACTTGGAATGATTCCCGAGGAAGCAAAGATAACTCTACTCTAATCCACGACGACATCTTTCAACATTTGCACGTGAACAGGAGAAGGTTACTTCTAACATCCAGAACACATACTTCGAGATGACTCTAATATGGTTCTCAAAAGTTTTCCAACATTAATGCCAAATGTTTCATATGAATCTGTTATAACATGGAGAGGATAAGGATGTCATTAATGGGCTCAATAACAAACTTATCTATACACTCCAAGAAGACAGACTCACATGTTGTATGAACACGGCATAGACATTGGTCAGACCATAGGACATGAAGATGTACCTAGATGAAACATCACAAGTAGATACACCATCAAGATTATCCTTGGAACTGAGTTTGATTTGACGATAACCCAAATCAAATCAAAGGCGGTAATGTTAACATATCCATAAAGGACTTATTATCCTGCTTCAATACGAACAAAACTAGACATCCCTTTTAAAGAGGAGCAGAGTTGGATAGCACTTCCGTCTTAGAACTCTCCAAGTTGTTGTTTAATCTCAACCAACTAGTTCAGGGGTATCTAGTACGGATACTTGGAGAAAGGAGCAGCTCAGAGAACTTGCTTGCTCAAGAACTTGACAGCGCGGTCATGTGGCAACATGGAGATACTTCTAGTAGACATCTAGAATATCACGGACCACTGATATGTCACTTAGCTCAAGAGGGAAACTTGCTTGGTAAGGCAAGAAGGCATAGTCTCAGAGTTTCGGCACAAGCCTCACTCTTCGACCGAAGAGGGTGTTCTAGGATAGCGGACTTGATAGCACAGTCAAACTTCGCATAGTGATAGGGTTAACCTAATCACGCTAAGAATGATACAAATGTCCTTGGAGTTCAAAGAAATATAAATTGCTAGGAATCTCGAATGGCCACATCATTACGCATACACAACATTCCTGAGCACGAAAGCTGGAGGAAGGGTGGGTAATTATGTGTAAAAGCATCACTTCATTAAGAGGGTCATGAGACTCAGCACGACCTCTTAGTATTGAAAGGATGTGATACTTTAAGGTAGAATAGAGCATAAGCTAATCAACACTTTTGATCTGCGGATTACAACACTTTGACCTGGTCTTAGAAATGACGAGCTACTGGAGTTTGTTTCTCCCGACATCCTGAACTGGTTTTTCATGATGGACCACAAGAGTATCTTGCATCGGAAGACACCAATGCACATATACTACTTGGCTACCAACTGGTAGGCAATGGTCGGAAAGCAACAAGGAAAGGAACAAGCTCAGGATGGAATCCCGAGATGTAGATGCACAAGTCAACAATCTTCCGAAAACCAATGCAGAGAAGGGGAGGTGTGGCAGAGTCACAAGTATAGATGCGAGACTCTCGAGGAGTACCCTTATCATGATCTATTTAGTTCCATTGAAGAACATCGGCCATAACATGTGGTAGGGCAAGTCCT
Source organism: Avena sativa (assembly GCA_916181665.1). Classification (NCBI taxonomy): domain Eukaryota; kingdom Viridiplantae; phylum Streptophyta; class Magnoliopsida; order Poales; family Poaceae; genus Avena; species Avena sativa. The sequence goes on from OV702282.1 coordinate 171,484,823, forward strand.
TTATCGTCACTATTCAATAGCAACAAAGACCACAAGCTTGAAGGCTATACTAGAAGGTACTACACATCCCGGTAATGTGTGAACATTAACCACAGGGGTCAAAGGAATGGATCTTGGGTTAAAGGTTAGCTTCATGTACAAGATTCACAACACTAGAATTGAGCATAATCGGGGATCTTAGGTTCAAGTCCAAGGGTTAAAACCCAGAGAGAGGAGTAACTCTATCTTAGTAAGACAGACGGTACCACAAGGTAGTAATCACGAGGTAGCTTCTAGAAGAAGACACAACTTCTGAAGTACCCAAACAAAGTACAAAGGAGGCACACGAGGAGAAAGGATACCTCAAAGCCTGGAATAGAACATTGTGGGGCCATAAACACGATGGTGTGGACCCTTAAGGTAGAGATATCATGATGGAAAGAAATCTCTCAAAAGAATAGGATCAAAGGAAAACAAGGAACACACACAACTGACTCTAGAGAACTCAACACTAGGTCAAATGGTTGAGAACCGGCATGCCTGAAGAGGCACCTAAGTTTTGAAAGAAAGAGACGAGATAGCAAAACTTTTCCAAATCAAAACAGGACAAGATAACCCAGAGCTAGAATGAAACTGGATAAGAAGAAAAAGAAGCATACCAGAGTTTTCACACATAGTTTTTTTAATATTTTTCACAAGCACTAGACTCAACATCGACCAATAGAAAGGTTTCCTACAGTCGGTACTGCTCTGATACCAAAACCTGTGACACCCACGGGATTAAGGCTAGACAAATCCCAGACCTTCGTCTGAACATAAGCCTAACCTAATCTCGAAAGCATACAGAGGGAGAATTGATAACACAATAGTGACCCTACGACACAAAAATTATTACAGCAAGCTCATAACTGAGCGAAGAACCAGAACACTACAAGCATAGGTCACTGACCACAAACATCAAACAATAGAAGGCAAATTATGCTATTAAGTATAGCAAACTTAACAAATGTCCTAACAGGACTGAAGCATAATGATGACGTCTAATCCAAAGATCCCAGACTGCCGACTAGGAACTCCAAACTACTCGTCGATGTCGATGCAGTGAAGAACTCATCTTCTATTGTAGCACTTACTCTGCTGCAAAAGTATCAACAAAGCAAGGGTGAGTACAGGGTGTACTCCGCAAGACTTATGGCTGGTGGAGTTATTTAGCATAAAGCCAAATTTGTTTTATAAAACAGGAGGGAAAGAATCTCGACTAATCAGAATACTTTAAAAAGGGATAAGAGAGCGGTATCACTAGCTTTGATCATCTTTTGATATCCATGGAATCATCATCAGCTGAACCTATCTAGGATCACCCCCTCGTACCCATGAGGAAGCATCCTTAAGCACACATTGATTTGCCAAGTTTTACGATAAAGTTAAAGTTCTCTATGATCTTAGAATCTGGTCTCCAAGTTCGCCCATAACCGTGGACACGGCTTTTCGAAAAGATTTAACCCTGCTGGGGTGTACAACTTTACCCACACGCGCCAACCGATTCTTAATGCCACTATAGATTAGCCCTCTTGCTTGGAAGGCCGCAAAGAGTGGTTGACCACGACCTTTACCTTTCTTTCATCGATACCATGAGTCACACACTAGGGAGATGCCACCGTAACGGGTCGAGTCCTAAAGTCGGTCCCTAATGATGTGAACGGGGTTCAAGATTACGGATGCCGGGCATCTCTTGTTCCCTGCCATGCTTACCTACCTGTTATGAATGCACCTCCTTCACCTCCATTCAAGAACATCGAAGATGCGTATGTCGAATGGAAAGCTCGAACTATGTGACTCATGGAATCTACTCGGCAAGTTGGTTGGTCGAGGGGGTTTCTAGGCCCCCGTGTGGTTGTACGCTCATCTTGGACCATAGGCAAGAACTCATGTCCTAGTAGTGGCAAGTATGGGACTGCAAAAACCACAACCCATCGTGGCCTCCCATACAAGCCTTAGCATGTTTAACTTTCATCTCTGATCATACCACGTCATCCTGTCAAACTAGGTTCATTCTCAGCTCTGATTCATCAACCAGATGGACCCGTGGTAACACCTAAGCATGGCTAAGCACAAACGTTTACAATAGCTCTAGCAATGCTTCACAAGCCAAACCCTAGTTCTGCTAGGAGCAGTGGATTAGGGATTATAGTCTTCAAAGGTAACATGCATAAGGTAGTAGTAATCTATCTATCGATAAAAGACTTTGGAATCGTATGCACATGGCATGAATGAAATAATTTGAAAACATAGGATTATATCATGTGTGGGGTTTCGCTTGCCTTTGCCAGTTGATACCCAGCTATAGATCCTCAGGTACATCATCTGGTCTTGTCGTTGATAACCTTCGATGGTGTTGATCTCGAACTTCAATCTCGATTTCGATATCGTATTCTACCGGAGAAGAACCAAATACCGGAAAGAAGGGGAAACAATCAACACATGGCATTGATGCAATGATCAAACAAGGATGACGATATGACAAGTCAACTTGCATTCAAATAAACCCCTAAGGAATGCTTGGTCATTTTAAACGGGGTCCGAAAGGTCCAAACCCTCGAAGAGGGGGATCCTCGGAATCACCTATGAGGGGTTACTATGTTCTTCTAATTAAACTTGCATTTGAAGTTGTTGAACAATGCATGATTATATCTCTATTGTGTAGATCTCATTTTTCTGAACATTTTGATATATTATTTGTATTTTTCTGATTTAAAATGAAATAGTTATGAATTTCTCTATTTTTAATTCATTTTAAATCATCTTTAGAATATTATAAAATAATTTACATTTTGGAATTACTTTAACAATTTTATTAAATAGAAAACATTCTAAAATATTTATTTGACTTACAGGATGGACCCACCTGTCAGGTATTTACTATTTACTGAAATGATTTACCAACAACATTTGAAATAAAAGAAAAGGGAATATTTCACCATGCTGACGTCATGCTGACATCAGCGATGGAGATGCCCTCAGGTCAATAACGGGCGCGGCGCTAGGGGCGACGCGGGGATGCGGGGCTGGGTCCATTGGAAAGAGGGCGATGTGGGCTACCAGAAACTAGAGGCGCCGCCTGCAGGAGGTCGTCAGAGCGACGACAACGACGAAGGACAACGGCAACGGTGGCAGGTGGTCGTGGAGGGGATGAACCAGAGCGAGAGGGGGCAAGGGATAGGGTCCACGAGGACCAGTATCTCACCCTGAGCACGGTAGAAGTGGCGGCGAGGCCGGGGGAGATCTAGAACGGCCGGAATCGACGATGGACGCGGAGGCCGGAGTCAGGGAAGGCGAGCTCGATGGCGATGATTCCGAGCGTCTGGGCTCGATTCCTTCGGCGTGGAGGCTCAACTCGACGAGGCGCAGCTCCCAGGAATCTCAGCTTGGGTTGGGGAGGCTCGGAACGGCGGCGAGGAGCGGTTCTGCGGCGGCTAGGGTTCGACCTTAGAGGGGATTTTGTGAGAGAGAACGAGACAGGGAGAAATGGGTATGGGGAGAGAGAGGGGAAGGAACGGCCTATCTTATCCTGACGTCCAACAGCGGCGGCAGGAATCGCAACATGAGGAGGATCGACGACCGGCGCGCAGACAACGAGCTGCTTGCGTCGGGGAGGAAGACGACGAAGGGAGAGGGGCGAAGCGGTACAGGACGAGGGAAGGCTGCAGATGGGCCGGGGTGGGCTCCGCGTTGGCTTAGGGAAAGGTTGAGAGAAGGGAGAGAAGGCTAGCCTGCGGCCTGGTTCTATTTTTTTTTAAACAAAACCTTTTCTAATTTCTATCAAAGTCATTGAGTTTATATTGCTATAACAACTTACGAAGTGATCCTAATCCTTAGACCATGAGAACATGCCAATCAATAACACCGAAAGAGTTTCTTGGTAACATCAAACGTCACACCGTAACAGGGTGATTATAAATATGGGTTCAGAACTAATAAAGTGTTATGTTGAAGCCTGTTGGCACTCGTTTTAGGCTCGTATCTAATCAAGGAAAATGGCGAGAGACACACACTCATAAAATTCCACTACAAGGAATATTAATCATCATTAAAGAGGTACCATATCAAGTCAAGTGATGATCAGGCTTAATAGCCGATTATGCTAGTGTCCAGAGAAGATTCAGAGATTGATATATGGAGGCTTCAACTATGGCTTATTTAAGATGACTTCAAATGGAAAAGTTCGGAACACGAAAGTTGTGCGTCTCGTCGAAACAATCAACTTTGCTTTTTAAATCATCTCAATCACAGTTAGTATTCGAAAGTTAGATTCAAAATACTGCCAAAGGTCAAATTGGCACGGACAGAACCGAGGTGTCGCTGGACCACAGACCTTGTGTCACCTTTGGCGTAGATGGAAGTCCAAAATTCGTCTGAAAACAGATAGACTAACGTATCTGCTTACGAACAAGATTGAGTAGTCAAGATCAACTCGGATGAAAAAGTCGTAAACATGAAAGTTGTTAAGTTTTTCGAGGCGAACAACTTTTCTTTTGGAACCATCTTCATCGGAGCAAGTATTCGACCTCTAGATTAAAATACGGCCGAATTGAGTTAAAATTCGTTCGGTCGCAATCCGAGTTTGATTAGAAAACAAGAGGAAAAGGCAATGAAGATCAGGTCATATGAAAAAGTGCAAAACATGAAAGTTATTCGTATTTTAGATCTGAACAACTTTACTTTTTATGACATTTTGATCTGAGCTCGTTTAATATCTCAAATGTGGTCTAGAAGTTACAGGCAAGTTTTTGACCGAATAGTTAGGCAAATTTCGAGTTTGCTTGTTCGAGTTGGACCCCAACTAGGGTTTGGACGTGGATCCAGCCTTCTTTCTTGCATGGAAAGTCCAGCCGCTCCTTATATACATGAGGGGTGACGGCCGATTGAAACAACACCAATCGAACAAACAAATCTACTACTTTTATGTGTTCATCTACTCTTTATCCCTCTCCCTTCTATCTTTCTTCTCGTTCTTCGTCGTTCTTCAAGATTGGAGGCTGCGAATCCACGAGCTCTAGGGGCGGTCAGGCCGACCTAGGGCAGCCCATAGCCGCCGCGCCGCCCTGACGGGGTCCCTCCCGGGCGAGCGGGGTTTCGGGTCTTAAAAGCGCCCGCCGGACTGTCTTGCGTATCGCGCTTCCGGCGAGCCTCCCTCGGCGCGTGCTGCCGCGTATCGCGCTCGGCGCCGAGGGTACATGGTGACGTGTTCGTGTGCGAACACACTTTTTGGCGACTCCGCTGGGGACTGAAGCTTCGAACGATCTCCAGCCCGTTCTTGCTTCAAAGAGCGCGTCATTAAGAGGCTGCAATTAACAACGATATCATGAATCCTCAATCTTCCTACGTAGATGCAGATTACTCTTATGTTGATGTTGCTAGATCTTTTGATATGTGTACTGTATCGGATAGCCCTAGTTTTTACTATGTGCAAAAGCCGATGCAAAATAACCTACATGCTTCAACTCATCTTAGTAACTTGCAACATGTAAATTCGAATTCTCATGCATCGGCAACCCCAGAAATTCATATGCCGATGAACAACATGACGAATTCTGTTAATCCGCATGAAACACGTGATTTTAGAAATTTCAACGGCATGCAACCAAGTGTTTCATCTTTATATTCATCGACAAATAACTTGCAATCTCTAGGTTCACCTTCAAACATGCTGATGGATAGGGAAATTGGACATGCTACAATTAGTTGTTTGCCCAATTACTCACAATCATCATATGCTACACCTTATGTTAGTAATGTTTCAGCACCATATGCAACTAGTGATATTCATAGTTCGGCTCCACATATTTATAATGGTTATAGCCGAATAAGCGGAAAATCAGTAGGAGCTAATGTGTCTTTATCTAGTACTGTAGCGTATGATATGTCCCTCACACAATTGCAAAGTTTCGGTGACACCTCATTGCCGAAAGATACAAAAAGTATTGGGGTGCATTATTATGCAGGAACAAATGACTGGAAGGAAAAACTTGCAGCTGAGTTCAAAAAGCTCAATTATCTTCACCGAGAACTAGAAGAGAGGCCCCATGATCTTGCTACAATACAATCTTATGAGGTATACAACAAGAAGCGTGAAGAGGAGCGCAAAGCAAACAATATCAGGTTTTCCACTTCTCAATTGCTAAGTTTCGGCAACACTACATTGCTGAAAGAAACTAAAAGCATTGGGGGGCAATCATGTGTTACTGAGGTTAACGCCGATAAGGTCATTACGTTTAATGATTTATCGGAGGAACATCTCCAGTTATTTGAGACACTCAAGAAGAAGCGTGATGAGAAGTTTGAAGCACTTGAAAAGAAGCTGAAAGAGGATCATGAAGCATATAAGAAAAAACTTGAAGAGGAAGAACTGCAGCAGTTTCTTGCAAGTCTTGGAAAGGACCATCAAGACAATAATACTCAAGTTGAAGGAATCAACTCATCTCATCCATGCAGCAATCAAGTTGAAACCTCTGCTACATTGAGACAAAAAGAAGAAGCTTTGCTCTCTAGTGAAATTCATGAAGAAAACATCAATGGTTCAACTAGGATGGTTGATTCGGTTATTGAAAAAGACGAATCAGAAAATACATATGTTGAATCTATCGAATCATAAGAAGCAAGCTTCATTGATCAAGAGCATGACAAGATTAGCAAAACTGCTATGCTTGATTTTTCTAGATGTAAGGAAGCTTACGTGTTGCCCTATGAGTGTTGTGCCAAAGAAATTTGTGAACATCAACAACAACAAGATATAGCCGAACAATGTTCGGTTGATGAAGAGCATCAAAGTGAAGAGGCACAAAATCCAGAAAACAAAGAGGACGAGGCGTTGGAGAATTATCTAGAGGCCGAGCAAGATATTGTTCAGGACATCCGGCCATCATACGCTTCCAACGTCTCCAAAGAGGTACATTTAGCAAATAATTTACTTATATTCCGATTTGGTCAAGACTTTAATATTGATACATCTCTTAGCAAAATTCTCATGAGCTATGAAAGATCAATCAAGAGAGGTAATTTATTTGTTAGAAATATAATTTTCACAAGACTTATCGGTCAACATGCTATACCCTTTACAGAGACCGATAGTAACAAATTATCACATTATAAGTTATCCCTAGTGTTTTATATGCATTTTATATTTACATGGGTAGCTTTGTTTATTTCATACTTGGCTAACATTTGGTCTCAAGTGAGACATATGTGTTTTAACTATTTTGGTTTCAGAAATTTAAAGCCAAGGTTATTGTCTCTGGAAAAAGCCGATGCTAGTGTAACTTTATATTCGAATACATCGGAAGATAAGCACAGAAAACAATGCATAACCGAATTAGATGATGTGAAATATGAATAATGCGGTTGCTCAATTCCAAAGCCGTTCTTGCAACAATATCGGTTAGAAGATAAAAGGTGTACCCACAGTTTGAGTATGTGTGATCATATCTTTGATATGGTATTGAAAATCGATTATGTTAGAATTATTGATCACAATACTGAGCCATTATTACAAGGACGAATGTATTGCAAGTTGCATGATTCGTTCGATCATAGTATAGAGAGTTGCACCACGTTTCATCAAATAGTACAATCGTCTATTAATAAAGGACGATTGAAATTTGTTGAAACACAAATTGATGAGGAATCTATTTTGATTGGTCTTGATGGCCAAACGACATTGCATCGGCTGCCTATAGCCGTTTCATACGATGAGGATCAGGTACACACCGAGGATGATGGGATCAAGCTTTCAAGCAAAGATATTATTGAAGAGCATGTTGAAAATGTTCTTGAAGGCGAGAGTTCCATTGAAGCTACAATGAAGACATCAAGCACTGGGGGGAAACAACAAAATTCGAAGATCGATGCGTACAAAGCTCAAAAAGACAAAGGCCGCAATAAGAGCAATGGTAGCAAACCAAAAGTCACTTTCGCACAGATGCTGGAAAAATATAAAAAAGAGAGTGAAGCAAAAAGTTCTTATCGGCCAAGTAGTGCAAAATCATCAAGATCACCCCCAAGGCAAAGTTCTAAAGACAGGGATTGGCGAAAGGAGAAGTTCAATGCAACAAATTCGTCTCCTCCTTTTGGGCCACCAATGCCAATGTCATGGATACCTCCATATGCTAATTTTTATTCATATCCATCATGGGAAAGGTATGATTCATGGGCACGTTATCCATCTAATTATAGATCATCTCACCCAAATTATGCAGCTCCTAGAAGGTCAATTGATCACCAGTCACATGTCAAAGACCGTTTTAATAGAAAAGAATCGATCCGGAGTTCATGGGTAAAGAAGGAGGTGGTCAAGCAAGTATACCGAATCAAAAAAGATGGACGCAAGTGTGTTGTTTCAGACTCGACTCCAAATAATGAAAAGCCATCGGAATTGACATTGGCTACTAAGGGAAAGGAAGTGAAGCGAGTAACTTTCAATGTCCCAATCGTTGAGTCCAAACAATCCAAGTCGAAAGTGCCCAAGATTAATAAAGTCATGCCATTGTGTGAAAGAAAACCAGAGCCGAGATGCCCACTCGGCTTATCACATTGGCAGGAGAGGAAGCTATATAGGCTTAGAGCCGGGGAGCTGAAGAAAAGAAACATGGCATGGGTTCTCAAAGTAAACCCTCAAGGCAAGGAAGATGTGCGAAATCTTATCATAAGAAGGGCAGCAAAAGCAAAGAGCAAAAAGAATAAAGCCAACAAGTGATCGTGCCAAAGAATTCAGTATCACTATCAAAAACTTTGGCGAGCACATCATCCATATTATTCTACTTCTCCTTTAATTCCTATGCCATGGAATTCATCCCCAGGTATGATTGGTTACCCACCATGGTTCTATTTTGATCCTTGGTTGCATCATAATTTTATACATCATGAAAGGGTATTACCAAATCATTATTCATTTGATTAGTTGCAATTTTTTGCTAATCCAAGAGGCCGAACACTTGAAGTACATAATCAGATTTGTTCTTTTGTTTACTTCGGCTTTACATACTTTGGTGGATGGGTTATACATGTCCATTGGGGCACATATATATGGCCAGTATTTATTATATTGCCCTTAGATCATTATCCAGTTATGGCCGATGTGGTGTTCTAACATCGTCCTTAGTGTTACTGAGACTGAGACAGGGTATGCATTCATTAGCAACTATGCTTATGATTATGTGTTCATAATTTGGCTTATAAACCTTTAAAATATATAAAAGGACAAATTGTCTTAAATTTCATTATTGGCGTAGATGTTGAGCATGATATTGATATTGATCTTGTCTCTATAGTACCATGGGAATTACATTTTGACTCTTCAATTTTAAAAGCAATAGTCAATGCATTGGTATTGTTTATTTATCTCCTTATGGTACTGTTCTATGAAGTCTCATCCTGATTAGAATATCTTGCACAAAAAGTCATGCTGAATTTGCAGTTTTGATATTCGTTCTAGAACTTTTTATTGCTATAGGTGCTACAAATATTGAGGCTTCTAGTGATTCGTTGTGAGTAGTGCAACAATGTCCATCATTTACCAAGGTTTCGACGAATCACTTGTTATTTATCTTGATACATGTCTAGATGTGAATTTCATCTTGGATTGATTTATCATTGCTCATATATCTAGACATGAAAACTGAAGTGCAAATGAGTTGGCTCAACTAAACATTCGGCTATCATATTATTCATAATATATTCCATATTCCACAAGAGCCGATGCTTTGTTTTGCCAACATAGATAAGGCCAGATTGGACACCACAATTTTGGCCGCTAATGAAAAATCTAGTGCAGGTGAAGGAGAACAGCAAAGGAAATCCAATGTCTATTACATGAAATCTGAACTAAAGGGTGAACATGACAGTTCATGTGTTCAAATACTCTTTAAGGTAATGATCTTTATTTCCTAACGGTTGGTGATATTCTTCTCGAGCACTTGGATGAAGACCAGGCGAGGATCATTGTGGGAGTTGTTCAAAGATAATTGTGATATTCAAGATGAAGTGGTTGTTCTCAATGCTAATCAGTTGAAGATATTATACCCAAGTGGCAACAAATCTAGACAGAAAATGGCCGATATGGAGTTATCATCATAATACAACCAGTGGCCGATGGAGTGTTGACATCGTCCTTAGACTAAAAGTGAAGCAAGTTATTTTCCGACACACAAGCTCTGCCAGAAAACAGGGGGCATGTGTTGGCACTCGTTTTAGGCTCGTAGCTAATCAAGGAAAATGGCGAGAGACACACACTCATAAAAGTCCACTACAAGGAATATTAATCATCATTAAAGAGGTACCATATCAAGTCAAGCGATGATCAGGCTTAATAGCCGATTATGCTAGTGTCCAGAGAAGATTCAGAGATTGATATATGGAGGCTTCAACTATGGATTATTCAAGATGACTTCAAATAGAAAAGTTCAGAACACGAAAGTTGTGCGTCTCGTCGAAACAATCAACTTTGCTTTTTAAATCATCTCAATCTAAGTTAGTATTCGAAAGTTAGAGTCAAAATATTGCCAAAGGTCAAATTGACACGGACAGAACCGAGGGGTCGCTGGACCACAGACCTTGTGTCACCTTTGGCGTGGATGGAAGTCCAAAATTCGTCTGAAAACAGCTAGACTAACGTATCTGCTTAAGAACAAGATTGAGTGGTCAAGATCAACTCGGATAAAAAAGTCGTAAACATGAAAGTTGTTCAGTTTTTCGAGGCGAACAACTTTGCTTTTGGAACCATCTTCATCCGAGCAAGTATACGACCTCCATATTAAAAACACGGTCGAATTGAGTTAAAATTCGTTCGGTCGCAATCCGAGTTTGATACGAAAACAAGAGGAAAAGGCAATGAAGATCAGGTAATATGAAAAAGTGCAAAACATGAAAGTTCTTCGTATTTTCTAGCTGAACAACTTTACTTTTTATGACATTTTAGTCTGAGCTCGTTTACTGTCTCAAAAGTGGTCCAGAAGTTACAGGCAAGTTTTTGACCGAACAGTTACGCAAATTTCGAGTTTGCTTGTTCGAGTTGGAACCCAACTAGGGTTTGGACGTGGATCCAGCCTTCTTTCTTGCACGGAAAGTCCAGCCGCTCCTTATATACACGAGGGGTGACGGCCGATTGAAACAACACCAATCGAACAAACAAATCTACTACTTTTCTGTGTTCATCTACTCTTTATCCCTCTCCCTTGTATCTTTCTTCTCGTTCTTCGTCGTTCTTCAAGATTGGAGGCTGCGAATCCACGAGGCTCTAGGGGCGGTCAGGCTGACCTAGGGCAGCCCATAGCCGCCGCGCCGCCCTGACGGGGTCCCTCCCGGGCGAGCGGGGTTTCGGGTCTTAAAAGCGCCCGCCGGACTGTCTTGCGTATCGCGCTTCCGGCGAGCCTCCCTCGGCGCGTGCTGCCGCGTATCGCGCTCGGACCGAGGGTACACGGTGACGTGTTCGTGTGCGAACAAAGCCCATGGATCGAGAGTGGAATTTGTTCATGCCGATGACTGATAGATATACTCCGGGCCCTCTCGGTGATATCACATTGGTTAGCTTACAAGCAAGTGATTTGATCACTAGAATGTTATATCATGGGAACGAGAAAAGAGTGCATGTCAGTAACGAGATCAAACTAGGTATGGAGATACCGATGATCGAATCTTGGACATGTAATATATCGCGAAACAAAGGGATTAAGATACTAGAGTAAAACGTTCCGACGATCACAAGAAAGTCATCGTTGAATGTGTGGAAGTCAGTATGGGACTCCACATCCCGCTTCTGATTATTGATCCGAAAGGGTCTCGATCATGTCCGCATTATTCACGAACCGTAGGTTGACACACTTAAGATACACCTACATCCAATTGGAGCAAAAGTTTCATGCCGGAAAGAATAACAAGCGCAGGAATTTATTTCACTAGATACCGAAACAGGTTTTCGGGTGAAATTACAGAAAGTGTTTTTGCATGTGAAATAGAATTATAGCAAAGGGTTATATGTGAATGTTTGTCATTAAAGTAATTTACAAAATTCTGAATAAATAAAAAGAGTTTTATTTAATGAGAGTTTGCATTAAATTTGGTGGAAATTTAATTGCAAGTTTGAGTGGGATTTTGAGTGGAGGGAAATGAAGAGGTTTTTGTGAGTGGAGTGTCCACTCACATGAATGAAGGAGGGGAGGGGGAATCCCACATGGCCGGCGGCCACCCCCTTGGGTGCCCCCCTCCTCCTATAAAAGGCACCCCTCTCCCTCTCTCTCAGACACACACCTCCTCGTGAAGGATCTCTCTCCCCCTCTAGAATTTATCCCCCATGGTCTCGGACTAGAGAGATACATGTTCCCGGTGGCTATTCGGCAAGAAAGAGTTGTGCTTCCGCTGCATCGCTGGAGCGAGGAGGCGGAGGTTGCTCGGTGCCTCGGACGTGTGTGCGGGCACGGATGCGCTGCTGATTTGCGGCGCTAGGACTTCCTCTCGATCTTGAGATCGGCAAGAGATCGTCTACATCAACCACGCGTTTAACTCATTAAGCTTTGTCGGTCTTCAAGGGTATGTTCTCTACGGATATACATCCGCCCGTTGTTTGTATCTAGTAGATAGATCTTGGTACATAGTTGTTCCCATCGTAGGAAATTTTTTATTTTCTATGCTGTGAACCCTACAGTGGTATCAGAGTCGGATCTATGCGTAGATGCTTTACACAGGTAGTACACATATGAGTATGTGGGCGATGATGATCATGTTGTTTCTCCTTAGTTGTAATTTTGGATATTGGTGGCATAGTGGGATGAAGCGTCCCGGACAAACTTTACATGTCCTCGCACATGAGACATGTTCCACGCTTGACATGCAACTAGTTTGCATAAGTGGCTAGCGGGTGTCTATCTCTCCTACTATAGCCAATATCTATTTTGCAACGAGTTGTCAACAATTTGGTTATCCTCGTTGTGGTTCAATGTTCGTAGGTATGAACGGTTCTATCTTCGAAAGCCCTAAGCCACGTAAAAGTTGCAATGGATAAATTAGAGGCGTCTAGTTTAGATTGTTGCTGGGCTAGTGTTATGATATGGTGATGTTGTAAGTAAAAGTATGAGATGATACTCTTACAACACACATAACATGTAAGTTCCATAGACCTTGGCCTTACACATAAAGGTATGATAGTGATCATACCACGATGCACATGATAGAGATCATATGCGGGAACCATATCATTCCACTAATAAACATGTGATGTTTGTGTAAGACCCCACCTTTATAAAGGTAAAGGTCCCTGTGATTGCAATGCTAGTCCCTGGATCAATTGCTAGCATCCACGGTTTAAGATGAAGTACACAGAAACAAAGGTCATTATTCCATCATCATTCCAGAGATAACATAGTCTTTTACAACTCCATAGCCATAGGCTAGTACAAGAGTTTAACTTAACAATATAAATAAAAGTCTTCATCTTCATGTGCCACAGGAAAGCATGTTGAGTGTAGACTCATAACCCTAATCCTCATGAGAGTAACCTGCAACATCATAAGTTACAGCCACAGTGGGTCAATACATTGGAATAGTATTGGCAAGTGATACCTTAGTAGAATAATAGTATCTAGCTTATACATGAATTTGGCTAAGTGTAGTTAGGCTTGCTTTGCTCAAAATAGGTTTTACCTATCAAGGAACCACCAATAGACATTGGTGTACCTTCACCCTTGTTCACCCACAATTTTTTTAACTTAGAAAATTGGGATGAGGAGATTCTTGATAGCTTCCATGTCTTGATGCTCAAATTGTCCATTTCCGGGGACACGACTAAGTACTTAGATTCTTCCTTCTGCAGAGGTGGTGCACTTTCCCCCAATACTTGATTTTCACCAAGACATGACCTTTTAGAAGCCTTCCCTTAGACTAAAATGGACGCACTCCAAACCTATCACCCTCTACCACCAACTGTCCATTTGGCTAAGTTATTGCAACCTATATGATCCAGGCAGAGCCCATAATGCCATGTGGCTGCACTAAAAGCTTCTTAACATATGGCATCTCAAATCCCTTTGTTCCTGGGTGGCATTCCACAAGTGAGATACACAGGTTGGACCATGGGACAATGGTCCCTGGTAACCACTCAACCAAAATCCATCCATGCAATTACCATTCCACCCAGGTGTTTCATTCACTTAGTTGTTTTATTAAGCAAAAACACAAGTCAAAGACTTAGCAATATTTTCCATAGCATGTGTATATAAACCACCCTTGGTTGCTACTAGCTAGGCTAAGCATGGTAATAGCAAGTATCTTAACTTAGATAAAATTCTAACAATTCTACAACTACTAGGATTTCCCAAGCATAGCATATAGATACTTAGCAAAAATTAACATGCAAGCCCTATACAAAATATCACTAATACATAGTAAAAATATTGGGATAAAAATATGAAGCACCACTTGCCTTGGCAGTTGGGGGAGTAACAACAATCCTCATAGTCACAATCACCACTAGCACCAAAATCTACACATAAAATGATAGCACCAAATTCATATTTCAAATAATCAAACAAAATATATGAATGCATGCAAATGCCATGTGATGATTTTTTTAAACTAAACAAGACAAGTAAAATATTACTGAGTAACAAACTAAACATTTATACACCAAATAAACTTAATTTGGCCTTTAAACATTTTTCAAATAATTTTTATACACAAAATAGGCCTACAAATGTCTCTGCATAAAATTCTATTTTAACAGAGGCAAAATACAAAAATAAGCCCACAGATGTGTAGGATTTATTTTTGTGATTCCATTGATATAAATTTTTTAAATTTTGGACGTGTAGATTTAAAGTTATGAATTTTACAAAATCTATCAACTAATAGAAATGTTTCTGGTTTTTATAACACAGACTAGGCCACGTGGCTATATCCTATTGGCCCGTACCGATTCATTTGGATCGAGCAACACTGACCGTCAGATCTAACTAACAACTCATGGCATAGATCAGGCGTACCGGTTCGTTTAAGTGAATCTATATATGCCCTGCGATCCAGATCTAACGGTTGATGATCAAACGACCATTGCCTGGCGGTGTTGGCGCGACGGCGAGCGGCGGAGGCGCTCTGTCTATGGCGTTACGGACGCTACAGGAAGCGAGGGAGAGGGGGACGTTGCTCACCAAGGTCTCGACGACGTGCTGATGCTCGAGGTGGTCTTTGCAGGGACAGGGGCGCACGAGGTTGGCGTAGATTGCTCGCCGGAGTTCCTTCTGGCGACGGGCGCTTCTGTTCGTTGTCGTTGGTGAGGGTACAGGTCATGCCAAGGCAAGAGAAATAGTGTGTCAGATGCGCAAGACGATGCTGGTCACACGAGTGTCAACAAGGGGGAGAGGGGCGGTCAGAAATTACCACGGGAGGTCGTCGGAGTTGAAGCCGAAGACGGTGGCGCTTAGTCGATTATGTTTCCAACGCTCTGGGGTACGCGCGGGCGCGCTAGTGATACTGGGAGGTGCGCAAGGCGAAGTGGAGTGTGCTCGTGTGAACCAGGAGCAGAGGGGTGGTCGGAGTTACCCGGAATCGGCGCTGCGGCTCGTCAGAGCAGTGAGGTCGCGGCGAGAAATCCTCGCAGCCTGGGGGCGCTCAGGGCTTGGGGTTTGGGGGAAATGGAGAGGGGGAAGTGGGGGTTTAAGCAGCGAGGCTGAGCAGGGCAATTACGCCGGAAATCAAGCGTAATCAAACGAATTGATTCGGGGAGGAAACTACAGAGAGGGCGCGGGTCCTCCGGCGCGAGATAGACGACGAGGTTGACGTGGCAGTGGGGCCTGCCCGTCAGTGAGGGGGTGTGTGCGGGCGGGGTGAGAAACATAGAGGAGAGGGGGAGGTTCCCGGGTGGGCTCGTGGGCTGTTTTCGGTGCTGGGCCTGATTGGTAGCGAGGGTTTTTATTTTTTTCATTTTGCTTTTCCTTTTTCTATTTGGATTTTCAGGAATCATTTTCAAACTAAATTCAAATGGGTTTGTTTTTAAATAACCTCTGGATTTTTGTAGTGTAATTCTTGTACTTATTTGTATATAAAACCCTACTGTTTAATCTAATGCACTTAACACTTTGAAAAATAAAATAAAACCAAGCCTTATTTGAATATAGATAAAAAGGCATAGAATGGTTTTATTTTGGAATTTTGTTTTGAAATTTTTTGTGTAAGTTTTGCTTTCAAGTCTAAAACATGTATATTCAATCCCAAGCATTATATTATTTGGGAAGTAAGGATAAAATCATTGCCTTCTTGCATAAGGTAATAGGCCACAAATTGTTTTCTGTTTTGAAATCTTTATTTGAAAATGACCCAAATGCTTATGAATGCATGAATGATATGCAAACTTTATAAATAATAATTTTTGGGATGTTATAAATCTAACCCCCTTAAGGTGAATCTCGCCCGATTCAGATTGGCTAGCAAATAGGTGAGGGTGGTCTTTTCGAAGATCATCTTCTCTTTCCCATGTTGCTTCTTCCTCGGAATGATGGTTCCACTGAACTTTGCAGAATTTGATAGTCTTAGTCCGAGTAACTCCTTCTGCAGTCTCAAGAATCTTGATAGGTTTCTCCTCATAGGTAAGATCACTTTCCAATTGGACCTCCTCCAAAGGTATAGTATCCTTCAAAGAAGTCTCTTCCATCTCTGGATGGTATTTCTTTAGCTGACTTACATGAAATACATTGTGAACGGCAGACAATGATTCAGGCAATTCAATCTCATATGCCACTTCTCCTTTACGGCTCAGAATCTTGAATGTTCCAACATATCTTGGGGCCAATTTTCCTTTGACTCCAAATCTCTTCACTCCACGAAGTGGTGATACTCTAAGATAGGCTCTATCACCCACCTCATAAGTGACTTCCCTACGCTTGGGATCTGCGCAGTTTTTTTGTCGGGACTGTGCTATCTGTCCTTTACCAACTTGACTTTCTCTTCAGCTTCCTTGATTAGTTTTGGCCCGAACAAGTTTCTTTCTCCAACACCATTACATGCAATGGTGTAGTACACTTTCTCCCATAGAGAAATTCAAATGGTGCCATCTCAATACTGGCTTGATAGCTGTTGTTGTAAGAGAATTCTGCATAAGGCAGACTTTCATCCCAACTAGCACCATAATCTTAGGCACATGCCCTCAACATATCCTCTAGAATCTCGTTGGTCCTTTTTGTCTGTCCATCAGTCTGGGGATGAAAAGCAGTGCTGAATTCCAATCTCGTTCCAAATGACTCATGCAGTTGCCTCCAAAAATGGGAAGTGAATTAAGTTCCCCTATCAGACACAATACTATTGGGTACTCCATGCAGACACACAATCCTGTTCATATAGATCTTGGCTAACTTAGCACTTGTATAGGTTGTTTTCACGGGTATGAAATGAGCCACTTTAGTTAGGCGATCTACTACGACCCAAATGGAATCATATCCCGATCTAGTTCTTGGCAGTCCGGTGATGAAATCCATGCCAATCTTGTCCCAATTCCAATCAGGAATAGGTAGTGGTTGCAACAATCCTGCTGGCTTCCGATGTTCCGCTTTCACTCTACTACATACATCACACAAAGCAATATGTTCAGCGATGTCCTTCTTGAGATTATTCCACCAAAATCTTTCCTTCACATCCATGTACATTTTGGTGTTACCCGGATGAATGGAATATGGTGAGTTGTGTGCTTCCTGTAAAATCAGTTTCCGAAGCTCCGGATCTTGCGGAATGCAGATACGTTTTCCATACCATAAGGTACCCTATTCGTATTCATGGAATCCTTTGGCTTTTCCCTTGCCAATCTTTTCCTTAATCTCTTCAATTTCCTTGTCCATCTTTTGGGCTTCCTTGATTTTGTCCAACAAGGTGGGTTGAACATCCAATGACATGAGATGTCCTTCAGGCACAATCTCCAATCTGAGATCTTTGAATTGGGCACATAGATCATCTGGCAACTCTCCTTTAGTAAGGCCATTCACATAAACCTTACGGCTTAATGCATCTGCTACAACATTTGCTTTACCGGGGTCGTATTCCAAACTCAAGTCATAGTCCTTGATGAGTTCTAGCCATCTTCTTTGTCTCATGTTGATTTCTTTCTGAGTGAAGATATACTTCAAACTTTTGTGATCTGTGAACACTTCACAACGCTTTCCCAAAAGATAATGTCTCCATGTTTTGAGTGCATGGACAATAGAGGCTAACTCCAAATCATGAGTAGGATAATTCACTTCATGAGTTTTGAGTTGTCTCGAGGCATATGCCACAACTTTCCCTTCTTGCATCAGAACTGCACCTAATCCTTGGTTAGATGCATCATAATACACTTGAAAATCTTTCTCCAAGTCTAGCAGACATAAGACTGGTACTGTCACTAGTCTCTTCTTCAACTCTTGAAAACTGAGTTCACATCCTTCAGTCCAATCAAATTTCTTGTCTTTCTTAAGTAACTCCGTCATTGGCTTAGCTACCTTTGAGAAATTCTCAATGAACCTTCTATAATATCCTGCCAAGCCAAGAAAACTACGAACTTCTTTCACTGACTTAGGAGATTCCCACTCAGTTACAGCTGACACTTTTGCGGGATCAACTGCTACACCATTTCATCACACAATGTGTCCAAGAAACCCAACCTCATTCAGCCAGAATTCACACTTACTGAATTTGGCATACATTTTATGCTCTCTAAGATTCTCAAGTATCAATCTCAAATGTCCTTCATGCTCTTCATTGCTCTTGGAATAGATCAAAATGTCATCGATGAAAACGACAACGAATTTGTCAAGAAATTCCATGAACACCTTGTTCATCATATTCATGAAGTAGGCTGGTGCATTTGTCAAACCAAATGGCATCATGGTGTACTCATACAATCCATACCTAGTGGTGAAAGCAGTCTTATGTATGTCTTGTTCCCTTATCTTTAGCTGAAAATAGCCTGATCAAAGATCAATCTTTGAGAACACACGGGCTCCTTCTAACTGATCAAACAAGTCATTGATTCTGGGCAAAGGATATTTTTTCTTGATAGTCACCTCATTGAGTGAACGATAATCTATGCATAACCTTTGACTTCTATCTTTATTTTCCACAAACAAAACTGGTGCTCCCCAAGATGAAGAACTTGGTTGAATAAATCCTTTCTGCAACTATTCTCCAAGTTGTTTCTTGAATTCCTTCAACTCATCAACTGACATCTTATAAGGTCTCTTTGCTATTGGTCCGGATCCTGGCAGCAAGTCAATCAGGAACTCCACATCTCTATCTGGTGGCATTCCCGGCAATTCCTCCGGAAACACATCCAAATATCCTCTCACAATTAGCACACTGTCTATGCTAACCCCCTTAAGAAAATTTAGCTTACTCCCTTTTGATTCAAAGTTAGACCTGAATCTAATCCGTTTCTTATCCGGGGTTGTGAGTGCGACAGTATGGTTGGCACAATCTAGTACTCCTTCATACTTGGTCATCCAATCCATTCCCAAAATAACATCCAATCCTTGGGAATCTAGGATTATCAGACTAACTGGAAACTTATGCTTTCCAAATTCTATTACTAGATCATGACATCCAAGGCTTACTATCATATCTCCACCGGGAGAACTTACTTTTATAGGACACCCAATATTTTTAGTTGGAAATCCATTTCTATCAACAAATGCTCTTGATATGAATGAATGTGATGCACCAGTATCAAAAAGAACAAGTGCTGTAATAGAATTGAGTTTGAACTTACTAGCCACAGCATCAGATTCCTCATATATCTCTTCCCCATTGATGTGGTTCACTTGTCCCTTCTGAAAAGGGTTGGGCTTGGTGGTTCCTTCAACCTTCTTCTCTAGGCACTAATTTGCATAGTGTCCCATCTTATTACATTTTAAAACTCAACCTGACTGATATCCCTCTTTGCAGGCTGACTTCCACTACCATTTCCACCTCCACTGTGGTGGCTCTTGTGTCCACTCTTGTGGTTCTTATACTTATCATTATCATGACTGCGGTGATGCTTGTTGTCATGATGGCGGTTGTGGCTGTGGTGGTTGTTGTACTTTCCATGTTTGTGGGATCCAGAACTCCCACTATCATCATGATGGGAACTCTTTTGAGACGATCCCGAGTTGTGCTTATCAAAGCTGTGCTTCCTTTTCCTGCTCTCAACTTGTTTCATCTTGTTCTCCAAGATGGTAGCCTTTTCACAAAGTGATTGGTAGGTTGGGACATAGGCAACAGACAGCTGCAGATTCAGTTCATCATTCAGTCCTTCGAGGAATTTCTCCTTCCTCTTAGCATCAGTATCAACTTCATCCGATGCATAACGCGCCAAATTCTTGAATTCCTCAATATACTCAGCCACGCTGCGGTGACGCTGTTTCAGGTTGTGGAACTCCTTCTTCTTCAAATTCATCACTCCGGATGAGATGTGAGCTGTACGGAATCCATCCTCAAAGATAGCCCAAGTCACATCCTCAATGGGAGTGGTGATCTGAAAGTTGTCCCACCAGGTTGCTGCTGGCCCTTCCAGCAGATGTGCTGCAAACCTGACCTTCTCTTCGTCGGTGCAGCCGACAGTCACTAAGTCCGTGTTCACTGAATGTAACCAGTCATTGGCTACCATTGGATCAGTGGTTCCCGAGAACTTTCCAGGCCTCATTCTTAGAAATCTGGTGAGCATGTCAAATCCTGGCGGATATTCTGGTTGTTGTTGTTGTTGTTGTTGTTGTTCTTATTGTTGTTGTTATTCTGATTCTGGTTCTGCATGAAGGTTGTCATCATCTGCATCATTTGAGCTTGTGTTGTCATCAACTGTTGCATCTCGAGAGTGACATTGTTGTTGTTTTGGTTGGGGTTGGCACGTCGAGGAGGCATCTGTGGTTTTAATAAGGATAAGAATGAGATACCCATAGATGCTTAACATGCACAATACATCACATAGATAATCACAATAACCAAGCATCAAAATAACATAGAATTTGAACGACATAAACAAAAAGTTTTGGAAAAAGCAAACACACCATAGCAAGCCATCCACATGTTGGATGGTCATTGCGACTCAATAATCAAAGTACGGTAGATGAAAGATAATCGAGTAGTCTACACTACTCCTCCGCATAAATATCCACATCAACGAGGGTAAGACCTGCATTCTCCATACCGGTCTTATACTCATCAACACTAGCAGTCAAGGCCTCAATCTTGGCCCTAAGAGCCCTCTTCTGTGAGCGAAGTCTCTCAATCACTCCCTGCTAGTTCTCTAGCTCGAAGTCCTTGGCCACTAGCTCTTCCTTCATCTCCCGGATCTTCTTGTTCATGTCTTGGACTCTTTTCTCCTGGCTCTTGAACTTCTTGTCCTGGATTTCAAACTTGGCCTCCATTTCCTTGACAATCTCGTCTTGCTCCATGAAGAGCTTGTCCTTCTCTCGAAGCTGAACCTGGAGCTCGTCATTGCTAAGCATGACGTTGGTCCTATCAGTATCAAGGTGTCTAATAAGACCCTCCAGGTCCTGAAGGTACAGACGAATCGGCTCCATCGTCTCTCTAGCAGCATCCTCGTACTCTATAGCCTCACCCTCCTCGTTGCGTCTCCCAAAGGGGTGAAAGTAAAGACCTCTAAGCTCGGTTGAGTGTCTCCCTACCAGGCGCCCAAGTAACTCTTGCATGACTACATCTAAGCCTTTCTCCTTGTCGTCATGCATCAGCTTGAAAGTGATGGTCTCCGTGGTTGACTCTGTCTAGCGTCCCGGCTGGGTGACTCTGAAGCCCCATAGGTCCTTCCTCTCAAACTTGGTGAGTGGGAGTGTCATGATGCTAGGAAGTGGAATGTTGAGCACACTAGTGAGCTCAATGAGACGAGTACCAAAACGAGTTCCCTTGAACTCCTCGGCCCTGTTGATAACAACATTAGGCATCTATTTTTATAAGATAGAGAAAAGTTAGAATCAACATCAATAGAGAAAAATCACAAGACAAAATATCACAAGAACATCTTTTTAGCATCAAACACACAAGCATGTATTGCCATGTTCCCTTACAAGTAAGGTACGTCACATTGGAGAGGTGTGGGATTCCACGAAGGATTTCCCAATGCTACGAAGGCTCACCTTCTTCTCCGAGTTTATCCCACGAAGGAATAGGCCCTTTCCTTATGGCTAGCTTTTCCTCCACTCTGGATATGGCAAGCTCCAAAACCACTTCACAAGCTCCACGAAGGAGAAGCCCTGGTCTCTTCACAATCTTACACGAAGAGGACATCATGGCACCAACCGCCAAGCCAACTAGGAGGTCACCCTCCAAGAGTAAAAAGCTCACGGTCTCTCACTGGAACAAATCGTAATGAAGAGCTCAACACTTATGCAAGAATGCAAAGCAAGACCACCAAGGGTGCTCAAATCCTTCACTCTCAAATCCCATCAAAGAAACAAGTGCTAGGGAGGAATTAGAGAGGAAGAACAATGGTGGAAGTCAACCAATGACTCCAAGATCTAGATCCAATGGGTTCCCCGTACTTAGAGGAGGAAATGATTGGTGGGGATTGTAGATCTAGATCTCCTCTTACAAAGCCCTCAAAAAGATGCAAGAACCATAGGAGGGAAGGGGAGGAAGAAAGCTCAAGAGGTTCAACAATGGAGGTCAATTTCGTGGTCAAGAACACTCAAAATGCGTTGGGGAAGAACCTCCTTTTATAGGGGAAAGCAAATATGGCCGTTGGGAGAAATCTGTGCGAACTCGGTTGAAAGTTTGGTTGAACCGGCCCTCACACCGGACAGTCCGGTTTCTGGACCGGAAAACCGAACTTAAAACCGGGATTAGGTACTGACTGCAGTCTCGGATAGACTCGGTATAGCAAAACCAAAAAACCCGGTTTAAGATCCGGTTTTTCGGTCATGGCACCGGACCACCCGGTCTGGGAGCCGGTTTAACCGGATCCACAACCGGGATGAAACGGGCTTCACGAAAAACGCAATAACTTTTGCATCCAGACTACAATTTCGATGATCTTGGGCTTGTTTTCATGAGGACAACAAGGTCTACAAGATTGGGCAGAGAAACATCATAGCCCAACAAAATAGGATAGAACCAAATGAAGAAAGGTAATAAGCCTCCCTAAATAAGAACCGATAAAACCTTCAAACTCGAAAACGCCATAGAAGATGCATACAAATTCCGTTTTCGATGAAATTGGGATTGTTGAAGAGCTAGCAACAAGCTCAAGAACCTCAAATGAAGAAACACCAAGAAGCAACAAAATATGGAGATGCAAAGTATGCAAAGGATTGAGCTCCCTATGACAATGTGATCAAGTTACCCAACTGAAATACCCTCTTGATAGTGCGACTATCTATCCTATAACCCGGTCTCCCAACAACCACCTTGAGACCGGTAAAATGAAAACCTAGCAAGGCCATATCTTTGACTTGCGCATTCCGCTTGATCTCGATGAAAACGCTTCAAGCTCCACCCAAGCCGGAATGCATCACTTGATCATTGTTGCTTCGTGAAAACTCATAATTTGCTCCTCCATACACCACTATGGGATAGATTCATTAATACATGTCTTCACATGTCTATTATAACCAATATGGACGGCAAGCTTCAAGCAAATGATCTTCTCGAGATGCTTATCTTGAACTTGCCCTTCTCAACCTTGATGACGATCACCACTTGATGTCATCCTCTCATGGGTTATATAAGATCTTCACTTTTGAAGCATGCCCATGGAAAGATACATATCCCATATAGAAAATGCAAAGGCACATATATAATGGGTTAGTTCATGATGCATAATTGACAAGGCTTACCATACCACAAGATCCATGTGGTACATTCTTTATGCTTCATGTGTTGACCAACTTGAAATCACTCTTCACTCTTTGTATTGGTCAACCAAATATCTTGAGGTACATAAGGAACTCTTCATTTGATTACATGCTCTAAATCTTAATCAACCATAGCTCAACTAATGAGGCTATCATGACACCGACTTAGAGCCATATCTTGAATTCTTCTATTGAGATCACACTCTCAAGATCTTGATCATATCATATTCTTCTCTTCAACTCGATGATTTTGATGCCAATACTCAAGGTACATCTTTATTTTCATGGCATCCATACTTGAATCCAACACATGGACTACAAGCATGACCTATGGAATATTCCTTCATATAAAACTCAGTGAAAACATTAGTCCATAGGGATTGTCATTAATCACCAAAACCACACATAGGGGCAATTACCCTTTCACAAACTAAAGCTAAAAGCTAAAGAAGCAAACAAAGAGAAACAACAATTTTTTTTTTGGTCTTTTTGTGTTTTGGAAAGCGGAAACAAAATAAGAACAAAAACGAAAAATAAAGAAAGCGAAACATGGATATACAAAGTACCGACATAATATGATATGTAGATGAGTGTGGTTTCAGTATACCTCCCCCAAGCTTAGGCTTGGCCTAAGTGGAGATCAATCCCAAGCTATCCAAGAAGTGGCGCCTCCGTAATATGGCAAAGAGGTACCTTTGTCCTGATACGAACTCGAGGACGCCCCGACGTAGTGTGCAGAGTATTCATAAGAGGGCGCGTCCCCCTCCTGGTGCTGCCTATGGAAACCAAGCAAGCGGAGCTGCTCGTCCAACTCCTCCTTGGAATGTGACCACGGCTTCCTGCAAATACTGAACAAAATAGGTTGTGGCAAGGAAATTTCCCTCTCCTCCGTCAGTAAACAACATCCTGTAAACTAAACTCTCTATACGAGGGTTAGCAGTAACAAAGTGATGTGCTTTCATAGCCGCAAGATCAAGTCTCTGTGGGGCCATCACTGTATCATTAAGATCAACAGAAAGGTCCAAAGCAGCAACCATGCATGCAGAAATAATACCCCCATAAATGGGTCCTCTAGCAGCTAGGCGGCGAGCAATGAGAGAACCTAGATTATACTTGGTTTCATTATTAAGCGCAGCAGCAAGAAAAGGTAAATGATAATTAGAAATATTACTTGTGTTCTTCCTACCAAGTATGCTAGTGGCAAGATAGTAAGCAAAGTATCTAAGAGCTGGGAGCTAAATGTTTCTTATCTTCCCGCGCTGAGATGTGCGGTCATCATCATTTGTTACAGCTCGATAGAGCTCTAGCAAGTCAGCGGGTTGGCTTTGGATCTTCTTTGCCGTCCCAGCCCTGCCAATACCTATAATGCTGCAAAAAAAAATCCAAGCTCATGGTAATAGGCATATCATAGATTTTGAATGAAATAGTTGGCCTATAGGAAGTGTTAGTAAAAGTGAAGCTCTTAACAAAAGTTTTGGTGAGCAAGGCATATTGCTCACTCTCATCCTGCATGTAAGCGGTTAGACCAACCCTTTGAACAAGAAGCAAGAATTCATCGAGGATCCCCGCAACTCTCAAAAAGTCATAACAAGGGAAGGTAGATGGATGCGCATCTCCCTCATTACCAAAGCATGGCACAATAAGATCTTCATTATATGATGGCCTAAATTGAGAAGCTGATCTCGAAGGCCTTTCCATCCTTGGTGTGTCTCTCAAACACTTCTCCAAAAGTATGATTGTCCATCTCTCTTTTTTCTGAAATTTTTAGACAAACATCACAAAAATTAATTTCAAAGCTACTAAATGAAGGGGACTACTATAGGGACTTGCAAGAGGGATAAACATGCATCAAAACAATTTCTATAAGCATAGAACAAGCATGCAATCTCACATAACCTGGCACCTATAGTAGCAAAATACTTAGGATATACTCCACTAATCAAAAATCTACTTGGACAAGCGGAGGAGTCACATATCGGAGAACAAATGCTCCAAAAATCAGCAGCAAAGAGTGTCTGAGCAAGGAGATCAAAAATCACGGTGAAAAACATCAAGAACATGGGTTTGAGAAATTTTCCGGTGTTTTCTCGGGAGAAAGAGTGTAGTGGTAGGTGGCTGGGTAAGTGGAGGGCCAGGGGTGGCCCACACCATGGCCAGGCGCGCCCCTGGGCTGGGCGCGCCACCAGGTGGTGTGCCTGTCTGGTGGGCCCCCCTAGGTCACTCTAGGTGCCTCTCTGTCCCTTTTTTGACGTAAAAATTTAATATGAATTTTCTGTAATTTTTTGAGAAACTTTATTTTCGAGCAATTTTTAGAAGTTGATAAATGATTTTCTTGCAGAAAAAAATGATTTTGGAACGACGGAAAAACAAATCAAAACCAAAACTGCAGAAGTTCTAAAACACTCAAATATGCAAGCAACTAGAAATACAAAGATGAGCAAGGTGAAAGCAAAAATTGGATTAAATAAAATAAGAGTAAACAAAGATAATCATGGTGAAAACATTGTTTTGTTCATCCAAAATCCCTTTGTTAACAAAGTTGATCAAGTCTTGTTACCAAAACAATTTTATATGAAGCAAAACTTTGCATTTCACTAAATGATTATGTTATCTGAACCTTGGTAGCAATAGTCCCAATCATAATACTTTCATAATCTTCTTGTGGTATGGGACAATATATTTTTCCAACTTTGATGCCCTCCATATTTTCAATTGAATTTAGTCCATATTTCTTATCAATCTTCTTGGGGAAATAAACAGTGTGCTCCTTGTCATTAACATTAAAAGTTACATTTCCTTGATTACAATCAACGACAGCACCTGCAGTATTAAGAAAAGGTCTCCCAAGAATAATGGACATATTATCATCGTCAGGCATTCCAAGCACAACAAAATTAGTTAATATCAAACAACTATTAGCTACTTGAACATGAACATCCTCATATATACCAATATGAATAGTAGTAGACTTATCAGCCATTTGCAAAGATATATCAGTTGGTATCAATTTTTCCAAGTGAAGTCTCTTGTAGAGAGAAAAAAGGCATAACACTGACTCCTGCTCCCAAATCACACAAAGCAGTTGTAACATAGTTATTTTTGACAGAGCAAGGAATAGTTGGGATACCTGGATCTTCAAGTTATTTTGAAACGTTACAATTTAAGGAATAATTAACAAGGAAAGTGGAAATTTACTTATTAGGAATATTCCTTTTATTAGAGACAATATCATTCATATACTTTGAATAAGGAGGCAATTTAATAGCATTAGTTAAATGAATTGGCAAAAACAAAGGTTTCATCCACTCACAAAACTTGTTATAGTGTTCTTCTTCCTTTTGACTTGTGTTTCTTATCAGGAAAATGCATTGGTTTTTGCACCCAAGGCTCTCTTTCACTACCATATTTATTAGCAACAAAATATTTCTTAGTGTACTTAGTATTCTTAGTGTGCCTGGTTCTTCTTCAATTTTTTCTTTATCAGGAGCATCATTTTTATCATTACCACTTTCAGTTTTAGCATCAGAGACAGATATACTATTAGGATCTTTAGCAGGTTCAGAAGATTCTACAACTGTTTTATGTCTCTTTTTATTTTTCTTAGAAGAAGTACCACTATTTTTAGCTTGTTGAGAATCTTGTTCAATTCTTTTAGGATGTCCCTCAGGATATAGAGGATCCTGAGTAGAAGCACCACTTCTAGTTCTAATTTCATAAGCATGTTTTTCTCTAGAAGCATTAACTATCAGATCTTTTTGAACTTTAGTAAGCTGATCAATTTGAGTTTGAACCATTTGGAAATATTTAACAAGCATTTTAACATCATTAGAGATTCTCTCCATAATATCTTGCAACTTATTAATAGCTCTAGAGTTTTCCATTAAATGATTATATACTCTTATATTAAAATTATCTTGCTTAACAACATAAATATCAAATTCTTCTAAGCATTGATCAGGAGGTTTAGATTAAGGAATATCACCATCATCAAAATGTTGGAGAGAGTGTACCTCAATAGTGGATGAGTGTATCTCAATAGTTTAGATTAAGGAATATCAACATTAAAGAACTCTAGTTTTATCCCAATATTTCCCCTTTTTTTAGTTCAAATTTTTTAGAAAAAACGTGTGGCGTGCATATTATATGTGTATATGCAGTTGTACATGTATTCTCAATATTTTTAATATCCAGGAATAAGGTTTTCAATTTGTTTTTTTAAGAGAGCACTGGTGAATATACTTCACGACACTCTCTACAAACCTCAACATCAAGTAATTACAGTCGCCAAGATCCCTATAAACCTTTGGAAAAGAGGCAAGTAGAAGCTCAATTCTTATCCTATATTAACTACCTAATTTGTTCAAGTAATTACAGTCGTGACAAATGCATAACTATGTATAATTTTGCAAAGAAGTGGTGGACACATAACCATATTTGTTCCATAAGCTAGTTTGATGATATAGGCAGATTAGCGAGTTTTCTTACCAAAAGGAAAAAAGAAAAGAAAGGAGAAACGAAAAAAAAGTGGAGGGCCATGCCTAGTGTGGCCGTGGACTGCAAATCTAGCCAACAGGCCGGCCCGACATGACCCAGGCCCGGCTGCGGCACGGCCCGCCGTGGCCCGCCAAGCCACGTGTCGTGCCGGGCCGAACGCTTGCCCCGCCTGGCAGCCCCAGCCCGGCCTCGGCTCTTCACGGGCCGGCCCGCGGCACGTTAGGCACGCTGGGTCGTGGCCTTTTTCCGCTGGCCCGTCGAAATTTGTCTATAAAAACATCTTAACCTGTACTAAATCACCAAATGTTGCTTGGTCTGCTGGTTAGGCACAGGGATTCCTGCCGGCAGGTTGCGAGTTTGACCCTCACCCTTGCCTTTTTGCGCGTATATGGTTGATTTTCTGGTGGTGCCGTGTCGGGCCGTGCCGGGCCGGCACGCGTGCCTCAGGTCACGGCCCAGACACGACCTCGCTCCTTCACGGGCTGGTACGGGACCAGCACGCCACGGGCCATGCCAGGCCGGTGCCGGGCTTTTTTAGCGGGCCCGCGTGCCGGCACACTAAACAGCGACCCGTTGGCCAGGTTTGGTGGACTGGACCCGAAAAAAGTGGAGGCCCAGACCGAGGCTCATCTAGGGCTAGGGAAGATCGAGACGACACCGCCGCCTCCCCTAAACCAGCACGCCGAAATCGAACTCATGGCGGGTGAGGAGGAGGATGAGGCGGAGAAGTGGATGTTGAGGTCGTGCGGCTACCGCGCCTTCGAGTCACAGAGGAGGGCACCGGCGATTGACAAGATGCTGCAGGACGCGAAGCTACCGGCTCCACCCGTCGCCGTCAAGCCGGCCCCGTTAGCACCACCCGTCGCCGTCAAGCCGCCCCCACTAACAGCAGCAGCACCCGTCGCCGTCAAGCCCCCCCCTGCAGCAGCACCCGTCGCAGTCAAGTCGGCACCAGCAGCAGCAGCACTCGTCGCAGTCAAGCCGGTCTCAGGTCATGGCCCAGACACGGCCCCGCTCCTTCACGGGCTGGTACGGGCCCAGCATGCCACGGGCCATGCCAGGCCGGTGCCGGGCTTTTTTAGCGGGCCCGCGTGCCGGCATGCTAAACAGCGACCCGTTGGCCAGGTTTGGTGGACTGGACCCAAAAAAAAGTGGAGGCCCAGACCGAGGCTCGGCTAGGGCTAGGGAAGATCGAGACGACACCGCCGCCTCCCCTAAACCAGCACGCCGAAATCTATACCTAATAATAAGTACGGAGCATTTCTGTCCACGGTCCGTTCTGGACACTTTTGCCTCTAGAGTTGGAAAAAATAACCCTTCTATGCCACCGCTTAGTCAAATTAGATGGTTCACTTCGTCCGGTTGTGGCTGGGCCACACGGGGAGAAAGAGGATCTTGGTGCGGAAGAGGAGGGGTCTGCGGCCATCGTTGTGGTGAAGAGGAGGAGTAGCGACACGTCGATTTGAGGGAGGGGCGCACATCAGCTGGAGCTGGAGCGGCCGGCATCGCTGCCGCGCCGGCCGACAAGGTCGGGCTCGATTGGAGGCGAGGGTTAGGTACGTAGGCACGTGGGCTCACAGGAGAGGGGATGCGAGGGCGGAGGAGTGGCGGCCCTGGCCTCGATTCCTCTGATACATGTGGAGATGGCGGCGCGCGGCGTGGCCCTTGGCCCCAGCGAGCTTCATCGGCCTCTGGGCGGATCCTCTCATGCAGTCCAACCAGGTGAATCGGTGGCAGCGACCCAACTCCAGGAAGTTAGAAGCTAAAATAAAGCATTTGAGTCGGTTGGTAATACTACTAGGCAAAGCTCAAGGATATTTTATATTCTTCAAAGACACAGAACTTAATCATCTTCCACATGAACAGCTATTGCTGCCTTGCGGTGCGTGCCTCTTCGATATCGAGTGACACCAGTTGCCTGTTTTGGCAGGTCGACCTGAAGGAATCTGATTCCCAATGCTTGATGATGATACTGAAACTTCGTGATGAAAAACTAACAAGATTGCATTTGTTAGCCTCACCTTGCCACGGATCCAAAAAAAAAAGTTAATTAGGCTCCGCTCCTTCCGCTTGCGAGACAATGTCAAGCAATTAAGTGCTAATTTTTTTTGGTTTATCTTTCATACGATGTTGTGTACAATAGTTGGATTTGTTGCGATGAATTCTGGGTTGATTTCTTTATCCGCTTCCAATCACGGCGGTAACAAGCGACGGGAGCAACGAGGTATAGAGCAGGTAAATGTACTGATCGGGAGACTTTTGGTCCGAATTTTTTTAAAAGAGTTTGTTTTGAACAACACGAAAATAAAATTCTTGTGGTCTGAAGAATATGCAATTGATCCATGGTCAACAACATTTCTCTTACCGCAGCAACGCGCGGGTGCTAGTTGAACTCATGGCGGGTGAGGAGCAGGATGAGGCGGAGAAGTAGATGCTGAGTCCGTGCGGCTACCGCGCCCCCGCCACCAAGACGAAGGCAACGGCCGTGTCTAGCTACAAGCAGGGAGATCCGCCGCCGGACAGATGGATCGATGTTTATAGTCTAGCTGAGCCGGCGTCTGCCCACCCGTTCGAGTCACAGAGGAGGGCAGCGGCGATTGACATGATGCTGCAGGACACGAAGCTACCGGCTCCACCCGTCGCCGTCAAGCCGGCCCCGGCAGCACCACCCGTCGCCGTCAAGCCGCCCCCACCAACAACAGCAGCACCCGTCGCCGTCAAGCCGGCCCCTGCAGCAGCACCCGTCGCAGTCAAGTCGGCACCAGCAGCAGCAGCACCACCACCACCACCACCAGGAGTTGAAACCAAACTGAAGCGTCGACTGACGAAAGGCGAGATCATGAGCATCATCGCCCTCAAGCCGGAGCCCTTCCCCAGCGCCGACTACCTGGACGAGCTTGCACAGTTCGAACCCCCTGAATCGATCGCGGAGAAGAGGCGGCAGCACGAGGAAGACGCGGCCTACTTCGGGGACAGGGACGAGAAGTACGAGGCGTTCAGGCAGAAGGTGATCAGGGGGCTCAAGGAGGATGGCTACTACGAGGTCGACGAGGACTACATCGCCGCCAGGGAGAAGTCCAACCAGTACGCCATCAAGAATGCCAGGATACCGTTTTCGTTTCTTGATCCAGCTGACCTCGAAGGCATGTTTGCTACCCCTGAGGACCATCAGCGGCGGCTACGCGAAGGTTGTTACCGATACCGTCCGTATGTTCCTGACGAAGAAGATGCTCTCCTCATAAGCTACGGGGACGATGATTATTCCATGAGTGATGACTCAGGGAGCGATGAAGAAGACGCTGGTCCTCCTGTTGACGCCAACTGAGCATTTGGTCCATCTCTATCTATCTTATATCTAAGTATATGCAGCAGATGTACGCATCCATGTCTAGCAGTTTATAACTATGTCGATCTCTGTTAATCCTAACATCGACTATAACTTGCAGCTCCCTTATATATGTTTATGCTATTGACCTGTAGTGCCCTTCAGTTAAAGAAACACTAACAGGTTAGCCTGAATGATACTATTGTATCAGGTCAGGCACTCATGAGAAAACACCAGGTTTCATTTCAATTTAGTGGAACTGTTCCAGGTCCCCAATCAACATTATTTCTTGATAGTTGCTTGTAGATTATTTCCGTTTTGAACCTAAATCATGTAGTATCTACTAACTGTTCCAGAACCAACATGACCCAAGAAAATTTTGGCATCTTAAATGTTTGTCGATAGTTGCCACTATCCTGTGAAGCTATAAATGGCCTCGTTATTGTCTGATGATTATTGTGTGATCGTTGATAAGTGTTGGTATTTGCACTAGTTGTCGGTTAGTTTTGTTTTGTACTCAATCAATCAATCAGTCAAACCGTTGTGTCATCAGCGTAAAGCCAAACTAATGAATGATGATTCATTGAGTACCACTGTTGAAGAGAGTAACTTGCATGGAAGGTCTTTATTAAAAGAGAATAACGTCATGGCAACTCTTTATTCAAGCAGACTAGTCTTTTTGAAAGGGAATAGGTTGTAGCATGTCAGGTCAAGTTCTTTATTTTGCTATTCTACACCAAAAGAAAATGCAGTTTCCCCCTGTTTTTTTTCTCTTAGAGAAAAACGAGATTTTTTGTAGTACTCAAAGGTGCCTAGAGTCTTCAGTTTCCCCCTGTTTTTTCCAAGTTATTCCTTCACACATAACCAGAAGGCATGGACGAGATGCATGTAGTGATGCTACAGATCTCTATTTTCTCTGTAAGAAAAAACGAGATTTTTTGTGTTGTTAATGTCCATTTTCTATCTTCCAAGTTTAATCCTTGGGCTGGATTTCCCTTTTTTCCTTTCCATGTTTGATTCGGCTAGTTAATTAGCGTGCAGGCATCATCCTTTTTATCCGATCTTGAAAAAATGACCTATGTGTATGTGTTCTCACTGTTGAATATACTACTGCGATGGGATGGAGGCCTGGCAAGTCAAGTCGCCTTTAAAGAGCGTAACTTTGCATGGTGGGTCATTTTTCAAAGAGAGCAAACTTTATGGCAACTCTTTTTTCAAAGAGAATAATTTGCATAGACTAAAAGAGAATAACTTGCGTGCCTAGTCTTTTTAAAAGAGAGCATGTAGTATGTCAAATCAAGTCAAGTTCATACGTAGGACTTTAGTAAAAGAGAACAACTACAGTAGTAATGTCAAGTCAAGTTCTTTAGTAAAAGAGAACAACTACAGTATAGAACCGTGAGACTCTGGCTGGTTAATTACTACTTCCTCCGTTTTAAAATATAAGATGTTTAGGTTTGTAAAAAAAATAAATTTAAACTTGTTTTAATATGTAGGTTCATTCAATTTTGGAATGAGTCTACGTACTAAAATAATTCTAGATTCATTTTCTTTACGAACCTAAAACATCTTATATTTTAAAATAAAGGAAGTACTATAGTAGTCATCTCCTCTCCTTGGTGTCTTCTCCCACCATCTCTCCTTGCTCTTCTCAAGAACAGAAGAGAGCAACGAGTGAGACAGTCTTGCAGCTGCAGAGCCAAGGTAAATTAGATCGCATTCCTCTCTACCGCCTCTAAAATCAGATACTGCCGAGTATTATGGAGAAGAAAATCTCGTGTTTTTTATGATCTGGTTCTTGGTTCGATTATTGTTCTTGAATACATGTTCTTCTTTTACCTTCCCTTTTTTTTCTTCAGGCGTCTTGAGAGCCCTCTTTCATATATACTACTCTCTAGGCATCGCTGGGATAGGTGCAGGATTGCCACAGATCTCTATTTTTTCTCTAACAAAAACAAGATTTTGTGTAATCAAATGTGCCGGGTGTTATAAATCTCCCCCCTGTTCTGCAAGTTATTCCTTCATACCCTGAAGGCATGGACGAGATGCATGTATGGATGCTACATATCTCTATTTTCTCTGTTAGAAGAACGAAATTTGTGTGTGATATTGGTGTCCATCTTCTGTCATTCAAGTTTATCCTTGGACAGGATTTCCCTTTTCTTTTCTTTCCTTTCCATGTTTGATTTGGCTAGTTAATTAGCGTGCAGGCATCTTTTTTGTTTGAGCTTGATAAAAATGATCTTTGTGTATTGTACTCACTGTTAAATATACTAGCTGACAGTTTGACTTGGTAATTAAACTTTTTTTTCGATTTGTCCACATAGTTCCTAGCTACTGTCCATATATATATATTTTTGTTTTGTGTGGCTGCCCTGATTTCGAGTACTAGCAGTGTCTTACCAAGAAGTTAGATCCAGGAACTGTATCGAAGCTAGTAATACCAAAGTTGGTTATTCATAAAATTTCCATATTTCTTGGCTGCTCAGCAGGGAGGGAGCCATGGCGATGTTGGACTTCAAGAGGGCAGCGACGCAGCAGGCCGGGCTGCTGGTGGCAGTCTTTGTCTTCCTGCTAATCAACGCCTCCCTCTTCCGCGCGAACCCG
Organism: Avena sativa; assembly: GCA_916181665.1. NCBI lineage: Eukaryota > Viridiplantae > Streptophyta > Magnoliopsida > Poales > Poaceae > Avena > Avena sativa. The sequence goes on from OV702282.1 coordinate 171,519,071, forward strand.
GCCAACGCCTGCGCGACGGACCTCTATGCTAGCATCGGCCGTGTTGAAGTGTATAACTGGATTACACTAGCCCTTTTCATCAGTTCGGACTTTTGGTTGGGTTGGCTAGTGCATGAAGCTTGACATGGTATCAAAGCCTAAGGTCTCGAATTCGAGTCCTGGCTTTCGCAATTTATCCTAAAATTGTTGTTGACCCCTCTGTGTCCACGTATAGGCCTATTGAGTCATACGTGAGTTTCGCGCGCCGTCGCTCTCTTCCAGTTGCACGTGCTGACTTCTCTTCGTCACACGTGAGAGGGGGTGTTGAAATGTATAAATGGATTGCACTAGCCCTTTCCATCAGTTCAGACTTTTGGTTGTGTTGGCTAGTGCATGAATCTTGACAGACCGCACTCAAAGCTACACAATGGAGGTCCTCAATCTTGCAAGGTGTAGATCTACCTGCAAAACCTTTGGCTCGGAAGAAGTGAAAGATGTCGTTCCGACACGTCTCTCCTACTGTTCCGACTCAGGGCGCTGTTCATGGAGGATTTGCCTCGATTTCTCCCCATGGCGGTCCTCGCGGGTCAAGCGCGGGTCCTCATCCTTCTCTGGCTCTGCTTGCTTCTCCTCCACATACTCCTAGAAACCCGCTTAGGTTCCGCAACTCGCAGAGCTCACCGCCAACGGCGAGATTTCTAGATTTCGATTTGGGGCTCATCGGAGGCTGACACTGGCGATTTCTAGAGATGACGAAGGGGGTTCGGGAGGTGAGCAGAGGAGGAATGAGGGGGAGATTTGGTGGCCTGAATCACCAACCACCGGGGCATCGCCTCGCTGGAGTGGTTGCGGATTGGGGTGCGCGGAGAAGACGTTCCCGGCGGAATCAAGCGGGAGACATGCAGGTTCATCTGAGGAGTCGTTAGACCTCTGCATCGGCTCATTCGGCCCAATCCCCATCGGGACTGTGCCAGTCCAAGCGGGGTACACGGAGGAGGCAAAGGAGCATGGTGGTGAGCAAACTCTGTTGGAGATATTCCCTAGAGGCAATAATAAATGTAGTTATTATTATATCTTTGTGTTTATGATAAATGTTTACATTCATGCTATAACAGTATTAACAAGGAAAAATTAATACTTGTGTGATTTGTAAACTAAAATAGAGTCCCTAGTAAAGTCTCTTTATAATACTAGCTTGTTGGTTAATAAATGATTGTGGTTTCCCTATCATGAACATTGAGATGTTATTAACAACAAGATCATATCGTTAGGAGAATGGTATGATGGACATACTCCTATAGATAAGCGTAGCATAAAGATCAAGTTATTTTAATAGTTCAATTGCTATATGCTTTCTGATACATAGTAATCTAATTCCTTCGACCATGAGATCATGCATATCACCATCACCGGAAGGATGCTTTGATGATATCAAACACCACACCGTAACTGGGTGGTTATAAAGGTGGCATTGAGTGTTCGGAAAGTATGGGTTGAGACACATGGATCAAGAGTGGGATTTGTCCATCCATATGACAGATAGATATACTCTGGGCCCTCTCGGTGGAATGTCATCCAATTGGCTTGCAAGCATGTGACTGGCTCACAAGGGATCACATATCACGGGAACAAGAAAAGAGTACTTATCAGTAACGAGGTTGAACTAGGTATGCAGAGATACCGACGATCAAAACCTCGGATAAGTAACATATCGTGAGACAAAGGGAAATTGGTATCGTATGTAAGTGGTTCATTCGATCGCAAAGTAATCGTAGAAATATGTGGGAGCCATATGAATTTCCAGATTCCTCTATTGGTTATTGTTCGGAGAAGTGTCTCGATCATGTCCGCATAATTCACGAACCGTAGGGAGACACACTTAAGGATTCGATGTTGTTGAGTAGTTATGGAATGATGAGTAAGAGACTAAATGTTGTTTGGAGTCTCGGATGGGATCCGGGATATCACGAGGAGATCTGGAATGGTCCGGAGAATAAGATTCATATAAGGAAAGTCCTGTTTCGGGGTTGGAGAATGATTCCGGTATTTTCATCGGGAATGTTCTAGAAGGGTCCGGAAGGTCCGGCACTCCGGAGGGGAAGAGTACATGAATGTGTCATAACAAGTTGGAATGGTTGCATCATGTACTAGGTGTCATCGCTGAGCAAAATAAAGGGATAAATCAAATCCTAGTTTGAAAAGTCAAACGCCAATTTGAAAAGTCAAACGGCAAGTTTGCTTGGTGGAGGGAGAGTAGGAAACCTACTTGGGGAGGAGTTCCTCTCCCTCCACCCGCCGGCCTTGGAGGCTGACTTGGGGGAGGACTCCCCTCCCCTGGCCGGCGCCCTCCCACCTATAAAAGGAGGGGCAGGGCTGCCCCTCTAGACCTACACCTTGCCCCACTAAAACCCTAGCCCTAGCCGCCGGCCCTCTTGCAGCCGCCGCCGCCCTAGGGCAAACCCTAGCCGCCGACTTGGGGCTCTCCCCTTGCCCTAGCCGCCGGCCTAGCCCTATCTCCTTGGTGCCTCTAAACCCTAGATCGCCAAGGCCTCTCTCATAGTCCACCATACTCGCTCCGGCTTAAGGCGAAGCCCTGCGAGATCTCCCCTCTACTTCCGGTACCACGCCGTCGTGCTGCCGGAATCGCGAGGAGAGTACTACAATGTAACATCCCAAAAATACCAAACTTAGATCATCAAACACTAATCATCAAGATTAGGGTTAACAACAACTTTTCTAAATAAACTCATGAATGCATGTATATGTGTATGCATGGATTTTGAATTTCTTTAAAAACCACCTTGTTTGTGTGACCCATTGCTTGTAAAATGTTTCTTAGGTGAAATGAACATCATCTAAAACATTTCCCACACTTTTCCTAAAGACAAGTAAATCAAAACACATATATTAAGTGAATGGTCATTTTGGCCAATTTAACTCCCATGCCTACTTTGGCTGTCTCAAACTTTCAAAACCTAACAGAAACTTTTCTGGATCTTCGCACCCCTTGAATGTACTCATAACAGAGTATCAAGGCCCACTTTGTGATCATCCAGAAACTTTCAAATGCATAGTTTAAATGACAATTCAAAATTGAATCTTCTTCATATGGGAAGATCCCACTTTTTCAAAACCCACTCAAACAAGCTCAACTTTCAAAACCCAAGCATCTGCAGACTCACCAGCACCACTCTAGCAAACCCACCAAAATTCATTTCAAAATTCAAAACTTGGTTTCATGCGTCCATTTCATCAAACAGGTTGCAGACACAAATCAAACAAAATATCAAACACTATAGTGTGCAGTGTTTTGAGCCTAACTTGTTCCCTAGTTAGCTCACACACAGCTCAGTAGATCATCTAGGAAGTTTAACTAAGGACTAGCACCCCTGTGAGCTTGCCATTGCCATCAATGGTGAACAGCCGAAGCCAACCTTGCCACCCCATTGTGGACAGCAGGCTAGAGGAAGAACTAGCCGTGCCAACCTTGTTTGGGAGGCAGCCCACCGTCCACCGCCACTACCTGTCCCAGCCGCGAGCGTTGCCAAGCCCTGGACCACGCGCACAAGCCGCGCCCAGACCATGCCGAGCATGCGCCAGAGCGCCACCCTCGACCAGCATCCACAGACCGCGTGCCGCCCTCACCGCGTGCACACACGATCACCACCGACCCAGGAGACCGCCAGACATCCCCGTTTGCCGCCCTGTGCCATACATTCACTGCCCGCCGTCGAAGACGCCGCCTCTGCCGCGTAGAGCAGCGCCCTTTCCAGACCAAACCACACCGCCCCATGCCTCGAGACCATGTCGTTGAGCATCGTCCGGAGACACCGCACCGTCCCCTACCCTTGCCCATGCCTTTAGCCGCATGTAACCTCGCCCCCGACGAGCTCACCATGCGCCCCGACGGTCCTCTCGCTCGACTATAAATAGAGGCCACCCCCGCACGATTTCTTCACACCATCTCACTCCCCTCTCCTCACTGACCGTGCCACACCGTTCTCAGAGCAAGGCGAGCACCACCTCGCCGGAATTTCACCAGAGCTCGCTGCCTCTGGAGAAGAAGGGAGCCAGCGATTTGAGCCGCCCCAGGAGGAGCCACCAGTACCAGGAGATTCGCCGTCATCGACTTCGTCATTCGCCCGCCTCGCCGACCCTCGCCCATACCCCGGTGAGCCCCCAGCACCCCTCACTGGCCGCGCTAGGTTTCGTTCTCGCCGGAGTTGTCTCTCGTCGATGATGACCCCCAGCCGTTGGATTAGAACTAGATCGAATGATCCACGTTGCCCCATACCTCTTCGCCCAGCCCCGTGTCACTGACGAGTGGGGACACCCACTTAAGCAGCCCGCGGGAGCACTGCGCTTAGCAGGCCGGCCCAGTACTTTTTCCCGCGCAGCCCAACGATTCAAATTAAACCTTTTTCTTTTTAAATTCAAACACACTTCTGTACCCAACTTCAAAAATCAACCCAGATCGATTCAGTACACCAAATTGGATGAAACCAATTTTGTTGGAAAGGTCTGTGAATGCTGAATCCAAGCCCGTTGGATTCAAGTCATTTGGATCTGTAGATCACCCATGGTAAAAATAACAAGGCAGAAGCTTTTCTGCATTCAAACATTTTTCAAATTTAAACCATAAAAGCTTTTGAGTTGATTCCAACTCTCAAAAATCACATTTAACCATACCTTTCAGAATATATAAAAATATATAGGTTTACTTGCAGAAGTAATGTTCAAGTAATAAAAGAATGCTACATAAGCATTTCTAGCCACTTTAATTAATTAAAATAAAAGGGTAAAACCTTATTAAATTGTGACACCACTTTAAATCACATTCCCATGGACTACAATATGTGGTGATGACATGTGTCAACATGATCCCATATTTGGTTTGGAGAATATTAAATCTTAAGTAGTTTTTCAATGAGTAGAAATTACTTTTCTAAAAATAAAAAGAATCAAATCAAGCCTTAACCTTGTAAGGTTAGAGATGATGTTAGATCATCTATAAGACCCTTGTGTGTGATGATTGCAAGTAGTTAAGTATTGTTTGGTGATTGTGTACCTCGTATTTATTGATAGATGCTAGTACCGACCAAGGATACGAGGAGGAAGGAGGATACTACGAAGAAGAAGCCGAGGAGAACTTCAACCACTGCTCTGCACAAGGCAATCTAACACTTGCAATTTAGCAAGCTTATGTTGACATTGATGCAAGCTAACCCTTGCAAGATTACCTATTTGATAAACCAATCCTAGTTTTATGAGCAAGCCTCTCACTTTATTTCTTTATCAAAGCTTACTTAGAGTTTACTTAAGTGACTGGTAGATTTTGGAAAGATGATGAAGGTTGCATAAAGAGCATAAAATTTGGCCTAAGCTAGAAACCTTGATATCAACCTAAGATATAAGGTTGGACTTAGTGAAACTCCACTAGTTACCACCCCTCATTAGTACTACCCCCACCTGTAGATGCTAGTGCTAAGCATAAAACTTGATCAACTTTTAGATGGGAATACTTGGTGGAAAAATGGTTATGAAAACCTTGGAATGATGGATCATTCTATTGAAATGTTTTGGACATGTGTTTCCAAACACTTGATGATTCTGGTGATAAAAATGTTGAGGCATGAGCCTTAGCCCTTTATAAAACTGATGGTTGTCTGGATGCGATACCATTCCAATTTTAGCGTACAACCACAATACCCGAATATTGGGTAGGGCTTGACTGGAAACTTATATACCCTAGTATTAGTTCCCTCACGTCCAAGGTCTGAGCTGAGGCTACCTTATGAAGATTGTCCGCCTGTGCAGTACCCAAGATGACAGTTGGTCATGGTTGGGAGGCCAAACTCACAGGAGAGGTGCTTATACTAGGGCGTGTAATTGAAAGGTTAGGATTGATTATCCGCATACTGAGTATGTGAATTCAGGATTTGTTCCTGACGGATGTATCGAATGTTGTGGTGAAAGTGTACAATCTCTGCAGAGTGTCAAACTATTTGAATAGCCGTGTCCGCGGTTATGGACAGTTGGAGTGGCCATACTGTTCCCCCGTCAGACTTTTCAAAAGTGACTTGTGAAATGAATTGAGACCTTGACTGGACCACAACAGAGTTGTGACCGGAAATACAAGTTCCCACTTAGGATTTATAAAATTACGGCTAGCTTCAAAACCTAGTAGAGATAAATCTGGCTTTTGCAAAACAACCCTAGAGCCTAGTGTCCTATTATCCAAAAACCCCCTTTACTTGTTAGTATTAGTTTGCGAGTACTTAAAGAGTACTCATGGCTTTGTCCCTGGCTATTCCCATGGCCAGACTATGAAGAGGAGTACCTGGAAGATGGACCCCAGGAAGGTTACGACAACTAGGATCATCTCCCATCGTCAGCATTGCCTGTGACCCCGAAGATGGAGCTTCGCCTACGCTACCGTTATTATTACGTATTCCGCTGCTTGATGTTGTATTAAGAACTGGATCATGAGATCCCTATTTGTGTAAGAACTTATGTATCGTTTGTAATGGATGAAGTACTATGGTATCCAATTCTGTTATGTCTCGCAAAAATGGTAATCCTGGGATTGCGATGTATGGCATAACAAGCATCTAGGATTGAAAAATCCGGGTGTTGACAAGTTGGTATCAGAGCCATCCTGACCATAGGAGACCCTAGTTAGATTGGACGTTGAACCAAAAACTTAGTTTCAAAACCAAAGAACATAAATATTTATGAAAACTTATTCTCATTCTTACCTCTTTAATTCTTTCATAAAACTTCATGTTCCTCAAAAACTCTTGCAAAATAAATAAAATTTTGACACACTTGATCACTCTTCTAATCTACTCATCTTCTATTTTTATAGATGGACGTGAAGTACAGCAAGTTTTACCAACTTGGGAATGGAGGAGACCTTACCTTTGAGAGGGATCTGGATCAACTTTCGAAACTTCTGGAGCGTCTGCACCCCGAGTTCTTCGGATCTCAGCTCAATGATCAAGGAGGAGAAGATCTGCAGTGGCTAATTGTTGCAAGTCTCCGAGGAAAGATTGAACCTCCCACTGCGGAGGGAATTCAGTTTACCTTGAGGGAAAACAACTGGCTCGATGGACTTGCTAGAGCAATGCAGGAATCTCTTTCCCGTCTGTGTGGGCAGAGCATCAATCAGATCAAGGGTACTCGCTTTGAGTTTTGCCCAAGGCGTGATGCAAATGGACAACCATTAGAAGCCCCATACCACCCCGAGCTGAAGACTCAATTGGACCACCTTAGCTTCATGATGTATGATCATCAGCAGGAATTGGACAACTGCCGTGACTATTGCAACCACAAGTCTGCCACCATCAAGATGAAGGACCAGACTATCGCCATGCTAGAAAAGGATCGCAAGTCTCGTCGCCGTCAGCTCGACAAGAAGGAGCGCATTATTGCCTGTCTTCGCCATCGCATCTCATCTCTGGAGGAGACCATCCACGAGAGAGACATGCAGTTAGAGGAAAGGGAGAATGCCAGAGAGGATCTTCGTGGAGACCCTTACTCCTATCTCAGCGATGACGGTGATTTTCTGGAGGATCAGGCCATGGACTTCTTCACTGATGAGGATGATTTCGCCTTCATCGATGATGATGAAGATGATGAAGCCACAGATTCCGAGGAGTAGTAGCACTTGAGCACTAGCGTAGTGAGTAGTATTTGGTCCCACTGTATCGTAGATTCCAGAATGGTTCTTAAAACCATCTGTTTTTCCTTGCTGTGGTGTGTGTTGTATCGAGTGAATAAATGAATGAAAAAGCAAGTTTCTAGAAAAACCTGTGTCAAACTCTAAAAACTTTTCAAAGACCCAAAACCTTAGAAATTTCCCTCTTTTCTCATGATCTATATCAATCTTCAGATGCCACGTGGAGGAAGTGGTTTAGCCCCGGACCCAATGTTGCAGATCCTGCAAATGTTTACTTCTGACCGCGAAGCTGAAAGAGCGGAACGTCAAGCCAACCTAGCCACTCTGCAACAGATAGCCCAGCTAGCCCACAACAACCAAGGCCATGGAAATCAGGACAACCACGGATCTAAGCTCAAGAATTTCCAGAATACCAACCCACCCGTTTTCACCAAGTCAGAAGAACCCCTAGATGCCGATGATTGGCTGTAAACCATGGAAAACAACCTAGAAGTCGCCGGAGTGGAAGCCAACGAGAAAGTCCTGTTCGCCACCCATTATCTAGCCGGAGATGCCAGGGCATGGTGGAACAGTGTTCGCGCCATGACCGGAGGCCAAATGATGACCTGGGAGGAATTCAAGGTCAAGTTCAGCAGAACCCATGTGCCACCAGGTTTGATCAAGAGAATGAGAGACGAGTTCAGAGAGTTGAAGCAAGGAAGGATGACTGTAGTGGAATATCGTGACAAATTTTTGTCATTAGCTAGGTATGCCCCGGACGAGATAGACACCGAAGCCAAGATGAAAGAAAGATTCCTGAATGGTCTGCATGACGAGATGCAGACAATGTTAGTCAATATCCCCTTTGTTGATATTGAAGCCCTTGTCGACTCCGCTATCCAGATGGAAGGAAAGATCAACCAAGCCAATGAGAACCGCAAGCGTCGTATGATACATCAGCCAGGAACCCATCAGACCCCAAAGTATCGCCCTAAACCATCTCCAGGATTTGCCCCAAGAACCAATAGACCCCCTATGACCCGTCCGACCTACCCCAACCGTGGAAACCCTAGACCCGGAGGAAATCACAACAACCCCGGCAACTCTAGCAATTTCACCCGTGCCCCACCCAAGTTCAACACCAACAATGCTACCGCCAACCCCAACACTCCCCCGAGGACTGGAAGCAATGTTGTGCCTGTCGCAGCCAAGGACAAGTCACAAGTGACCTGTTATGACTGTGGAAATAAAGGCCACTATTCCAACGAGTGCCCCAACAAGAAGAATGCTACAGCCCCTAATGCCAATACCCCAGCTCAGCAGAAGCGTCGTGTTCAGCCAGGAAGAAGATTTGCCCCAGGGAATTCACTCAACCGCAATGGCCGTCTTTTTCTCATGCATGCTGAAGAAGCTCAGGAAGCGCCAGACGTCGTGCTGGGTATGTTTTCTGTTAATTCAGTACTTGCAAGAGTGTTGTTTGACTCTGGTGCATCACATTCATTTGTCACCGAAGAATTTGCCTGCACTAGTAAAATTCAACCAACCAAATTGAAGCATGTGATGATTGTACAAATCCCCAAATCCACCACCAAGGCTAGGCAAATTTGCAAAGCCGTCCCTATCCGAATCCATGGCATAGATTTTTATGCTAACCTAATAGTACTCGGAACTAAAGGTTTGGAAGTAGTACTAGGAATGGATTGGATGTCCAAACATAAAGGATTGATTGACTGTGCCAAGAAAGCCATCACCATGACCAGTACAGCCGGAATATCAGTCGAGCATATATCTGAAACCTTACCTCGCCAATTCCAGTGTAACAAGAGTATAGCCCAACCTACCATTGATCAAGTCCGGATAGTCTGCGAATACCCCGATGTATTTCCAGATGTTTTGCCCGGTATGCCCCCAGATCGGGATATCGAGTTTATCATCGAACTAATCCCCGGAACAGGACCCATAGCCCAGAGACCCTATAGTATGAACCCATCGGAGTTAGAAGAACTGAAGAAGCAACTGGATTCCATGCTAGAAATTAGACTAATTCAACCAAGTGCGTCACCATGGAGGTCACCTGTCTTATTTGTGGACAAGAAGGATGGAGGTAACCGTTTGTGTACGGATTATCGAAAGTTGAATGATGTCACCATCAAGAACAAGTATCCCTTGCCTAGGATAGAAGATTTGTTTGATCAGTTGACCGGTGCCAAAGTGTTTTCTAAGATTGATCTTAGGACTGGCTATCATCAACTCAAAATTCGTGCAGAGGATATTCCAAAGACTGCCTTTACCACCAGATATGGATTATATGAGTATACAGTCATGTCTTTCGGATTAACCAATGCCCCCGCTTATTTCATGAACCTCATGAATAAGATTTTTATGGACTTCCTGGATAAGTTTGTCGTTGTTTTCATTGATGACATTCTGATTTATTCCAAATCAGAAGAAGAACATGAGCTACACCTAAGGACCATTCTTGGAACCCTTAGAGAGCATCAGCTGTATGCAAAGTTTAGCAAATGTGAATTCTGGTTACAGGAAGTAGGATTCCTCGGTCACATTGTATCAGCCGAAGGAATTTCTGTTGACCCTGCCAAAGTGAAAGATGTAGAAGATTGGCAAGCCCCAACCACTCAAACCCAAGTTCGTGCTTTTCTCGGATTGGCGGGATATTACCGCAAATTCGTAGAAGGATTCTCGAGTAACGCCCGACCCATGAACCAATTGCTGAAGAAGGACAAGAAGTTTGAATGGACATATAAGTGTGAAGCGAGTTTTCAAAAACTCAAGAGGAGATTGATCTCAGCCCCAATCTTGATCATGCCGGATATCGTGAAGCCCTTCGATGTGTATTGTGACGCATCCAAGATTGGTCTCGGATGTGTGCTAATGCAAGAAGGCAAAGTTATATCTTATCTATCGCGACAATTGAAGCAACATGAACAAAACTACCCAACCCATGACCTCGAACTCGCAGCCGTAGTTCTAGCCCTAAAGACATGGAGACATTACCTGATGGGAAACCGTTGTGAAATTTATTCGGATCACAAGAGCCTAAAGTATATATTCACTCAGAAGGAGCTGAATATGAGGCAGAGAAGATGGATTGAGCTAATCAAGGATTACGACCTAGACATTCACTATCACCCTGGTAAAGCCAACGTGGTAGCCGATGCCCTTAGCAGATTGCCGTGCCGCTTGAACTCCATGATTTTGAAGGAGAAACCAAGTTTGCACAAAGAGATGGAAGATTTTCGAATAGAATTAGTAAGTGAAGGATTTTTGGCTAGCATAGAACTTCAGCCCACTTTGATCAGTCAGATTAAAGAGGCGCAGAAGGGAAATGCCAGTATCGATGGAATCAAGCGTCGTATCGGTACAGGCAAAGTACCCGGATTCACCGAGGAAGAAGAAGGAGTTTTGTGGTACAAAGCACGCCTTTGTGTACCAGCAGATTCTGAGTTAAAAGAAGTTATCTTGAAGGAGGCTCATGATACTCAATGCTGGTAATTTGACCTATGTGCTGGATGCACCGCTGGGTGACCCGCCTGTAGCTACTGCTACCGATGAAGTAAAGAATGTTTACCTCACTCGGAAGAATCAGTACTCCACAATTTAGTGTGCTATCTTGTATGGTTTGGAATCGGAGCTTCAGAAAAGGTTTGAGAATTCATACCCACATGATATTGTCCGTGAACTCAAACTGATATTTGAGACTCACGGGGCAGTTTAGAGCTATGAGGCTTCTGAAAAGTTCTTTAACTGCAACATGGAAGAGGGCAGCTCCGTCAGTGAGCATGTGCTTAAGATGTCTGGGCACGCAAAAAAACTCCAAATCTTGGGTATAGTGATTCCTAATGCTTTGGGGATATACCGTGTCCTCCAATCACTACCACCAAGTTACAAGAACTTTGTGATGAACTACAATATGCAAAGCATGAACAAGCAGTTGCTAGAACTCTTCTCCATGTTAAAATCTGCAGAATTGGAGATCAATAAAGAGCACCAAGTGTTGATGGTCAATAAGACCACCAAATTCAAGAAAGGCAAGTCTAAGCAAAATGGACACTTCAAGAAGGGTGGTAAGAAATTTACCGCACCGACGAAGAAGACCAAGGCTGGACCTAAGCCTGATACTGAGTGCTTTTACTGCAAGGGAGAAGGTCACTGGAAGCGGAATTGCCCAAAGTACTTGGCGGATTTGAAGAACGGCAACATCAAGAAAAAAGGTATATCCGATATACATGTTATTGATGTGTATCTCATTAGTACTCGTAGTAGTGCCTGGGTATTTGATACTGGTTCGGTTGCTCATATTTGTAACTCGAAACAGGTGCTGCAGAATAAACGGAAGCTAGCGAAGGACAAGGTGACGATGCGCATAGGAAATGCTTAAAGGTTGATGTGATCGCGGTCGGCACGCTACCTCTTCATCTACCATCGGTATTAGTTTTATACTTAAAAATAACTGTTATTTGGTGCCTGCGTTGAGCATGAACATTATATCGGGATCTTGTTTATTGCGAGACGGTTACTTGTTTAAGTCCGAGAATAATGGTTGTTCGATTTATATGAGTAATATGTTTTATGCACATGCACCTTTGATAGATGGTCTATTCTTATTGAATCTCGATAATGGAAATACACATATTAATAACATTGAAGCTAAACGTTTGAAATTGAGCGATAAATCGACCTATATGTGGCATTGTCGTCTTGGTCACATTGGAGTGAAGCGTATGAAGAAACTCCATTCCGATGGACTTCTTGAATCACTTGATTTCGAATCACTTGAAAGATGCGAAGCATGTCTCATGGGTAAAATGACTAAGACTCCATTTTCTGGTATGATGGAGCGAGCTACAGACTTATTGGAAATCATACATACTGATGTGTGTGGTCCAATGAGTGTAGCATCACGCGGTGGTTATCGTTATGTTCTTACCTTCACGGATGACTTGAGTAGATATGGGTATATCTATTTCATGAAACATAAGTCTGAAAGTTTTGAGAAGTTTAAGGAATTTCAAAGTGAGGTGGAGAATCAACGTAACAAGAAGATTAAATTTCTACGTTCTGATCGTGGAGGTGAATATCTAAGTTACGAGTTTGGCGAGCATTTGAAGAAATGCGGAATACTTTCACAATTGACACCATCGGGAACACCACAGCGTAATGGTGTGTCCGAACGTTGTAATCGAACTCTCTTAGATATGGTTCGTTCTATGATGTCACTTACAGATTTACCGCTATCATTTTGGGGTTATGCATTAGAAACAGCCGCATTCACTTTAAATAGGGCACCATCTAAATCCGTTGAAACGACACCATATGAATCATGGTTTGGGAAGAAACCTAAATTGTCGTTCCTTAAAGTTTGGGGTTGCGAAGCCTATGTAAAGAAGTTACAACCGGACAAGCTTGAACCCAAAGCGGAAAAATGTGTCTTCATAGGATATCCAAAAGAAACTATTGGGTATACCTTCTATCATAGATCCGGAGGCAAAATCTTCGTTGCCAATAATGGATCCTTTCTAGAGAAGGAATTTCTCTCGAAAGAAGTGACTGGAAGGAAAGTAGAACTCGACGAGGTTGTCGAGCCTTCTCTCGAACTTGCGAGTAGCACAGCACCGGAAGAAGTTCCTGTGGTGCCTGCACCAATAAGATAGGAAGCTAATGATGATGATCATGAAACTTCGGTTGTAGTTGCTACAGAACCTCGCAGGTCAACGAGAACTCGTACCACTCCTGATTGGTATGATCTCGTTATGAGTGTCATGTTGGTGGACAACACCGATGACCCTGCGACATATGAGGAAGCGATGATGAGCCCAGATTCCAATAAATGGCAAGAAGCCCTGAAATCCGAGATTGGATCCATGTACGAAAACCAAGTATGGACTTTGGTGGACTTACCGGATGGCCGGAAGGCTGTCGAGAACAAATGGATTTTCAAGAAGAAAACAGATGCTGATGGTAATGTTACTGTCTATAAAGCTCGACTTGTCGCAAAAGGGTTTCGACAAATTCAAGGAGTTGACTACGATGAGACTTTCTCACCAGTAGCGAAGCTAAAGTCTGTGAGGATTTTGTTAGCAATCGCTGCATATTATGATTATGAGATATGGCAGATGGATGTCAAAACAGCGTTCCTCAATGGAGACATTGATGAAGAGTTGTATATGATGCAACCCAAAGGTTTTGTAGATCCTAAAGATGCTAACAAGGTATGCAAACTTCAATGGTCCATATATGGATGGAAGCAAGCATCCCGAAGTTGGAATCAACGTTTTGATAAGGTAATCAAAAGTTTTAGTTTTATACAAACTTATGGAGAAGCTTGTATTTACAAGAAAGTGAGTGGGAGCTCTATAGCATTCTTAATACTATATGTAGATGACATATTGTTGATTGGGAATGATGTAGACCTTCTTAATAGTGTCAAGGAATATTTGAATAATAGTTTTTCAATGAAAGATCTTGGCAAAGCAACTTACATATTAGGCATAAAGATTTATAGAGATAGATCGAGACGCCTAATATCATTGTCACAAAGTACATATTTGGACAAAGTTCTAAAGAGGTTTGGAATGGAAGATAGCAAGAAAGGGTTCTTGCCCATGTTGCCCAATACGACCTTGAGTAAAACTCAAAGTCCAGCAATGGCAGAAGATAGAGAAGGGATGAGTAAGACTCCCTATGCCTCAGCCATAGGATCTCTAATGTATGCCATGCTATGTACTAGACCCGACATTGCATATGCTATTAGTTTGACTAGCAGATATCAAAGTGATCCAGGAGTGGATCATTGGACAGCGGTCAAAAACATCCTTAAGTACTTGAGAAGAACTAAGGATATGGTTCTTTCTTATGGAGGTAATGAACAACTCGTTGTTAATGGTTACACCGATGCTAGTTGGAACACCGATCCGGATGATTCTAAATCACAATCTGGATACGTATTTACTTTGAATGGTGCAGCAGTTAGCTGGAGGAGTGCAAAGCAAAGCGTTGTGGCGAGATCTTCAACTGAATCGGAATACATAGCTGCTTCGGAGGCTTCACAAGAAGCGATATGGATGAAGGAGTTCATTACAGAGCTCGGTATGGTTCCAAGTGCGTTGGACCCAATGTCTATCTACTGTGATAACATGGGCGCCATAGCCAATGCGCAAGAACCAAGGTCACACAAGAAGCTGAAGCACATCAAGCTACGTTTTCACGCTATTCGAGAACATGTCCAAGATGGTGACATAAAGATTTGCAAAGTACACACAGATCTGAATATGGCGGATCCGTTGACTAAACCTCTCCCGAGGGCAAAACATGACCAGCACCAAACTGCCATGGGTGTTTGGTTTATTACCATGTAATCTAGATTAGTTGACTCTAGTGCAAGTGGGAGACTGTTGGAGATATGCCCTAGAGGCAATAATAAATGTAGTTATTATCATATCTTTGTGTTTATGATAAATGTTTACATTCATGCTATAACAGTATTAACAAGGAAACATTAATACTTGTGTGATTTGTAAACTAAAATAGAGTCCCTAGTAAAGCCTCTTTATAATACTAGCTTGTTGGTTAATAAATGATTGTGGTTTCCCTATCATGAACATTGAGATGTTATTAACAACAGGATCATATCGTTAGGATAATGGTATGATGGACATACTCCTATAGATAAGTGTAACATAAAGATCAAGTCATTTTAATAGTTCAATTGCTATATGCTTTCTGATACATAGTAACCTAATTCCTTCGACCATGAGATCATGCATATCACCATCACCGGAAGGATGCTTTGATGATATCAAACACCACACCGTAACTGGGTGGTTATAAAGGTGGCATTGAGTGTTCGGAAAGTATGGGTTGAGACACATGGATCAAGAGTGGGATTTGTCCATCCATATGACGGATAGATATACTCTGGGCCCTCTCGGTGGAATGTCATCCAATTGGCTTGCAAGCATGTGACTGGCTCACAAGGGATCACATATCACGGGAACGAGAAAAGAGTACTTATCAGTAACGAGGTTGAACTAGGTATGCAGAGATACCGACGATCAAAACCTCGGATAAGTAAACTATCGTGAGACAAAGCGAAATTGGTATCGTATGTAAGTGGTTCATTCGATCGCAAAGTAATCGTATAAATATGTGGGAGCCATATGAATTTCCAGATTCCTCTATTGGTTATTGTTCGGAGAAATGTCTCGATCATGTCCGCATAATTCACGAACCGTAGGGAGACACACTTAAGGATTCGATGTTGTTGAGTAGTTATGGAATGATGAGTAAGAGACCGAATGTTGTTCGGAGTCTCGGATGGGATCCGGGATATCACGAGGAGATCCGGAATGGACCGGAGAATAAGATTCATATAAGGGAAGTCATGTTTCGGGGTTGGAGAATGATTCCGGTGTTTTCATCGGGAATGTTCTAGAAGGGTCCGGAAGGTCCGGCACTCTGGAGGAGAAGGGTACATGAATGTGTCATAACAAGTTGGAATGGTTGCATCATGTACTAGGTGTAATCGCTGAGCAAAATAAAGGGATAAATCAAATCCTAGTTTGAAAAGTCAAACGCCAATTTGAAAAGTCAAACGGCAAGTTTGCTTGGTGGAGGGAGAGTAGGAAACCTACTTGGGGAGGAGTTCCTCTCCCTCCACCCGCCGGCCTTGGAGGCCGACTTGGGGGAGGACTCCCCTCCCCTGGCCGGCGCCCTCCCACCTATAAAAGGAGGGGCAGGGCTGCCCCTCTAGACCTACACCTTGCCCCACTAAAACCCTAGCCCTAGCCGCCAGCCCTCTTGCAGCCGCCGCTGCCCTAGAGAAAACCCTAGCCGCTGACTTGGGGCTCTCCCCTTGCCCTAGCTGCCGGCCTAGCCCTATATCCTTGGTGCCTCTAAACCCTAGATCGCCAAGGCCTCTCTCATAGTCCACCGTAGTCGCTCCGGCTTAAGGCGAAGCCCTGCGAGATCTCCCCTCTACTTCCGGTACCACGCCGTCATGCTGCCGGAATCGCGAGGAGAGTACTACAACCGCCGCTGCCTGCTGGAACAAGGGAGAGGAAGGTCTTCATCGAGTACCGAACGTGTGACCGACTGCGGAAGCGCTGCCGAAACGCAGCGCCGGAAGGATCGTCTACACGATCTTGAGATCGGCAAGAGTACGACTACATCACCCACGAGAATCCGCTCTCGTTAAACAATTTGGAATCTTCGAGGGTGAGTTATTCTATCGACTCGTTGCTACAATCTAGTAGATAGATCTTGGCTGTTTGTTTGTATGCGGTAGAAATTTTTTGTTTTCCATGCTACAAACTCCTGAAGCGCACCGAGCCGGGTGCAGGGTTGGTAGTGACTACTTCAACAGCGAAGGCCAGACCGAAGAGGGGGCGGCCGAAGAGGGCTTGCTCTCAACTCTCTCGGTTTGTGCAGGTTCGCCGTCGAGAGTTGCTGAAGGGGCTCGAGACTGTCCCAGTTGCGTTAGAGTTTTCGAGGAAGGAGTGGTCAGCAGCTCTGGCTCTCCTCGACCTCAACCTACAGACATTGTTGTTTGCTGCGACACTAGAAGCTCTGTAGGAAGACCAGATTCCTTGGCTCCATGTTGTTCCACAAATTGAACTGCTGGACAGCTAGTCTGCAAGGAAGAGAGACAACGGAGGAGAAAGTTCAGGCTCTGGAGGGGGCCATTGGTCAGAGGGAAGGAAAAGGGGATGGTGGTTGAGGGTGGGGAGGAAAGTACATAGGACTTTTTCTTCCAGCTTTGGATTCCTGGAGATCCACACATCCAGCTGCAGAAATCTCCACCGCAATCTCAACCCCTCTTGCTAGAATCTAGTATAAAAGACTCCATCCGGGTTTCTAGGGTTCATGTCCCTCTCATTCTAGTGGCGGCGCACATCGAGCAAATCTCTGGTTTACATTACCTTGGGCTTGAGATTCCTCTGGATCCTGGAGCTGGTTTTGGTGAAGATAGTGAAGGGTTTCGCGGCATAGTAAATCAAAATTTTCTAGGGATGCGAACAGAGGGAAAGCCAAGATCTAATCTAGGAGATGCAATCAACGAGAGAGATTGGATTAGATCTTCATACCCTTGAAGATTCGCACAGCGGAACGTTCGTCGGAACGTGGGTGATGTAGTCGTACTCGCTTCTCCTCCTCGCGATCCGATCCGATCTAGCACCACAAGTGGCGGTGCCTCCGTGAGATGCACACGTGCAGCACCTCGATGTCTCCTCCTTCCTTGGACCAGCAAGTATGGTGGAGAGATAGATTGGATCTACAACACGACGGCGTGGTGTATATGGTGGAGAATTTCTGCAGCAGGGCTTCGTCTACAAACAGTCGGGAGGGAGAGAGGAAAGCTAGCAAGGCGGCTAGGGTTTGGAGGAGAGGTGTAGGGGGTTGGTGCGCCCCCACCCCTCTTTATATAGAGGGGGGGGCGCAGCCCTATCCCCTCCCCCAAGCCCAAAGGATAAGGAGTGGGGGGCATGGACTCTCCCCTCTTCTAGAAACCCTATCTCTAGTTTAAACGATTTAAACTCTCTAGGATCGGCTGGGCCCTATGGGGCCTTGTGCCCCTGGCCCAATGCGGCCAGGACACTCCCCCATAGGCCCATGCCCCCTCCCGGAAGGTGGGGCCACGTTGGTCCCCTTCCGGAAGGTTCTAGAAGCTTCCGGTACAATACCGATTAACCCGGAGCAATTCCGAACTACAAAAACTGCACTGCCTTATATGAATCTTATTCTCCGGACCATTCCGGAACCTCTCGTGATGTCCCGGATACCATCCGAGACTCCGAACAAAAATTCATAAACCAATTATCCAATCTATCCTAGCGTCGAGATACGTTAAGTGTGTGACCCTGCGGGTTCGAGAATATGCAGACATGATCTTCTATCAATAATCAACAGCGGGGTCTGGGCACCCATATTGACTCCCACACATTCATCGATGATCATATCGGATGAACCACGATGCCAGGATTCAATCAATCCCATATATATATTCCCTTCGTCTCGCGATATTTTACTTGCCCGAGATTCGATCGTCGGTACCGTCATACCTAGTTCAATCTCGTTCATAGCAAGTACTTTACTCGTTCCGTAATCCGATATCACTTTGTGATTAACTCCTTAACCACATGCTTGCAAGCGGTGTTGATATCGATTACCGAGTGGGCCCGAAGTATATCTCTCCGACTTGGGAGGGACAAATTCCATCTCGATACATACAACCTAACAGATACTTTCCGATCACCTGAGAGACACCTTTATGATCACCCTCTCATAGGATGACGTTTGATGACCTCAAAGCTTTCTTCCAGTACCAGGGAGTTGCATTATCTCATGGTCTAAGGAATACAATATTTGACATAGGAAAAGCTTCGCAAAGATGAACACGATGAAACGATCTAATTGCTTCGCTTAGTTTGGGTCTGTCCATCATATCATTCTCCCAATGATATGATCTCATTATCAATTGACAACTCATGTCTATGGTTAGGAAACCTTAACCATCATTGATCAATGAGCTAGTCCTTAGAGGCGTACCAGGGACACGGTGTTGTTCACAAACCACACAAGTATTAATGTTTCCGCTTAATACAATTCTAGCATGGAATATAAACTTTATCATGAACAAGAATTATAATAATAACATCTTTATTATTGCCTCTAGGGCATAATTCCAACAGTCTCCCACTTGCACTAGAGTCAATAATCTAGTTTACATCTGGCAACAATCTCACACCCATGGCACTGAGGAGTTGATCATGTTTTACACATGGAAGAGGTTTAGTCAATGGATCTGTGACATTCAGATCCGTATGTACTTTGCTAATCTTCAGATCTCCATCTGCTATATAATCTCGGATTATATGAAACTTGCGGTTGATATGCTTGGTCTTTGGATGATATCTTGGTTCCTTAGCGAGTGCTATGGCGCCAGTGTTGTCACAC
Source organism: Avena sativa (assembly GCA_916181665.1). Taxonomy (NCBI): domain Eukaryota; kingdom Viridiplantae; phylum Streptophyta; class Magnoliopsida; order Poales; family Poaceae; genus Avena; species Avena sativa. The sequence goes on from OV702282.1 coordinate 171,538,683, forward strand.
AATATCTCCAGTGGGTCCAATGCACTTGGAACCACGCCAAGCTCAGTGATGAAGTTTCTGATCCAAACTCCTTCACTTGACGCTTCTGCAGCAGCCATGTATTCCGCTTCCACTGTAGATCCCGCGATCACGCTTTGCTTGCAGCTTCTCCAGCTCACAGCTCCTCCATTCAAAATATAAACGTATCCTGTCTGAGATTTGGAATCATCCTTGTCGGTGTCGAAACTAGCATCGACATAACCTTTTACGACAAGCTGTTCATCACCCCCATAGACTAAGAACATTTCTTTAGTTCTATTTAGGTACTTTAGGATGTTCTTCACGGCTGTCTAGTGTTCCACTCCTGGATCACTTTGATATCTGCTCGTCAAACTAAGAGCATTGGACACATCCGGTCTAGTACACAGCATGGCATACATGATGGAACCTATGGCCGAGGCATAAGGCACTTTGCTCACAGCTTCCCTATCATTTACCGTAGCTGGACACTGAGCCTTGCTCAATATCTTACCTGACAACATAGGCACTGAACCTTTCTTTGCCTTATCCATTATGAACCTTTTCAGAACTTTGTCTAGGTATGTACTCTAGCTTAAAGCTATCAGGCGTCTTTGTCTATCTCTATAGATTTTGATGCCCAATATATAAACAGCTTCACCTAGGTCTTTCATTGAAAAACACTTGTTCAAATAACTCTTCACATCGTTAAGCATGTTGATGTCATTTCCGATAATCAATATGTCATCCACATACAGTACCAGAAACGTCACCGAGCTCCCACTCACTTTCTTGTAGATACAAGCTTCGTAGCAATTTGGAACAAATCCAAAACTCTTGATCACTTGATCAAAACGAAGGTTCCAACTCCGAGATGCTTGCTTCAGTCCATAAATGGAACGCTGAAGTTTGCATACTTTACTAGCATCCTTAGGATCGACAAAACCTTCGGGTTGCATCATATACAACTCTTCATCAATGCTCCTATTGAGGAAAGCAGTCTTGACATCCATCTGCCATATTTCATAATCATGAGACGCAGCAATTGCTAATAAAATCCGAATGGACTTAAACATCGCTACGGGAGAGAAAGTCTCATCGTAGTCAACACCTTGAACTTGTCGAAAACCTTTTGCGACAAGCCGTGCTTTATAGACGGTAACATTACCATCCGCGTCCGTTTTCTTCTTGAATATCCATTTGCACTCAACGGCCTTTCGGTCGCTAGGAGGATCCACCAAAGTCCATACTTGGTTTTCGCTCATGGATCCCAATTCGGATTTCATGGCTTCCAGCCATTTCTCAGAGTCTGGGCTCATCATCGCTTCCTCATAGTTCGTAGGTTCACTGTCTTCTACCAACAAGACAGTCAAGACAGGGTTGCCGTACCACTCAGGAGGGGCACGCGACCTTGTCGACCTGCGACATTCAGTAGCAGCATCGTCCGAAGCTTCATGATCCTTGTCATTAGCTTCCTCTATTGTTGGTGCAGGCGGCACTGGAACAATTTCAGGTGCTGCGCTACTCTCCAATTCAAGAGAAGGTTCAATAACCTCGTCTAGCTCTACTTTCCTCCCACTCACTTCTTTCGAGAGAAACTCCTTCTCAAGAAAGGAACCGTTCTTTGCGACAAACACTTTGCCTTCGGTTCTGTGATAGAAGGTATACCCAATAGTTTCCTTAGGGTATCCTATGAAGACGCATTTCTCCGCTTTGGGTTCGAGCTTGTCCGGCATCAACTTCTTGACGTAAGCTTCGCATCCCCAAACTTTAAGAAACGACAACTTAGGTTTAGCACCAAACCACAGTTCATACGGTGTCGTATCAACGGATTTAGATGGAGCCCTATTTAAAGTGAATGCAGCGGTTTATAATGCATAACCCCAAAATGATAACGGCAAATCAGTAAGAGACATCATTGATCGGACCATATCTAATAGGGTTCGATTCCGGCGTTCAGACACACCATTGCGCTGTGGTGTTCCGGGTGGCGTGAGTTGTGAAACGATTCCACTTGCTTTAAGATGCGTGAGAAAATCATAACTCAAATATTCACCTCCACGATCGGATCGTAGAAACTTAATCTTTCTGTTACGATGGTTCTCCACTTCATTCTGAAATTCCTTGAACTTTTCAAATGTTTCAGATTTATGTTTCATTAAATAGATATACCCATATCTACTTAAGTCATCGGTAAAAGTGAGGAAATAGCGATATCCACCGCGCGTCGAAACACTCATCGGTCCGCATACATCGGTATGTATGATTTCCAACAAGTCCGTTGCTCGCTCCATCATACCGGAGAACGGGGTTTTGATCATCTTGCCCATGAGGCATGGTTCGCATGTGTCAAATGATTCAAAATCAAGAGACTCCAAAAGTCCATCAGAATAGAGTTTCTTCATGCACTTTACACCAATATGACCTAGACGACAGTGCCACAAATAAGTAGTATTATCACTATCTACTTTTCATCTCTTAGCCTCAATGTTATGGATGTGTGTTTCATCCCTTTCGAGATTTAGAAGAAATAAACCATTCACAAGAGGTGCATGACCATAAAAGATGTTACTCATATAAATAGAACAACCATTATTCTCCGATTTAAATGAATAACCGTCTTGCAATAAACACGATCCAGAAATAATGTTCATGCTCAACGCAGGCACATAATAACACTTATTAAGGTTTAAAACTAATCCCGAAGGTAAAACTAAGGAGAGCGTGCCGACGGCCATCACATCAACTCTTGATCCGTTGCCAACGCGCATCGTCACCTCATCCCTCGCAAGCTGCCGTCTATTCCGTAGCTCCTGTTTCGAGTTACAAATATTAGCAACTGAACCGGTATCAAATACCCAGGCACTACAACGAGGGCTAGTAAGGAAAACATCAATAACATGTATATCAAATATACCTTTGATGGTGCCAGCCTTCTTGTCCGCTAAGTACTTCGGACAGTTGCGCTTCCAGTGACCCTTGTCCTTGCAATAGAAGCACTCAGTGTCGGGCTTAGGACCAGACTTGAGCTTCTTCTCAGCAGGGGCATTGCGCTTGCCGCCGCCCTTCTTGAAGGGTTTCTTTGCTCCCTTACCTTTCTTAAAGGAGGGCTTGTTGACCATCAAGACATGATTATCCTTCTTGATGTCCACCTCTGCAGCCTTCAGCTTTGCGAAGAGCTCGGTGATCGTATCAGTGGAACCAATCTGATTATGAGTCACTACAAAACTTTTGTAGCTGGGAGGGAGTGATTGCAGAACCCTGTCAATCTTGAGCTCCTCTGGAATCGTGCATTCCAGTTGCTCAAGACGTTGAGTGTAGCCCGACATCTTTATGGCGTGCTCACTAACGGAACTCCCTTCCTCCATCTTGCAGTTAAAGAACTTCTCGGAGATCTCATATCTCTCAGAACGGGCCTGAGTCTAAAACATGGTTTTCAGCTCCTCGAGAATCTCGAAGGGCCCGGGATACTCTTCAAAACGATTTTGAAGCTCCGGTTCCATAGCAAACAACATGGTGCTCTTAATCACACCATAATCATCTTTGCGCGACTGATAGACAGCTTTCTCATCAGCCGGCGCAGTTGCAGCAGGAGGGTCACCTAACGCTTTCCCAAGGACATAGTCCTTTTGTCCGCCAGACAGAATGATTCTTAGATTGCGGAACCAATTGGTGAAGTTAGACCCATTGTTTCTAAGTTTTTCCTTCTCAGCAAAAACGTTGAAGTTGAAGTTGGACTTGGCCATGTGATCTACAGTATTTGCAAGTACAATTTAGACTATGTTCATGATAAATAGTTCAATTTAATCAAATTACTAGATGAACTCCCACTAAATTCAACATCCCTCAAGTTGTTTAGTGAACACGATCCAAATTCACCACACCTAATCCGATCATCACGAGAAGAGATGTGGTTTCAATGGTGGACAACAAAGTGTCGATCATATCATTCATATGAATCATGCTTAACCTTTCGGTTCTTGTGTTCCGAGGCCATGTCTGTACATGCTAGGCTCGTCAAGCTAGACCCAAGTATTTCCGCGTGTGCAAAACTGGCTTGCACCCGTTGTATGTGAGCGTAGAGTCTATAGCACCCAATCATCACGTGATGCTTGGACACGACGAACTTTCGCAACGGTGCATACTTGGGGAGAACACAGTTTTTATCTTGATCTTTAAGTGAGGAATCATCTTATAATGCTACCGTCGCGATCTAAGCATAATAAGATACATAAAGGGATAAACATCACATGCATATAACTTTATGTGACATGGTATAGCCAATCCTCGCGCAATGATCTCCATCTTGTGCGTTCCGGCATGATCTCCATCACTCCACCATGATTGCCTCCACCACGAATAGCAACTACAACTATTGCTAACTACTTAGCGATAAAGTAAAGCTATTACATGGCGTATAAGAAGTTGACTCGCAGGTCATACACAATTATAAAGACAACCATATGGCTCCTGCCGGTTGTGTACTCATCGACATGCAAGTCGTGAAACATTACAAAACATGATCATCGCATACAATATACACATCACATCTTGGGCCATACCATATCACAGAAAACACTCCCTGCAAAAACAAGTTAGACGCCTCTACTTTGTTGTTGCATGTTTTACATGGCTTATGGGAGTAGATGCTAAGAACGATTCTTACCTACGGAAAGCCACAACGGTGATATTATGGTTGCCAAACTCCGGTGTTAATCCCATGACAACTATAGTGAGAGAAACTGACATCCACCAGCCGCATGTGTGGAACAAGCCACACGTCAAGTGCGGAGCCGGTCTCGCGAACGACGTCGCGTAAGGTTGGCCTGAACCGCTTCAATCTCACTATCCCGCGTCATAAGAAGAACACAAACAAGAGGCTTGCAACAGAAAACATCAACGCCTCCAACAACCATGTTGCGTTCTACTCGTGAAACACATCTACGCATAGATCTAGCTCTGATACCACTGAAGGGTTTCGCGGCATAGTAAATCAAAATTTTCTACGAATGCGAACAGAGGGAAAGCCAAGATCTAATCTAGGAGATGCAATCAACGAGAGAGATTGGATTAGATCTTCATACCCTTGAGGATTCGCACAGCGGAACGTTCGTCGGAACGTGGGTGATGTAGTCGTACTCGCTTCTCCTCCTCGCGATCCGATCCGATCTAGCACCACAAGTGGCGGTGCCTCCGTGAGATGCACACGTGCAGCACCTCTACGTCTCCTCCTTCCTCGGACCAGCAAGTATGGTGGAGAGATATATTGGATCTACAACACGACGGCGTGGTGTATATGGTGGAGAATTTCTGCAGCAGGGCTTCGCCTACAAACAGTCGGGAGGGAGAGAGGAAAGCTAGCAAGGCGGCTAGGGTTTGGAGGAGAGGTGTAGGGGGTTGGTGCGCCCCCACCCCTCTTTATATAGAGGGGGGCGCAGCCCTAGCCCCTCCCCCAAGCCCAAAGGATAAGGAGTGGGGGGCATGGACTCTCCCCTCTTCTAGAAACCCTATCTCTAGTTTAAACGATTTAAACTCTCTAGGATCGGTTGGGCCCTATGGGGCCTTGTGCCCCTGGCCCAATGCGGCCAGGACACTCCCCCATAGGCCCATGCCCCCTCCCGGAAGGTGGGGCCACGTTGGTCCCCTTCCGGAAGGTTCTAGAAGCTTCCGGTACAATACCGATTAACCCGGAACAATTTCGAACTCCAAAAACTGCACTGCCTTATATGAATCTTATTCTCCGGACCATTCCGGAACCTCTCGTGATGTCCCGGATCCCATCCGAGACTCCGAACAAAAATTCATAAACCAATTATCCAATCTATCCTAGCGTCGAGATGCGTTAAGTGTGTGACCCTGCGGGTTCGAGAATATGTAGACATGATCTTCTATCAATAATCAACAGCGGGGTCTGGGCACCCATATTGACTCCCACACATTCATCGATGATCATATCGGATGAACCACGATGCCAGGATTCAATCAATCCCATATATATATTCCCTTCGTCTCGCGATATTTTACTTGCCCGAGATTCGATCGTCGATACCGTCATACCTAGTTCAATCTCGTTCACAGCAAGTACTTTACTCGTTCCGTAATCCGATATCACTTTGTGATTAACTCCTTAACCACATGCTTGAAAGCGGTGTTGATATCGATTACCGAGTGGGCCCGAAGTATATCTCTCCGACTTGGGAGGGACAAATTCCATCTCGATACATACAACCCAACAGATACTTTCCGATCACCTGAGAGACACCTTTATGATCACCCTCTCATAGGATGACGTTTGATGACCTCAAAGCTTTCTTCCGGTACCAGGGAGTTGCATTATCTCATGGTCTAAGGAATACAATAGTTGACATAGGAAAAGCTTCGCAAAGATGAACACGATGAAACGATCTAATTGCTTCGCTTAGTTTGGGCCTGTCCATCATATCATTCTCCCAATGATATGATCTCATTATCAATTGACAACTCATGTCTATGGTTAGGAAACCTTAACCATCATTGATCAATGAGCTAGTCCTTAGAGGCGTACCAGGGACACGGTGTTGTTCACAAACCACACAAGTATTAATGTTTCCGCTTAATACAATTCTAGCATGGAATATAAACTTTATCATGAACAAGAATTATAATAATAACATATTTATTATTGCCTCTAGGGCATAATTCCAAAAGATAGGATGGGCGACCGTGGAAGGGGAGGAAAAGGGCGTGGGAGGGGAACTGCTGGTGGCCAAGATCAGTGGCAGAACCAACAACTCCAGCCTCCACCTCAGGGGTAGCCACAACAACAAGATATGCATCAAGGACAGTTTGGCCAGTTTCCACAGTTGTTTGCGGGTCAAGCCCCTTTTGGCTTTGCTCCTGGTGGTATGATGCCACCCTAGGGGCTTAATGGCCATTTTCCCCCATTCCAACATCCTCCATAGTTTTTTTTGGGGGGGGGGGGCTCAAATCAGTGGCTATCCCCTAACAACAACTCTTCCTAGAACCAATAGCATCAGAGTCAGGGTGTGGATCAAGATGATAAATCTAAAAACACCCAGAAGGCCAAGAAAAAACAGGGTGTGGCTGCTGGTAGAGAGGAACAAGTTTTTGCTAGTACAGGTGGTCAGATGAGTTACATTGATGGCATATGCTTGAGCTGTGGAGAGCCAGGACACTTGCAGCTTGCTTGTGATAAGAAGCCTATTTGCTTCATTTGCAAAAGTTTTGGCCATTTAGTGGATAAGTGTCCTGTCAGGAAAAGACCCCATCAGGTTGCTAGATATATTGGAAGTTGTGCACTAGGGCTTGGTTTCTATCACATAGAGATTCCTGAGGTGGTGGCTACTCCAATCGCATCTACCAAAAATTTTGGGATAGTGTTGATTGAGGAAGGATCCCTGTCAGCTAGAGATCTTGCTGAGGAGTTCTCAAAAATCTACAAGACCAACTGGCCATGGCAGATTAGAGAACTAGGGGCAGATAACACATTTCTAGTTAAGTTTCCCCCTCACATTGTTGTGGAGAAAGTGACTGGTTATCCAAAATTTTGTGTGTCCAAGCCAGGAGTGTGGGTCAAGGTTGAAGCATTGAATGATGATCCTGAGCCAGTGGAATCCTTGAAGAAAATTTGGATCATTATCACTAGCCTTCAGACAAAGTGGTGTGAATGGAATACTCTTGACCAAGCTGTTTCTGCCTGTGGGATTCTCGTGAATGTGGATTGGTTGTCTATCTTCAAAGATAATGCTAAGGAGGTTAGAGTCCTAGTTAAGTGCATAGACCCTTCCAAGCTTCCTATTGGGAGACTTTTTGAATTCAACAGTCACCTATTCTAGCTAGGGTTTTCTCTGGATGTTTCAGCTCCAACTCTGGATGATGAGGATGATCTTCTCACTGATGAACTAAATGATCACATGAGGGAGAATGAGGATGGGGCTACAGGAGGAAATGACAGAGGAGCCTCCAAGGATACAGGTGGTTTTAGGAATGCTGGTCCTAATCAGTCCCAACAGAATAGAAATGGCCCTCGGGCTAGGGGGCTGGTGCTTCTAGGGTGAGGATGGTGGAGGATCAAAGTACTGCTATAGTTGTGTTCAACCTAATCCTGGAGAAAGGCTAGGTTAGTTTGGACAGTATCAATTTGGGGCCACAAGAGATGAATGCTGAGGGAGTTACTCTAGAGGCTCATAATTTCTGGGCTGCAGAACAAGAAGAGAGGATGGTCTATGGTAAAGAGAGAGAAGATCACATTAGTGCTCAGATTGCTGCTTTTCCTGAGGACATCTTTCCTGATTTCGTTGGCTCTCAAGCTAGAGGAGAAGGTGTTGGTTCTAACAACAAGAAAAAACAGAAAGTGTGGGGACCGGTCCAGGCTGTTAGGCAGAGTGCTAGAGTGGATAATTCAAAAAGCATCTTGGAAAAAGCTATGGACCCGAAAAAAGTGGTAAATCTAGATGCTCCAAAATCCATGAAAGGTATAATGAATTCTAACCCTTTTACTGTTCTAGATATTACTGATATTGAGCTAGTTTCTAGAGATATAGGTGTAGTCTTTCCCCTTAATGAGATAGTTGATAGTAGAAGCTCATCTTCCAAGTCTTTACATAATGTTAAAGATTTGGAGGATGAAGCTGAGGGTTGGATAGAGGTAGTAAATAAATCCCGGGGCAAGCACCCCAGGAAGAAAAAACAATGATATGTGCTTTTTGGAACAGTAGGAGTATCTCTGCTCCTGGTAGACAGAAGTTTTTAGAAGATAACATTTTCCCCTTAAATGTAGACTACATTGGTTTTCAAGAGACTAAGAAGGATAGTTTTAGTAATACTTTGCTGAAGAATCTCTTAGTAAATAGAAATTTTGCTTGGAACTTTCTGCCCTCGATTGGGACTGCATGAGGGATCCTAGTAGCAGTTAATTTAGATCTTTTTGATGTTATTTCCTGGGACATTAAATCTTTCTCTGTTAGTACTATTCTTAGAAATAAAATCACTGATGTGGTTTGTAGAATTACTACTGTTTATGGTTCTGCTTATGAGGATAAGAAGCAAGAGTTTCTTTCTGAACTTCATGAACTTTTCTTAAATTGTGATGGTTTAGCTTTAACTGGGGGAGACTTTAATTTAGTCAGATCTCCTGAAGATAAGAGTAATAGGAATGTAGATTTTAGATGGGTAGATAGATTTAATGCTTGGATTGAACTCTGGGCTCTGATGGAAATTGGTCTTTCTGGTAGAGATTTCACTTGGGGCAATAACCAGGAAGATCTTATTATGAGTAGAATTGATATAATTTTCTGTTCCACCCAGTTTGATGCTAGATTTCCTTTAGCTAGTGCTAGAGCTTTGCCTAGAGTTGGTAGTGATCATACCCCCATCATCTGGCATTCAGGGGAAGGTCAGGTGATTAGAACCAAAAAAATTAGATTTGAAAAGTGGTGGATTGGTAGACTAGACTTTAAAGATATTGTAATTAAGGCCTGGTCTTCTAGAATTTATAGCTCTAATATCTTGGATATTTGGCAGCATAAGGTTAGATGTTTTAGAAGGCTGGCCAAAGGCTGGAACATCAATGTTGAAGCAGCATTGAGAAGAGATAGGAAAGCTCTTATGGAAGAGTATGATGAGTTAGATATAAAATCTGAAACTATTTTGCTGTCTCAATTAGAAAAGGAGATATTAGATATGATCCTGAAAGATTTAAACTCTTTTTGGGTCACGGAAGAAATCAAACCTAGACAAAGATCTAGGGATAGGAATATTCTAGAAGGAGATAGGAACACAACATACTTCCATGATGTTGCTAATCAACGTAGAAGGAAGAAGTTGATCCATATTTTAGATGGTCCTGATGGCCCTGTAACTGATATAGGTGATATGCTAAAAGTGGCCACTGATTTTTATAAAGATCTTTTTAGAAAAGAAGATAGACCTGACATTCGTTTAAGTCAAGATTTTTTTAGTGAAGAGGATAAGATTAGAGCAGATGAGAATCTGATTTTAAGAGCTCATTTTCTGGAGGAAGAGATTAAATTTGCTGTGTTTAGTTCTTATGGGGAAGGTGCTCCTAGGCCTGATGGTCTATCCTTCCTCTTTTATCAGACTTATTGGGACATTGTTAAAACTGACCTTCTTTGCATGTTCCAGGAGTGGTTTGATGATAAGTTAGATTTGTTTAGACTTAACTTGCTATGATTACTTTAATTCCCAAAGAGAATGATGCTAGATCTATGAAGAAGTTTAGACCCATTAGTTTACTGAATTGTTCCTTTAAAATTTTCACTAATGTTCTTACTAACAGACTTGCTAAAGTGATTGATAGAATCATTTCTATAAACCAATCCGACTTTATTAGAGGTACGTTCATTCTTGAGAGTGTAGTCACTGCTCATGAAGTCATTCATGAGGTGCATAGAAAGACAGACAAAGGTTTAGTTTTTAAGATAGATTATGAGAAAGCCTATGATAGGGTTAATCTAGATTTCCTTTTTGAGATTCTTGAACTCAGAGGTTTTGACCCTTTCTTTATCAGATTGATTAAGCAAATTTCCCAGGAGGGTCCATTGGGGTTAAAGTTAATGATGTTGAAAGTGACTTTTTTCTGACTAGAAAAGGTCTCAGACAAGGAGATCCTATTGCCCCTCTTCTGTTTAACATTATGATAGATGTTTTTGCTAGGATGCTCAGTAGGGGTACCACTTCAGGGGCTATCAAAGGGCTGTGCTCTGAATTTGTTCCTGGTGGTGTAGTGTGTCTTCAGTATGCAGATGATACTCTGCTATTTTTAGAGAATAATGAAAGGGTTGCAGTGAATCTTAAGTGGACCCTTACCTGTTTTGAACAGATCTCTAGGATGAGAATCAATTATACTAAAAGTGAGCTCATCCCAATAAATCTGGAGGTTGAGGAATGTCAACCTTTCATTGATATTTTTCAATGTGTTTTGGGTACTTTTCCTGTGAGATATTTAGGTATCCCTCTTAATTTTGATAAGCTTAGGAGGGAAGATCTTCAACCTTTGATTTAAAACATTCTTCATAGAATTACTGGTTGGAGGGGAAAGCTCTTTTCTTATGCTGCCAAGAAAGTCCTTATTCAAGCTTGCCTCTCTAGTATCCCAATTTACTTACTTTCCTTTTTCAAATTCCCTAAATGGGCTTTGAAAATCTTAGAATCTCATCTAGCAAATTTCTTTTGGAATGATGAAGATGGAAATCACAAAATTCATTTAGCTAATTGGGCTTCTGTTTGCATGAAACAAGATTTTGGGGGTATGGGCATCCCTAACCTCAAAGATTTAAATTTGTGCTTACTTGGTTCCTCGGTTAAGAGATATATCCAGGGGGAAGGTACCCTTTGGAGGAAAGTTATTGATGCTAAATATCATACTAGATCTCCAAACATTTTATGTTGTAAAGATGTTCACCCCTCTACTTCTTGGAAAGGGGTTATGTGGGCCTCTAGAGCTGTAGCTTTAGGATATAGATGGAAAGTAGGCAATGGTAAACAAATCAGATTCTGGGAGGATATTTGGTTTGGTAATTCTCCTCTAGCCACCCAGTTTTGGGATCTTTACCTGATCTCAAACCAACAAACTAAAACTATAGCAGACCTGTGGGATGGGTCATAGCTTAGATGTGATTTTAGAAGAAATTTTTCTGATGATATGATGATTCAATGGCTAGACCTTAGGAGCATTGCATGTACTATATGTTTTCAGGAGTCAGATGATCAACTTGTTTGGCAATATGAAACCTCTGGAGTTTATTCCTCTAAATCCATGTGAAAGAACATGTTGGGCCCCCATGTGTGGTTTTGGTAATTAATGACAATCTTTATGGACTAATATGTGTATTAAGTTATACTTGTAGGATTTGTCCATTGTCATCGCTTGGAGCATGTGTTGGCTTCAAGGTCGATGAAATGCAAAGAAGATATGTTGGGCAAGCTCAATATGCGAGGTCGATGATGAGGAATTAAGGAGGGCGTCCCATCTTGAGAAGGGCAAGATTGTCTACATCAAGCTCAAGTGGAATGCTCAAGGCAAATGTATAATCTTGATAGGTTTTCTCTTTTGCCGGTCTCACGTCGTGTGTGTGAGACCGGGTTTAGGATAGAAACCGTTCTATCAAGAGAGGCTCTCATATGAGTAATTCGGTCACATCGTTCCGAGAGAGCTCAAACCTTTGCATACTTGCATCATCATATTTGGTTGTTATTTGGTCTTATCCATGTGATGATATAGAGCTTGTGGTAATCTCCATAACAAGCTCTTGTTCATCTAAATCGGATCTCCCACTTGTATCTTGTTGCGATTTTGATTTATGCGGCTTTTCGGTTTCTCACTAAGTGAGGTATATCACATTATTCTACTTTATACTTTCTCACTTGGTGATAATCAATATTTCCACTTTTTATTGGGAAGCCCTTGTCGCCCTCTATCCAACGCAATTTGAATCGGGTCAATCGGAGCTTCCAGTCAAAAGTTATTGCCGTTTGAATATTTGCCTGTTAGGCTGTTTTCTGGGCCAAGCGGTAGTACCGCCCGGACGGGCCGGTACTACCGCCCGGGCCTAAAACGACCCAATTTCTTTCTGCCTCGCTAGGTACCTAAATCCGGTACTACTGCCCGGGCCTGAAAACGGCCGGTTTTTGTTCTGTCTCGCTAGGTACCCAGATCCGGTACTACCGGCCGGCCCGGTAGTACTGCCCGGGTGGGCCGGTAGTACCGGTCGACCCAGAAACTTTTCACCAGTTTATTTGCATCTTTGCCCAGATCCAGATCTCGCTGCACTCGCTCGCTCGCGTTGACCGTGCCGCTGCCGCGCGTCAGCTGGCCTACGCGGACCCCGCGACCCGCAGTGCTGCTCGCGCGCTGCTCGCGCTATGCTGCTGCAGCCTCTGCTGCGCCTGCCGCCTGCGGGCCCCGCTGCTGGCTGCATGCGGCTGCCGCTGCATGCGCTGGCCCGCTGGCCCGCCCTGCGCTGCTGCTAGTGCTGCTGCTGCGATTCCTGCTTGCGCGCTTGCTGCTCGCCTGCGTGCTACTGGCCCGCGCGGGCCCCGCCGCATGCATTGCTGCTGCTGCGCTGCTGCTCTCTCTCTCTTCTCTGCTCGCTCGCTTGCCTGGCCTCTTGCTCTTTTCTGGCGATTTGTTATTTGGGTCCGGTAGTACCGGACAAATCCAGAAAAAATACCCAACGTCTATATTTTGGCTAGCCCTATATAAGTCTTTTGTCCATTTTCATTTAGGGTTACTTCTTCCTCCTTTTCTTGCCCAAGCTTTGCCCCCATTTTCTCTACTCCTTAAGCTTGATTTCTACACACCCCTCCATTGATTCTTGCATATATTTGAGGGGTTGTTGGAGGAGATCTAGATCCACGTTTTGACCAAACCAAAACATCTCTTTGTGAGTGTATCTTTGGGGATCTAGATTTTGAGGGATTTTGTGTCTCTCTTTGATTTCTCCTCTCTTGTTCCTCCAATAGCTTTGGTAGATTTGTTGGAACTTGAGAGTGAGGGATTTGAGCATCTTTGTGTTGTTCTTGCCATTTGCATTTGTTGCATCGGTTTGGGTTCTCCTCGGAGGATTTGGTTTGAATTGCTCATTGGAGCTTGTACCTCTTGGGTTCTTGGAACCCTAGACGGTTTTGTGGCCTTGGTGGCATTGTAGCCTTGGTGGAATTTGTTGAGGCCTTTTGTGGCGTTTGTTGGGAGCCTCCAATTAAGTTGTGGAGTTGTGCCCCAACCTTGTGAGAGGTTCCGGTTGCCACCGACAAGTGCACCGATAGTGGAAGCGTGGATCGATCCCATTGGGGTGAGATTCACCGGAGAATAAGCGAGGCCTTTTGTGGCGTTGGTGGTTTGATACCACCCCCTCTCCAAACGAGACGTACTCCATGTTGGGAGGAACTCGGTAAAATATCGGTGTCCCCGCGTGCCTCGGTTATCTCTATACCCGAGCTCTTTACTTATGCACTTTACATTGTGATAGCCTTCGTGCTTGAAGTAATATATATCTTGCTATCACTTTGTTGCTTGTATTGCTTAGCATAAGTTGTTGGTGCACATAGGTAAACCTTAGTTGTTTCTAGGTTGTGCTTTACAAAGTAAACACTAGTTTTATTCCGCCTTTGTTGAGCCACTCTAGGAAAAGTTTTAATCGCCTATTCACCCCCCCTCTAGGCGACATCCGTATCCTTTCACCATGTATGTTGTGATTAATTTAGGGGTGTTACTCCTCTTTTCTTTCCTGCAGTCTGGTCCCTAAAAATTCCACCTAGGATTCAGGTCTTCCTGTGGCTTTTCTCTCACAATAAAATTATGACTAGAGATAACCTAAGAGCCCGGGGGATCCCAAAACCCTTAGAATGCAATCTCTGCTCCGAGATTGAATCTATGAACCATTTTTTCTTTCAATGCATTGTTTCTAGATTGCTTTGGGATGATGTGTTTGAAGTTTTTGGTATCACGGTGGAAAATTATCTTTCAATTGCTTCTAAATGGATTGCTAATAAAAGATACTTGCACTTTAATGTTGTGTCTTCGGCTGTTCTATGGAGTATCTGGAACAATAGAAATAGTTTAGTCTTTAATACTTGTTCCTGGGTTAATATGAAACAGATTTGGCGACTCGTCCTGCTGTACCTTCGGAACTGGAAAGTTCCCTTCAAAGAGTTGGAGGGAGGGGGCTTGGAGCTGTTCATGGACAGGATGATCAACAACCTAAAAACGCCTCTGAGGCTCCTGGCGAGTGTGTGCGGCGACCCAGCATACCATTGCATGATGTAGTATACTATAGTCGTTGACATAACACTAATGAAACATCGTTCACTAGTATTACATCCCTCAGAGTGGTACAACAGAAACACAATGGGTCCAATACATGGCTAAAGGTTACAACTCACTCTTTACATGAGATCCAGAGAAGATTCTAAGGTAAAGAGAGAGAAAGAACTTCTTACAAAGAAGAATCAAAGATAAACAACACAAAAACTATTATATTATAAAGACTAGAATCTGAACTATTGTCTTGGCATTGCTGCTATTGCAATACACTAAAGAAATAGGTTCTATGGCTAGAGATTATATTCCTATCTAATTAGTAGCTTTGTCTTCACTTGTGTTGATATACATATTGACTTTCTTGATTTTATTGAAGAACTTTAGCTTTTGATGATGACTCCTGGAGCATAACTTGATGTAGACGCCGTCTGTCTTGGTTTCAGAATCTAGCAAGGGTTAAGAAGATACTTTGAGTACGAGTGTACTCAGCAAGTTTACTAGAAAAGGAGTGTTTGATGCACTATATCTACAGCCACATACCATAGGTCGTAGGCAATGCAAGTTTTCGTAAACATTTCTTCAAAGGTTGCTTTTATTCTGAAAAGCTATGTCCGTCAGCCTTCATGGGTTTACCAAAACTTTCATGGAGTTCCTTTCCCGCCGCGTTCGCAGCTCCTTCCCCGAACAGGGAGTAACAAGTTACAATTCTTACACTCTGCAGAGGTGCGTTACTTTACCCATGAGAGATCAACTCTTTGTTGCACAACCGGCCAGCTTATTCTCGTCCACAATTCCATGATGTGGGGCCCAGAAGATGATCCAAGCCAATCACTTCCCCCTTCGCAACCTCGCATGCCTCCTTGGTGTACACCATGCCCACATATTGAATTACGACAATGGTTTGTACAGACCGTTAGATGCCAGAACTATCGTGGGACGTTGAGGGTTCCCACCCATATGATGCATATCCTCTACGAATTACCAATTAATATGCACACTACGAGTGATAACAACCACGACCTGCACATCCGGCTACATGCGAGAGGAAGAAGATACAGCTGACTTCTCCGTCCCATTTCAAATCTCATGGTTAACGCGTAATATACGGTGCAAGAATCACTGGCGACATTGGTTGTTAAGTCCTAGATAATATGTTCCTCTACCACCGGAACTTTCATAGTAGGTTATTACCTAATGGTAAAATAACCTATAATCACATTATTATGAAAATAGTGTTTTCGGACCTTTTTCAAATGCAGGTGATGACAACACTGGATTTGTAAAATACTTTACAGAAAATAATCAAAGTACACGAGCAAGTGAGAACTTGCCTTTTGTGATTGCAAGATTATGCACTCACGGTCTTGAAGACAATATAAGATCCAATATCTGAAATCAGCATCATTGGTCCGGTAAGTACTAATGTTTAAAGAAGCAATATGCCCTTATGCATAAGTAATGTGATGCACTTTATAAACGCGAATCCCGGGGATAACGTTGTTCTAGGGTTTGGATACTGGAAAGGGTTTCCTTGGAATATGTTGTACTTTTAGTTAAGTTTCACACTTGTGCTTCTTGTTAGGGCTTGGGAGTGTGTGAAACAACATGTAATTATAATAACATAAAACAATGAGATACACACCAACGTGAAATGTTACTCAAGATTGCTTACGTTAATTGTTTTTTTTATTTTACTTTACAAGTAATGTCACTTATAAAGAACTTTAAGTGTTATCAAACCGAAGTATACAAGTTTAGTATAAAATAAGGTGATTACGATTAATTGTCATCTGTTGATTATAATGAGAATTCCGTGAATTTAATTTGTTAAGAGTTGGAGATATTATTATAAGGTTTGTTGATTAAAGTGGCAAAAACGAATAACTTTTGAAGAAAAGATTCCTTTTCTAAGGTCTACACAATCTTTGTGGTTAATCAAACCTGGTTGAGGTTGTTTGTGCTTGCTTGAATATCTTGGATTTGAGATGCTTTATAACTTAATTATAACAAACCAAATTTAACTATAAAACATATACCAATGTCTTTAGTATTATATTTAAAGTCTTGTAGATTAAATTTACTTTAAGAACATGGATGGTTTAAGATGTAATGATTATGATCATTGTTCTTTGTTTATTTCACTTCATAGGGTTTCTTTAAGGTTAACTAGGGATGGTACTACTTTTATTTGAGCAGTAGTTTTTCCAATATTATTGTGGAATAGAATCATTTTCCTTTTTATAAATGAGTGGTTATGGTTTGTAATCAAGGTAATAATTTTATTTAACTACTTATGAATTCACTAAAGTGTTTTGGTATGTTGATAAACTTGTGGTTAAAGTAAAGGAATAGGTCTTATTTCACTACAAACTATTCTTAGAGATTTTATATTGGATAAGGATCCTTTTATAAAATGATATACACTTATGGTTGAAGGATAATTCAATAAAATTGTATTTAAAGGGTGTTAAACCCTTTTGACTTCATACCATCAATATTTAAGACTATTATTACTTATTAGACCTAAATTAGCAATTTTAGAAATATTAACAAATTTTGTTTACCCTTATATGAATTAACAACTCAGGAAATAGGTTTAAACTCAAATTATTAAAGTATTTAAATTTTTATTTAACTCAAAAGTGGAATATTATATTTTTAACATGTAGGTATTATTTTTGTGGTAATTTTGGTATATTACATTTATTTTTGTGATTTATAAATAATAAGATATGATTTTTATAAGGTTTATTACTTAACAACTACTTAATAAATAATAAATATTTAATTAAGTGAAATAATAATGTATGATTATAGTTCTTATTTTTCTAAGATTTTTGGTATTTTATTCCTATTTTTAATATTTACCAATATTAAAATATGGATTATCTAAGTTTTATTACTTATAAAACCTTGATTAAATAATATTTATTTAAACAATTATAACAATAATATTTGATAATAGCTTTAAGTTGTAGATTTATTTTTTTGAAAATTTTCATATATTACACATATTTTTCTGAATTATAAATCAAAAGTTATTGATTTCAAAAGATTTCATGATTTTATTTTATTTCTGGAATATTTGAATTTGGGTTTATCTCATTTCTTTATTTCCTAAACAGAAAATAACCTTTTGTACTGAGGCTAAACCTACTCAAGGTCACTGACCAGTGGGCCAGTGACCACATCACATACCGTGTTGTACTAAATTCATTTGTTACCGAGCCTATTTTTACTCAGAGTCATTGACAGATGGGACCAGGGCCACATCACCTGCCACGTCAGACAAAGATCATGTCAAACCACGCTGAGGTGGCAGAATGACACCAACATGATGTCATGCTGACATTAGCTTGGCCTCCACCACCAGAGGATGGTCGCCGACGGCGAACCACTATGCTCCGGTGAACAAGGTCGATGCTGTTAGACAGAGGGAACCAAGGCGAACCTATTGGTGGTAATGCCGCTACCTAGTAGTCACCGGAAATACACCGGCGACGAGCTTCTATGGCGACCAACGACGGTGCTTAACGGAATTAGGTCTACAACGAGAATTATCAAGCGAAATTAGGGTCTAGAGATGCGCAAGCTTACCCTGATGACGATAGAGAGGTCGAGGAGACTTGGGGAGGCGTGACGATGGCGAATCGACGATAATGGCCACGACGGCCGATGAAAAGGAATGCTCGATTTCACATTATTCACGGCGCGCTAGCTTCCGTGCCTAGTCCTAGGTGAGTAATACCACGACAGCGCGTCCAACGGTGGCTACAAAGAGGCGAGGGGTGGTCGGACCTAACCGGAACGACGAACTTCGACGAACTAGGGTTTCAGGTGAGGAAGAGAGATGGGTCTAGAGAGCGAGATTGAAGATAAGATTGGTATGAGAGGATAGAGGAGGACGCGACGGTCTTATCTACTCCTCCCAAGGTCGGCGGCGAGCATCACGGCGGTCGATTCTTGCTGACGACGGCGGACAGCATCGGCGGGGCGCACGCAGCTGCCTGTGTGCATGAGGATGACGACGACGACAGTTTTGCAGAAAACCCCCTAGCAAGTCTTTCCTCTCAACCCGCGATACTTCTTTGGTCCCACCCGTCAGTCACATAAGAGGACGAGCTGGGCTGGCTGCTGGGCCTTTGCAAAGTGAGCGGTAGATAGAGAGATGGTAGGATGGGCCATGGCCAGAAACTATTTTTCATTTGTTTTTCCTTTCTGTTTTCTGTTTTGCTTTTCAGATTTGTATTTTAATCTTTGATTTGAACCTCTCTAACAAAGTTTATTTGCTGAATACTTGCAGCAACAATTGATATTGATTGAGATTTATTTTGTAAACCTTTATGATAAATATTTTTATATTTTCTTTATTATTTTTATATGAACCCTTTTTAATATTTTATAGAAGCCTTTGGGATTAATTTTCTTTCTATACTAAACCATGGCTTTATTATATGATATTTCCTTATTTGTATATAAAACTTAATTCTAGTTAACTCATAGTTTGAATGGAATTTTTATATAATGATCCTATATCATTATTTGATGCATGATATACAAAGGAAATTATTTGGTTAATATTACTCCTATCAATTTAGAAAATGGTAATGTATATATTCTATTATAATTAATATAGAAGTTAGGGTTTGAATTGTAAGTGCTTACCCTAGAGTTTAGGGTTCTTAATTTACTTATATTATTTTGTTGATGTGAGTAAAGATTTAATAGCTAAGCATATTGTCTTTTGTTTGTGATATTTAATGATATCACCTTTTAAAATAAAAAGTTATTAACTGGAATGTTTGATGGAAAAGAATTGATAAAGATAACTCCTAAGCACATATGGTTCTAATAATTGGAAATATCAGAGATGTGTTTAAGTGATTTGCTATAGGAAATATTCCTATAAAGCATTATGGAAACAAGATGATAGATTTAGGGTTTAGTGTTTACCAAGAATTACTATCTTCTATACTTACTAATTCTGAACTTCTGGTTAAGGAATTCCTTTCCTAGATATTCTACTTCTTCATATCCATCATCATGTGTTAACATGATGAGCCTTACTTTACAAGAATATTCTTATTCACCTTTTATTCTTCCAAACCATTTATAAATCCAATGAGTTTGACACTAAAGCTTTTCATAATCTTCACCTATCCAGACTTGGTTATATCAACTACTCTACTGCTGATATTACTTTAATGAATATATACATCAAATCCTACTTTCCTCAAAAGCTTACTATCCTTTAAGATAAATAACACTACTTCAATAACTCCATGATACTCTAGCTTTAACTTAGTCATACTATCTTATCTCAACTTTACTTCCATATCTTATATTAGAGTTCAATCATGTCTTACCCACCAATGTTACTTATGCTGGATATAAGCATTCAATCTGGGTGACTTAAAGCATGATCATTAGAATCCTTTGATCCTATATGGTTTTCTAGTTGGCTAATCAAGGCTTTCATTCTTTGAACATTCTAGTGGTATTATAATTATCTTCTGTTTATCTCTATTGGACTAAAAGATATAATTCATTGGGTATACATACTTGATCCCAAAAATTACTCCTATTAACTATCTTCAGAATTTATCCTTGTAATATCTTTGTTACCATATTGATTTGATTTCCTCCAATCACTCCCATCCTATAGATGATATTTAAATCTAGCATTACCATATACCTTTCCTTACCTCCTTCTTTAAAGGGTTTTAAGTGAATGCTATGATATGGTCAAGAGTTAATAGATCAAGTATTGATAGTTTAAGAATTGATGAATCAATAGTTGATTACTCAACATTGATGAACAATAGATATTAAAATAAAGTTCAACAGAGATGATAAAGATTCTTATGGAAAGAAATATATGTGGTAAATGATCTTAACTTGATTTCCTTGCTACTAAATCTCACTAAAGGGTTAAGGTTAGATATTACCATGATACTCATAGTAAGAATTGAGAAGAATAAGATATGTCAGGATTAGTCATTACATCCTTGTTACTTGGGTTACATTCTTAACTTGGTATTCAGGAGTTATTGTGATGAATATAATGATATGATCCCTTAAGGATTAGATATCAATCAATAAGCAATGCATTATGATTTAAATTTTATTATATTTGATCTACCCTTAGATTAAATCATGTTTACCCAGATAAGGTTTTAGCAAAGGTCATATTGAAATTTATCGCAGTCAACTTGATGATCTACTTCAGTTCCATCAAGTTGAGAGAAGCTTCAATCACTTTGACAAGTTTTATTCAAAAGCGTGAAAATTATTCAGATTTTCTATGCATGAATACAATGCACACATCTGGTTTTAGCTTATTTTTAAGCTCTAATTTTGGGATGTTACAGTGTGGTTCTGTAGTGCTGAACTCGGGTGGTCTCATTTTAATAAAATGGGGACGAGGGAGTGATCCCTTTTCATCTAAAAAAAACTACACAATGGGCATTGTTCTCGTGGCCGCCGTGCTCCTCTTCAAGGTCATAATGCAGGTGAACATGGCCGAGGCTCGCGCTGCCATCGAGGGCATTGTGTCCGCTGCGCGCGGGATGTTCCTCCTCGCTGTCGGCCTCTCCGTCACCGCCTCCTTCCTCGTCATTGCCTCCTCCATGGACGGGTACCGCTACCGCACCGGATGCGCCGCCGCCGCCAAGATGGGCTTAAATTCCCTCAAGGCCGTTGCCCTGATGGTGGCCATGGCCCTCATGCAGTGGCGGACCTAGGATTTTAGAAAAGGGTATGCCGCATCAAAAATTTAGCTTTCCTATTGACAAAGGTGGATTTTTCAATATAAAAGAGATAATAATTATGAAATATGATACTCCCTTCGACCCATATTAGTTGACTTGGATTTATCAAAATTTGGATGAATCTAGACACTATTTAGTATATATGTTCATCCAAATTTAAAATTTTTTGAGTCAACTAATATGGGTCGAAGGGAGTATAATAATTTAATAAAAAGATATTTTATATTATAATTAAAAGGGTTAATATTTGGCCTCCGTGTGCTTTGCTAATGAAGATCTTTGCCGAGTAGCCTACGCTGAGAGCAACAGTCGGCGTAGCATACGCCGAGGGTTTTTTGCCTACGCCGACAACTTTTAACCCTCGTATCACGCGCGTCCTGTAATGACGGTAGCTAGATGTTTTTTTTTGTTTTCAAAACATACAGATAGATTATTATCCAAATCAACGCACTAATCAATCAGCTGGTACTAAGTAACTACCAAAGCTAATCAATACAGTGCACTGAATCGAGGCATGCATTGGCTGCAGGCTTTACATGCATTAGCTTAGTTTTTTTACTTCAACGAGATATGCATGGTGGCAGGCTTGCATGTATTCTCTGATTAATCTGACACGCTTGGCGGTCTTGCATGCATCAGATAGCTAGCTAACTAAGCGCTCGGTTAATCTGTCAAATCGGTTAAGCTTGCATGGCTTGGCGCAGGGTATGCCGGTGCATATCCGGCATACCTTGTAGATCCGCCGGTGCCTCATGCACGGCCGATTGGCATGGGTTGCCGCCGTGTCCTAGAACTAGAGGCCGTGCGCGTGCATGCATGACCGGTGCGTTGCAGCCGGCGAGGTGGATCTGGCTCTGTCATTGAGTGCTACTTAATTATCTCGCCGGTCAGGTCAAGCTGTAACTTTGTTTAGGTATGCATTCAGTTCCTATTGAGGCCAACTGAGTATTTGGTCCATCTCTATCCATTCTTATATCTAATTATATGTAGCAAGATAACTACATCCATGCCGATCTAGCTACCTATGTCAGTCGATCTGTGTTAATCGTAGAGAACATCGACTATAACTTGCAGCTATCTTATATTTTTGCTGTTGTGTCATGGCTCTTGCATGTCCAACCTAGTCTCCAATTAATCAACATGATTTCCTGATTGTTGCATGCTGTAGATTATTATTTCTGTCTATCAAAGGTTTGAACCTAAATCAAGTCGCTCGTGTTTTGAATTGCTCCAAAAGCAACATGACATGCTAAAGTAAGTCTTGGTTCTCTTCATCATGAAAACTGTGGTTGTTTTATTTGTCAATCATCAGCCGCTTCTAGGTTTTTTTTCTGTGGTATTTCTGAATTTGTCCCCCGTAAGCTAGCTATAACATGTTGGCATCCTAAAAAAAACACTGGCTGTTTTACTTGTCAACAATAGGCAGCTACTTCTGGATTCGTTCTGAATTTGTCCTCCTTAAACTGCAGTATGTTGGAATCCTAAAAAAGATCAATGACAATAGAGGGTTGTTTTTCAGTACGTACCCCCCAAAGAAACAAAAAATCGGTTGGTGTCATGCTTTGATGCTTACCCATTGTCTAGAGAATCTGGGAACCCACTTGCAGTGCTATTTCTTTTCAGTAAAAGTACGTATCAGGTTAGACACTTATGAGAAAAACATCATGTTTCATTGCAATTTAGAGGAAGTGTTCCAGGTTCCAGATTATTGAACCTCAAGACTGTGATGCCATGTCTCTCATCCTTTAGAAACTGGAAAGTATTTGGAAAAAAGAGGGGAGAAATATCACATCGGCAACCGTAGAACAAGAAATCTGCGTCCTCATGTCATATACAAGTGCTGGGGTCGATTATGATTCCACGAACATCTTCCAGAGCTGAAACTGAAGATTATAATTACGGCCTACGTGAACTGAGGTGTCTGCTGGATTGAATGTTATCCCTTATCTAACATATGTAGAATAAGCCTTTTTCTAGAACCACTACTTGGTCAGCCATTGTTTTCCTCCACTATTTCAGACTACACGATCGCTAGCTTGATTTTGTACACATTAGTGAATCAGAAGTCTTGAATAAGGACAGACCGGGAGTATTTATACAATGGACATCCTTGAACTTCTCACTAGTCGTGTTACAATTTTTTTCATAACATCCATTGACCTTTCACTGACCTTCATGCGATTGCCATTCACCTACACACTTCATGGAGTTTTCGCCATTCTTCTCTCTTCTTCATTTTTAATAGAAAACATAAAATGGATGCACAATGATCACACGATTTTGATGTGCCTGCTCGCATGATAAAATAGAAGATAAGCAATTCCTGGATGACTTGCTGGACACACTGATCCCATGTTTAGCTAACAGATGCTATATATACAGTCCCACATATACTTTACCTGACTTAAGAATTAGGGTATGAAAGGCAGTGTGAGATGAGTTTAGGTAGTATGTTTCTTCAACATTAGTTTGAAACTTTAGGATACCATGGAACATTGGAGGAAAACAAAAGTTCATGGTTTTGTTCCGCATTAGTTTGGTCGCAAGTTTTGAAGCAGCTTTGTTATAAGCTTTTGTTTCATTGCGCCGGCTGGTAACCATTAGAACATGGAAGTTGTGTAGTGTCTTGCACCCCGGTAGTACCGGTTGCGTGCTGCTTGAGCTAACACCTCAGTCGATCAATACACAATAGCTAGGCTAAGCATACTCTGAAACTTATCCCGCATATCTTTAGTGCAGCATTACTGAAAACTGTCTGCTGCTATCTTCAAGCCAATTCGTAAAGGGCTAGAGTGAATAAGCGAACTGTAGACGCGTTCTGCAGGCTACCGGCGCAATCGGAGGAGTGCTAGCGCGAATTCACGGTGGCGTCCAAGATTCCGGCGGCTGTGATGGCAGGGTACCGCTAGGCGAGTCCAAAACCTACATGTGTGCGTGAATGATAAACACGTTGGCAACACGAGTGATGATGCTTAAGTATTGTTAATGGAAAATCCCGAAACCATATTTGTAATTCGTGGACATGCTTGTGAGGTGGCTAGGCCATGGCAGCCCAGGTCGTGGATTTGCTCGACTCAGATCTTGTGTGGTGTGGGGCACCTAGTTCTGAACTGTGTTTCCTTTTTGTCCTTTTAACTGTTTCACTTTAGAATATATTTTTAGAAGCTAATGACTATTTTTAATTCCCTTTTAAGTATATTATTTTTATAAGTTAATGACATTAGGTAAATTGGGTATTCTCCAATGGATGTGTTGATTGTGTGCCCCCAAGTAAACGATTATTTCCGGTTGCAAAACAAGGTTCATACACATGTCTTACGGTATTTAAAAAAACTTGTCCCCTATGACCTACTCATTTCGTGAAGTTTTCACACCAGTTTGTTCTCTATATTTTTTCTTTCAACAGGAAACAATTCTTCTATAGCTTAACCGTGGTGACGAGGGCGTGCTCTGAGGAATCGTAGTGTTTAGCTGTCTCTGCGCTTGTTGTGGGCAGCTGACCCGCACTCTAACCTTAGAGCATCTCTACTCGTTGGGTGAACCCAGGTTGAAATCCGGACTTTTTTTGGCCGGACGGAACCTGATTTCGTCCTGGGTACGCACAGTTTCCCACTCGCATACCCAGGCCGAGTATCCAGGCGAACACAAAATGGTGATATATTTGAATCTTTATCGTTCCCGCCGGCGAGTGCTCGGCCACAAGGTGTTCGACAGGTACGCCCACAAATTCGGCGGCTGATTTTTATTACAAAATAGGGGAAATGACTCTCAGTCGTCGATGGGATGGGCTCCTGCGGCATGGCCGACGTGGCGTTGTCGTCCTTCTCGCCGTTGATGGCCGCCGGGTTGGAGGAAGTAGAAGCAGAGCTCGGCGTGGGAGCGTTCGGCGCAGAGGAAGGGGAAGCCGTGATCACGCCCTGCAGGATGGCCTGACGTTGCGCCATGTACCAGGCCTTGACCGGCGAGCTCATCTTCGACGTGTCCTCGCCGCCCATCAGGAACTTGAGGTCCGTGTTGCGCTTCTTGGCGGCGTAGTTGGCCTTCTTCTCGGCGAGGTTGGCCTTGATGAGGGCCACCTTTTCCCCTTTGTCTCGATCAGTTGCTTTCAATGCTCTTCGCTCTTCTCAACGCTCTTCTCGGCTGCGCCCTCGTGTCGGCGATGCATTTCTCGATCGAAACCTGGAGACGCTCGGTGGGAGGTCCGGCGGCCTTGAGCATCTTCTCCTTCTTATTGCCGAGCTCAGGTCTTCCTTCGCTGGCAGCAGCGGCCGGGGCCTCGAGGTTGTAGACGTCGTCCTTGCTCTTGGAGAGACTCAGGCGAGTGTCCCGCCACTTCTCACAATGCTCGATTTACTCGAAGACATGATGGAACTTGAACTCCATCTTCATGTCCTCTCGAAACAGAGCAAGTGCATGACGCAGATGCAAAATGAAAGTGTGTCAAGTTTGTCAAAATGGAAGAGAGCGCACGACAAAGATAGTGTTCGCGAGTACCTTGTTGTCCATGTTCTCTCCACTGGCTTGTGTGCGGTCGACCTCTTCCACGCAGTTGTGCCACTTGCTACAGGCATTCTGGATGATCGCCCAATGATTGGTAATAGCCTTTTCTCCTCGCTCCATGTGGATTTTGCGATACTTTGGGTCGCACATGCTACGCTCGTCGAATGCTGCCTTCACGCGCCACCAACCATGCTCACCGTTTTCCAAGCTTCGGCGAGGCAGGTGTCCTCGGCCACGGTCCATTTGAGCCAAGCGTCCGTCGAAGTGCCCGGCTTCTTCTTCCCCTTCTTGCCTTTCGCCCCAGCCTCGGTGTCCTCTGGCTGCGTCTTCTCGTCCTGTGTCTCCTCGACATCGATGTCGGCGAGGTCCTGGGACTCGATGTCGTGCTCGACGTTGGCCCGGATCTGCTCTTCCGTGAAGAAGGAGGGGTGGTTGGAGGCCGAGCCTGTTGCGATCAAGTCCTCCATATATGCCTCGTCCGTCATGCCGGCCGGAAGTGCGCCCGGCATTCCGCCGAACAGGTTGCGCGCGTCAGCCTCTCCGAAGGGCGCCGAGCTTCCGCCGAAAGGCAGCGGTCCGCGGCGCAGAGCGGGGCTTGCGTACGCCGGAGAGGTGGAGTAGGGGAGGTTGATGTCCACGCCGAAGGCCGAAGCAGGGCGCGACGCCGGGCAGGGGAAGATCACGTTGGGGTTGAACCCGCCGTCGAACTCGGGCGACGAGGAGTACCTCTGTCGAGCAGTCGCCTGTCTCTCCTGGAAGCCTGCCGGAGAGATCGGCGAGAATCCGACGGGTGAGCCCACGCTCGCCTGGCTTCCCCAGTGTGGTGGGTACGTCACCGCCATCAACGCCGAACGTGTCGTCGCCGCTTGCTTCGCCTTCGCCATCGCCTGCTCCTCCGCCGCTGCCTTCACCATCGCCTGCTCTTCCGCCGCCTGCTGTTGCCGGAGCTTCGCCCTCTCCTTCCTATCCTTCCGCTCGGCCAACGAGATCTGCCTGGCGTGCTCCCTCTTCTCCCACTCGGCCGAGGACATGCCCTCCAGCTTTGTCAGCGGCGCTCTCAGCTTCCTCGCCTTCTTCTCCGCCGGACCCTCGCCGAGGATCGATCTGGGTTGGACGAAACTCTTGGGCGGCATGTCGGGCATCGGGCTTGGCGGAGTGGCGGGAGTGGGAGAATGGGAAAGAAAGGCGGGAGGGGGAAGAAAAGGGTGGGAGCTCGGCGAAGTGGCGGGAGTGGCGCCTTCTCTCGCCGACATAGCTGGCCCACGCCCGTTTTCGCTGAGTCCGGCGTTCCCAGGGCGTACCCGGGATCCTGGGTACAGCCTGGGTAGGCCGGACAAAAATACGCCGAAATTCGGACAAAAACACGCCGAAATTCGGACAAAACAAATCCCTAGATACGCGACTAGGCCAATTTTCGACGTCCGGACCTAATTTCAACTTCCGGATCGATAAACAAGTGAAGATGCTCTTATGTCCAACCTTAACCGCTACCCTTCCCTCCCCACCGCTCGACAAACCCGGCTCGAGCCCCTGTCGTCTCGCCCCAGGACCGGGTGGACCCGCGGCCTCCCGACGAGGTCCTTTCCAGTGGAGACACTGCGGCCGGCTCCACCATAGGCGAGCGACGGGATCGGATTTGGAGATGCTGGAGCGTGTCGATCTCATCAAGGAGCGAACAGGAAGGCATGCCTTCATCACGGTCAGAAATAGCAGCGGGCGAATACAACATCACAATTTCCATACCGTTCGCAACTACAGTACCTTCATGGAGGAGGTAAAATCATCAACAGCCTAGATTCTCGCCTCCTGCATGCTAAATTTCCCCCCTCTCACTTCCATCTGGTGGTTGCCACCATCTTTTCCAGATCGCACGGAGGCCGGCCGTCCTGTTCAGGTGAGAAGGAACCAAGAAATTCCACCGTACTCCTCCTATTTGTCCCTGTCTGCTCTGCTTTCACCAGTCGTTGCTACTCCGTAATAAAGCTGCGACCAAGATCCTCCTCGCCAACTCGAGCTGAAAGTGGGTATCAATGTCCTACACCTGCCTCTCCCTCTTAACCTGTTCTGATGCTACCAGTTCGTACATGTACCAGCAAATGAAAAGGAGCAGTTTTCCATTATAGATGGCATGGATGCTTGAGGTGTTCGTTTCTTCTCTAAATCTAGCTACCATTGTTTTTTGAATGGTTGGTTGCCTTATTTCTGCATCGCTTCAGAAGAACTTCATTGTTTACAGTAATATAATTGTGGCCTAAATGATAATAATTAGCTTTATTTGACATATCCCTTGCAAAAAAGAAACTTGGTTTGACTTATGTCTTCTTATGCTTTACCATTTTAGATGTAGAAATTTTCTTCTCATAATTGCATTTCGTCTATTCATGTATGCTTAAATTTGATTTCACATTTTTATTCAGTTTCAGACATTCACTTGGTGTTGTTTCTGCAAGTGCCTCTACAAGGAAGGACCGGAAGCAAATACGGAATCACAACATAGTTTAACCGGGTGGAAAGGTAATGTTTGTTTCTTTTATTGTCTTGACTTCAAACTTTGCACCATCTTAAAAGTTTTATCTGCAACAGGCTATTAAGAAGCTTCGTAAGCAATCTGCTATTAAGAAGCTGCGTACACTACCAAAGATGGCTATGACAATGGAACAAAAGAAAATTGAAAAGGTGTGCTTTTTTATTTCGTCAGGGACAATGAGGGACACATGACATCTCTCCCTTATGTGATATTTTACTCAATGAATCCCAAGGTAACCCAAGCCATCTTTGATTACTGTCATTTTCTATTTTTATAAGGCTACCCGATAGCCAAGTTGTTGTCTAGAAAATTCTAATCATTTACATCCTGCTATATTCAGCAATAACCAAATTTGTATTAGTTTGAAGCGGACCTCTCTTGCGGCTGAGGAAAAAATTGACTGGTAATCACTATCTGTTTCCTACAATGCAGTTTTACTGATCGAGTTCGCCCCTTAAAAAAAGGGTCATTTTCATGTGTCTTTTAGGTGTGAATTTAGGTATAACACATCGCTGGTTGCCTTAATTGTTTCCGTGCATTCTTAGTTCATATTGTATTTGGTCAAATGACAAATCACTATAGCATAACTGAAATAAATATGATGGTTATAGCATAAATGTTGTCTGCTTGCCTTCTTCTACTTTACACATAATGTGCAAAGTTCTCAAACGGAACTCTCTTGCTGTTGAGGATGACCCATAATCACTAATCTATTTTCTACAATTCAGTTTTACTGATCGAGTTCACCCCTTAAGAAAAATGGGTGACTTTTAGGTGTGAATTAAGGTACAACACAATGCTATTTGCCTTAATTGTTTCTGTGCATTATTAGTTGATATTGTACCAGATCAAATCAATATGATGGTTATAGCATCAATGTTGTCTGCTTGCTTTCTTCTACTTTACACAACATGTGCAAAGAACCGAAAAAATTAGTTCTTTTAACAAGCATGCCACGTCTTTAGTTTGGATTTTTTTTGGTTCGAGAATGGAGAGATCTACTATGCGATTTCAACTGAATAGCTTCAGGCTAAAATGACATGCCAATTTATAGCCCATACTGTATCTAGACCATATGCTAGGGAGCCATTTCTCACAATTTTTTTGTGCTGGTGGATTACCGTACAGGGCTTGATGTTGATGTCCAATTTATGTCTACAAGAGATAATAGGTTTCCGTCAATTCTTACTACATGGGAATCTATTTTTCTACGTACGCACACTCAGCTATTTCAAGAATAAATTTTTTGGGTTTAAACTCCAAGGAGAACACGGCTGTGGAGCTGAATAGAGAGTTGTCTCCTTAAACTGCTATTAAACAAAGCTTGCATCCTGTTGGATTCCATGGTTTAGTAAGCATTAAAGGGAGCATACCTGGCAACAATAGTAAAGCGTAAAGCTACTAAGGAAAGGCAATTTTGTTCAAAAATTAATGAGGTACAATGATACATCTCTTCATGGTTTTATATTTCTCAGTGCCAGCTGGATAAGCTATGCCAATAATATATTGCTATCCCAGATTTGTACCTCATTTTGATTGCAAAGCCCCGTGTTTCTTATGTTTTTTGTAGATGTCCCTCATTTTGATGTATGCAACTCCTAAGTTTGCTGATTGTTCTTTTGTAGATGGCAATTCATCGCGGGCTATGTGAAATTTGTTCTGCCTACGCTTCTTTTGTTTTGGGATTTTCGTTGCTTCTTTTATGTCTTTTATGGTTATGTTTCTTGGGTCCCTGTCTAGGCAGACCAAAGAGCTAGAAGAATTGAGGTGCCAATTAGATTAGTTTGCTCCAATCGATTTATTAGGTTCTAATTAGATAAATATGCTTTGGGTGAGATTGAGCTAAGAAATAGCATGAACCTCACAATGCTCAGTGCTCCCGGGACATTGTCCGGTCAGCCGCGAACAATTAAGGCAATGTTGGAATCGTCGAATATGTAGTTTCAATTTGTTCATACTAGAAATTGAAAAATACACTTCTATATATGTCGGACCAATTCTATGGTGGATATTTTTTTACCATATTTATAGTTCATAGCAATTTGTTGAAAGTGAAGAAAATGTTAGATGTCGGGTATGTGCCAATGTTGCCAATAGGTTATCCAAAAATCAGAAGTTCATGATATAAAATTTCCTACGAGGAGCGTTGTAACATCTCAAAAATATTGACTATGTAACGCTTATGTGATGCTTAGCTCATTATTCAATGCGTTATTGACTATATCCTGCATTTGATGAAGAAAAACTCAACATTATTATTAGCAGGTTAGGCTTCTGTAATCAGGATAGCATGAGGAACAAAACTTTATGATATTTTTTTGTGGCATGAGAATTGATAGTAGATTTTATATAGTGGTTATCATATCCCCTTCTTAGATGTTTGTTGTCCTAGGATAACAAATGAGAATGATAGATTTAGAAGATGCACCTTGGACGTCTCTTCCCCCCCTCCTCTCTGGTGCTGCAAGGGGAAACCCCAGATCCCCGTCGACCAGCCCCACTCTACCACCACCTCCCCCTCCCCTCGCCGCCACTATGGGGTGTGGCCAGGCAAAGCCTGGTCGTCGCCGGCGGCGGGGAATCCTCCTTCCCCCCATGCACATTTGTGTGGCGCGGTGCTGGCCGAGCACCCCGGCGGGGTGGCTCACCCGAGTGGAGCGGCACACGATTCGACCCGGCATATGCATTGGCCCTGATCACAAACAATTTTAAAACTTTTATGTCTAATTAATAAAGGTTATGTTTCCTGTAAAAATATATTTTTAAGCACCGGGCTAAGAAAGAAAAAGGGAATATTTATGATATTTTAACTCTTGCATCAGAAGTAAACAATCTGGTACAAATTTCTTTTATGTCCAGTTCTCCATAATAAGATTATTTTGTCGTGCAAACTTGCATGACAAAAAGGATGAGAAACGAGACACAGTTTCCATAGACATATAGATTTTCTTAGAAGCAGGCTAAGAAGGGAACATGACAAAATTAGATGACCTTCTCCTCAGAGGCGATGCAGCTTATTTTTCCCTTATTCACCTAGTGTATAATTTTCCTCTGTTTGCTCTACCAAGTACTAGAGGAAAATAGAAATGAGAGCCATGTCTCCCAAACGGAAAGGAGACTCACAACTGTGGCCGTAGAACAAGACTGTGTAGGTGGCATTAAGCATGTAATACACAAATGCTAGGGTTGGTGATTGATTCTTCCCACCTCTCACCGACTTGCATTGTCTATCCGAAGATTTGAACTGTAGCGTGACAACGGCGAAGTATTCTGGCGAGTTGCACGCACGTATAAGAACCAGCTAACAACAATCAGCAAGCTAGCTATCCAGCCTGATTAAAACAGCTAGCTCTCTCAACTCACACGAGTACATAATGTATGGCCACAGGACCGTCTCGGTCCCTGCAAATTGACTTGTATTGATTCTCTCATGTTGTCTTTACAAGGTACTTATACGATATATAAATACTCGGCTGAGACACGCAGATCCAATACGAATCGGTTGTGGAAACTTACTTCTACTCGGTCTGCTACATGGGACACACACGCACACGACACCGTTCCGGTGTCCTAGTGATTATTTGCTAAACATCACCCTCCTAAGTACGATGTGCCCGTCTTCATAGCTTGAACGCCGATCCTTCCTCGCATCTCCACGAACTTCACTTGTCCCAAAGATTTAGTTAGGATATCCACAAGCTGATCATCGGTGCAAATATAATTGACTTCAATCTTGTTTTCTTCTATGCATTGTCGTATGTAGTGATACTTCGTATCAATGTGCTTACTCCTGTCATGGTGCACCGGATTCTTGCATAAATAAATTGTAGACTTGTTATCAATATTGAGCACCACTCGTTCCGCCTCTTGATTGGTGAGATCACCGAGTAGACTCCTTAGCCACACACCTTGTGTTGGATTATTAGACATAAATTCCACGATTAATTCCAGAATATAAATCATGACAAAACCAGCTACTAGCTCATGTAACTCGAACATACTAGATGTACTAAACAACAGGATGATCGGAAACAAACAGCAGCTTAACATGTACTCGCAGAACATGATGAATAACCAAACAGGATCACGTAGCACGTACCGTTCGGTTGTCGTAGTAGAAACTTTGGGGAAGAGTGATCGCAGCAGATGGCGACGAAGACGGCGTTAGGCAGCACCGCCTGACTTGGATGGAAGACGACCCGTGATGGAGAACTCGAGCAGTCGCGCAGAGCGCTTCCCAAAAACCTTATTCGCCCTCTCCCGTACAGGATCACAAGGGCGAGTGGTTCCGGAGACCTGCTCTCCCGTCCGCCGGTGCACGCCGGCAAGCGGGATGGAGTAGACTACGGTGACGGCGCAAGTAAAGAGGATGGCAAAACCCTAGAATGATTTTCGGTGGTGTTGTGGCGGTAGCCGCGCAGGACTTTATATAGAGCGGCTCAGGAAAACCCTAACGGAGGCGAACGTGGGCCGAATCCACGTTACGCACGTTCGGGTAGGTTACAGTAGCCCACGATCCGGGAGCGACCCGAATAAGCTAACTGTTTGACACGTCTGTCAAAACCTCACAGTTTTCCTGAGCAGCAAAATAAAGCTCGGCTCGGCGAGATTTCAGCAACCCGCGGCGCGCGCGCGCGTCGTATCGAGACAAGCGGGCGGGCGTGCATGCGAGCGGCGGCGTCGTCGGAGAAGGAGCGCGCGCGTGTATCTCTCTTATTGCTACTCACTTACAAAATGGTGCAACACTCCACCTTATAAGGTGGTGCAACTCTCCTCCAACTTTCCATGTGGGACTAAACTTGAGCTCCCACTCCACTTCCATGTGAGCTGCCACAAACATGGGCTCAAACACATATGGGCTACCAAAAATTTGGGCTTTGAGATTTAGGGAAAATCTGAAATACACATGGGCCTAAATGGATTAGCCCCATTATTTCTAACAATCCCCCACCAGATCTCAAATGCCCATTTGAAGATTTGCCAATCCTTGCTACTTGTTTATATACCAATGTTTTAGCAGAGACTGTTAAGTTGAACTTCCGCCTAGAATCTTGAACTACGTCTATTAACAACTCGAACAATGGACGAACCTTGAATTGCAAGTTTGGTGCCAATAGATTTCGCTCAAAATCATAACTAGTACTTTGCTGTCAGTAGCCTACCCCGCGGGTTGGAGCATATGCGTCATACTCCCTGGTCTCTTCATGAGTTTAGTAGAGATCACCCAAATCTCATAGACCGCGACGTTTACAGTCGAGCTCATATAGGTGTGTTCTTTCAAGAATGCCCTGTAGGACGGCATCTTTGCTAATTAAAGCCAACAGAAACACATTAAGGCATGTTGCCAACCTGCCTTACAGATTATGAGAGTCATGCATCTTCACATAGAGAGGGTTACAAAATACTCTCCTCAGTCAAACCACTAGCTTGTTCTTCACAGGTCCTAATTCATGGGATCTCCGATCACATAGGTTGGGTTACCACTAAGGTGTGACATCCATGGGTCTCAACCCATCTCCCTCGATGCACTTTCTATCACATTTCGTGATAGTCCCTTTGTAAAGGGATCTGCCAGGTTTTTGTCTGTTTGAATATACGTAACAGTTATTACTCCGGAGTTTCTCAATTTCCTGACAGATT
The DNA here is from genome assembly GCA_916181665.1 of Avena sativa. Taxonomy (NCBI): domain Eukaryota; kingdom Viridiplantae; phylum Streptophyta; class Magnoliopsida; order Poales; family Poaceae; genus Avena; species Avena sativa. The sequence continues at coordinate 171,572,896 of OV702282.1, forward strand.
TTAAACGTCTCTTCACGTGTCTTGATGACTTCGTGTTATCCTTAGAATTGTTCACTTTGACAATAACAGTTTGGTTGTCACAATTCAAAAGGATTGTCGGCACATGTTTCTCAACCACAGGCAAGTCCATCAAGAGCTCACGCAGCCATTCTGACTCAACAGTGGCTGTGTCTAAAGCAGTAAGTTCTGCTTTCATAGTTGACCTCGTCAATATGGTTTGTCTACGAGACCTCCATGAAACTGCGCCACCTCCAAGGGTAAACACATACCCGCTCGTGGCGTAGAGTTCATCAACGTCAGAGATCCAATTCGAATCACTATATCCTTCAAGCACAGCATGATTCCCTGAATAGTGAATCCCATAGCTCATTGTACCACATAGATAGCGCATGACCCTTTTAAGTGCATGCCAATGATCAATACCCGGGTTAGACATGAACCTACTCAACTTGCTCACAGCAAAAGAGATATCGGGTCTTGTAGCGCTTGCTAAGTACATGAGAGAACCAACAACTTGTGAATATTTCAGCTGATCTGTCGGTTCCTTCTTATTCTTTCGTAATGTCAAACTGGGATCATAAGGTGTTGGAGAAGTCTTGTCATCATTAAAGCCAAATCGGCTCAAGACCTTCTCAACATAATGAGATCGCGTTAAAGTAATCCCATTCTCATTCTTAATAAGCTTGATGTTCAGAATGACATCAGCCTCTCCCAGATCCTTCATATCAAAACTCTTTGACAGGAAAGACTTGACTTCATTTATCACTTTCATGTTTGTACCAAAGATCAGAATGTCATCCACGTACAAACATAATATAACGCTATCGCCCCCACCATGGCGATAGTAAACACACCTATCAGCCTCATTAATGACAAAGCCAGCAGAAAGCAGAGTTCTGTCAAACTTCTCATGCCATTGTTTAGGTGCTTGTTTCAGGCCATATAAAGATTTCAATAACTTACACACCTTTGTCTCTTCACCTTTTACCACAAACCCATCCGGCTGATCCATATAGATCTCCTCTTCCAACTCTCCATTAAGGAAAGCTGTCTTCACGTCCATTTGATGAACGAGAAGACCATAAGAGGCAGCCAGGGATAGTAGTACTCGAATGGTGGTCAGTCTAGCGACAGGTGAATAGGTGTCAAAGTAATCTTCGCCTTGTTTCTGTGTGTAGCCCTTAGCTACAAGACGCGCCTTGTACTTCTCAATAGTACCATCAGGCCTTAGTTTCTTCTTGAACACCCACTTACATCCCACAGGTTTACAACCATAGGGTCGTTCTGATAATTCCGAAGTTCCATTAGAAAGAATCGAGTCCATCTCATTTTGGACAGCTTCTTTCCAATCATCTGCATCAGGAGATGCATATGCCTCAGTAATGGATCTGGGAGTATCATCCACAAGGTACACGATGAAGTCATTACCAAAGGATTTTGCAACCCTCTGTCTCTTACTCCTCGTGAGAGGTTCATCGTCATCCTTCTCAAGAAATTCCTCATGTGGTTGTTCAGAATTCTCAATAGATGCACTAGATTCAGGAAGTATTTCAGAAGAAATCCTACCAATGCTATGCATATCTTTCATAGGAAAAATATTCTCAAAGAATGTTGCATCACGAGATTCCATTATAGTATCAACATGCATATCAGGTACCTCAGATTTAACCACTAGAAATCTATAGCCTACACTCCGTGGAGCATATCCTAGAAAGATACAATCCACTGTCTTGGGTCCGAGCTTGCGTTTCTTGGGGATCGGTATGTTGACCTTCGCCAAACACCCCCAAGTGTGCAGATACGAAAGTGATGGTTTTCTCCCAACCCACTCCTCATAAGGGGTCTTTTCTTTATTCTTGTTAGGAACTCTATTCAGGACATGACATGAAGTCAACAAAGCCTCCCCCACCATGCCTTTGATAAACCAGCAGTGGCTAACATGGAATTCACCAAGTCAGTCAGCGTGCAGTTTTTCCTCTCGGCAACCCCGTTTGATTGGGGCGAGTAGGGAGGTGTCCTCTCATGAATAATTCCGTGTTCCTGACAGAATTCGTCAAATATTTTGGGAAAATACTCACCACCACAATCCGACCTAAGATGCTTGATCTTTCTCTCTAGTTGATTTTCAACTTCGGCCTTATAGACTTTAAAGTAGTCTAAAGCCTCATCTTTAGTTTGCAACAAGTAAACATAGAAGAATTTAGTAGCATCATCTATCAACGTCATGAAATATCTCTTTTCACCTTTTGTCAACACACCATTCATCTCACATAGATCAGAATGTATGAGTTCTAGAGGTGCCAAGTTTCTCTCCTCGGCAGCCTTGTGAGGCTTTCGAGGTTGCTTTGATTGCACACAACTATGGCACTTAGAACCTTTGGCAATAGTGAAATTCGGAATTAAACTCATGCTGGACATCCGAGATATCAAACCAAAATTAATGTGACATAAACGAGAATGCCAAATACTGGTATCATCATTAACACCACCACAAATATGATTCACGGATTTATTACAAAACTCTAAAAGTGAAAATTGGAACAAGCCTCCGAACTCATAACCTTTACCAATAAATTTTCCATGTTTTGAAACAACGACTTTATTAGACTCTAAGACAACCTTAAACCCATCTCTGCAGAGAAGTGAGCCACTAACGAGATTCTTGTTCATAGTAAGGACATGCTGCACGTTCCTCAGCTGCACGATCTTTCCGGAAGTAAACTTCAGATCCACCGTGCCAACACCACGAACAGAAGCATGCGATCCATTCCCCATTAGGACGGAAGAATCCTGAGCGACCTGATAAGAAGTGAACATAGAGATGTCAGCACACACATGAACATTAGAACCCGTATCAAGCCACCAACACGGTGATTGAAATACTGAAAGAACAGTAAATAAATTACCATACCCATCAGTATTGCTAGCTGTCATGACGTTGACAGTCTTGGCCTTTTTCCCTCTGCGGTCTGCGCGTTCTGGACAGTCCTTGGAAAAGTGGCCGGGTGTAACACCCTCAGAATCGGCCCTATGCAAGTTTTAGCGAAACCCGCCAAACCCGCATAGAAACGATTCGAAGGTGCCCACCAGGCACTTTCGTGCGGGTGGAAAACGAAGTAATAACATTACACAACAGTCCTCGATGGGTCCCACAGAACAGATATATATTACAGCGACTCAAAGAGTCAAGAATACAGATATAATATACAAAGATCCGAATCACCTTGAAAATGATAGAGCGTCCAGCTACGGACAATATGCAAATGGGGCTAAGAGCCCTGGAGAATAACCAATGGCGTCCATAACCCTGCCCAGGCCAAGCCGGAAGGGTAACCCTGCTAACGACGTCGATCTCAAAACCTGCTTAAACAAAAGGGGTGCCGACAAGGGGCAAAGGAAAAAGAGGAGCGTCAGTACTGAGGCCAGTACACGGCGAGACTAGAATTCGGCGGTCCTCGCCTACAAAGGTATGGTGGACTGAAGCGGCAGCGGCAGCATGCACTAAACAACCTATAGAGACTCGATACAACTAGCGGCTATCAGAGAGGGGTGAGAAAGACCTATTCGGAACCAACCTGATACTACCACCAAACAAACCCATCCTGGCGTTTCCCCCTCGAGACCAAACGAGGAAGTCAACCGAGGAACTCACATTGTTGGCAGTTTTACTTATTCAGTTATAGTTGCGGCACTTTACTAGTCAGGTTTAGATAATCATCCTGATAAAGTAAGCAGTGGGCACTTTTAGTTAACCATTCCGTTATAGTGGCAACACTTACTAGTCAGATACAATTAGCGTGAGATAACCCATAAACCCAGCAGTTGTTGGAACTTTTATTTAGCCATTCCGTTGTAGTGAAGCTGATTACTAGTCATATCGGATACAAGTCAATTTATAACAGTAAACTTTAGTTATAGTTGTCTATGATCAAGCACTGTGCTCCAAGTCGTCCATAACCGCGGACACGGCTTCTCGAAAAGATTAAACCCTGCAGGGGTGCACCAAAGTATCCACACGCACCTCGACCCTTTTTGCCAGATCAGTTAACATACACCCATCGGTATGTCGGCGGGGCCTAAGTCATGACGTTTCCCAGACCCAAAGCAAGCACGGGGGCCACCCCACTAAGTACACCCGCAACGAAGTTGGCCGGTCTCCGAGACGGACTCAGGGTTTGCGACAATGGCTGTAAACGACAGCAAATCCCCAAACGGGGACTGTCGATACCGCGAAAACATTCCGCTTCCAAAACAGTACAGCGTGCTCCTCACACAATCGTAAATAAAGCAGTAAAGCATGGCATAAGTACAGGATAGTAATAAAGCCCCAAACTACTTGTGGCCCCCAGTACAATACTTTGAAATCAGGTACTAAATCGATGGGGGCCCATATCTCCCCACATGTGGTTAGCGCGCTCGATCTCGGAACAGGTGTCAAGAACTCGGGGTCCTACGGGACACAAGTGGGCGGTCGGAAACCAAATCTTCCTATCACCCACCGATGCCTCTGCTTAATTCAATTTTAGTTATTAAACAGGAATTAAAGTGAACGAAAAGTAAAGCCATGATCATCTCCAACATCAACATGCGGAAATTCTCCAACAATTGTGGTACTTGACGACACGCAAAAACATTTGAGCAAGCGACTACGACACGCGGGTCCAACTATCTACCAAACAACAGGTAGTAGGATGTGTCCAAGGCAATATAGGGCTGCAAGGGATATTACGGGTACGAAAACTAGAGCAACGCAACACAGATAGCAATAGATCAACAGGAGGGAATAAATACTATAAAAGTAAGATAGGTAGAAAGGGGAAGATGCTCGCCTGAAAACATTGTCGAAGGTTCAACCGAAGATCGGGGCGAAGCTCACATCAACTCAACGGCCTTATCCGCGAAGAACGAAAACACTAGAAGAAACACCGGATGCAATATTCAATACACAGCAGAAGATCGGCATGATGCATGCATGATGTATGGCATGGCAAGGTGCGATGCAATTAGGTCATATTAAGCGGAACCGGGGTCCCGACAATTAGTTAAACGGTTCAATTAGTTTACCTACCCCGCAATGTAAATGTTGTATTAACATGGCCAAAATATGGTACCGGTTCGCTACATCAATTTAAATGAGGCCAATATGAGACTAGATTTGCCCGCATATGGGCCCCATATTTAATTATTAGGTGAATCGGCATAAGGCCCCCAAACCACATGAATGTATGCATGCAAGACAATTATTATGCGACAAGTTATATTATGTTATAAAATAGGGTTTCGGGAAGGGATTCACACATTGAGGGGTCTCGACGGTCTTGGTCCGAGGGTTCGGGGTTCGGGGTCGGTCTCTGGGTTCGACGGAACGTTCTCGGCTCCGGGGTAGTAGATCTTGTCGCTTGGCATCCGTGAAGTAGAACTCGTAGTCCGTCTTTAGTCGGTGGCAAACTTGGTTCCGGGTCGGAGTACTTGTCGCACATGTGGCCTTCGGGTTCTATGACGATGATCTTGTCGTTCGATGTTGGGGTCCCGAAATCCATGAAGAGAGCCTTGTCGCCCTTGGGTGAAGAACATGTCATCCCGTGGGTCCGTGTAGAAGTGCTCGACGATCCATGACGGAGGTCTTCGGGTTCGGCTTTGATTTCCATGAAGGAGATCTTCGTGCCCTTGTAGTAGTGCTTGGGGTCTTCGGGTCCTCGCTTTGCAACAACACCGTAACCACATAGGCAGCAGGAGCCAAACACCAGGGCACTCCCATGACGTGGAGGCCGAGCTGGCTCGGGTAGAGGAGCCAGGGACGGAACAAGGCGGCGGCAGGGCCGAACTCGAGGCCGAGGAGGCCGCGGCTTGGGCGCACGCGAGCACAACAGAGAGGTCGCGCCGCGACGGCGCAGAGGGGCTCCAGCGAGGAGGAAGGCCAGGGACGGCGAGGAGCTCGAGGGGGGTCGGTCCGGCGAGGCTTGGCGAAGCGGGGCCGCGGGGTCGTCGGGGCAGTGCGCGCGTGGCACGGCCGGAGCAGGGAGGCGGGTCCGGCGAGATGGAGAGGGAGGTCGACGCGGTGGCGAGCCGGCACGGGCTCGCCAGCGGAGGCGGTGGCCGGGGCAGACGGTTGCCAGGGACGGGGAGGGCGCCCGAGCAGAGCACGGGGTCGGCGTGCGGCTCGAGGAGGCGGCGGCTGTAGGGAGCGGCGGCGGGGCTGGGTGGACACGGGCCGGCGGCGGCGCTCCGGGAACGCAGACGAGGTCGCCAGGGAGTCGGCGGCGCAGGCGAGGCGGCGGGCTCAGGCCGGAGGCGCGCTGGGGCGAGGAACCGGCGAGGGGGCGGGTCGCGGGCGGCGCGGTCGACCGGAGGGCAGCGGGGCTTGTCCGGAGGCGGGCTCGGGGAGGTGGCAGAGAAGGCGCGGGCGCGCGGGGAAGGGGACGGGGCGAGCTCGGGGCGACCGAGTCCGGCGGGCGCGCGCGGGAGGCCTGGGTCGGGGCGGAGCAGAGCTTGGGGGGGGGGCGCAGGGAGGCGAGCGGGGCAGTGGTCGCCGGCGGGGACGGTGAGGGAGGAAGAGGAGGCTAGCAGAGAGGAGGAAGGAGGTTGGGGAGGGAGGAGCGCGCGTGGGGGGGCTGGTGGGGGCGGGTCCCGCGGGGTGGGGCCCAGGGGCGCGGTTGGTGGGTGGGGACGGGTCGCGTGCTGCTGTGTGCTGCGCGCGCGTGTGTGTGCTGTGGTGGGCCAGGGCGGGTGAGAGCAGGTGGGGAGGGAGGAAAAGGGAGAGAGAGCAGAGAGAGGGAGGCCACGTGGCAGAGGGTGGTTGGTGGGGGGTTTGGGGTGAGCTGATGTGGCGGTCACGGATTGGTCCGGGTGAGGTGGCCAGAGGGGTGGGTAGATAGGTTGGTAACTTTAGGATTTTAGGCGGGCCGATCTGTTTTATACGGGGGTGGTCGTTCGGGTCGACTTGGCCCGTTCGACTGCCCCACTAAAAAAAATACTTTGTTATTTTATTTGTTTTAAACACGGCTCCTGCAACCCAGTAGCAGGCAAACAAAATAATCCGGAGACCCGGGGTTTGGCGTTTGAATAAAGATGGGACGTTTTAGAAAACAAAACGGGCTTTGCGAAAATAGTTTTATGCAAACAATGCATGATGATGACGATGCAATGCACAAATTCAACGCGATTTTCTAGTAGTGGTTTTGCGGGATGCCACACCGGGCTCTCCACAAGTGTAACAAGACAGTTCACTCTTGTCCCTGTTCGTCTTCTTCTTCTTGAAGGTTGTAGTCTTTACAGGCTTGTTAAAGGAGGGTTTGAAGTTCCCTTTGTTCTTGCCTACAGATTTGCCTTTCTGCACAAAGTTGGCAGTAGCATGACTCTCTCCTTTCTCAGTAGTGTCCTTAGTCCGAGCCTTCTCCTCAACATCAAGGGACGCTATCAGATTTTCAACTGATATCTCCTGTCTCTTGTGTTTGAGAGTTGTGGAAAAGTTCCTCCATGAAGAGGGCAACTTAGAAATAATGCAACCCGCCACAAACTTGTCCGGTAAGGTACACTTAAGGAGTTCGAGATATTTGGCAATGCACTGTATCTCATGAGCTTGTTGAACCACAGGAAGGTCCTTTGTCATCTTAAAATCATGAAAGCTCTCCATGATATACAGTTCATTGCCAACATCTACAGCACCAAACTTTGCATCCAGTGCATCCCAGAGCTCCTTCCCGTCTTTTATGTGCATAAACACATCACACAGACGGTCAGCAAGAATGCTCATAATACATCCCACAAAGACAGTGTTAGCATCCTCGAACTTCTTCTGATCCTCGTCAGATATAGTTCCCTCAGGTTTGTATTTACTGATGTGGAACACTTTCATCGTGGTCAGCCAAAGCTCAGCCTTGTACTGCCACCTCTTAAAGTGCACACCGGTAAACTTATCCGGCCTCAGTGCATCGGTAAAACCAGCCATTGTTAATTCAGGAAATTGCCTACAATAAGTTTTTGGATTGTTGGATTATTAGGCATAATTTCCACGATTAATTCCAGAATATAAATCATGACAAAACCAGCTACTAGCTCATGTAACTCGAACATACTAGATATACTAAACAACAGGATGATCGGAAACAAACAGCAGCTTACCATGTACTCGCAGAACATGATGAATAACCAAACAGGATCACGTAGCACGTACCGTTCGGTTGTCGTAGTAGAAACTTTGGGGAAGAGTGATCGCAGCAGATGGCGATGAAGACGGCGGTAGGCAGCACCGCCTGACTTGGATGGAAGACGACCCGTGATGGAGAACTCGAGCAGTCGCGCAGAGCGCTTCCCAAAACCTTATTCGCCCTCTCCCGTACAGGATCACAAGGGCGAGTGGTTCCGGAGACCTACTCTCTCGTCCGCCGGTGCACTCCGGCAAGCGGGATGGAGTAGACTACGGTGACGGTGCAAGTAAAGAGGATGGCAAAACCCTAGAATGGTTTTCGGTGGTGTTGTGGCGGTAGCCGCGCAGGACTTTATATAGAGCGGCTCAGGAAACCCTAACGGAGGTGAACGTGGGCCGAGTCCACGTTACGCACGTTCGGGTCGGTTACAGTAGCACACGATCCGGGAGCGACCCGAATAAGCTAACTGTTTGACACGTCTGTCAAAACCGATTCCCGCAACCCGCGGCGCGCGCGCGCGTCGTGACGAGACGAGCGGGCGTGCGTGCGTGCGTGCGAGCGGCGGCGTCGTCGGAGGAGGAGCGCGCGCGTGTATCTCTCTTATTGCTACTCACTTACAAAGTGGTGCAACACTCCACCTTATAAGGTGGTGCAACTCTCCTCCAACTTTCCATGTGAGACTAAACTTGAGCTCCCACTCCACTTCCATGTGAGCTGCCACAAACATGGGCTCAAACACATATTGGCTGCCATAAATTTGGGCTTTGAGATTTAGGGAAAATCTGAAATACACATGGGCCTAAATGGATTAGCCCCATTATTTCTAACACCTTGACACGCCGCGGTTGCAGCCACAATATACTCAGCTTCACATGATGACTGTGCCACCAATTTTTGCTTTTTTGTGATAGCCAACTTACTATGCTTCTTCCTAAGAAATATGCCACGCCCGAGGTACTCTTACGGTCGTCAATATCTCTTGCCATGTCGCTATCACTATAGCCAAGTAGCTTCACCTCCTCCTTCTCTTTCGAGTAGACAATACCAAAGTTTGTAGTACCTTTGATATACCTGAGTATATGCTTCACGGCTGTCCAATGCTCCATTGTGGGTGCTTCCATAAAGAGACTCACATAGCCAACGGAATATGCCAAGTCCGGTCTTGTGTTAATGAGATACCTCAAACTTCTGACCACACTCCTATACTCCGTCACATCAACCACGGGTTATTCACTCCTTTTGCTCAGTTTAAGACGAGGTTCCATCAGAACATGAGTTGGGTTGCACTCTTCCATGCCACACTTCTTGAGTATCTTCTTTGCATATGCCTCTTGGCATAGCGTGATCTCACCCAGCTTTTAATGTACCTCGATCCCAAGGTAGTAGCTCAACAAGCCTAGATCACTCATCTTGAATAACTCCTTCATCTGTAGCTTGAACTTTGCAATATCTTTCTCATTCGCTCCAGTTATCAATAGATCATCAACATAGATGCAAACTAGTAGATGATCCCTTCCTTTACCTCGCTTATACATCACATGCTCCAGTGGGCTCTTCTCGAATCCGAGAGAGATCAATGTACGATCAAGCTTGATGTTCCACGCTCGAGAGGCTTGCCGTAGCCCGTACAACACCTTGTGTAGCTTCAAAACCTTATGTTCTTCTCCCTCTTTGATGTATCCCGGTGGTTGCTTCACATAAACTTCTTCTTCTAACTCCCCATTCAAAAACGCGAATTTCACATCCATGTGATGCAATTTCCAAGATTCTTGAGCCGCGAGAGCGATAAATAATCTCACCGATTCCATCCTTGCAACGGGAGCGAATACTTCTTCGAAATCAACACCTTGCTCTTGCACGTATCCCTTGGCCACTAGCCGATCTTTTTGTTTCACCAACTTCCCTTCAGCATCCTTCTTGATCTTGTACACCCACTCGAGCCCTAAGGCCTTGTGATTGTTGGGTAGATCGACAAGCTCCCATGTATCGTTGTCTTTGATCGATCCCAACTCCTCATCCATAGAACGACGCCAACACTCCTCCGTATTAGCGTCCTCGAATTTTGTCAGATCCTCGGCAAGTAAACACCAACCTCGCCCTCGTCTGCGTTTGCGAAGAGCCTCCGGTGGATACAACTCCAAGACGTTTCGCAGTTTCTCCAGAGTAGGTGGCCGTCCCCTTGGTTCCTGCACCATCGGAGATGGCGGAGCCGATGCGACGCTTGCCGCTTGATCCGCTAAAGTTCCAGCTCATGATGGGAATGGGTCGGCCCGGACCTGGCCTTGGACCTGGCCCTGTGGCCTCGAGGCCAATTTCAGGGGCCATGGGTCGACCCATTCCGAAATAATCATGTGGCCTCGTTGGCCCATTGGGTACCCTAGGGCCGACCCAAAACAACAACCTTTTTCTTAAAGTATCAAAAGCAAATGAATATCTCATCGCTACTTCTAATCCATATAAAAGGAAAAATAGCAACAACATTGAAAAATTGAAGAGGACTTTGAAAAAAATGAATATCCGTTGCTTGACTAATCTTGACAACTTGTTGTAGCCTATAGCTATAGCTGCTGAAAGAAACAGTGGAAAACTTACAGCCAACAGACTATGTCTCTGAACAAACAACAGCACAGTCGAATCTTGAACACAAACTGATGTTAGCTTGTAGAGGCTCTAGTCTGATGTTAGGTTGCAACGGCTCCAGGTTGCAGCATGGAACTTCCAGCTATGTCTGCTGCTGGCAAGCCTCCAGTTGTTGGAGATATGCCCTAGAGGCAATAATAAATATAGTTATTATTATATCTTTGTGTTTATGATAAATGTTTACATTCATGCTATAATAGTATTAACAAGGAAACATTAATACTTGTGTGATTTGTAAACTTAATTTGAAGTCCCTAGTATAGCCTCTATACTTCGCTAGCTTGTTGGTTGATTAATGATTGTGGTTTCCCTATCATGAACATTGAGATGTTATCAACAACAAGATCATATCATTAGGAGAATGATATGGTGGACATACTCCTATAGATAAGCGTAGCATAAAGATCAAGTCATTTCAATAGTTCAATTTCTATATGCTTTCTGATACATAGTAACCTAATTCCTTCGACCATGAGATCATGCATATCACCTTTACCGGATGGATGCTTTGATGACATCAAACACCACACCGTAACTGGGTGGCTATAAAGGTGGCATCGAGTGTTCGGAAAGTATTGGTTAAGACACATGGATCAAGAGTGGGATTTGTCCATCCATATGACGGATAGATATACTCTGGGCCCTCTTGGTGGAATGTCATCCAATTAGCTTGCAAGCATGTGACTGGCTCACAAGGGATCACATATCACGGGAACGAGAAAAGAGTACTTATCAGTAACGAGGTTGAACTAGGTATGCAGAGATACCGACGATCATAACCTCGGATAAGTAACATATCGTGAGACAAAGGGAAATTGGTATCGTATGTAAGTGGTTCATTCGATCGCAAAGTAATCGTAGAAATATGTGGGAGCCATATGAATTTCCAGATTCCTCTATTGGTTATTGTTCGGAGAAGTGTCTCGATCATGTCCGCATAATTCACGAACCGTAGGGAGACACACTTAAGGATTCGACGTTGTTTGAGTAGTTATGGTATTATGAGAAAGAGACCGAATGTTGTTCGGAGTCTCGGATGGGATCCGGGATATCACGAGGTGATCCGGAATGGTCCGGAGAATAAGATTCATATAAGGAAAGTCTCGTTTCGGAGTTCGGAAATGATTCCGGTGAATGTTCTAGAAGGTTCCGGAATGTCCGGCACTCCGGGGAAGGGGAGGGGTACATGAATGTGTCATTACATTTTGGAATGATTGCATCATGTACTAAGTGTTCTTGCTGTTCCAAATAAAGGATTAAATTGAATCCTAAAACAGAAAAGTCAAATGTCCAGTTTGAAAGTCAAACGGCTAAAACAGGAAACTGTGGGAAACAAGCAAGAGGAGGCAAAACCGACTTGGGGGAGGAGTCCCTCCTATCCAAGCCGGCACGCCACCCAAGGCCGACTTGGGGAGGGACTCGCCTCCCCTTGGCCGCGCCTCCCACCTATAAGAGGAGGGGCAGGGCCTCCTCCTCTAGACACACAAGTTCCTATCCTCTAATCTCCGGTTTAGAGCCGTTTTGGTTTAGAGCTTATAATTGCCCTAGCCTTCGGTTTAGAGCCTTCTAATTGGTGTGTCTAATCCCTATACCACTAATAGCCCTCTCTCATACTCCACCATACTCGCTACGGCTTAAGGCGAAGCCCTGCGGGATCTCCCCTCTACTTCCGGTACCACGTCGTTGTGCTGCCGGAATCGCGAGGAGAGTGCTACAACCTCCGCTGCCTGCTGGAACAAGGGAGAGGAAGGTCTTCGTCGAGTACCGAACGTGTGACCGACTGCGGGAGTGCTGCCGGAACGCAGCGCCGGAAGGATCGTCTACACGATCTTGAGATCGGGAAGAGTACGACTACATCACCCACGAGAATCCGCTCTCGTTAAACACTTTGGAATCTTCGAGGGTAAGTTATTCCATCCACTCGTTGCTACAATCTAGTAGATAGATCTTGGCTTGTTTGTTTGTATGCGATAGAAAATTTTTGTTTTCCATGCTACGAACCCCTACAGTGGTATCAGAGCCGTGTCTATATGTAGATCTGTTGCACGAGTAGAACACAATGCTCATTGTGGGCGTTGATGCTTTTATTGTCGATTGCTTCTTGTGTACTTTGCATCTTGCGGTATGTTGGGATGAAGCGGCCCGGGCTAACCTTACATGACATCGTTCATGAGACTTGCTCCACGCTTGACATGCAACTTGTATTGCATAAGTGGCTTTGCGGGTGCCTGTTTCTCCTAGCATAGTTAAGATCCAATTTACAACGGGTGATTAACAATACTAGTATCAATGTTGTGGTTCATGTTCGTAAGTTAGAACGACACTTATTGAAATCCCCAAACCACGTAAAATATGCAAAGAAAGTAGAGGCGTCTAACTTTGTTTTGCAGGGGTGTGCAGTGATGTGATATGGCCATGATTGTGATTATATTTGATGTATGCAATGTTCCTTATTGTAAGTTGGCAACCGGCAGGAGCCATATGGTTGTTTTTAATTTATGTTAAGACCCGCGTGTCTATTCAAAGTAGTTGTAATAGTTGAAGCCGGTGGACGACAACCATGGTGAAGCGTCATTGACCTTGATGCAATGCCGGTGATGATGGAGATCATGTTCGTGCTTGAAGATGGAGATCGGAAGCACAAAGAAGAAAGGCCCTATCATATCACATATTATGAATTGCATGTGATGTTAATCCTTTATGCATCTTGTATTGCTTAGTATACGACGGTAGCATTATAAGATGATCCCTCATGCACATGAATTTCAAGTCATAAAGTGTTCACCCTTAGTTAGCACCGTTGCTAAAGCTTGTTGTTTCGAAGAACCACGTGATGATCGGGTGTGTTAGATTCTGCAAGTGTATACAACGTGAGCAAGCCAGATTTGCTCATGCGGAAACTAAGGTTTGATCTTGACGAGCCTAGCATGTACAGACATGGTCTCGGAACACGGATCACCGAAAGGTAAAGCATGAATCATATAGTAGATATGATGAACATGTCGATTGTTCGCCATTGAAACTGTGTCAACTCTCGTGATGATCGGTGTTGATATGGTGGATTTGGTTCGTGTGATCACTAAAACAATGTGAGGGATGTTGTTTTGAGTGGGAGTTCACCTAGTTTAATTACATTAATTAATTTGAACTCAATTTGTCATAAACTTAGTCTAAACTATTGCAAATATGTTGTAGATCAATGGCAGCCCCTACCATCAATTTTAATGCGTTCCTAGAGAAAGAAAAGTTGAAAAACAATGGAAGCAACTTCGTGGATTGGTTCCGCAATTTGAGGATTGTCCTCACAGCTGGTAATTTGACCTATGTGCTGGATGCACCGCTGGGTGACCCACCTGCAGATGATGCTCCCGATGAAGTAAAGAATGTTTACCTCGCTCGGAAGAATCAGTACTCCATAGTTCAGTGTGCTATCTTGTATGGTTTGGAATCGGAGCTTCAGAAAAGGTTTGAGGATTCAGACCCATATGATATTGTCGAGGATCTCAAATTGATTTTTGAGACTCATGCGGCAATTGAAAGCTATGAGGCTTCTGAAAAGTTCTTTAACTGCAACATGGAAGAGGGCAGCTCCGTCAGTGAGCATGTGCTTAAGATGTCTGGGCACGCAAACAAACTTCAAAGCTTGGGTATTGTGATTCCTAATGCTTTGGGGATTTACCGTGTCCTCCAATCACTACCACCAAGTTACAAGAACTTTGTGATGAACTACAACATGCAGAACATGAACAAGACGTTGCCAGAACTCTTTGCCATGTTGAAATCTGCAGAAGTGGAGATCAAGAAAGAGCACCAAGTGTTGTTGGTCAATAAGACCACCAAATTCAAGAAAGGCAAGTCTAAGCAAAAGGGACACTTCAAGAAGGGTGGTAAGAAAGTTACCACGCCGGCGAAGAAGACCAAGGCTGGACCTAAGCCTGATACTGAGTGCTTTTACTGCAAGGGAGAAGGTCACTGGAAGGGGAATTGCCCAAAGTACTTGGCGGATTTGAAGAATGGCAACATCAAGAAGAAAGGTATATCTGATATACATGTTATTGATGTGTATCTCACTAGTACTCGTAGTAGTGCCTGGGTATTTGATACTGGTTCGGTTGCTCATATTTGTAACTCGAAACAGGTGCTGCAGAATAAACGGAAGCTAGCGAAGAACGAGGTGACGATGCGCGTGGGAAACGGATCAAAGGTTGATGTGATCGCGGTCGGCACGCTACCCCTTCATCTACCATCGGGATTAGTTTTATACTTAAATAATTGTTATTTGGTGCCTGCGTTGAGCATGAACATTATATCGGGATCTTGTTTATTGCGAGACGGTTACTTATTTAAGTCCGAGAATAATGGTTGTTCGATTTATATGAGTAATATGTTTTACGCACATGCACCTTTGATAGATGGTCTATTCTTATTGAATCTCGATAGTGGAAATACACATATCAACAACATTGAGGCTAAACGATTGAAATCAAGCGATAATTCGACCTATATGTGGCACTGTCGTCTTGGTCACATTGGAGTGAAGCGTATGAAGAAACTCCAATCCGATGGACTTCTTGAATCACTTGATTTTGAATCACTTGAAAGATGCGAAGCATGTATGATGGGAAAAATGACTAAGACTCCATTTTCTGGTATGATGGAGCGAGCTACGGACTTATTGGAAATCATACATACCGATGTGTGTGGTCCAATGAGTGTAGCATCGCGCGGTGGTTATCGTTATGTTCTTACCTTCACGGATGACTTGAGTAGATATGGGTATATCTATTTCATGAAACATAAGTCCGAAACTTTCGAGAAGTTTAAGGAGTTTCAAAGTGAGGTAGAGAATCAACGTAACAAGAAGATTAAATTTCTACGTTCTGATCGTGGAGGTGAATATCTAAGTTACGAGTTTGGCGAGCATTTAAAGAAATGCGGAATACTTTCACAATTGACACCGCCGGGAACACCACAGCGTAATGGTGTGTCCGAACATCGTAATCGAACTCTCTTGGATATGGTTCGTTCTATGATGTCACTTACAGATTTACCGCTATCATTTTGGGGTTATGCATTAGAAACAGCCGCATTCACTTTAAATAGGGCACCATCTAAATCCGTTGAAACGACACCGTATGAATTATGGTTTGGGAAGAAACCTAAATTGTCGTTCCTTAAAGTTTGGGGATGCGAAGCCTATGTAAAGAAGTTACAGCCGGACAAGCTTGAACCCAAAGCGGAAAAATGCGTCTTCATAGGATACCCGAAGGAAACTATTGGGTATACCTTCTATCATAGATCCGAAGGCAAAGTCTTCGTTGCCAAGAATGGATCCTTTCTAGAGAAGGAATTTCTCTCGAAAGAAGTGACTGGAAGGAAAGTAGAAATCGACGAGGTTGTCGAACCTTCTCTCGAAATTGCGAGTAGCGCAGCACCGGAAGAAGTTCCTGTGGTGCCTGCACCAATTAGAGAGGAAGCTAATGGTGGTGATCATGAAACTTCGGTTGAAGTTGCTACAGAGCCTCGGAGGTCAACAAGAGCTCGTACCACTCCAGATTGGTATGATCCCGTTATGAGTGTCATGTTGGTGGATAACACCGATGACCCCGAGACATATGAGGAAGCGATGATGAGCCCAGATTCCAATAAATGGCAAGAAGCCATGAAATCCGAGATTGGATCCATGTACGAAAACCAAGTATGGACTTTGGTGGACTTACCAGATGGCCGGAAGGCTGTCGAAAACAAATGGATTTTCAAGAAGAAAACAGATGCTGATGGTAATGTTACTGTCTATAAAGCTCGACTTGTCGCAAAAGGGTTTCGACAAATTCAAGGAGTTGACTACGATGAGACTTTCTCACCGGTAGCGAAGCTAAAGTCTGTGAGGATTATGTTAGCAATCGCTACATATTATGATTATGAGATATGGCAGATGGATGTCAAAATAGCATTCCTCAATGGAGATATTGATGAAGAGTTGTATATGATGCAACCCAAAGGTTTTGTCGATCCTAAAGATGCTAACAAGGTATGCAAACTTCAACGGTCCATTTATGGACTGAAGCAAGCATCCCGAAGTTGGAATCAACGTTTTGATAAGGTAATCAAAAGTTTTGGTTTTATACAAACTTATGGAGAAGCTTGTATTTACAAGAAAGTGAGTGGGAGCTCTGTAGCATTCTTAATACTATATGTGGATGACATATTGTTGATTGGGAATGATGTAGACCTTCTTAATAGTGTCAAAGAATATTTGAATAATAGTTTTTCAATGAAGGATCTTGGCGAAGCAGCTTATATATTAGGCATAAAGATTTATAGAGATAGATCGAAACGCCAAATATCATTGTCACAGAGTACATATTTGGACAAAGTTCTAAAGAGGTTTGGAATGGAAGAAAGCAAGAAAGGGTTCTTGCCCATGTTGCCCAATACGATCTTGAGTAAAACTCAAAGTCCGACATCGGCAGAAGATAGAGAAAGGATGAGTAAGACTCCCTATGCCTCAGCCATAGGATCTCTAATGTATGCCATGCTATGTACTAGACCCGACATTGCATATGCTGTTAGTTTAACTAGCAGATATCAAAGTGATCCAGGAGTGGATCATTGGACAGCGGTCAAAAACATCCTTAAGTACTTGAGAAGAACTAAGGATATGGTTCTTTCTTATGGAGGTGATGAACAACTCGTTGTTAATGGTTACACCGATGCTAGTTGGAACACCGATCCGGATGATTCTAAATCACAATCTGGATACGTATTTGTTTTGAATGGTGCAACAGTTAGCTGGAGGAGTGCAAAGCAAAGCGTTGTGGCGAGATCTTCAACTGAATCAGAATACATGGCTGCTTCGGAGGCTTCACAAGAAGCGATATGGATGAAAGAGTTCATTACAGAGCTGGGTGTGGTTCCTAGTGCGCTGGACCCAATGTCTATCTACTGTGATAACATGGGCGCCATAGCCAATGCGCAAGAACCAAGGTCACACAAGAAGCTGAAGCATATCAAGCTACGTTTTCACGCTATTCGAGAACATATCCAGGATGGGGATATAAAGATTTGCAAAGTACACACAGATCTGAATGTGGCGGATCCGTTGACTAAACCTCTCCCGAGGGAGAAACATGACCAACACCAAACTGCCATGGGTGTTCGGTATATTACCATGTAATCTAGATTAGATGACTCTAGTGCAAGTGGGAGACTGTTGGAGATATGCCCTAGAGGCAATAATAAATATAGTTATTATTATATCTTTGTGTTTATGATAAATGTTTACATTCATGCTATAATAGTATTAACAAGGAAACATTAATACTTGTGTGATTTGTAAACTTAATTTGAAGTCCCTAGTATAGCCTCTATACTTCGCTAGCTTGTTGGTTGATTAATGATTGTGGTTTCCCTATCATGAACATTGAGATGTTATCAACAACAAGATCATATCATTAGGAGAATGATATGGTGGACATACTCCTATAGATAAGCGTAGCATAAAGATCAAGTCATTTCAATAGTTCAATTGCTATATGCTTTCTGATACATAGTAACCTAATTCCTTCGACCATGAGATCATGCATATCACCTTTACCGGATGGATGCTTTGATGACATCAAACACCACACCGTAACTGGGTGGCTATAAAGGTGGCATTGAGTGTTCGGAAAGTATTGGTTGAGACACATGGATCAAGAGTGGGATTTGTCCATCCATATGACGGATAGATATACTCTGGGCCCTCTCGGTGGAATGTCATCCAATTAGCTTGCAAGCATGTGACTGGCTCACAAGGGATCACATATCACGGGAACGAGAAAAGAGTACTTATCAGTAACGAGGTTGAACTAGGTATGCAGAGATACCGACGATCATAACCTCGGATAAGTAACATATCGTGAGACAAAGGGAAATTGGTATCGTATGTAAGTGGTTCATTCGATCGCAAAGTAATCGTAGAAATATGTGGGAGCCATATGAATTTCCAGATTCCTCTATTGGTTATTGTTCGGAGAAGTGTCTCGATCATGTCCGCATAATTCACGAACCGTAGGGAGACACACTTAAGGATTCGACGTTGTTTGAGTAGTTATGGTATTATGAGAAAGAGACCGAATGTTGTTCGGAGTCTCGGATGGGATCCGGGATATCACGAGGTGATCCGGAATGGTCCGGAGAATAAGATTCATATAAGGAAAGTCTCGTTTCGGAGTTCGGAAATGATTCCGGTGAATGTTCTAGAAGGTTCCGGAATGTCCGGCACTCCGGGGAAGGGGTGGGGTACATGAATGTGTCATTACATTTTGGAATGATTGCATCATGTACTAAGTGTTCTTGCTGTTCCAAATAAAGGATTAAATTGAATCCTAAAACAGAAAAGTCAAATGTCTAGTTTGAAAGTCAAACGGCTAAAACAGGAAACTGTGGGAAACAAGCAAGAGGAGGCAAAACCGACTTGGGGGAGGAGTCCCTCCTCTCCAAGCCGGCGCGCCACCCAAGGCCGACTTGGGGAGGGACTCCCCTCCCCTTGGCCGCGCCTCCCACCTATAAGAGGAGGGGCAGGGCCTCCTCCTCTAGACACACAAGTTCCTATCCTCTAATCTCCGGTTTAGAGCCGTTTTGGTTTAGAGCTTCTAATTGCCCTAGCCTTCGGTTTAGAGCCTTCTAATTGGTGTGTCTAATCCCTAGACCACTAATATCCCTCTCTCATACTCCACCATACTTGCTCCGTCTTAAGGAGAAGCCCTGCGGGATCTCCCCTCTACTTCCGGTACCACGCCGTTGTGCTGCCGGAATCGCGAGGAGAGTGCTACAACCTCCGCTGCCTGCTGGAACAAGGGAGAGGAAGGTCTTCGTCGAGTACCAAACGTGTGACCGACTGCGGGAGTGCTGCCGGAACGCAGCGCCGGAAGGATCGTCTACACGATCTTGAGATCGGGAAGAGTACGACTACATCACCCACGAGAATCCGCTCTCGTTAAACACTTTGGAATCTTCGAGGGTAAGTTATTCCATCCACTCGTTGCTACAATCTAGTAGATAGATCTTGGCTTGTTTGTTTGTATGCGATAGAAAATTTTTGTTTTCCATGCTACGAACCCCTACACCAGTGGATTCTGTCGCGTGAACGCCTGGTCCAGACGATCCGTCTCCGGTGGCGCCAAAGCGTCCAGCAGACCAGGGAGATTCCTGTCCATAGATCTCGCTCACGGCCTCTCCCTCCACGCTTCCCCTGAAGCCAGGTAACCAGCTTGGAGTCAGGATCCGGCAACCATTGCCTCTTGCCCCACCAACCAAGGCAAGCGTTCCACACCTCACGTGCTAGGACACACCCCATGAGCAGGTGGTCGATGGATTCTCCACACTGGTCACAGAAAGGGCAGGTCGCCGGGTGCTGCAGGCCACGCCGGCTTAGCCTGTCCGCGGTCCAGCACCTGTTTCTCACAGCCAACCAAAGGGAAACTTTGCAGCTGGCGGGGGATCGAGAACGCCAGATCTGCAGAGCCCCAGCCATCGAGGTCCGGCCGGCGAAAAGAGCCCTATAGCAAGACTTCGCAGAGTAGCATCCCGACGGATCCCAGGTCCATCTGAGGACATCCTGTGTCCCCACTGACAGTGTGACCTCCTAATCGGCGACTTCCAGCAGCTCGTGGATGGCAGCCGACTGAGGTCGGGCGAGACATCATGGAGCCAGGCCCCTGCAAGGCCCTCGCGGACCATGTGGGTAGCGATCGCGCTCGCCGGCACCATCACGAAAAGGTGCGGTGCCGCGTCCTTGAGCCTTCCACATGGTAACCACTTGTCTGTCCAGAAGAAGGTGTTTGCGCCATCTCTGAGTACCGAGGTTGTGGCCGCATCGAAGATCTTCTCGGCAAGCACTGGTACCCGAATGTTAAGACCATGCCAGGGTCTATCCAACTCCATCCGCTTTAGCCATAGCCACCTTGCCCTTAGAGCGACGTTCAGAAGGCGCAGGTTGGGGATGCCGAGTCCTCCGAGATCTTTGGGCATACACACTCTGTCCCAAGCCACAAGGCAGTGGCCACCATGAACATCCTTTCTCCCCTTCCAGAGGAAACCACGAATGATCTTTTCGATCGCGATGATGGTCTCGATCGGGATGTCCAGAGACATCATGGCGAAGACCGGGATGGACGAGAGTGTGGTCTTGACGAGATCGAGCCTCCCTCCTCTGTTGAGCATCGAGGCTTTCCACGATGGCAGCTTAGCGGCCACCCGATCCACGATTGACTGGAGCTATGCCGCGGACGGTTTCCTCAAGGATAGCGGCAGCCCTAGATAGCGAAGAGGAAAGGGCGTGACAGGGCATCCCAACTCTCGGGAGGCCAGGTCACCTTCCACGACCGAGCATCTGATCAAGTTGACTGAGCATTTATTGAAGTTTGTTCGCAAACCCGAAGCAGCTCCAAAGTCCTCGATGACCCCAGAGATCACCCGGAAGTCCAAGACTGACGGTCTGAGAAAGGTGACCACGTCGTCCGCGTAAATCGAAGTGCGGTGCTGGAGGCCAGAAGCCACGAGCCTAGTGAGGAGGCCCATGCCTTCTGCCTTGACGACCATCAGGTGGAAAACTTCCATGATTAGAATAAAGAGCTGAGGGGAGAGGGGGTCTCCTTGCCGAAGGCCCCTCCGGTGCGTCACCTTAGAACCTGGACAACCGTTCATCAGGATGCGCGTGGTGGCCGTAGACAGGAGAGCACAAATGCACGAGAGCAGGCGCTCTCCGAAGCCCACCTTTCTCAGGACTTCAATAAGGAAAGCCCAGTCCACAGTGTCAAAAGCCTTGGTGATGTCCAGCTTAAGGAGGACCGACGGGGTTTTGCTGGTATGCAATTTCCGGGCCGTCCCCTGCACCATCATGAAGTTATCATGTAGGCACCTTCCACGCACGAATGCACTCTGGTGAACCCCCACCAACTGAGGGAGGACGGGTGCCACCCTGTTAGAAATCACCTTGGCCACCCACTTGGCGACTCCATGGATAAGACTGATCAGTCTGTAGTCACGGAGCTCCTCCGCACCTGGTTTCTTGGGCAGGAGCATGATAAGGGCACCGTTTAAAGCCCCAAATCCCCGGCAATCCCGCCGAGAGAGCGAGTTGAAGGCCTCCATGACGTCTACTTTGATAATGCTCCAGCAGGTCACAAAGAAGCGGACAGAGAATCCGTCCGGCCCTGGGCACTTATCTAGCGGCATGCCTCTGATAGCCGCCAAAACCTCCTGCTCTGTGAACTCCCCATCGATGTGCTGGAGATCCCTAGACTGCAGGCCCAGGAAGTCAAGGTCGAGCGTGAAGGGGCGATCCTCTGCCATCCCCAAAAGGTCAGTGAAGAAGCTATCCACGGCCTCCGCCTTCTCATCGCGAGCAGAGATCCGTGCGTCGTCCACGAGAAGGTGACCAATGAAATTCTTCCGCCTACGATGGCTCACATGCGTGTGAAAGAAACGCGTGCAAGCATCTCCCTCCCGGAGCCACAGGATCCTCGACCTTTGCCGTGCCAGGGTCCTCTCGAGAGAGGCGAGTCCCAAAAGCTTCTTCTTCAGCAGACGACGAAGTCCACGCTCCTCTGGAGAGAGCTGCCTGCTTTCCATAGCCACATCGAAACGAAGGATTAGCTCCGTTGCAAGGAGGATCTGCGATTTGATGCTGCCGATGTATCTCGAGCTCCAACTTGACAGCTTCATGGCCACCGCTCTAAGCTTAGCATCGAGCCTCTTGAAGGGGTTGGGTTCCCAGGGCAGCGAGCTCCACGCCTCTTGGACGACTTCCAAAAAGCCATCCACCTTAGGCCAGAAGGATTGGAACTGGAATCTACGCCTGCGCTGCAAGTCCAGAGACAAGCAGAGCAGTAAAGGGCAATGGTCAGAAGGACCCGAAGACAGCGCTGACAGGAAGGCGTCCGGGTAGCGAGATTCCCAATCAACTGTGGTGAAGACACTGTCAAGCCTCTCCAAGGTCGGCTGCGCCCGTTCGTTCGACCAAGTGAATCTGCGCCCGTTGAGATAGAGCTCTTTCAACTCAAGGAGCGCGAGGGTGCGCCTGAATCTAGCCATCATGCTGCGGTGCAGGGGCCCCTGGTTCTTGTCCTCAGGGTTGACGATAAGGTTGAAGTCGCCAGCGACGATCCACGGGCCTGCATGGAGATCCCTAATATCCTGGAGCTCCTGGAGGAAAGCCCTCTTATCGCCGTCCCTCTGGGGTCCATAAACCCCAGTAAACCACCAGCTATGGTCCACGCCCGTCGAGATGCGGGCAGTGATCGCGTTGTTGGAGTAGTGGGGGTTCGTGACCGAGACCAAACTAGACTGCCAGGCTAGCAGGATCCCTCCACGAGTCCCGTCCGCTGGCAGGTAAAAAAAGCATCAAAGGAGGGGCCGAGGGTCTCTCTAACCACGTGATCGGAGATCACAGCCATTTTAGTCTCCTATAGACAGACCACCGCTGCACCTAGAGGCGACAAAACTCACGAGATCGCAAGGCGACGGGCCGGGGAGTTCAAACCACACGCATTCCAAGAGCCAATGCAGAAGTTCGGATCGTCCATCATTACACAAAAGCCAGAGAGGCAAAGAGAAAGATGCGGGATGGGCACAACTCAGACGAGGCACTCCACCGGGGCGTCATCAAACAGAGGCAAGGCGTCAGGTGCCCAGCCGAACAACCGAAGGATCACGTCAATGTGCTGCTGGCGGAGCGGTCTAGCAAATAGGTCCAGGTAGGCGTCCAGGGCTTCATCACCAATTGCCTCACCCTCCCGAGCAATCCCGAGCCTGGTGATCAGGGTACGCTGCTGCTGACGGATCGGCGTGCCGGGGGAAAAACGTCCATGAAGCCTCCCGCTCCTTCTAACTGGCCCCGCGTACTTCGACCTCCGACCACGTTTGGCGACCGGTCTGTCAAGAACAACATTGATCGGTCTCTTGCAGGCGTCTCAAAAAGCGGCTGATCCCTGCGTCCCAGCTGGCAACAAGGCGTAACCCACGGCCTTAGGCTCAAGCTGCTTGTCGGGGTCAACGTCCACTGGCGAGAGGTGAACCGAGAAAACGTCAAGCGCGTCCAAGACTGACCGCGGGGACTCTAGCTGGTCAGATGCCGTCGAGCAACACGAAAAATCCACAGGCGATGGCAGCAGCATAGGCGAGCCCAACTGACACGCCTCACCAAGATCCTGGCTAGGATAAGGGGCCCTGGGAAACAGAATCCTATCCACCCTCTCCTGGCACGGCTATGGGGAGAGCAACAAACACGGGGAGGGGGCGTCCAAGGCATGCTGAGCATCCACGTCAGAAGACATGACCACAACGGCTCTCTCCAGCAGAACCGGTCGGTCAAAGGAGGTGGCCAGGCCCAAAGCAGCTGGTGCGGACCCCAGCTGCAGCACCTTTTCCATGAGGCCCAACTGGGTGGGGGTCAAAAACCGGTCAACCGCACCCACCGCGCCTCCATATCCACGAGGCGAAGGCAGAGAAGCCCCCACGTCCTGCACAGGGGAGGGGCAGCCCTATGAAGGCTGCTGCAGGTGGGGCCCGACGCTGCCCACGTCCTCAACCTCATCCTCTTCACCATCTACCAAGGGCCAAGGCACGACCTCCAGGGGGCGTTAATGGCTACTCGCCGACTGCTACCCTAGTCATCGCCGGGAAAACGCCGCAGTTGTGAATCTCCCCCACGGCCGTCGCGGTGCCCATCCTGGGAACCCGGCCGGGACCTGGCCTCCGCTGCGCACCACCTACACGCCCCTCATCTGCACTGCCACGGGCACCCCCGCCGCCACCGTCGTCATGCCCATCCCCCGGAAAATGGCCCGGACCCGACATGTCCTCGGCACGGACCAGGAAGATTTTGATGATGTAACGCAGCATGAGCTTCTCCAGCGGAATAAGGGCATCGCCGGGAAGCACCAAGCCTTCGTCTTCCTCCATCCTATCGTCCGGATCTTCAATCAGTAACGCCTTCTCCGAGGGCAGCTGGCTGGTGCTATCGATCCACGCCACCACCTGGAAACGTCCCAGGTCCTCGCGGCTCGCCGTCGTCACACCCAAACGCTCGACCCACGCTGCGGAGCCGAGCAACACCACCACCGTAGCACGGTTCCACGCATGCGCCGGAATGCATGTGAGCTCAAGATGCGCTTGGTATCGCAGCGGGCGGCGCATGGCCTGCAACTGCCGGTTCCAAGGGGAGAACCGGAGGGAGAAGCCCCGCCCATCGACGACACCGGCAGCCACCATGTCGTCTCGAACCCGCCGGCTGCCGCACACGATCAGGAAATCCGCTGGCCAAGAGCGGTGGATGGTGAAATTGTCCTCCGCCCGAGGCACCTGCGCCGCCAAAGCCGCACCAGCCTCGATGAGGAAGACGTGGGACCTGTGCCCGGAGACGAAGGCGACCAGGGCCCAGCGCAGCGACTCCTCCGCAGCAGCGATCTCCGCC
The DNA here is from genome assembly GCA_916181665.1 of Avena sativa. Classification (NCBI taxonomy): domain Eukaryota; kingdom Viridiplantae; phylum Streptophyta; class Magnoliopsida; order Poales; family Poaceae; genus Avena; species Avena sativa. The sequence continues at coordinate 171,598,141 of OV702282.1, forward strand.
GACCTGGGGATGATGACCGTCTCGATGCCATGGCCGGGGAGGTCCTCGCGTCGGGATGACGAAGGAACGTCACGGGACGGGGGACGGCCGCCGTGCCCAGAGTCAGTGTCCCGACGCGGAGACGGCGAACTCCGGCCACGTCCCGACGCTCCACGCGGGCCACGCTCGCCAGCCTGGGTAGAGCGCCCCACGCGACCTCCCCGGTCGCTGCTCTCGCCACGCTCAACGAGCGCCTCCCGGCCCTGCGCGCCGCGCCCGCGCGCATGGCCACCACGAGCGCCAGGGTCACCACCACGCTGCTCGCCGTCGTCGCTGAGCGCCCCGCCGACGACACGCTCACCGCGGCCGCTAGTGCACGCGCGCCACCCACGGCCTCCTCGCGTCCCGCGCACCTGGATGCCGCGGAGCTAGGCTGGGGAAGGGGGAAGGGTGGCGCGTTCCCAGGCGCTGGGACCCGATAGGCCCCGGCCGCGGGAGGGGAGAGCTCGGGCAGTGCCTCCGCCGCCGGCGAGGGCGCAGGCAGGATATGGCTCCCCAAGCGGTCCCGCACAGCACGACGGCCAGCCTCCGGCACGGACTCGCGCTGCAGCTGCTGTCCGCCAACTCCCGATCCACGCACGTCCGCCCGCTGCTGAAGAGGCTCAAACGGTCCACGCGCGTCCGCCGCCGCCGCTGTTGAAGAAGCTCCTCAGGGCCACGCGGGCGAGGCCGCCCACCACGCCGCTCCGGGCACTCACGGGCATGGTGCCCCTCCTTCCCACAGCGAAGGCACACCGTCTCGAAGGTGCAGTCCTTCGAGATGTGGCACTGCCGCAGACATTTGAAACAGCACCCGGCCAGGTTCCGCGGCAGATCATCCCTGATGACGAGCGCGGGCAGCTCGGGCGTGCCGCCTCTTCCTCCCGCCGGCTTGCTGCCACGCGCCAGGTTCCTCCCGACGAGCAGCCAGACGCTCCGCCGAAGGGGCCCTCCGAGGCGGAGCAGGGGGCGGGGGCCAGCAGCTGGGGCCGGTGACGGCTGCATCACCGGGGAGGAGGAGCGGGTCGCCGGCACCGGAGAAGGCGTGCCGCTCCGCAGCACCTCGCAGTACGACCGGGGGGTGCAGTCATCTTCCTCGTCGTCGGAGTAATCCGCCCACCGGCGCTGCTGGGATGAGGTGGGGGTTGAGACGGAGGGGGTCGGGGTGAGGGGGGTAGGGGAGGCAGAGGCCATGGCGAGGGGGGGTGGGCTGGGTGGCCGCCGTCTCCGGACTGGCGGGCGGCGGGGGGCTCTGGACGCCGCCGCCGGAGTGGCAGGCGGCGGTGGGCGCAAGCGCAGCTACCTCCTACGCTCCTCTCCCTGTCGTTTTCCCTCCTGCTTTTCCACACCTGCTCCCAGTATTGCCGAACGGAGACACGTCGCTCTCCACTCGTGGACTCCCTGATAGCGATCCCGACCTGGTCCGTCTGCATGACGGAGTGCCGCCTCCGTCTCGGTCTCCTGGTCGAGCGCTCCACGCAGTTGAATCTGTCCGTGGCGGAGTAGACGCATCGTTGCCTGTCATGTCTGTACTTGCTCCGGGTTGATCATCTGCATGCTGAGAATCACTATAAACAACAGTAAATATATTGTCTGAAATCGGCTGTACCGTTTTCGCAGATCCCCAATTCCATGACTTCTCCTCCTCGAAAAGTACGTCGCGCGTCACTACCAGTTTTTTGTTCACCGGATTACGCGCGATATGCCTTCGTACCGGCTTCATAGCCGATCATGACCATTGGAGTGCTTCTATCCACCAACTTGGTTGTATGTCCGGACACCGTCTTCACATGCGCCACACACCCGAAAGTGGGAAGATGATCAACCGATGGCTTGTGTCCGTACCATGCTTCGTACGACGTCATACCAACTACACTTGATCCTTCCTCTTCATCAACACAAGCCACATGAATCTACTGAAGTCATCGGCGATGAGCAAGAAGTACTTGTTCCCAGCGTGGGTCGCCGGCATGATCGGTCCACACAAGTCTCCATGGACCAAATCAAGAACCTTGCTTGCTCAATATTGTCCCTCCCTTGAAAACGGGGCTCGCCTCTGTTTCCCAACGAGACAACCGTTGCACAATTGCTGAATGTGATTGACACACGGTAAGCCACGCACCATCTCCTTTTGTCCAAGTTGCCAGAGAGCTTGGAAATTTAGATGTCCTTAGCGTGCATGCCACTTCCACGCCAAGTCTTCCATGCTTGTCATCAAGCATACCCGATCCGCCCGATTGAGATTGAGGATGTAGAGTCTATTCTTCGACCTCTCCACCTTCATGATGAGTTGCCTTTGGCGGTCATATCCCCACAAGAACTCGTCCGCCAACACGATCTTGCATCCATGCTCCGCGAGCTGCCCAAGACTGATAATGTTGGTCTTTAGCTTGGGAATATAGTACACATCAGTGAGTACCTTGTGACCTCCATCCTTCAACTCAAACCGGACAGTGACTCGTCCTGCAATCTCCACCTTCGATCCATCGCCGAATCGAACGGAGCCTCCAACCTGTAGGGTTCGCAGCATAGAAAACAAAAAATTTCCTATGATGTGAACTATATACCAAGATCTATCTACTAGATACAAACAACGGGCGGATGTATATCCGTAGAGAACATACCCTTGAAGACCGAAAAACCTTAACGAGTTCAACTCGTGGTTGATGTAGACGATCTCTTGCCAATCTCAAGATCGAGAGGAAGTCCTAGCGCCGCAAATCAGCAGTGCATCCGTGCTCGCACACACGTTCGAGGCACCGAGCAACCTCCGCCTCCTTGCTCCAGCGATGCAGCGGAAGCACAACTCTTTCTTGCCGAATAGCCACCGGGAACATGTATCTCACTAGTCCGAGACCATGGGGAATAAATTCTAGAGGGGGAGAGAGATCCTTCACGAGGAGGTGTGTGAGACAAGTGAGGAGGGGGGCTCCTTTTATAGGAGGAGGGGGGGCAACCCCAAGGGGGTGGCCGGCGCATGGGGCTGCCCCCTTGCCCTCCCCTCTTCATGTGGGTGGACACTCCACTCACAAATCTCCTTTAAATTCCCTCCACTCAAAAGTCCACTCAAATTCCCATTAAATTTCCACCAAATTTAATGCAATCTCTCATTAAATAAAACTCTTTTATTTTATTCAGAATTTTGTCAATTACTTTAATGACAAACATTCACAAATAACCCCTTGCTAGAATTCTATTTCACATGCATAACCACTTTATGCAATTTCACCCGAAAACCTGTTTCGGTATCTAGTGAAATAAATTCCTGCGCTTGTTCATTCTTTCGGCATGAAACATTTGCTCCAATTGGATGTCGGTGTCTCTTAAGTGTGTCACCCTGAGGTTCGTGAATAATGCGGACATGATCGAGACCCCTCTCGGATCAATAATCAGAAGCGGGATCTGGAGACTCATACTGACTCCCACACATTCAACGATGACTTTCTTGTGATCGTCGGAACCTTTTATGCTAGTATCTTAATCCCTTTGTTTCACGATATATTACATGTCCGAGATTCGATCATCGGTATCTCCATACCTAGTTTGATCTCGTTACCGACATGCACTCTTTTCTCGTTCCTGTGATATAACATTCTAGTGATCAAATCACTTGCTTGCAAGCTAATCAATGTGATATCACCGAGAGGGCCCAGAGTATATCTATCCGTCATCGGGATGAACAAATTCCACTCTCGATCCATGAGCCTCAACATAACACTTTATTAGTTCTGAATCCATCTTTGTAATCACCCTGTTACGGTGTGACGTTTGATGTTATCAAGAAACTCTTCCGGTGTTAGTGATTGACATGATCTCATGGTCTAAGGATTAGGATCACTTCGTAAGTTGTTATAGCAATATAAACTCAATGACTTTGATCGTAATGCTATACTTCGGATGAATGTTCATCACACCATTACACTAATGTTGTGATCCCATTATTAACAACATCCAATGTCCATGATCAGGAAACCTTGATCATCTTGTTAATCAACGAGCTAGTTTATGAGAGAGGAATAACTAGGAACTTTCTGTTTGTTTATTAAACACACATGTATTAACGTTTCCGTATTAATACAATTATAGCATGCAAAATAAACATCTATCATATACTTGGAATACACATAATAAACACTTTATTATTGCCTCTCAGGGCATATTCCCTTCAGTCTCCCACTTGCACTAGAGACAATAATCTAGTTACATAGTGATAAATCTAACACCCATTGAGTTCTGGTGTTGATCATGTTTTGCTCTAGGGAGAGTTTTAGTCAACGGATCTGCTACATTGAGATCCGTATGTACTTTACAAATCTTTATATCTCCATCCTTGACATGCTCGCGGATGGAGTGAAACCGGCGCTTAATATGCTTGGAATGCTTGTGAGACCTTGGCTCTTTGGCATTGGCAATGGCACCATTGTTGTCACAATAGATCACCATTGGGTCCAACGCGTTTGCCACCACTCCTAGTTCGGATATGAACTCCTTCATCCAAACTGCTTCCTGAGCCGCTTCTGAAGCAGCAACATATTCGGCCTCTGTTGTTGATCCCGCTACCACAGGTTGTTTGGAGCTCCTCCAACTAACCGCTCCGCCATTCATGAGAAATACGTATCCGGATTGAGACTTAGAGTCATCCGGATCGGTGTCAAAGCTAGCGTCGACATAACACTTAGCGACGAGCTCTTCTTCACCTCCGTATACAAGAAACATATCCTTAGTTCTTCGTAAGTACTTAAGGATATTCTTGACCGCTATCCAGTGTTCCGAACCTGGATCCGATTGGTACCTACTAGTCAAACTAATAGCATGTGCCACATCCGGTCTTGTACATAGCATGGCGTACATTATAGAGCCTATGGCTGAAGCATAGGGGACTTTGTCCATTATCTCTCTTTCTTCCGCCGAAGCCGGACTTTGAGTCTTACTCAATGTCTTGCCTTGCAACATAGGTAAGAACCCCTTCTTACTTCCTTCCATTTTAAACTTCTTTAAAATCTTATCAAGGTATGTACTTTGCGATAGCCCTATTAGGCGCCTAGATCTATCTCTATAGATCTTTATGCCTAATATGTATGACGCTTCACCTAGGTCCTTCATTGAAAATTTGCTGTTTAGATAACTTTTAACACTGTTTAAAAGATCTATATCATTTCCGATCAATAATATGTCATCCACATATAATATCAGAAATGCCACATTGCTCCCACTCACTTTCTTGTAAATACAAGCTTCTCCATAAGTTTGGACAAATCCAAACTCTTTGATCACCTCATCAAAGCGGAGATTCCAACTTCGTGATGCTTGCTTCAATCCATAGATGGATCGCTGAAGCTTGCACACCTTGAGCATCCTTAGGATCGAAAAAACCATTTGGTTGTATCATATACAACTCTTCTTCAATATTACCATTGAGAAACGCGGTTTTGACATCCATCTGTCATATCTCATAATCGAAATATGCAGCAATTGCTAACATAATCCTAACTGACTTTAGCATCGCTACGGGAGAGAAAGTCTCATCGTAGTCAACTCCTTGAATTTGTCGAAACCCCTTTGCGACAAGTCGAGCTTTATAGACGGTCACATTACCATCAGCATCAGTTTTCCTTTTGAAAATCCATTTGTTCTCCACGGCCTTTCGGTCGTGAGGTAATTCCACCAAGTTCCAAACTTGATTTTCATACATGGATTCCATCTCGGATTTCATGGCTTCTAACCATTTGTTGGAATCCGGGCTCATCATCGCTTCTTCATACGTCGCAGGGTCATCATTTTCATCAACCATGAAATTCATGACAGGATTTCCGTACAGCTCGGGAGCTGCACGCGTCCTATTTGACCTGCGAGGTTCGGTAGTACTCTCTTTTGAAGTTTCATGATCATTATCATTAGTTCCCTCTTCAACAGGTGGAGCCAACTCCGGAACAACTTCCGGCGTTGCGCTACTCGCCATACTTTGAAGAGAAGGTTCCACAACCTCTTCGAGTTCTACCTTCCGACTACTCACACCTTTCGCGAGAAACTCTTTCTCTAGAAAGGATCCATTCTTGGCAACAAAAACCTTGCCCTCGGATCTGTGATAGAAGGAATACCCAATAGTTTCTTTAGGGTATCCTATGAAGACGCATTTTTCCGCTTTCGGTTCGAGTTTATCCGGTTGAAGTTTCTTCACATAAACATCGCATCCCCACACTTTAAGAAATGACAGCTTAGGTTTGTTTCCAAACCACAATTCATACGGTGTCTTTTCAACGGATTTAGATGGTGCCCGATTTAAAGTGAATGCAGCAGTTTCTAGTGCATAACCCCAAAATGACAACGGCAAGTCCGTCAGAGACATCATAGATCGAACCATATCTAATAAAGTACGATTACGATGTTCCGACACACCATTTCGCTGTGGTGTTCCGGCAGGTGTGAGTTGTGAAACAATTCCACACTCTTTCATGTGAGTGCTAAACTCGTAACTTAGATACTCACCTCCACGGTCGGACCGTAGAAATTTGATCTTTCTATTACGATGATTTTCCACTTCATTCTGAAATTCCTTGAACTTTTCAAAGGTTTCAGACTTGTGTTTCATCAAGTAGATATAACCGTATCTACTCAAATCATCCGTGAAAGTAACAAAATAACGATATCCACCTTGCGCCGACACACTCATTGGACCACATACATCAGAATGTATGATTTCTAATAAATCTGTCGCCTGTTCCATTGAACCGGAAAACGGCGTTCTAGTCATCTTGCCCATAAGGCATGGCTCACATGTATCAAATGATTCATAATCAAGTGATTCCAAAAGTCCATCCGAATGGAGCTTCTTCATGTGTTTAACGCCAGTATGACCTAGATGGCAGTGCCACATGTATGCGGATATATCATCATTAAGTTTAATCCTTTTAGCATCAAAATTATGAATATGTGTAACATTATCATCGAGATCTAATAGAAATAAACCATTCATCATCGGTGCATGACCATAAAAGATTTCATTCATATAAATGGAACAACCATTGTTCTCGGATTTAAATGAATAACCACTTCGCATCAAACACGATCCAGATACAATGTTCATGCTCAGTGCAGGCACCAGATAACATTTATTCAAGTTTATAACTAATCCCGACGGTAAGTGGAGAGGCAGCGTTCCGACGGTGATCACATCAACACTTGATCCATTGCCGACACGCATCTTGACCTCACCCCTTGCTAGCGGTCGCTTGTTCCGCAGCCCCTGATTTGAGTTACAAATATTAGCCACTGAACCGGTATCAAATACCCAGGTGCTACTGCGAGCACTAGTCAAGTACACATCAATAACATGTATATCATATATACCTTTGTTTGCCTTGCTGGCCTTCTTGTCTGCCAGATACTTGGGGCAGTTGCGCTTCCAGTGGCCAGTCCCCTTACAATAGTAGCACTCGGAATCAGACTTAGGTCCAACTCGGGGTTTCTTTTCAGGCGCGGCAACAGGCTTGCCGCCCTTACTTCCCTTCCGTTTTCCCTTCTTGTCTTTCTTGAAACCAGTGTTCCTATTGATCATCAACACTTGATGTTCCCTTTTGATCTCCACTTCTGCAGTTTTAAGCATTGACAAAAGCTCGGGGAGAGACTTCTTCATGCCTTGCATATTATAGTTCATCACGAAGCTCTTATAGCTAGGTGGCAGAGACTGCAGAACACGATGGATGCCTAAGTCAATGGGAATCGATATTCCCAAGGACACAAGCTTATCGGCGTAACCCGACATCTTGAGTACATGCTCACTAATGGAGCTGTGCTCTTCCATCATGCAGCTAAAGAACTTTTCTGAAGCGTTGTAGCTCTCTACAGCAGCATGTGTGTCGAAAATCATTTTCAACTCACCCATTGTATCAAATGCATTGCCGTTTTCAAAACGCTTTCGAAGTTCCGGCCCTAGCCCATACAATATGCCGCAATGAACTAAGTTGTGGTCCTCCTGACGAGTCTGATAGACATTCTTCTCCTCGTCAGGGGCATCATCAAAAGGTGGGGGGCCTAACGGCGCTTCTAGCACATATTGCTTTTGTGCAGCAGAGAGGAGAATCCTCAAATTCATGGCCCATTCGGTAAAGTTGCTACCGTTCGTTGCTAGTTTCTCTTTCTCCATGAACACATTGAAATTAAAAGCAGGTGGTGCCATCTACAACAGAATTTGTAAAGTTTAAACTAAGTGTATGATAGATTGAGTTCAACTAATCTATATTACGAATGAACTCCCACTCAAAAACGACATCCCTCGTGCCTTTTTGGTGATTACATGAACCAAATCCACTACACCAAGTCCGATCATCACGTGAGTCGGTATAGCTTCAAAGGCGAGCATCAAATGGGCATCATATCAACTATATGACTCATGCTTAACCTTTCGGTCCGTGTTCCGAGGCCATGTCTGTACATGCTAGGATCGCCAAGTTAGAACCTTAGTATTCGCGTGTGTAACTGTTTTACACCCGAAATATGGTCGTGGATCCAAGAACACCCGATCATCACGTGATGTCTTGGAGCGACGAAAACATAATCGGTGCATACTAAAGGAAGAACACATTCTTATCTTGATATTTAAATGAGGGATCATCTTATTATGCTAACAAAGCGCTAAACAAGCAATATAAGATGCTATCAAACATCATATGTTTATTAGTGAAATGATATGGTTCCCGCAGATGATCTCTATCATGTGCATCGTGGTATGATCACTATCATACCTATATGTGTAAATCCAAGGTCTATGGATTTTACACGCTATGTGTGTTGTAAGAGTATCATCTCATACTTCTACTTACAACACCATCATAACATAACACTAGCCCAGCAACAATCTAAACTAGACGCCTCTAATTTATCCATTGCAAGTTTTACGTGGCTTAGGGCTTTCGAGATAGAACCGTTCTTACCTACGAACATGAACCACAACGAGGATAATCAAATTGTTGACAACTCGCTTGCAAAATAGATATTGACTATATTAGGAGAGACAGACACCCGCTAGCCACTTATGCAAACTAGTTTCATGTCAAGCGTGGAACAGGTCTCATGTGCGAGGACATGTAAAGTTTGTCCGGACCGCTTCAGCCCACTATGCCACCAATATCCAAAATTACAACAAAGGAGCAACAACATGATCATCATCGCCCACATACTCATATGTGTACTACCCGTGTAAATTATCTACGCATAGATCCGGCTCTGATACCACTGTAGGGTTCGCAGCATAGAAAACAAAAATTTTCCTACGATGTGAACTATATACCAAGATCTATCTACTAGATACAAACAACGGGCGGATGTATATCCGTAGAGAACATACCCTTGAAGACCAACAAAGCTTAACGAGTTCAACTCGTGGTTGATGTAGACGATCTCTTGCCGATCTCAAGATCGAGAGGAAGTCCTAGCGCCGCAAATCAGCAGCGCATCCGTGCTCGCACACACGTTCGAGGCACCGAGCAACCTCCGCCTCCTCGCTTCAGCGATGCAGCGGAAGCACAACTCTTTCTTGCCGAATAGCCACCGGGAACATGTATCTCGCTAGTCCGAGACCATGGGGAATAAATTCTAGAGGGGGAGAGAGATCCTTCACGAGGAGGTGTGTGAGACAAGTGAGGAGGGGGGCTCCTTTTATAGGAGGAGGGGGGAACCCCAAGGGGGTGGCCGGCACATGGGGCTGCCCCCTTGCCCTCCCCTCTTCATGTGGGTGGACACTCCACTCACAAATCTCCTTTAAATTCCCTCCACTCAAAAGTTCACTCAAATTCCCATTAAATTTCCACCAAATTTAATGCAAACTCTCATTAAATAAAACTCCTTTATTTTATTAAGAATTTTGTCAATTAATTTAATGACAAACATTCACAAATAACCCCTTGCTAGAATTCTATTTCACATGCATAACCACTTTATGCAATTTCACCCGAAAACCTGTTTCGGTATCTAGTGAAATAAATTCCTGCGCTTGTTCATTCTTTCGGCATGAAACATTTGCTCCAATTGGATGTCGGTGTCTCTTAAGTGTGTCACCCTTTCGTGAATAATGCGGACATGATCGAGACCCCTCTCGGATCAATAATCAGAAGCGGGATCTGGAGACTCATACTGACTCCCACACATTCAACGATGACTTTCTTGTGATCGTCGGAACCTTTTATGCTAGTATCTTAATCCCTTTGTTTCACGATATATTACATGTCCGAGATTCGATCATCGGTATCTCCATACCTAGTTTGATCTCGTTACCGACATGCACTCTTTTCTCGTTCCTGTGATATAACATTCTAGTGATCAAATCACTTGCTTGCAAGCTAATCAATGTGATATCACCGAGAGGGCCCAGAGTATATCTATCCGTCATCGGGATGAACAAATTCCACTCTCGATCCATGAGCCTCAACATAACACTTTATTAGTTCTGAATCCATCTTTGTAATCACCCTGTTACGGTGTGACGTTTGATGTTATCAAGAAACTCTTCCGGTGTTAGTGATTGACATGATCTCATGGTCTAAGGATTAGGATCACTTCGTAAGTTGTTATAGCAATATAAACTCAATGACTTTGATCGTAATGCTATACTTCGGATGAATGTTCATCACACCATTACACTAATGTTGTGATCCCATTATTAACAACATCCAATGTCCATGAGGAAACCTTGATCATCTTGTTAATCAACGAGCTAGTTTATGAGAGAGGCATAACTAGGAACTTTCTGTTTGTTTATTAAACACACATGTATTAACGTTTCCGTATTAATACAATTATAGCATGCAAAATAAACATCTATCATATACTTGGAATACACATAATAAACACTTTATTATTGCCTCTCAGGGCATATTCCCTTCACAACCGTGAGGTTCAACTCGGAAAACTGAGCCTTGTCGCCGGTCATGTGGTTGCAGAGCCTGTGTCAAGGTGCCAAACGTTGTGAGCTGTTTGCATCCTCCGCGGGAAGACCTTCTCTTCCACGAGCGTGACGATCTCCGTAGGGGACTCCTGAGGAGTTGATTCCTTGGTGGTCATTAACTCGCAAGCTTTGAGCATGAGCATCATCAGTCCATCATATCCTTCCTTTGCCATGAGGGACTTCTCCTTTGAATGGCCGGGACACTCCGATTTGAAGTGTCCGAGCTGATTGCACTTATGGCAGCGAAGTTTCTTCTTGTCAAATTTCTTCTTTGGCTTCTTTGGCTTGTTGTCCGACTTCTTCGCCGGCACCGAACCATCGCCACTTCCAGATGCTTTATCGCTCCTCTCCTTGGCGACCATTGCCTGCCACTGGGCATGCGTAAGCATGAGGTGCTCATCAGCTTTTGCGTCGCCGTAGGTGATATTCATTCGCTCATCGTGCGCCTTCAACCGTCCGACCAGATCATCCACCTGAGAGTCTTGAGATCAACGCATTGCTCGATTGCTGACACAACAGACAAGTAACGCGGTGGCACCGCGCGAAGGAAACGCCTAACGATTGAGATCTCATCGAGCTTATCGTCGTGTGCGCGAATCCCATTGACCAAGGTGGCTACCCTCGAGGAAAATGCGTCCAGCGTCTCGTCTCCTCCCATCTCCAGATTCTTGTACTTCTTCTGCAAGGTTTGTAGGGTCGCCTCGCGGACGCACTCGTGCCCAAGATTTAGCGTCTTGAGCGCCCCCCCCACGCCTCCTTTGCAGATTTGTTCGATATCAGCTGCTGCATCACGTCCGGCGGCATCACCGAGCCAATGGCCATGAGCGCCTGTCGGGATCGACAGCCTCCTAGATATCATTGGATTCCATCGCCCACTCCATCTGGGTCGCCCATACCGTGTAGTTGCCACAGTTGTACCGTGGGTACTGCAACGACACCGATGCACCCGCAGTCGCACCGGAGTACTCGCCCACCTCCTTTGACGACATGAACTCCCGTTACTAGGAGATCCTCCACGAAGCTCTGATACCAATTGTTGGCCCAGCCCCAAACGCCGAGTGCAGTCCGGCATGACGACGGCGAAGTATTTCAGCGAGTTGCACGCACGTATAAGAACCAGCTAACAACGATCAGCAAGCTAGCTATCCAGCCTGATCAAAACTCGAAATAGGCTTTCGCCCAGCTTTATAAATAAAGCAACCATCCATACAAAGTTTCATAGAGCACCACACACACACACACACACGTTACAGCAACCAGCAGCCTGAGGGGCAGAACAACCCCAAAACACACAGAAAAATAGCGAGAACTACAGACATCCAAACGAGCGGGGGGCCAACAAGTCGGCGAGGCTCAAGAGCGGGGAGGTGGAGGAGCGATGCGTCGAGCCTCCTCAATCAGCTGTCTGAGGATGGCGTCCAGCTGCTCCATTTCCTGGCGCCTACAAAGCGGGTACCACTGCTGCAAAAAGGCGAGGAGTTTGAAGATCGAGTGAGTGGCACAGGGGAGGAAAAGCTTTTCAATCACCATCTTATTGCGAATCGTCCATAGGTTCCACATCATTGCCGCGAATACGAGCCAGAAGAGGCGACGCCCCTTATTTGGTCCGTTCGCGCGGGATTCCAGGAATAGTCCAAGATCCTGGGTGTCCCAGTCGGGGCCCAGGGCTTCTCGAACAAAGTTCCATAAGAATCGGGCCGCAGGACAGGTGAACATTATGTGTGCTCCCGTTTCCGGGATCAAACATAATGGACACAACCCGTCCCCCGGCCCCTGACGCAAGGCCACCTCGGTCCCCGAAGGAAGGCGATCGCGGAGCATTTGCCACACGAAGATCTTCGTCTTCAGGGGTAAGGGGGCTTTCCACAGATGTTTAGACCAGGGCAGGGCGGGCCCTCTAAATAGGGCCCGGTAGGCCGAGCTCACCGAGAACTGCCCAGTCGGGGTGAGCTTCCAGGAAGCCGTATCAGGATCCCCGGAAAGGATCGCCGGAAGCTGCGCCCGAAGGGCGCGCCACTCCAGCGATTCCACGGGGTCAAAGGTCCGGCGGAAGGCCAACGGCCAGGCCCCTGCCTGGGAAGCCTCCGCGATCGAGACCGCCGAATTCGCGCAAATCGCGAAAAGGCGGGGGAAGGAGAGCCTAAGGGGGTCCCCATCCAGCCAAGGATCCAGCCAGAAGAGTGTGCCCTCTCCATTACCAATGGTGAAGGCCACCCCTCGCCGGATCTCGACTTTGATGGTCTGAATGGATCGCCAGAATTGTGAGCCCTCCCGACGGTCGCATGCTAAGAGGGGACGACCGCGAAGGTATTTGGCTTCCAGCAGTTGGAGCCAAAGACCCCCATCCCCTCTCAAAATGCGCCACACCCATTTTAGCATGAGAGCCAGGTTGAACTGGCGAGATGCTAGAATACCAACGCCCCCCAACTCCTTGGGGGTGTAGATGTCCGCCCATTTCACCATGTGGTATTTCTGGCGGCCGTGAGGATCCTGCCAGAAGAAGCGGGACAACTCCTTGTCAAAGGAGCCGTGGACTCCTTCCGGGAGGAGATACATCCCCATGATGTACATCGGCAAACTGGACAGACAGGCATCTATCAGGACCGTCTTGCTTCCTTTGGAGGTGAACCTCCCACACCACGGTTCGGACTTAGCCCGAACCCGGCCCACTAGGGGCTCTAGGTCTCTGATCAGAATCCTAGAAGCCCGGATCGGCATCCCCAGATAGGTGATGGGGAAAGAGGTCAGGCGACAATTGAGGTTGTCGGCTATCCTCTGCTGGTCCGTGGGGGGAAGCCTAGAGCTATCACCTCACTCTTATCAAAGTTAATCCGTAGGCCGGACATCTCCTGAAAGCAGAGGAGAAGGAACTTTAGGTTGACTATATCGTGGTCTGACCCTTCCACCATGATCATCGTATCATCCGCATATTGGAGGTGGGTGACGCCCCCCCCCCCCCCCGGGATAAGGTGGCCAACCACGCCAGAGATGTGGCCGGCCACCTTAGCCTTCTCTAAGATCTCTGCCAGGGCGTCCACAGCCGCATTGAAGAGGAGGGGGGAGATTGGGTCTCCTTGCCGCACCACGCATGAGGGCCGGAAGTAAGGCCCCACCTCACCGTTGATATTGATCGCGGTACTTCCTGACATGACGAACTGCATGATCCAGGAAATAAAGCGTTCATCAACCCCCCTCCTAATCAACACCTGCCGCAGGAACCGCCAGTCCAAGCGATCATACGCCTTCTGAAAATCTAATTTTAGAAAACCCCCTTTGTCCTTTTGGTTTTCACCTCATGGATAATCTCATGGAGTGCCAGGACGCCATCATGTATCAATTGTCCCTTGAGAAAGGCGAACTGATAGGGATGGGTCAAGCGTTCCATGACTGGAGCAAGGCGGGTAGCACAGACTTTGGCGAAGATGCGTTGGATGACATTGATCACCGTGATCGGCCGGAACTGACGTATGTCCGAGGCCCCTACCACTTTGGGGATCAAGGTCATGACGCCGAAGTTCAGCCGGGCCATGACTAGGGTACCCGTGAAGAATTCTTGAAACATTGGCATGATCACGCTTTGTAGGGAGCCCCAGAAGGTCTGGAAGAACACCACCAGCAAGCCATCCGGACCCGGAGCCGAGTTAGCTTTCATTGATCTAATCACCCTCTCCACCTCTTCCGGAAGGAACGGGAGCATGAGCTCGGCATTCTCGGAAGCTGAGACCCTGTCGGGCTCTGCCCAGAATTCAGGTGCCAGTGTGGCCCTTGAGCGGGGGCCCTCCGAGAAGAGATCCTTGTAGAAGGCGTAGATGTGGGATGACAGCTCTGTGGGGTCCTCCAGGAGCCGCCCATTGTCCCAGAGGCAGGGGATCGAGCACTTCCTACGGCGGCCATTAGCCACCGCATGGAAGTAAGCTGTCTTCGCATCCCCTTTGAGGAGCCAGTTCTGCCGGCTCCTCTGTCTCCAGAACACTTATTCTCCCTTATAGATGTCAAGTAGCGACGCCTCCAGCGAATATCGATGCATCCACTCCGCAACGGAGAGGCCCTGGGAGTCCGCCGTGCGGTCTAGAGATTGGATCTCACTAAGAAGGGACTCCTTCTGCCGTCGGATCGCCATGCCCAGATTAGACCCCCAACCGCGCATGAATTGGCGGGCCATCAAGGCACAGTGATGCCAAACGTCGACCGCACAGAACCTCCGCGGTGGGGACGCCGCAGCATCCTCCCATCTCGCCTTTACCGCCTCCACAAATCCTGGTTGGGACAACCAAAAGTTCTCAAAGTGGAACCGATTCAGGCGAGGGGGAATGCCGCCCCCGGTGGAGAGTAGCAGGGGGTGTGATCCGATCCGATCCTGGTAAGTGCCCGGAGAGAGCAGAGTAGGAATGCTACTTCCCATTCCACTAAAACCAGGACTCGGTCCAAGACGGATTGGATCGGCGCCGCCTGCTTGTTGGTCCAGGTAAACCTGGCCCCAACCCTATGGACCTCTCTAAGAGCGAGGTCCGCAATGCAGTCGTTGAACATACGCATCCTCAGAATATCCACATTAGCCGAACTTTTATCCTCCGGTGAGCGGATCAGATTAAAGTCCCCAGCCACAACCACTGGGATGGAGCAGCTCTCAACCTTCGCTTTCAGCTCCGCCAGGAAGGACGCGGATCTACTATGGTCCGCGGGGCCATAGACAATAATGGTCTCCCACTGGAGACCAGAGCGTCTATGGGTGAGAGACATGCTCACGAAGAAGTCCCCACGGTCCATGTCCTCCACCTCGAAGGTTTCCTCCTTGGCGCCAAGGAGGATACCACCTGAGTGGCCCAAAGCCGGCAACCAGTTCCAAGCGAACTTGTGCCGGTTCAGGCCCTCAAGTTCCGAGGGGCGGAAGTCCTGTCGGATAGTATCCTGAAGTCCCACGATATCCACATCTTCTCGTCGTAGGTGCTCCTTAAGCTGACGTTGCCGGCCCTCGTTCCCGAACCCCCTGATGTTCCAAATTAATGACCTAATCGCGGGCCAATTCATTTAAAAACTATGACAGGGTTGTCCCCTTACGGGGGACGGATCGGGCCCTACCAGTGGTCGAGGGCCTGGACGACGCCTTCAGAGGCCTCCCCCGCGGCCGCCTCAAAGAAGTGGCCGCCGTGGAAGCCTCCCCGCTCTCGGGGCCAGGAGTTCGTTCCCCCCGGACCTAGGGCCTGTGGGCCCGGGTCTAGTGGGGTCGGGGGCCAGGCCGCCTGTGCTCCTCCAGAGCACGGGCCGCTGCCAAGGCCCCCTCGTAGACCTCCTTAGCCCTAATCGCGGCGATTTTCTCCATGCGGGGACCACGCTCGCCCCTGAAGATGATGCTGCTATCTGCCGCCACTTGCGCCAAGTGGTCCAGGGACGAATCCGCTAAAACCGAGAAGCGAGACCTAGAGGGAGGGGAGGAACACGGAGGAGGGGAGGGCTGAGAAGTACCTGGGTCAAGGTTCCGAGCAGCAGCCCTCTGCGATGCCACCGTCAGCACCGAAGGCTCCGGTCCCGGGGCCGTCCCCCTTGAGCGTGCAATGCGTGCACTGTGACGGGGCGGCTGCGGGGTGGGGCGCTGCGGGCGCTGCTTGGGGCCAGCCACTGGGGTGACGAGGGTGGCCAGAGAGATGGTCACACCTGCCTGGGCGGGGGTGGCCGGGAACGTCGCCGGGGAGGTCTGCAGGGAGGACGGAGAGGAGCCCGGGGACAGGGTGTAGCAGGTCACACCCGGGGAGCGCGGGGAAGACGGAGCCGTGACCTCCAGGCCCATGCTCCTAGAGTCCCTGTCCTCCTCGGGGTGGCTGGTAGGCGAGCCCCCTGAGGACGCCGACACGTCAAAGTGTCCTGTGAACCCGGCCTCCTTGCTGAAGTTGGAGCCATATTGCGCGATGGAGAGGACCAGCGGGATCGCAGAGGTCTCCCGCTGGGGCACCGGAGGAGCCCGAGAGGTCGGGCCTCCAGTGGGAGGGGGTGCCGGAGGTGAGGTTGGAGACGAGCCTCCGGGTCCCCCTCCCGCAGGGTCATCATCATCCTCCCCCGAGGAGTCGTCCTCGCTACCGGTAGGGCTGCCCGAGGGTGGCGCTGGCGGTGTTGGGGAGGACCTCGAGGCCTGAGGGGAGTCGTCCAGCTCGACCGTCATGCGCCATCCGTCCTCGCCGAAGTAGATCGTGGGGAGGATCCCCGGTAGCTGGGCAGGATCCGGGCACAAGACCCTGATGCGGATCGGTCCCCCGCCACCCAGAGAGCCCTCGTCCACCTCCACCAACTTGCCAATCGCCTGCGCCACGAGCTCCAGGAACGGCAGGGTCCTGAGCTTGGGATCCTCGGGGTAGTCCAGAATCTTGATCCACGTCGCAGAGAGCTTGAAGGCCGAGGGAGTGGCCGAGGTAGATGGCTCGATGGAGAGGGCGATCTGGCTGACTGGCAGGGTGAGGGCGGAGCTGCAAGCACAAAGCCTCATAACCTCCACTAAGGGGAAGGCTACCGCAAACTCTGAGCTCGAGATCGGCCTCACCTGCCATTACCAGGCATCATGGTCATCAGCTCCCCCTGAATCATCTCAGCGGTAATGGTCGCCGGGCCAGTCCCGGGCTTCACCTTGGCCACCGCCAAGTTCTCCGGTACCGTCAGCTGGATCCCCCCGATATCGATGTAGTAGACCCCCATCGATGTACTGGCCGAGGAACTCCATCTGTCGGGGGCATGGGGGGATCGAGCCTCGGACGGTCCCGACGGCCCGGCAGCCATCGCGGTACTCTTCTTCTTCTTCTTACTTTTCTTCTTCTTCTTGGGCGGGTCCGCGGTGGCGGCGGCCGACGCCTCCGGTCTCGGTGAGCGCTGCGGTGACCGCTTGCGGTCCCTGTCCCGGTCCCTGTCCTGGCGCCAGTCCCCGCTGGAGTCCCTGTCCCCACCATGCGCCCGCGGTGGCGGGTTCTGGAGTAGAGCCTGGCGGAGAGAGGCCTCGGTGTGGCGGCCAGTAGGCGAGGAGGGACGCCGCGCAGCCTCCTGGGCGCGGTGAGGGGCGCGCGCCGGAGGCAGGGGCGCGCGCCGGAGGCAGGGGCTCCTCCCGCCCCGAGCTGCTGCGGCCCAGCGACCTTTCCTCCGCCTGGCGGCGGTCGGACCGCTCCTCGCGAGCAGGGAGGCTGCGGGTCTGCTGGGGAGACCGCCGGGAGGGAAGCCGGTAGAGGCCGGCCGCCGGGGCCTGGACGTGGGGCGGGGGAGGCGAGGGCCCCGACGCGGCTAGGATGCGTGCGGGCGTTGGGGGGAGGACTCGCGGGGCCGCTTCATGGTGGCAACATCGGCGAAGGAGCGGAGGAGGGGAGGCGGCGGCGGGGTCCGGCGCACCGTCCTGGCGGCGTGGTGGAATTTCCTCACTTGGGCGTCCGAGTCCGAGGCTCGATACGCTAGGGTTAGGTCAGGGGCTCCCTTGGGTATCCAACGCCAGTCGCCAGGGGGCCGGCCCAGTCGCGGGGCCTTTTCCCTGGAGGCCCACGCGTGGCGGAAGCTGGGGACGGTTGGATGGGCTCTCCATTCCATGGTGGGCCGTTCCTGACCGCTCGGCCCAAAGCTACCATCCTCACGCGAGCTCTCCCTGGCACGCGCGGCTCGCACCGCCGCCGGTGACCCTGGCCGGGAGCCTATCGCAGCCGCCGCCGCCGGGGCTGGGGACTGGGCCTGGGATGTCTCAGGGCGAACCCCAAGGATCCCAGCAGCCTGTCCCTAGCCTCAGCAGCCGCCGGGCTCGCAGCATATTGGGGGCGCCGACGGACCGGAGCAGAGCGTGTCACCGGGGGAGCGGCCGGCGTCCGCCTACCGCCACGCCTGCGAGCTGGCCGCCGACAAGCCGGCGAGGAGAGGAAGTCCCCGAACGTATGGAGCGCCGGGGGAGAGGTCAGCCGCTCCCGCTCGCGAGCCTCTTCCTCCGCCGCGTCTTCCTCCGCTGCGACGTCGGCCCAGCGCCTGCCGCGCACCTGGTCAACCATGGCCGGGGGGAGGGGGGGGGGGACGGACGGAGGGGCGAGGAGGCTAGGCAGCGCCGAGGGGCCGGCCGGCCATGGACGGGGGGCGAGGCGCCGCCATCACCAGCAAGCTAGCTCCTTTTGGATCTCAACAAAACAGACCATCGAGATCAGCCTGATCAAAACAGCTATCTCTCAACTCACACGAGTACGTACGGGGAAAAACAATGTATGGCAATAGGACCGTCTCGGTCCTGCTAATTGACTTGTATTGATTCTCTCACGTTGTCTTTATAAGGTACTTACACGGTATATAAATACCTGGCTGAGACACGCACTTACACGGTATATAAATACCTGGCTGAGACACGCAGGTCCAATACGAATTCGGTCTGCTACATGAGACACACAGGCACACGACACACCTTTCCGGTGTCCTAGTGATTATTTGCTAACATAGCCTAGGTAAGGATGCCTATGTGAAGTAAGCTTTGTGCTGGAAGAAATAGCACAATCAATCTATCTCGCTTGGATCATGTGCCTTCTTAGTCCCATTGTTATCTCAAACGTTGTTCTCCTCCAATATCCCAAACTACATTATTGGTTGATTGGTTCTACATTTGCGACTGGCGAGTCTTGATAAGTCTAGAATGGAAGCTAGCATTTTATACAGTGGACATCACTCAAGGTCTCACAATTCTTCATGCCATTGTCATTCAACTACACACCATTCTTTTCTCTTTATTATTGCGACGGGCAAACAACCATGACCGCATGATTTTGTAGTGTGTGTTGCATGGCAAAATAGAAGATAAGACAGTTTCTAATGACTTGATCAACACTTGTTGCAACTTAACTATAAAACCTACGTATATGAATAGTCCCACAGATGGTCACCTGCCAATTAGGATGGCCAGATATTCTCCCCGACTCTGGCTGAGTTTTCGCAGTCGAAATAAAAATAGAGAAATGGAGATTCTCCAACACTTGAGAGACGAGACATCATCCAGCTGCACATGCTCCGAACTCCAAACTGATCGTGGTCGGATGATGGAGACATCACAAACACCACGTTTTGAACATGGACAGTGTGCGTGCTTCTGTTGGAACAGGGTGTCCAGTTATATGAGACAAGACAAGCTAGCCATCAGCGGAATGGGAATAAGGAACTGAGCCCAAGGTCTCAGGATGCATCGTCTATCAAAAGATTTGAACCGCAACCTAGATAAGGAAGCTTATGTGAAGTAAGTTTTGTGCTCTAAGCAATAGCACAATGGTTCTAGCTTATTTGGATGATGTGCCTTCTTGGTTCCAGTGCTATCTCAGTTGTTGTTCTCCTCCGATATCTCAGACTACACAGTTGGTAGATTGG
Organism: Avena sativa; assembly: GCA_916181665.1. Lineage (NCBI taxonomy): Eukaryota > Viridiplantae > Streptophyta > Magnoliopsida > Poales > Poaceae > Avena > Avena sativa. The sequence goes on from OV702282.1 coordinate 171,618,443, forward strand.
TTCTACATGTGTGAATGACGAGCCTTGATAAGTGTGGAATGGAAGTATTTTATATAGTGGACATCAGTAAGTTCTCACTATTCCTCATGCCATTGTCATTCAACTACCCATCATTCTTTTCTCTCCCTTTTTTGCCAAGGTAAAATTACCAATGGCTTACAATGGTCACCTGATTTTGCACTGCGTGTTGCATGATAAAAGAGAAGATAGGACAAACTTTTGAATGACTCGATGAACACTTGTTGTTGCAACTTAGATAAAAGAATATACAAATAGTCCCACAGAGGTGACTCTGACTGAGTTTCTGCAGTGGAGATAAAAATAGGGAAAGGGAGATTCTTCTAGTAGTACTTCAAGGGGAGATTGGGTACACTGAACTGAGACCAGTGTATCAAAATGCAAACTGAACTGAGACCAGTCGCGCGCAGACTGGACTCCGTGCATCATATCTGAATACTCGATGTTGGATAGTGGTCTGCTGCTCTTTTCAAGTACAATACATAGGAGGCTACAGTGAATTAGCAACTGTGTATAGACGCATTCTGCAACACCCGTCTGTTGCCGGCCGGAGACAGAGGAGACGATGGGAAGGAGTTCTCTGGAGGTGGACAAGTCTCCGGCTCAGGACTCGGGAGGCGCCTGACCCTCCCCCTCAGCGGCCTTCCACGGGCGAGGGAGAACGCTACATCTCCTTGCACCACGGTAAAGCCTGTTTCGAGGAGGAGGGGTGGTAGCTGGGCAGAACGCTACATCTCCTTGCACCACGGTAAAGCCTGTTTCGAGGAGGAGGGGTGGTAGCTGGGCAGAACGCTACATCTCCTTGCACCACGGTAAAGCCTGTTTCGAGGAGGAGGGGGGGTAGCTGGGCAGAACGCTACATCTCCTTGCACCACGGTAAGGAGAAAACGTTTCAAAACACCATCCTTTGTATGAGTGTGTGTGTCCCTAGTATTGTCGTGTCTCTTGTTTCTCTGTAACATGGCCGTCAGTTGTCACAACTTTGTTTTGGACAAACCAAAACTTCTTTAGTGCTTTCATAATCAAGGTTGCGTCGTAAAAGTAAAGATGCAAGTGACTCATCATTAGGATACCCTTTACCTTCTTAGTTGTAAAAAATAAACTAATATTTTCAGAGTGATGATGTTATCATAAAAATTAGTTTACTTTGTTGAATTAAAGAGGATAAATGATACCATAATATTGACCTATTTGCATCGCTAGTTAAAAGAGGTACTCCCTCTGTCCCAAATTACTTGATAGTTCTCTGTAAAGTTTTTAGGATATTTGTTTTCTTCTGGTCTGTTGTTTAGTTTACACGTTTGTTTACTCATGTAACTTGATTTTTTATTTTCTTTTAATGAAATATGTGGTTGCTCTCAACTCTTTTTTTTACTTGTGACAAGTTCATTGGGTTCACCTGCCAACCATTGATTATTTTCAAAAATCTTTTGTTGAAAGATGTTTTGCGTGCCGTTGATCTATGAGTATGCACCGGGCTCTGATCAGTGATACGCTATGCTAGGCTGACTCTGCCTACTCCTTATACTGTATATGCATTTTCAAGCACTAGGCAAGATGGTCGTAATTTATGAAAAACAGAAATCACAGATCACATTATAGTACTCCCTCTGATCCATATTAGTTGACTTAGATTTGTTTAAATTTGGATGAATCTAGACACTATTTTGTATAGAGCAATGCTACATCTACGGAGTGGTTTTACAAAAATTGCTTACGGACTCATCAGGTAGGGTATGAGTAGAAATCGTGGACCGGTTTTTGGGGGAAGCACTAGAATTCAGCCAACCAAATCAAAACACATATGCCGTAAGGTTTTCCGTAGCCTAGCAGCCCATAGGTCTAGGATTTCCTTTTTGTATATAGGTTCATCCATATTTTAACAAATCCAAGTCAATTAATATGGGTCGGAGAGAGTAGTAACATTTTCAAGCACCGGGCTTAGAAAGCAAAATGAATACTTACGATGTTGTATTCTCTTCCATGAAAAAATAATTTTCTTTGGCCACAAGACCAGAGTGTGCACATGACACTGAGCATGTAATGTAATACACAAATGCTAAGGTTGATGATTGATTCTGCCCACAACTCCCTGATACGCATCGTCTATCCAAAGATTTGAACTGGAAGCCTATGTAAGTAAGCTTTGTGCTCGAAGAAACAACACAATGAATCTAGCTTATCTGGATCATGTGCCTTCTTAGTCCCATGATCCGAAAGGTACAAGGCTTGTTTTACATATTCTACCGTTGACGGAGCAGTCCATTTCTGCAGTGGAAACAAGGTTTCTGTTCTTTCATTGCGTGGAAATCCTTTATGCGTCCTCTTGCTTCGTTCGGTATACTAGTGAAAATGGCGCGGCGACACGCCGCGCCCCGTGGTGTTAATTCACTTGTATGCATGGCTAGATTCGTAGTCAGGGATATAGTTTTGGAAGTTGTTAGACGTTAGCCAATGCGCACTATATAAGAGAAGTAGATATACTCACAATTATACAATATAAAAGAAGTACTCCAGTATATATGTTTAACTGATGACGTCACGATATAAGATAAGTAGTAGGGATAGTCACACTTGTACAATATAAACGAATACATTTTTTGACGCATATAGTAAGAGAGAAAATTACTTGCAGAATGACGCAACATAGAAGAGTGACAATATGTAAACTACTTAGTAAAATTACCGGCTAAATAGTTGTGTCGGAGAATTGAGATCTAATAGAGAATTTATCGTACATAAATGATACATAATTATTGCCAAAAAATTACGAACCCTTGAGGATTTGTCGTAGGGTAACAGCCGCTAGAAAATGAAAGCGGGAAAGTTGTGAAAAATTACCGCCAAGTAATTAAAAGGAGCTGGAAAATACTGCAATAGACGTAGTCTAACTACTGTCGAAAGGTCTATTCACCGTCGAAAAGTTATGTCTAGAAAGATATGTCGAGTAGTTAATAATAAGGGACGTTAAATACCGCCGTAGACTACCACTGAGAAATTACTGTCAGAAAGTTGAGACAATGATTATGACCGAAAAATTGTGACATAAGATTACCGCCGATAATTAAAAGAGGAGAAAAAAATTCCGCATACATAGACTAACTACCTCCTGAAAATTATGGCTAAAAAGATGTGTCATATAGATTCTGCCGAAAAATTTAAAAGATGGAACAAAGAATATGCCGTCTGGATGTAGTAACTTCAGTCAGAAAATTACTGTCTAAAAGTTGTCAGAATTACCATTCATAGAGTCTAAAAAGAGAAACTAAAAAAATAAAAAACAAAACTGACTGATCGGATAAAACTGAACTATCTACTACAATAGCTGGCATGGAGCTATGACTACCATTTAGTGTGTTTCTCAACAAAATAGATTGCTGGTCTGTCTTCAACTGATCGGAAGGAAATAATCGTTGCACGGCTATTCATGCTGGTCTAAAAAATTATTATTCATGTTAATCATTGTTGAGTAATGACTGCTGAGGAATTACAATTTAAGCTATAGATATGGACCAAAAACTTCGCCGCACTCACTAGAAAATCACCGCAAAAATACCAGAGCATGAAACTATAAAAAGATCAATTGCAAAATTTGCCGCAGTGAGCAATATAGCAAACTATTTTTCATCTAACAGTAAAACTATAACGGAAAACAGTGGGCGGCACGCTAAGTGAAACTATAACGGAAAACAGTGTGCAGTGCCCTAACATGGAGTGTAGAGGAAACAAAGAAAACAGTGTGTAGTACTGTTCAACACTGTTCATATGAACAGTGCCTGAAGGTGGAGGGCGGAGGAAGCGAAGATTCGTCCGTCTTTCATATAGGTAGTATGAGTAGGGGGAATCTGTGACGGAGCAGTCCATTCCATTTGTGGAAGTCCAAGTGCAGTGCGCCAACTTGGAGCGCGACCGATTTGACGGTGACGCTCGTGTTTGTCAATATACACAGCACAAAACCTTTATTTTATAATTAATGTAGTAGTAAAGTTAAAATTATATTTTAGCTGTTGACATATTTAAAAAAATACTTGGTCAAACTTAAACTAGTTTCACTTAGGATAAAAACAAGAACATCGATGATTATCCTCGGCGCTCTACCACAGTGATATGCAATGCTGACTCAACTCTCACTAGGCAAAATGCATCATGCATGGTGGTAATTCATGAAAAATGGAAATGACTGCTGCCATTAGAGTAACATTTTCAAGCACCAGGATGATAACGGTGTTGTAATCTCTTGCATCAGAATGTGAGCGTCGTCACTAAACAATCCGATACAAATTCCTTTTATGTCCGGTTCTTGAAAAAACATTTTGCCATGAAAACTGACGTGATAAAAAAGGATGAGAAACGAGACACGTTTTTTTTAGGGAGAAACGAGACACAGTTTGCATGCACATAAAGATCTATTATCATTACATACTAAAAAGTAATATAAGAGGTTATTTAGAAGCACCACGTTGATCCACATCATCTAAATAATCATGATGGTTAGATCTCAAATAAACAGCTTAGATGATTTACCAAAATAAAATATGTAACGTAACAGACCGACACGATTTATGATGAGTCTGGACTTGGATTTGGTAAATACGCCATCAGCTAGCTTCGTGTGGCTCGGTAGTGGTTGTTAAAAAAATCTGACCCAATATGCTAATTCAGCTGATTTAAACAGAAAACCGTGCCAAGATTATTTCAAGAGATTGGCTTCCATACGTCATGTGTAAGCGCGTGTTAACAAGGAGTCCTAGACCGTTCAAAAAACAAGGAGTTCTGGCCATATACGTATGTTACTTGGACATGTATATAAAAAAAGGGCACGTCTAGCGAGCACTCGAGGGCTCACACGTCCGATCAAGCCCTCGCCAAAAACGGAAAGTCCCAACCCGCGAGTTTCTATTTGAGGAAAGGCATCGTGACCATAGTACCATACTCCCATATGTCTCCCTGACCTTGCACACCAAGCCACGTGAGCGTGAGCCCACCCGGTGTCCCCCTGCCTTCTGATTCCCGTCACATGTCAGCTACTAAAAGCACTGATATCAAAAAAGGCAAAGATAAGGAGTGACATCACCGCACACCAGTAATCTACTATCTGGATAAGGGCAAGAAATACAACCAAGCAACTCACTATTAGGTTCCTATTTTTTTTGAATGGAGGCGCATAGAAGCAATAAAATGCCATGTTACTCCTAAACAACAACATGCAAATGTAATTGGCAACTTTACATAGGTCATCTGAAAACTGAAGTTTGTTGCACATATCAGTTTATCAGGTCCTGCTGTACATTCTTCCACAATTTGATGTTTTTTCCGCTTGAGTTTGCCAATATCCTGCAAGAAACCAAACCAAGAACATTTAGTACTACCAGTAAATTATAAGTTACATTCTGTGTAGAAATAACATTGCTTGTTAATTTCCTTGTACATAAGCAACATTTTAGTACAATCCTACTTCTATTTGGCAATTAAAGTTGTTTCCTTGCTTGTATGGAATCGCCATACTCCAAAAATTAAGTCAGATTTGCTTGCTTGGCTACCATTTTTTTGCCTAAGTTGCTCAACAGGATAGCAAGACAAGTCTTTAAGGATGACTACATCGGTTGTGCAAAAAGCATTGATGACTATAATTTGTAGGGGAATTGCAAAATATGCACATGTTCAAAAAGGATGGGTATTGTTTTTAACAACTTAACTTAACAAAATTAGTATGCAAGTTAGTTTCGCAATTACACAACTAATATGTACTAGTACACATGCATATAGTTTGCGGTAAATGTGATAATTAAGGCAACTTAAACAACAACTCATAGTCATCTTCAATGGTAGGGTGTTATTAACAAACAAGCTGTTATAGAGGCTCAATGTTCACAAAACATACACATATGCCAGTAGGCAACTTATTATAAACATTGCACAAAGATTGGCTTCAAAGTATGCAACCTTCAACAATAATAATGCAACTTAATTGGTGGGAAGCTTTTAACATGTTCATTTCGAGGCTCATAGTTAGGCAAACAAAAGCTAGTAGGCAATTTAGTTGATTGCAATAGATCAACTTAGAAATACCTCAAGCGGTTACTCACAAAGTGCATGACAAATTGCAACTTATCAGCACCCAAGAAGCAACTAGATAATCTAGTAACTTCAACTTAGTCCATGCCAAAGTGCAACTTACCTGCACCCAAAATGCGAATAGGTAATCAGGGAACAACTTAGTGCATGGCAAACTGCACCTTACATGCACCCAAAAAGAATCTAGATAATCTAGTACTCCCTCCATTCCATAATACTTGACTCATATTTGTCTATATTCGTATGTATCTAGACTTGTTTTAGTAGTAGATACATACGAATCTAGACAAAATTAAGTCAAGTTTTATGGAACGAAGGGAATAACTACACCGTAGTGCATGAAAAACTACCGCTTATCATTTAGTCATTTCTTCTTACTAGTTTTAAAGCTTGTCTACTAGATAATCAATTAGTCCAATCACGAAAGGAACAACTTAGTTAGATAATAGAAAATAATGTATTCTAATTGCAGAGCCAACTTAGGCATCTTCAATAGACAACTTAAGATAGTTGAAGAAAACAAGTTAATTAAATAAGAAGTCAACCTAAAATGTTACTAAAACATCAAACTAAACTAGATAACAAAAGTCAAACTAACAATCTAGCTGTGAAAGAAAACTTAGATATATTTAATACACAACTTAAGCAACACAAACAAACTCAATCAAATCAGAAACCAACTTAAGGAGCTAAACTATAAGATGTAAAAAATAACTTAAAGCATGATAGACAAATACAACTTAGGTATATGTGTTACCCAACTTGAGCATGTTGAACAAAAAAGTTAATGAAATCAGTATACAAGTTACCATGTTGGTGCCTAAAAAACTAAAAGATAAACCCAGTGAAAACATCTTAGTTAAATTTCAGTACTCAACTTAAGCATGTTGACAAGGCAACTGAATTAGACCCAACAGACAACTTATGGATTCTGCTAAATAAAGCCTAGTTAGCGAGATTGTAGATGCCCACAACTTAAATGCATACAGACAAAAAGCAACTTGACTAACTGAATACTTAACTTAATCACGTTGATAAAAGCAACTTAATTAAAATTGTGGACAACTTATTAATGTTGCTCCACAAAATGATGTAGATTGATTGTAAATCCCCAACTACTTAAACATGCTAGAAGAATCATCTTAGTTAAATTTCAGTACTCAACTTAAGCATGTTGACAAGGAAACTAAATTAAACCCAGTGGGATAACTTATGCATGTTGCTCAAGAAAAACCTAGATAGTTAGATTGTAGATATCCACAACTTAAAAGCATACTGACAAAAGACAACTTAATTAATTGAGTACTCACTGCGTCGCCGCTGCAGACCTCGTAGCCCACCCGCGTGAATCACCCTCCGCCGACGAGCTCGCCGCCCTCCTATGATCACCTTCCATCGACCAAGTAAACTTTATTTAATATACAACTTCAAAAGGAAAAAAACATAACTAAAAGCACCATGATAAAAAAGCAATTTTGTCACGGTGGCAGAACCAACTTAGTTAATTTCAGAAGGCAACTTAGGCATGTTCACCAACATAACTTTATTTATTTAGTAGCCAACTTCAAAATAAAAATAACAATTAAAAAGAAACATGATAAAAAAGCAATTTGACCATGCTGGCAGAACCAACTTAGTTAATTTCAGAAGCCAACTTATGCATATTAACCAAGACAACTTAATTTATTCAGTAGGAAACTTCAAAAGATAAAAATACAATAGTAAAGAAATTTGAGCATGGTGGCAGAACCAACTTAGTTAATTTCAAAAACTAACTTAGCCATGTTGACAAAGGCAACTTAATTTATTTAGTAGCCAACTTGGAAAGGAAAAAAACATAATTAAAAAGCAACATGATAAAAAGGCAATTTGACCATGGTGGCAGAACCAACTTAGTTAATTTGAGAAAAAATCTTAGGCATTAGGCATGTTTTCCAAGACAACTTAATTTATTCAATCGCCAACTTCAAAAAAGGGAAAAAGCATAATTAAAAAGAAACATTATATAAAGCAATTTGAGCATGATGGTAGAACCAACTTAGATACTTTCAGAAATCAATTTAAGGTAATTTAGAAAAAACTTAATTCCACCGTATACACGTTCGGTACTTTTGTTCAGGTTATGTTGAAGCAAGGTAGAAAGTACAAGTATACAGTCATACCCCCTCTCCAGCCTTAACATACCAGCAAAGCTGGAGTGGCTTAACTAATAGCTCAATAAATGGCTATTACATTCAGACATTTAGGAGCTTAGAATACCAATACCTTCCTTGAATACACATATCTGACAATATACACGTTGATGAACTAGCAATTTAAACTCTGCTCTAGAACTAGAAGCAATTAACATTCATGTAACCGATACTCCAAAAGTAATTATCACCACCAAACCAAGCGCAAGGGCTCCATATAAAGCAACATATATACACATAGTCCAGCAGAAAATCGTCTACTGCTGTAGGAACCAACTATGAATGGCTATTACGATAACTCTGAAAGGGTGACCAAGCAACATAGTTAAACGAAAAATCTGCCTAAGAAAAATGGCCTACTACCCCCAGCAGCAACTTTAGCTGATTATTACGCAAACTTGGTGTGTTGATTGAACACCGAAAATGGATCTATACATGAGCTTGCCCGATTGAGGCCAAAACATTGGGTTCACGTAACCCCTGTGAAAAAATCTACACCAAAAACTATCGCATATGAACTAATATGCACTGAACTAAGATGGATAAATCTAGCATTTGAACTCTCGCGCGCTGGACTATAAAAAAGATCCTAAACTCTGAAAAATCCTCTCAGGTACGAAGGGGTCCTTACATCTGAAGTTGTAGACGAAGAATTGTCCCCTTTGCTGCTTCATCTCAGCGTTCCTCCGCCATAATCTGAAAATTTATTGTCGGCTACATCACCGCCTGATTACCCGGGTTCTCCTGAGTCACGCCAGGGTCTGAGCCCTCCTCGCCCACACGCGAGTCCGCTCTCCGCGCCGGCCTCCACGAACCACAGGGCGTTCTCCCGCATCGGTCTCCATGTCGCTCCTGCGGTTGTTCTCCACTCCAATCTCCAGGGCCCGTGCGTGGTCTCTCCACACAGGAATCCACGACCACAGGTTCCACAAATCCTTCCTCCCAGTGAGAGGTCTGAGGCAGGGCGAGCAAAGCACTCGGCGGCGCGGTTGGAGGATTGGGATGAGGTAAGCAAAGCCCTTGGCGGCACGGTAGGGAGACCATAGGCATAGTGGGTAGACCAAGAGACCGGCGGTGGGCGCGCTTGGTGGATAGGGAGCCGGCGGCGGGGGTGTGGCGCTGGAGAGAACACCGGCTGCAGAGGATCGATTGAACTAGTTACACGGATGGATGAATGGGGAGGAGGAACAGAGAACTAGGAGAGAGATGGGCATGTGGGCCACTCCCGAATGTCGTTGTCCGAATGAAGCGCGTTGACTGGTTTGATCGTGTTAATCGGACGGCCTAAAAACAAGGGCTCGGATGTCTTAACCAGCCTCCGGGCACTTTTTAGCACTTGGGATAAAAAAAACATCTTCAAATTATGGCCAGTAGAGGAGAGCACGCGAGTAGGTTATTTTTAGCACGGGTTGTTACACCTCACTTTTTCAAAATAATTACAGGGGAAGCACCGAAGCACATGCTAATTACAAACTCAAAATGGTATAAAGCGAATATGACTGTCTAGGAAATAAATCGAGGATTGTGTATATTACTTTCTAGACTACAAGTAGTGATTGAGATGAATCATTTTCAGAATTATTTGTTTTCTAAATTGCTCTCTTCAAGTGTCACCTCTTATTTTATTAACACCAATCTAAATTATTAAACCATTAAAATTTTTTAATAGATAAAAAATGAGGACTAATACAATGCAATCAAATCTCCAAAGTTTAGAGTAACCTCGTGAGTCTACAAATATGTTTCAGACACCCACCTGGAAATGAGACCCTCGGATCTTTGAGCGCACGATGTCCATAGCTAAATGTAACTAGAAAGGTGCACATGCACTTGGGTTGGATATTTTAGATTACAAATTGCCCGAATGTTAATGTGTCCCCCTTGCATATAATTAGTACACCATTTTGGACTACATTTCTCCAAAATCCTATGTAGCACACAATAATGCACCCATATCAGTTTTAATCTAGCTTCACTCCGTAAAGACATGTCACCAAATGGTTGTCCATTCCTGAGCTAACAACAACAGAAAGGGAAGCACAAAAACATGATCCAAGAGAGTCAACGGTTCCAAGGAAAAGATCGCGGTGGACGTGTCGGTATGATAAATTGCTAGAAATGTTTTTAGAACTATGATCAATCTGAATTGGCGTAGTCATTTAGTTGCACACAACATATACATCCGAGTAAGCTTGTAGATCATCTGGACTAAAGGGTAAAAATAAATCAAAACACCACCGCTCTACGTTATAAAATAGTGACATGATGTTTTTGGAAATATAGCAATTATTATGAGGCAACAAATTTAAAATTTACTAAGTATTTTTAAAATGGTATTATTTTTAAAATGGTGCTCAGAAAACCATATAATTTAGAATTTCATACTTTTAGTATCTCTAGAACCATAAATTAATTTCATTGACATGTTCAATATGGTAAAATTGAAGCCCTCGCATTTGCCAGGGCCCCCTTGCTGGTTTTTTTAAAAGAAGGCTAAGAAGGGAACATAATAAAATTACATGAACTTCTCTAAGGTGATCCCGCTTATGTTTGTTTTTCTCTTATCCATCTAGTCTAGAAGTTTTCTCCGTCCGCTTTACAAAGTACGGGAGGAAAACAAAAGTGTGAGTTACATCTCCATATGGAGAGGAGGCTCACATCGATCGGTGGCCGCAGAACAAGAGTGTGTAGAGGGCACTGGACATGTAATACAAAAATTCTCTGGTCGATGATTGACTCTACCCACAACTCCCAGATTTTCATCATCTACCCAAAGGTTTGAGCTGCAGCCTGGTAAGAATAGACAAGTTATATTCCTCTCGGGGCCAAAGGCCACAATATATAGTACAGGTACAGGGCAAATATGCAGGAAGCCCCCCTAACATATGGAGGAATACAATATACAGATATATACATCTAACACCCCCCCTCAAACTCATGATGGATCCACAACACTGAGTTTGGAGAGTAAGAAATCATGCTGCGCCCTGGTCTGTGCCTTCGTGAAGAAGTCCGCCAACTGTAAATCTGAAGGCACATACTGAAGCGCAACAACCTGAGCCTGCACCTGAGCACGTGTATAGAAAGCATCAACACCAATATGCTTGGTAAGCTCATGCTTGACCGGATCACGTGCAACACTAATAGCACCTGTACTGTCAGACAAAACCAGACTGGGCGTGGTAATCGAGACCCCAAAATCCGCAAGTAACCACCGTAACCAGGTCACCTCAGCAGTCAACAAGGCCATAGCACGCAACTCAGCCTCAACACTCGAACGAGAAACCGCTGTCTGTTTCTTCGTCTTCCAAGCAATGAGCGAACCACCAAGAAACACACAGTAAGCAGAAAGTGAACGGCGATCCGAAGGATCACTCGCCCACGTAGCGTCCGAATAGCACTGGAGCTGGAGAGAGCTGGAACGAGGAAAGAAAAGACGACGAGTGATCGTACCACGAAGATAACGAAGAACACGAAGAAGATGACTATAGTGAACAGTGGTAGGAGCAGAAACAAACTGACTCAGAATATGAACAGGATAAGAGATGTCAGGACGAGTGACAACAAGATAAACAAGGCTCCTAACAAGATGACGATAACGCGTCGGATCAGAAAGAGGATCACCATCAGTAAGTTGAAGCTTAACATTAAGATCCATAGGGGTCTCAACAGTGCGCTCATCCCCAAGAGCAGCACGAGCAAGAAGATCCTGAATATACTTTTCCTGAGATATGTAAAAGCCATCAGAAGTGGAGGAAACCTCAATCCCAAGAAAGTGTCAAAGAGGACCAAGATCAGTCATAAGAAACTGATCACGAAGACGAGCCTTAACAAAGGCTATATACTCAGGATCATCACCGGTAATGATCATATCATCAACATAGAGAAGAAGAAGAGTGCGTCCACGAGGAGAAGTGTGAACAAACAACGCTGGATCATGAGCACTAGGGGAGAAACCAGCAGCTGTCACTACAGAAGCAAAGTGCTCAAACCAGGCACGAGGGGCCTGTTTGAGGCCATAAAGAGAACGTCGAAGGCGACAAACCATCCCCTCAGGAACAGAGTACCCAGGAGGAGGCTGCATATAAACCTCCTCACTCAACTCACCATTGAGAAAGGCATTCTGAACATCAAGCTGGGACACAGACCAGTGACGAACAGAAGCAACAGCAAGAAGAGTACGCACAGTGGTCATATGAGCGACATGAGCAAAAGTCTCATCATAGTCACGACCATGCTCCTGCTGAAAACCACGAGCCACAAGACGCGCTAGTAGGATAGGGAAGCTGAATCTGTTTACCCAACCTACAGCCCTGACAATGCAAAGACCCATCTCCTGAGACAGACCCCAGAAGACCACGATGAACTAATGATGATAGGCGAGAGTCACAGAGGTGACCAAGACGATGATGCCACTGCTGAAAAGAGCTGGTAGTAGAGGCGACAACCGGAGAAGAACTGGCGGATGAAGTGGCAGCGGAAGGAACACGAAGCCAGTCTAACTCCCAAATCTCTGATACCATGTCAAGCTTCATGCACTAGCCAACGCAACCAAAAGTCCGAACTGATGGAAAGGGCTAGTGCAATCCACTTATACACTTCAACACCCCCTCTCACGTGTGACGGGGAGAAGTCAGCACGTGCAACCGGAAGAGAGCGACGGCGCGCGGAACTCACGTATGACTCAAGAGGCCTGTACGTGGACGCAGAGGGGTCAACAGCAATTTTAGAATAAATTGCGAAAGCCAGAACTTGAACTCGAGACCTTAGGCTCTGATACCATGTTAGGAATAGACAAGTTATTGTAGGGATTCGTAGCATGGAAAACAAAAATTTTCTATCGCATACAAACAAACAAGCCAAGATCTATCTACTAGATTGTAGCAACGAGTCGATGGAATAACTTACCCTCGAAGATTCCAAAGTGTTTAACGAGAGCGGATTCTCGTGGGTGATGTAGTCGTACTCTTCCCGATCTCAAGATCGTGTAGACGATCCTTCCGGCGCTGCGTTCCGGCAGCGCTCCCGCAGTCGGTCACACGTTCGGTACTCGACGAAGACCTTCCTCTCCCTTGTTCCAGCAGGCAGCGGAGGTTGTAGCACTCTCCTCGCGATTCTGGCGGCACAACGGCGTGGTACCGGAAGTAGAGGGGAAATCCCGCAGGGCTTCGCCTTAAGCCGGAGCGAGTATGGTGGATTATGAGAGAGGGATATTAGTGGTCTAGAGATTAGACACACCAATTAGAAGGCTCTAAACCGCAGGCTAAAGCAATTAGAAGCTCTAAACCAAAACGGCTCTAAACCGGAGATTAGAGGTAGAAACTTGTGTGTCTAGAGGAGGAGGCCCTGCCCCTCCTTTTATGGGTGGAGGGGCCGGCGCGCCAGGGGAGGGAGCGGAGTCCCTCCCCAACTCGGCCTAGGTGGGCCGCCGGCTTGGAGAGGAGGGACTCCTCCCCCAAGTCGGTTTTTGCCTCCTCTTGCTTGTTTCCCACAGTTTCTTGTTTTAGCCGTTTGACTTTCAAACTGGACATTTGACTTTTCTGTTTTAGGATTCAATTTAATCCTTTATTTGGAACAGCAAGAACACTTAGTACATGATGCAATCATTCCAATATGTAATGACACATTCATGTACCCCTCCCCCTCCCGGAGTGCCGGACATTCCAGAACCTTCTAGAACATTCACCGGAATCATTTCCGAACTCCGAAACGGGACTTTCCTTATATGAATCTTATTCTCCGGACCATTCCGGATCACCTCGTGATATCCCGGATCCCATCCGAGACTCCGAACAACATTCGGTCTCTTTCTCATAATACCATAACTACTCAAAACAACGTCGAATCCTTAAGTGTGTCTCCCTACGGTTCGTGAATTATGCGGACATGATCGAGACACTTCTCCGAACAATAACCAATAGAGGAATCTGGAAATTCATATGGCTCCCACATATTTCTACGATTACTTTGCGATCGAATGAACCACTTACATACGATACCAATTTCCCTTTGTCTCACGATATGTTACTTATCCGAGGTTATGATCGTCGGTATCTCTGCATACCTAGTTCAACCTCGTTACTGATAAGTACTCTTTTCTCATTTCCGTGATATGTGATCCCTTGTGATCCAGTCACATGCTTGCAAGCTAATTGGATGACATTTCACCGAGAGGGCCCAGAGAATATCTATCCGTCATATGGATGGACAAATCCCACTCTTGATCCATGTGTCTCAACCAATACTTTCCGAACACTCAATGCCACCTTTATAGCCACCCAGTTACGGTGTGGTGTTTGATGTCACCAAAGCATCCATCCGGTAAACGTGATATGCATGATCTCATGGTCGAAGGAATTAGGTTACTATGTATCAGAAAGCATATAGCAATTGAACTATTGAAATGACTTGATCTTTATGCTACGCTTATCTATAGGAGTATGTCCACCATATCATTCTCCTAATGATATGATCTTGTTGTTGATAACATCTCAATGTTCATGATAGGGAAACCACAATCATTTATCAACCAACAAGCTAGTGAAGTATAGAGGCTATACTAGGGACTTCAAATTAAGTTTACAAATCACACAAGTATTAATGTTTCCTTGTTGATACTATTATAGCATGAATGTAAACATTTATCATAAACACAAAGATATAATAATAACTACATTTATTATTGCCTCTAGGGCATATCTCCAACAGTCTCCCACTTGCACTAGAGTCATCTAATCTAGATTACATGGTAATATACCGAACACCCATGGCAGTTTGGTGTTGGTCATGTTTTTCCCTCGGGAGAGGTTTAGTCAACGGATCCGCCACATTCAGATCTGTGTGTACTTTGCAAATCTTTATATCCCCATCCTGGATATGTTCTCGAATAGCGTGAAAACGTAGCTTGATATGCTTCAGCTTCTTGTGTGACCTTGGTTCTTGCGCATTGGCTATGGCACCCATGTTATCACAGTAGATAGACATTGGGTCCAGCGCACTAGGAACCACACCCAGCTCTGTAATGAACTCTTTCATCCATATCGCTTCTTGTGAAGCCTCCGAAGCAGCCATGTATTCCGATTCAGTTGAAGATCTCGCCACAACGCTTTGCTTTGCACTCTTCCAGCTAACTGCTGCACCATTCAAAATAAATACGTATCCAGATTGTGATTTAGAATCATCCGGATCGGTGTTCCAACTAGCATCGGTGTATCCATTAACAACGAGCTGTTCATCACCTCCATAAGAAAGAACCATATCCTTAGTTCTTCTCAAGTACTTAAGGATGTTTTTGACCGCTGTCCAATGATCCACTCCTGGATCACTTTGATATCTGCTAGTTAGACTAACAGCATATGCGATGTCGGGTCTAGTACATAGCATGGCATACATTAGAGATCCTATGGCTGATGCATAGGGAGTCTTACTCATCCTTTCTCTATCTTCTGCCGATGTCGGACTTTGAGTTTTACTCAAGGTCGTATTGGGAAACATGGGCAAGAACCCTTTCTTGCTTTCTTCCATTCCAAACCTCTTTAGAACTTTGTCCAAATATGTACTCTGTGACAATGATATTTGGCGTTTCGATCTATCTCTATAAATCTTTATGCCTAATATGTAAGCTGCTTCGCCAAGATCCTTCATTGAAAAACTATTATTCAAATATTCTTTGACACTATTAAGAAGGTCTACATCATTCCCAATCAACAATATGTCATCCACATATAGTATTAAGAATGCTACAGAGCTCCCACTCACTTTCTTGTAAATACAAGCTTCTCCATAAGTTTGTATAAAACCAAAACTTTTGATTACCTTATCAAAACGTTGATTCCAACTTCGGGATGCTTGCTTCAATCCATAGATGGACCGTTGAAGTTTGCATACCTTGTTAGCATCTTTAGGATCGACAAAACCTTTGGGTTGCATCATATACAACTCTTCATCAATATCTCCATTGAGGAATGCTGTTTTGACATCCATCTGCCATATCTCATAATCATAATATGCAGCGATTGCTAACATAATCCTCACAGACTTTAGCTTCGCTACCGGTGAGAAAGTCTCATCGTAGTCAACTCCTTGAATTTGTCGAAACCCTTTTGCGACAAGTCGAGCTTTATAGACAGTAACATTACCATCAGCATCTGTTTTCTTCTTGAAAATCCATTTGTTCTCGACAGCCTTTCGGCCATCCGGTAAGTCCACCAAAGTCCATACTTGGTTTTCGTACATGGATCCAATCTCGGATTTCATGGCTTCTTGCCATTTATTGGAATCTGGGCTCATCATTGCTTCCTCATATGTCTCGGGGTCATCGGTGTTGTCCACCAACATGACACTCATAACGGGATCATACCAATCTGGAGTGGTACGAGTTCTCGTTGACCTCAGAGGCTCTGTAGCAACTTCAACCGAAGTTTCATGATCACCATCATTAGCTCCCTCTCTAATTGGTGCAGGCACCACAGGAACTTCTTCCGGTGCTGCGCTACTCGCAATTTCGAGAGAAGGTTCGACAACCTCGTCGAGTTCTACTTTCCTTCCAGTCACTTCTTTCGAGAGAAATTCCTTCTCTAGAAAGGATCCATTCTTGGCAACGAAGATTTTGCCTTCGGATCTATGATAAAAGGTATACCCAATAGTTTCCTTCGGGTATCCTATGAAGACGCATTTTTCTCTTTGGGTTCAAGCTTGTCCGGCTGTAACTTCTTTACATAGGCTTCGCATCCCCAAACTTTAAGGAACGATAATTTAGGTTTCTTCCCAAACCATAATTCATATGGTGTCGTTTCAACGGATTTAGATGGTGCCCTATTTAAAGTGAATGCGGCTGTTTCTAATGCATAACCCCAAAATGATAGCGGTAAATCTGTAAGTGACATCATAGAACGAACCATATCTAAGAGAGTTCGATTACGACGTTCGGACACACCATTACGCTGTGGTGTTCCCGGCGGTGTCAATTGTGAAAGTATTCCGCATTTCTTCAAATGCTCGCCAAACTCGTAACTTAGATATTCACCTCCACGATCAGAACATAGAAATTTAATCTTCTTGTTACGTTGATTCTCTACCTCACTTTGAAACTCCTTAAACTTCTCAAAAGTTTCGGACTTATGTTTCATGAAATAGATATACCCATATCTACTCAAGTCATCCGTGAAGGTAAGAACATAACGATAACCACCGCGCGATGCTACACTCATTGGACCACACACATCGGTATGTATGATTTCCAATAAGTCCGTAGCTCGCTCCATCATACCAGAAAATGGAGTCTTAGTCATTTTTCCCATCAGACATGCTTCGCATCTTTCAAGTGATTCAAAATCAAGTGATTCAAGAAGTCCATCGGAATGGAGTTTCTTCATACGCTTCACTCCAATGTGACCAAGACGACAGTGCCACATATAGGTCGAATTATCGCTTGATTTCAAACGTTTAGCCTCAATGTTGTTGATATGTGTATTTCCACTATCGAGATTCAATAAGAATATACCATCTATCAAAGGTGCATGTGCGTAAAACATATTACTCATATAAATCGAACAACCATTATTCTCGGACTTAAATAAGTAACCGTCTCGCAATAAACAAGATCCCGATATAATGTTCATGCTCAACGCAGGCACCAAATAACAATTATTTAAGTATAAAACTAATCCCGATGGTAGATGAAGGGGTAGCGTGCCTACCGCGATCACATCAACCTTTGATCCGTTTCCCACGCGCATCGTCACCTCGTTCTTCGCTAGCTTCCGTTTATTCTGCAGCACCTGTTTCGAGTTACAAATATGAGCAACCGAACCAGTATCAAATACCCAGGCACTACTACGAGTACTAGTGAGATACACATCAATAACATGTATATCAGATATACCTTTCTTCTTGATGTTGCCGTTCTTCAAATCCGCCAAGTACTTTGGGCAATTCCGCTTCCAGTGACCTTCTCCCTTGCAGTAAAAGCACTCAGTATCAGGCTTAGGTCCAGCCTTGGTCTTCTTCGCTGGCGTGGTAACTTTATTACCACCCTTCTTGAAGTGTCCCTTTTGCTTAGACTTGCCTTTCTTGAATTTGGTGGTCTTATTGACCAACAACACTTGGTGCTCTTTCTTAATCTCCACTTCTGCAGATTTCAACATGGCAAAGAGTTCTGGCAACGTCTTGTTCATGTTCTGCATGTTGTAGTTCATCACAAACTTCTTGTAACTTGGTGGTAGTGATTGGAGGACACGGTAAATCCCCAAAGCATTAGGAATCACAATACCCAAGCTTTGAAGTTTGTTTGCGTGCCCAGACATCTTAAGCACATGCTCACTGACGGAGCTGCCCTCTTCCATCTTGCAGTTAAAGAACTTTTCAGAAGCCTCATAACTTTCAATTGCCGCATGAGTCTCAAAAATCAATTTGAGATCCTCGACAATATCATATGGGTCTGAATCCTCAAACCTTTTATGAAGCTCCGATTACAAACCATACAAGATAGCACACTGAACTATGGAGTACTGATTCTTCCGAGCGAGGTAAACATTCTTTACTTCATCGGGAGCATCATCTGCAGGTGGGTCACCCAGCGGTGCATCCAGCACATAGGTCAAATTACCAGCTGTGAGGACAATCCTCAAATTGCGGAACCAATCCGCGAAGTTGCTTCCATTGCTTTTCAACTTTTCTTTCTCTAGGAACGCATTAAAATTGATGGTAGGGGCTGCCATTGATCTACAACATATTTGCAATAGTTTAGACTAAGTTTATGACAAATTGAGTTCAAATTAATAATGAAATTAAACTAGGTGAACTCGCACTCAAAACAATATCCCTCACATTGTTTTAGTGATCACACGAACCAAATCCACCATATCAACACCGATCATCACGAGAGTTGACATAGTTTCAATGGCGAACAATCGACATGTTCATCATATCTACTATATGATTCATGCTTTACCTTTCGGTGATCCGTGTTCCGAGACCATGTCTGTACATGCTAGGCTCGTCAAGATCAAACCTTAGTTTCCGCATGAGCAAATCTGGCTTGCTCACGTTGTATACACTTGCAGAATCTAACACACCCGATCATCACGTGGTGCTTCGAAACAACAAGCTTTAGCAACGGTGCTAACTAAGGGTGAACACTTTATGACTTGAAATTGATGTGCATGAGGGATCATCTTATAATGCTACCGTCGTCTACTAAGCAATACAAGATGCATAAAGGATTAACATCACATGCAATTCAATATATATGTGATATGATATGGCCTTTCTTCTTTGTGCTTCCGATCTCCATCTTCAAGCACGAACATGATCTCCATCATCACCGGCATTGCATCAAGGTCAATGACGCTTCTCCATGGTTGTCGTCCACCGGCTTCAACTATTACAACTACTTCGAATAGACACGCGGATCTTAACATAAATTAAAGACAACCATATGGCTCCTGCCGGTTGCCAACTTACAATAAGGAACATTGCATACATCAAATATAATCACAATCATGGCCATATCACATCACTGCACACCCCTGCAAAACAATGTTAGACGCCTCTACTTTCTTTGCATATTTTACGTGGTTTGGGGCTTTCAATAAGTGTCGTTCTAACTTACGAACAAGAACCACAACATTGATACTAGCATTGTTGATCACCCGTTGTAAATTGGATCTTAACTATGCTAGGAGAAACAGGCACCCGCAAAGCCACTTATGCAATACAAGTTGCATGCCAAGCGTGGAGCAAGTCTCATGAACGATGTCATGTAAGGTTAGCCCGGGCCGCTTCATCCCAACATACCGCAAGATGCAAAGTACACAAGAAGTAATCGACAATAAAAGCATCAACGCCCACAATGACCATTGTGTTCTACTCGTGCAACAGATCTACATATAGACACGGCTCTGATACCACTGTAGGGGTTCGTAGCATGGAAAACAAAAATTTTCTATCGCATACAAACAAACAAGCCAAGATCTATCTACTAGATTGTAGCAACGAGTCGATGGAATAACTTACCCTCGAAGATTCCAAAGTGTTTAACGAGAGCGGATTCTCGTGGGTGATGTAGTCGTACTCTTCCCGATCTCAAGATCGTGTAGACGATCCTTCCGGCGCTACGTTCCGGCAGCGCTCCCGCAGTCGGTCACACGTTCGGTACTCGACGAAGACCTTCCTCTCCCTTGTTCCAGCAGGCAGCGGAGGTTGTAGCACTCTCCTCGCGATTCCGGCAGCACAACGGCGTGGTACCGGAAGTAGAGGGGAAATCCCGCAGGGCTTCGCCTTAAGCCGGAGCGAGTATGGTGGATTATGAGAGAGGGCTATTAGTGGTCTAGAGATTAGACACACCAATTAGAAGGCTCTAAACCGCAGGCTAAAGCAATTAGAAGCTCTAAACCAAAACGGCTCTAAACCGGAGATTAGAGGTAGAAACTTGTGTGTCTAGAGGAGGAGGCCCTGCCCCTCCTTTTATGGGTGGAGGGGCCGGCGCGCCAGGGGAGGGAGGGGAGTCCCTCCCCAACTCGGCCTAGGTGGGCCGCCGGCTTGGAGAGGAGGGACTCCTCCCCCAAGTCGGTTTTTGCCTCCTCTTGCTTGTTTCCCACAGTTTCTTGTTTTAGCCGTTTGACTTTCAAACTGGACATTTGACTTTTCTGTTTTAGGATTCAATTTAATCCTTTATTTGGAACAGCAAGAACACTTAGTACATGATGCAATCATTCCAATATGTAATGACACATTCATGTACCCCTCCCCCTCCCGGAGTGCCGGACATTCCGGAACCTTCTAGAACATTCACCGGAATCATTTCCGAACTCCGAAACGGGACTTTCCTTATATGAATCTTATTCTCCGGACCATTCCGGATCACCTCGTGATATCCCGAATCCCATCCGAGACTCCGAACAACATTCGGTCTCTTTCTCATAATACCATAACTACTCAAAACAACGTCGAATCCTTAAGTGTGTCTCCCTACGGTTCGTGAATTATGCGGACATGATCGAGACACTTCTCCGAACAATAACCAATAGAGGAATCTGGAAATTCATATGGCTCCCACATATTTCTACGATTACTTTGCGATCGAATGAACCACTTACATACGATACCAATTTCCCTTTGTCTCACGATATGTTACTTATCCGAGGTTATGATCGTCGGTATCTCTGCATACCTAGTTCAACCTCGTTACTGATAAGTACTCTTTTCTCGTTCCCGTGATATGTGATCCCTTGTGAGCCAGTCACATGCTTGCAAGCTAATTGGATGACATTTCACCGAGAGGGCCCAGAGAATATCTATCCGTCATATGGATGGACAAATCCCACTCTTGATCCATGTGTCTCAACCAATACTTTCCGAACACTCAATGCCACCTTTATAGCTACCCAGTTACGGTGTGGTGTTTGATGTCATCAAAGCATCCATCCGGTAAAGGTGATATGCATGATCTCATGGTCGAAGGAATTAGGTTACTATGTATCAGAAAGCATATAGCAATTGAACTATTGAAATGACTTGATCTTTATGCTACGCTTATCTATAGGAGTATGTCCACCATATCATTCTCCTAATGATATGATCTTGTTGTTGATAACATCTCAATGTTCATGATAGGGAAACCACAATCATTTATCAACCAACAAGCTAGTGAAGTATAGAGGCTATACTAGGGACTTCAAATTAAGTTTACAAATCACACAAGTATTAATGTTTCCTTGTTGATACTATTATAGCATGAATGTAAACATTTATCATAAACACAAAGATATAATAATAACTACATTTATTATTGCCTCTAGGGCATATCTCCAACAGTTATATTCCTCTCGGGGCCAAAGGCCACAATATATAGTACAGGTACAGGGCAAATATGCAGGAAGCCCCCTAACATATGGGGGAAATACAATATACAGATATATACATCTAACACAGCCTAGGTAAGAAAGTTTAAAGGAATAGCACAATGAATCTAGCATATTTAGACCATGTGTCTTCTGTGCTATCTCAATTGTTGTTCTCCTCCAATATCCTAGACTACACGGTTGGTAGATTGGTTCTACATTTGCAAGAGTGGCGAGTCTTGATAAGGCTAGAATGGAAGTATTTTATAGAGTGGACATCACCCAAGTTCTTACTATTCCTCATGCCATTCTCATTCAACTACTCATCATTCTTTTCTCCAAGGTAAAATAACCATGGGAGCACAATGACGACATGATTTTGTGGCGCGAGGTGCATGATAAAAGAGAAGATAAAACAGCTTATGAATGGCTTCAGCAACACTTATCGCATGCTTAGCTAAGAAAAGCTATATAAATAGTCTCACACATGCTGGCCTGGCAATTAGGATGGTCAGACATTCCCTCTAACCCTGCCTGAGTTTCCTCATAGGGGATAAAAATAAGGAAAGGATGATTCTTCAGATACTTCAGAGATGACACAGTGTCGAGCTTCACTTCACAGGCTCCAAACCATTGGTTTTGTCTGCGTATGTCAGCGATCAATGAAAGTTTTATTTTTTAATCCATTGGTTAATGTGCATTTCGTTATAAGGACTGGTTCCCAGCTCTGCTCTAACCTGATCGACGCAGTGCCTCTGCAGTTTGACTAGCTCACCTACCTTAGTAATTAGGATGCAAATTTGACTAGCTCAGCAGTTTTCTCTTTTGGCTCTGCCTGAATTTCTCTTGAGGTACTTGAGAGATGAGACAGTGTCCAGCTGCGCCTGAACATGCTCCGAAGTCCATACCGTCGCGGGAACTTGGCTATGGTTTGGTGACCTGGCAGAGAAGGGAATTATGAGCTAAGCTAGCCATCAATGGATGTATTCAGTTCAGGGGGGAGATAATCTCATGAAGAAGTAGAGTCCGTTCATGCTGGATGGATCACTTCAGTCTGCTTGGTCTTGCACACACTTGCCGTCTCTTGTGCCTGGATAGAATGCACAAATACCTGGAATTTCTGCTTAGCCTTTTGTTCTGAACCAACTCGGTCCGTTCTTGGACACATAACAGCTTGTAATCTTTTGGTTCTTCTGTTACAAGTACTACTATACATACTACTTACTTACCTTTTTATAATCTATATAAACCGCAATACTCTCATAGACTGTTTTCGTTATAAATATCAGTGGAAGCTGCTTCCCTATCCCCAGTGAGATTTGATGACCTTTTTTCAGTGATTTTGGAAGTTAGGTTTCCTGTTTTAATGAATTTAGCGTTGTCAGACGGGAGGGGCGCCATGTTGACAGGACCACTCAGAAATATTTTGATATGGATGGCAGTGGACGATTTGTTTTCAGTAGACACTGACCGGAGTGAGCCAATTCAAAGGTAAACAGAACAAGGCAAGCTGGAACTATGACATGCAGAGAAACTTACCACCTCGGGATCATGTTCATCCTCAAGCCCCGCGTTGTTCAGAATAACATAGGAGTAGAGTACTCAAATGCTGAAGAACGCTGCTTCGCGTACCAGTGCGCTGAGCATTGTGCAATTGGAAGCCAGAAACGCACCTGATCGTGGCCGGTGAGCAAGAGTGTGTAGAAGGCACAGATCCTGTGATATACAAATACCAGGGCCGATGATTTGTTCTACCCCCACATCACAGAATTAATTATATTGTCCATCTGGAGTTTTAAACCGTAGAGTAGGCAAGGAAGCCTATATAAAGTACTCTTTCTGCTTGAAGGAATACCATAGTGAATCTGGCATATATTTGTTATTTTTTGAAACGCGGCAAAAGCATTGCCTTTCATTGATATAGAAGAAAAGAGTTGGTCCGTTTTATAAGTAAAACAGGCCAAAAAACTGCATACAACTCAACACCGCACGCCAGCCCCGAGGCTGCGCTCCATACGGGTCGACGACCAACTAGGTCGACACCACACCTCAACGCAACATGCGGAGGTGAAAGACCGGAGCCACCGCTCCAAACTACCATGCCGGCCCCGGGGCCACGCCCCGTAGGCCGAAGATGAACCCGCCACCGCCAAAACCACCAAACACACCATTGGTCACACAGTCCGGCGGACATCCAAAGCGAGGCCCCAAGAGGCAAAGCGACACAAGAGCGCCGCCCACACCTGATCCTGTGAGGGATCTAGGGTTTCTCCCGGAGAGCCCGGGCGGAGAAACAGGAAAACATCAGCTTCGACGACGACTTCAAGAAGGAAGCGGCACCCACGGGCGTCACCGTCGTTGGTCCCGGCCAGCCGCCAGGACAAGGCTTTCACCCAGCGCAGATTCCCCAAACCTCACGCCCGCCCAACAAGGACCGGCACAACCACCACATCTCCCCTCCCGCTCCAAGCTCCCGACGGCCAACAAAGCATCCCTTCCGCCGCCACGCCTAGGCTCCCCGTCGCCGCGATAAAAGCCGCTGTCCGGATCATCACCGCTGCCCGCGAGATAGTTGCCGAAGAACAACCAGAGCGAACCCGAGCAGCCGCCACCATGAAAGGGACCGAAGATCGCCACCACCAAACACCTCCCTCACAGACGAAGACCGCAGCGCCGTCCTCCCGCACTCCATTGGCCCACACAGCAGGGCCAAACGTCGTACATGAGCCGCCACATCCACCGCCAACAGATCGTAGAGCCCCGCGGGCGCCACCGCCACCACCCGCACCATGCGGAGGCGAGAAGCGGAGCTGCATCCTTCCACCGACCGAACACCAACAACCGAAACACCACGGGCGTCGCCGAACGCCACAGAGGGGGAGCGCCGACCACCGCCGACAAGGGGCTCTGGGCCGGGATCGGTCGCAGCAGGATTTGGGCCCCAGATCTGACCGCCGTGCCGCCCTCACAGCCACAACGGCCATCGCCGCCGCCGAGGAAACTCGGGGCCGCCCCCCCGACGTCCAGACTCCGTCGGGAGAGCCGCCACGCCACACCGGCCGGAGGTCCCCCGCGATAGAGAGAGGCAGTCCCTGCAACCGCCGCCGCGCGAGAGGACGAGATCCCGCCGCCGCCGTCTGCCGCTAGGACTTTGCCCGGCGTCTTCCTCCGGCGGCGGCGGGTGGTTGGGGATGGAGGGAGGGTGGGGGTGGGGGCGGCGGCGATTTAGGGTTTGCCCGAGCCGCCCCCCGGGAGCGACGCGGGCACGGTTTAGTTCCCAGCCGTGTGTCAACCTAATATGAAGGAAGCTATTCTATCTTAAGACTCTTTGAATCTGGCATATATTTGATCAAGTGTATTTCCAAGCCTACTATTATCTCATATATGTTGTCCTCCTCCAATATTCAGGACTACACGGTCGGCGGTTTGGTTTAACATTTGATAATAGTGAGTCTTAATAAGGCTACAATGGAACAGTGAGAGAGGTAATTTTTGAAAAAAAGAAAATGACAACTGGCATTAGAGTAACTTCCAAAAACCAGACTGCAAAAGCAAAAAGAGTATATATGATGTAGTAATCTCTTGAATAGGTATGCAAACCTTCTTACCAAACAATCTGGTACAAACATTTTTTGCCCGATTCTTAAAAAAATCGTTTTGTCATGCATACTTTCATGATAAAAAGGATGAGAAAACGAGACACATTTTCCATGTACATTTAGATTTCCTTATAGGACGGCTAAGAACACAGCAACATAATAGATGAACTTATTCTTCGAGATGGTCATGCTTAAGTTAGTTTTTTCTTATCCATCTAGTCTACTACCTCTCTTTGTCCAATCAATCAAGTACTGAAGGAAAAGGGAAAGGCGAGTCACATCTCCCAAGTCCAAAGGACAGTCACAACTATCCTTTCCGAGAGTACTCCAATAGCGTACCATAGTTTTATAGAAGGCAACAAACAATTTTTTTACAAGATCTTGCTCATGTTGTGTATAACAGCACATTCAAGAGAACACACCCAGCTAGAATAATACTTGACTAGTGTGTAGCGGGCACTGAGCATGTAATATACAATTGGAAGGGTCGAATGATTGATTCTACCCACATATCTCATAAACATATGGCATGTACCCTAATATTTGAACCGTAGCCTAGGTATGGAAGCCAATGCAGAGTAACCTTTATACTCGAAGGAACAACAGAATGGATCTCACTTATTTAGATCTGGTGCCTTCTTAGGCCCATGGTTAGCTCAATTGTTATTCTCCTCCAATATCCCAGACTACATATGGTCGATAGACTGGTTTTACATTTTCGAAACACAAGTCATAAATATGGCTACAGTGGATGTATTTATACAATGCATATTACTCAAGCTCTCAACATTCTTCATGCGAATGATATTGAGCCACCGCAAAAAAAAAATGATATTGAGCCTACTCATTTCGTGAAGCTTTCACATCATTTTATTCTCTACCTTCGTTCTTGCAACAACGAGATCACATGATTTTGTGGTGAAGATAAAAAACAGATTCCGAATGACTTGCTCAACGCTTATCGGATGCTTAGCTAACAAAGGCTATATGAATAACCCTGCATATACTCTTGAAATAGGCTTTCGTCCCACTTTATAAATAAAGCAACAACCACATACAAGGTTCACACAACATCCAAGCTGGCCGGAGCCAAACATAAAAGAAAAGGGTACGACGGTCCGCTGGGGCCACAGCACAAGCACGCCCAAAAGAAAAGTAAAAAGGCACGACGAAGCGACTGGAGGAACGCTCATGCCACCGAAGAGGCCAACGAGGCATGGGCCGAGAGGGGGAGCGCCGCTGCCCTCAAGGACCGAAGAGTGTCGTCGAGAGTCGACCGGTCACGCTGCCGCACCAGGGGAGACCACTGCTGTAGGAAGGCCAGAAAGAAAAAAACTGGGCCAGTCACGCGGGAAGGGAAGACCTTCTCAATCACCATCTTGTTACGCACATTTCACAAGGTCCAAGAGATGCCCGCAAACACGAGCCAGAAGAGGCGGCGCCCTCCTCCGGCCCTGTTTGCCTGGGTTTGCATGAACTCCCTGAGCTCCTGCGCCTGCCATGCAGGCCCCAACGCCTCCTGGACGAAGGACCAAAGCACACGCGCTGCCGAACAAGAGAACATAATATGGGCACAGGATTCCGGAGCCCCACATAGAGGACACAGGCCATTGCCCGGGCCCTTCCGCTTGGACACCTCGTATAACATCCCAAAAATGTTAAACTTGGATCATCAAATTCTAATCCTCACATTTAGGGTTAACAAAAACTTTTCTAAATAAAATTATGAATGCATGCATATGTGTATGCATTGATTTTGAATTCTTTTAAACCCACCTTGTTTGTTTGTTTCTTTGCTTGTAAAATGTTTCTTAGGTGAAATAAACATCATCTAAAACATTTCCCACACTTTTCCTAAAGACAAGTAAATCAAAACACATATATCAAATGAATGGTCATTTTGGCCAATTTAACTCCCATGCCTACTTTGGCTGTCTCAAACTTTCAAAACCTAACACAAACTTTTCTGGATCTTTGCACCTCTTGAATGTACTCATAACAAGGTATCAAGGCCCACTTTGTGATCATCCAGAAACTTTCAAATGCATAGTTTAAATGACAATTCAAAATTGAATCTTTATCATATGGGAAGATCCCACTTTTTCAAAAACCACTCAAACAAGCTCAACTTTTAAAACCCAAGCATCTGCAGACTCACCAGCACCAAACTAGCAAACCCACCAAAATTCATTTCAAAATTCAAAACTTGATTTTATGCGGCCATTTCATCAAACAGGTTGTAGACACAAATCAAACAAAACATCAAACACTATAGTGTGCAGTGATTCTTGCCTAACTTGTTCCCTAGTTAGCTCACACACAGCCCAGTAGATCATCTAGAAAGATTAGCCCAACACTAGCACCCCTGTGAGCTTGCCATTGCCATTAATGATGAACAGCCGAGCACCTCAATGCCACCCCATAGTCGACAGCAGGCTAGAGGAAGAACTAGCCGTGCCAACCTTGTTTGGGAGGCAGCCCACCGTCCACCGCCACTACATGTCCCAGCCGCAAGCGTTTCCAAGCCCTGGACCACGCGCACAAGCCGCGCCCAGACCATGCCGAGCATGCGCCAGAGCGCCACCCTCGACCAGCGTCCACAGACCGCGCGCCGCCTTCACCGCGTGCACACACGATCACCAACGACCCAGGAGACCGCCAGACATCCCCGTTTGCCGCCCCGTGCCATACAGCTGCCGCCCGCCGTCGAAGACGCCGCCTCTGCCGCGCAGAGCACCGCCCGTTTCAGACCAAACCACACCGCCCCATGCCTCGCGACCATGTCGTTGAGCATCGCCAGGAGACACCGCACCGTCCCCTACCCTTGCCCATGCCTTTAGCCGCATGTAACCTCGCCCCCGACGAGCTCACCATGCGCCCCGACTGTCCCCTCTCTCGACTATAAATAGAGGCCACCCCCGCACGATTTCTTCACACCATCTCACTCCCCTCTCCTCACTGACCGTGCCACACCGTTCTCAGAGCAAGGCGAGCACCACCTCGCCGGAATTTCACCAGAGCCCGCCGCCTCTGGAGAAGAAGAGAGCCAGCGATTGGAGCCGCCCCAGGAGAAGCCACCGGTACCAGGAGGTTCGCCGTCGTCGACTTCGTCGTTCGCCCGCCTCGCCGACCCTCGCCAGTACCCCGGTGAGCCCCCAGCACCCCTCACTGGTCGCGCTAGGTTTCGTTCTCGCCGGAGTTGTCTCGCGTCGACGATGACCCTCAGCCGTTGGATTAGAACTAGATCGAACGATCCACGTTGCCCCATACCGCTTCGCCCAACCCCGTGTCACTGACGAGTGGGGACACCCACTTAAACAGCCCGCGGGAGCACTGCGCTTAGCAGGCCGGCCCAGTACTTTTTCCCGCGCAGCCCAGCGATTCAAATTAAACCTTTTTATTTTTAAATTCAAACACACTTCTGTACCCAACTTCAAAAATCAACCCAGACCGATTCAGTGCACCAAATTGGATAAAACCAATTTTGTTGGAAAGGTCTGTGAATGCTGAATACAAGCCCGTTGGATTCAAGTCATTTGGATCTGTAGATCACCCATAGTAAAAATAACAAGGCAGAAGCTTTTCTGCATTCAAACATTTTTCAAATTTAAACCATAAAAGCTTTTGAGTTGATTCCAACTCTCAAAAATCACATTTAACCATACCTTTCATAATATATAAAAATATATAGGTTTACTTGCAGAAATAATGTTCAAGTAATAAAAGAATGCTACATAAGCATTTCTAGCCACTTTAATTAATTAAAATAAAAGGGTAAAACCTTATTAAATTGAGACACCACTTTAAATCACATTCCCATGGACTACAATATGTGGTGATGACATGTGTCAACATGATCCCATATTTGGTTTGGATAATATTAAATCTTAAATAGTTTTCCAATGAGTAGAAATTACTTTTCTAAAAATAAAAAGAATCAAATCAAGCCTTAACCTTGTAAGGTTAGAGATGATGTTAGATAATCTATAAGACCCTTGTGTGTGATGATTGCAAGTAGTTAAGTATTTTTTGGTGATTGTATACCTCGTATTTATTCATAGACGCTAGTACCGACCAAGGCTACGAGGAGGAAGGAGGATACTACGAAGAAGAAGCCGAGGAGAACTTCAACCACTGCTCTGCACAAGGCAAGCTAAAACTTGCAAGACACTCTACCTTAGCAAGCCTAATACTACTAGTGAATGTGCAAGGTAGTAACTATGCAAGCCTAATACTACTAGTGAATGTGCAAGCTAGTAACCTTGCAAGCTAACACTTGCAATTTAGCAAGCTTATATTTGACATTGATGCAAGCTAACACTTACAAGATACCCTACTGATGCAACAAACCCCTACTTGTTACTATGCCTTAAGCATATGTGATCATACCCATTTGATAAACCAATCCTAGTTTTATGTGCAAGCTTCTCACTTTATTTTTCTTCATCAAAGCTTACTTAGAGTTTACTTAAGTGACTGGTAGATTTTGGAAAGATGCTGAAGGTTGCATAAAGAGCATAAAATTTGGCCTAAGCTAGAAACCTTGATATCAGCCTAAGATATAAGGTTGGACTTAGTGAAACTCCACTAGTTACCACCCCTCATTAGTACTACCCCCACCTGTAGATGCTAGTGCTAAGCATAAAACTTGATCAACTTTTAGATGGAAATACTTGGTGGAAAAATGGTTATGAAAACCTTAGAATGATGGATCATTCTATTGAAATGTTTTGGACATGTGTTTCCAAACACTTGAGAATTTTGGTGATAAGAATGTTGAGGCATGAGCCTTAGCCCTTTATAAAACTGATGGTTGTCTGGATGCGATACCATTCCAATTTTATCGTACAACCACAATACCCGAATATTGGGTAGGGCTTGACTGGAAACTTATATTCCCTAGTATTAGTTCCCTCACGGCCAAGGTCTGAGCTGAGGCTACCTTGTGAAGATTGTCCACCTGTGCAGTACCCAAGATGACAGCTGGTCATGGTTGGGAGGACAAACTCACAGGAGAGGTGCTTATACTAGGGCGTGTAATTGAAAGGTTAGGATTGATTATCCGCATACTGAGTATGGTGAATTCAGGTTTTGTTCCTGACGGATGTATCGAATGTTGTGGTGGAAGTGTACAATCTCTGCAGAGTGTCAAACTATTCGAATAGCCGCGTCCGCGGTTATGGACAGTTGGAGTGGCCATACTGTTCCCCCGTCAGACTTTTCAAAATGACTTGTGAAATGAATTGAGACTTTGACTTGACCACAACAGAGTTGTGACTTGAAATACAAGTTCCCACTTAGGATTTATAAAATTATGACTAGCTTCAGAACCTAGTAGAGATAAATCTGGCTTTTGCAAAACAACCCTAGAGCCTAGTGTCCTATTATCCAAAAAACCCCTTTACTTGTTAGTATTAGTTTGCGAGTACTTAAAGAGTACTCATGGCTTTGTCCCTGGCTATTCCCATGGCCAGACTATGAAGAGGAGTACCTAGAAGATGGACCCCAGGAAGGTTACGACAACTAGGATCATCTCCCATCGTCAGCATTGCCTGTGACCCCGAAGATGGAGCTTCGCCTACGCTACCGTTATTATTACGTATTCCGCTGCTTGATGTTGTATTAAGAACTGGATCAGGAGATCCCTATTTGTGTAAGAACTTATGTATCGTTTGTAATGGATGAAGTACTATGGTATCCAATTTTTGTCTCGCAAAAATGGTAATCCTGGGATTGCGATGTATGGCATAACAGGCATCTAGGATTGAAAAATCCGGGTGTTGACACCTCGACTCCCGAGGGAAGCCTGTTCCGAAGCAGCTGCCACACGAATATCCGAATACTAAGCGGAAGGGGGGCCTTCCACAAGGGGGAGGTCCAGGCCAGCTCCGGGCCCTGGAACAGGGCTCGGTAAGCCGAGCTAACCGAGAACTCCCCCGAAGGCTGCAGCTGCCACGTGGCCGAATCCGGAGAAGACGCTAAGGTCGCCGGGAGGAAGCCCCGGAGTTGCAGAAGATCCGCGGCTTCCTCCACGCTGAGGTAGCGACGGAACAGGATGTTCCAGTGGCCGTTGCCAAAGACCTCCGCCACCAGCGTCGCTGGGGAGGAAGAGATGGCAAAGAGACCGGGGAACTGGACCCCCAACGGGATTGGGAGTAGCCACGGATCAAGCCAGAACCGAACCCCATGGCCACACCCCACCGCAAAGGACACACCCAAGCCAATGAAGTGTTTAATATCCTGGATGGCTCTCCAGAACTGAGAGCCCTCCCGCCTCTCACAGGCCAACAGGGGGCGACCCCGAAGGTACTTGGCCTTGATAAGCTGCAACCAGAGCCCACCATCATCCCTAAGGATGCGCCAAACCCACTTCAGCATTAGCGCCACATTAAAGCACCGAGAGTCGAGGATCCCCAAACCCCCAAGACATTTGGGGGCAGATATCTGCCCATTTGACCATATGATATCTCTGGTGGCCATCCCTTGCCGCCCAAAAGAACCTAGACAACTCCTTAGCGAAGTCGGCATGGGTCCCTTCTGGCAGAAGGTACAGGCCCATCTGGTACATGGGCAGGCTCGAGAGACATGAGTTAATCAGTATGGACTTGCTCCCCTTGGTCGTAAGGCGTGCCCTCTAGGGCTCCGCTCTCGAGCGTACCCTCGAGACCAAGGGGGGCAAATCCCTGATCAAAAATCTAGTCTCCTGGATGGGCATCCCCAGATAAGTAATGGGGAAGTCAGCCAGCTTACAATTCAGGTTATCAGCAATCCTCTGGCGCTCCTCCTCGGAGTAACCCAGAACCATCACCTCGCTCTTGTCAAAGTTGACCGTCAAACTGGACAATGATTCGAAACAAAGGGGCAGGAACTTCAAGTTAATGATGTCAAGGTCCGAGCCCTGTACCATGATCATGGTGTCATCCGCGTACTGGGGGTGGGAAATTCCGCCACCGGGGATCAGATGGCCCACCACCCCCGAGATGTGGCCAGCTACTCTGGCCCTATCCAAAATCTCAGCCAGGGCGTCCACCGCCGCGTTGAACAGGAGGGGGATATAGGATTCCCCTGCCTAACCCCGCAAGATGGACGAAAGTATGGACCAATCTCCCCATTAATGTTGATCGCCGTCTTCCCACTCATCACGAACTGCATAATCCAGCAGATCATACGGCCGTCAAAACCCCGCCTCTCCAGCACCAACCTCAAGAAGGCCCAGTCCAAGCGGTCATAGGCCTTCTGGAAGTCCAGCTTGAGAAACACCCCTTGTTGACGTTGAGTCTTGACTTCATGAATAATTTCATGGAAGGCCAGAACATCGTCATGAATGAGGCGTCCCTTCAAGAAGGCGAACTGGAGAGGGTGGGTAAGCCGCTCCAACACCGGAGCGAGACGGAGAGCACAGACCTTGGCAAACATACGCTGGGTGACGTTAATCACGGTGATCGGGTGTAATTGGCGAATGTCCGTGGCCCCCACTACTTTGGGGATCAGGGTAATCACGCCAAGGTTCAGGCGAGACATCACGAGGGTTCCAACATAGAATTCCTGGAACATCTGGAGAACCACCGGCTGAAGCTGGGGCCAGAAAGTCTGGAAGAAGCCCACGGGCAACCCATCAGGACCCGGTGCCGAACTAGCCTTCATGGTCTTAAGGGCCGCCGACACCTCCTCCGGGAGAAAAGTACGAGTAAGGTCCTCATTCTCCACATGGGAGACCAGCGCGTCAGCCGACCAGAAGTCCGGTGCAAGCGAGAGGCCCGAGGGCGGCGACGCCGAGAAAAGGTCCCGGTAGAAGGCATAAATATGGGCGGAGAGGGCCTGCGGGGATTCCAACAGGTCCTCGCCCTCCCAGAGGCAGGGGATCAAGCACTTCCTCCTCCTACCGTTCGCAACGGCATGGAAGTAGGCCGTGTTTGATTCCCCTTGGACTGTCCAGTTCTGGCGGCTCCGCTGCCGCCAGAACGCCTCTTCTCCCTTGTAGATCTCCATAATGGAGGACTCAAGGGAGTACCTATGGTACCACTCCTCGGACAAGAGGCCGTGGAGGTCAGCCTCCCGATCCAAGGACTAGATAGCCCCCAGAATGGACGCCTTCTGGGAATGAAGGTCCGCCCCCAGGTTAGCCCCCCAACCCCTCATGAACTGGCGAGATAACCTGGCACAATGGTGCCAGATATCAACATCACAGTAAACTCGAGGGATCGAAGCGGCCGCAGAGAGCCACCTAGACCGAACCGACTCCACAAAGCCTCGTTTCTGAAGCCAGAAGGATTCAAAGTGGAAGCGGTTCAGTCTTGGTGGGCGACCCCCTCCGGAAGAGAAGAGGAGCGGGGTATGATCGGACCCAATCCTAGTGCTGCCTTCAGCGCATACAGGGGGAAGGCAACTTCCCACTCAACAGAGAAAAAGACACAGTCGAGGACGCTACGGATGGGATGAAGCTGCTTATTTGTCCACTGTAGGGGTTCGTAGCATGGAAAAACAAAAAAATTCTACCGCATGCATACAAACAAGCCAAGATATATCTACTAGATTGTAGCAACGAGTCGATAGAGGAACTTACCCTCGAATATTCCAAAGCGGTTAACGAGAGCAGATTCTCGTGGGTGATGTAGTCGTACACTTGCCGATCTCAAGATCGCGTAGACGATCCTTCCGGCGCTGCGTTCCGGCAGCGCTCCCGCAGTCGGTCACACGTTCGGTACTCGACGAAGACCTTCCTCTCCCTTGTTCCAACAGGCAGCGGAGGTTGTAGCACTCTCCTCGCGATTCCGGCAGCACAACGGCGTGGTACCGGAAGTAGAGGGGAGATCTCGCAGGGCTTCGCCTTAAGCCGGAGCGAGTATGGTGGACTATGAGAGAGCCCTCGACGATCTAGGGTTTAGACACGCTGAGGAAGAGGTGCTAGAGCCGGCGGCTAGGGCTTGGTGGTGCCCAAGTCGGCGGCAAGGAGAACCCTGGGAGGCGGCGGTAGCTGCAGGAGGTGGTGGCGCCAAGCTAGGGTTTTAGAGGTAGGAACTTGTGTGTCTAGGAGGGGAGCCCTGCCCCTCCTCTTATAGGTGGAGGGAGGCGCGCCTGGGGAGGGGAGTCCCTCCCCAACTCGGACCCAAGGTGGGCCGGCGGTGGGAGGAGGAACTCCTCCCCCAAGTCGGTTTCAAACCTCCTTCTCCTCTTTCCCAAAACTAGCCGTTTGACTTTCAAACTAGCCGTTTGACTTTTTCAAACTAGGATTTGAATAAACCCTCTATTTTGGTACAGCGATGACACCTAGTACATGATGCAATCATATCAACTTGATATAACACATTCATGTACCCTTTCCCCTCCGGAGTGCCGGACATTCCGGAACCTTCTAGAACATTCTCGATGAAAACACCGGAACCATTCTCCAACTCCGAAACGGGAATTTCCTTATATGAATCTTATTCACCGGACCATTCCGGATCTCCTCGTGATATCCCGAATCCCATCCGAGACTCCGAACAACATTCGGTCTCTTACTCATCATTCCATAACTACTCAACAACATCGAATCCTTAAGTGTGTCTCCCTACGGTTCGTGAATTATGCGGACATGATCGAGACTCTTCTCCGATCAATAACCAATAGAGGAATCTAGAAATTCATATGGCTCCCACATATTTCTACAATTACTTTGCGATCGAATGAACCACTTACATACGATACCAATTTCCCTTTGTCTCACGATAGTTTACTTATCCGAGGTTTTGATCGTCGGTATCTCTGCATACCTAGTTCAACCTCGTTACCGATAAGTACTCTTTTCTCGTTCCCGTGATATGTGATCCCTTGTGAGCCAGTCACATGCTTGCAAGCTAATTGGATGACATTCCACCGAGAGGGCCCAGAGTATATCTATCCGTCATATGGATGGACAAATCCCACTCTTGATCCATGTGCCTCAACACATACTTTCCGAACACTCAATGCCACCTTTATAGCCACCCAGTTACGGTGTGGTGTTTGATGTCATCAAAGCATCCTTCCGGTGATGGTGATTAGCATGATCTCATGGTCGAAGGAATTAGGTTACTATGTATCAGAAAGCTTATAGCAAATGAACTATATTAAATGACTTGATCTTTATGCTACGCTTAACTATAGGAGTATGTCCATCACATCATTCTCCTAATGATATGACCCTGTTGTTAATAACATCTCTATGTTCATGATCAGGAAACCATGGTCATATATTAACCAACAAGCTAGTTTAACAAGAGGCTTTACTAGGGACTCTTTTATGTTTACAAATCACACAAGTATTAATGTTTCCTATTAATACAATTATAGCATGGTATGTAAACATTTATCATAAGTATGAAGATATGATAATAACCACTTTATTATTGCCTCTTGGGCATATCTCCAACAGTCTCCCACTTGCACTAGAGTCAATAATCTAGTTTCAAAACTTTGTGTATTCAATACCTATGGCTTTCTGGTGTCGTATGTACACAATTGCTAGTGGTCAACTGATCTCCGGATCTGACACTTCCAGGTCCGTGTGTAATTGCATGTCTTTGCGTCTCTACGCATCACTCATTCTCTAATGAGATGGCTTCGTACAAATTTGGTCCTTTGGTGTGACCTTTAGTTCTTTGGGGTTAAAAACATGTTGATAATATTGTCGTACAATATATCTTCATAGTATTATACCACTGTGAACTACACCTAGTTTGATAACAAACTACTTGACACAAATGCCCTCTTTTGCTGCTAAAAATAGCAGTCATACACTTAGCCTTTTTGTTGTAGTATCTGTCACAATGTCTTTAACTTTGGAACTCATCCAAATCCATTATGGAACTCACTTTCCATTATATTGTGCCACCTTTGGTTTAAATTGAGATAAACTTAATTTGTACTTTGGGACAAAACTAGTATCAATGTAGTACTTTTACAATGAACTAACCATCTATTTGTCACTTCTACAAATAATATACTCTTAGTTCTTCCAAAAGATCATAATAATATTCTTACTATTGTCCAATGATCATCTTATGAATCATTCTGGTATATGCTCAGAACATTTAGAGCATAGGACATATCTGGATTTGTACATATCACAGTATGATTGATATAAATACTCTTTGTGATCAAGTATCAATCTATACTTGAATCTTGTTTCACTTACCAAATGTCAATACATTTGAATATATCATCAATATTGAACTCATTCAATCCTTTCTGTGCGACAAGAAACTTTCTTGTAGTTTCTATATTGAACTCATTCAATATCTCGTCTATGTACTTCTGGCACAACCATATTAGCGTCTATTCATGCCAAATATTTTGGTTTTGCCTAAGTCTTTCATCGAGATGAAATTTTTATCCTGTGTTAATAAAAGATACATTATTTCCAATCAACAATATGTCTTCCACATAATGTATTAGAAACATGTCTTAGCGCTCCCACTTAATTTCTTGCAAATGCAAGCATCTTCATCATCTCTGATGAATTTAAACTCTTTTAACATTTTCATCATAGTGAAGATTCCAACTCCGTGATGCTTACTTCAACCATTGAAGTTTGCATATGCTTTTAGCATCCTTTGAATTAACAAAACCCCTATGGACCATGTTATTCACATGTCCTAGGTAACAATTCTATTATAAGAACTTGTTTTGTTTATTCAACTACCATATAACAAAATTATATGTAGTGGTTGCTACACTAATCCGTCCATACTAAATATCACTATGAAAGATCAAATCTTATCATAGTCAACCATTGAACATTGTTGTGAACTTTTACCCAACATGTCGACTATTTCATAGATGTAAAACATACATGTCTATTTCTTTATAGATCCAAACACAACTGTAAGGTCTTACACCTTTATCGAGGGTCCTTCAAGTTCAAAACTTGATTTCTCGTGTATGGAACTATCACGGATTTTATGGCTTCAAGCCATTTGACGGAGTCAGGGCTCATCATCGCTTCTTTGCATGTAGTCGGATCATTATTGTCAAATAATGATTTAACTCTCAAATCTTGGTATTTGATTGTTTA
This sequence comes from Avena sativa, assembly GCA_916181665.1. Classification (NCBI taxonomy): domain Eukaryota; kingdom Viridiplantae; phylum Streptophyta; class Magnoliopsida; order Poales; family Poaceae; genus Avena; species Avena sativa. The sequence goes on from OV702282.1 coordinate 171,656,202, forward strand.
CCCGACCTACTTGTTTCAATAGAAATTTTGACCTTCGTAACCACAACCTTTGAGGCACGTGAGCCATGAGCATTGTTGCTGCCTCCGGAACACTTTTCGGTGCTGCACAACTTTGCACATATAGCTAAGGTTCTTTTAACCTTATCAAAGTTCTATTGTCCTCCCACTTATCTTTTCACGAAAAATTCCTTCTCAAAGAAACTTGACGTTCTAAGTGACAAACATTTTTTGTCCTTGGTGTTTATGGAGGAATTCTTAACAGTTATTCGAAATAACATACAAAGACAGGTTCATCCGACTTTGGTTGCAAACATCTTTCTTATGCATAGCATACCAATGTTTAAGAAAGGACAAGTTGGGTTTTATCCCAAACCATAACTTTATATGGTGTCATTTCAACGGATTATGATGGAGCTCTTTTCAGTGGAAAAAACGGTAATTTCTAAAGCTTTTAATCTTTAAAATATAATGGCAGTTTTATGTATTACACCTTCGATCTTATCATGTCAAACAAGGTTTAATTACATATCTCGAACGCTCCATACTCTTATGGTGTTTCGGGACATGCAAATCTACGGAACGATTCCTTAAATCTTAGGTATTATGCTAAACTTTGTAACTCAAATATCTTCTTTTATGATCTTATCATAAACTATTTATATTCTTGTTACAATGATTTTGCACTTCATCTTGAAAAACTTTGAACTTTTCAAATGTTTCATACTTCATCCTTATTAAGTAAATATTCATATATATTCACTCAAATTCGGAGAAGATATATGAAGTTGAAATCCATCGCTCTTGACTACACATAATGAACTTCATACAACAATATGTACAAGTTCCAATAAGCTAGTCATTCGTTCCCTTTTGGCCTATGAACGAAGTTTTAATTATCTCTAGGAAAGTTTCACAAGCGTCATATGATCAAAATCAAAAGACTCCAAAATTCCATCCACATGGAGTTTCTTCATGTTTTCTTTCCAATATAATTTAAACGGCGATGTCACTTTCTAAGTGATCTTTCAATCAATTTGTCTTTCGACATTTTGAGCACTAGTTTTATGGATATGATTTATCCAACGAGATTTGTAAATCATCCATCTTTTATGGATTACAGCAATTATTTGAACAACCCTTTTGTTCTCATAATACCTGATAAAACAAATCTTGAAGGCAAGCTTTGATGTTTAACGAGCAACACAATAACCCTTTATTTGTTCTCGATGAACATCATCACATATTCTTTTGCTAGTTACTTAGGCCATTGTAGTTCATGAATTCTGTTGTTTCGTATGACGATTCACACCAACAAATTCAGTATCAAATACTTAAGAACCACATTGTTTAATAAGCAAAGAATATATCCATAACATGTATATCATCTATATACTTAAGCTGAACAATTCTAGTCTTTTCTTTTCTGCCATATACTTATGAGATTCTCTTTCAGTATTTCCTTTTCTGTTTGAAAGAATCTATCAACATCAATAGTGGTGCCATATACTTGACACATAGTCCAAAGCGTGTATAGTTAAATACCAATGTCTTTGGACTTGCACTTTGAAGTAGATCACCATTATCAAATGTTTGGTGTTCTTTCAAATTCCTTTCTTTAGTAATCTCTTAGTGTAGTAAACATTTTACCTACATCAAATATTCACCCTCATTATGGAATTATCCATGATCAAGCTACTTTTAGCTTGTAACGGTGAATCGCGAGTATAATGTTGCTCTCCAAAACCTTTTGGAGGATTAAGACAACTAGTGTCTCCAACCTTTTGCAAATTCTCATCAAATATGAGAACATGTCTTTTGCCATATTATACTCTATCATGTTGTAACCAAAACTTCGTTTCAGATATCACAATATCTTCCATACATTATGGTTTCTGAAACAACTCTTTCAGATCCTAGATAACCTTGATATTAAGACAATCCTTTGAATATCAAGAATCATGGAGACAAACACGATACTCATACACTAACTCTTGGAATTGTCACTCTTGTTTTAATACCAATTATTAAACTTCATGGATTAACCGGAACTTACTGAAAGTTTGCAATAGGACTTTTAAACTTTAGATTAACACTTCAAAACAATACGATACCAGTTCGTAAAGTAACTAACCAGAATTCTATAGTTCTATAATCTCAATTAAAACTAAGCGCAAGGTGGTAAACGGATGCCAATGACTACAACAACTATGCAAATTCACTTTGATCTAATTTATGATAAATAGTGCTCAACTTTTAATCATATTGCTGTTGAACTCCCACTCAAAACAATATCCCTCACATTGTTTTAGTGATCACATGAACCAAATCCACCATATCAAAACCGATCATCACAAGAGTTGATATAGCTTCAATGGCGAACAATCAACATGTTCATCATATCTACTATATGACTCATGCTTTACCTTTCGGTGATCCGTGTTCCTGAGACCATGTCTGTACATGCTAGGCTCGTCAAGATCAAACCTTAGCTACCGCATGAGCAAATCTGGCTTGCCCACGTTGTATACACTTGCGGAATCTAACACACCCGATCATCATGTGGTGCTTCGAAACAACAAGCTTTAGCAACGGTGATAACTAAGGGTGAACACTTTATGACTTGAAATTCATGTGCATGAGGGATCATCTTATAATGCTACCGTCGTCTACTAAGCAATACAAGATGCATAAAGGATTAACATCACATGCAATTCATAATATGTGATATGATATGGCCTTTCTTCTTTGTGCTTCCGATCTCCATCTTCTAGCACGAACATGATCCCCATCATCACCGACATTGCATCAAGGTCAATGATGCTTCTCCATGGTTGTCGTCCACCGGCTTCAACTATTACAACTACTTTGAATAGACACGCGGGTCTTAACAGAAATTAAAGACAACCATATGGCTCCTGCCGGTTGCCGACTTACAATAAGGAACATTGCATACATCATATATATAATCACAATCATGGCCATATCACATCACTGCACACCCCTGCAAAACAAAGTTAGACGCCTCTACTTTCTTTGCATATTTTACGTGGTTTGGGGCTTTCAATAAGTGCTCTAACTTACGAACAAGAACCACAACATTGATACTAGTATTGTCAATCACCCGTTGTAAATTGAATCTTAACTATGTTGGGAGAAACAGGCACCCGCAAAGCCACTTATGCAATATAAGTTGCATGTCAAGCGTGGAGCAAGTCTCATGAACGATGGCATGTAAGGTTAGCCCAGGCCGCTTCATCCCACCATCCCGCAAGATGCAGAGTACACAAGAAGCAATCGACAACAAAAGCATCAATGCCCACAATGACCATTGTGTTCTACTCGTGCAACAGATCTACATATATACACGGCTCTGATACCACTGTAGGGGTTCGTAGCATGGAAAAACAAAAAATTTCTACCGCATGCATACAAACAAGCCAAGATCTATCTACTAGATTGTAGCAACGAGTCGATATAGGAACTTACCCTCGAAGATTCCAAAGCAGTTAACGAGAGCAGATTCTCGTGGGTGATGTAGTCGTACACTTGCCGATATCAAGATCGCGTAGACGATCCTTCCGGCGCTGCGTTACGGCAGCGCTCCCGCAGTCGATCACACGTTCGGTACTCGACGAAGACCTTCCTCTCCCTTGTTCCAGCAGGCAGCGGAGGTTGTAGCACTCTCCTCGCGATTCCTGCAGCACAACGGCGTGGTACCGGAAGTAGAGGGGAGATCTCGCAGGGCTTCGCCTTAAGCCGGAGCGAGTATGGTGGACTATGAGAGAGCCCTCGACGATCTAGGGTTTAGACACGCCGAGGAAGAGGTGCTAGAGCCGGCGGCTAGGGCTTGGTGGTGCCCAAGTCGGCGGCAAGGAGAACCCTGGGAGGCGGCGGTAGCTGCAGGAGGTGGTGGCGCCAAGCTAGGGTTTTAGAGGTAGGAACTTGTGTGTCTAGGAGGGGAGCCCTGCCCCTCCTCTTATAGGTGGAGGGAGGCGCGCCTGGGGAGGGGATTCCCTCCCCAACTCGGACCCAAGGTGGGCCGGCGGTGGGAGGAGGAACTCCTCCCCCAAGTCGGTTTCAAACCTCCTTCTCCTCTTTCCCAAAACTAGCCGTTTGACTTTCAAACTAGCCGTTTGACTTTTTCAAACTAGGATTTGAATAAACCCTCTATTTTGGTACAGCGATGACACCTAGTACATGATGCAATCATATCAACTTGATATAACACATTCATGTACCCTTTCCCCTCCGGAGTGCCGGACATTCCGAAACCTTCTAGAACATTCTCGATGAAAACACCGGAACCATTCTCCAACTCTGAAACGGGACTTTCCTTATATGAATCTTATTCACCGGACCATTCCGGATCTCCTCGTGATATCCCGGATCCCATCCGAGACTCCGAACAACATTCGGTCTCTTACTCATCATTCCATAACTACTCAACAACATCGAATCCTGAAGTGTGTCTCCCTACGGTTCGTGAATTATGCGGACATGATCGAGACTCTTCTCCGATCAATAACCAATAGAGGAATCTGGAAATTCATATGGCTCCCACATATTTCTACGATTACTTTGCGATCGAATGAACCACTTACATACGATACCAATTTCCCTTTGTCTCACGATAGTTTACTTATCCGAGGTTTTGATCGTCGGTATCTCTGCATACCTAGTTCAACCTCGTTACCGATAAGTACTCTTTTCTCGTTCCCGTGATATGTGATCCCTTGTGAGCCAGTCACATGCTTGCAAGCTAATTGGATGACATTCCACCGAGAGGGCCCAGAGTATATCTATCCGTCATATGGATGGACAAATCCCACTCTTGATCCATGTGCCTCAACACATACTTTCCGAACACTCAATGCCACCTTTATAGCCACCCAGTTACGGTGTGGTGTTTGATGTCATCAAAGCATCCTTCCGGTGATGGTGATTAGCATGATCTCATGGTCGAAGGAATTAGGTTACTATGTATCAGAAAGCTTATAGCAAATGAACTATATTAAATGACTTGATCTTTATGCTACGCTTAACTATAGGAGTATGTCCATCACATCATTCTCCTAATGATATGACCCTGTTGTTAATAACATCTCTATGTTCATGATCAGGAAACCATGATCATATATTAACCAACAAGCTAGTTTAACAAGAGGTTTTACTAGGGACTCTTTTATGTTTACAAATCACACAAGTATTAATGTTTCCGATTAATACAATTATAGCATGGTATGTAAACATTTATCATAAGTATGAAGATATGATAATAACCACTTTATTATTGCCTCTTGGGCATATCTCCAACATCCACGTATATCTAGCGCCCACCCGCACAATCTCGCGGAGAGCAAGATCAGCGATGCAGTCGTTAAACATACGCATCCTAGGGAGGTCCACGTTCGTCGAGCTCTTGTCCTCTACAGAGCGGATCATATTGAAATCACCGGCTATCACCACCGGGATTTCAGTCCGTTCCACCTTAGAATTGAGCTCAAGCAAAAAGTCAGTAGACCTCCGATGGTCCGCGGGGCCATAGACAATAATCACCTCCCATTTGAAGCGAGTTTGTCTATGTGTGAGGGCCATGCTCACGAAGAATTCCCCGCGGTCCATATCATCTATCTCAAAGGTATCCTCCTTCACCCCTAGGAGGATCCCCCCGGAGTGTCCAGATGCAGGGAGCCAGGACCAGGAGAACTTGCAGCGGCTAAGGGCCGCCAACTTAGCGATGGAGAAATCTTGGTGAATCGTCTCCTGAAAGCCAACAATATTCGGCAGCTCCTAGCGGATGTAATCCTTGATTTGGTGACGCTGGCCCTCGTGCCCGAACCCCCGGATGTTCCAAATGAACATCCGGAAGGCCCGAAGGAAATCCATTAGGACCCTCAGGTCGGGGCGGTCCCCTTAGTGGGGACCGAGCGGGCACGGGAGGGAGGGGGCAGGACGCAGCTACCTTGGGAGGTATCCCACGTTGCCTACCCGAGGGGGTAAGCACATGGGTGACCTCCTGCGCATCAGGGGCAGGAGGGGGATCCCCACTGGGGCCAGGCCCAACGAGCCTGTCCTCGGTAAGGATCCGGGAGCGTTCCCGCTCCCGGGCGTCACGCGCCCGGGCAGCAGCGATCGCCCCCGCATACCCCTCCCACGCCTTAATGGCCGCGAGCTGCTCGAGACGCGGACCCTTCTCGCCCCGGAACACAATCCCACAGTCATCAGCTACCTCGCCCAGGTGAGCGAGCGAGACCTCTGAAAGAACACAGAACGGAGAACCAGGCAAACCCGAGGGGCCCGGGGCAGAGGAGGGGACGAAATAGTCGAAGGAGGTACCTGAGAACTCATCGCGCGCCGCCACCCGGCGAGAGGCCCTCTCAACCACCGTCGGCTCAGGCCCGGACAAGCCTGTCCGGGAGTCTGCGAGACAAACACTGTGGCAGGAGGGGGCGGGGAAGGAGGCCTGGGGGCCCTGGACCGGCACAGCTTGGAGGCCGCCGCAGGAGTGGCGGGGTCACCGGCGGCCGGCGCGAGTCCCAGCGGGTCAGGGGTGTCCGGAGCGAGGGTGTAGCACACCACACCGGGGGATCGCGGGGACAGGCTGGGACACACGACCATCCCCTCACTCCCCGAGGACTCCAGCTCCAAGGAGGACGGGGCGACCGGGGGATCCGGGCGAGGGGGCGAACCCCGGGAGAGGTTGGAGCCGTACTGCGCGATGTCGAGGTCGAAGGAGACGGGGAGGGGGGGGTCGGGGCGGTAGCAGCGAGGGAGATCCACAGGGGCCAGCTTGGCCGGGGCGCTCAGAGACAGGGGCCGCCTCCCGGGGAAGAAGGGACCCCCACCGGAGAGACCCGCCGACAGAGAGGGGGGCCGGGCCTCCTCCAGTGGCCCCGGGAAGCGGCGGCGGCGGCGACGCGTCGGTGGGGAGAGGTGGACCCCGAGTCACTGTCGTCTGAGCGCTCCGACCCTGCATATACTCTGCTGCCTTATGAATTAGGATGCCAATTTGGCTAGACCAGCAGTTTTCTCTTTTGTATCTACCTGAATTTCTCTTCAGATACTTCAGAGACGAGACAATGTCCAGCTGCAGCTGTACAAGAAGTGGGCTCGGAATTGGGACTGAGTTGATTGTGTGTCACCAAGTAAACAATCATTTCAGTTTGCAAAACAAGATTCGTACACATGTCTTACAGTAGTAAAAAAAACCTTATCACCTACTCCCGTGAACAATAAGACCTATAGTTTACTGTAAGTGAAAATATTCAGAAGATTACCTCTCTCCTAACCTGGTTTTAGTGGCCACTAATGACTTAATTTTTTTTTGGACTCAATCTCTTAAGAGCATTTCCAACAAACGACGTTGTAAAACGAATTTGGTGCATGAAAATCTGATTTTTAGGGCATGAGAGGTCAAAAACTGTGCTTCAGTCCCTATTGGGTGCTGCAAATTTTTTGAACATGCCCTAAAAGTCCAAAGTCTAGAACCGTTACGGTTATTCCGCTATGGATCGGTTTCATCTGCTTATGTATGTCAGCGATCGCAATCGGATGACGGACCCATTACAGACACCACGTTTTTTCATCTATGGTTCCGCAATAGGAATATGCATACGGGGACAGAGGTTTCTTCACCATACGCACGTCGTCGTGCTAGACTCTCGGTCCGGACCAATCTTCTTCGGCTCCTTCGCTAGACCAGAGTCCGGGGAATGTCGTTTACACCGAATGCCTGTAGAACTTTCAAAGTGCTGCCAGTTATGGCACTCAGAGCTCGTACGCATGCACGACCTTGAGGTCGGCATCGCCGTACGACTACATTATCAACGTTCGTTGGAATATAACGCTTTCATTCTTCAATGGTATGAACACTAAATCACTTTGTTACCTTACATCTGCATAGAATAGATCTTGGCTATATGGTTCTCATTGTTAGAAATTTTTTGTTTTCTGTTGTGAAACCCTCCACTCACCTCGCCGCGCCCGGCCATGGCTTGCTCCCAGGGGCACCGAGGACCTCCTATGCATATGTGCTCCGGGGTGGAGGATGACCTCCTACGTGCTCCAGGACGGCGAGCACGGCTACAGGCAGGCAGCAAGCGAGTGGTGGCGCAGGTGCGTGTGGAGGCTCTGTGCTGTTGCATGGAGTGCGGTAGCCGGAATAAAGACAGGAGAGATGAGAGAGGAGAGAGGGGGCTTTGGAGGCTAGCAAGTGGGCCTGCTGCATGCAAAGGATTCATCTGGCGCACCCGGTGGTCTTCCAGGAAACTGGGTTTGCCTTGGATACACCGGCCAGAATTTAGCCTCCTAGGGGGGAGGGTGACTGGGTTTTTTACATCCAGAAGAAAAAGTGTTCCGGGGGAGGGGGGCTGCCATTAGGGGAGCGGGTGGTTTGACAGCAGTGAAGGATTCTATACCATGTACATGATGTGTTCGCTAATAATTTGCTAGATCGGATGAGTGTTCCCTTTTCTCCTAGAGGGTTTCTAGGGGTATACGACGTCCGCGGCTCCTAGTTGATGCGGGGATTTTGCATTTTCATAGTATAATATATGGCTCTACTAGCATGATATTCACTCATCATCGGGTTTGTAGGTATTTCCTAGCGGTTTCGAGTTTTTTATGTATGCTCTTGTCAGATCTTTGTTGAATAATTTAATAAAACAAGACATATGCATGTTTTCGATGCAGAGGTGAGGGATCTCATCCTCAAGCTTTTATCTATTTGGGTTCACTTGCCAACCATTGATTCTATTCAGAAATCATTTGGTGAAAGATGTTCTTCGTTTATCTAACTGAATCACCGGTGATATGCTATGGTACGTTGACTCTCTCTCTCTCTCTCTCTCTCTCTCTCTCTCTCTCTCTATACAATGTAAACTTAAACGTAATTGGAACCAAATTAAGATGTTAATGTAAAGGGAATGGGCAAAATGAAAACTTGTTTGGTTCATCTCCGGAATGGAATTATAGAGGACCCACCATAATTGATCTTAGCTTCCCCAATGCTCTTGTTGCCATGGCGGTCGGATTGTCGCTTCTGTGTTCTGCTGCGATGTGCCCCCATGGCTAGTGTTGCCGGCCATTGTGTAACATCCCAAAAATATTAAACAATGATTATCATTTTCCAATCACCAAAATTAGGGTTAACAAAAACTTTTGTTAATTAAATCATATGAATGCATATGTGTATGTGATGATTGTATGAATGCATGTTTGGACTTGTGTGATTGTTCTAAATATCAAGGAATGGTTTAAAGATGAAACAACATCATCTAAAACATTTCCAAGCAGAAACAAATCAAGAGAAAATCAAAAACAAACCAAATAAAGCAAATGGTCATTTATGCCAATCTTGCTCACTAGGCCACTTTGAGTGTTCCTAGTCCAAGATTTCAAACAGAAACAATTCCATTTCTTTTCACCCCTTGCTAGACCAAATAAAAGTGAAACCAAACCCACCTTTCAAACTTACAGAAACATTGGCAACTTGATTCAAATGACAATTCAAAATTGAATCTTTAACATATGGGAAGATCAGCATTTTTCAAAAACCAACCAAACCAATTCATCTTGACCTTTCCAACTAACCAAAGACTCCCTAGTATGTAACTAGTACACCCACAAAGTTTGAATCAAAAATTAAAATTTGAATCTCTTTCGGCCATTTCATCAAACACCTTGCAGACACAAAACAAACAAACATCAAACACTATTGTGAGCAGTGATTTGTGCCTAACTTGTTCCCTATCTAGCTCACACTACACCCTCAGTAGATCATCCAACTAAATTAACCCCTCTAGCTCACTGTAAAACTGACCACACCATCAATGGCAAGCATGCCGAGAGCACCCTTGCCACCCCAATGTCGCTAGTCAGCTAGGAGCAGCTCTAGCCTCGCCAACCTTGTCTGGGACACTGACCACCGTCCACCGCCACCCCCTGTCCAAGTCTCGAGCGTTGCCAGCCACTGGACCACCCTAGAACCGCCGTGCCCTATGCCTCTGCGCCATGCCGAGAGTGCGCCAGAGCGCCACTCGCGACACACGCCCACAGACCGCGCGCCGTCCTCGCCGCCTGCAAGCATGATCGCCACCATCCCAGGAGACCGCCAGACAACCCCATTCGCCGCCGCGCGACCCGTAGCCGTTGTGCGCCATCAAAACAGCCGTCGGTGCTGCCTAGAGCGTCGACGTGCTCCGACCGTCTCGCACCGCCCCACGCCGCGTAACCATGTCGTTGAGCTTCGCTAGGGAGCACAGCACCGCCCCCTATCGTCGCCCATGCCAGTAGCTCGTTGTGCCGACGACCACGACGAGCTCAGCCCACACCCTTCGGTCCCCTCGCCGCACTATAAATAGAGGCCACCATGTTCGAACTCAGCACACCATCTCACTCCCCTCTCTCTCAGAAGCACCCCACCTCACTCCCGGATCAAGGCGAGCAGCACATTGCTGGAATTTGGCCGGAGTCTGCCGCGGAGGAGGAAGAAAGGAGCCGTTGATTGGAGTCGCCCAGGAGAAGCCGCCGGTACCAGGAGGTTCGCTGTCGTCGACTCTGTCGTTCGCCCCCATCACCGACCCTCGCCTGAGCCCCGGTGAGCCCCCATAGACCCCCACTGGCCGTGCTAGGGTTCTGTCTTGCCGGCGTTGCCCGACGGAAACGATAGGTCACAGCTGTTGGATTAGAGTTTGATCGTGCGGTCTAGATCACCCCGTACCGCTTTGCACCCCCTGTCTTGCTGACCGGTGGGGTCATTCACTTAAACCCACCCGCGCGTGCGCTGTGCACCATGGGCCGGCCTAGTTAACCTCCCGAGCAACCCAGTAATTCAAATTTAGGTTTATTAATTTAGTTTCAGACTTAGTTTTGTACCTAGATTCAAAAATCAACCCAGCTCGATTCACTGTACCAAACTGCATGAAACAATTTTTTTTAGGAAGGTACTGGAGTGCTTAATCCAATCCCATTGGATTCAAACCATTTCAAATTGTAGATCATCTATAGTAAAAATCACAAGGCAAAAGCTTTTCTGCATTCAAACATTTTTCAAAATTCAGCCATGAAAGCTTTTGAGTTGATTCCAACTCTCAAAAATCATACTTAACAAGACCTTTCAGAATATTTAAAAATATCTAGGTTTCCTTGCAGAAATATTGGACAAGCAATCAAGGAATGCCCCATAGGACATTCTAGTCACTTTAATTGATTAAAATAAAAAGGTTAAACCTTGTTAAATTGTGGCACCACTTTAAATCACATTCCCAAGTGCTGAAATATGTGGTGATGACATGTATCAACATGATCCCATGTTTTAGTTGGAGAATTTCAAATCTTATGTAATTTTTCAATGAGTAGAAATTACTTTTCTAAAATAAAGGAAATAAAACTATTGCCTTAATCCTTGTGATATTTGTGATGATCCTAGATCATCTAGTGAAAACATTGGTGTGATAAGTAGAAATAGTTAAGTATTGATTGGTGATTGTGTACCTCGTATTTATTTATAGACGCTAGTACCGACCAAGGATACGAGGAGGAAGGAGAATACTACGAGGAAGAAGCCGAGGAGAACTTCAACCACTGCTCTGCACAAGGCAAGCTATTAACTGAGAAAGCTAAACCTTGAAAGCTTATACTAATATCTTAGCAAGCTACTACCTTAGCAAGCTAAGATAAACCATGCAAGTTTTACTTGCAAGCTTACACCACTTGATACCTAATCCTAGTTTTATTTGCAAGCTTAGTTATTTTATTTCTTTATCAAAGCTTTCTCTTAGAGTTTACTTAGTGGTTTGTAGAGCTTGGAAAGATTATTTAAAGGTAACATAAAGAGCATAAAACTTGGCCTAAGTTAGATAATCGTGATGTCATCTTGAGGCATGAGATTGAACTTAGATAAGATACACTTGTTTACCACCCCTCATTAGTGTTTAGCCCCACTTGTAGATGCTAGTGCTAAGCATAAAACTTGATCAACTTTAGATGTGAATACTTGGTGAAAATGGTTATGAAAACCTTAGAATGATGAGTCATTCTACTGAAATGTTTTGACATGTGTTCTTGAACACCAGATGATTTTGATGATGAAAATGTTAAGGCATGAGCCTTAGCCCTTTATAAAACTGATGGTTGTCTGGATGCAATACCATTCCAATTTTACCATACAACCACAATACCCGAAATTTGGGTAGGGCTTGACTGGATATTTATATACCTTAGTATGGGTTCCCTTGCGGCCAAAGTTTGAGCCGAGGCTATCTTGTGAAGATTGTCCACCTATGCAGTTCCCAAGATGATAGATGGTCATGGTTGGGAGGCCAAACTCATAGGAGAGGTGCCTATACTAGGGCGTGTAGCTGAAAGTTTAGGATTGATTATCCGCATACTGAGTATGGTGAATTCAGGATTGTTCCTGACGGATGTATCGAATGTTGTGGTGAAAGTGTACCACCTCTACAGAGTGTCAAACTATTCTAATAGCCGCGTCCGCGGTTATGGACAGTTGGAGTGGCCATACTGTTCCCTCATCAGATGTTTTCAAAATGACTTGTGAAATGAATCATGACTTTGACTTGACCACAACAGGGTTGTGATATGAAATTCAAGTTCCCACTTAGGGTTATAAAACTTTCAACTAGTTTTCTTTGTTTCTGAACTCAGTAGAGATAAATCTGGCTTTTTGCAAAACAACCTAGAGCCTAGTACTTCCTATTCAAAACCAATTCACTTGTTAGTATTAGTTTGTGAGTACTTAAAGAGTACTCATGGCTTTGTCCCTGGCTATTCCCGTGGCCAGACTATGAAGAGGACTATCAGGAGAACGGACAGCAGGAAGGTTACGACAACTAGAATCATCTCCCATCGTCAGCATTGCTTGTGACCATGAAGATGGAGCTTCGTCCATGCTACTGTTATCATTACGTTATTCCACTGCTTGATTTGTTTTAAGACTGGATCATGAGATCCTTTATTTGTGTAAGACCTTATGTATGGTTTGTAATGGATGATGTACTGTGATATTCAATCTGTTATGTCTCGCAAAAATGGTAATCCTGGGATTGAGATGTATGGCATAATAGGCATCTGGGATTAAAAATCCGGGTGTTGACACATTGCTGGTTTCCCTCCCCGACGGGCTAGACGACGGACGTGTAGGTCATCCCTAGACGACGTAGATCTTTCATGGAGTGCGACCATGGCGTCCACCTCGAGAGCATACAAACTCCCCTTTCTCGCTGCAGAACTCCTCTGAGATGGATGAGATGGACGACAAGGGAGGAGGCGCTCCTGCTGGCTAGAGGCAGCGGGAGCGGGGGGGACATGGGAAGCATGCACATAGGCCGATGGATAGAGGTAAGAGGAACCTTCGTTCCTGGTCCCGTGTCCTCCGTCTGGATGTCTGTTTTTCTGCATGCTCTCGATCTCGGTCCAATGACTAGACTTTTTTATTAATTTGTCTATGCATGTACTTCGATGAGGGAAGAGCCATGCCACCATGTTTTGTGAGTATTAGGTTAGTATCTTCACATATCTGCAAAATTTTATGAAGGTTATGAAGACAATGATTAAATGAAATTCCATAAAAAGAAAAACGTCTATGAATACTTGCATAATACTTTTAACATAATCAACAAATATAGAAGTCATGCACCTTCGGAAGGTGGCAGGGGCATTACAAAGACAAAAACTCATACAACGATAAGCATATAACCCATAAGGACAAGTGAATGTTGTCTTTAGTTGATCATCAGGGTAAACAACAATTTGAGAAAATACGGAATAACAGTCTAGATAGCAAAAATGAGAATGCATAGCAAGCATGTCTAAAGTTTGATCTATAAACGGTAAAGGGTAATGATCCTTTCTAGTTTTTTTTTTAAGTTTTCTATAATCGATGCACATCCTATGACCAACAACGGTTCTAGTTGGTACCAACTCATTGTGTTTGTTTTGAACAATAGTAAACCCACCTTTCATAGAAACACAATGAACATGACTTACCCATTCACTTTCCTCCACATGAAAGATGATTCCTGCATCTAATAGACGTACTACCTCCTTCCTCACCTCTTCTTTCATGTGAGGTTTTAGTCGCCTCTAGAAATCTGTAACCGGTTGATCTCCTTTATTCATAAATATTCTATGAGTGACTATCGAGGGACTGATCCCCTTCAAGTCACTCATCTAATACCCAAGAGCATTCCGATGCATCTTCAGAACCATCATCAATTTTTTCTCTTCTTTTTTTCTGCAAGGTTAGAACTTATAATAATAGGGAAATTATTAGTTTCATCAAGAAACCTATATTTTAATTCCTTGGGCAAGGTCTTAAGTGTAGGGGTGGAGGTGCATCGTCCCCTTTTCTTATAGGTTCTTCATAATTTTGATTCATCTCGGGATCCACCTCAAGCGTGGAGTCAAGATAATCATCCATTTCAATCTTATCTGTATCTTGAGGCATATTATGATTAACAACTAAACTCCTTGCTAAATCATCACCGTGGGTTTCAATGAATGCAGAGACCAGACTAATGATATTACCTTCCTCTTCTTGCCCATACTCATATTCGTTCAAATATTCGATGGCTGGTTTATGGTAGAATTTAGGAAAATGAAAGTCCATTTTCTATTTACCAAATTGAGAGATAGAGTTTCTTTATTGCAGTCAATGTTCGCTCCTGCAGTGTTCAAGAAAGTTCTTTCAAAAATAATTGGACAATAAACATCAGTAGGCATATCAACAAGTACAAAATCAATGGGGTACTTGTGTGGACATCTCTAATTATTCCCATAGAAACTCTAAGTGTTTTATCTATAAGCATTATTTTCATATCAGTATCCTATAATTTAACTAGGGCTAGTTCGTTTCGGATTTTTAGATAAAAATTATAGGGGATTACATTAACGGATGTTCCTATATCACAAAGGCCATAATAAGAAGATCCACCAAAAGTGCAAGGGAGAATAGGTTTACTAACTTCTTTAGTTTTACCTTTCTTTCAACAAACTGCGAAGCTTCGGTATCCATCTCTATCATGTTGCAATGCGCAAACATGGTTAAGATATCTTATTTCGTTGGTTCTCCGGTCTCCTGCATACTTACCTCGTTAGTTTTTCTTGCTTGTTCCTCTTCTTCTAGCATCTCGAGGAACATTCTTTCTTCTTCACGTTGATCTTCGAGTTGTTGAGCCATCATATGTTTCCTTGCAGTCTTTGGAAAAGGAAGGGGTTCAACCTACGGGGGCATCTCCCTCAGTGGCTCTACATGAGCTGCAGTTATTGTATCAGCATCTTCAACTGGCTCAGGTAGGGAAGTATATTGAAGCTAGTCTTTCTTGGGATATTCAATGTGTTCTGTAAACAAATGAAGGATTTGCACAATAATATCATCATCAAGTTGAAGCTCATTAGCAGTTTTTTTATCTTATCGGATTCTTTATAAGCATTGAGACAGTCATATTCAATTTCAACACCCCTTCGCCGCCTAAATCAAACCCCCAAGTTTCTCTATTGTGATGAATATGTTCTAGGAGTTCCCAAGCTTTAGTTATAGTTAGCTCCATAAAAGAGCCTCCAAAATTTGTACCAAGCTCATGTTTAATTTCTTGATTAAGTCCCCCATAGAAAATATGTAAAATATACCAGTCACGTAAATCATGGTGGGTACATTTATGAAGGATGGACTTATACCTTTTGAAGGCCCTTGCCAAGCCTTCACCTGTGCGGTTTTTGAAGTTCGTGATGGCCCTTCTTACCTCAGCTGTCTTTACCTTGGGAAAAAGTCGAAATACAAATTCCGCTTTGAGCTTTTCCCAAGTACCGATTTTCTCTATAGGGCAAATTATATACCAAGCTAAATCAGTGTTGGTTAGAGATTGGCTAAACAATTTAAGTTTCAGTTCATCATCAGAATAGCCTCTCAATTTAAGTGTCCAACATAACTCGGTAAAATGCATTAAATGAGTGTAAGGATCCTCATATGGATCATCTTCTACAAAAGTTTTCTATTTAATAATAGGATAAAACAAGGGTTAACCTCATATTGTGGTTCTATCCCACTCGGGAATTCTTTGTCAAGTCCTCTATTGAACTTTCCGAGGTGTTAACTTTATCGAGCTAATTCATCAGTCCAAGTGCAGTCATGGTGTTTACATGAAACTAGTAATCAACTTTAGTAAAACAAATAGTAGAATTAGCAACTAAGAACAAAGACCAAAAGCGCTTAGTTCTCTGGCAACGGTGCTAGAAAATAGCTTGATGACTGCAAGTGCACAAATCGATAGCTAGTTTCTAAATAAGAGTATCGAACCCACAGAGAGCTATTTGGTTAAGTTCTTTATGCCCCTCGTCACTATCTATCAAAGGATATCTGTAAGCTGCCTTTGATTTCAAGTAAAAGGTTTTGAAAGGTTTTTGGTTGAATGCGAAAAATTAAATAAAATAAGTAAAAGAAAACAAGTAACAAAAGAATTTGGAATTGTGGTTGAACTTAGTAAGACTAAAATGTTCTCGAGAATGTAGGATACACCACTAGAATTTTGTAATTAATCATAATTAGGATTACCTATTTCTTATGTCATGACATGTGTTGAGAGAGCTCCATAATAAGATGTTCACTACAAGGATTGTAGGAAGCCACTTTGTTGAGCCAAGAATAAGGTCATCTCTAAATAACCACCACGATGTCCGAGAGCAGTCACCCATACAGACCGCCGCAATTAAGGGTCTCCTATGGATATCGTAATTATCTTAGTGAATCCCTCTTTGTTCCTCCTTCAACTGTGCAGGTTGCTAGACGGTGCTTCTAGTCATAATAACTCCGGGCATACTTCCAAATGCGTCCAAAGGATTTCACCATCTTCTTTAGAACCGAATGCAAATGATATGTGGTCGACTACACATACCATCTAAAGAGAGAGATCAAACACACATCATAGATCAATAGATCATAGACACAAGTAATAGATCATATTTATTTCATTTCATAATAATGCTAGGGTTTCTCCATCTCCCCAAGAACAGAGAAAACTACTCACACATGGAAGAAATCGACAACAACATCATAATCAAATGGATGGATAAAAGTACGGGAGTGAATCTAGTGCAAACCATAATTAAATATGGAATTACATCAAGATCTAATGGATGATAGATGGGGGTAGTAATGGTGATGATGATGCAAAGGTTGATGATTAAAGGTGATGATGTGTTGTCCTCCAATGATCCATGAAGCGGCAAGGATTTCCCTTCTCCAAGTTCCTCTAGATCCTTTCTGGTGTGGTTTTTCGGGGCTGGAGGTTTATGTGAATGTCGGATGTCAGATTTGTCTTTGCGAGGTAGAAGTATTTGATGAGGCAGAAGCGTTTCCTCTTAGTACGGACGGACGGTACGGGCGGGTTCCGCCCGTACTAGTGGTCGTTAAGTGTCGTGTGTCCTCCCCTACGCAAGCAATTCCTCCGGGTGCAAAGATAAATCAATTAAATGATTTTTATCACTTAAAAATGTCATATTACAGCCTAATATGATAGTATCAATTGATATGTTCATAAGAGACTTGGTAATTTGGGATTCTATTGAAACAAGGACAAAAGCTGCGCGCAAACGCAGTAAAATACTAAAAACCCTACTCTAGTTATGCAAAAAACAAGAGGTAAATATGCTCCAATTTTGGACTCATCATCGAGCGATGCTGCCATAGCCCTCTTGAAGCCTTAGCAGCCGTTAGGGTTGTCCGGCACCTGCAGCTTGAGGGCTGTCTCGACATAATCGCACGGTGGCGACCATTGTGGCGAGGGCCCCTTCTTCGGCCGAACCATGCGGAGGTGGCCGCCCACTGCTGTCGCCGTGTGAACGCATGCATGGAGGCGATGGCGGTTCGGGATTCACCCAGAGGAGAAGCCACCGTGAGGAGCTTGGTAGGGTGAAGCGCGTCGGGGTGGAGGGAGCTGTCGAGCCAGAGGAGCGCGAGGTTGAAGCTGACGAAGACAATGAAGGGGCTGCCATCCTCCTCAGTAGCCACGAGTTGCCACGGCGGCGGGAGAGGGAGGCCAGTCTAGCCGTCGGGTAATGGAGGAGCATGATGTTGCTGTCCTCGATGTGAATGAGGACGGCAGGGAGGGTGCGTCCTGACATGATCCACCAGAGCCCTTCGTACGATGCCATCTCCCGACCGTGGCGCTCGCAAAAGTACTCCCGCCAGCTTGCGCGGTTGTCAGGATGCCCACGCAGGTCCTCCCTGTCCTCGTTGGACATGCCGACAAGGACAACCTAGATCTCGGTGACCATGGTGACACCCTCTCCGGTGGTGGTGGGGTGGGCACCCCGCCCGCACTGAGCCTCCATGTCACTGATGCGCGGAAGTGCTAGCCCACCCCGTGTTGTCATGCTTTTCGTTTCCTTCAGAGTCCCCAGGTGAACCTCGACAAGCTTAATTCATCATGTGTTCGCCGGATGTATTTTGGGCTGAATCGGGCGAAATACGGGCTCCTAGAAGCGTGATTGCGAAGATTTCATCCATCTGATGGCTGAAATGGCCTCTCGGGGTCCTTCCTAGGGACCCCAAGTGCAGATGCTCTAACCCTAGAGATAGGGCCACCAAATAAACAAGCCAAACATGACATAAAAACCCGACCACACGGCTAAAAACACCAACGTGTACACCAGGTTCACACTACGTCCTCAAGAATTACAAAGGCATGGCAAGTGCCCTCACAACACTTGTAACTCACAATGGTTAAGCTATTACTCCCTCCGTTCCAAAATATAAGATGTTTTAGCTCTGTGAACCAAATGTATCTAGATACCTTTTAATGGTTCACATATCTAAAACATCTTATAATTAAATATAATTAGCTCATACTTTTCTCTTTGTTAAGATCTGATATATGTTTCTAATGTGCTGGCTTATGACAGCATACACGAATTACATACCATCGGTTTGGGGACCCTGAGTATTTCCATTCTATGTCAATGATCATTGATATTTGTTTCATCCTTTTGTTGTAGATTATAGTTCATGATGTAGATTATAGTTAAAAACATTATAAATGGATAATGACAGGAAAGATGCATTCTTTCTATTTATCTATCGCTATCCACATGACACATCTGTGCAAGAAACAGGAATAGAATAGAAATGATATGTCATGCCTTTTACTATGCGGTAACAAAATAAACAATGGGGCTGCATCTTTTAGCTGGTTATAGAATGATCTTCAAATCTTGGCAAGATGAGTTGGGTACTTCCTTCTCTTTACTATTAAATGGATTGGTGATCGTAGATTATCGTCTCGACATGTTTGACATCAAACGTTAGAACCATCAAGACCGTTCATTCCACGTCCAATGGTCTACATCAGCTGATGATACATCGACAATGCTTTTCTTAGGTAATCACAATCCACTGTCACGGATTAGTAGAAAAATACCCGTACAACACTTCATATAGAGAAGAAAAGAGAGCCAACCTCCTCTCCCATCGTCCCCAAACTCCTCTCCCATCATCTAAGAGCATCTCTAATAGAGCCTGCAAAAGGCCTAAAACTAAAAAGTAACCGCTAGTTTACGGGTTCGGCTCGAAATACGGTGCCGATCAGTCACCGTAAACGAGGCAAAACCGAAAAATTCAGGCCGAGACCGAAAACCCAATTCGGCATGTATTTGTAGGGGGCAAACAAGCGAACCAAACGGGGGATCCATATGTAGGGCGGGCTGAAATTTCACCTCATGCAACCGCTTACTCTCTCCCTCCTCCCGGGCGCCGCCAGCACACTCCGCCGCCGCCGCCGTCGCATCGCCCGATTCGGCCGAGCCGGCATCCCGAAGCTAGCGCAGGTCACCCCCCATCTCGCCCGCGGATCCTCGCCCAGCTCTGGGTCCCGCCGCCGCCGCGCCGGCCGAATCGAGGATGAGCTCCGCCGACGAGTTCATCGACGTTGATCTGTCCGATTCGTTGAGCTCGGACGATTCCGACCTCGACGAGATGCTCCACGATGATGACGTGGAGGCCATCATCCTCCTTCTCTCCGTCAAGGAGCTGGATGACCGCGTGCAGCTGCTGAATCGGAGGCACGACTCAGTGATTGGCCGGAACCACATCCAACGGAATCGCTTCCTTGGCCACGAGAGCAACTGATGGAGGACTACTTCGCCGAGGTACCTACCTATCGGCAGGTTGAGAATGCCAATACCCATGCTCAGCTTGTTTATGATCTCAAAATGCACCACTGGCAGCGACATGGCCGTCACCAATGATCCTACCATTTCATTCATTTGGGTTCTGTTCTGTGCCAGCAATTTTCTAACCCATAAACACGAGTTCGGTGAACTGAACTCGGTGTTTTTAGTTCGCGTGTGTCTACGGGGTCTGTTAGAGATGCTTAAAAAAAGACCTCCTCTCCCATGGAGCCCTAGCCTAGTCCCGCTGCCACCATCCCTCTCGTATCCCCCCTCTCCTGTGCACGCAGCCCCTTGCCTCAGTTGTCCTCTCGCTAGAGGGCATCCTACATCTCGGCCGTTACACCACGAGAATCTCAATTTCATCTGCAACAAGGGAATGGAGCGGCGCCTCCGATGATAAGAAATCCTAGGGGGAACATCCTCTCCCCCTCCCCCCGGTTGTCTACTGGCCCGATCAATCATGACATGCGCAGCGTAAACTTCCCTCAACTTCTCCGGTTAGTTTCTTAAGTAATCCGGTGTGTGGTTTGCAGTTATGTAGGCATGCTTATTCCAGCTGAATTGCTAAATCTGCATCTCGCTTCTGGTATGGTAGTTTTGATTGTTGGCACCTCTCTGGCTATCCTTTAAATAGGTGATGTTCTCGCTTGTAGGATATGGACGCCATAGATTAGGAAGAAAAGTCACATGATGGAATTAATTTTGGCTCTCTTATATACTACTCATATCTTTCATGTTGCTCACTTGAGCACCGGTTTGGTAGTTAATTTTGATGTTTCCCTCAAGCATCCTTCTATAGTTTGTTTTGATGTTTCACTACTAAAAAATAATTATTGACTCGGATAATAGAAGAATCTAATGAATTTTGGAGGGTAAATTTTAATAATTTAGTAGAGTAGAATATGACTCATATATCCTTTATAAAATTGATGAACACAAAAAACCCATTTTCTTGCTTTTTGTTGTTTATTTTGGTTGTGTAAATTAAAATAATCCGTGGAAGAAGTCTTGGAGTGTGGCGAAGAGACTTATTATCCATTAGTACATGTTTGTTCAGAGATACCTTTTGGGGTATGTATAACCATGCCATTTTGATCCCCCGTAAGCTCAGTTTAAAATTAAAACTCTAACTGAATTATGGGACTGTTCTTATAATTTATTTATCAGAACTAAAATGCACACTAAAGGCGCACTGTCATGCTATAATTAGACGAATTTTATTCCCTGTTGAAATTGTGTGCTTCAACACATGGCAAAGCTTTTGCATGTGACTTTTTGTGTTCTTGATTTTGATTCTAGGATTATGTATGTTCAGCTTACCGATAGATCTATTATCTTTAGTTTACCGGCATACAGATATGTTGTTGTGGCAGGTTTGTTTCATATTTTCTTACTTCCGATTTTATGGAAGCTCGACATGACCAGTTATTGTTAGAATACAATTTTTGAGTCACCTGACATGAAAGTCCATAAAAATATCATGGCTAAGTTACTTTTTTCTTAATTTTCTGCCTACCTAGGATAATACTATATGCAATCTTGCATCATGATTCATGTATGGCACATTCAACTATTTGAAAAATATTAGTAGGTGGCATATATCAGGGAGAGGCATGAAGAGATGAATGACTATGAGGTGTGGTACTGGGTGCATTCTAAGCAGCAGATATGGTGGGGCTTGTCTAATGCCATGTACCAGAAGTGTCAGGCAAACATCAATTGTCTAGGTACGATGACTACTATGTGCACCTTGAGTCCATGAAACTGTTTTGATCAATGATCACCATTGATGCAAAGTACCATGCTTGTTTGGGACCCTCTCGATGTACATATATGTCATAGGACACAACTTTTAGGATTTATCACTTGTTGCTTCATATCTAGTTCCACCTTGTTATGGTGTTGCATTCTCCCCAAATACCTCATGTTATCTCTAACCATTGCTTTTTCTGCTATTGTTGGTCAAATAATTAAATTTGTTTGGTGCAAAAATTCAAAAACAACACTCTAGGATGTATCTTTCTTTGGTCTTGGTGGAGTAATTATGAATTCGAACATGCTCTGTTTGGTTTTGATAAATGCTTTTGGAGGAGTCAGTTTTTACCAACTTTATTTTTATTTCCACCTCTACATCCCGTGTACTAAAAATACAAATGTTTCTTCTGATGTACTGTTATAGGAGAAAATATTTTTGGTCAAGCATATCATATGCTTGGGATGTAAGCTCAAGTTAGTCTTTTTGAGGGTTCATGTTGGTAATTATGTTTTATGTAGACAAAGATGACACGTCGTGGTGTGTTGCTATTGATTTTCCCCCTAGGAACTCTGCCAAGGTATGGATAATTCTTGTTTGCCACACACATGCAAGCTCACTAGATGACACATCTGAAATCATCTTCAGCTGGTGTATTTCCCAGATCATTATGTCCTCCTATTTGTTTAGTAGCAGCTTTTGATGTCTCCGATTGTACTAATAGTTTATATATATATATATATATATATTGTTCTTTTTATCTCAAATACTCTCTTGAAGAAGTAGAAGTAGATGATGTGTCTACATTTATAAATATTGCATGATGTTGGTGGGATATGTTATAGCTGAAGAATGACTATAATCATGTAACTAACTGGTTGCAAGTTAAGCCGTTTCTTGTCACAAAAGTATAATCTTGAAAAATTGTCCAATTATTTTTTATGTGTGTTCGACTACTTTAGAGTGATATATCTTTTTTGTGTGTGCTTATTATTTTGGCATTTCATGTTCCTAATATCTCTAGACTGTATTTTTTGTGTTCTTCTAAAACTTAGGCCTTTCGGTTTCTCCGGCTTTCAAGCTTTCAAGTATGGCTGCTATGTAATACAAGTGAAACTTTATCAAATCAAGATACAATAATGACTTACAGACCAATTACTTCCTTTCTAGGTAAGACATACTATCATATATTTAATTGCTCCTTGCATGGTTTAAAGGGCAAGCTTGGCAGCTAACCATCATCGATTGAAAATAGTGCTTGTCCATAGAGAACAAATGCGCATGGAATTCTTCGTTTGTTAGCGTTTGCTAACCATTTTCTTGCAGGTTTTTCTATCAGGTAAGAATGTCCTCAGCAAGATGCAATGCACTTTATTGCTTTGTTTGATTTTTATGCCATGTCTCAGTACCTGACGATACTACGACACTCGAAGAAGCTCCTGTTATCCAAGGAACTACATGCCCCGAGGAGTTAACATTTAGTATGGGAGGCAGGATTTATTCACGCACTGTTTTCACTTCCTTTTATACCACTACTCTGTTTCGTCTGGTTTACGCTTCTACATGATTGTAACACCTATAAAGGCTAGAAGAGATGTTTGAGTCATTCATATATTTTCCAACCGAGAATATTTGCGCATCCCCAGTTGTTCTGTTCCCTGAATGTGATTTGGTGTCAATATTTCCAGTCTTCAGATATCCACCTTGATCTTCTAGATTAGTCATCATAGTATGAAGGCAATTACCTCCGCAGTTCTGAGAATGGCATCTCACTTTTTGTGAACGACGACTGAATTGATGTGTGTGGTGGTGATAATTGTTTTAAATAATTTTGACTTCCAACAAGGTGATTCTATATTTTCACTCGATTATACTATAAAAATACTGGCCCGAAGTTGCTTGAAGAATAATCATACGCTGAAGAGACACATAAGATTATTACCGATTGAAGCATATACATATGGAGAAAGTGGGCTTTTAGATAACAGATAATATAATTTCTGTAAGATACATTTGTAATGTGTTGTATTTTGTTACAGGAAGCATGTTCTTTCCTAAATATGAATGGTACTTCAGGATATTTGTATGAGTTAGAAATTAGGGTGCGTGGAAATTTCAAATTTTGAAGAAATCACTCTACTTTTCGATATAAAAATTTATGTGATTTGTGCGTTGCACGTGGCGGCATCTTAATAATAAGTTGTTTTGTCCATTCAAATTGACTTGCCAAAATGTCTTATATTTAGAAACGGAGGGAGTAGCATTTTATAAAATTACATGTTAAGCAAAGTGGATAATAGTTTTTCAGAATACTATGTAGATGTCTCTTTCTATGCATGTGAAGATTCATTTGCATAATTTTCATATCGTAACAAAAAAAATATGGAACCGTAGGAACGCACGGGTACTCAACTAGTACCACATAACACATGAGTATTTTGCCTCTGAAACTACAGTGAATTCGACATGTAATTTTTTTTTCATTTTTCTATGAACATGAACATGTAGCTAAAGTTAATGTTCTACATATTTCGTAGCAACGCGTGACCAAAATTTTCTTTTGCTCCAAGGTGTGTAGCATCATTAGAAACAATGTGGTTCATGGGGATGGTGAAGCTTAGATTGCAGCCTCGGAGCCATATATCCTTAATTATTTTGAGTCCTCTGCATCATGCCTCCGGCCCCTACCCAGGGGAAACAACCTTCCTTCGGTTGCCAAACTGTTTTTGTAGGCTCGTCTGATACATCCAAATGGGCAGCTCCTATGGAGGATCCTATGTCAAAGATGTGGTGATTCGTGATTATCTAGTCCAGTCGTTATCATGCAAAGGACAAGATTCATCAGGAAGTTGGGTCCTACTCCATGAAGGGCGGGAGCTGATGAAGGTGTATAAAGAGATTTGAGTAAGCGAGGTGGAACGCGTTAGCAACGGCACAACACATGTCTTAGCGTAGTTAGGCAAATCTAGTATTAGTGGTGTTTTACGTGATTCGGCCCCTGCATGTGCGTTGTCTCTGATCACAAACAATTGTAGAACATTTATGTATAATTAATAAATCTCACGTTTCCTGTAAAAACATATATTTTCAAGCACCATATTAAGAAAGAAGAAGGGATAACCTCTTGACAAAATTCTAATGCGAACCTTGTTACTCAACAATCTGATACTAATTCCCTTTATGTCCAGTTCTCCATAAAAAGATCATTTTGTCATGCAAACTTGCGGGACAAAAAGGATGAGAAACGAGACACGGTTTTTATAGACATATAGATTTTGTTATAAGAAAGCTAAGAAGGGAACATGACAAAATTAGATGACCTTCTCCTGAGAGGTGATATTGCTTATTTTTCCCTTATTCGCCTAGTCTAGAACTTTTCTCTGTTTGCTCTACCAAGTACTAGAGGAAAATAGAAATGAGAGTAACATCTCCCAAACGGCCAAACGGACAGGAGAATCACTATTGTGGCCGCATGACCAAAGTGTGTAGATGGCACTGAGCATGTAATACACAAATGCTAGGGTTGTTGCTTGATTCTGCCAACCCGTACTTGATTTGCATTGTCAATCTGAAGGTTTGAAATGCAACCTAGTTAAGGATGCCTGTGTGAAGTAAGCTTTGTGATGGAAGAAATAGCACAATCAATCTATCTCACTTGGATCATATGCCTTCTTAGTCCCAGTGCTATCTCAAATGTTGTTCTCCTCCAATATCCCAAACTGCACGATCGGTAGATTGGTTCTACATTTGCGAATGTCGAGTCTTGATAAGTCTGGAATGGAAGCATTTTATACAGTGGACATCCCTCAAGGTCTCACTATTCCTCATGCCATTGTCATTCAACTACACACCATTCTTTTCTCCATTTTTTTTGGCGACGGGCAAATAACCATGGGCGCACAATGATCGCATGGTTTTGCAGTGCGTGATGCATGATAAAAGAGAAGATAAGAAAGTTTTTGAATGACTCGATCAACACTTGTTGCAACTTAGCTATGAAAGTTATATGAATAGTCCCACGGATGCTCACCTGCCAATTAGGATGGACAGACATTCTTCCAGGCTCTAACTGAGTTTCTGCAGTGGAAATAGAAATAGGGAAAGGGAGATTCTTACAACACTTCAGAGATGAGACAATGTCCGGCTGCACATTCTCTGAACACCATAAACACATCACAAACACCACGTTTCGAAAGGCAAGTTTTAATGTATCTTTTACTGGTCACCTAGAGACAGCAGTACGATTTCATCCGACGGCTCCGGCAGATTAGGCCCAACTAGCCCATTAGCCACGGTACGCAGCGAAAAAAGAGGAAATTGTATCAGCGGTCCTAATTCTTTTCGCCACTAATGGATTTGGTCCTAATTCTTTAAAATGGAACATCCAGGTCCTAATCGTTTATTAAGTGATTCATCACAGGTCCTAAACTGGTCTGACTCGGGTTGACCGCTGCCACGTTGACCAGTGCGTCCACGTAGCCTAACGGCAGGAGGTGAAATCTTGCAAAATGCCCCTGCAGGTCTCATTCGTATCATACATTGCTTCCTCTTCCACTTCCAATCCTCTCTCGCGAAACTGGAGGCGACCTGGCGACGGCGGTGCTGCTCCGGTGATGACTGGAGGCGATAGAGCGGCGGCGGCCGCCGCTGCGGCTTGGATGGAGAACGGGAGCAAGGGGCCGAAGCTTCGGCGACCGAACGATCCTCCAGCGCGCTATGGTGAGTAACCCTAACCCTAAATCCCCATGTAGTGCAACCACGGTTCCCTGGTAGATTTGTAGGTAGGTAGATTATGACGATTTGCATGCTATTTAGGACCGCTTGAGGAGGAATTCACAGTAGAAATCAACCATGGCGGGTTTTTTTGCGGATTTGGGAATGCGAAGAGCTATGTCGATGGCAAGCAAGCTAGATTTGATGGTTGTGAAGCAGATACTTGGTCCCCGCTGTGGCTGTATGATTTCATGGAGCAGCTAGGTTACCCTGATCGAGACAAGTACTCTTTGGCCACTGCAGTGTGTGCAATCAACCTGGACACACCAAAAGAAAGTGCCCAGAACTTGGTAGAGCAGTATCTGCAGCACAACATCAAGCTCCTGCTGTTACCCCTAAAGCAGACCCACAAGCTCCTGATGTTACCCCTGAAACAGAACCACAAGCACAAGCACAAGCACAAGCAGAAGCAGCAGAACTACAACCAATTCAGATTGTGTTGCCTGATGAGGAACTTGATATGTCTACACAACATTCAGTTAAACTGCCAGTGAGAAGAAAGAGTAGTGCCAAGGTATATCTGTGAACTTGATATGCCCTTAAATGATTACTATATCTCACATATGTGCAATTTCTTTCAGAAAAAGGTAGTACACCAAATTGCTACAAGTGCAACAGCTAGTGTAGTGGAATCTGCAGTGAATTACAGTGTTACAGCATCTAGTGTGATTCAAGTTCTGCAGGAACAAGTGAGTCACACTCCTGTGTATATTGAGATTAAATTTACATTTTCTAGTTGAAAACTCATGTACACTTGGTTTGCAGGCAATAGCAACACAGCTATCTCAAACTACACCACCAGGTCCTACTGAGAGTCAATTCATTGCCAGCTGCAGAGGTGACCTCCCGCCTCCAAGACCACCTACCAGGACACTTGGTTTAAAGAAGAGAAAGAAGCAGCAAGTGACAAAGAAGAAGGAGAACCAAGTCCCAGATGTTTAGTTGATAGAATGGTAGTATCTGCATATTTTGGACAGCTCTTGTTCATCTTTTGGCTAGGTTTGACAGAAACCTGATGCTCATGTGTAGCCCTGGTTTCAATCAAACCATGTAAGTTCAAACTTGTTTACAGTGCACTTATTGGAGCTGTCAGTTGTTTAGTTTGGCTGAAACAAGACAATGTTGTAAACTAGAGTTGATGTCGTTTCTATTAACTACTTATGCTTATGAAACAAGACAATGTTGCTCAATAACTTGCTTTACTGGCAGCAAAGGCTCAATAACTTGTCCCATTCATAACATTACATAAAAAGCATCCTACTTAGCAATAGCTACATAAACCAACACTACAATCAGAAAAATCATTGCAGCAAACACATTCCTACAGATGTTAATTAGATCATCCATCTTCTTCACTACAAGCTCCATTTTCTGCACTAGACAGTCCATCTTCTTCAGTCCTAGTTCGTCAACCTCCTCTGTAACTTGCGATGCTACATCAGCAACAGAATCAACATGGTAGTAACCATTCCTAGACAAAAAATCAACGTAACTATCTTCACCATCTTCCCAGTAGTAGTGGTTGCAAGGATTGGGATTTATCTGTCGACGTACAAAACAAATTAGAACAAGCTCAAGAGGAGAATGGTCAGGCGAAATCGACAGCTAAAGATAGAGGACTCACACGATGGTTAGGGGATTTGTAGAACACACGCCCTGGATTGGCCTCTGATTGAGAGACTAGGCGAATGGTCCGGCGAAATCGACAGCAAGGACATGGCACCAATGGCAGCGTCCCTTCGGGGACAAGCGTGAGAGGAGCTACAGCCGCTAGGGAAGGGCGCATTAACAGA
The DNA here is from genome assembly GCA_916181665.1 of Avena sativa. Taxonomy (NCBI): domain Eukaryota; kingdom Viridiplantae; phylum Streptophyta; class Magnoliopsida; order Poales; family Poaceae; genus Avena; species Avena sativa. Next base: position 171,684,702 of record OV702282.1, read on the forward strand.
GGAGGAGGAGGATGTAACACCCTCAGAATCGGCCCTATGCAAGTTTCAGCGAAACCCGCCAAAACCCGCATAGAAACGATTCGAAGGTGCCCACCAGGCACTTGCGTGCGGGTAGAAAACGAAGTAATAACATTACACAACAGTCCTCGATGGGACCCACAGAACAGATATATATATAACAGCGACTCAATGAGTCAAGAATACAAATATTATATACAAAGATCCAAATCACCTTGAAAGCGATAGAGCGTCCAGCTACGGACAAGAAGCAAATGGGGCTAAGAGCCCTGAAGAATAACCAATGGCGTCCATAACCCTGCCCAGGCCAAGCCGGAAGGGTAACCCTGCTAACGACGTCGATCTCAAAACCTGCTTAAACAAAAGGGGTGCCGACAGAGGGCAAAGGAAAAAGAGGAGCGTCAGTACTGAGGCCAGTACACGGCGAGACTAGAATTCGGCGGTCCTCGCCTACATAGGTATGGTGGACTGAGCGGCAGCGGCAGCATGCACTAAACAACCTATAGAGACTCGATACAGCTGGCGGTTATCAGAGGGATAAGAATGACCTATCCGGATCCAACCTGAAGCTAACACCAAAACAAACCCATCCTGGTGTTTTCCCCCTCGAAACCAAACGAGGAAGTCAATCGAGGACCTCACACAGTTGGCAGTTTTATTTATTCGGTTATCGTTGCAGCAATTACTAGTCAGGTGTAGGTATTCATCCTGATAAAATAAGCAGTGGGCCGTTTAGTTATTCATTCCGTTGTAGTTGCGACACTTACTAGTCAGATACAATTAGCATGAGATATCCCAAAACGCAGCATTTGTTGGTACTTTTATTTAGCCATTCCGTTGTGGTGAAGCTGATTACTAGTCATTTCGGATACAAGTCAATTTATAACAGTAAACTTTAGTTATAGTTGTCTATGATCAAGCACTGTGCTCCAAGTCGTCCATAACCGCGGACACGGCTTCTCGAAAAGATTAAACCCTGTAGGGGTGCACCAAAGTATCCACACGCACTTCGACCCTTTTTGCCAGATCAGTTAACATACACCCATCGGTATGTCGGCGGGGCCTAAGTCATGACGTTTCCCAGACCCAAAGCAAGCACGGGGGGCCACCCCACTAAGTACACCCGCAACGAAGTCGGCCGGTCTCCGAGACGGACTCAGGGTTTGCGACAGTGGCTGTAAACGACAGCAAATCCCCAAACGGGGACTGTCGATACCGCGAAAACACTCCGCTTCCAAAACAGTATAGCGTGCTCCTCACACAATCGTAAATAAAGCAGTAAAGCATGGCATAAGTACAGGATAGTAATAAAGCCCCAAACTACTTGTGGCCCCTAGTACAATACTTTGAAATCAGGTACTAAATCGATGGGGGCCCATATCTCCCCACATGTGGTTAGCGCGCTCGATCTCGGAACAGGTGTCAAGAACTCGGGGTCCTACAGGACACAAGTGGGCGGTCGGAAACCAAATATTATCTATCACCCACCGGTGCCTCTGCTTACCTACTTCAATTTTAGTTATTAACCAATAATTAAAGTGAACAATAATTAAAGCCATGTTCATCTCCAACCTTAAACATGCGGCAATTCTCCAAAAACTGTGGTACTTGACGACACGCGACAACACTTGAGCAAGCGACTACGACGCGCTGGTCCAACTATCTACCAAACATCAGGTAATAGGATGTGTCCAAGGCAATATACGGCTGCAAGGGATTTCACGGGTACAGAAACTAGAGCATCGCAACACAGATAGCAATAGATCAACAGGAGGGAATAAATACTATAAAAGTAAGATAGGTAGAAAGGGGGAGATGCTCGCCTGAAAACATTGACGAAGGTGCAACCGAAGATCGGGTCGACACTCGCATCAACTCAACGGCCTTATCCGCGAAGAAGCAAAACACTAGAAGAAACACCGGATGCAATATTTAATACAACGGCAGAAGATCGGCATGATGCATGTATGATGTATGGCATGGTAGAGGTGCGATGCAATTAGGCAATATTAAGCGGAACCGGGGTCCCGACAATTAATTAAACGGTTCAAGTTGTTTAGAACACCCGCAATTAAATGTTGTTTAAACAAGGCAAAACGATGACACCGGTTCGCTACACAAATTTAAATGAGGCCAATATGAGACTAGATTTGCCCGCATATGGGCCCCATATTTAATTTAGGTGAATCGGCATAAGGCCCCCAAACCACAGACAAGGGTGCATGCATGAACAATTTATTATGCGACAAGTTATTTTATATTATAAAATAGGGTTTCGGGAAGGGGTTCACACATTAGGGGGTCTCGACGAACTTGGGGGTCCGAGGGGTTCGGGGTCGGACTCGGGGTTCAGGGTTCGACGGAAACGGTCTCGGCGGGATCGTTCTCGGATGGCAGAGTAGATCTTGGCGTTCGGGTAGACGAACTTGGCGTGGCGTCGGGGCGCATCGGTCTCGCCCTGGACGGTGTCGAACTTGTCGGGCCCGCGCAGTTGACCTTGTTGTTTCCGGATGATCTTGCCGACTCCATGCGAAGGCCTTGGCGCTCTAGATCGGTCTTCAGGGTCTCGGCCATCGGATCCTTGAAGGAGGTCATGGCGTCCGGGATGAAGTACTTGTCGTATCCGTGAAGACGATCATGTCGGTCCACGGGGTCCAGCCTTCAGGGTTCGACGGGTGTCTTGGCGTCCCATGAAGGCATCCTCGGTGCTCCGTGTCGAAGGCTTCGGGGTACTCAAGTCCGTGTGGGCGATCTCGTCGTTTCGGGGGGTTTTTCCCGAGGTTCGGTCTTCGGATCTTCGGAGTTGTGTCTTCGGGGTTCCGGGGGTTCGGGGTCTCGGATGTCCATGAAGGAGGGCTTATGGATCCATGATGGCGACCTTCGGGTTCCACCTCGTACGTCGGTACCGGTACACGGGGGTCTCCGCATCGAAGATCTTCGCGACGCCGAGGAGAACGGGGCAGCGGTCTCGGGGCAGGTGCTGCGGCAGGGAGGCGTTGCTGCGGGGTCCGGCGGCGCTCGGGGAACCGCGGGCGAGGAGGTGCAGCCCCTGGCGGTGGTCGCCGCGGAGGGGCCCGCCGGCGACGGAGGCGGCCCGAGCGGAGGCGGACGGCGAGGCGAGCCGGCGACAGAGGGGAGGCCGCGCGAGGAGGCGGTGGACGCGGGCCGGAGATGCGGGCGGCGCGGCGAGGAGGAGGGCGGCCGCGGCTGGAGGCGGGGCTTCTGGGCGGCGGCGGACGACGGCGCTCGGAGGGGAACGGCGGCGAGGCGGCCGCGGCTCTGCCTGGGAGGCGCAGAGGGAGGCGACGGGGATGCGGGGAGCGGGTCGGAGGGCGGCCGTCGCGCGCGGAGGGGGCCTGGGGAGGCGAGGGTGAGACGGAGGCCGGGGGTCGCGAGCGGGGCGGCGCCGGAGGAGACGGCCGGCGGTGGCGGGGCTTGCAGAGGGTGGCGGTGGTTGCGTGGAAGGAGAGGAGCGGCGCGCGGCGGGGAGGGCGCCCGCTGGCGGCGGAGCTGGGCCGAGGGGAGGAGGGAGGAGGCGGTGAGGAGAGGAGGGGGACGGCGAGCGCGGCCGGAGCGACGGGAGGCGAGGCTCGGGGAAGAGGGAGGAGGGAACGTGCGGCGCGGGGCTGGTGGGGGAGGCAGGTCCCGCGGGGGATGGGGCCGGGGCGTGGGGATCTGGTGCGGCAGGTGGGTTGGGGGCTGGTGGCGGGCGCGCGTGTTGTGTGGTGTGAGGAGGAAGGTGAGTGGGGGTGAGGGGGGTTGGGCAGGTGGCGGCCCGGGATTGGGTGGAGGGGAGGGAGGTGATGAGGTGGCGACCGGCTGTTGGTTGGGGTGATGTGGAGGGTTTGGGGTAGACTAGGACTAGGTAAGAAAAGATTGGGGGGGTGGGGTCTAAGCTGGACCGATTTTATTCCTGGGGGTGGTCGTTCGGGTCGAATCGGCCCGTTCGACTGCCCCCCTAAAATAATTTAATATTTTATTTGTTTAAAACCAAGCTTCTGCAAACCGATAGCGGACAAAACAAAATAATCCAGAGACCCGGGTTTTGCGTTTGAACAAAGACGGGGCGTTTTAGAAAACACAAAATAGGTTTTTCTGCAAATAGTTTTGTGCAAGCAAATGCAAGATGATGACGATGCTCAAATGCAATGTGGCATGATGACATGAGCATGCGGTCATGATGATGCAATGCACAAAAACGACGCGATTTTCTAGTAGTGGTTTTGCGGGATGCCACAATTCGATACCACTAACAGTGGATCTCGCCCTCGAGATCCGCCTCATGGTACCGGGAAGAAGGTCGGCGATCTAAATCTTCTCGCTTCGTGTAGATCCTCGCGACACCACTAACAAGGTTTCGTTGTCCCGTCTTGAAATCGGCGACACCACCAACAAGAGGTCATTGATCTTGTTCGTCAAGAGAGCACTCCGGATAAACAACGGACGAAGTTAAAGGTAAGGCCACCTCTAACTTCCATGGAAGGAGTAGAATCGCATCGATCCACCATTCGATATACAAAGCAAATGATAAGAGTAGTGGTATGGTCACGACTCCATCCCGCACTCAAAGAATTACTATGTACACGAATAGACAGATTATGCAACCAACCCTCAGGATCCAGACTGAAGATCTCGACAAACAAGGTTCAGGAACAAAGGGGTGATGCAGACTCTGCATCGGATCTAGCGTAGATGATGTCGTCGCGTCGGAAAACACCGGAGGCACGAGAAGGATCACAGAGAAGTCCACCAGATGAAGGATTCCTCGGATAGCATGAAGACCAGATGTAGCAACACCGTTACCAAAGGAGGAAGTGAAACCCTGAAGGTACGATGGAACCCAACCACGAGAAATCCTGGACTCGAAGAAAAGATAAGAGAGCAGATTCAAAACACGCGAAGGTGAGAGGAGAGCAGCAGAGGGGTAAGGAGTAAAATTAGACCTAATCAGAACTATCCAACCGATTTTTGCAAAAATAGTTTTGACACTCTATGACGTTCATTAGCTAGGTTATCCTACAGGCTGGACTTGTGGGGTATCGCAACTGCTGAGCTCTGATACCACTCTGTAACACCCTCAGAATCGGCCCTATGCAAGTTTCAGCGAAACCCGCCAAAACCCGCATAGAAACGATTCGAAGGTGCCCACCAGGCACTTGCGTGCGGGTGGAAACCGAAGTAATAACATTACACAATAGTCCTCGATGGGACCCACAGAACAGATATATATAACAGCGACTCAATGAGTCAAGAATACAAATATTATATACAAAGATCCAAATCACCTTGAAAGCGATAGAGCGTCCAGCTACGGACAAGAAGCAAATGGGTCTAAGAGCCCTGAAGAATAACCAATGGCGTCCATAACCCTGCCCAGGCCAAGCCGGAAGGGTAACCCTGCTAACGACGTCGATCTCAAAACCTGCTTAAACAAAAGGGGTGCCGACAGAGGGCAAAGGAAAAAGAGGAGCGTCAGTACTGAGTCCAGTACACGGCGAGACTAGAATTCGGCGGTCCTCGCCTACATAGGTATGGTGGACTGAGCGGCAGCGGCAGCATGCACTAAACAACCTATAGAGACTCGATACAGCTGGCGGTTATCAGAGAGGGATAAGAATGACCTATCCGGATCCAACCTGAAGCTAACACCAAAACAAACCCATCCTGGTGTTTTCCCCCTCGAAACCAAACGAGGAAGTCAACCGAGGACCTCACACAGTTGGCAGTTTTATTTATTCAGTTATCGTTGCAGCAATTACTAGTCAGGTGTAGGTATTCATCCTGATAAAATAAGCAGTGGGCCGTTTAGTTATTCATTCCGTTGTAGTTGCGACACTTACTAGTCAGATACAATTAGCATGAGATATCCCAAAACGCAGCAGTTGTTGGTACTTTTATTTAGCCATTCCGTTGTGGTGAAGCTGATTACTAGTCATTTCGGATACAAGTCAATTTATAACAGTAAACTTTAGTTATAGTTGTCTATGATCAAGCACTGTGCTCCAAGTCGTCCATAACCGCGGACACGGCTTCTCGAAAAGATTAAACCCTGCAGGGGTGCACCAAAGTATCCACACGCACTTCGACCCTTTTTGCCAGATCAGTTAACATACACCCATCGGTATGTCGGCGGGGCCTAAGTCATGACGTTTCCCAGACCCAAAGCAAGCACGGGGGGTCACCCCACTAAGTACACCCGCAACGAAGTCGGCCGGTCTCCGAGACGGACTCAGGGTTTGCGACAGTGGCTGTAAACGACAGCAAATCCCCAAACGGGGACTGTCGATACCGCGAAAACACTCCGCTTCCAAAACAGTATAGCGTGCTCCTCACACAATCGTAAATAAAGCAGTAAAGCATGGCATAAGTACAGGATAGTAATAAAGCCCCAAACTACTTGTGGCCCCCAGTACAATACTTTGAAATCAGGTACTAAATCGATGGGGGGCCCATATCTCCCCACATGTGGTTAGCGCGCTCGATCTCGGAACAGGTGTCAAGAACTCGGGGTCCTACAGGACACAAGTGGGCGGTCGGAAACCAAATATTATCTATCACCCACCGGTGCCTCTGCTTACCTACTTCAATTTTAGTTATTAACCAATAATTAAAGTGAACAATAATTAAAGCCATGTTCATCTCCAACCTTAAACATGCGGCAATTCTCCAACAACTGTGGTACTTGACGACACGCGACAACACTTGAGCAAGCGACTACGACGCGCTGGTCCAACTATCTACCAAACATCAGGTAATAGGATGTGTCCAAGGCAATATACGGCTGCAAGGGATTTCACGGGTACAGAAACTAGAGCATCGCAACACAGATAGCAATAGATCAACAGGAGGGAATAAATACTATAAAAGTAAGATAGGTAGAAAGGGGGAGATGCTCGCCTGAAAACATTGACGAAGGTGCAACCGAAGATCGGGTCGACACTCGCATCAACTCAACGGCCTTATCCGCGAAGAAGCAAAACACTAGAAGAAACACCGGATGCAATATTTAATACAACGGCAGAAGATCGGCATGATGCATGTATGATGTATGGCATGGTAGAGGTGCGATGCAATTAGGCAATATTAAGCGGAACCGGGGTCCCGACAATTAATTAAACGGTTCAAGTTGTTTAGAACCCCCGCAATTAAATGTTGTTTAAACAAGGCAAAACGATGACACCAGTTCGCTACACAAATTTAAATGAGGCCAATATGAGACTAGATTTGCCCGCATATGGGCCCCATATTTAATTTAGGTGAATCGGCATAAGGCCCCCAAACCACAGACAAGGGTGCATGCATGAACAATTTATTATGCGACAAGTTATTTTATATTATAAAATAGGGTTTCGGGAAGGGGTTCACACATTAGGGGGTCTCGACGAACTTGGGGGTCCGAGGGGTTCGAGGTCGGACTCGGGGTTCAGGGTTCGACGGAAACGGTCTCGGCGGGATCATTCTCGGATGGCAGAGTAGATCTTGGCGTTCGGGTAGACGAACTTGGCGTGGCGTCGGGGCGCATCGGTCTCGCCCTGGACGGTGTCGAACTTGTCGGGCCCGCGCAGTTGACCTTGTTGTTTCCGGATGATCTTGCCGACTCCATGCGAAGGCCTTGGCGCTCTAGATCGGTCTTCAGGGTCTCGGCCATCGGATCCTTGAAGGAGGTCATGGCGTCCGGGATGAAGTACTTGTTGTATCCGTGAAGACGATCATGTCGGTCCACGGGGTCCAGCCTTCGGGGTTCGACGGGTGTCTTGGCGTCCCATGAAGGCATCCTCGGTGCTCCGTGTCGAAGGCTTCGGGGTACTCAAGTCCGTATGGGCGATCTCGTCGTTCCGGGGGTTTTTTCCCGAGGTTCGGTCTTCGGATCTTCGGAGTTGTGTCTTCGGGGTTCCGGGGGTTCGGGGTCTCGGATGTCCATGAAGGAGGGCTTGTGGATCCATGATGGCGACCTTCGGGTTCCACCTCGTACGTCGGTACCGGTACACGGGGGTCTCCGCATCGAAGATCTTGGCGACGCCGAGGAGAACGGGGCAGCGGTCTCGGGGCAGGTGCTGCGGCAGGGAGGCGTTGCTGCGGGGTCCGGCGGCGCTCGGGGAACCGCGGGCGAGGAGGTGCAGCCCCTGGCGGTGGTCGCCGCAGAGGGGCCCGCCGGCGACGGAGGCGGCCCGAGCGGAGGCGGACGGCGAGGCGAGCCGGCGACAGAGGGGAGGCCGCGCGAGGAGGCGGTGGACGCGGGCCGGAGATGCGGGCGGCGCGGCGAGGAGGAGGGCGGCGCTGGCTCGGGCCCGGGCGGCCGCGGCTGGAGGCGGGGCTTCTGGGCGGCGGCGGACGACGGCGCTCGGAGGGGAACGGCGGCGAGGCGGCCGCGGCTCTGCCTGGGAGGCGCAGAGGGAGGCGACGGGGATGCGGGGAGCGGGTCGGAGGGCGGCCATCGCGCGCGGAGGGGGCCTGGGGAGGCGAGGGTGAGACGGAGGCCGGGGGTCGCGAGCGGGGCGGCGCCGGAGGAGACGGCCGGCGGTGGCGGGGCTTGCAGAGGGTGGCGGTGGTTGCGTGGAAGGAGAGGAGCGGCGCGCGGCGGGGAGGGCGCCCGCTGGCGGCGGAGCTGGGCCGAGGGGAGGAGGGAGGAGGCGGTGAGGAGAGGAGGGGGACGGCGAGCGCGGCCGGAGCGACGGGAGGCGAGGCTCGGGGAAGAGGGAGGAGGGAACGTGCGGCGCGGGGCTGGTGGGGGAGGCGGGTCCCGCGGGGGATGGGGCCGGGGCGTGGGGATCTGGTGCGGCAGGTGGGTTGGGGGCTGGTGGCGGGCGCGCGTGTTGTGTGGTGTGAGGAGGAAGGTGAGTGGGGGTGAGGGGGGGTTGGGCAGGTGGCGGCCCGGGATTGGGTGGAGGGGAGGGAGGTGATGAGGTGGCGACCGGTTGTTGGTTGGGGTGATGTGGAGGGTTTGGGGTAGACTAGGACTAGGTAAGAAAAGATTGGGGGGGGTGGGGTCTAAGCTGGACCGATTTTATTCCTGGGGGTGGTCGTTCGGGTCGAATCGGCCCGTTCGACTGCCCCCCTAAAATAATTTAATATTTTATTTATTTAAAACCAAGCTTCTGCAAACCGATAGCGGACAAAACAAAATAATCCGGAGACCCGGGTTTTGCGTTTGAACAAAGACAGGGCGTTTTAGAAAACACAAAATAGGTTTTTCTGCAAATAGTTTTGTGCAAGCAAATGCAAGATGATGACGATGCTCAAATGCAATGTGGCATGATGACATGAGCATGCGGTCATGATGATGCAATGCACAAAAACGACGCGATTTTCTAGTAGTGGTTTTGCGGGATGCCACAGAGGAGCTGTTGAAGCCGTCTTCTTCTTCGGTCGCTTGGAAACAGAGGAGGAAGAGCTCATGGAGGCAAGAGAGGAGAGAGGTGGGAAAGAGGACATAAGGACAGAGGATTTAGAAGCCATGTACTTATAGGGGTTCATTTTCATATTTCACCAACTGCCTGAAGCGTGAAATCTCCCACCAACCGTCTCCTGGTCGACGTGGCAGCGGTCAACCCGAGTCAGACCAGTTTAGGACCTGTGATGAATCACTTAATAAATGATTAGGACCTAGATGTTCCATTTTAAAGAATTAGGACCAAATCCACTAGCGAGAAAAAGAATTAGGACCGCTACCGCTGGTACGATTTCCTCGCGAAAAAACATTGAATCTGAACAGTTACAGATTATTTCTCTGCCTCGCTCCTCTCCCGCACAACAAAGCCGCCGCCTGCCCGCGTGCACGTCGCCGGCGCCTGCTCAGCCCACCTTTCGGCCTGCCTCGTAGACCCCCCACCCGGACTGCCTCCTCGATCCCCCACCCGCCGCCGCCTCGTCCAGCTCGCACGCCCCTACAGGAGGGCCGCCGCCTCCCACAGCTCCCAGGCACCTACTGGAGTAGGGGCAGCGCCGCCTCGTCGACCACCCACCCGCTGCCGCCGCCTCTTCTAGCTCCCACGCCCACATACCACGCGCCCTGCCTGTCGGTATCCGCCACCGACGCCACCCACACGATTCGGAAGGTACGATTCTAGACGATGTTCTGCTGCTGAAATTCAGTCTCTTTAATGGTCGAATAAGAGGAACTGTAGATCTTATCAATTTTCTGGTATAATTCAAGTAGTACCACAGTGATCAATGAGCAGATATCTGTTTACTCGAACCAAATTCACCCAATAAAATCTCATTAGTCCCGCAACACTGGAGTACCACTCAATCTGTTATTCAGTAGTAAGCAATCAATTCTATAAAAACGACTATTGGTATAAACTATTTAGATTCACCGACTGAACTCACATATTTAGACTAAAAGGCGATAAATAACAAGAACTTGCTAGTATAAATTGGTACTAAGATGACAAATTTACTCTGATAATTTAAGGCTAGTTTTACAGTACCTTTTATTACTCTCAAGACAAGGACTAGTATAAATTGATCCAACGGTTTAGAGACGTGGCTATTTCAGACATTTTGCTACCAATGTTTTTTCCCAGATCACCGTGATTAGGCCCATAAGCCCGTACCGTGGCTACTCCAGCGATTCTGTAAAAAGAAATCACAAGGAAACCTCTCGACCGCCGCCCCGTACGGGACGCCGCCGCCGATGCCAGACCTCACTCCTCCGCAGCCGATGCCAGCTCACTCCAGCCTGCACGCCGACGGCGCCGACGCAACGCGGCACACCGGAAGTGGACGCCGACTCCAGCCCGCACGCCTCCGCCGCTGCTGCCGGCACCGACGCCACACCGCACGCTGGAAGTGGACGCCGACGGCCGTCTAAAAACAGGTAGCGCACACGTACGGTAAACTCCGGCCCTCCTACAGCTTTGTATTTTTTTTCCAGATTGAGTAGAATATTCAATGGTAATTGAAAAAGAGGCTTAAGGTAATTCAGGAATCATGTGCTGGTGTCGACCTGCAGTGAGCCAGCAAGTTGCATTGCTAAAAAACTGGCCACCTCTAATTACTCTAGCTATATGTCGCGTTAGAAAATGATGCACTGATATTATCATTTAATACTGTAAGAATTCGACTATGAACAAGAGATGAAGAGAACAACTATGGACATTCAGGCTAGATATCTGAATCAAGCACATGTGATGACAAAGTTTGTTGTTCACTCTAACGCTAGTATTATTGTATTGTATCAGTGCTTTCGAAACTATTTCATTACACTGCTCCAGTTTCAATCACTTCTTTAAGATACGCTTTAGCCAATTCTGTTACAGCTGAATATGGCATGCGGATTTACATAATCAATCATTGAAAAAAAAATCAACGCCTATCTTGAAACATTAGTGTTATAAAGCTGGCATAAATTTTATTTTCCGACACGAAAAGTAGCAAACATTAGGTAAAGAGTCTCATTTCATGGTTATGTCTTTATGAACTCTGATTCAACAGAGGAAGAAATTGTAGGAGTACAGAGAAAAGGTTGAATTTTGCAATAAGATGGATGAAAAAAATGAAATCACCTGTCGTTCCATCTTGCACATAGAATTGTTTTTTCCAAACATGATTTTCTTGACTAGCAACATGAATCTTACTTTCATGATGGCGATTTTCAGACGTGGATGGTGAAGGTGCTAACATGGAGGAGCATGAAGACTATCACCAAATGGTTAGTAAGACCTTTAGAAGGGAGGAGGAAGGATTCCAGCTCTATAATGACTATGCTAAGGTCAAAGAATTCAGCGTTAGAAAGGAAGAGCTGGAATACTTGCTACACAACTTGACGTGGTTTAGACGTCTTACACATGCTTTAACGAAGGATGCCGTGCACTGGAGAACATCAAAATACCTGGCTCAAAAAGAACTCTAAAGGCCTTGTTTCATTTTCTTGTTGCAATCTGTTCCGTTTTGTTGTACACCACTCATTCTTTCATGTTGCTTGTTTAGATTGTAGATGCTCATATTAGAAAAAGAAGCCTCATCGACAGCTACGACAAAGCATGAATAATACGAAATGATAAATAATAGGTCCTCAATTGGTAGACATAGATGTCTTGTACTGCATGTTACTTGTGGCCCCTTATGGTTTCTGGTATATAAATCAAACTATTTAGTTCCACTTATTGAATAGGGTCTATGGTCGGTCTGTGACCCCTGGACACTGAGCTATTGCCAAACTCTATGGCATTGTTACCAACTGAATGTACTGCATTTTTGTCAGAGTTTCTACAAAATTGTAACGTCCAAAATACTCCATTATCACTATCTAATCAGGGTAATCTATTACATGCCTGTGAACATACAACTTCACAGTTTTTTCCCGGTTTGAATACCATGTACTTCAGATGATTAGTGTATAGAAGAAAACAAATCGGCTGATTATACTCTGCATCCAAACGATGGAAGCTCATACGACATGTTGGAATTCGTCGAGCGGCCACCAAGCGCCAGAACATATTTTACAATTAGGATCTTAAAGAAAAAAATTACAACGTATAAAATGATAATCTCACATGTCAAAAATATATCATGTCTACTGTACACTTGAAATCAATCACGGCCAAAATACAAAGGCAGATAATTCTGGATAGCAACCTACAGATGTGAATTAGGAAGGCAACACTTCATTGTATTAAGTAAAATTTCAAGGCATAAACTATGAACTTCTTCTACTGTGTTGGATTTCTCAGCAAAGAACTTGCATACTACTCCTAGGTTTATCCCATGGAAATTTTTTCAGCTAATTGAATGTGAGCTGGGATCATAGAGCTACTCACGTTTTGCTGAGTTCTCAATCCAGACAAGTGACACAAATATATGAATAAGCTACTAAAAAGCAAGACCAAAAACTTTTACACCTAGATGTGTATATCTATACAAGTGACCACAAAGCTATGAATAAGCTATTAAAAAGCAAGACCAAAAACTTGTACTCCTATCCTATAGCTAGATATGTATATTCTCGTAAAAAAATGCATTTTGCCATTTTTCAAGTTTAGATATTTTTATGGAAGATCAACTTGAGAGATAGAATTTCTCCACTTATTCTGCATATTGCATCCAAAATCAGCCTTTAGTGATTGCTTCTTGTCTATTAATTATACAGAGCTATACTGACATCGTCAAATTAGGTTTTCATGATGTGACGGATTAAATTGAAAGTGCAAATTTACAGAGTTCGTGTTAGGAAATAAAGCTCTGTGAAAATAACCCACAGTTCCACATCTACTAAAAATCATTTCTCACACTATGAACATAAGAAGAAACAATCAAAGGTGGTTAGTGATATGACCATAACAAGAAAATAACTTGTGGGTTTTGTGGAGGAACCTCACTGAATTTGGACAGCGCAGACTTCAAGCAGACTTCAATCAAACGCTAGTCCACAAAACGGACAGCATGAAATCCAGTCAAGCTGAGCTAAAATAGTCAGCCGTTATGTGGTGGTGGTGCCAATTGACAGGGAGACTAGCACGATCGCTTGCTGCAAGCTAAATACTAATCCCATTGATCCTAGAATGATTGTGCGAGAGACCTGAGAGGCTGAAAGAGATATCCAAGAATGACCGTGACGGGAAGGAGGGCTTGCCGATATTGGGAACAGATGTTGTTGGTGAAGAGGCACATGAGGAGGTGGATGGTGTAGAGGCTGAAGCTCTGGCTGTTGAAGTCGGCCAGTGCAGACTGCAGCCCCTTGTCGTCGATCATCCCACTGCCATCGTAGTCCGCCGAATGGAAGCATGCCACCATGTTCGGTTCACATCACCCTCCTAGTCGCGGCGACCACTTCGAAGACCTCCTGTTAGAGTATATCACGGTTTGAACTACATTTGATAGTTTAAGTTTATAATCCAATTATATCTTTAGTAGTCTTCTTGCCCTCCAAGTCTTCTAGTCTATATAAACAGCCCAAGGGCTCACGTTGTAATCACCTCAAGAAATATCAATACACATAATATTCCGCAATTCTACATGGTATCAGAGCGGTTCGTTCCGCCTAGGGTTTAGCCACCTCTTCCGCAGCGCTGCCCCCGGGGAGATCCTTCTCCGCCGGGGGCTGCGCAATAGTAGATTAGATCCTACTCCGCCAAATTTTTCTCGCCGGCCGCTTGACCGGCGCTTCTTCTTCTTTCGTCGATCATAGATCGGATTGCGTCGTCTACAACCACATGTCGTCATCACGCGCCTCTACTTCAACCTTAGCGTCGACTCATCTCCGGCAAATCATCGTCAATGATCGTGCCAAGGAGGCTCCACGCGGCGCCCCAAGGGACGCCTTCACGCGCTGCGTCGGCTTCTCCATCCTCACGTCGTCATCGCCATCATCGACCGGGACACACGTCCCCGAGTACGCGCCTCGTCGTCAACAAAGGGATCCACCTTCATCTTCCGTGGTCATCATCGCCGACAACCATCTACACCAACAACATCGTCACATCGTCGCCGCCACCACCAATCATGGTCATCGTTAACGCCAACAAGTTCTTCTACTCGAGCGACGTCGCGCTCATACAAGCGGAAAATACGGGTCTAATCCCCGAAATCAACTACCGCAACAGTTTAATCGTCATCAACATCTACCTCGTCGTCTTCGTCCACCACGACCTCGCCGCCAGAGTCGCAGTCTAATTTTTATTTTGCACTGAATTTATTTTCTTCTTGCAACTACTTCATCTATTCCGACAAATCGGCGGACAACTTCTATGCACCGACCGTTCACGGAGAATTTCCCTGTTGCTCCCTCCGGCTCTGGCGCGCATGGCTCATGGTGGTCCCTGTCTTCGCACGTTCGGTATCGGCAACACCGACGCGTGCCTTCGTCCCCGACACGCTCTCGAGTCTGGCAAGCTCGGCATTGCAGGTCGAGCTACTTCTCAAACTACGTCTACTTCAACCACTACGGAGAATTCTCCCGGCTCAACGACGACATCGACCACAACACAACAACATCATCAACTTCATCGACTTCATCAAACGGCGACTACATCACCAATGGCATCATCGACCACGACTACAACGCCCTACTTCCGGCTACATCGACATCGACATCCTCTTCCATCTCCGTCTTCGGATTATGCTCCAGTCAGACCGTTCGTGTCACTACCGATCTGACTGCGGGGGAGTGTTAGAGTATATCACGGTTTGGACTACATTTGGTAGTTTAAGTTTGTAATCCAATTATATCTCTAGTAGTCTTCTTGCCCTCCAAGTCTTCTAGTCTATATAAACAGCCCAAGGGCTCACGTTGTAATCACCTCAAGAAATATCAATACACATAATATTCCGCAATTCTACACCTCCTCCCCTCTCCGGGACCACCCCTCGCCAGACTCCGCCCCATCCCCAGCATCTCCACCCCACCGTCGTCGGCCTCCCTGGCTCCATCTCTCTCTCTTCCCGGCGGCGCCGACATAACCGAGGCCGGCGACTGCAGCACCTAGGCAGCCGAGGCACACGGCCATGCCTAAGATACGAGGGGACACACACGATCGTCGACGAGTACCACCGGAACGTGACGGCCACGTGAGGGAGGCGAGGTGTGGACGAGCTTGAATCTTAGGGTTAATGATTTGCTGGCGAGCTATGTTGGACTGTCTTGGGCTAGGGCCCGTCTAAGTGATTTTTTTCTGCGGTGCCAATTTTGCCCTCCTCAGCTGAGTAGTATGATTTGTACTAGTCATCTTTTTGACACTAGTATGAATTGTTACGTGCCTTTGGATGCACGAAAATGGATGGATATTATTCATCCGAGGGTACCATAAAACAACTCTAATTTAATTGATAGTAGCATGAATCTTACTCTGGTGATGTCAATTTTCAGACATGGATGGTGAAGGAGTGAAAGTCTGAACTCAGGTCTTTATAACCATCTATACCGGATGATGTCAATGGTCGATTTGCTTGAGCACTCTCAGATTTTCTGTCACGTATCCGAAGAAATGAAGGCGAGTTGGATGCCAAAGCTTCAGTCTGTACCTTTCGCAAGAGTATCCGATGACCCACTTTTGAAAAGTGCAGCCCGTATATATATACTCCAGAAAAGTGGGTAAAGGAGCAGTTCATGAAAAATCAGGTGGATGGAAGATTCATCAGATGATCCAGCAAGATGCCTCTTTGGTCAGGTTTGTTGTATCCAGTGACTATGGCGAGCATGATGTGACTTGTGTCTTACATGAGGCGTCGCTCCAGAGTGTGAACTGCCACTGTCGGAAGATGGAGCATGAGGAAATCCCATGCACACACGCATTCCATGTTTTAAAGTACTTCGGCCTGCGCGATATCCCTCGTTGCTGTGTTGCCGTCGGATGGACAATGCAAGCTAAATTTGGATTAGAACCTGAGAGGAATGGCAGTACACAGGTTTTGTGCCTTATCCATAGTTGTTTTGCTCTCATTTTTCTATTTTTATTATTGCACAACTTTGCGTTTGATGATTCTTTCGAAAGCAGATGAATGAACATACTTGTTATTGTCCCGCAGGTTTAAGATAGATGAAGCAATGATTGTTTTTTCCGATGGATGTGATGGAGAAGAACATGGAGCTGATCAGGAGGAGCTGTGTCTTGCATGGCATGGTCCTGATGTTTATTCATAGCAATAACTCACAGCTTGTTGTGATCAGTTAACCTGTAAAACAATGCTCTGAATGTACGTTCCTGTCATTTGTGTACGCCGTCGGTCATTTTCTCTATGTTTGTCAATACGGCCAGTCCGAATGCATATTCCATTACAAACCGTTTGAATGCATATTTGTTTCAGTTTCTCGTTTGTCTCCTCTTTTATCATATTTCAGTACACAGTATGAATATAAACATAAACAGTCTAAACGCATATTTCACAACTTGTGAATACAAACTGTCTGAAAACAAACAAACTTTATGAAAACAGTCCCATGCGCCGGCACCCAAGTCCTTTCGTCAGGCCGCCGCAGCAGCGCATATCCTTCGTCCTGGACGTCCAGCTCCCTCATCGGAGACGAGGATGCGCAGGTCGCCCAGGCGCCGGAGCCCGTCGCCGCCGACATCTACACATTTCTCGCCTAGGCGCTCGCCCTCTGCCACCGGCGCGGGGTGGTCCACCGCGACCCCAACACGGACGAGAACGACTTGCCGCGCGTGCCCCGCGGGATTCAGGTCGGCGGCCTAGATCGGCTCCGATGGCCGACACCCAGGGCCTCGAGGGCACAACGGATAGCAAAGGCGAGGTGCAAGGATGGAGGAGTGGCGGCCGAGCGGGAGAGAAGGGGAGAGGAAGGGGCGGTTCTCCACCGGCAAGGGGGAAGGGGCAGCTCTCCGCCGGCGGTGACGCGGGCCTGCACCCCGTCGGTGGAACGGGACAATTAGTTAGGTTTTTTGACTGAGAATTAGTTAGGTTTTTTGACTGAGAATTAGTTAGGTTTGCACACTGGTACCTGTAGGCTTAGATGGGCTCTATTGGGCCTGGTCCATCAACTAACGCGTATGGGATTTACCTTAGGACGTAACCAGTAAGAAACGTACTGGTTCCATTTTTCACGCCAGTATAAACTCCTTTTGTCCATTAGATTGATTAAAATGGAGGGTTACGGTTCATTTGTGGGTACTACAAAAGACCTAGGCACAGTGCGTGCTGCTGTTGGTACCTTGCTGTGAATGACCTGATAGAGAATGTTTTGTTTTTCAGCGGACCTATTAAGTTCAGGGGTGGACTGGGTACACCGAACTGAGCCCAATGTCTCGAGATGCAAACTGGATTGTTTGCCCGATCGCGCGCAGACAGGACTCGAATACTCTGATGCTGGATTGCAAACTGCATCCTCTGAATTTTTTTGTTTTGTCATTATCCCCGAACCAGTAACTCAAATACTCTGATGCTGGACAGTGGTATGCTGCTCTCTTCGAGTACAATCCTTAGCAGGCCATAGTAAATTAGCAAACTGTAGTGGCAGCCCGTCACTCGGATCATCTCCACTCGGCTTTCCAAGACGCCGATCTCAGGATGAATTTTAGGTCCGAACGCCGAAAATCGGTCCAATCGCGTTTCCAGGACCCGGCTTCGTTCGGATTCCGGCCAACTTTGGTCTGGACTTTTCAGGCCATTTCTAGCACCGGGAACGCCCTGAGAACGCCGAACAAAGCGAAAACGGGTGTGGGCCAGCTCTGTCGACGACAGAAGGCCGAACTCCTGCCCTTTTCTTGCTCCCCTCCCGCCTTTCTTCCCTATTCCCCCCACTCCCGCCAGTTCGCCGAGCTCCCACCCACCTGCCATGTCGTCCAAGGGTTTCGTCAAACCCAGGTCGAACCTCGGTGAGAAAACAGGGGAGAAAAAGGCGAGGAGAGTGCCGACGACGAGGCTGCCAGGCGTGACCAACACCGAGTGGACGACCATTGTTGCAAACAGGAAGGTCGAGTCGGGCGGCCGGAAGAAGAGAAAGGACAGGGCGAAGCTCAGGCAAGAACAGGAGCTCGCCGAAGAGCAGACAACGATGAGGGCGAATCATGCGGCGGCGTCGCGCGCGGCGATGATGGCGAAGCAAGTCGTTCTACGGCCGTATCCCCCCACTGGGGAAGCCAGTCAAGTGTCGGCTCGCCGGCCACATTCTCGCCGATCTCGCCGGCCGGCTTTCAGGAGAGTCAGGCGAACCCTCGGCAGAGGTACTCCTCGTCCCCCGAGTTCGACAGCGGGTTTAACCCGAACATGGTCTTCCCCTGCCCTACGCCTCGCCCTCCGTCGGCCTTCAACTTCGACATCAACATCCCCTACTCCACCTCTCCGGCGTACGTAGGTCCTTCATCAGCGATGCGCCGCGTCCCACTCCCGTTCGGCGGAAGCTCGTCGCACGCAACCTACGGCGAGGTCGACGCGCACAACCTATTCGGCGGAATGTCGGCCGGAATGTCGGCAAGACATACATGCAGGACATGATCGTCCAAGGCTCGGCGCCCGCCGTTAACCCTTCCTTCTTCAATCAAGAACAGTCCCGGGCCGATGCCGAACACGGCATCGAGTCTCATAATTTCGCCGACCTCGACGCCGAGGAGACATAGGTCAAACTGACGCAGGCCGAGGACGCCGAGGTTTATGCTGTGGTTCGGGCGAAGGGCAAGAAGGGCAAGAGGGAGCCGGGCACATCGGCGTTGGAGCCACGAATCAAGTGGACGGTGCCCGAGGACCTTTGTCTCGCCGACGCCTGGAAATCGGTGAGTATGGATCCCATCACCGGTGCCAACCAAAACTCCAACAACTACTGGAAGCACGTGAAGCTAGCGTTCAACGAGTGTAGCTTTTGCGACCCGAAGTATAACAAAATTCATATGGAGCGAGAGGAGAAGGCCATGACCAACCATTAGGGGCTCATCCAGCATGCTTGTAGCAAGTGGCAACAACTGTGTGGAGGAGGTCGAACACACACAAGTCAGCGGTGAAAACATGAACAACAAGGTATTTCACGAACACTAGTCAAAGTTATGAGAAGCTCAAGCATATCTTGACACACTTTGTCTTGCATTTTGCAGCTCCTTCGTGCACTCGGTTTGTACCGGGACGACATGAAGGCGGAGTTTAAGTTTCACCATGTGTTCATCGAGATCGAGCACTGCGAGAAATGGCGGGACACTCGCCTGAGCCTCGCCAAGACCAAGGACAGCGTGTACAACCCGGAGGCTCCTTCTCCTGCTGTCGATGAAGGAAGGGCGGAGATCGGCCAGAAGAAGGCCAAGATGCTCAAAGCCGCAGGACCTCTCACCGAGCGCCTGCAGGCTTTTATCGAGAAGTGCATCGCCGACACAAAGGCACACGCCGAGAAGAGGGCGGAGAAGTCCAACGAGAGGTGGGCGCAGCTGCTTCAGAACCAAGGACGAAAGATCGACCTACTCAAGGCCAACTACGCCGCCAAGAAGAGGAACACGGATCTCTAGTTCCTCATGGGCGGCGAGGATACGTCGGCGATGAGTTTGCCGGTTAAGGCCTGGTACATGGCGTGCCGCAATGCCATTCTTCAGGAGGATAACGCCGAGATCACGCCACTGCTACGCCGAGCTCTGCTTCCACCTCCTCCAACTAGTCGGCGTCCGCCGGCGAAACGCCCAACCCTGTCGCATCTAGGGCTGTCAACGAGCCGAACTCGAGCGAACATTGTTAGGATCGGCTCGAGCTCGGTAGAAGCTCGAGCCGAGCTCGGGCGAGCCTAGGTTGACCTTCGAGCCTACATCTAAGCTCGAGTTCGGCTCGACCAAAGCTCGAGTAGGCTTGAGCTCGGTTCGTTGAAGCTCGGTAAGAAAATTTTAGTACATCCAAAGATAGACATGCAGCTACATAGCAAGAAAAATAATAAAGCTTGAAAACCGAATAGCAGAAATGGCTGGGAGTCTCACATAATAGTAGTCTCATATAATAGTAATATAGTGCCAACATGCCAGCATAATTATTTTAGATGTCTTACAGCAGATGAAATAATAATAGCAGTCTCAATTTTGCGGCTATACAAAGATCACGAGCTTTATCGAACTGTTTGAGTTCGGCTCGTCTAAGCTCGCGAGCTCGAAAAAAGGCTTGGGCTTGGTTTGTTAGAGAGATCAATCAAGCTCGAGCCGAGCTGTTAACGCGCCAAACTCCCACAGTTTGTCAAGTCCGAACTTTTTTGATAGCCCTAGTCGCATCGTCCATTCCGGAGGAGCCCAGCCACGTCGACGACTGATCGCCGAGCTTTTTATCTAGTTCTGTAATAATTTGTTGCCAAACTTGTTGGGCGTACTTCTGTCGAACACCTTTGGCCAAGTTTTCGCCGACGGAAACGATAAAATTCAAATATTTTGTAGTTTTCTACTTCGCCTGGGAACGCCAATAAAAAACTCGACGTTTCCAGGCCAAAAACCAATTTCGTCCGGGCATATTTTGGTCCGTATTTTGGAAAAGAACACCCAATGAGTGGGGATGCTCTTACCTACGCAGTCCGGCCGCTGGCTTGTGCTTCTTTGGGGGTAAAGCATGTTTCGTCAGGTAGCAAACTGTAGAAGACAGAGAAGTCGGCGAGAAGGAGGGGAGGCCAACCGGTTCGTCCTGCCCGCTCCCGCGAGCGGCAGGCGAACCCTAATCTCTCCCGCCGCCAGCCACCCTCCCTCCTCCTTCCCCTCCCCCGCCACCGCCGGACGGCGCCGCCGGGCGAAGCCCGCGCGCTGGCGGCGGCGGGGCCCTTTCTCCCCCCCACAGGTTGCCTTGGAGCGGGCCGAGCGGGCTGGTGAGGGCGGAATGCCGTGCGAGGGGTGTGGCGGCGCGTCTGTCCTGGCAGCGGCGGGCCGGCCTCGCGGAGGTGGTGGTGCGTGCTCTCGGCGGCGGTGGTTGTTGCGCCTTGGCAGGGCGGCGCGACCCTGGGTTGGCGGCGCGCAGCATAAGGTGGCAGGGCCTGCTGTGCCCGTGGCGGCGGGGGTTGCTCCTCCCGCGGCAATGGCAGTGGGCGGCGCGGGGGTTGTCTCGGCGTCACGGGATCCATGGTGGCGGCGTGTTGTTGCTGGCAGGAGCCGGCAGGGTGGTCATCGGCGGGTCTGCTCCCTCGGGCAGCTCCGGCTAGCCCAGATCTGGGCCCATTTGGGCCTGATCTGGGTCTGAGGCGGGCCCGTGCAGTGGTGGCACCCTCTGGAGGTGGAGTGGCGGTGTGGGGCGTGTGGGAGGGCGGCGGCAGTTGCGGCTACGCTGCAGCAGCGTGGCGGCGGGGACTTTACGGGCCCCATTTTTTGGCCTGGCCGGGCCCGAGACCTGGTGTGCCCCTGCTGCCGCGTCCCGGTCGGCAACCACCATCGGTGGTGGAGGTCGGTCTCCTCCGCGCGGCCGTGCCGCTGCTGCCATCCTATGGCAACCAATCCTCCCCCACCTCGCAGGTCACGCAATGAACCTGGCCCTGTGGGTGCGAGTCCGTGGATGCCGGGGCAGCGACCCCGGAAGGTGGTCTGCAAGACGTCCCATCGACGCAGACGGCTTCGGGAGGTGTCTTGCGATGGTGTTCCTTAGACCGGCGTTGGTCCGACACGCTCGGGTGAGCTCGGTGGCATTGGAGCTGTTACTTGACGGCTGGGACTTGCCGCAGTGGCGATTCCCCCTAGTGGACGATGGAGTTGGACCTGGTGCTGGGGTTGGCATGTACGGTGGCACCCTTGCTGCAGTAGGGCGGCAAGACTTTACGAGCCTTCTCGGGCTCGGCCGGGCCGTGAGGGCCTGGTCTGTCTTGCGGCTACATCCGGTCGGCTACCGCCTTCTGGCGGTGGAGGTTGTTCCCTCCCGCGTGCTACGTTCATCCCGACCCTCGCCAAAGGCCCTCTTTCTCTGTCTTACTGGCCTCGCCACATGGCTCATGGTGTGACGATGGCGGTGACCTCAAGACCATTCTGGCGCGTGCAGGTGGGCGGCGAGTTTGGTGGAGCATTCCAAGGGTTCCGGGAGTGTGGCTTTTGAGAGGTCAGGAGTAATCCTTATCTTTTTGACCCCGACACGGTGACTCCCGCGGGTATCGCCTTCCTTCCTGAAGGGCGCCGGGTGTATCTCTCTCACACCTCCCGGGGCGTATCGGGGGAAACCCTAGGACCTGTCCGGGCAGCAGCGTCGTTGTCGTCACTCCCCTTCTTGGAGGTGCTGCTTGGTACGCGGCGCTTTGGAATGTCAGGCCTGTGGTGGTACTTCTCCGGTGGGTGCAATGGTGGCGAGTTACCTTCGTTCTTGTCGCACCACCGGTGTCAGCTTTATTTTCTTTTCCTTTTTTTTGTATTTTCTTTTGGGCTTTGTTTTATGTTGTCTGCCCCAGCCGTGGTTCCATCGTTGTTCCGGTTTGTTCCTTGGGCGATGTGCTGTCTGGCCCAGCAGCGGTCTCACCTATATGCTTTATTTATAAAGCGGGGCGAAAGCCTATTTAAGAGAAAGGAGGGGAGGCTGGCTGGCAGCTGGGTGGAACCCTAGATCACCTTGCCTACGGGAAGGAAAAAACGTGTCAAAAAACATGCGCCGTTTGTGTGTCGTGTCTCTTGTTTCTCTTTAACATGAGCCAGACTCATCACAACTTATTTTGGAAAATTGAAATCTATTTATTCCTTCATAATTACATTTTGTAAATTAGAAAAGATACCCTGTGTCCCAAATTATTTGTCGCAAGTTCATTGAATTTGGACAAATTTTAGACAACATTGTACTTTGTTTCTTTTTGGAAATAGAAAACATTTTGCTTAAATCTCAAACAATTAATTTGGAGTATACTGCAAACCAACCTATGGTTAGGAGGGTGGTTATACCCCTAGCCCACCAAAGTTCAAACCTCGGGTTTGACACTGTGTGTTGCATAAAAGGCGGAATATTCTTTTAGTGGGAGGCGACGTTCCCGTCGACAGCGAGGCGTCCGTGGTGACTTCGTCAATCTCAAGATCCGATCCGTCGGCTCAGTTTCTCGGAGGTGCTCATAGGGGTAGGTTCTGCGTGTATGCGTTCATAGGGATGATTGTACGTGTTGTGAGCGTCTTTGATTGTACTGTATTTCTCAAAAAAATAAATTAATTTAGAGTATACTAGGAGAAGTATTTATTTGTAACCAAACAGTAGGATGAGAGTACTTTGTCGTGGGAGTGAACTCATGCGCCACCTGATTAAAACACGCATGGGCTGCCCATTGACACTGGAGCGGGCCGGGGTTCTGCTGCTTAACTTGGTGCGACGTACGTCGGGGCCGTCTTCCGTCTTGTCGTCAAGCCCACCTGTTGGTGGCGAAGCCCAGGGCCTTGTTAACAGGCGAGCCCGTGGGCTGTGGACGACACACAAAAGGCTCGTTCGTCTTCGTCGTCGCCACTGGCTGAGGAGAAAAATACATCTCCGTTCGTCAGATCACTGCAGCAGGGAGCGGCACATAAACATCATCGAATGCTAGCTATCTGTAAGAACATCGAGCAAAAAACAGTGCTCTCCTTTTCTAACTGATTTCTTTTTTTTTTTTCCTGATCGATTAAGTTACCTGACCTGTATCGATCAGTTACAGTTAATTAGCTAGCTTAGCTAGGCATAACAGTGAGTTGATTGCATCCAGAAAGTGATGGGAGTGTGGTCAAACACAAACCAGATATAGATAATACTAATTTCGCAAAAAAAAAAGATATAGATAATACTATGTGCGTACGTGCATGCATGTTTGCCGCATTATTATTGGGTCGGTAGGTTAGCATCTATTCGGCGAATGCCTGTTCATAGCTTTTGTACTCTTCCGGCTAGGGTTGTTGCCGCAGGATTCCAGGGAGTGATGCCGACACCTAAGATGCATGTATGATAGTACTCTCTCTGTTTCAAAATATAAGATGTTTTAGTTTTGTGAAACAAATATATTTAGATTTTTTTAGTATATAGGTTCACATAGGTTTTTTGAAGTGAATTTACGCACTAATAGGTCTAGATACATTTTTTTCACAAACCTAAAACATCTTATATTTTAAACAGAGGGAGTAGTAGATTGACTACTAGGCTACTAGCTAGGCTTTGTAGACTTATCTTGCTGATCTAACTAAAACAGGTTATTCATAAAACTGTACACATGGCATGCATGGTGCTTATGTGAGGATTTGAGACAGCTTAAAGTATAGGTCAATCTGAGTAGGAGAGTAGTAGAGCTTACTTGTACTTGTGTAAAATGTAGTCCTATTTTTCAGTTATTAATGGATGGAAATCTTCAAGCTTCTAGTACTATGAGAGGAACATCACAATTGAGAGAGGAATTTGCAATCTGTCTGAACGCCTGCTGCTTCCTTCTTGACCCCACCAGCCAAAAGCAGATACTAGCTAGCAGATGCATAAGAGTCAAAAAGGGGTCTCAGCAACCAGGACAAAAAGTTGGCATCATGCATGCTTTATTAGTGCCTTTCTGGTTTGGTTTGGTTTTGTTTGGGGATGGTCTCTAATTAACAGAAAGATGTCACTAGCTAGTGCGACATCCCACTACGTGCACGGCTGCTAATTTGTCCTGCTCCCTTCCATCCATGATCCATATATACGTGTTGCTCTCTTATAGTGATGTCCTCCTCTTCGCTCCAATACTCTTGCAGCTGAAAGAAAGAAAAAATATCGATCTTTCAAAGGCAACGAGATCAATCACTGATGCAAATTAACTCTCCATCCCGACTCCAGTTTCACAGATACAAATATAGTGCATCAAAACCTAGTGTATTAATCTAAAAAAACTAGTGTATAATTAAAACAGAAGTACCAGTACAAAAAATTTACTTGCAAACACCACAGAAAATGGACCTCTATGCAAATCCAGCACGCTTTTGGATGGGTGGTTTTGTTGTCAGTTGTTTAAGCAGACCAAGAACGATTACTAGCCAGGATAGGTTCATAGATTTTTGGGACCCTAGGGCAAAACGACACCAAAGACATCTCATTTAAAGGGGCAAAGTTTCACTGAGTCAAGGGGAGGGGGCAATGGCCCCCCTATTTCAGAAAATTTCTTAAATATTTCTTTAATATCTATATAAAAAAATTAGTATTTCTCAAAGTTTAAGCATAATTAATGTTTTTGGTCTCTAAATTTTTTATAAAACCCATATATTTGATAGATCCATGGTCTTTAAAATCCTCACATGTACCGCATGTATCGTTTCCATATAGTATCGACCAACTTAACTATACAAGAAGGTGCCTGCTAGCTGGCTCTCAGAATTGTTTATCGATTATCATAATCTGATGTGTCTCACGGTCACGAATAACACTGTCAGTTAGCTAGCTGATGGATGGAAATGACTACTTATATATTAGCTGCCTCCAGTTGTCATGAGCTGTGTTCAATTCTGGGATTACATAGGTGTACCCACATGTTCATTTGTATGCAAGCAAGCTAAGGCGTCGGACCAAGCATTTGGGCAAGAACTAGTTAATTCATGGAACTCGATGTGAGGTTGCTTAATTGGTTAGATACTGGCCAGGCGAACAGGGTTGGTTTTCTTCATTGCACATTTTGTTTATGTTTCGCTCGATGTCATTCTGTTAGTGTGGTCGACACCTGTTAAGCACCGCCCATAAACCTAGAAATCCACTATGTATACGTCATGCATAATACGATGTTAAAAAGTAGCGCGTTCTATCAAAATAGCGCGGTATTAAAATACACTATTAGCGTGCTTTCAGCGAGACATTATACACTGATCAATTTAACGTTTATTCACTAGATATGCTATATTGTGCTACTAGCGCTGAAATGGCGCCCTATATTTCTGTGGTTAAGATTTATCCATGAGGAACAATGTAGAGATTCTAAAATATCATGGAAGTGCCGGGCTTATCTTCACTATCCAGACCGTGATTGAGATTTGTGTCATCTATTTTGCACCCAACACCCTATAGGAACCAAGTAGTACCGTGTATTGGTTGTCGAGGTTGTGGGGAGAACGATGCGTACCCGTTGGGGTGCATCGGTACGTGTTAATAAGGTAGGGAACCCCTACATGGCTCACACAATGAGATAAAAGTCCGGGTGGAGTACTACTCCATACCGATTGTAAACAGGAAAAATACAACTCTAACACACCCCCCCCCCTTAATCTAAAGCTTGGAAAGATTTAGATTACGCTTAAACTCATCGAGCTTCTTAGAGCATACTGTCTTTGTGAAACCATCTGCAATCGGATCCTTGCTTGAGATAAATCTGACCTCAAGTTGTTTACTAGCAACTCGTTCCCGAACAAAATGGAAGTCAGTCTTAATATGTTTGGTACGAGCATGAAACACAGGATTAGCAGAAAGGAAAGTAGCACCAAGATTGTCACACCATAAACAAGGTTTTTCAAGAAGAGAGATACCTAACTCTCGAATTAAAGCCTCAAACAAAATCAATTCGGCAGTAGCATTAGCAAGTGCTTTGTACTCAGCTTCGGTGCTAGAACGTGATACAGTGGGCTGTTTCCTAGAACTCCATGATATGAGATTAGGACCAAAAAAATAGCAAAACCTCCTGTAGAACGTCGGTCATCAAAATCACCTGCCCAATCTGCGTCTGAAAAGGCACTAAGAAGTGTGGAATTTGACTTACTAACCGTTAGTCCAACTGTACATGTACCATGAATATACCTCAATATCCGTTTAACCGCTGTCCAATGAGTTGTTATAGGTGCATGAAGGAACTGACATACCTTGCTAACAGAGAAACATATGTCTGGTATGTCAAAGTCAAATATTGAAGAGCACCTACAATGCTCCTGTAACGAGTACTATCCTCAGGACCAAGCAGAGTACCACCATGCAATGATAATGTGTCATTGGTAGACAAAGGTGTGGGAGATGATGAACAATCTTGCATACCAACACATTTCAGAATATCAGTAGCATATTTCTCTTGATTCAACAGTAAACCATTAGACTATCTGTGAACCTCAAGACCTAGAAAATAATGAAGATCACCAAGATCTTTGAGAGCAAACTCATGACTGAGATTCTTAAAAAGTGTTGTGATTGCATCATTAGAGGAACTGGTGACAATAATATCATCAACATATATAAGAAGAAATATCTGAATACCTCCATGATCAAATAGAAAAAGAGAGGTGTCTGCCTTGGACGGTATGAATCCAAGTGTATGAAGCTTAGTACTCAACCGATAATACCAAGCCCGAGGTGCCTGCTTCAGTCCATATAGAGCTTTATCAAGTTTACAAACATAATTTGGGTTAGCGGAAGACTCAAAACCAGGTGGTTGTTTCATGTAAACCTCCTCTTCCAGAACACCATGTAAGAACGCATTCTTGACATCTAGCTGCCGTAGACTCCAACCTTGTGAGACAGATATTGATAGAACAATTCTAATAGTGGCAACTCTAACAATTGGACTGAAGGTATCCTCATAATCTATGCCATACCGTTGTTTGAATCCTTTTGCAACAAGGCGAGATTTATACCTGTCAATTGTACCATTAGCATTTTTTTATACGATAAACCCACTTGCAGTCAATGACATTCCTTTTAGAGCTTGGAGGAACAAGATGCCACGTGTTATTATATATGAGAGCATCATACTCATATTGCATTGCTTGTCTCCAATTTCCATCAGAGAGAGCCTCATGTAGATTTTCTGGTTCTCCTGTAGATATCAACAAAGCCCATCGAACAGTACCATCAGTACGAATTTTTGGATTTTAAATACCTTTTTGTAGGCGAGTGCGCGGTCCAGCAGCACGCAAAGCTGCAGCATTATCTGGTACAGAAGATTCCTCAGGTGTATTAGCAAACGATGAAACATCGCTGTCACCTGCAGTCTGCCACGAGGGAGCGATGTCGCTGTCGGATTCCACGTCCTGCCGCGAGGAATGCACCGCGTCGGGACGCCGGTCGCTGTCGCTGTCCTGGCCCGTACCCTGACGCGAGGACGAGGCAGAGAAATTCTCTATGTCGACCGCTCCACGTCGCGTGGTGGGAGTGCAGGGCGGGAACCGCTCCGCGTCGACCGCTCCGCGTCACGTGTGGGGAGTGCAGGGCGGGGACTGCTCCACGTCGTGGCGTGAGGCAGAGGGAGGGCAGGGCGGGGACCGCGGCGTTAGGACTGAGGGAGATTCCTCCTGCGTGGGTGCACGGACGGGGGACGACGGCGACGTGGACGGGTCTGCTGGCTCCCGATCCGAGACGCTGCCCCCAGAATCAACATGAAAATCAGCATTTTCTTGTCCTGTAGCATTTTTTTCTTCTTGCTCCATATTGCATGTGTTTGTGTCTGTATTGTGCTCAGAGTTTGATCTAGCCTCTTCAGCAAAATGGTTGGAGGGAGGATCAGGAGGTACCTGTGGAGCAACAATGACAGGGACAATCGGCAAATAATGTTCATTAGTGTGCACACCCCTATTTGTATCAACCGGTGATGGATTTTCTGGAGACAGAATAAGAATTTCCTCTTGAAGACGACGACCAGCATTTGGGTGTAGTGAAGCAAAGGGAAAAACATTCTCATCGAAGACAACATCTCGAGAGATGTAAACACGACCAGTGGTAACATCAAGACACTTGACCCCTTTGTGTAATGGGCTATAACCAATAAAAACACATATTTTGGAACGAAAAGAAAGTTTATGCTTATTGTATGGGCGCAGATTTGGCCAACAGGCACAACCAAAAACACGTAGAGAATCATAGTCAGGTTTGGTGTGAAGAAGTCGTTCTGTAGGAGTTTCAAAGTTGATAACTTTGGATGGAGTGAGATTAATGAGAAATGTGGCTGTTAGGAAAGCATCATCCCAAAACTTCAATGGCATAGAAGCATTGGCAAGTAAGGTAAGACCAACTTCAACAATATGACGATGTTTTCTTTCAGCAGAACCATTTTGTTGATGAGCATGGGGACATGAAACATGATGAGTAATGCCCACCTTTTGGAAGAAAACATTAAGTTTTTCATATTCACCATCCCAATCAGTTTGCATGGTAATAATTTTCCTATCAAACTTGCGCTCAACAAATTGTTGAAAATTCAGAAACACTTGGTAAACATCAGAATGCTTCTTGAGAAGATAAATCCATGTCAATTTACTAAAATCATCGATGAAGCTTACATAGTATGCATGTTTTCCTAAATACAAGGGAGCAGGACCCCAAACATCAGAAAACACCTGTTCTAAAGAAACAGTGGATACACTAGTGGAAACATTATAGGGGAGTTGGTGACTCTTAGCCTGTTGGCATGGATCACATATGTAAGAGTTTATTTCTGGGGTATAAGGGAGATTGTCTTTTCTAAGAATTTGCTGAACAATAAACGACGAAGGATGACCTAGACGACGATGCCATGTAGAGGAAGAAGGCTTGATGGTGACCAAAGCATGCTTGGAGGGACCCGTTGACACAGGAACAAGAGGATAGAGACCACCCCGACATGGACCTCTAAACATTATTTGCTGCATGGCCTGGTCCTTGATCAAGAAAAAGAATGGGTGAATTTCAATAAAAGCATTATTGTCTAAAGTAAGCTTATGAGCAGAAACTAGATTCATGGAAGAGCTAGGAACATGTAAGATATTACGAAGTTGAAGAGAATTATTAGGGGTGTGCAAAACTGAATGACCAATATTAGCGATTTCCATACCTTGTCCACTAGCATTGTGGATTTGATCATGGCCTGGATATGCATCATGGACCTGGAGCTTTTTTAGCTGACCTGCAACATGGTTTGTCGCCCCCGTGTCAATGACCCAATTTGTGTCAACACCATAAGCACCTTTTTGATCATTGGGTGTATCATCATCATCACCATAATGCCACCAGCAGTCATTGGCAGGATGACCCTCTTTTTTGCAAATCTGGCAATAGACACCTGGCTGCCAAGGAGAGGCGACCCTTCCTTTATTTTTGCCGCGCACCCCCTTGGGGCAAACGATTCGGGCGACCCTGGTCAGGACGTGCGCGCGGCTGTGGTGGGGGAGGAGGGGGCGATATGGTTGGGGAGGGTGGTAAGGTTGTGGTGGATAGGTATAGGGTGGCGGCGCATAGGAGGGAGGGGAGTATTGTGGGTGAGGTGGTGTGGGATATGGGGATGGTTGTAGGACGGTGGTGGTATGGGTTTGGTGGCGTGGGGTTGTAGGGTGGTGGCGGGGGGTTATATGGTGGTGGCGTTGGGTGATAGTTGGGAGGGGAGGGTAAAGGGGGTGGTTTGGGTGGTGCGCCTCCATAGGGAGCAGGAGGGCGACGAGAAGCAGTGTTGATGAAGGAGGTGAACGTACCAATGTTTTGACCAGTGGCAACGAGCATATTTTCACGATACTCATAGGACAAAAGCTGAGAGCACATATCATTGAGGGTTATAGCAGGATTGGCGTTGATGGAGGCAACAAGAGGATTAAAAGTACCATCAAGACCATTGAGGATGTAGTCCTTGAGCTCATCATCATCAATCAGCTTTCCTGCAGCAGCAAGCTCAGAGGCAAAACCTTTCATCTTTGTCAGAAACTGAGTAGCATTCATGTCGAGCTTTTTGGTGTTGGTGAGGGCTCCACGGAGAGTAGAGACCCTTGTTTTGGATTGAGTAGTGTAGAGGCTGGTGAGGGTAGTCCACACATCCTTGGCATGAACAAGGCCAAAAACGTTGGGCAGCATCTCATCAGAAAGAGAATTCACCAGGTAGCTCATAACCTGTTGATCCTTGAGGACCCAAGCATCATAGTCAGGGTTGGGGATGGAGATCTTCTTTTGATTTGCATCTTCAGCTTCAATCTGCTGGGGTGGTGCCGCTTCAGAGCCATCGAGGATGCCCATGACATGGGCACCACGAAGGGTAGGCAGATCCTGGGTCTGCCATAGGAGGAAGTTTTCTCGAGTCAGCTTGGTGACAGGCGACGCCCCAAGAGAGCCCGACGAAGGAATTGTTGAGGAAGACATGGTTCTGGCGATCTAGGGTTTTGGGGAGGGTGGGATTTGTGTGGTTGTTTTGGATGAAATTTGTGGGGAATAGGTAGAGGATGCCTTGATCTATGGAGAGGAGATGATCTTTAGATTTTTGGAGGGGAGGAGGAAGGCCGACGGCGATGGAGAAGACCAGGCAGTCGGCGGCGGCTAGAAGGGAAGAGGCGATGCTCTTGATACCATGTTGGTTGTCGAGGTTGTGGGGAGAACGATGCGTACCCGTTGGGATGCACCGGTACGTGTTAATAAGGTAGGGAAAAGCCCCCTACGTGGCTTACACAATGAGATAAAAGTCCGGATGAAGTACTACTCCATACCGATTGTAAACAGGAAAAATACAACTCTAACACCGTGCACATCTAGTCTCCCGATACACATGAAAGTGTATTTGTACTATGTTTGTGTACAAATGTCTAAAGGCCATGCACATATCTGAAAGTGCGAGTGGATGTTCACGATAAGCCCTAGGCACGAATATTTGGGTGATGGTGGAAGGATCCAAGATTTCTCCTTACTTGACTTTGCTAATTTCTTCTACGTTCATGAGTAGCTGGTAAGTTGGGATCAAAATGATGAACCACCCAGATACAAAATTCACTTTTGAAGAGAGAGAGAGAGAGAGAGAGAGAGAGAGAGAGAGAGAGAGAGAGAGAGAGAGAGAGAGAGAGAGAGAGAGAGAGAGAGAGAGAGAGAGAGAGAGAGAGAGAGAGAGAGAGGAGGAGGAGGATCCATGTGATTGCGACATCCTCACACCGGGTACGTAGTGATAGATCAATAAATTAACCCCACGCACATGCTTGTGTGTTCTAGTAGAAGCGAAACCGTGAGGATTAGTTAGTGGTTGCATGCGGATTTAGCTAACTGGCAGCTCGATGGATGGTCGTAATTAGATTAGGCATGGAATCGCATCGAATCTGCACCGTACTTTCACTTATTCGTGGTGAAAGGGGAGAAGTAAAAAGAATCATGGGATGACAAGAAATCGAAGAAGCTACCCATCCACGTGTCCAGTTCTAAACGTAAAGTTAAGATTATAATATGAGCACGTCTGCACGTGTGTGATAGGAACCAAGTTGTAATGTACCGTGCACATCAAGTCTTCCTATATATACACATCCAAAGTGTGTTTAACCTTTGTTTTCTATACAAATGTCTTAATGTCATGCACATATCTCAAAGTGTGAGTGGACGTCAAAGATAAGCCCTAGGCGCCCCCACGCACACATACATTTTGGTTTTTGACAGAGAAAGCATGTGCAAGATTTCTCATTACTTGGCATTGCTAAAACCTTTTTATGTTCATGAGTAGCTTGCAAGTTGGGATCATAATGATGAACCAGCCAGGTACAAAATTCAGTTTTAAAAAGAGGGGAAAATACATGTGATTGGGACATTCACATAGCGTACGGTACTACATACTGATCGATCAGTAAATTACCGCCCGCACGCACGTGCGTGTGTATTGTACAAGCGAAATCGCGCAGGTTATTTAATTTAGTGGTTGCCTGCAGTTTTAGCTCACTGAACAGCTCGATGGATAAAATCGAATCGAACCTGCGCCCTACTTTCACTTATTCCTGGTGAAAGGAATTGTGGGATGACAAGAAAAAGAAGAAGCTATCCATATCCACGTGTCCAGTCATAAACACATAATTAAGCTTATAATATGAGCACGTGTGTGAAGTTATAATTGGTTTACTCTCTGTATGTACTACAAACGGAGCACGGGCATGAAGTTATAATTAACCTGAGAAGATTAATTCATATAATCAATCTGTATGTCCCTGCTCGTGCTGTTGCTGCAGGTGCATGTTTGCACGAACTTCCCGAAAGAACGAACTTGTAAATCGTTTAATGCTCTCCCTCTATTTATGTGAATAGGGCATACTTATGTGGCTGATTTAACCGACAGACTATTCTTGGTAATTGACAGTGGAGTATATTAGTGAGCTAAAAGGATGGGTAGCAAAGTGGGATTTACTACTACTTGCTTAATAACTTCTACTTTTGTACATTTTCCTAATTAGCTAGTGGTTTTATTTTTCAGTAGTGGAAGAAAATCTCCCGGCCTCTTTCTTTAGAGAGTAAATCTCCAGGCCTCCTTTTCAGAGTATAAAAGGCAGTCTCAGCAAAAAAAAAAAACACACACACACACAAAAAAAAAAAAAGAGTTTGCATCATGCTTAATCGATCGGTGCCTTTCTGGTTTGGTTTGGAATGGTCCAGAAGAAAGAGGTCCCTAACCCGCTACGTGCAAAGCTAGCTGCTAATTTGTCTTGTGCCGCTCCATCTATATACTATCAATCTAAGACATCTATTTTCGGACCGAGGGAGTACTACCTAATCTAAGCATGTGTCGTTGTTCTCTTCTAGTGATGTCCTCCTCTTCACGGCAATATATATACAGTATTAGTATATCGACCATCTTAATTAAAAACTGTATAAGAACGTGGTAGCTCCTAATTAAGCTCCTTACCATTATCACCTGGCGTGTCTCACTGTCGGTAAGCTCATCGAACTTGCTAGTAGCTCGGTAGCAGTAGTTGATTCCAGTTGCCATGCATAATTCTTGGACTATATTCGCTTAAGCTAGCAAGCTAAGGTACGGTACCGGCTCAAGAATTTGGAAGGACAGAGGGTGTGTTTGGTTGAGCTGTAGATTCCTAAAAATCAGCTGTGAAGAATCTGCTGTGAAAAAGCTGATGTGAGCTGACAACTGTAAAAAAACTGAAAGTTGTTTGGTTAGAACAACTGCCAACTGTGAATTTGGTCGGAAATGTCTGTAATGCCCTATAGGCCCTGAGAAATTATTTGTATGATAATTGGTCGTATAACAACGATTTATACACTAGCAATCATGCAATGGACATATTGGAAAGTAATTTTCTTGTATATGAAGGCCATCATCACAAATTTAATATCCCCTCTTATTCATATTAGTTGACTCAAATTTGTCTAGATACATATCTAGCACTAAAATTTGACTAGATATATTTATATCTGGATAAATCTAAGTCAATTAATATGGGTTGAAGTAGTATAAAATAATCATGCATATCAATTGCACATTGCATGAACCAATAGTTATGTAGACCGATCAACAAAAGTCTGAAGAAAATAAGAAACAGCAGGTGCATGGGACGAAGGGACTGTAGGAAGGAGGAAGATATCATGGAGACAGAGCGTGCGGCAGAGAGTGTGGAGGAGAGCGTCATTTTCCTTCTGCCCGTGCGCGAGCGAGTTTCGGGTTTGAGGACAGAGGAAAAGTTGAATCGTGCATCTCCACTCCCCGGTGGCATAGCGGGTAATTTTCTTCAATTTCCTTGGACGCAACGCGGTGAAATCTGGGGTCAGCCTGCTTTCGTTTTACACGCTAGGAATCAGCAGCGTTCGGGAATCTGGTGGTCCGCCAAAACGTGTTTGGTTCAGATTACAACTTTGAGAACGTGAATCTGCCCATAAAATTTCAACCAAACACAGCCTGAGTAATTCATTGAAGTAGAAGCGCGTGTTTCTATAGTCCTAGTAGTGTCTTTTGTGGATATGTCTTTTAGTAGGTATAAAAATGGCCAACCAAAACATCATATTTTCTTTCGAAAAAAAAACCCAAAACATCATATTTTATAACAGAGAGGTTAGTTTATATATGCTCTTAATTGTGGCTGGGTTTTAATTAGTCAGGTAGTGGTGTGGTCAAGCTGTACATATCCTGCTTGCTGACACTTGTTTATCGTCTCGTCTGATCACAATCTGTTAGTGTCAGTGGTCCGATCGGTTAAGCATCACTGATATGATCAAGCTAGCTAGTGACTAGAATAGGCCCTGCGTTTACGGAGGATATCCAAAGATTTATCATTACTACTACTTTACCATTGGTGTTTGTCTTTTTTGTTCCCATGGATATAAATTGGATTGAGATTTTAAAACTACCAGCGACCGGGAAGAAAAAATCAACGGAAAAAAGAACTAACCACGGTACTTAGCTTCGGTTTTACTCCCTGCGTTTAGAAATGTTAGAAATAATGGGGCTAATCCATTTAGGCCCATGAGTATTTCAGATTTTCCCTAAATCTCAAAGCCCAAATTTGTGGCAGCCCATATGTGTTTGGGCCCATGTTTGTGGCAGCTCACATGGGTAAAGTTTAGTCCCACATGGAAAGTTGGAGGAGAGTTGCACCACCTTATAAGGTGGAGTGTTGCACCACTTTGTAAGTAAGTGGGAATAAGAGAGATACACACGCGCGCTCCTCCTCCGACGACGCTCGCACGCTCGCCGAGCCGAGCTTTATTTTGCTGCTCAGGAAAATTGACAGACGTGTCAAACGGTTAGCTTATTCGGGTCGCTCCCGGATCGTGGGGTACTGTAACCGACCCGAACGTGCGTAACGTGGACTCGGCCCACGTTCGCCTCCGTTAGGGTTTCCTGAGCCGCTCTATATAAAGTCCTGCGCGGCTACCGCCACAACACCACCGAAAATCAATCTAGGGTTTTGCCATCCTCTCTACTTGCGCCGTCACCGTAGTCTACTCCATCCCGCTTGCCGGCGTGCACCGGCGGACGGGAGAGCAGGTCTCCGGAACCACTCGCCCTTGTGATCCTGTACGGGAGAGGGCGAATAAGGTTTTTGGAAGCGCTCTGCGCGACTGCTCGAGTTCTCCATCACGGGTCGTCTTCCATCCAAGTCAGACGGTGCTGCCTACCGCCGTCTTCGTCGCCATCTGCTGCGATCACTCTTCCCCAAAGTTTCTACTACGACAACCGAACGGTACGTGCTACGTGCTCCAGTTTGGTTATTCATCATGTTCTGCGAGTACATGTTAGGCTGCTATTTGTTCCCGATCATCCTGTTGTTTAGTACATCTAGTATGTTCGAGTTACATGAGCTAGTAGCTGGTTTTGTCATGATTTATATTCTGGAATTAATCGTGGAAATTATGCCTAATAATCCAACAGTTTTAGCTTTGTAAAAAAAATTGTATCTACACAACTTTTAGATATAGATTTGAACTGAACCTATACATTAAAAAAATATTGATACATTTGTTTCACAAAACTAAAACAAAGCTAAAATATCTTATATTTCTGAATGGATAGAGTAGAAGCTAGGTAAGAAGCGGGCAAGGATTTCCAGAAAGATTTTACAATTTCGTTCGTTCCAGCAACCGTGCACCTGCAGGCTGCAGCAACAGCAGGAGCAGGACATGCACCTTGGCTGTCATGTGAATTAATCTTCTCAGGCATCCTACTGCATCATAGTGCTCAAATTCTAACCTTATTTTTTTGAACAGTGCTATACATAGAACTCGTACGATTTTTGTACGATGCACACGATCCAGCCATACATATTTGTGACAGAAGCAAGGGAGTCCATTGAATACAAGTCGGACAGATATCGGACACACTGGAATCGTACGCACAGAGGTTCCGTATTTTTTTGGTTTAGGATTGGACACCTGGTCGTGTTTCCTTGCCAACCCATGACTCATTTCACTTCTCCCCTTTCACCAGGAATAAGTGAAAGTACGACGCAGATCCGATTTCGATTTCGATTTCACATGCTGCCTAATCTAATTACACCATCTATTCTTGTTTGCTATCATTTCCTGTTCTTACGCATCGGTGAAGGACCACTTCCCCCCTTTCCTCCTCTCTCTCGGCTACAGTATCTGAGAGCCTCTCCCTCCGTCTCTGACCGAGCCAAGGCCCTCTCCAGCGACGGCGTCGCCGGAGAGCGGCGGAGGCGAGGTCCTCCCTGTAGTATGGGTAGTTTAGGGTCTTGGCTCCTCGATGTAGGTGTCGTAGGTTTAGGCCTTTGCCCCCGTGGCGTTTGGCGAGCTGCCGTCCGGCCTGTTCCCTCCGGCGTTCCTCCACGACACCGGCATGCCGTCTTTGCAGTGATCTGGCGAGCTCTAGTGGATGGAGAGCGTCGTTGCTGCTGCTGTGGGCGGAGGCCCTCTAAATAAGTGTTGTTGCTGCCGCTTCTTCATCTGTGGCGTGCTGGTGTTGTTGCTTCTCATCCTGGTTGGCCATGGCGGCGAGGAGGAGGAGAGGCACGGCGTCGGGATGCCCGGATCTGGAGGTTGGCAGGGAGTTTTGGCCGGCTTGTTGCTATGGCGCGACATGAGCTCGCCGTCATCGGTGCACGGACTCCTTCCATGGCGGAAGAGGACAGTTGTTTCGATGAAAACTCTCTGAAATAAGCGTCTTCGGCTGCTCATCGGTGGCTCCGACGCCCTGTTCTTCAACCTGGCCGACCGAGGTGGCGAGGGGGAAGAGGACGGGGCGGAAGTGAGCTCCGTCTTTGCAGCGGCCGGCTGCCAATTTGTCGAGCTCATCGCTTGGTGGCCTGGATGGCCACCGACATCTTTGGATGCAGTGGCAACCTAGTTGCACGCGGGAATGGTGTGCTTTCAACCTCCAAGGTGGAGGCCCCTCTGGAATCCAGCGCTGGCGCTTCTCTCCGGCTTCTTGCCAAGTGGTTCGTCCCCGGCGGCAAGATGGTGGCCGGCGGCTTGGGTTCTCCGACGGTGGAGTCAACGAAGGACTGGATTGCTTTTCCTTTTCTCCTCCAGGGTCCTTCTTGTTTAATTCCGGGACTTGTGTGTAATTTAGTTTTACATGTGGTCCTTTCTATAATTTATACCCACCGCTTCGAGAAGTAATGGCAGCACCGGGGTCTTTTCAGACCCCTACTTCGTTCAAAAAAAATTACACTATCCATCGAGCCGCTAGTTAGCTAAATCCGCAGGCAGGCAACCACCAACGTACTAACCCACAGGGTTTCGCTTCTAGAATACACAAACACGTACTTGCAGTTGCATGCGGTTAATTTATTGATCGATCGCTGCGTGGATGTCGCAGTCTTAAAGATTTCCCTCTCCCTTTTAAAAAAAGTGAATTTTGGAGTCAAAAGAAAGTTAATTTTGTATCTGGGTAGTTCATCACTTTGATCCCAGCTTACCTGCTAGTACTCATGAATGTAAAAGAAAAGTAGCAAAGTCAAGTTGGATATCTTTACCTCCATGAATTATATTATACTAGCTGAATACCCGTGCTTTGCTACGGAGTAACAAGGCATTAAGAAGACAAAAGTGTATCTACAAACTAAAATAATATATAAATGAATTGATCAAACTGTGTTTTACTCTACGAACATGTGCATAAATGCAAGATTTGACTACTTTGGGACAAAGGTTGGCCTCTATCTTGCATTTCCGTTAGTCTTCATCCTTCTCCTCTCTATCCAACTATCACCGGCTCTATGTCACCCTATTCAAATGACATCAGATCAATCTCATGGTAGATTTTGATCATCCAATGATTTAAAAGTAGACTCTTATAACCCGTTTGTGAACAATGAACATGAAAACACATTATTGTACTTCTCATACTTTGTACAGACATAATCCCAACTAAGAGAAACTAGATATAGCAAATATTGTAAACAACTGTCCTCTAAACAATTGGCCAATTTATATGTACTCTCCTGAAAAGGATAAATTCGAAAGCAAACAATATGCATATATTCCCATCTGCCAACATCATGTGGATCTTGACTCTTGAGCCTCATGTTTCAGGACTTCAAAACTTACAAATTAAGAAGTTGGTGGTAGGTTAGTGCTTTAAAAAAATATCTTTACACTTTAGGGGAGAAACAAATATCCACATGTCCATGGAGGAGGATACACTGGGTAGCTTTTTTTGTTTGCGCGTGTGTGCCTTCTTTGCATCGTCCATCAAGCTTCACAATTAAACAATAGACTTTCCACATTCTATGATTCCGAGTTTTTAAAACCTGTTGGGCGAAGAGAAATATATTATCAAGGTCATAAAAAGGAAAATTTTCATTTAATGTGTGCAGTTCTGTGCATCCCCATAGAGCAAACTTACAAATACAAGATCAGAAAGAAGATAGTTACAATCGTGCTAACAATGAAACAACAAGGAAATGCATAGCTACTGTTCAATTATAATGTGCACGAAACTAAGGAAAATCGTTGTGTAAACCAGACATTATAAGTTTATAGATCCAATCCTTTTAGCATGTTTATTTAAAAAAATATTTTTTGTTTCATAGGAAATTCAAGAAAGGTTTGCCGATGGATTGGCTCTACTTGGACGTTGATGATGCAAATAAAATATCCAAGCAAGATTTTTGAGCTTCAGTTTGATATTAATCAAGAACTGCAACAACATGTTCATGCATTATTCTCGGTCACTGATCTTATCATTGAAAGGCATAAATGATAGGGCTAGGACTTGTGGACCGAAGAATTAACGTTGAACGACTTGCGAATAATAACTTGCTTAGAATTCCATCGATGCCAAACAACAGTGTTGTCCGAGATGAAGATACATTGCAGGTGGGAGAAATAACGTGCTACATGCATGGAAATGTGTTGTGCATGCAAAGAAGAAAATCATTTAAAGGTAGGCTAATTCTAAAATAAATTTGGTTAAGTTGATCAGGACTATGAAAGTTTAATTAAATTTACAGTAGGCTAAGTTCGAGCTAGCAACACAACCCGATTTTTATGACCACTTAAAACTCTCTATATGTGTTCTTTTCAAGTAGTGAATGGAGTTGCCATGCTTTAATAAAGGTAATAGATCCAGTAGAATGAAATTTACATATGAGATACTAACCTCTGCCTTGACAAATCTAGAGTGTGCTTCTTGTTCTGCAACGACTGGTGTAGTTATACCTCAGGATGAGATCTCCATTCTATAGTCTCATAGACTCCTTATCCTTTTTCAGTTTCCCTCTAAACTCTTCATCTCCCCCTCTTGTTCCAAGGATTCCTTTGCCTTCTTATTAGCTTCAACTACATGAAAATTGGAATTGGCTATATGCGCAAACCGATCCATATGTGTGATATCGGCAATCTTAAGACCCCCTTTCAGGTGAAATCCATTATCATGTTCATCTCATCCATTACAGGCTGCAACCGTTCTCAAATCTATAATGTCAAGGATTTTAATGTTCTTGTTTCCCTTATTTCAAAGCGGGAAATGAAGTCTGGGTGTCTCCTTCCGTTCCTCCTCCATTATTTTCATACAATACAAGAGAATATGGCAACCACGTTGTTCTATTTATTTCCTATACCACAAGTTAATAGTCATGAGAGATCCAAGTTATGCAACAATATTAATTGTGTAGTCGTGACTCGGGAGGTGATAACATTTAGAAGTAAATCCTTCGAATGTATTTATTATATGTATTACTTACATGAATAATAGTATGTTGTTCAGGTGTTAGCAGGGTAAACACTTTCAAACTACGATATAGCCACTTTAATATTATTGGATTTTCCTAGGATAGACCCACAAAGTCTTGCCTGTTGGAAGGAAAATGCATGGTGAATAGAGAAGCGAGAATAGCGACCTCTACCAAAAATATTAACAGTGACCTCAAATCTGGTCTAGCTTGGTATATGCCCCTATTGAGCTCTTCAGAACCATGAAAAATCCGTTGGTTGTTTGAAAATATCATAGTAATATATACATATTCACAAACAAATGAATAAAATTTTAGAAAACAAAATGAAGGTGCAGCCAATTGATTTGACCTTAGTTGCAATCAAAGCTAATCCTGACTTAAGGTTGATGTCTTACCTTGTTGGTTCGGAGGCTATCGTTTCTCCTCCCTCTCAGTTGTTTATATTATACCTTTGTTACCTTGTGCTCCTCATCCCTTTCCTTATTCACTTCATTATCGTTCTCTAAAACAACTGAGTTTTAGGTGCAATGGACATTCATTTAATTTTCAAACTTGATTGCGAGTCAAGGATTAATGACCTGTATGTTACATAACATTGGATACCATGTGTGGATGAAAACTGAAACTAACTATTTGATTTATAACATGCATTTGGAAAATAAATATATATTACACTCAAACATGATTTGGAAAATGAGTTATGATGATGCACTTGAAGATAAGAAATACTCTACCGGAAGATGCATTTTGAAAAACACCGCCCCTTGATTATCACGTCATCGGGTTGGTGTGTAGATGACGTGGACTTCAAAAAGAATATGAACAAAAAACCAAGTTCCATCTTGGCGTAGGAAAAGACATGGATGCACTTTTTTTCTCAGTGCCTCACTATCACAAGCCTCCTTTAGACAGTTTAATCGCTCCTTCTGCAAAGCCACCATGATCCACACATGAAATCCATTAAGCACTTCACGTGGAACCTCTTAGAATATTGTAAAATAAAAACCATCATATTGCTATACAAAACAACAACTCTGAACTTCACCGATACTTCATTCTGGCAGTATCGCAATCTAAAATTTCAGTGTAACATTGTGTGACTACACATCATCTCCTTCGGTAGTATATAGCACCAGTGAAATCATATATATGTAGCTTTTTAGTTTATTTTACAAAGCTTATTAAAAAATCCATTTAGTGAGCTAATATTATTCAATAAGGCAACAAGTAGCTAACAGACTAATAGTCTCAATCACTCTCTCTCTTCTAAAGCTGCTCATAATAGCAAGAGGTAGAACACATGATCTTCTCTGTTATTTATTTTCATATTAGCATTACAAGAAACTACATTAGACCGGTTTTGAAATCATGTAGCCCTCAAACTTCATGACCATTCTTTGTCGCTGAAACAGGCTTGAAATGGTGGTATCAGAAAACATGTGTGAATTCTTTCTTGTTACTGAAGGGTTTCGCAGCATAGTAAATCAAAAAAAATATATGGATGTAAATGGGAAAGCCAAGATCTAATCTAGGAGATGCAAACAACGAGAGGGGGTAGATGAGATCTTCATACCCTTGAAGATTCGCACAGCAGAACGTTCAGCGGAACGTGGTTGATGTAGTCGTACTAGCCTTCTCCTCCTCGTGATCCGATCCGATCCAACACCGCAAATGGCGATGCCTCCGAGAGATGCACATGTACGGCACCTCGACGTCTCCTCCTTCCTCGGTCCAGCAAGTGGGGTGGAGAGATAGATTGGATCTACAACACGACGGCGTGGTGCAAAGGTGGAGAGTTTCTGCGGCAGGGCTTCGCCTACGCGCAGTCGGGAGAGAGAGAGAGAGCGGAGGGCAGTAGTATGGCGGATAGGGTTGAAGGATTAGGGGAGGAGGGCTGCGTCCCTGCCCTCTATATATAGGGGGCTGGCTGGCCCCCTTGGCCCCTCCTCCAAGCCCTAGGGCGGCGGCCCCAAGGGTTGGAGTGGGGGGCAAGTTTTCCCCCTCCTTCTAGAAGCTCTCCTAGGGTTTCCCCTAGGGCTTGGTCGGCTGGGCCTATGGGGCCTTGTGCCCCTGGCCCAATGCGGCCAGGGCACTCCCTCGTAGGCCCACGCCCCCTCCCGACAAGTGGGGCCACGTTGGTCCCACTCCGGAAGGTTCTAGAAGCTTCCGGTACAATACCGAACAATCCGAAACAATTTCGAAATCCAAAAACTGCTTTGCCTTATATGAATCTTATTCTCCGGACAATTCCGGAACCTCTCGTGACGACCTGGATCTCATCTGAGACTCCGAACAAAAACTCATAAACCAATTATCCATTCTTTCCTAGCGTCGAGACACGTTAAGTGTGTGACCCTACGGGTTCGAGAATATGCAGACATGATCTTCTATTAATAATCAACAGCGGGGTCTGGAAACCCATATTGACTCCCACATACTCATCGATGATCATATCGGATGAACCACGATGCCAGGATTCAATTAATCCCATAAATATTCCCTTCGTCACGCGATATTTTACTTGCCCGAGATTCGATCGTCGGTATCGGCATACCTAGTTCAATCTCGTTCATGGCAAGTACTTTACTCGTTCCGTAATCCGATATCACTTTGCGATTAACTCCTTAACCACGTGCTTGCAAGCGGTGTTGATATCGATTACCGAGTGGGCCCGAAGTATATCTCTCCGACTTGGGAGGGACAAATCCCATCTCGATACATACAACCCAACAGATACTTTCCGATCACCTGAGATACACCTTTATGATCACCCTCTCATAGGATGACGTTTGATGACCTCAAAGCTTTCTTCCGATACCAGGGAGTTGCATTATCTCATGGTCTAAGAAATACAATATTTGACATAAGAAAAAGCTTCGCAAAGATGAACACGATGACACGATCTAATTGCTCTGCTTGATTTGGGTCTGTCCATCATATCATTCTCCCAATGATATGATCACATTATTAATCGACAACTCATGTCTATGGTTAGAAAACCTTAACCATCATTAATCAATGAGCTAGTCTATAGAGGCGTACTAGGGACATGGTGTTGTTCATAAACCACACAAGTATCAAAGTTTCCGCTTAATACAATTCTAGCATGGAATATAAACTTTATCATGAACAAGAATTATAATAATAACATCTTTATTATTGCCTCTAGTGCATAATTCCAACAGTTACTACATATGGTCCCTCCTTATATAGGTGGAGGGGCCGCGCCAAGTTTGCGGGTGGAGGTGTTGGGTGCTAGGAGGGGCAGCCCTGCCCCTCCTTATATAGGTGGAGGGGCCGCGCCAGGGGAGGGGAGTCCCTCCCCAACTCGGTTTCCCAAGGGGGCCGGCGGTGGAGGGGAGGAACTCCTCCCCAACTCGGTTTCCACCTTCCCCTCCACTTCCCAAAATAGCCGTTTGACTTTTCAAACTAGGATTTGATTAAACCCTTTATTTTGTTCAGCGATGACACCTAGTACATGATGCAATCATTCCAACTTGGTATGACACATTCATGTACCCTTCCCCTTCGGAGTGTCGGACATTCTGGAACCTTCTAGAACATTCCCGATGAAAACACCGGAACCATTC
This sequence comes from Avena sativa, assembly GCA_916181665.1. Taxonomy (NCBI): domain Eukaryota; kingdom Viridiplantae; phylum Streptophyta; class Magnoliopsida; order Poales; family Poaceae; genus Avena; species Avena sativa. The sequence continues at coordinate 171,728,881 of OV702282.1, forward strand.
TCCAACCCCGAAACAGGACTTTCCTTATATGAATCTTATTCTCCGGACCATTCCGTATCTCCTCGTGATATCCCGGATCCCATCCGAGACTCTGAACAACATTCGATCTCTTACTCATCATTCCATAACTACTCAAAACAACGTCGAATCCTTAAGTGTGTCTCCCTACGGTTCGTGAATTATGCGGACATGATCGAGACACTTCTCCGAACAATAACCAATAGAGGAATCTGGAAATTCATATGGCTCCCACGTATTTCTACAATTACTTTGCGATCGAATGAACCTCTTACATACGATACCAATTTCCCTTTGTCTCACGATAGTTTACTTATCCGAGGTTATGATCGTCGGTATCTCTGCATACCTAGTTCAACCTCGTTACTGATAAGTACTCTTTTCTCGTTCCCGTGATATGCGATCCCTTGTGAGCCAGTCACATGCTTGCAAGCTAATTGGATGACATTTCACCGAGAGGGCCCAGAGTATATCTATTCGTCATATGGATGGACAAATCCCACTCTTGATCCATGTGTCTCAACCAATACTTTCTGAACACTCAATGCCACCTTTATAGCCACCCAGTTACGGTGTGGTGTTTGATGTCATCAAAGCATCCTTCCGGTGAAGGTGATATGCATGATCTCATGGTCGAAGTAATTAGGTTATTATGTATCAGAAAGCATATATCAATTGAACTATTAAAATGACTTGATCTTTATGCTACGCTTATCTATAGGAGGATGTCCACCATATCATTCTCCTAATGATATGATCTTGTTGTTAATAACATCTCAATGTTCATGATAGGGAAACCACAATCATTTATTAACCAACAAGCTAGTATTATATAGAGGCTTTACTAGGGACTTCAATTTAAGTTTACAAATCACACAAATATTAATGTTTCCTTGTTAATACTATTATAGCATGAATGTAAACATTTATCATAAACACAAAGATATAATAATAACTACATTTATTATTGCCTCTAGGGCATATCTCCAATAGTCTCCCACTTGCACTAGAGTCATCTAATCTAGATTACATGGTAATATACCGAACACCCATGGCAGTTTGGTGTTGGTCATGTTTTTCCCTCGGGAGAGGTTTAGTCAACGGATCCGCCACAATCAGATCTGTGTGTACTTTGCAAATCTTTATGTCCCCATCTTGGACATGTTCTCGAATAGCGTGAAAACGTAGCTTGATGTGCTTCAGCTTCTTTTGTGACCTTGGTTCTTGCGCATTGGCTATGGCGCCCATGTTATCACAGTAGATAGACATTGGGTCCAGCGCACTAGGAACCACACCCAGCTCTGTAATGAACTCTTTCATCCATATCGCTTCTTGTGAAGCCTCTGAAGCAGCCATGTATTCCGATTCAGTTGAAGATCTCGCCACAACGCTTTGCTTTGCACTCCTCCAGCTAACTGCTGCACCATTCAAAGTAAATACGTATCCAAATTGTGATTTAGAATCATCCGGATCGGTGTTCCAACTAGCATCGGTGTAACCATTAACAACGAGCTGTTCATCACCTCCATAAGAAAGAACCATATCCTTAGTTCTTCTCAAGTACTTAAGGATGTTTTTTACCGTTGTCCAATGATCCACTCCTGGATCACTTTGATATCTGCTAGTTAAACTAACAGCATATGCAATGTCGGGTCTAGTACATAGCATGGCATAAATTAGATATCCTATGGCTGAGGCATAGGGAGTCTTACTCATCCTTTCTCTATCTTCTGCCGTTGTCGGACTTTGAGTTTTACTCAAGGTCGTATTGGGCAACATGGGCAAGAACCCTTTCTTGCTATCTTCCATTCCAAACCTCTTTAGAACTTTGTCCAAATATGTACTTTGTGACAATGATATTAGGCGTCTCGGTCTATCTCTATAAATCTTTATGCCTAATATGTAAGCTGCTTCACCAAGATCCTTCATTGAAAAACTATTATTCAAATATTCCTTGACACTATTAAGAAGGTCTACATCATTCCCAATCAACAATATGTCATCTACATATAGTATTAAGAATGCTACAGAGCTCCCACTCACTTTCTTGTAAATACAAGCTTCTCCATACGTTTGTATAAAACCAAAACTTTTGATCACCTTATCAAAACATTGATTCCAACTTCGGGACGCTTGCTTCAATCCATAGATGGACCGTTGAAGTTTGCATACCTTGTTAGCATCTTTAGGATCGACAAAACCTTTGGGTTGCATCATATACAACTCTTCATCAATGTCTCCATTGAGGAATGCTGTTTTGACATCCATCTGCCATATCTCATAATCATAATATGCAGCGATTGCTAACATAATCCTCACAGACTTTAGCTTCGCTACTGGTGAGAAAGTCTCATCGTAGTCAACTCCTTGAATTTGTCGAAAGCCTTTTGCGACAAGTCGAGCTTTATAGACAGTAACATTACCATCAGCATCTGTTTTCTTCTAGAAAATCCATTTGTTCTCGACAGCCTTCCGGCCATCCGGTAAGTCCACCAAAGTCCATACTTGGTTTTCGTACATGGATCCAATCTCGGATTTCATGGCTTCTTGCCATTTATTGGAATCTGGGCTCATCATCGCTTCCTCATATGTCGTAGGGTCATCGGTGTTGTCCACCAACATGACACTCATAACGGGATCATACCAATCTGGAGTGGTACGAGTTCTCGTTGACCTGCGAGGCTCTATAGCAACTACAACCGAAGTTTCATGATCATCATCATTAGCTTCCTCTCTTATTAGTGCAGGCACCACAGGAACTTCTTCCGGTGTTGCGCTACTCGCAAGTTCGAGAGAAGGTTCGACAACCTCGTCGAGTTCTACTTTCCTTCCAGTCACTTCTTTCGAGAGAAATTCCTTCTCTAGAAAGGATCCATTCTTGGCAACGAAGATTTTGCCCACGGATCTATGATAGAAGGTATACCCAATAGTTTCCTTCGGGTATCCTATGAAGACGCATTTTTCCGCTTTGGGTTCAAGCTTGTCCGGCTGTAACTTCTTTACATAGGCTTCGCAACCCCAAACTTTAAGGAACAACAATTTAGGTTTCTTCCCAAACCATAATTCATACGATGTCGTTTCAACGGATTTAGATGGTGCCCTATTTAAAGTGAATGCGGCTGTTTCTAATGCATAACCCCAAAATGATAGCGGTAAATCTGTAAGTGACATCATAGAACGAACCATATCTAAGAGAGTTCGATTACGACGTTCGAACACACCATTACGCTGTGGTGTTCCCGGCGGTGCCAATTGTGAAAGTATTTCGCATTTCTTCAAATGCTCGCCAAACTCGTAACTTAGATATTCACCTCCACGATCAGAACGTAGAAATTTAATCTTCTTGTTACGTTGATTCTCAACCTCACTTTGAAATTCCTTAAACTTCTCGAAAGTTTCGGACTTATGTTTCATGAAATAGATATATCCATATCTACTCAAGTCATCCGTGAAGGTAAGAACATAACGATAACCACCGCGCGATGCTACACTCATTGGACCACACACATCAGTATGTATGATTTCCAATAAGTCCGTAGCTCGCTCCATCATACCAGAAAATGGAGTCTTAGTCATTTTACCCATCAGACATGCTTCGCATCTTTCAAGTGATTCAAAATCAAGTGATTCAAGAAGTCCATTGGAATGGAGTTTCTTCATACGCTTCACTCCAATGTGACCAAGACGACAGTGCCACATATAGGTCGAGTTATCGCTCGATTTCAAACGTTTAGCCTCAATGTTATTAATATGTGTATTTCCACTATCGAGATTCAATAAGAATAGACCATATATCAAAGGTGCATGTGCATAAAACATATTACTCATATAAATCGAACAACCATTATTCTCGGACTTAAACAAGTAACCGTCTCGCAATAAACAAGATCCCGATATAATGTTCATGCTTAATGCAGGCACCAAATAACAATTATTTAAGTATAAAACTGTTATCGCCATATTTTGGCCAAAGGAGGAGATGGGCCGTAATCAAGATGGGCTTGGAAGATACATATATGCAACGTGTTGTTGAATCGGCCTTGTGCATGGAATTGGGCTAAATTGCCCGTGTATCTTATGTCGTAGTAGGTTACGTTTCGGTTTAAGTAAAGAGATAGGATTTCTAGGTTTATTCCAAAGATAGGAAGTCTCCGGACTATAAATATGTACCTAAGGTTATTGAGAAAAAGAGGACGATCACGTTCACAACAAACACAATCTCGGCGCATCGCCACCCCTTGTTTCTAGGGTTTCTTTCGGGTAAGTGTCATGCTGCCTAGATCGCATCTTGCGATCTAGGCAGTATCTACTTATGCGTTATTTGGTGTTACTCGTGCTGAAGCCTTGTTGATGGCGAGTAATACTTTTATCATAGATTTGTTTAGGCTAGCATCGGCACTTTCTGCTATGATTGCTTAGCTATGCCGCCTTTGCTTATCTCGCTGCCTTTACCCCTTTTTGGGTATAAGGGTAGCATCTTGCTTGATCTTTATTCCGTCGATTCGATCTGTTATAATTTTGCCTTGTTTTCCAAGGTTTAGTTTGATATCCACGTGGTCAGGCCTTGCAAACGGGTTGAATGATCCAGTAGTACGTAAAGATATGGTTTGCTAATTCGAGAGGAGTTGTTCCGGGAATTGACTTTACGTCGGTTGTTAGGCCTTCTCTAGGGTTAGTTTTCTATGATCTTTTGTATTTACCAGGCTCAATTACGTGTAGGATGTTCCAATTACGTGGTGAAAACGTTAAACTGTCGTAGATCGATTTAACTTGTATTGATGAAGCAAAACCCCATGTTATCATAGATCTAATGCAGAACCATGGGATAATCGGCTCCAAGAGCCGATTCACAGGGAAACCTGAAAGCCGGTCACGGCTTGAATTTTACGTATGTTTGTTTGCCATGCAGGAAACCAATCGAAGCAATCTTTCACCTTCCTGATCAGGTATAGGTCAGGTGGCACGCCCTCGAACCAACCAGGACGTGTGCCGGAGTTTTGCGGGCCGTTGCCCGAGGGACCAGGGCCCACCAGCAGTCCTGGGAGCCTCCCGGCTCTCCGTGTTGCCCGTCGCTGCTCGCCGGTGGGTTTTGGCAGGCAACACATTCTGGCACGCCCGGTGGGACATTCAACAACGTCTACATCAACATCCGACGCTGCGATGGAGAACAGACCGGTCACGTACGACGATCTGCCTGAGGAGCACAAGGCGAAGTATGATGATATCAAAGCTCTCTTCGAAGCCGATCTCATCGGCTCTTTTGAGAGGACCCGTAAGCATGGCATCAGATGGAAAGGGTTCTCACCCGAAGGTGCTCTTGACGAGGTGGATCTATCTGTTCTTTCAGAAGAGCGCACCAGAGCTCTGCGACAGGAAGTCAATTACATGGTAGCTCATTCTCTTCACCGCCATTCTGAGAGCCTAGTAAACGCTTTCGAGCGCGTCGCGGTTCGCGTAGTTCAGGAGATCATGAAACATCAGTACTCTCCGTCGGGGCCTACTCTAGGGACTCACCAGGGAGAAAGACCGCTCCAGGCTAGGCCGCAGCTGCCATTCACGCTTGCAGCTCCGGAGCCACCAGGGGCACCGGCTTACGTCGTCTACAAGGTTGGAGGTGACCCTGGAGATTGCCAATTCCTGTTTGAACCATCTAAAGAAATCCCACATGGATATGTGTGCACCTACGTGCCGGACTGCAATGCCCTGACGCGCACGAACCAGGTGGCAACTGCAGGGATTTCTGGTTCAGGAGTTTCTGGAGCAGGGGCTCCGGGAGCAGGTATCCCTGGAGCAGGGACGTCTGGGATGGACGCTGATAAACAGGCATGGCTAGCCAAGTACGCCACCGGAGGGAGTTCTGAGAATTTAGCCCCTGCAGCGCAAACGGTGGAGCAAATTCGTACCATCTTGAGAGACCAGTTCGGCTTCGTGCCGAAGAGAAGGACAATCGGCTATTCTAAGCCGTACCCCAACGAGTTTGATCTGATTCCGCTGCCACCCAAGTATCGGCTCCCTGAGTTCTCAAGGTTTAGCGGATCAGAAGGGTCGAGCTCGATCGAGCATGTGAGCCGATACCTGGCACAGTTAGGCATGATTTCAGCATCGGATCAGTTACGCGTAAGGTTCTTTGCGCAATCTCTGAAAGGACCAGCTTTTGGGTGGTACACCTCGTTGCCACCGGATTCTATCCAGACCTGGAAGCAACTGGAAGAGCAGTTCCACATCCAGTATCATTCAGAAGCTACCGAGGCTGGCATTGCAGATCTGGCGCAGGTGCGGCAAAAGCGGGGAGAAACGATAGCTGAGTACATTCAACGTTTCAGGACTATCAAGAACCGATGTTATTCGGCTCGTTTAACTGAGAAAGAAGCAGTCGAGCTGGCAGTATTGGGTCTCTCAGCACCTATCAAGGATCTGGCTTTCCAAGTAGAGTACAATTCATTGGCGCACATGGCCCAGAAGCTGACAATGTATGAACAGCGCCACCCTGAGTTGTACCAAGACAAGTTCAAACGTCCGATAAGCCTGGTCGATACAGAAGAAGAGGATCCTACACAAGACCAGGAGGTGGCCGTGGTTGAATGGGCTCGAGGGGCAGATCCTGTGTCCTGCAAATGGGTAAAACAGCAAGGGCCTGCAAAAGGGTTCGACTTCGATGTGAGCAAAGCTGAGCAGATATTCGATTTACTGCTGAAAGAAAGGCAGCTGAAGTTACCCGAAGGCCACAAAATCCCTACGGCTCAAGAGATGAACGGGAGACCTTACTGCAAGTGGCATCACTCGTTCACCCACACCACCAATGACTGCAAAGAGCTACGTCACCAGATCCAAACGGCGATAGAACAGGGCCGTCTGATCCTTGGGCAGTTCGCCATGAAAGTAGACACAAACCCATTTCCCGGCGTCAACATGGTAGAACACAGCCAGTCCACGAGGCGTCAGTTGGATTTCTCGTTCGATGTTAATATGGCAGGACCTGTGTACCACCATGGCACATATAAGGAGGAAGACGGTCGCTCTCGGGGCAGAGAAAGAGAGGAGGCCGGCCCACGTGACCGGCCCCGTTATGATGACAGGCGGTATTTGACCGAGGAGCAAGTGAGAAGCGTGCGATATCAGAAGCCACACTCCACACATCTCCTTAACAAGTATGAGCATCAGTATGACCGACGTCGCCGGCACGATAGAGATGATGAAGGATATGAGCACCTCGCTAGTAAAAAGCCAAAGGAAAAAGAAGGCGTGGACAAACATTGGGATTGTCCTTTCTTCAAGTATTGCTGGGACGCGGGAATGAGCCGATTGCCTACAATCGACAACTGCCCAGAATGTGGACAGCAGAAGGATGACACGGGTCCAGTCTCGGTGTTCAAGCGCCTAGGGCCTCTTCCCCCTCGAGCAAAAGACCTCGAGGAGCCAATGGGTGGAAAAGAAGAAGACAGATATCACCGGCCAAGGTGGTGCCCCGATGGACTCAGGCACACCCAAAAGCGTCGAGTTCAGCGGCTGCGTAACTTGGAGGAAGCCGAAGCGCAGTACCTCCACGCTTTAAGGAAGGCACGGCCCGATCTGGCCGCGAAAGTGCAGCAAACCTTGGAGACGGAGGCTCGTCCGAAAAGAAAAGAATGGCGCCCCAAACCAGTAAAAGCCGGTGCGAAGGCATCGGCTGGCACAAACATGGTGTTCACGCTTCCGTCAGAGTTCTGTGCTCCAACAGCCAAAGAACTACCAGTAGCACAGCTCGACTGCGGCCCACGGCCGGTTATCTTTGAAAAGCCACAAGAGAAGGGCTACAAACATCTGAAAGCTCTGTACCTGCAAGGTTATATCAATGGGCAGCCTGTCCGCAAGATGTTGGTTGACACCGGAGCAGCAGTGAATATAATGCCATACTCCATGCTACGGCGTTTGGGACGCTCCACTGCAGATCTGATCAAAACCAACGTAACGTTAAGCGACTTCAACGGCCAAACTTCAGAAACACAAGGCGTTCTGAATGTGGACCTGACCGTGGGCAGAAAAACCATCCCTACGTCATTCTTCATCGTTGACAGCAAAAGCACCGATGCTGTCTTGCTGGGGAGGGATTGGATTCACGCCAACTGCTGCATTCCATCCACGATGCACCAGTGCCTGATACAGTGGGATGGAGATGAAGTGGAGGTCATTCATGCAGATGATTCGATCGAGGTCTCCATAGCTGGCATGAACATCTGGGAGGCAGGAGACCAAGAGCCGATCTCTGGAGTCAGTCTAGATGGCTGTGAGCGCATTGAAGCTACAAAAAACAGGGTGAGGCTGGTCTTATCCACTGGCCTGACAGAGTAGCAAAGTCCACGATCGTACGTGGTAGGGCCGATCCCTGCGATCGGCCGCAAAAAATAAAAAGCAGTAAGCTTACGACAAACAGGTCATGCAGTCGTAGTAGGGAGATTCCCTGCCATTGTAGAGCACAGTTAAGTTGCAAACCTTCCTTGACTAATGCAATCGAAAAGGGGGCCGATTCCGGCAATCGGCCCAAATTATCTTTGTTATCCTCACCAACAGCTGGCCCCGTGTTTAGCATCGATTTAGCAGGTGACGGAAAGCTAGGGTATGGATTTACATCCGCTGATGAGCTAGAGGAGATTGACATCGGTCCTGGGGATAAGCCAAGACCAACATTTATCAGCAAGAAGTTAGATCCGAGTCTGCGGGGTCTGATGATAGCTTTGTTGAAAGAATATCCAGATTGCTTTGCCTGGGATTATACAGAGATGCCCGGACTAGACAGGAGCATCATTGAGCATCGACTCCCGCTTAAAAAAGGATTTCGGCCATTCCAGCAGCGAGCACGACAGATGAAGGCCGAAATTTTGAAAGAAGTCAAGAAGGAGATCGAGAAAATGTTGACAGCCAAGTTAATCAGGCCATGCAGGTATGCTGAGTGGATTTCTAGTATCGTACCTGTAGAGAAGAAGGATGGCCGCTGGCGGGTTGCCATAGATTTTTGGGATCTCAATAGAGCCACTCCGAAGGATGAATATCCGATGCCGGTAGCAGAGACGTTAATCAACGCAGCTGCTGGTCATAAAATCTTGAGCTTCATGGATGGCAATGCCGGTTACAACCAAATTTTTATGGCTCCGGAAGATATACACAAGACTGCATTCAGAGTCCCAGGTTCGGTGGGGTTGTTTGAATATGTAGTCATGACGTTTGGACTGAAGAATGCCGGCGCCACATACCAAAGAGCCATGAATTACATCTTCCATGATCTGATCGGCAAGCTGGTGGAAATTTATATCGATGACGTAGTGGTCAAGTCAGCTTCAGTACAAGGACATTTGGACGATCTACGACGCGTCCTGGACCGAACAAGGAAATTCGGGCTACGGATGAATCCAAAGAAGTGTGCCTTCGGTGTGACGGCCGATCAGTTCTTGGGTTTCTTGGTCCATGAACGAGGAATTGAGATCGGCCTGAAAAGTCAGGAGGCAGTGCGAACAATGAAGCCACCTACCACGAAGAAAGAACTACAGTCTCTCATCGGCAAGATCAACTTCGTCAGAAGATTCATCTCCAATCTGTCAGGGCGAATAGAGCCGTTCATGGGACTAGTGAAAATTAAATCTGATGAAGAATTCCGCTGGGGGACAGAGCAACAACGAGCCTTCGACGAAATCAAAGAATATCTAACGAAGCCGCCAGTATTGGTTCCGCCCCAGCCGGATAGGCCGTTCTACATTTACTTATCAGTAGCTGACACGTCCATCGCCTCGGTGGTGGTGCAGGTTTATGATGGTCTGGAGCGAGTTGTGTTTTACATCAGTAGAAGGATGCTCGACGCAGAGACAAGGTACCCTGAGATCGATAAGTTGTGCCTCTGCCTGTTTTTCACCTGCACCAAGCTGCGCCACCTCTTGCTCTCGGCAGAGATTATCATTATATGCAAATCAGATGTCATAAAGCACATGCTGTCGGCTCCTATGTTGAAAGGCCGACTCGGCAAATGGATGTTTGCATTATCGGAATTTGACATCCGGTACCAACCTGCGAAAGCAGTTAAGGGTCAGGCATTAGCCGACCTTATTGCTGAAAGGATCAACACTGATATAGCAGCGCTGTCTATACGAGCGTGGGCTATGTTTTTCAATGGATCGGTTTGCGATGATGGTTGCGGCATTGGCATTCTACTCGTGTCGCCCCGGGGGGCAACATATTCCTTCTCCATCAGGCTAGCTACCCCGTGCACCAACAACGTCGCCGAGTATGAGGCGGTACGCAAGGGAATGGAGTTGCTCATAGAAGCTGGGGCAGAAGCAGTGGAAATTTTTGGAGACTCCAAATTGGTGATTTCCCAGCTCACGGAGGAATACAAGTGTGAGAGCGAGTCGCTCTTCCCATTATGGTTGCAATGCCGTGAGCTCATGGCACAGTTCCGGTACATAAACTTTAACTCGATCCCGCGGTCGCAGAATACAGAGGCAAATGATCTCGCACAAATGGCTTCAGGCTACAAGGACGTAGCAGAGGGAACTGATGTTCAAGTTCAGTTCCTGGAGACGGACGACTGGAGAGCCAATATCTTCAATTACTTGAAAGATTCGGCTCGGGGGGCACCTAAACGGATAAGGTACAAGGCCATGAAGTACGTGCTTATCGGGGACGACATGTTCTACAGGACTCTGGAAGGGTTGTTGCTCAAATGTCTAGGGCCAACCGAGGCCAATCGGCTCCTGCACGAGGTACACGAAGGCGCCTGTGGAACTCACCAATCGGCTCACAAGATGAAATGGTTGATCAGGCGATCAGGGTTTTATTGGCCCACCATGCTTGAGGACTGTTTTAAGTACTACAAAGGGTGTCAAGCATGTCAGAAATTTGGAAAAATTCAGATGGTGCCCGCGTCAGCAATGAACCCCATCATCAAACCTTGGCCATTCCGAGGTTGGGGCATGGATATGGTTGGCAAGATCAATCCTCCATCAAGCAAAGGCCACATGTGGATTTTGGCCATTACGGATTATTTCACTAAATGGGTTGAAGCCGTCCCTATGAAGTCAGTGAGCTCAAAGGATGTTATCGATTTTGTGAAAGAACATGTTATTCATAGATTCGGGATCCCCCAAACGATCACGACCGATGGAGGTTCGGTCTTCACTTCTTACGAGTTTAGAGAGTTCTGTGAGGACACAGGAATTAAGCTGATCCGATCATCTTCGTACTATGCTCAAGCAAATGGGCAAGCTGAAGCGTCCAACCAGAGCCTTATCAAGCTGATCAAGAGGAATATCGATGAGCACCCTAGGCGTTGGCACGAGGTTTTGTCAGAGGCTTTATGGGCTTATCGCATGTCATGTCATGGAGCAATAAAAACCTCGCCATACCATCTAGTCTATGGACAAGAAGCCGTATTGCCCTGGGAAATTACGGCTGGATCGAGGCGTGTCACCTTTCAGAACGATCTAACGACTGAAGAATATACGGCCCTGATGAGTGACAGTGTTGAGGATTTAACTGAGCTTAGGCTGTGGTCGCTTGAGAAAATCAAAGAGAACAAGGCCAAGGTAGCTCGTGCATATAATAAGAAGGTGAGACCGAAGGAGTTCCACGTTGGCGATCTGGTATGGGAAGCTGTATTGCCATTGGGAACTAAGGATGCAGCATATGGTAAATGGTCTCCAAATTGGCACGGGCCATACAGGGTCGATCAAGTTTTAAGGGGAAACGCGTACATGCTTGAGGAACTGGATGGCGTAAAATTCCCAGTGGCTGTCAACGGGCAACACCTCAAGAAATATTTCCCAAGCATGTGGGATGATGGACACTGAAATATGGGGGCCGATACATGAAATCGGCCAATAATAAAAAAAAAACATACAGCCGATGCACAGCCATCGACTCTAAAGGTTCAAACTGCTACGAGCAGGTGCCAGTTTACGTGAAGAAGCTACTGAAGGAATGCCTCGAAGGCGTGGAGGGCGTCAACACGGACACGATCCACCTCGGCGATCTCGGCTTCGTCGTCTTCGTCCTTGCCCGTCACTAGCTGCTTGTTCAGGGCACGTATTTCCGCCAGATCAGTCTTCAGCTGAGCTTTGAGACCTTCTGCTTCGTCTTGGGAGCGGGCGATGAATGCTTCTTTGTCACGGATGAGCTGTTTAGTCGCCCGGACCTTCTCTTCAAGATCTCCCAGTTCCTTTTTCAAGGATGCAAGCTCGGCGGTGCTGACAGAGGTGTCAGTTTTGGCATCCAGAGTCACCTTTTTTTCGTTGAGCTGCTGACATTTGTCTGCAATGTTGGCCTTCAGTGGGAGTTGGGCGCGGCGCAGATTAATCCTCTCGCGAGCCAGCTTCACCCTTGACCCGTAGAAAGACAGAGTTATAACTGGCCAAAGCTTCACCTGCAGTGCTACTGGAAGTTGGTCCTTGATTTCAGCAAGAACACTCTGCACCTCTTCAGAGCCCTCGATCAACTTCTCGATCGGGGAGGACAGCAAGGCTTTGAGACGCTGGAATTGAGGTAGAACAGCCTTTGCTCGTGGTTCATCGTCAGCAGCAGGGAGAGCTGGTTCGATGGTTTCAGGGTCGAACGTTAGCAGACCTAAGATATCACAACCCTGGCAGGCCGAAATGGCGTCAGTATGCGTCCAACACGGAAGGAAGAGCCGAACGAAGCGAACGTACCTCTCCTAAGGTCAAGGGGATAGCAGATGACGAAACCATCGGCTTGTGTGTTGTTGCTGGGGGCTTGGCCAAAATGGTAACCGTTTCAGTTGCACCTTCAGGGATTCCTAGATCCGGCCCTGCGGTAGGCATCGGCACTTCCCCGGCTTTCCCACTAGGAGTGTCAGTCGCCTGCATGGAAGGTGCTTGCCGATATAAATAGTGATGAATCGACAGATAAAAAACAATTGGTAAGAGCATGGAGAGTGATGTTTCGAAACCTCCTGGCTCGACGAAGGAGTTTGCAGTTCCTTGCGAGACCTTTTGGGGCTCACGACGGGCCCCGCCTCGACTGATGCTCGGGGGGCAGCAGGTTCAGGAGCTGGCCTTTTCCTGGGAGCCGATTGTGGCAAATCTGGCTGGCTCGGTGTGATGGTCCTATCGGAGTCTGTTGGACCCAATTCTCCTCGATTGGATGGTGTGTCCTCGCTGGAGGTGTCCTCGACGGAAGCCTGTAAGAAAGGAAAGCTAGTAAGCACAAACATGTTTGCAAGGATGAAGGAGATCGACGAAGGCATGGATCAGCATACATGCGAACTTTCTGGAGAAGGGCTCCGGCGCTTCAAAGTCTTCCTGGCAGCTACCTTCCTCACCACTGTTCTTGTTTTAGTGGGAACTCGAGTGGCTTGGATCTTGGAAGCCGATTGTGGTGGTATCGGCTGGTTCTGCATCACGACCTTTTTAAACGGTGGCGAATTTTTGCAGAAAAGGACCACAGGAGCTGGTGGGAAGAATTCGAAGGGGGAACCATCATCGTGTGTAGGTTCAGGACCATCTTGTTGCTGCAAGGAGACAGAGCGGGTTATTAGAAGGATCATTTGGGAGCAGCATCAAGAAAATTTACAAGTAATAGTACCTGTTCTACGGGGATATCGTGGTCAGCATCGAGCTGTGCCAGCAATGGTCCCAGAGCTCTCCTGAAGGCATGAGTCTTCCACATCGCCCACCAGTTCTCAAAACCATCGGTTGAGGAGGTAAAGATGAGGTTGTTGGGAATTGGGATGGTTAGAGCATCGAAGAAGGAATAACACCTTTGACTGGTGAGAGGATCGGGCAGGTCAGCTCTGCTCTCTGTAAGATGGTGGAGAAAGAAATGGGGAGGTACTTGCCCAAGGCCAAATTGCCGAGCCACTACGACTGGCTGGTAGAATTCATATCCAGGCTTGATTATTCTATTGGATGTGCTCATGCCAACTGGAAGGAAGCAGGGACGGATCACAGTAGAAAACAGCTGCCGAGTGCTGGTGTCATCGGCAAAGTTGTCTAGCCTGAAGGAGAGTGGATTTTCAAAATGTTCTGATTCTTCCGTGTAAGGAAAGAAGATAGGATTATCCAGGCCTTGGAAGAAAATGCTGAACCATTTGGATGCTTCCTGAGGGATCAGTTTGCTAACTGGCAGTCTGTACAGAGCTTGGCCATAGCTGGTGCATCGGATCTGCTTCCCTTTGACATTTGGAAAGGTGCAACTCGCCAAAAGGGGGAAGTTTGGGACATGGTTTTGAAAATATAGCTGGGCCCATAGCTGAATGAACCACCAAGGACCTCCTGTTTTGACTGCTAGGCCGGAGAATAATTTGACAGACATCAACTGGAGATATCGATAGACTTCTCCAAGGAACAGTTTGCCGATGCCAAGTTGAGTGCCTTTGGCAAGTTCGTGGGCCAAGGAGAGGTAATTCTCGGTTGGAGCTAGGGAAGGGCCACAGAATATGAAATGTTCCAGCCAGAAGTTGAGGAAAGCCGTGTGTTCTTTCTCTGTGACAGGGCCTTTAGTTTTCATGTGTTTTTGAAGATAGGCACCCCAGTTCGTGCAGTCTGTTTTGGAAGAAAGCTTGTAGGGGACCTTTGTCAACTTAAAAGCAGAGGGGCTGGGTGATGTAACGTCCAGACCAGTAATCATCACCACGTCTAACAGAGTTGGTGTCATGGGACCATGACCAAACATGAAGCAGTTCAGAGCATCGGACCAGAAATAGCCGATGGTTTTTAGAAGATTTTCATGTTTCTCCAGGGGAGACAATGAAAAATGCAAGGCATCAACTATTCCCGTGGTTTCCCATTGAGATTGGTAAGTTTTGGCTACCCTGATGAACCAAGAAACCCAATGTTCAGGAGGATTAGGCCAGGCTCGCAAGCAGTCGGCCCAAGAATTCAAATCTAGGTTTTGGCTTGCGAAGGGGATTTTGTTTGCCTCGCAAGAGATCAGATGGGCAGGACTAGATTCTGTCCGGGGGCCAAGACAGAGAGAATTTGGGAGAGAAGGATGCGGCAGCAGGATGTCTGAAACCTAAAAATTTAACGGTGGAATAAAGCATTAATTCAGGTGTTTGCTATTAATTCTAGCGCCGTGTTCAGACTACGAGGAGCAGGCGTACCTTCAGACCAGAGACCGCTGTGTTGATATTGGACGATTCCGCCATCTTGTTTGCCGGCGGAGATGGATCTATGCGATTGGGGATCGAGGGTGCTTGTCGCGGTAAGCTCGATCTATGCGGTGAGGAAATTGGAGATCTGGTCTAGCCTTTTTGAAGAAGGTCGCAGGTTACCGTTTGAAGTTGGAGAGTGGCCGTTCAGATTTATCTAAATATGCGACCAAATTTGACCTTGTCAATGTTTGTGGGGAAAGTCGATGTGTTACCATCGGCTCGTTGGGCTCTGACTTGGTTGATCAAATGAGCGTAGTATGGTGAAAGCCGATACGTTGCTATCGGCTTCTGGAGCGTTGACTTATTTTGACTATCGGAAAAAGGCGAATTGGAAAAGCAATCTTTGTTGATTCAAAAGACGATTATTTACAATGGAACCGATTGCTTACAAAAGGGAATTTACTGCTAAGAACTACTACTACTAGTTCCTAATCTAGAGGCCGGTGTCGTCGCCGCTGTCCTCGCCGTCGTTGTCCTCGCTGTCATCAGCGCTGCTGCCAGCGTCGTCTTCGTCGCTGCTGCTGAGGATGTCAGCGGGGGCCTCCTCGTCCTCGGCGTCGTCTTCGGTGTCCTCGCTGGACCCGGCGCGGAAGCGCTTCACCGGCGGGTATTCCTCGGAGGAGGTGTCCTCCTCCGCTTCCTCCTCCTCGTCGGAGGATTCGACGCCATCCCATGACCAGGCGTCGTCGGAGCTCTCCACCTCCAGTTCCCCGTCGACCAGGAACTGGAGGCCCTCCTCGCCGTCGGTCAGGGACTCGTCGTCCTCCGACCAGGCGGCGAAGTCCCAGCCCCTCTCGTCCCACCAATGTGGGGCGAGAGCCTCGTACGCCGCCATTGGCGGGTGTTCCGACGTCGGCTCTCGATCGCTCATCGTGTTGGAAGATTGGGAGGAAAGGGCGGATGATTCGGAGGAAGACGAGGAGGCCATGGCGGAGAAAGAGGGTTTTTTCGGCGGAGGAAGAGGGTTTTTTGGCTAAGGGAGGAAGATGGGGGCTGCAAACTGCTTAGATGAATTTAAATAAGGGGAATAGTGGAAGACGGTTCAATGCCATAGCAGTTTCCATAATGTGGTGCCAAAACGGTCAGATCATACACTGCGGAGGAGTTGAGAAGACAGGGCATCATGATGAGGGGGTGGCGTGACGATTCTGCTCTGCAACGCGTAACCCGATACAAGAAAAAAGAGGGAAGAAGAAAAACATCAACAGAGTGGTTTTGGAATTATTATTGCCAAAACCAGGGGGGCATGTGTTATCGCCATATTTTGGCCAAAGGAGGAGATGGGCCGTAATCAAGATGGGCTTGGAAGATACATATATGCAACGTGTTGTTGAATCGGCCTTGTGCGTGGAATTGCCTGTGTATCTTATGTTGTAGTAGGTTACGTTTCGGTTTAAGTAAAGAGATAGGATTTCTAGGTTTATTCCAAAGATAGGAAGTCTCCGGACTATAAATATGTACCTAAGGTTATTGAGAAAAAGAGGACGATCACGTTCACAACAAACACAATCTCGGCGCATCGCCACCCCTTGTTTCTAGGGTTTCTTTCGGGTAAGTGTCATGCTGCCTAGATCGCATCTTGCGATCTAGGCAGTATCTACTTATGCGTTATTTGGTGTTACTCGTGCTGAAGCCTTGTTGATGGCGAGTAATACTTTTATCATAGATTTGTTTAGGCTAGCATCGGTACTTTCTGCTATGATTGCTTAGCTATGCCGCCTTTGCTTATCTCGCTGCCTTTACCCCTTTTTGGGTATAAGGGTAGCATCTTGCTTGATCTTTATTCCGTCGATTCGATCTGTTATAATTTTGCCCTTGTTTTCCAAGGTTTAGTTTGATATCCACGTGGTCAGGCCTTGCAAACGGGTTGAATGATCCAGTAGTACGTAAAGATATGGTTTGCTAATTCGAGAGGAGTTGTTCCGGGAATTGACTTTACGTCGGTTGTTAGGCCTTCTCTAGGGTTAGTTTTCTATGATCTTTTGTATTTACCAGGCTCAATTACGTGTAGGATGTTCCAATTACGTGGTGAAAACGTTAAACTGTCGTAGATCGATTTAACTTGTATTGATGAAGCAAAACCCCATGTTATCATAGATCTAATGCAGAACCATGGGATAATCGGCTCCAAGAGCCGATTCACAGGGAAACCTGAAAGCCGGTCACGGCTTGAATTTTACGTATGTTTGTTTGCCATGCAGGAAACCAATCGAAGCAATCTTTCACCTTCCTGATCAGGTATAGGTCAGGTGGCACGCCCTCTAACCAACCAGGACGTGTGCCGGAGTTTTGCGGGCCGTTGCCCGAGGGACCAGGGCCCACCAGCAGTCCTGGGAGCCTCCCGGCTCTCCGTGTTGCCCGTCGCTGCTCGCCGGTGGGTTTTGGCAGGCAACAAAAACTAATCCCGATGGTAGATGAAGGGGTAGCGTGCCGACCGCGATCACATCAACCTTTGATCCGTTTCCCACACGCATCGTCACCTTGTTCTTCGCTAGCTTCCGTTTATTCTGCAGCACCTGTTTCGAGTTACAAATATGAGCAACTGAACCAGTATCAAATACCCAGGCACTACTACGAGTACTAGTGAGATACACATCAATAACATGTATATCGGATATACCTTTCTTCTTGATGTTGCCGTTCTTCAAATCCGCCAAGTACTTTGGGCAATTCCGCTTCCAGTGACCTTCTCCCTTGCAGTAAAAGCACTCAGTATCAGGCTTAGGTCCAGCCTTGGTCTTCTTCGTCGGCGCGGTAACTTTCTTACCACCCTTCTTGAAGTGTCCCTTTTTCTTAGACTTGCCTTTCTTGAATTTGGTGGTCTTATTGACCATCAACACTTGGTGCTCTTTCTTGATCTCCACTTCTGCAGATTTTAACATAGCAAACAGTTCTGGCAACTGCTTGTTCATGTTTTGCATATTGTAGTTCATCACAAAGTTCTTGTAACTTGGTGGTAGTGATTGGAGGACACGATAAATCCCCAAAGTATTAGGAATCATTATACCCAAGCTTTGAAGTTTGTTTGCGTGCCCAGACATCTTAAGCACATGCTCACTGACGGAGCTGCCCTCTTCCATCTTGTAGTTAAAGAACTTTTCAGAAGCCTCATAGCTCTCAATTGCCGCGTGAGTCTCAAAGATCAATTTGAGATCACGGACAATATCATGTGGGTCTGAATTCTCAAACCTTTTCTGAAGCTCCGATTCTAAACCATACAAGATAGCACACTGAACTGTGGAGTACTGAGTCTTCCGAGCGAGGTAAACATTCTTTACTTCATCGGTAGCAGTAGCGGCAGGTGGGTCACCCAGCGGTGCATCCAGCACATAGGTCAAATTACCAGCTGTGAGGACAATCCTCAAATTGCGAAACCAATCCGCGAAGTTGCTTCCATTGTTTTTCAACTTTTCTTTCTCTAGGAACGCATTAAAATTGATGGTAGGGGCCGCCATTGATCTACAACATATTTGCAATAGTTTAGACTAAGTTTATGACAAATTGAGTTCTAATTAATAGTTAAATTAATCTAGGTGAACTCCCACTCAAAACAATATCCCTCACATTGTTTTAGTGATCACACGAACCAAATCCACCACATCAACACCGATCATCACGAGAGTTGATATAGTTTCAATGGCGAACAATCGACATGTTCATCATATCTACTATATGATTCATGCTTTACCTTTCGGTGATCCGTGTTCCGAGACCATGTATGTACATGCTAGGCTCGTCAAGATCAAACCTTATCTTCCGCATGAGCAAATCTGGCTTGCTCACGTTGTATACACTTGCGGAATCTAACACACCCGATCATCACGTGGTGCTTCGAAACAACAAGCTTTAGCAACGGTGCTAACTAAGGGTGAACACTTTATGACTTGAAATTCATGTGCATGAGGGATCATCTTATAATGCTACTGTCGTAAACTAAGCAATACAAGATGTATAAAGGATTAACATCACATGCAATTCATAATATGTGATATGATATGGCCTTTCTTCTTTGTGCTTCCGTTCTCCATCTTCAAGCACGAACATGATCTCCATCATCATCGGCATTGCATCAAGGTCAATGACGCTTCTCCATGGTTGTCGTCCACCGGCTTCAACTATTACAACTACTTTGAATAGACACGCGGGTCTTAACAAAATTAAAGACAACCATATGGCTCCTGCCGGTTGCCAACTTACAATAAGGAACATTGCATACATCAAATATAATCACAATCATGGCCATATCACATCACAACACACCCCTGCAAAACAAAGTTAGACGCCTCTACTTTCTTTGCATGTTTTACGTGGTTTGGGGCTTTCAATAAGTGTCGTTCTAACTTACGAACATGAACCACAACATTGATACTAGTATTGACAATCACCCATTGTAAATTGAATCTTAACTATGCTGGGAGAAACAGGCACCCGCAAAGCCACTTATGCAATACAAGTTGCATGTCAAGCGTGGAGCAAGTCTCATGAACGATGTCATGTAAGGTTAGCCCGGGCCTCTTCATCCCAACATCCCGCAAGATGCAAAGTACACAAGAAGCAATCGACAATAAAAGCATCAACGCCCACAATGACCATTGTGTTCTACTCGTGCAACGGATCTACATATAGACACGGCTCTGATACCACTGTAGGGTTTCGTAGCATGGAAAACAAAAAATTTCTACCGCATACAAACAAACAAGCCAAGATCTATCTACTAGATTGTAGCAACGAGTCGATGGAATAACTCACCCTCGAAGATTCCAAAGTGTTTAACGAGAGCGGATTCTCGTGGGTGATGTAGTCTTACTCTTCCCAATCTCAAGATCGCGTAGACGATCCTTTCGGCGCTGCGTTATGGCAGCGCTCCCGCAGTTGGTCACACGTTCGGTACTCGACGAAGACCTTCCTCTCCCTTGTTCCAGCAGGCAGCGGAGGTTGTAGCACTCTCCTCGCGATTCCGGCAGCACAACGGCGTGGTGCCGGAAGTAGAGGGAAGATCTCGCAGGGCTTCGCCTTAAGCCGGAGCGAGTATGGTGGACTATGAGAGAGATCCTCGGCGATCTAGGGTTTAGACACACCAAGGAGGAGGCTTGTCCGGCGGCTAGGGTTAGCTAGGAGGCGGCTACAGGAGGGCCGGTGGCTTAGGGCTAGGGTTTGCGGGTGGAGGTGTTGGGTGCTAGGAGGGGCAGCCCTGCCCCTCCTTATATAGGTGGAGGGGCCGCGCCAGGGGAGGGGAGTCCCTCCCCAACACGGTTTCCCAAGGAGGCCGGCGGTGGAGGGGAGGAACTCCTCCCCAACTCGGTTTCCACCTTCCCCTCCACTTCCCAAAATAGCCGTTTGACTTTTCAAACTAGGATTTGATTAAACCCTTTATTTTGTTCAGCGATGACACCTAGTAAATGATGCAATCATTCCAACTTGGTATGACACATTCATGTACCCTTCCCCTTCGGAGTGCCAGACATTCCGGAACCTTCTAGAACATTCCCGATGAAAACACCGGAACCATTCTCCAACCCCGAAACAGGACTTTCCTTATATGAATCTTATTCTCCGGACCATTCTGGATCTCCTCGTGATATCCCAGATCCCATCCGAGACTCCGAACAACATTCGGTCTCTTACTCATCATTCCATAACTACTCAAAACAACGTCGAATCCTTAAGTGTGTCTCCCTACGGTTCGTGAATTATGCGGACATGATCGAGACACTTCTCCGAACAATAACCAATAGAGGAATCTGGAAATTCATATGGCTCCCACATATTTCTACAATTACTTTGCGATCGAATGAACCACTTACATACGATACCAATTTCCCTTTGTCTCATGATAGTTTACTTATCCGAGGTTATGATCGTCGGTATCTCTGCATACCTAGTTCAACCTCGTTACTGATAAGTACTCTTTTCTCGTTCCCGTGATATGTGATCCCTTGTGAGCCAGTCACATGCTTTCAAGATAATTGGATGACATTTCACCGAGAGGGCCCAGAGTATATCTATCCGTCATATGGATGGAAAAATCCCACTCTTGATCCATGTGTCTCAACTAATACTTTCCGAACACTCAATGCCACCTTTATAGCCACCCAGTTACGGTGTGGTGTTTGATGTCATCAAAGCATCCTTCTAGTGAAGGTGATATGCATGATCTCATGGTCGAAGGAATTAGGTTACTATGTATCAGAAAGCATATAGCAATTGAACTATTAAAATGACTTGATCTTTATGCTACGCTTATCTATAGGAGGATGTCCACCATATCATTCTCCTAATGATATGATCTTGTTGTTAATAACATCTCGATGTTCATGATAGGGAAACCACAATCATTTATTAACCAACAAGCTAGTATTATATAGAGTCTTTACTAGGGACTTCAATTTAAGTTTACAAATCATACAAGTATTGATGTTTCCTTGTTAATACTATTATAGCATGAATGTAAACATTTATCATAAACACAAAGATATAATAATAACTACATTTATTATTGCCTCTAGGGCATATCTCCAACACTAAGAACATTTCTTTAGTTCTATTTAAATACTTTAGGATGTTCTGCACGGCTGTCCAGTGTTCCACTCCTAGATCACTTTGGTATCTGCTCGTCAAACTAAAAGCATTGGACACATCCGATCTAGTACATAGCATGGCATACATGATAGATCCTATGGCCGAGGCATAAGGCACTTTGCTCATAGCTTCTCTATCGTTTACCGTAGCTGGACACTGAGCCCTGCTCAATATCTTACCTGACAACATAGGCACTAAACCTTTCTTTGCCTTATCCATTCTGAACCTTTTCAGAACTTTGTCTAGGTATGTACTTTGGCTTGAAGCTATCAGGCGTCTTTGTCTATCTCTATAGATTTTAATGCACAATATATAAGCAGCTTCCCCTAGGTCTTTCATTGAAAAACATTTGTTCAAATAACTCTTCACATTGTTAAGCATATCAATGTCATTTCCAATAATCAATATGTCATCCACATATAGTACTAGAAATGTCACTGAGCTCCCACTCACTTTCTTGTAGATACAAGCTTCGTAGCAATTTGGAACAAATCCAAAGCTCTTGATCACTTGATCAAAACGAGGGTTCCAACTCCGAGATGCTTGCTTCAGTCCATAAATGGAACACTGAAGTTTGCACACCTTATCAGCATCCTTAGGATCGACAAAACCTTCGGGTTGCATCATATACAACTCTTCATTAATGTTGCCATTGAGGAACGCAGTCTTGACATCCATCTGCCATATTTCATAATCATGAAACGCAGCAATTGCTAATAAAATCCGAATGGACTTAAACATCGCTACGGGAGAGAAAGTCTCATCGTAGTCAACACCTTGAACTTTTCGAAAACCTTTCGCGACAAGCCGTGCTTTATAGACAGTATCATTACCATCCGCGTCCGTTTTCTTCTTGAAAATCCATTTGCACTCAACGGCCTTTCGGTCGCTAGGAGGGTCCACCAAAGTCCATACTTGGTTTTCGCTCATGGATCCCAATTCGGATTTCATGGCCTCTAGCCATTTCTCAGAGTCTGGGCTCATCATTGCTTCCTCATAGTTCGCAGGTTCACTGTTGTCTACTAACAAGACAGTTAAGACAGGGTTGCCGTACCACTCAGGAGGGCACGCGACCTTGTCGACCTGCGACGTTCAGTAGTAGCATCATCCGAAGCTTCATGATCCTTGTCATTAGCTTCCTCTATTGTTGGTGCAGACGACACTGGAACAATTTCAGGTGCTGCGCTACTCTCCAACTCAAGAGAAGGTTCAATAACCTCGTCTACCTCTACTTTCCTCCCACTCATTTCTTTTGAGAGAAACTCCTTCTCAAGAAAGGATCCGTTCTTTGCGACAAACACTTTGCCTTCGGATCTGTGATAGAAGGTATACCCAATCGTTTCCTTAGGGTATCCTATGAAGACGCATTTCTCCGCTTTGGGTTTGAGCTTGTCCGGCATCAACTTCTTGACGTAAGCTTCGCATCCCCAAACTTTAAGAAACGACAACTTAGATTTAGCACCAAACCACAGTTCATACGGTGTCGTCTCAACGGATTTAGATGGTGCCCTATTTAAAGTGAATGCAGCGGTTTCTAATGCATAACCCCAAAATGATAACGACAAATCTATAACAGACATCATCGATCGCACAATATCCAATAAAGTTCGATTACGGCGTTCAGACACACCATTGCGCTGTGGTGTTCCGGGTGGCGTGAGTTGCGAAACGATTCCGCTTGCCTTAAGATGCGTGAGAAAATCATAACTCAAATATTCACCTCCACGATCGGATCGTAGAAATTTAATTTTCCTGTTACGATGGTTTTCCATTTCGTTCTGAAATTCTTTGAACTTTTCAAATGTTTCAGATTTATGTTTCATTAAATAGATATACCCATATCTACTTAAGTCATCAGTAAAAGTGAGAAAATAGCGATAACCACCGCGCGTCGAAACACTCATTGGTCTGCATACATCGGTATGTATGATTTCCAACAAGTCCGTTGCTCGCTCCATTATTCTGGAGAACGGGGTTTTGATCATCTTGCCCATGAGGCATGGCTCGCACGTGTCAAATGATTCAAAATCAAGAGACTCCAGAAGTCCATCAGAATGGAGTTTCTTCATGCGTTTTACACCAATATGACCTAGACGACAGTGCCACAAATAAGTAGAATTATCACTATCTACTTTGCATCTCTTAGCCTCAATGTTATGGATGTGTGTTTCATTGTTTTCGAGATTCAGAAGAAATAAACCATTCATAGCAGGTGCATGACCATAAAAGATGTTACTCATATAAATAGAACAACCATTATTCTCCGATTTAAATGAATAATCGTCTTGCAATAAACACGATCCAGATATGATGTTCATGCTTAACGCAGGCACATAATAACATTTATTGAGGTTTAAAACTAATCCCGAAGGTAAAACTAAGGATAGCGTGCCGACGGCCATCACATCAACTCTTGATCCGTTGCCAACGTGCATCGTCACCTCATCCCTCGCTAGCCGCCGTCTATTCCGTAGCTCCTGTTTTGAGTTACAAATATTAGCAACTGAACCAGTATCAAATACCCAGGCACTACAACGAGGGCTAGTAAGGAAAACATCAACAACATGTATATCAAATATACCTTTGATGGTGCCAGCCTTCTTGTCCGCTAAGTACTTCGGACAGTTGCGCTTCCAGTGACCCTTGTCCTTGCAATAGAAGCACTCAGTGTCCGACTTAGGTCCAGACTTGAGCTTCTTCTCTGCAGAGGCAACGCGCTTGCCGCTGCCCTTCTTGAAGGGCTTATTTGCACCCTTACCTTTCTTAAAGCTGGGGGGCTTGTTGACCATCAACACATGATTATCTTTCTTGATGTCCACCTCTGCAGCTTTCATCTTAGCGAAGAGCTCAGTGATCGTATCAGTGGAACCAATCTGATTATGAGTAACTACAAAACCTTTGTAGCTAGGAGGGAGTGATTGCAGAACTCTGTCAATCTTGAGCTCCTCTGGAATCTTGCAGTCCAGTTGCTCAAGGCGTTGAGTGTAGCCCGACATCTTAATGGCGTGCTCACTAACGGAACTCCCTTCCTCCATCTTGCAGTTAAAGAATTTCTCAGATATCTCATATCTCTCAGAACGGGCCTGAGTCTGAAACATAGTTTTCAGTTCCTCAAGAATCTCAAAGGGCCCCGGGAACTCCTCAAAACGATTTTGAAGGTCCGATTCCATAGCAAACAACATGGTGCTCTTAATCACACCATAATCATCCTTGCGCGACTGATAAACAGCTTTCTCATCAGCCGGCGCATCTACAGCAGGGGCGTCACCTAGCGCTTTCTCAAGGACATAGTCCTTTTGTCCGCCAGAGAGAATGATTCTCAGATTGCGGAACCAGTTGGTGAAGTTAGACCCATTGTTCTTAAGCTTTTCTTTCTCAGCAAAAACGTTGAAGTTGAAGTTGGACTTAGCCATTTGATCTACAAAAATTGCAAGTACAATTTAGACTATGTTCATGATAACTAGTTCAACTTAATCAAATTACTAGATGAACTCCCACTAAATTCAACATCCCTCAAGTTGTTTAGTGAACATGGTCTAAATTCACCACACCTAATCCGATCTTCACGAGAAGAGATGTGGTTTCAATGGTGGACAACAAAGTGTCGATCATATCATTCATATGACTCATGCTTAACCTTTCGGTTCATGCGTTCCAAGGCCATGTCTGTACATGTTAGGCTCGTCAAGTCAAACCCAAGTATTTCCGCGTGTGCAAAACTGGCTTGCACCCGTTGTATGTGAACTTAGAGTTTATAGCACCCGATCATCACGTGATGCTTGAACACGACGAACTTTCGCAACGGTGCATACATGGGGAGAACACAGTTTTATCTTGATCTTTAAGTGAGGAATCATCTTATAATGCTACCGTCGCGATCTAAGCACAATAAGATACATAAAAGGATAAACATCACATGCATATAATTTTATGTGACATGGTATAGCCAATCTCCGCGCAATGATATCCATATTGTGCGTGCCAGCATGATCTCCATCACTCCACCATGATTGCCTCCACCACGAATAGCAACTACAACTATTGCTAACTACTTAGCGATAAAGCGAAGCTATTACATGGCGTATAAGAAGCTGACACACAGGTCATACACAATTATAAACACAACCATATGGATCCTGCCGGTTGTGTACTCATCGACATGCAAGTCGTGAAACATTACAAAACATGATCATTGCATACAACATACACATCACATCTTGGGCCATACCATATCACAGAAACACTCCCTACAAAAACAAGTTAGACGCCTCTACTTTGTTGTTGCATGTTTTACGTGGCTTATGGGAGTAACAAGCTAAGAACGATTCTTACCTACGGAAAGCCACAACGGTGATATTATGGTTGCCAACATCCGGTGTAAATCCCATGTCAACTATAGTGAGAGAAACTGGCATCCACCAGCCGCATGTGTGGAACAAGCCACACGTCAAGTGCGGAGCCGGTCTCGCGAACGAGGTCGTGTAAAGTTGGCCTGGACCGCTTCGATCTCACTATCCCGCGTCATAAGAAGTATACAAACAAGAGGCTTGCAACAGAAAACATCAACGCCCGCAACAAGCATGTTGCGTTCTACTCGTGAAACACATCCACGCGTAGATCTTGCTCTGATACCACTGAAGGGTTTCGCATCATAGTAAATCAAAAAAATTCTACGGATGCGAACGGGAAACCCAAGATCTAATCTAGGAGATGCAAACAACGAGAGGGGGTAGATGAGATCTTCAAACCCTTGAAGATTAGCACAGCGGAACGTTCAACGGAACGTGGTTGATGTAGTCGTACTAGCCTTCTCCTCCTCGCGATCCGATCCGATCCAACACCGCAAGTGGCGATGTCTCCGAGAGATGCAAACATACGGCACCTCGACGTCTCCTCCTTCCTCGGTCCAGCAAGTAGGGTGGAGAGATAGATTGGATCTACAACACGATGGCGTGGTGCAAAAGTGGAGAGTTTCTGCGGCAGGGCTTCGCCTACGCGCAGTCGGGAGAGAGAGAGAGAGAGAGAGAGAGAGAGAGAGAGAGAGAGAGAGAGAGAGAGAGAGAGAGAGAGAGAGAGAGAGAGAGAGAGAGAGAGAGGGGGGGGGGGCAGCAGTATGGCGGCTAAGGTTGAAGGAGTAGGGGAGGAGGGCTGCGCCCCTGCCCTCTATATATTGGGGTCTGGCCGGCCCCCTTGGCCCCTCCTCCAAGCCCTAGGGCGGCGGCCCCAAGGGTTGGAGTGGGGGGCAAGTTTTCCCCCTCCTTCTAGAAGCTCTCCCTAGGGTTTCCCCTAGGGCTTGGCCGGATGGGCCTATGGGGCCTTGTTCCCCTGTCCCAATGCGGCCAGCGAACTCCCTCGTAGGCCCACGCCCCCTCCCGACAAGTGGGGCCACGTTGGTCCCACTCCGGAAGGTTTTAGAAGCTTCCGGTACAATACCGAACAATCTGAAACAATTCCGAAATCCAAAAACTGCTTTGCCTTATATGAATCTTATTCTCCGGAACATTCCGGAACCTCTCGTGACATCCTGGATCTCATCCGAGACTCCGAACAAAAACTCATAAACCAATTATCCATTCTTTCCTAGCGTCGAGACACGTTAAGTGTGTGACCCTACGGGTTCGAGAATATGCAGACATGATCTTCTATCAATAATCAACAGCGGGGTATGGAAACCCATATTGACTCCCACATACTCATCGATGATCATATCGGATGAACCACGATGCCAGGATTCAATTAATCCCATATATATTCCCTTCGTCACGCGATATTTTACTTGCCCGAGATTCGACCGTCGGTATCGGCATACCTAGTTCAATCTCGTTCACAGCAAGTACTTTACTCGTTCCGTAATCCGATATCACTTTGCGATTAACTCCTTAACCACGTGCTTGCAAGCGGTGTTGATATCGATTACCGAGTGGGCCCGAAGTATATCTCTCCGACTTGGGAGGGACAAATCCCATCTCGATACATACAACCCAACAGATACTTTCCGATCACCTGAGATACACCTTTATGATCACCCTCTCATAGGATGACGTTTGATGACCTCAAAGCTTTCTTCCGATACAGGGAGTTGTATTATCTCATGGTCTAAGGAATACAATATTTGACATAAGAAAAAGCTTCGCAAAGATGAACACGATGACACTATCTAATTTCTCTGCTTGATTTGGGTCTGTCCATCATATCATTCTCCCAATGATATGATCTCATTATTAATCGACAACTCATGTCTATGGTTAGGAAACCTTAACCATCATTAATCAATGAGCTACTCCATAGAGGCGTACTAGGGACACGGTGTTGTTCATAAACCAAACAAGTATCAAAGTTTTCGCTTAATACAATTCTAGCATGGAATATAAACTTTATGATGAACAAGAATTATAATAATAACATCTTTATTATTGCCTCTAGGGCATAATTCCAACAGTTACTACATATGATCCAGAAATCTACACTTTTTGCTATCTGAGATGTCTATTTTATTAAACAAAGTCACGGAGGATCCTAACTAAGAAGCAAGCTGCATTGCAATGATGGAATTTTGTTTCGGCATGAATCAACACTACCACATAAATTAATTGTTCAGTATAGAAAATTCAGTAAACCAAGTCAGATCCTCACTCCTCGTCATCGAGAACCTCTTGGCTAGGGCCGGTCCTGAGATTTCGGGGCCCGGGGCGAAACTAAAATTTTGGGCCCCTTATTATATTATTTTTTTGCATATATATATATATATATAAGATGATGAAAAATAAATATTATAGGTATACTCCAACTATAATATTCATATAGAAATAACAATGTTGACATGATACCTTAAAATTTCCTTCGAAATTTTTTAGAAGCAAAGTCCGAAAATTACAATGGAACTTAAACAGGAAAAAGTTTAGAAACATGAGAAAACAATTGCTCAAACACAATTTTAGTCTGGAAGAAAAACCGTCAGAGATAATTTTTTTAGAATAAGCAGAAATAATGTTTAGAGAAATGTGGAACAAAGTCGTAAAAAATATAAATCTAATTTAAACATGATAGAAGGTAAAGAAAAAATAAAATTGAAAGGAAAAGGCGTGAAAGAAATATATCAAAGCAAAAAAGAAAAAATGATGAAAGGGAATGAAACAGAAAGAAAATACGGAATGAAACTTATGTAAGAAAAATAAAAAAATAAAGGAAAGAGACATGCGTTGATGTGTTGAAAAGAACCCATCTCATATGTCTCTGATCGGTATGCCGATACTTTTCAAATGGATACGGGAATCAATAGTCTGACAACGCCCGAAGCTACATGCTCTAAATAGTCCTAGCCCATTACAGATTTTTTTAGTAAAACCGTACTAAGATATGCTTGCGCTCCAGTTTCCTAGGACTTAGTAAGAAACGGGATCAATGTCTGAGACTGGCCACTGGGAGTCGAGCGTTGCCCACAATCCCAATACTTTTTCTATACGTATGCTAGGCTTATAATTTTTTGGGCCCCTAATTTTTTGGACCTGGGACGACTGCCCCGCCGGTCCCCCCAAGGGTCGGGCCTGCTCTTGGCGTGCGTGTGTGTGACATCGTGCGCCATTGGTGACACGCCTCACCTCACCATCCCGGACCTCGCATGGAGGGGATCCCCTCCTCCTTCTCCTCCTCCTCCTCCTCCTCCGATGCATCACCCAGCTGGAGGGGAGGTGCCCCGTCGTGCTGCTGGTCGGCCTCAAAGGCGGCCTCCAAGTGGCCATGGCGCGTGGTCTAGGGGTCCACCAGATCGTGAGTGAGCATCCACATGTTGTGGTCGCAGAATGGAGCGCGTGGAGTGTATGGCGGCGGTGTGCTTTGCCGGAGGGAGCGGAATATGTGGCAGCAGCCTGCTTCGCCGGCAGGGGACGACATCTAGGTCCGATTCCAAGGAGTTGTCCGCATGCGAGCGTTTGTGTATGCAATTTTGGATTCAATCGGTGGAGATCTGCCGGTGGGAGTGGTAATTAGCAGAAATGACTGCTTTGTTTACACGACAATAAAAATGTCATGTATCTCCTAGTGGCAGGCTGTCTATATGGAGGAGGCGATTTTGTTGGGATTGCATGGATGAGTGCGTATTTCAGTTGGAAGAGTTTTAGAAAGTTTGTTGGTATAACACCCTCAGAATCGGACCTATGCAAGTTTCAGCGATTCCCGCCAAACCCGCATAGAAACGATTCAAAGGTGCCCACCAGGCACTTTCGTGCGGGTGGAAAACGAAGTAATAACATTACACAACAGTCCTCGATGGGACCCACAGAATAGATATATATATACAACAGCGACTCAAAGAGTCAAGAATACAAATATAATATACAGAGATTCAAATCACCTTAAAAATGATAGAGCGTCCGACTACGGACAAGATGCAAATGGGGCTAAGAGCCCTGAAGAATAACCAATGGCGTCCATAACCCTGCCCAGGCCAAGCCGGAAGGGTAACCCTGCTAACGACGTCGATCTCAAAACCCGCTTAAACAAAAGGGGTGCCGACAAAGGGCAAAGGAAAAAGAGGAGCGTCAGTACTGAGGCCAGTACACGGCGAGACTAGAATTCGGCGGTCCTCGCCTACATAGGTATGGTGGACTGAAACGGCAGCGCAGCATGCACTAAACAACCTATAGAGACTCGATACAACTGGCGGCTATCAGAGAGGGGTAAGAAAGAGCAATTCGGATCCAACCTGGTACTACCACCAAACAAACCCATCCTGGTATTTTTCCCCTCGAGACCAAACGAGGAAGTCAACCGAGGAACTCACACAGTTGGCAGTTTTATTTATTCAGTTATCGTTGCAGTAATTACTAGTCAGGTATAGATAATCATCCTGATAAAATAAGCAGTGGGCACTTTTATTTAACCATTCCGTTGTAGTTGCAACACTTACTAGTCAAATACAATTAACATGAGATATCCCAAAACCCAGCAGTTGTTGGTACTTTTAATTAACCATTCCATTGTAGTTGCAATATTTACTAGTCAGGTACAATGGTCGCAAGCGACACCCAAACAAGCAATTGTTGGCAGTTTTATTTGGCCATTCCATTATAGTAAAGCTGCTTACTAGTCATTATAAAGTCAAATTTCTAGCACTACTTTAGTTATAGTTGTCTATGATCGAGATACTGTGCTCCAAGTCGTCCATAACCGCGGACACGGCTTTCAGAAAGTTTTAACCCGGCCGGGGTGCACCAATAGCAACACACACACGATCGACCTCGGAAAAACCAAATCAAAACCCAACGAGGCTTTCACGACAAAGCAATCACAGGATTCAGAAATATTTCAGCGGGCCACCCCATTGAGTAGACCCGCAACGAAGCTAGCTGACTCCAAGAAGGACTCAAGGTTTGCGACAATGGCTGTAAACGACTGGGAACCCAAAACTGGGATTGTCGATACCGCGAAAACATTCCGCTTACCTAAACAGTACAGTGTGCTCCTCGCACAATCGTAAATAAAGCAGTAAAGCATGGCATAGGTACAGGATCATAAATAAAACCTCAAACTAGTTTGTGGCCCCAAGAAATAAGACTGAATCAAGCTCTGGCTAAGGGGGGCCCATAATTCCCCGTATGTGGATAGCGCGAATATTCAAGGAACAGGTATCAAGTACTCGGGGTCCTACGGGACACAAGTGGACGGTTAACAACCAAATAACATCTATTGCCCACCTGTGCCTCTGCTTACCTACTTCAATTTTAGTTGTTAAACAGTAATTAAAGTGAACAATAATTAAAGCCACGATCATCTCCAACATTGAACATGCGGCAATACGCCAACAACTGTGGTACATGACGACCCGCAACAGCACTTGAGCAAGCGGCTACGACGCGCAAGTCCAACTATCTACCAAACAACAGGTAATAGGATGTGTCCAAGGCAATATAAGGCTGCAAGGGATATCACGGGTACGAAAACTAGAGCATCGCAACACAGATAGCAATAGATCAACAGGAGGGAATAAATACTATAAAAGTAAGATAGGTAGAAAGGGGGAGATGCTCGCCTGAAAACATTGTCGAAGGTTCAACCGAAGATCGGGTCGACACTCGCATCAACTCAGCGGCCTTATCCGCGAAGAACCAAAACACTAAAGGAAGCACCGGATGCACTATTTAATACAACGACAGAAGATCGGGCATGATGCATGCATGATGCATGACATGGCAAAGGTGCGATGCAATTAGGTCATATTAAGCGGAAATGGGGTCCCGACAATTAAATATATGGTTCAAGTTGTTTAGATACCCCGCAATTTAAATGTTGTTTGGACATGGCAAAAGATAGTACCGGTTCGCTACACAAATTTAAATGAGGCCAATATGAGACTAGATTTGCCCGCATATGGGCCCCATATTTAATTAGAGGTGAATCGGCATAAGGCCCCCAAACCACAGACAAATATGCATGCATGATCAATTTAATATACAACAAGTTTATATTTCATTTATAAAAATAGGGCTCGAGGAAAGGGGTCACACATTAGGGTTCGGCGAACTTGGGGTTCCGGGGAGGTTCGGGGTTGGTCTCGGGGTCCAGGGTTCGACGGAAACGGTCTCGGACAACAGAAGTAGATCTGGTCGCATCCGCGATGGTCGGGCCATGTTGTCGGTCTTGTCGTCTCACGCGGAGATCTTGGCGTTCCGGGAGGAAGTACTTGGTCTGGCGTCGGGGCATCGGACTCGGCCTGGTCGGTGTCGATCTTGCCGTCGATGGCGGACTTGAGCGGATCGGGTACCGGGGTCTTCGTATCCGTGAAGTAGACCTTGTCGCACGGTGTCCGGGGTAGACGAACTTGGCGTATTCGCATCGGCGACCTTGGCGTTCTTCAGATTTGGGTTCTGGCGCTACGGATCGGTCTTCAGGGGTCCGGGAAGGAGCACTTGGCGTTGTCGAGCGGAAGTTCATGTCGTAACCGTGTCGACGACCTTGGCGTTCAGGGGAAGTTCTCGGTGTTCCGTGTGGAAGGCCGCGGGGGGTTTGGTGACGGAGATCTCGACGGGTCCGGGAGGAAGAACTTGGGTCGGCAACGGTTCGGCCTGGTGCTCGGATATCAGTACTTGTCGTCCTCATGGTCGATCTTGTCTATTAGGAGATCTTGGCAGATCACCTCAGGAGCATCCAGTCATCCGACTGCCGATGGCTGTAAGGCGCGGCACTAGCATCTTCGGGCACCCCACGGGGATCACCTGGTCGGCCGTGATCTGTGGCTCGTGCTCACAGTAGGAGGAGTCTTATAGGGTTTCCATTGAGTAGGAACAATGAAACAGGGATATGAACACTCCACGGGCGTGCATAGGACAAGCAACCAACAACACAAGGCGAAAACAAAGGACACATGCGGGAGGAGCAGAGCTCGTGCACGCGGCAGAGGACAGCCAAGGTGCTCGAGGGCATGAGACAAGACGATGCAGCGAGGATGACGCGAGGAGGGGCCGTGCTCGGGAAAGGCAGCACGCTGCCGATGTCGACCACTCGCAGGGCACGACGAGAGGGCGGCGGCCTGCGGTCGCCGGCGGAGCCGTGGAAGAGGCGCGGGGCTGGCAGGGTTCGCCGGCTCGGAGGCGGGGACGGTGGCGACGGGCGGGGATCTTGCACGGCGTAGAGAGGATGAGGGACCGCTCCTGCGCGTGGCGGCCGCTGGCAGGGCGAGGAGGCGGCGGCCGGCGACGGTGGAGGCGGGCGGTGGCGGTGGCGAGCTCGCCGGCGCGGTGGAGGCGGCCGTGGAAGGGGGTGGTCGGGGAGGTGCGGGCCGGCGGGGAGGGGGCATGCGGGGCCGCGGTGGCCGGAGGGAGCGGCGGCGGCCGGAACTGGCCGGAGGCGGGGAGGAAAGAAGATGGGGAGGGGGGCCCGCGGTGGCGGCTCGAGCGGCCGGAGGGGCGGGGCCACGGCGCCGGCGCCGGTGGGGACGAGGGCGGGTGGAGAGCTTGATGGAGGGGCGCCGGAGATGAGGGAGAAGGGCGGCCGGCGGGGCGGGGAGGAGCGGCGATGGGGAGGGTTGGAGGCAGCGGTGCGCGCGGGGAGAGAGAGAGCGTGGGGAGGGGAGAGAGGGAGGAGTGGGACCGGGGTGGGGCCCGGTGGTGTGCGTCGGGTGTGTGGCTGGTGTGGTGTTGCGTGTGTTGTGTTGTGTGGATGGGAGGATCGGGTCAAGGGGCGGCAGGTGGTGTGCCTGGTGGCGTGTGTGGGTGTGTGGTGGGTTGAGAGGAGGTGAGGTGGCAGTAGCTGATTGGAGGGGGTGAGGGAGAGAGGTGAGGTGGCGAGAGAGGATAGGCTGGGGTGAGGTGGAGGTAGGGTGGGTAGACTAGGTCTGGGTGCAAAAAGGGTTTTAGGGTGGACCGATTTTTGGTACTGGGGGTGGTCGACTGGGTCGGGTCGGCCCGTTCGACTGCCCCCCCTAAAATATTATAACTTTTTATTTAAATTTAAAATAACTTTTGTAATTAGTTTTTAGACAAATTAAAATCATCCGGAAACATCCGGGGGTTTAATTTGAAATAGAAGGAGGGCTAATTTTAGAAAACGATTGTCTTTCGCAAATAGTTTTTAGGCAAATTAATATGCATGATGATGACGATGCTCAAATGCAATGTGGCATGATGACATGAGCATGCGGTCTTGATGATGCAATGCACAAAACAACGCGATTTTCTAGTAGTAGTTTTGCGGGATGCCACAATTCGACACCACTAACAATGGATCTCGCCCTCGAGATCCGCCTCATGGTACCGGAAAGAAGGCCGGCGATCTGAATCTTCTCGCTTCATGTAGATCTTCGCAACACCACTAACAAGAGGTCGTTGTCCGTGATCGTCGAGAGAACACTCCGGGAACAAAAGGTCGAAGGTAGAGGTATCAACAAATAAAGCCACCTCTAGCTTCGATGGAAAAGGGGGGAACCGATGCATTCTCATCCACTTCAGTGTACAAAAGCGAATAGAAGGGGTAGTCGGCATGGGGGCCAATCCATCACGCACCCAAACTATTACTCTGCACAATCAGTAGAAAAGAGTGCAACCATCCTCGGAATCAGACTGAAGATCTCGACAAGCGAGGTTCGGGACAAAGGAGTGATGCAGACTCTGCATCGGATCTGGCGTAGATGATGTCGTCGCGTCGGAAAACACCGGAAGGCACAAACAAGGAACAAAGAATGGTACCACAGATAAAGGATCACTCAGATAGCATGAAGTCCGGATGGTAGAACACCGTTATCAAAGGAGGAAGCGAAACCCTGAAGGTACGACGGAACCCAACCACGAGAAATCCTGGACTCGAAGAGAGAGGAGAGAGCGGATTCAAAACACACAGAGGTAAGAAGAGAATAGCAGAGGGGTAAGGAGTAAAATCAGACCTAATCAGAACTATCCAACCGATTTTTCAAAAATAGTTTTGACACTCTACTTCGGCCGTTAGCTAGGTTATCCTACAGGCTGGACTTGTGGGGTATCGCAACTGCTGAGCTCTGATACCACTCTGTAACACCCTCAGAATCGGACCTATGCAAGTTTCAGCGATTCCCGCCAAACCCGCATAGAAACGATTCAAAGGTGCCCACCAGGCACTTTCGTGCGGGTGGAAAACGAAATAATAACATTACACAACAGTCCTCGATGGGACCCACAGAATAGATATATATATACAACAGCGACTCAAAGAGTCAAGAATACAAATATAATATACAGAGATTCAAATCACCTTAAAAATGATAGAGCGTCCGACTACGGACAAGATGCAAATGGGGCTAAGAGCCCTGAAGAATAACCAATGGCGTCCATAACCCTGCCCAGGCCAAGCCGGAAGGGTAACCCTGCTAACGACGTCGATCTCAAAACCCGCTTAAACAAAAGGGGTGCCGACAAAGGGCAAAGGAAAAAGAGGAGCGTCAGTACTGAGGCCAGTACACGGCGAGACTAGAATTCGGCGGTCCTCGCCTACATAGGTATGGTGGACTGAAACGGCAGCGCAGCATGCACTAAACAACCTATAGAGACTCGATACAACTGGCGGCTATCAGAGAGGGGTAAGAAAGAGCAATTCGGATCCAACCTGGTACTACCACCAAACAAACCCATCCTGGTATTTTTCCCCTCGAGACCAAACGAGGAAGTCAACCGAGGAACTCACACAGTTGGCAGTTTTATTTATTCAGTTATCGTTGCAGTAATTACTAGTCAGGTATAGATAATCATCCTGATAAAATAAGCAGTGGGCACTTTTATTTAACCATTCCGTTGTAGTTGCAACACTTACTAGTCAAATACAATTAACATGAGATATCCCAAAACCCAGCAGTTGTTGGTACTTTTAATTAACCATTCCATTGTAGTTGCAATATTTACTAGTCAGGTACAATGGTCGCAAGCGACACCCAAACAAGCAATTGTTGGCAGTTTTATTTGGCCATTCCATTATAGTAAAGCTGCTTACTAGTCATTATAAAGTCAAATTTCTAGCACTACTTTAGTTATAGTTGTCTATGATCGAGATACTGTGCTCCAAGTCGTCCATAACCGCGGACACGGCTTTCAGAAAGTTTTAACCCGGCCGGGGTGCACCAATAGCAACACACACACGATCGACCTCGGAAAAACCAAATCAAAACCCAACGAGGCTTTCACGACAAAGCAATCACAGGATTCAGAAATATTTCAGGGGGCCACCCCATTGAGTAGACCCGCAACGAAGCTAGCTGACTCCGAGACGGACTCAAGGTTTGCGACAATGGCTGTAAACGACTGGGAACCCAAAACTGGGATTGTCGATACCGCGAAAACATTCCACTTACCTAAACAGTACAGTGTGCTCTTCGCACAATCGTAAATAAAGCAGTAAAGCATGGCATAGGTACAGGATCATAAATAAAACCTCAAACTAGTTTGTGGCCCCAAGAAATAAGACTGAATCAAGCTCTGGCTAAGGGGGGCCCATAATTCCCCGTATGTGGATAGCGCGAATATTCAAGGAACAGGTATCAAGTACTCGGGGTCCTACGGGACACAAGTGGACGGTTAACAACCAAATAACATCTATTGCCCACCTGTGCCTCTGCTTACCTACTTCAATTTTAGTTGTTAAACAGTAATTAAAGTGAACAATAATTAAAGCCACGATCATCTCCAACATTGAACATGCGGCAATACGCCAACAACTGTGGTACATGACGACCCGCAACAGCACTTGAGCAAGCGGCTACGATGCGCAAGTCCAACTATCTACCAAACAACAGGTAATAGGATGTGTCCAAGGCAATATAAGGCTGCAAGGGATATCGCGGGTACGAAAACTAGAGCATCGCAACACAGATAGCAATAGATCAACAGGAGGGAATAAATACTATAAAAGTAAGATAGGTAGAAAGGGGGAGATGCTCGCCTGAAAACATTGTCGAAGGTTCAATCGAAGATCGGGTCGACACTCGCATCAACTCAGCGGCCTTATCCGCGAAGAACCAAAACACTAAAGGAAGCACCGGATGCACTATTTAATACAACGACAGAAGATCGGGCATGATGCATGCATGATGCATGACATGGCAAAGGTGCGATGCAATTAGGTCATATTAAGCGGAACCGGGGTCCTGACAATTAAATATATGGTTCAAGTTGTTTAGATACCCCGCAATTTAAATGTTGTTTGGACATGGCAAAAGATAGTACCGGTTTGCTACACAAATTTAAATGAGGCCAATATGAGACTATATTTGCCCGCATATGGGCCCCATATTTAATTAGAGGTGAATCGGCATAAGGCCCCCAAACCACAGACAAATATGCATGCATGATCAATTTAATATGCAACAAGTTTATATTTCATTTATAAAAATAGGGCTCGAGGAAAGGGGTCACACATTAGGGTTCGGCGAACTTGGGGTTCCGGGGAGGTTCGGGGTTGGTCTCGGGGTCCAGGGTTCGACGGAAACGGTCTCGGACAACAGAAGTAGATCTGGTCGCATCCGCGGTGGTCGGGCCATGTTGTCGGTCTTGTCGTCTCACGCGGAGATCTTGGCGTTCCGGGAGGAAGTACTTGGTCTGGCGTCGGGGCATCGGACTCGGCCTGGTCGGTGTCGATCTTGCCGTCGATGGCGGACTTGAGCGGATCGGGTACCGGGGTCTTCGGATCCGTGAAGTAGACCTTGTCGCACGGTGTCCGGGGTAGACGAACTTGGCGTATTCGCATCGGCGACCTTGGCGTTCTTCAGATTCGGGTTCTGGCGCTACGGATCGGTCTTCAGGGGTCCGGGAAGGAGCACTTGGCGTTGTCGAGCGGAAGTTCATGTCGTAACCGTGTCGACGACCTTGGCGTTCAGGGGAAGTTCTCGGTGTTCCGTGTGGAAGGCCGCGGGGGGTTTGGTGACGGAGATCTCGACGGGTCTGGGAGGAAGAACTTGGGTCGGCAACGGTTCGGCCTGGTGCTCGGATATCAGTACTTGTCGTCCTCGTGGTCGATCTTGTCTATTAGGAGATCTTGGCAGATCACCTCAGGAGCATCCAGTCATCCGACTGCCGATGGCTGTAAGGCGCGGCACTAGCATCTTCGGGCACCCCACGGGGATCACCTGGTCGGCCGTGATCTGTGGCTCGTGCTCACAGTAGGAGGAGTCTTATAGGGTTTCCATTGAGTAGGAACAATGAAACAGGGATATGAACACTCCACGGGCGTGCATAGGACAAGCAGCCAACAACACAAGGCAAAAACAAAGGACACATGCGGGAGGAGCAGAGCTCGTGCACGCGGCAGAGGACAGCCAAGGTGCTCGAGGGCACGAGACAAGACGATGCAGCGAGGATGACGCGAGGAGGGGCCGTGCTCGGGAAAGGCAGCACGCTGCCGATGTCGACCGCTCGCAGGGCACGACGAGAGGGCGGCGGCCTGCGGTCGCCGGCGGAGCCGTGGAAGAGGCGCGGGGCTGGCAGGGTTCGCCGGCTCGGAGGCGGGGACGGTGGCGACGGGCGGGGAGCTTGCACGGCGGAGAGAGGATGAGGGGCCGCTCCTGCGCGTGGCGGCCGCTGGCAGGGCGAGGAGGCGGCGGCCGGCGACGGTGGAGGCGGGCGGTGGCGGTGGCGAGCTCGCCGGCGCGGTGGAGGCGGCCGCGGAAGGGGGTGGTCGGGGAGGTGCGGGCCGGCGGGGAGGGGGCGTGCGGGGCCGCGGTGGCCGGAGGGAGCGGCGGCGGCCGGAACTGGCCGGAGGCGGGGAGGAAAGAAGATGGGGAGGGGGGGGCCCGCGGTGGCGGCTCGAGCGGCCGGAGGGGCGGGGGCGCGGCGCCGGCGCCGGTGGGGACGAGGGCGGGTGGAGAGCTTGATGGAGGGGCGCCGGAGATGAGGGAGAAGGGCGGCCGGCGGGGCGGGGAGGAGCGGCGATGGGGAGGGTCGGAGGCAGCGGTGCGCGCGGGGAGAGAGAGAGCGTGGGGAGGGGAGAGAGGGAGGAGTGGGACCGGGGTGGGGCCCGGTGGTGTGCGTCGGGTGTGTGGCTGGTGTGGTGTTGCGTGTGTTGTGTTGTGTGGATGGGAGGATCGGGTCAGGGGGCGGCAGGTGGTGTGCCTGGTGGCGTGTGTGGGTGTGTGGTGGGTTGAGAGGAGGTGAGGTGGCAGCAGCTGATTGGAGGGGGTTAGGGAGAGAGGTGAGGTGGCGAGAGAGGATAGGCTGGGGTGAGGTGGAGGTAGGGTGGGTAGACTAGGTCTGGGTGCAAAAAGGGTTTTAGGGTGGACCGATTTTTGGTACTGGGGGTGGTCGACTGGGTCGGATCGGCCCGTTCGACTGCCCCCCCTAAAATATTATAACTTTTTATTTAAATTTAAAATAATTTTTGTAATTAGTTTTTAGACAAATTAAAATCATCCGGAAACATCCGGGGGTTTAATTTGAAATAGAAGGAGGGCTAATTTTAGAAAACGATTGTCTTTCGCAAATAGTTTTTAGGCAAATTAATATGCATGATGATAACGATGATCAAATGCAATGTGGCATGATGACATGAGCATGCGGTCTTGATGATACAATGCACAAAACAACGCGATTTTCTAGTAGTGGTTTTGCGGGATGCCACAGTTGGCGGTGCCAGTTCCAGTGTAATTAGTTAAACTATGACACCAGGCACTCGCATCTTTGAAAATAATAGTAAAGATTAGTCTTAATTCTTAACACGTACTACGCAGAGACGCTGGGTTGTGTTGTAGTCAAGTGAGATGATCTGGGAAAGGTGCGGATGCACTCCGGCCTCTAGCGTCACTGCCCTAGCACCAGAGGGATGTACATTGGTCTTTCCGTCGCTGGTGCGGCCACCCAAGATCGGTAGGGTTTAGGGGATATGGGGAAGGAGCTAGGGCAGATTGAAAACTAGAGCCAGGGTGATCGCTGCTAGCCTCCTCACCTTTATATGGCGTAGGCATACGCCAGGGGATCAAGATCCATCGAATGGTTCTAGTGCCCCCGATCAGGACGTGTAAGTTAGCGTACAAGGTGCCCAAAAAGTTGGTTTTGGTAGGCCTCTTTTTACTTAACGTTAACTGAACTTATCTGTTTATTGACTCTGTATTTTGCTTGTTAAAACTGAGAGATCAACAACCAACATTATCTTCTCCATAGGAAATAGGGAGGGTACCCTATTTTAGCTGGACCCATGGCATAGGGATCATCCCCTGTGAGAGGTTTACCCTAACTTTTTCGCAATTTTCTCACCACCTTCGTGTGTCCGTGTTCCAGGCCGCATCATCCCATTTGTTAGCACATCGCTGTGTTTGTCTCTGAGAGCGCCGCCACGACCCACCCATCGGAGCTTCACCTCCGCGCGGAGAGGATCCACATAATGCACCTCCTAGCCCCTCCACCTTTGGCAGTCGGGCGCCACCACCACCGCTGGCGCCGGGGGAGACACGGGAGGGAGGTCATGTGCTGGGTTTGTTGCCCTCGTGCGGCTGACCCAGGAGGAGTGAGGACGGGAGGAGCGAGGGGTGGTAGCGGTGGAGCTGAGGACTAGCGACGACGGCGCTAGATCTCCTCTCCACGAAAATAGGATCAGGTTGTTCCATATGGTTCGATCATTTACATATGCAAAGAAAATGTCGTACAAAAAAGAAAGGAGCGGCGTAGCGAGAGTTCCCGTACGGAAAACCTTCATCCGCCATCTCCTGACCTAGCCGCCGCCTCTCCTCCGCCTCCTCCATAGATCGGTTCCCCCTCCTCCGGCCGGCCTCGTCGGCGTCAGGAGGGGTGGGGAACCCGATCTATGGGTGGAGGTTTCACTAAGATTAGTGTTTTGAGATATTAGATTAGAGTTTTGGTAGTCATCTTTTTTGACCTCTATGAAAATGAAGATGACATAGTCTACAATGAGTGATCTTCGGTCTTTCGTTCGACGACGAGATCTTCTTTCCGACGTTAATGGCAGTGTTGTAAGATTACAGTTCCATAGGTACGGTCTTTCAGATCTTACTTCGCCAAGTCGATTTTGGAGTTTTTTCATGGTTGTCGCGAGGATTATTCTTGCAATATTTGTTCCGGCTGCTACGTTCTCGATAATGGTGGTTCGTACTATTGATTCGCTAGCGGCGTCGACCAGGCTGTTCGGTTACTTTTGACTGAAATACTGGTGTTGGTACTCTTGCCAATGTTGATTGATTACTCTAATAGTTGTGTGCGTGCATACAGCCTTGGCACTGCGGCTCAAATTAAAATTATGGGAGAAACTCTCATTGATATTTATAGGTCGTGGTTTGATATCTATTAGTTCTGCCTTCCGAAAAGTTTAAGATGGTGTCTTAAAAGAAAAAAGAGTTTGAAGACCTCGACGTTTTACTAGTTTTTTTTAGACTTTATTTTATAATCGCTAGATACGGCCTATATATCTCTACCATATATTATATGCTACTATGAATATATCATCGTATTGATTGAAAAAAAAGAGCGGCAAAACCTAATGAAGATATACTATGTGCGTACGTGCATGCATGTTTGCCGCATCATTGTTAGGCCCTTTTGTCAGCATCTATTCGCCGAATGCCTGTTCATATCTTTTGTACCCTTGTGGCTTTGGGTTGTTGCAGCAGGATTCCAGCGAGTGATGCCGACACATATGCATGATTAATAAGACGATCAACATGCATGCATGATACTACTCTCTCTGTTAATAATTACCCTGCATTCTAGATTTAGTCAAAGTCAAACTTTGTAAAGTTTAATAGAAAATATAAAAAAGACTATAAACATCTATAACACTAAATATATATAATATAAAAGAGGACTTTTACAATACCCTGGTACTCCTTATACGCTGGAGTACCAGGTAACACTTTTTATTCCGTCATTCCAACAGACCCGAGAGTTTTTAGGATCTTGATTGGGAATTTTTTCCTCGTCACACTGTTAACGCTGGTCCCCGATTGTGCCACTATCGGGTGTTCATGACCTGCCCGGAGCGGCTAGTCTCCGGCATGGTGGACCAGAGCGACTGCGCTGCCTACCGACGCTCTGACTGCAACATCTATGTAATCCATAAGAATCAGCACAGTCGAGCTCGCCACCGCGACGACTGATCCATCATCTCACGCCGTCAGCGTTATCATCTGTTCTGAACTTCTGATACTTGTACTGTAATGTGAAGACTTCTACGGTACCCTGAAATTAACAAGAACCGTCCATTTCTATTGATCCAATGGCTTGTGTGGTCTGGTACTCTACGGTTGGCACATGGAGTACGTACTCAAAAGCTCAGCCAAAACTGACGGAGTACCTCCACTAGAAGGGTATCTCGGTCTTTTGGATTCCAGATCATTGGGCAAAAGTTTTTACCATCGACATGGGCATCACAAATCAGACCAGGGACAAAACTCGATTGGATAGTGCGAGGAGGATCCGGCCGGGACGAGGCGTCACGCGGCTTCGGTGATTACCTGAATAACGTATAATTATACTACGCCCGTATCCAGCCGAGGTCCGGCCATGGCTGCCGTTTCGGGGAGGCCATGGACTTGTGCTCCGGCCATGGCTGCCGTTTCGGGGGAGGCTATAGACATCTACATCTGCTAATGAATTGTGCTAATGTTTAAGTTCTCTCCGAATCAATCGATATGATGAACTAAAAAGGACCAAGAATTCATAAGTTATTATCTCAGCCAGTAACAAGCAAATATTAGGCAAAAAGAAACATCTCAATATCTCATAATAACTCATGAGTACATTACAGTACAAGTATCAGAAGTTCAGAACAGATGATAACGCTGACGGCGTGAGATGATGGATCAGTCGTCGCTGTGGCGAGCTCGACTGTGCTGATTCTTATGGATTACATGATGATTCTAATGATACTTATGTTATATTATAGATGTATATAATTTTTTTTATATGTTTGATCAAACTTCACAAAGTTTGACCTTGACTAAACCCAGAATACAGGATATTTTCAGGAAGTATGATAGTACTACACTACTACTCCTATACAGCTAGGCTATGTAGGCTTATCTGGCTGATCAAACCACCAGATTATTCATACTTATGGAGGATCGGGATTGCTGAAAGGAGGGTAACTGAGTAGGACTCCTCGCTTAGCAGCATTTAGGCTGGTCCTAGTGCTAGTATTATAAGGTGTGTCATGCATGTCAATTTGGCAAAAATCCGATGTGGCGTCATAATTAATGAAGAGAGAGATGGTTAGTGTATCATAGGTAGATACCGTATCATAGCACGTAAAGCTAGAAATCATAATGACAAGTAAATCTTATACACACATTTTACATAGAGATTCTACAAATCAATAAATATATCACTACTATAATACTACTACATGAGACATAGTATCATACATCATATGCATGATACTAGTATTATGATACTTCCACTAGGACCAGCCTTACTCTGCATAGTCTAAAATTGGATCAGTCTTATCTTTCAGTAACACCAGGTAATACTAACTCTGTTTGGGATTATTAGTATTAAGGGCCAAGTTGCTAATACCAAGACACTTCATAACTCTCTCTTATTAATATATGCATGTACCAATAGTGTTACATGCATGAGAGAAGTGAGATAAAAATAAAAACATGCATTAGACAAGAAAGACTAATAAATAAGATAGTTTATAATCTCAAACAATAAAAAAAAAGCTCTTAGAACTAATAATCTCAAACAGAGATAGTAATGTTCAAGCCAGATATGTATAAAAGAGTCAAAAAGGGGTCTCAGCAGCCAGGATAAAAGGTTGGCATCATGCATGCTTAATCCGTGTGCCTTTAATATGTGGTTTGGTTTCGGGATGTTCTCTAATTAACAGAAGGGGAGAGGTACTACCAAACCTAATTAAGCATATATGTCGTCGTTGTTGTTCCAGTGCCGTCCTCCTCTTCGCTGCAATATATTATCGGCCAACTTAATTGTACAAGAATGTGCTTGCTAGCTACCAAACCTAAGCATATATATGTCTCTTCCAGTGCTGTCCTCCTCTTCTCTGCAATATATTATCGGCCAACTTAATTGTACTACTCCCTCCGGTTAATTGATTCAAATTTATCTAGATTTGAATGAATCTAGACAGTATTTAGTATATAGGTTCATTCAAATTTTAACAAATCAAAGTCAATTAATATGGATCGGAGGGAGTACAAGAATATGCTTGCTAGCTAGCTCGTGTGGGCTGTTTGCAGTCTCTGAACTCTTGTCAGTTATTACTACCTGACGGTCTCACAGTGACGAATACTGTAAGCTAGCTGGTCCACTGAACTGACTAGATATATACAGTATATATTACTGTACTACTAACTTAACTGCCTCCAGTTGTCATCAAGTGTGGTTTACTAATGGGATTTCGTACGTGTACCTATATATGTTCATTAAGCAAGCAAGCTAATGTGGTTGACCTGTTAATTAATCATGCGATGACAAGAAAAAGTTTAATTCTCACACTCATGGTGCTCAGGTGGTGATCGAAGTAGGAGTGTAGGACTGGGCTAAAAGGAAGGGTAGCTAAGTAGGATTTGCTTCCTTAACAACTTCTACTTTTGCATGTTTTTTGCTTATTTAATTAGCTAGTGGTTTTATTTTTCAGTAGTGGAAGAAAATCTTCAGCCCTTTTTTAAGAGTAAATCTTCATCCCTCTTTCTTTAGAGGGTCAAAAAGGAGGTCTCAGTCTAAAGGACACAAAAAAAGTTGGCATCATGCATTTAATCTGTGCCTTTCTGGTTATTTGGCTTGAGGATGGTCTCTAATAATTAACAGAAAGACGTCACTAATAGCTATAGCTAGTGTGTCAT
Source organism: Avena sativa (assembly GCA_916181665.1). Classification (NCBI taxonomy): domain Eukaryota; kingdom Viridiplantae; phylum Streptophyta; class Magnoliopsida; order Poales; family Poaceae; genus Avena; species Avena sativa. Next base: position 171,773,868 of record OV702282.1, read on the forward strand.
TGTTCCTTCTAGTGCTGTCTTCCTCTTCAGGGCAATAAATACAGTATTAGCACGAGTGTCTTTTGTGGATATGACAATGACATCGGGGCTAGCTAGTATGCTGTTAATTGTGGCTGAGGGTTGAATTAGTCAGGTAGCGGTGTGGTCAAGCTATACATATCCTGGATGGGTTGCTGACACTGTTAATAAGTCTTGTCTGATGACAATATGTGTTAGTGTCAGTGGTCGATCTGTTAACTCTAAAATTAATTTACGGCAGGATATATCCAAGATTTTTCGTTCCCATGGATACATAACTACTATTTGTCTTTTTTGTTCCCATGGATATAAAGTGGATTGAGATTTTAAAACCACCATCGATCGGGATGCAAAAAATCAACGGAAAAAGGAACTGGCTGCGTCACGTTCTTTTCGTTCTAGAAGCTTAGCTAGGAAGCGCGCACGGTTTAATTAGCTAGCTCAATGTTGGCTGCGGATTCAGCTAGCATTTGGTGTAATTATTAGAGTGAGGCAGTGAGCGGCATGGAATCGAATCTGCACCATATGTCCATTTATCCCTGATCCAAGTGCAGGAGAGATTGCAATCATGGATATTTGTTTCCGAAAAAGAAGAAGAAGAAGAAGAAGAAGAAGAAGAAGAAGCCTTCAAATTCAGCTATGTTTGCGATAGTGTTTGGTGATTTGGTTGATTTGGTTGTGGACCCACGATCCTGAAAACACGGAAGAAAAAAAAACTGACAATCCCGAGATCGACCTATATATGGTTCAACTCGTCACCATCGGCCAAGTGCGGAGTTTCCTTGTTGAATGCTTAGCTTGGTAAGTATATATTTTGTCAGTTTTCGTCCTTTGCCATAGGGTTAGCGTTTGATTGGTAGAGTTACCGTCGCGAGGCATATGGCTTGAGTGTTTCTTTCCGAGTCGAACATATCCGGCTTCAGAATTTGAAGGTGTATTTTTGATGTAGAGGCCAGGCGTCCTTCCCCTTTTTTGAAAAAATAAATATTCACGCACGTGTTAGTTAGCCACTTAGTTGTTGCTCATTTGTTTAGCTATATAATTACTAGCAGCAGCCCGATAAATGGTGTAGTTAGATTCGGAAGGTCTGGCCATGGAATCGAATGGAATTTGCACTGTAAGTACAATTATTTCCTGATGAAAGGGGAGAAGAGAGAAAGGAATCGATTATGTGAACTGCGTGCCGGATATTGTGTAAGAATCAAGAAAGTTGTAAACTAGTACTACTGTAAGATAGAACATGTGAGCTAGCTTCCGGTGATCATCAGGGGATGTTCCGTTTTGTCGCGCTCCTCGTTCTGCCGCTGCGGGTGCAAATTGTTTAATTAAGCGGGTGGTTAGTTGCCGGTTTGGCAACTCAATGAACGAATGTAGAAAAGGGGATCGTTAATTGCGTGGATGCCGGCACATATATGCATGATGATCAGTTCATCAACATGCATTTGCCTCATATTTCTGTATAAAATAGCCAGACTTTTCTGACTGTTTTAACTGACAGATTATTTATTCGTGGTAATTAAAGGTACAACCTGTACGCGTGGCATGCATGGTGCTCTAACATCCTTATTTCCTGCCCAGCATATCTTTAAAACACGATCTATTATATACTATGAGCATCTCCACTCGTTGGGCGAATCCAGACTGAAAACCGGACCAATTTTTGGCCGAATAAAACGCGTTTTCGGCTTGGATACACCCAGTTTCCACTCGCGTACCCAGGCCGAGTTTCCAAGTTCGGCTAAATTCAGTTAAACTCGGCGAAATATGGGCGAATATAGGCGGATTTCATTAAGTAGGACAAGGGCGCACATAGTACATCGGATTTCATAACTAGAAAAAGGCCGCTGCCATGGTCGACGCCGGACGCCGCAACTACAGGCCGAGGCAGGGGTAGTTACCGGCCTCGATGTGCGCCATGACTCCGGCGAGGAATTGTCGACCGGGATAGAGCAGGAACGGCCACCTCACTAGGATCCAATCCCTTATCTCGTTGGGTAGCAGGTGGCTAAGGTCGAGGAGAGTGCGTGGCCGGCAAAGGTCGACCACTGGCTATTTTTTTTTGCTACTTTCGCATATTTCTTTTGCTACTTCCGCGTATTTTTTTTGCTACAATCAATCTATATGGTTTTGCTACGTGGTCTTCGGCGATGTCCTATTTGCTACATTAGAAAAAACATTTTGCTATATCCGTTTTGTGATTTTGCTACAATAGCGTTGAGTTTTTGCTACACGATCTCTGGTGAGGTCGTCTCCGGCGAGGTCTAAGTCTTCGGCGAGGTCGGATCTGCTACATTAACACAACTTTTTTGCTACCACCGTTTTACGTTTTTGCTACAACAGCATAAAGTTTTTGCTATACGTCTTCGGTGAGGTCTACCGGCGAGTCTCCGGCGAGGTCAAATATGCTACGTTAGCCCAACTTTTTTGCTACACGGTCTCCGGCGAGGATTCCGGCGAAATCTCCGACGAGGTCCAATCTGTTTTTCTATTTCTAGTCTGAACCGTTTTCTACTACAGTGTAGCAAAAACAGGGCACTATGTACAAAAGCGGGTTTAATGGACACGTGTCAGCACGAGGACCCGAAAGATCGGAGGCAAATATCCTCGGGAGAACGCGTAGTGCTCCCCATATATTATCGGCCAACTTAATTCTACAGGAATGTGCTTGCTAGCTAGCTCGTGTGAGCTGTTTGCAGTCTCTACAGGCCGAGGCAGGGGTAGTTACCAGCCTCGATGTGCGCCATGACTCCGGCGAGAGTCCGCCCTGGAACGCTCCACCACCAGCGGCGGTAAGCCACATTATTACGCGGCGGCGGCGAGCCCGGCGGTCCGTCGTGTCGGGCGAGTTTCTCGAGGCTCCTTCGGCGAAAAACTGCCTCCAGAAGACCAGGTTGCCATGATCCTTGGCGAGATCCGGGTCTTGCATGGCGGCGATAGCCGCCTGGATCTCTCCGGCGAGGTCCTCTCCGGCCGGCACCGGCGGAGCGGGAATCCCGCCGACGCTGAGTTTCCAGCCTAAGGGGAGACGAGTGTCCGGCGGCGCCGTATAGCGCGCCTCGCGGAGCAGCCGGGCTTCCCACGGCGGCATCGTGCGTCGGCCCTCGGCCATGGCTTCTCAGCGGAGTTGAGGAGGAAGAAAGGTGCGAACGTCCGAAGTTCGTCGGAGATGGGGGTGGTGTGAGAGACTGCGAAGAGAGACGGCGAGATGTACGCCTTTTATAGGCGGAGTTCGGCGTCGAGGGCGGGAGGGGTGTAGCGGCGAAGGCGGGAAAAGGAAAACGGCGGGAAGGATGGCGGCGACTCGGCTTCTGTCGCTGACAGGCTGGTCCACTCGACCAATTCACTTCGTCCGGCGTCCCCAGGGCGTACCCGGGGTCCTAGGTTCGGCCTGGGTAGTCCGGACCGAAATTGACCCAAAATCCGGCCAGAAAGAGATTCCTGGGTACGCGACTGGGCCGATTTTCTGCGTCCGGACGTAATTTCGGCGTCCGGATTAGCCTCCTGGGTAGACGAGTGGAGATGCTCTAAAAGTAATATAACGTTGTTTTTTGAGGCACTGGGTTGATCCAGATTATCTAAATTATTTTAAATTGTTAGATCTATAATACGTGCCTGCGATTTAACCATCTAATCCGTTTCCATACGGAACTGACATGTCCTGCACGTATCATTGGAAAAAAAAAGTCTGTGCATAATAAACGGGTCCAACTACAAGACGTGCATTCTCTAAAAAAAACTAACATCACGTGCTATAGATGGATCCTTCAAATAGAAAAGGAGTCTGTGCACAATACGGCCACAATTTTTTTTGAAGGAACAATACAGCCTAAATTTTTTTATATGATACTAGCAAAATGCCCGGACGTTGCGGCAGAAAAAGTTAATTGTTGTTATGCCTTCTCGAAATAGGCATACGCCCAGCTATATAAATATAGCAATTAGTCGTTGTTATGCCGATGGTAAGTTTTTTTTAAAATTAGTGGCACGTCGCCGCGTAGGCAAATTTTTTTATCTTACTCGGTGACATTCACTTCTCAATCAATTGTTATTCCAATCCCAATTTCGAAATACAGCCTCTGCATTGTTGCTGATCACCCCGCCCGCCTGCGGCCAGGCCGCTGCCCCTCCACTAAAATTATGAATTCTTTACTCATGCGAGTACCGATTTCCATAGTCACTGGTGGTTCATGTCATGCGAGTACCGATTTCCATAGTCACTGGTGGTTCATGAAACCGACGATGTTGAATCAACACACCATGCATGCATCTATGATCTACGATACACATCGCGCATGCATTTGGCTGTTACAGATACGTTAAAATAAATTCGTATTGGCATGACATAGCCTAGAAATACACATTATTTTGAATATTGGACACTTTATGTCCTCCAAATAACTTGATCAAAGAAAACTTTTCTTGAGAATTTATTCAATATTTTTTGTGAATGAATGATGCACACATAGACACCCCACCGGCCCACCCTACCGACTCTAGCTACCACACGCGGCACACAGCACAGCTCGTGACCCACACCCACACACGCAGACGCACACAGCATGCGTGACCTCCTCTTTGCCCCCTGCTTCCTCTGACCTTCTTTGTTACTGTTTTTCAGGCTCGTTGATTTGCCGTTCTATTCTGCTCCTACTATTCTCAAGGCCTCGTTTGATTCGCCGTTTCTTTCTCATATCGTTTATTTCTCATATCAAACTCATGCTTGGCTTGTTGATAGCCTATATGTGAAAGTATATAAATAGGTGTAATTTGGTTTAACATAGCGAGGTGGTACTATTTGCGAATATTTGTCGTTGGTCCAGACACCGAGAACGCGATGTGACTAATTCATAATCCAACCAGGGCCAGGCCCGTATAGGTGATGGACAAAAATTCAACACCGAGGAACGAACCGGTACATACGCGGGGTGGCGCCCAGGCGTCGTCCCGTGGTGGTGTGGGAGTCTGATGCAAAAAATCGAAACATATTTTTTCCACTTACCGGTACTATTGATGGGTAATTTAGTATTTGGTGGACGGTACTATCGATGGGGAATTTAGTATTTGGTGGAAGGACAAAACGGTCTAAAAAAGTGTTGGACCGGAAGAAACACTTCGTGCTTTATTATTAGGTATAGATTTGTCTGTATCTCCACCAAGACATCATAAGATGTAAACATATAGGTGACAGGTAACACACTACATGCTTATTTATAAATTGCAAACGTAGATATAGACGGTACCATGCTAAATTATTTGGTGGAAATTTAGACGTGGCAGGTAAGATATATGCTCATCTATAAAGTGCAAATTTATTTATTCATGTAAAATGAGTATATGAAAATAATCAAGATGTAATTATGTTATTAAAAATTACTACTTCCTCCGACTCATATTAGTTGACTCCAATTTGAATGTATCTATCACAAAAACATGTCTAGATATATGTGGCATCCCGCAAAACCACTACTAGAAAATCACGTTGTTTTTGTGCATTGCATCGCCATGACCGCATGCTCATGTCATCATGCCGCATTGCATTTGAGCATCGTCATCATCTTGCATTTGTTTGCATAAAACTATTGCAGAAAAACCTGTCTTTATTTTCTAAACGCCCCATCTTTATTCAAACACCAAAATCCGGGTCGCCGCAATATTTTGTTTTGTCTGATATCGGTTTGCAAAAGTCTTGTTTGAAATAAATAAAAAATATTTATTATTTTTAGTGGGGGCAGTCGAACGGGCGACCCGACCCGAACGACCACCCCCAGTATAATCGGTCCACCTAAAATCCTACAGCTACCTACACCTAATCTACCCCCCAACCAGCCACCTCACCCCCACCAATGGCCTCCCAACACCTCACCTCTCTCCCTCACCCCTCCAATCAGCAGCTGCCACCTCACCAGCATTTTCCCTCCCTCTCTCTCTCTCCTCCCCTCTCTCTCCTTGGGACCCACCCGCAGCAGCCCACCCGCGCCTGGCCACCTCTCCTCCACTCACCGTCGGACCCACCCTAGACCCCCAACACACACACGCATCACATGCACTCACGCACACACTCACACCGCCCTGCCCCGATCCCGCACGCGACCCTCCTCCCCACGCGACCGCCCCGCCTCTCTCCCTTTCTCCCTCCTCTCCGGCGCCCCGCCGTCGCCGGCGAGCCCTCCGCGCTCCGCCCCGTTCCGCCCTGCAGCCTCCTTTTCCCACCACCCTCCGCGAGCGGCCGCCACCGCCCAAGCGCGTCGCCACCCCGCGCTCAGGTCCGCCGCCCCGGCCGCCTCCGCCTCTCCCCAGGCGCGCCCGGCCGCGCCGCATCTCCCCCAGGCCCGCTTCCTCTCCCCTCCTCTAGCTCGCCGCCGGCTCCTCCGTTCAACCCCGCCTCCACCGCGACCCTCCACGGCCGCGGCCTCCTCTCCCGCCTCAGGCCGCAGGCACCCGCCGACGCTGCTGTCGCCGGAGAGCCTCGCATCCACCCGTCGCCGGCCCCGCCCCGACGACCCCGAGCCGCGCCGCCGCTCAAGCCCGCCTCCCCTCCGCCCCCGGCGTCCGCCTCCTGCCGCCGCCCGCGCCCGCGGCCGCCCCGGCCCGTGCTCGCCGGCCTGCCTCGCCTCTCCGCCCCCGAGCACCGCGCCCGGCGCCCCTGCGTCCCGCCGTCCGCCGGCGACCACCTTCCCCTCCTGCCTGCGCTGCCGGAGCTCCGAGGCCCCGCTCACGTCACCGCCGCGGACCCCGCCTTGGGGGCCTGCTCCGAGCCCCCCCGCGACCCGAGCCCTGGGCCCTCCGGCGCCGACGCCTCCGCAACATCTTCTGGCAGCGGCCTGTTCGCCCCGTGTGCGTTGCCCTCTCCGCGCCCTGCCGTCCTCGTTCCGCGGCCCCGCCTCTCCTCGACCGGAGTCGTCCGCGTTCGGTTGCTGCGTGGCGTGTACGGGTGCGGATGCGAACGACAAGACCAACTCGAAGACCGACAAACCCCCGCCAAGTTCGCCAAGACCCGTCCCGGATTCCGTTTTCTCGAGCTCGAACCGTGGAACCCGACGACACCGGTACCCCCAAGATCTACCACACGGACATATCTCGGACTCGGAGAGACCCCCCGGAACGACAAGATCGCCACACAGACTTGAGTACTCTGATGCCCCGTTCACGGAGTCCGAAGACCGATGCCGCCGGACCCGAGCGCCAAGGTCGCCTTCCTGGACCCGGTGAAGAGGGCGCCTCAAGATCTCCCGCGCGGACTCGAGTACCCCGGTACCCGATCCACTCAAGTTCGCCATCGACGACAAGAACGACAGCAACCAGGGCGAGTCCGATGCCCCGACGCCAGACCAAGTACTCCCTCCCGGAACGCCAAGATCTCCGCGTGAGACGCCAAGACCGACAACATGAACCGAAGACCACGGATGCGACAAGACCTACCCCCGATATCCGAGAACGATCCCGGAGTCCGAGAACGTTTCCGTCGAACCCTGGACCCTGAGACCGACCCCGAACCCCGGAACCCCAAGACCGTCGAGACCCCTCAATGTGTGACCCTTACCCGAGAACCCTATTTTATAAATTGCCAACTATATAAATTGTTGCATATTTAATTGTTCATGCATGCATACTTGTCATGTGGTTTGGGGGCCTTATGCCGATTCACCTAATAATTAATTATGGGGCCCATATGCTGGCAAATCTAGTCTTATATTGGCCTCATCTAAACTTGTGTAGCGAACCGGTGCTATATTTTGTCTTGATAATGCAACATTTAAATTGCGGGGTAGATAAACAACTTGAACCATCTAACTAATTGTCGGGACCCCGGTTCCACTTAATATTGACCTAATTGCATCGCACCTTCGCCATGACATACATCATACATGCATCATGCCGATCTTCTGCCGTTGTATTAAATAGTGCATCCGGTGTTTCTTCTAGCGTTTTGCTTCTTCGCGGATTGGGCCGTTGAGTTGATGCGAGTTTCGACCCGATCTTCGGTTGAACCCTTCGACAATGTTTTCAGGCGAGCATCTCCCCCTTTCTACCTATCTTACTTTTCTAGTATTTATTCTCTCCTGTTGATCTATTGCTATCTGTGTTGCGATGCTCTAGTTTCCGTACCCGTACTATCCCTTGCAGCCGTATATTGCCTTGGCCACATCCTATTACCTGTTGTTTGGTAGATAGTTGGACTTGCGTGTCGTAGTCGCTTGCTCAAGTGCTGTTGTGCGTCGTCATATGCCACAGTTGTTGATGTATTGCCGCATGTTGATGTTGGAAGTGATCATAGTTTTACTTATCGTTCACTTTAATTCCTGTTTAACAACTAAAATTGAAGTAAGCAGAGGCATCGGTGGGTGATAGAAAATATTTGGTTTCCGAACGCCCACTTGTGTCCCGTAGGACCCCGAGTACTTGATACCTGTTCCTTGATTTATCGCGCTATCCACATCCGGGAGGTATATGGGACCCCCCTGAGCCAGAGCTTGATTCATTCTTATTTCTTGGGGCCACAAACTAGTTTGAGGTTTTATTTACGATCCTGTACTTATGCCATGCTTTACTGCTTTATTTAAGATTGTGCGATGGATAGCACACTGTACTGTTTAGGTAAGCGGAATGTTTTCGCGGTATCGACAAGCCCCGTTTGGGGTTCCCAGTCGTTTACAGCCATTGTCGCAGACCTTGAGTCCGTCTCGGAGCTAGCTTACTTCGTTGCGGGTCTACTCAATGGGGTGGCCCCCTGAAATATTTCTGAATCCTGTGATTGCTTTGTCGTGAAGGCCTCGTTGGGTTTTGATTTGGTTTTTCCGAGGTTGATCGAGTGTGTGTTGCTATTGGTGCACCCCGGCCGGGTAAAACTTTCTGAAAGCCGTGTCCGCGGATATGGACGACTTGGAGCACAGTATCTCGACCATAGACAAGCATAACTAAAGTTTATCGCTATAAATTTGACTTTATAATGACTAGTAATCAGCTTCACTATAATGGAATGGCTAAATAATACTGCCCACAATTGCTTGTTTGGAGTGTCGCTTGCGACCATTGTACCTGACTAGTAAATATTGCAACTACAACGGAATGGCTAAATAAAAGTACCAACAACTGCTGGGTTTTGGGTTATCTCATGCTATTTCTATCTGATTAGTAAGTGTTGCAACTACAACGGCATGATTAATTAAAAGGGCCCACTGCTTCTTTTATCAGGACGATTATCTATACCTGACTAGTAATTACTGCAACGATAACTGAATCTATAAAACTGCCAACTGTGTGAGTTCCTCGGTTGACTTCCTCGTTTGGTCTCGAGGGGGAAACGCCAGGATGGGTTTGTTTGATGGTAGCATCAGGTTGGTTCCGAATAGGTCTTTCTCATCCCTCTTTGATAACCGCCAGATGTATCGAGTCTCTATAGGTTGTTTAGTGCATGCTGCCGCTGCCGCTCAGTCCACCATACCTATGTAGGCGAGGACCGCCGAATTCTAGTCTCGCCGTGTACTGTCCTCAGTACTGACGCTCCTCTTTTTCCTTTGCCCTTTGTCGGCACCCCTTTTGTTTTAGCAGGTTTTGAGATCGACGTCGTTAGCAGGGTTACCCTTCCGGCTTGGCCTGGGCAGGGTTATGGACGCCATTGGTTATTCTTCAGGGCTCTTAGCCCCATTTGCATCTTGTCCGTAGCTGGACGCTCTATCGTTTTCAAGGTGATTTGGATCTTTGTATATTATATCTGTATTCTTGACTCTTTGAGTCGCTGTTATATATATATCTGTTCTGTGGGTCCCATCGAGGACTGTTGTGTAATGTTATTACTTCGTTTTCCACCCGCACGAAAGTGCCTGGTGGGCACCTTTGAATCGTTTCTATGCGGGTTTTGGCGGGAATCGCTGAAACTTGCATAGGTCCGATTCTGAGGGTGTTACAGAGTGGTATCAGAGCTCAGCAGTTGCGATACCCCACAAGTCCAGCCTGTAGGATAACCTAGCTAACGGCCGAAGTAGAAGTGTCAAAACTATTTTTGAAAATCGGTTGGATAGTTCTGGTTAGGTCTGATTTTACTCCTTACCCCTCTGCTGTTCTCCTCTTACCTCTACGTGTTTTGAATCCGCTCTCTTCTCTTTCTTCGAGTCCAGGAATTCTCGTGGTGGGGTTTCCGTCGTACCTTCAGGGTTTCGCTTCCTTCTCTGATAACGGTGTTCTACCATCCGGTGTTCAAGCTGCCTGATGAATCCGTCTACGGTGTTACCATTCTTTGTTCCTTGTTTGTGCATTCCGGTGTTTTCCGACGCGACAACATCATCTACGCCAGCTCCGATGCAGAGTCTGCATCACTCCTTTGTTTCCGAACCTCGGTTATCGCGATCTTCAGTCTGATTCCGAGAATGGTTGCACTCTTTTCGACTGATTGTGCAGAGTAATAGTTTGGGTGCGTGATGGATTGGCCCCCATGCCGACTACCCCTTCTTTTCGCTTTTGTACATTGAAGTGGATGAGAATGCATCGGTTCCCTCTTTCTATCGAAGATAGAGGTGGCTTTATTGGTTGATACCTCTACCTTCGCCTTTGTTTCCCGGAGTGTTCTCTCGACGAACGGGATCAACGACCTCTTGTTAGTGGTGTCGCGAGGATCTACACGAAGCGATAAGACGCAGATCGCCGACCTTCCTTCCGGTACCATGAGGCGGATCTCGAGGGCGAGATCCATTGTTAGTGGTGTCGAATTGTGGCATCCCGCAAAACCACTACTAGAAAATCGCGTTGTTTTTGTGCATTGCATCGCCATGACCGCATGCTCATGTCATCATGCCGCATTGCATTTGAGCATCGCCATCATCTTGCATTTGCTTGCATAAAACTATTGCAGAAAAACCTGTCTTTATTTTCTAAACGCCCCATCTTTATTCAATCACCAAAATCCGGGTCGCCGGAATATTTTGTTTTGTCTGATATCGGTTTGCAAAAGTCTTGTTTGAAATAAATAAAAAATATTTATTATTTTTAGTGGGGGCAGTCGAACGGGCGACCCGACCCGAACGACCACCCCCAGTATAATCGGTCCACCTAAAATCCTACAGCTACCTACACCTAATCTACCCCCCAACCAGCCACCTCACCCCCACCAATGGCCTCCCGACACCTCACCTCTCTCCCTCACCCCTCCAATCAGCAGCTGCCACCTCACCAGCCTTTTCCCTCCCTCTCTCTCTCTCCTCCCCTCTCTCTCCCTGGGACCCACCCGCAGCAGCCCACCCGCGCCTGGCCACCTCTCCTCCACTCACCGTCGGACCCACCCCAGACCCCCAACACACACACGCATCACACGCACTCACGCACACACTCACACCGCCCTGCCCCGATCCCGCACGCGACCCTCCTCCCCACGCGACCGCCCCGCCTCTCTCCCTTTCTCCCTCCTCTCTGGCGTCCCGCCGTCGCCGGCGAGCCCTCCGCGCTCCGCCCCGTTCCGCCCCGCAGCCTCCTTTTCCCACCACCCTCCGCGAGCGGCCGCCACCGCCCAAGCGCGTCGCCACCCCGTGTTGGAGATATGCCCAAGAGGCAATAATAAAGTGGTTATTATTATATCTTCACACTTATGATAAATGTTTACATACCATGCTATAATTGTATTAACCGGAAACATTAATACTTGTGTGATTTGTAAACTAAAATATGAGTCCCTAGTAAAGCCTCTTGTTAAACTAGCTTGTTGGTTAATATATGATCATTGTTTCCTGATCATGAACATAGAGATGTTATTAACAACAGGATCATATCGTTAGGAGAATGATGTGATGGACATACTCCTATAGATAAGCGTAGCATAAAGATCAAGTCATTTCAATAGTTCAATTGCTATATGCTTTCTGATACATAGTAACCTAATTCCTTCGACCATGAGATCATGCATATCATCTTTACTGGATGGATGCTTTGATGTCATCAAACACCACACCGTAACAGGGTGGCTATAAAGGTGGCATTGAGTGTTCGGAAAGTATTGGTTGAAACACATGGATCAAGAGTGGGATTTGTCCATCCACATGACGGATAGATATTCTCTGGGCCCTCTCGGTGAAATGTCATCCAATTAGCTTGCAAGCATGTGACTGGCTCACAAGGGATCACATATCACGGGAACAAGAAAAGAGTACTTATCGGTAACGAGGTTGAACTAGGTATGCAGAGATACCGACGATCATAACCTCGGATAAGTAACATATCGTGAGACAAAGGGAAATTGGTATCGTATGTAAGTGGTTCATTCGATCGCAAAGTAATCATAGAAATATGTGGGAGCCATATGAATTTCCAGATTCCTCTATTGGTTATTGTTCGGAGAAGTGTCTCGATCATGTCCGCATAATTCACGAACCGTAGGGAGACACACTTAAGGATTCGACGTTGTTTGAGTAGTTATGGTATTATGAGAAAGAGACCGAATGTTGTTCGGAGTCTCGGATGGGATCCGGGATATCACGAGGTGATCCGGAATGGTCCGGAGAATAAGATTCATATAAGGAAAGTCCCGTTTCGGAGTTCGGGAATGATTCCGGTGTTTTCATCGGGAATGTTCTAGAAGGTTCCGGATTGTCCGGCACTCCGGGGGGGGAAGGGGTACATGAATGTGTCATTACATATTGGAATGATTGCATCATGTACTAAGTGTTCTCGCTGTCCAAAATAAAGGGTTTATTTAAATCCTAAATTGAAAAAGTCAAACGGCTAGTTTGAAAGTCAAACGGCAAGTTTTTGGAAAGTGGAAAGAGGAGGAAAAGAGGGAAACCGAGTTGGAGAGGGAGACCTCCTCCAACCGGCGGCCAACTCCAATGCCGAGTTGGGGAGGGACTCCTCTCCCTCCCCCTGGCGCGCCAGCCCCCTCCCATCTATATAAGGAGGGGCAGGGCTCCCCTCCTAGACACACAAGTTTCCTATCCTCTAAACTAAACCCTAGATCTAGACCCCGGTTTAGAGCTATTCGGTTTAGAGCCTTCTAATTGGTTTAGAGCCTTCTAATTGGTGTGTCTAATTACTAGACCACTAATAGCCTCTCTCATAAGCTCCACCATACTCGCACCGGCTTAAGGCGAAGCCCTGCGGGATCTCCCCTCTACTTCCGGTACCACGCCGTTGTGCTGCCGGAATCGCGAGGAGAGTGCTACAACCTCCGCTGCCTGCTGGAACAAGGGAGAGGAAGGTCTTCGTCGAGTACCGAACGTGTGACCGACTGCGGGAGCGCTGCCGGAACGTGGCGCCGGAAGGATCGTCTACGCGATCTTGAGATCGGAAAGAGTACGACTACATCACCCACGAGAATCTGCTCTCGTTAAACACTTTGGAATCTTCGAGGGTGAGTTATTCCATCGACTCGTTGCTACAATCTAGTAGATAGATCTTGGCTTGTTTGTTTGTATGCGATAGAAAATTTTTGTTTTCCATGCTACGAACCCCTACAGTGGTATCAGAGCCGTGTCTATATGTAGATCTGTTGCACGAGTAGAACACAATGGTCATTGTGGGCGTTGATGCTTTTATTGTAGATTGCTTTTTGTGTACTTTGCATCTTGCGGTATGTTGGGATGAAGCGGCCCGGGCTAACCTTACATGACATCGTTCATGAGACTTGCTCCACGCTTGACATGCAACTTGTATTGCATAAGTGGCTTTGCGGGTGCCTGTTTCTCCTAGCATAGTTAAGATCCAATTTACAACGGGTAATCAACAATGCTAGTATCAATGTTGTGGTTCTTGTTCGTAAGTTAGAACGACACTTATTGAAAGCCCCAAGCCACGTAAAATATGCAAAGAAAGTAGAGGCGTCTAACTTTGTTTTGCAGGGGTGTGCAGTGATGTGATATGGCCATGATTGTGATTATATTTGATGTATGCAATGTTCCTTATTGTAAGTTGGCAACCGGCAGGAGCCATATGGTTGTCTTTAATTTATGTTAAGACCCGCGTGTCTATTCAAAGTAGTTGTAATAGTTGAAGCCGGTGGACGACAACCATGGTGAAGCGTCATTGACCTTGATGCAATGCCGGTGATGATGGAGATCATATTCGTGCTTGAAGATGGAGATCGGAAGCACAAAGAAGAAAGGCCATATCATATCACATATTATGAATTGCATGTGATGTTAATCCTTTATGCATCTTGTATTGCTTAGTAGACGACGGTAGCATTATAAGATGATCCCTCATGCACATAAATTTCAAGTTCTAAAGTGTTCACCCTTAGTATGCACCGTTGCCAAAGCTTGCTGCTTCGAAGCACCACGTGATGATCGGGTGTCTTTGATTCCGCGGGTGAATACAACGTAAGCAAGCCAGATTTGCTTATGCGGTAGCTAAGGTTTGATCTTGACGAGCCTAGCATGTACAGACATGGCCTCAGGAACACGGATCACCGAAAGGTAAAGCATGAATCATATAGTAGATATGATGAACATGTCGATTGTTCGCCATTGAAACTATATCAACTCTCGTGATGATCGGTTTTGATGTGGTGGATTTGGTTCGTGTGATCACTAAAACAATGTGAGGGATATTGTTTTGAGTGGGAGTTCACCTAGATTAATTTAATTATTAATTAGAACTCAATTTATCATAAACTAAATCAAAGTGAATTTGCATAGTTGTTGTAGTCATTGGCATCCGTTTACCACCTTGCGCTTAGTTATAATTGAGATGATAGAACTATAGAATTCTGGTTAGAGACTTTACGAACTGGTATCGTATTGTTTTAAGTGTTAATCTAAAGTTTAAAAGTCCTATTGCAAACTTTCAGTAAGTTCCGGTTACTCCATGAAGTTTAATAATTAGTATTAAATCAAGAGTAACAATTCCAAGTGTTAGTATATAAGTATCATGTTTGTATCCATGATTCTTGATATTCAAAGGATTCTCTTAATATCAAGGTTATCTAGGATCTGAAAGAGTTGTTTCAGAAACCATGATGTGTGGAAGATATTGTGATATCTGAAACGAAGTTTTGGTTACAACATGATAGAGTATAATATGGCAAAAGTCATGTTCTCATATTTGATGAGAATTTGCAAAAGGTTGGAGACACTTGTTGTCCTAATCCTCCAAAGGGTTTTGGATAGCAACATTATACTCATAATTCATCGTTGTAAGCTAAAAGTAGCTTGATCATGGACGATTCCATGATAAGGGTGAATATTTGATGTAGGTAAAATGTTTACTACACCAAGAGATTACTAAAGAAAGGAATTTGAAAGAACACCAAATATTTGATGATGGTGATCTACTTCAAAGTGCAAGTCCAAAGACATTGGTATTTAACTATACACGCTTTGGACTATGTGTCATATGTATGACTTCACTATTGATATTGATAGATTCTTTCAAATAGAAAAGGAAATATTGAAAGAGAATCTCATAAATATATGGCAGAAAAGAAAAGACTAGAATTGTTCAGTTTAAGTATATAGATGATATACATGTTGTGGCTATATTCTTTGCTTATTAAACAATGTGGTTCTTAAGTATTTGATACTGAATTTGTTGGTATGAATCGTCATACGAAACAACAGAATTCATGAACTACAATGGCCTAAGTAACTAGCAAAAGAATATGTGATGATGTTCATCGAGAACAAATAAAGGGTTATTATGTTGCTCGTTAAAACATCAAAGCTTGCCTTCAAAGATTTGTTTTATCAGGTATTATGAGAACAAAAGGGTTGTTCAAATAATTGCCGTAATCCATAAAAGATGGATGATTCACAAATCTCGTTGGATAAATCACATCCATAAAACTAGTGCTAAAATTGTCGAAAGACAAATTGATTGAAAGATCACTTAGGAAGTGACATCACCGTTTAAATTATATTGGAAAGAAAACATGAAGAAACTCCATGTGGATGGAATTTTGGAGTCTTTTGATTTTTGATCAAATGACGTTTGTAAAACTTTCCTAGAGATAATTAAAACTTCGTTCATAGGCCAAAAGGGAACGAAAGACTAGCTTATTGGAACTTGTGCATATTGTTGTACGAACTCCATTATGTGTAGTCAAGAGCGATGGATTTCAACTTCATATGCTTTCTCCGAAAATTTGAGTGAATATATGAATATTTACTTAATAAGGATAAAGTTTGAAACACTTGAAAAGTTCAAAGACTTTCAAGATGAAGTGCAAAATCATTGTAACAAGAATATAAACAGTTTATGATAAAGATCATAAAGGAAGATATTTGAGTTACAAGTTTAGCATAATACCTAAGATTTAAGGAATCGTTCCGTGGATTTGCATTTTCCCGAAACACCATAAGAGTATGGAGCGTTCGAGATATGTAATTAAACCTTGTTTGACATGGTAAGGTCGAAAGGTGTAATTCATAAAACTGCCATTGTATTTTAAAGATTAAAAGCTTTAGAGATTACCGTTTTCCACTACAAAAGCTCCATCATAATCCGCTGAAATGACACCATATAAGGTTATGGTTTGGGATAAAACCCAAGTAGTCCTTTCTTAAACATTGGTATGCTATGCATAAGAAAGATGTTTGCAACCAAAGTCGGATGAACCTGTCTTTGTATGTTATTTCGAATAACTGTTAAGTACTCCTCCATAACATCGGAGACAAAAGTGTTTTGTCACTTAAAACGTCAAGTTTCTTTAAGAAGGAATTTTTCGTGAAAAGTTAAGTGGGAGGACAATAGAACTTTGATAAGGTTAAAAGAACCTTAGCTATATGTGCAGAGTTGCGCAGCGCCGAAAAGTGTTCCGGAGACAGCAACAATGCTCATGGCTCACGTGCCTCAAAGGTTGTGGTCACGGAGATCTAAGTTCCTATTGAAACAAGTAGATCGGATAAACAATCAAATACCAAGATTTGAGGGTTGAATCATTATTTGAGAATAATGAACCGACTACATGCAAAGAAGCGATGATGGGCCCTGACTCCGTCAAATGGCTTGAAGCCATAAAATCCGTGATAGTTCCATACACGAGAAATCAAGTTTTGAACTTGAAGGACCCTCGAGAAAGGTGTAAGACCTTACAGTTGTGTCTGGATCTATAAAGAAATAGTCGACATGTTGAGAAAGAGTTCACAACAATGTTCAAAGGTTGACTATGACAAGATTTGATCTATCATAGTGATATTTAGTCTAGACGGATTAATGTAGCAACCACTACATATAATTTGTTATATGGTAGTTGAATAAACAAAACAAGTTCTTCTAATAGAACCGTTACCTAGGACATGTGCATAACACGGTCCATAGGGTTTTGTTAATTCAAAGGATGCTAAAAAGCATATGCAAACTTCAATGGTTGAAGTAAGCATAGCGGAGTTGGAATCTTCACTATGATGAAACTGTTAAAAGAGTTTAATTTCATCGGAGACAATGAAGATGCTTGCATTTGCAAGAAATTAAGTGGGAGCGCTAAGACATGTTTCTAATACATTATGTGGAAGACATATTGTTGATTGGAAATAATGTATCTTTTATTAACACATATTAAGAATTTCATCCCGATGAAAGACTTGGGCAAAACCCAAATATTTGGCATCAATAGACGCTAATATGGTTGTGCCAGAAGTACATTGACAAGATATTGAATGAGTTCAATATAGAAACTACAAGAAAGGTTCTTGTCGCACAGAAAGGATTGAATGAGTTCAATGTTGATGATATATTCAAGTGTATTGACATTTGGTAAAGTGAAACAAATAATCAAGTATAGATTGATACTTGATGTATGAAATCACAAAGAGTATTTATATCAATCATACTGTGATATGTACAAATCCAGATATGTCCTATGCTCTAAATGTTGAGAGCATATACCAGAATGATTCGTAAGATGATCATTGGACAATAGTAAGGATATTCTTATGATTTTTTTTTTCTGAAAGAACTAAGAGTATAATATTTGTAGAAGTGACAAATAGATGGTTAGTTCATTGTAAAAGTACTACATTGATACTAGCTTTGTCACAAAGTACAAATTAAGTTTATCTCAATCTAAACTAAGGGTGGCACAATATAATGGAAAGTGAGTTCCATAATGGATTTGGATGATTTCCAAAGTTAAGACATTGTGACAGATACTACAACAAAAGGCTAAGTATATGACTGCTATTATAGCAGCAAAAGAGGGCATTTGTGTCAAGAAGTTTGTTATCAAACTAGGTGTAGTTCACAGTGGGATAATACTATGAAGATATATTGTACGACAATATTGTCAACATGTTTTAACCCCAAAGAACTAAAGGTCACACCGAAAGACCAAATTTATACAAAGCCATCTCATTAGAGAATGAGTGATGCGTACAGACGCAAAGACATGCAATTACACACGGACCTGGAAGTGTCAGATCCGGAGATCAGTTGACCACTAGCAATCGTGTACATACAACACTGGAAAGCCATAGGTGTTGAATACACAAAGATTTGAAACTAGATTATTGACTCTAGTGCAAGTGGGAGACTGTTGGAGATATGCCCAAGAGGCAATAATAAAGTGGTTATTATTATATCTTCACACTTATGATAAATGTTTACATACCATGCTATAATTGTATTAACCGGAAACATTAATACTTGTGTGATTTGTAAACTAAAATATGAGTCCCTAGTAAAGCCTCTTGTTAAACTAGCTTGTTGGTTAATATATGATCATTGTTTCCTGATCATGAACATAGAGATGTTATTAACAACAGGATCATATCGTTAGGAGAATGATGTGATGGACATACTCCTATAGATAAGCGTAGCATAAAGATCAAGTCATTTCAATAGTTCAATTGCTATATGCTTTCTGATACATAGTAACCTAATTCCTTCGACCATGAGATCATGCATATCATCTTTACTGGATGGATGCTTTGATGTCATCAAACACCACACCGTAACAGGGTGGCTATAAAGGTGGCATTGAGTGTTCGGAAAGTATTGGTTGAAACACATGGATCAAGAGTGGGATTTGTCCATCCACATGACGGATAGATATTCTCTGGGCCCTCTTGGTGAAATGTCATCCAATTAGCTTGCAAGCATGTGACTGGCTCACAAGGGATCACATATCACGGGAACGAGAAAAGAGTACTTATCGGTAACGAGGTTGAACTAGGTATGCAGAGATACCGACGATCATAACCTCGGATAAGTAACATATCGTGAGACAAAGGGAAATTGGTATCGTATGTAAGTGGTTCATTCGATCGCAAAGTAATCGTAGAAATATGTGGGAGCCATATGAATTTCCAGATTCCTCTATTGGTTATTGTTCGGAGAAGTGTCTCGATCATGTCCGCATAATTCACGAACCGTAGGGAGACACACTTAAGGATTCGACGTTGTTTGAGTAGTTATGGTATTATGAGAAAGAGACCGAATGTTGTTCGGAGTCTCGGATGGGATCCGGGATATCACGAGGTGATCCGGAATGGTCCGGAGAATAAGATTCATATAAGGAAAGTCCCGTTTCGGAGTTCGGGAATGATTCCGGTGTTTTCATCGGGAATGTTCTAGAAGGTTCCGGATTGTCCGGCACTCCGGGGGGGGAAGGGGTACATGAATGTGTCATTACATATTGGAATGATTGCATCATGTACTAAGTGTTCTCGCTGTCCAAAATAAAGGGTTTATTTAAATCCTAAATTGAAAAAGTCAAACGGCTAGTTTGAAAGTCAAACGGCAAGTTTTTGGAAAGTGGAAAGAGGAGGAAAAGAGGGAAACCGAGTTGGAGAGGGAGACCTCCTCCAACCGGCGGCCAACTCCAATGCCGAGTTGGGGAGGGACTCCTCTCCCTCCCCCTGGCGCGCCAGCCCCCTCCCATCTATATAAGGAGGGGCAGGGCTCCCCTCCTAGACACACAAGTTTCCTATCCTCTAAACTAAACCCTAGATCTAGACCCCGGTTTAGAGCTATTCGGTTTAGAGCCTTCTAATTGGTTTAGAGCCTTCTAATTGGTGTGTCTAATTACTAGACCACTAATAGCCTCTCTCATAAGCTCCACCATACTCGCACCGGCTTAAGGCGAAGCCCTGCGGGATCTCCCCTCTACTTCCGGTACCACGCCGTTGTGCTGCCGGAATCGCGAGGAGAGTGCTACAACCTCCGCTGCCTGCTGGAACAAGGGAGAGGAAGGTCTTCGTCGAGTACCGAACGTGTGACCGACTGCGGGAGCGCTGCCGGAACGTGGCGCCGGAAGGATCGTCTACGCGATCTTGAGATCGGAAAGAGTACGACTACATCACCCACGAGAATCTGCTCTCGTTAAACACTTTGGAATCTTCGAGGGTGAGTTATTCCATCGACTCGTTGCTACAATCTAGTAGATAGATCTTGGCTTGTTTGTTTGTATGCGATAGAAAATTTTTGTTTTCCATGCTACGAACCCCTACACCCCGCGCTCAGGTCCGTCGCCCCGGACGCCTCCGCCTCTCCCCAGGCGCGCCCGGCCGCGCCGCATCTCCCCCAGGCCCGCTTCCTCTCCCCTCCTCTAGGTCGCCGCTGGCTCCTCCGTTCAACCCCGCCTCCACCGCGACCCTCCACGGCCGCGGCCTCCTCTCCCGCCTCAGGCCGCAGGCACCCGCCGACGCTGCTGTCGCCGGAGAGCCTCGCATCCACCCGTCGCCGGCCCCGCCCCGACGACCCCGAGCCGCGCCGCCGCTCAAGCCCGCCTCCCCTCCGCCCCCGGCGTCCGCCTCGTGCCGCCGCCCGCGCCCGCGGCCGCCCCGTGCTCCGCGCCGCCCCGGCCCGTGCTCGCCGGCCTGCCTCGCCTCTCCGCCCCCGAGCACCGCGCCCGGCGTCCCTGCGTCCCGCCGTCCGCCGGCGACCACCTTCCCCTCCTGCCTGCGCTGCCGGAGCTCCGAGGCCCCGCTCACGTCACCGCCGCGGACCCCGCCTTGGGGCCCTGCTCCGAGCCCCCCCCGCGACCCGAACCCTGGGCCCTCCGGCGCCGACGCCTCCGCAACATCTTCTGGCAGCGGCCTGTTCGCCCCGTGTGCGTTGCCCTCTCCGCGCCCTGCCGTCCTCGTTCCGCGGCCCCGCCTCTCCTCGACCGGAGTCGTTCGCGTTCGGTTGCTGCGTGGCGTGTACGGGTGCGGATGCGAACGACAAGACCAACTCGAAGACCGACAAACCCCCGCCAAGTTCGCCAAGACCCGTCCCGGATTCCGTTTTCTCGAGCTCGAACCGTGGAACCCGACGACACCGGTACCCCCAAGATCTACCACACGGACATATCTCGGACTCGGAGAGACCCCCCGGAACGACAAGATCGCCACACGGACTTGAGTACTCTGATGCCCCGTTCACGGAGTCCGAAGACCGATGCCGCCGGACCCGGGCGCCAAGGTCGCCTTCCTGGACCCGATGAAGAGGGCGCCTCAAGATCTCCCGCGCGGACTCGAGTACCCCGGTACCCGATCCACTCAAGTTCGCCATCGACGACAAGAACGACAGCAACCAGGGCGAGTCCGATGCCCCGACGCCAGACCAAGTACTCCCTCCCGGAACACCAAGATCTCCGCGTGAGACGCCAAGACCGACAACATGAACCGAAGACCACGGATGCGACAAGACCTACCCCCGATATCCGAGAACGATCCCGGAGTCCGAGAACGTTTCCGTCGAACCCTGGACCCTGAGACCGACCCCGAACCCCGGAACCCCAAGACCGTCGAGACCCCTCAATGTGTGACCCTTACCCAAGAACCCTATTTTATAAATTGCCAACTATATAAATTGTTGCATATTTAATTGTTCATGCATGCATACTTGTCATGTGGTTTGGGGGCCTTATGCCGATTCACCTAATAATTAATTATGGGGCCCATATGCTGGCAAATCTAGTCTTATATTGGCCTCATCTAAACTTGTGTAGCGAACCGGTGCTATCTTTTGTCTTGATAATGCAACATTTAAATTGCGGGGTAGATAAACAACTTGAACCATCTAACTAATTGTCGGGACCCCGGTTCCACTTAATATTGACCTAATTGCATCGCACCTTCGCCATGACATACATCTTACATGCATCATGCCGATCTTCTGCCGTTGTATTAAATAGTGCATCCGGTGTTTCTTCTAGCGTTTTGCTTCTTCGCGGATTGGGCCGTTGAGTTGATGCGAGTGTCGACCCGATCTTCGGTTGAACCCTTCGACAATGTTTTCAGGCGAGCATCTCCCCCTTTCTACCTATCTTACTTTTCTAGTATTTATTCCCTCCTGTTGATCTATTGCTATCTGTGTTGCGATGCTCTAGTTTCCGTACCCGTACTATCCCTTGCAGCCGTATATTGCCTTGGCCACATCCTATTACCTGTTGTTTGGTAGATAGTTGGACTTGCGTGTCGTAGTCGCTTGCTCAAGTGCTGTTGTGCGTCGTCATATGCCACAGTTGTTGATGTATTGCCGCATGTTGATGTTGGAAGTGATCATAGTTTTACTTATCGTTCACTTTAATTCCTGTTTAACAACTAAAATTGAAGTAAGCAGAGGCATCGGTGGGTGATAGAAAATATTTGGTTTCCGAACGCCCACTTGTGTCCCGTAGGACCCCGAGTACTTGATACCTGTTCCTTGATTTATCGCGCTATCCACATCCGGGAGGTATATGGGACCCCCCTGAGCCAGAGCTTGATTCATTCTTATTTCTTGGGGCCACAAACTAGTTTGAGGTTTTATTTACGATCCTGTACTTATGCCATGCTTTACTGCTTTATTTAAGATTGTGCGATGGATAGCACACTGTACTGTTTAGGTAAGCGGAATGTTTTCGCGGTATCGACAAGCCCCGTTTGGGGTTCCCAGTCGTTTACAGCCATTGTCGCAGACCTTGAGTCCGTCTCGGAGCTAGCTTACTTCGTTGCGGGTCTACTCAATGGGGTGGCCCCCTGAAATATTTCTGAATCCTGTGATTGCTTTGTCGTGAAGGCCTCGTTGGGTTTTGATTTGGTTTTTCCGAGGTTGATCGAGTGTGTGTTGCTATTGGTGCACCCCGGCCGGGTAAAACTTTCTGAAAGCCGTGTCCGCGGATATGGACGACTTGGAGCACAGTATCTCGACCATAGACAAGCATAACTAAAGTTTATCGCTATAAATTTGACTTTATAATGACTAGTAATCAGCTTCACTATAATGGAATGGCTAAATAATACTGCCCACAATTGCTTGTTTGGAGTGTCGCTTGCGACCATTGTACCTGACTAGTAAATATTGCAACTACAACGGAATGGCTAAATAAAAGTACCAACAACTGCTGGGTTTTGGGTTATCTCATGCTATCTCTATCTGATTAGTAAGTGTTGCAACTACAACGGCATGATTAATTAAAAGGGACCACTGCTTCTTTTATCAGGACGATTATCTATACCTGACTAGTAATTGCTGCAACGATAACTGAATCTATAAAACTTCCAACTGTGTGAGTTCCTCGGTTGACTTCCTCGTTTGGTCTCGAGGGGGAAACGCCAGGATGGGTTTGTTTGATGGTAGCATCAGGTTGGTTCCGAATAGGTCTTTCTCATCCCTCTCTGATAACCGCCAGATGCATCGAGTCTCTGTAGGTTGTTTAGTGCATGCTGCCCCTGCCGCTCAGTCCACCGTACCTATGTAGGCGAGGACCGCCGAATTCTAGTCTCGCCGTGTACTGGCCTCAGTACTGACGCTCCTCTTTTTCCTTTGCCCTTTGTCGGCACCCCTTTTGTTTTAGCAGGTTTTGAGATCGACGTCGTTAGCAGGGTTACCCTTCCGGCTTGGCCTGGGCAGGGTTATGGACGCCATTGGTTATTTTTCAGGGCTCTTAGCCCCATTTGCATCTTGTCCGTAGCTGGACGCTCTATCGTTTTCAAGGTGATTTGGATCTTTGTATATTATATCTATATTCTTGACTCTTTGAGTCGCTGTTATATATATCTGTGCTGTGGGTCCCATCGAGGACTGTTGTGTAATGTTATTACTTCGTTTTCCACCCGCACGAAAGTGCCTGGTGGGCACCTTTGAATCGTTTCTATGCGGGTTTTGGCGGGAATCGCTGAAACTTGCATAGGTCCGATTCTGAGGGTGTTACAATATATTCAAATTGAAATCAACTAATATGGATCGAAGGTATAAAATGTAAAAAACGTCACCTCTGGACATCTGATTGGTCGCTGCAGGTAAATTCACTTCTTGACTTCTGATTGGTCGCTAAAGTCAAAACAAACAGGTGGATATTAAAATTGTCAATGATTCTTCATTTTATTTTATGACGAAATGAAATCAAAAGGACACGAATTTATGAATAATGAAGTCCTTATAAATCTAAATTTCATGAAAAATAAATTAAAAAATAACTGACATCCAAATGTTTACTCTACTTAGATTGGACGTTTTGTTCTATATAGCCATATACTAGATGCAGTTGATAGAAATTGTACAAATATGTTATCAAGTAGTGTCACGGTTCTATGTCTGTTGCAGTTGATGGGTATACAGAATGACCATGCATCATTTTCCTTTTTTTCGAAAAGGGGAGTATCCCGGCCTCTGCATCGGTTGATGCACATATCCTTTATTAAAAACATCCACCAATATTTATCATCCTACAACTGTTATAACTCATGGATCGCTTAAAGTTGATGCAACCATCGAAACAAAAGGAGGAAAAAAAGATTACACATCCCGTAATCTATTACGCTGCAGTCAAAACGATTGGCTGAACATATGGTGCGCGACCATCAGCAAATGACTGCACCCAGTAGCCATAATATCCCGCTGGTCTTGGGGTAGTAAGAACGCCCAAAGCTGAACCCAATGCGCCATATATGGATAACCTGCAAAATGTTAAAAGTTTTTGTTTTGTTAAAGATAATGTCATTTCTACACCTCCAAATAGACCAACATAAGGCAGAAACACCAATGCGGAATCTAGCCTTAGATGATTTATCTACTCCATCCAACCAACTTCCAAACATATGTGAGATATTATTTGGAGGTGACAGATCATACGCAAAATTGACAATACGCCACAGGAGACGAGCAAAAGGACATGATATAAACAAATGTTCTATGGTTTCCTGGTCCCCATAGAAACAACATTTGGTACATCCTACCCAATTCCTTTTTACAAGATTATCCTTAGTAAAAAGCACATTGTTATGAAGGAACCACATGAAAATTTTAATCGTAAGTGGGATTTTTATTTTTCAAAGATATTTTTGAAGGAAGACCGTATAATCATTCATAAGATCTTCATACATTGATTTAACCGAGAACATCCCAGACGAGCTTAAGTTCCATACAAACTTATCTTGTTCATCTGACAACTGAACCATCATAAGTCTTTGGCACAAATGAAGCCAATTGGTCCACTTGTCACCATTGAGAGCCCTCCTGAATCCAATGTTTAGTGGTACTTGAGATAGGACTTGTGCGATGGTGACATTATTCCGATGTACAATGTTGTATAATGATGGATATTGTTGTGCTAGCGGTGAATCTCCTAACCATGTATCTTTCCAAAACCTAGTGTTTACCCCATCTCCAACCCTGAAGTGACCTCTAGCAAAGAACTCTGTCTTTACCCGCATAAGTCCTTTCCAAAATGGAGAATCAGTTGTTTTTGCTTAGACTTTAGACAACGTTTTCTGACTTAGGTATTTATTATAAAGCAGTTCTTGTCACACGTCTTCTTCATTCATTAATTTGAAGATCCATTTTCTCAATAAACATTTGTTCTTAATTTCCAACACTTCAATGCCTAGACCACCCTGATCCTTTGGTCTACAAATGATATTCCATTTTGTAAGCCTATACTTCTTTTTATTCTCATCACTTTGCCAGAAAAAGCGAGATCTATAAAAATCTAGTCGTTTTCTTACCCCCTTAGGTATCTTTAGAAACGACAACATAAACATAGGTAAAACTGTTAACACATAATTAATCAAGACAAGTCTATCACCATAAGATAATAGCTTGCCCTTCCAGCAACTCAATCGAGTTTCTACTGGATACCAATCTGAATTTCTAAGTTTTCTATAGTGTATGGGCACACCCAGGTATCTAAAAGGTAAAGATCCAGCCTCACAACCAAAAATATGTTTGTATTGCTGCTCCTCTTCTTTTGCTTTACCAAAACAGAAAATCTCGCATTTATGGAAATTAATCTTGAGTCCCGATAGTTGTTCAAAGATACATAATATTAGTTTCATATTCACAGCCTTCAGTAGACCGTGTTCCATGAAAAGAATAGTATCATCCGCATATTGTAGAATTGAAACCCCTCCATCAACAAGATGTGGAATGAGGCCTCCCACCTGACCATCTTCCTTAGCCCTTGCAATTAGGATAGCCAGCATATCTACAACGATATTGAACAGAATAGGGGATAAAGGGTCACCTTGACGTAGCCCCTTTCTAGTTTGAAAATAATGTCCGATATCATCATTAACCCTTATTACAACACTCCCTCCCTGAAAAAATTGCTCAATTAGTTTACACCATCCAGGTGCAAAACCTTTCATACGAAGCGTTTGTTGAAGAAAGAACCATTTGACTTTATCATAGGCCTTCTCAAAATCAATTTTAAACAAAACTCCATCCATTTTCTTTCGGTGAAGCTCATGGATAGTCTCATGAAGGAAAACCACTCCTTCAAGGATATTTCGCCCCAGCATAAAGGCAGATTGAGTAGGTCTAACTACTGTCGGAGCAATCCCCTAAATACGGTTAGTACCCACTTTAGTGAAAATTTTAAAACTAACATTCAATAAACAAATGGGTTTATACTGTTGTATTTGAACCGCATTTTATTTTTTAGGCAGTAAAGTGATGACTCCAAAGTTCAGTTTAAACAGGGACAATTTCCCTGAATAAAGATAACTAAATAGTGCCATAAGATCACTTTTAATCACCTCCCAGAACACTTGGAAAAACTCTGCCGGAAACCCATCCGGACCAGGAGCTTTATTATGTTTCATTTGAGAGATAGCTTCCAACACTTCCTTTTCAATAAAAGGATCTGTCAGAATCTTGTTCTCGAACTCAGATAATTGTGGTATATCCTGAATTAAGTCCTCCCTTAAGGAAATATCCGTGTGGGATGGTACTCCAAACAGTTTTTTTGTAATATTCAGTAATATAGGTTTTTAGGTTATCTTCTCCCACAATGGTTCCCTCATCCTGCTCCAACTGAAAAATCTTTTTCTTTCTGTGCTTACCATTCGCAATCAAATGGAAATACTTAGTATTGTTTCCACCTTTCTGAACATGTTTAAATTTCGCTCGTTGAGCCCATTTGGTCTCCTTATTTCTCTTAAGGTTGGTGATGCGCTCATTAGCATCTCTTAGAGTATCACGCTCTCTAACCGTCAACGGTCCTTTTTCCGCCTTCACATCAAGCTCATCAATAATTGAAAGTAGTTTTTCTTTTTCTTTTTTATATTTCCCACTTAAGTTTTTCGCCCAACCTTTAAGAAAACGCCTGAGATGTCTGGTTTTATTTAGCCATTTTTCCATAGGATCACTTCCTTCATTCACACCTGCCCATTCTTTGGCAATCATCTCATGAAAACCTTCTTTTTGTAACCAATACAACTCGAAGGAAAACCTAGGATTATTACCTAAATGCACTTTTACTCAGGAATCAATAAGAAGTGGTGTATGGTCCGATCCTGCACGAGTAAGAGCCCGAACCGTGACCAGTGAGAATTTTTGTTCCCACTCAATGCTCGCTAGAATACGGTCTAATATTTCATAAGTAGGTGTGTCTCTACGATTAGTCCAAGTAAACTGTCGACCTGAGAGCACAATTTCTCTAAGGTCTAGACTTTGAATAATCGCATTAAAGACAAAGGGCCAATGTGCATTAAAATTGTCATTATTCTTTTCCTCTCTAGAACGTATAATGTTAAAATCTCCCCCAACCATCAATGGTAAAGGTTCAGACTCACACATACAGACCATTTCTGCGAGGAAATCAGCTTTATGTGCCTCCTGGGAACAAATGCCCACTGAAAACCATCTCTCTTACACTTAATATGAGTGTAATATGCAGCTTAACGCAATAATCCCCGGTACTCACTTTGAGAACTTGGAGAGTATCGCTATTAATGCCAACCAAAATACCACCAGATCTTCCATGTGGTGGTAGACAAAACCAAGCAAAGTCCAGACTGGTTGCAAGTTGTTTTAAAAAAGGAACCGTAAAATTAGACCTTCCTATCTCCAATAAATCAATAAAGTCTTCGATGTTCCCTAATGGACTCTTTAACAAAGAGATGTTTTGCTGGGTCTTTAAACCCCTCACTATTCCAAGTTAAACCTTTCAAATTCTGCATTCTAAAAAAAATTGTTTCTTTTCCTAGTACTCCTTCTTACATTTGAGATAGCATACGCTTTTCGTTGCCGAGTTTTTTTAGGATGAGCGTCCGGCATTAGATGATCCAATATATCATCTAGAGCCATCCCCTCCTTCTCATCCTTAATCAGATCATCACATAAATCAGTAGCTTCAGAAATAGCGAAGTTTGAGGGGCCAATATCCCCATCCATCGAATCCGAAATATTTTTCTGTAATATAGTTAAAGTTCTCTCCTCCTCCAACCTATTAATTCCTTTTACTGAATCAATGTCCTGACTTATAGACCCCCCCCCCCCCCAAAGAGACACCTATTCTATTTGCCCTATCTATTATTTTATAATTATCAATAGACAAAATGGAATGTGTTGTGGAAGTTTTTATACGTGAACCACCAACAACATTGCGATGCTAAGCGTTCATCATGGCTCGTTCCATTTGCGTAGCATCAGCATACGGCTGCTCCAGGATGCGACTGCTAGCCCGAACTGCCGGTGTCAGAGGAATGCCACCAAAAGCAATCACCTCCTACATAGATGGTGAATGTTGGTGGGGTAAAATTATTCCTGAATGAAGATCAACCACATCAGCAGACTCGTTTACTTTAGTATCCATCTTCTGTGTACTAGAAAAAGCTTTACATTATTTAGGTCAGTAACTATACGAACAGATAGAGTTTTTGGCGAATTTTTTTTAAAATAATACGAATTAATTATTTAATTTGAATTCTATTATGCGTTTTTTCGAAATTCCAGATCTAGTGCTTTGTCGGCCTGGGCCAGACCGACTGGGCCAATCGGCCAGGCCCTGGCCGACTGCATGTGGCACCATGCAGTCGGCCCTGCCCCACACATGCAGTCGTCCAGGAGCAAGCCGATTGGCCCAGTCGGTCAGGCCCAGGCCGATTAGTGCAATCGGCCAGACCTAGACCGATTGCCTAATCGTCCTGCCCCTAACAAAATCCTGCATGATCAATGCAACCCTAATCTTCCGTCGCTGTTTTTCTCGCCAATCCTTCGCGCCGATTTTTTCCGCCATCGCGCCGATTTTTCCCGCCAGTACTTCCCTCCCTTTGTTCCCGCCACAACTTTCCGCCCTTTTTTTCCCGCCACTACTTCCCGCCTTTTTTTCCCGCCTATTCGCTTCGGTGCCTCTATAAATCCGGGCAACGAGATGTATCATTTACCAGTTCTTCTCTTCCTCCTCTTACTCTCTCATTTCCCTCCTCTCCTCTTGCTCTCGCATTTTCCTCCACTCCTCTCCACTATGACCGACGCTTCTCCCTGGCCTGTAGATATGTCCATTGGGCTTTTCTTCATAGCCAGAACTGTTGAGATAGGCGATAAACCAGCCGACTGGGATACGTTGGTATCGAACCATGATGCTCTCGTTACACTTGGTAAGTCACCCGCGTCCTCTACCTCTTCGACCTCGCGCACCCCGTCCTCGCGTAGGTGTGCCGCCTGTACCGAAAGTGGGACAATGAGTATCCCTGTGACCAAATTCATTGCATAGAAAACACTGCCGAGTTGGGCCGCCAGCTTCTGATTCGTCCATGTCATTCCGGATGCGTCTACACTGGTGTCTGCCTCTGCTTGTTCGCATTAGAGCAGGGTGTGGGATGTACTGCCTTTCACCAGGGTTCACGGTGTTGAAATTACCCATTACTCGAAATCCTGACATCTCATCCGTCCAAGTATTGACCACAGATTCTTTCAGGTAGTAGGGAGACACGAACGATATGGCGTCCAACCCTAGCTGCCGACAAGCAGCAAGCACATGAGAGCAAGGCAGGTGAAGCAACTTTGGTTTGTTGCAGGTGCACTCGCAGGTTGGCCATTGCTCATTACCGATGTTTACCTCATGCGTTCTCAGTTCATTACCACACCCAAACTTATCGGTGGCTAGCCGCACCTCAAACCTTCTGTCCTCATTACCTATGCACACGACGGTGTGTGACATACACTTCGCCATCTTCTTATCCATGTACCTCATAACCTTTTCACAGAAGCAGGCGTTCGGATTGTTCATGATATGCATCTGAGCACCCTATCGTCTGGTTCTAAAATATGAAATCGTGCCATACAGAATACCTTCGACTATGGCTGTCAGTGGAAGTGCCCTGTTACCTCTGAGGACAAAGTTATATGACTCAGCTAGGTTTGTAGTCATGACACCATACCTAGCTCCATGTGTATCGTGTAGCAAAGACCACCTCTCCAAAGGCTCGTGCTCTATCCACTGTTGGAAGTTCTTGATCGATCTGCCGAGCCTTCTCCTTGTACCAGGTGGATCAAATCCAGGCAAGTCACAAAGCCCTACAGGATCTTCCTCCACAGGGGCAGCTCCAGTAGCTTGATGTGCAGCTACTTCTGCCTGATGTGCAGCTACGGCTGCGTTTTGCGCAGCTTTCCTTGCCCTCACATGTTTCTGAGTAAATTCATCAAGCTTTGCACGTATGAAATCGTGCTTCCATTCTTGGTTCTGCTTGCACAATTTTTTGAATAGATTCATGAGGTTCTTGTTTCTGAACTGTGAGAAGAAATTAGCACCCAAATGGCGCATGCACCATCGGCTTTGCATGTCAAGCCAAGGTGTTTGCTCTTCTGGCCCTGGCTGTGTCAGCCGTTTTACGGCATTGAGTATACCTGCATGCCTATCATGAATGATGCACACATTGGGCTTGTCTTTCACAACTGCTATTTTGAGCTGCCTGAAGAACCATGTCCAACTTTCAGTGTTTTCGCCCTCCACGAAAGCAAATGCGAGTGGGACAATCTGATTGTTGCCGTCTTGACCAATGGCGGTAAGGATCTGACCCTTGTACTTGCCAGTTAGAAAAGTACCGTCTACACATATCACTGGACGACAATAAGTGAAAGCTTGGATGCATACAGCAAAAGAGAAGAACACTCGATGAAGCACCTTCACGGATGGATCCTCGGGTATCACATAATATTGTATGTCGACATAGGTGCCTGGGTTTCTATCCTGCAGTGTTTGAAGTTGTCGGACCACGGAGTCATACGCGTCTCTAAACGAACCAAACCTCTCCTCAAGAGCCCTTTGCTTTGCCCTCCAAGCCTTGCCATACGAAATGGAGTACTTAAACCGGGTCTTTACTTTCTTCTGTATACTGGGTACTGTCAAGGCTTTGCACTCTACTAAGTCCGTGTAAAGCAGCCGAGCTAGAAGTGTGGAGGAGAGGTTAAGATGATCTTTAGGAACATTGTGTAGCTTACATGTGTGCTGCACATAGTCGCTCACCAACCAAGTTGTGTCATACGTAGGGACATAGGCATGCACCCTGCCTGGACAATTTATATCCACGCATTCCATTGTCAAGTATTTCTTAGAGGACACGGTTGTTTTCAAAACCCTGTGTGTTGACATTGCCAAGCAACGACTGCATCTTGCAAATGTTGTTTGTCTTGATATCTGGCACCCTGGGCAATTCTGTTGCTGTGATATTCCCACGCAGAATCATGACCATCATCAACGGTCATTCCGGTTGACATGTTTTGATTCCATGAAGCAGGAATCGGCATGTCCTCTCCACCATTGCCTTCTCCATCAGAATCATCAGGGTCATCAGAATCACCACTCTCGCCATCCATGTAATCCTCCCCTTCCATCATGTTCTGCATGCCTCCATCTTCCTCGTCCGCATCTGCCTCTCCACTATAGTCTTCTCCACCTCCGGTGTGGCATCCCGCAAAAACCACTACTAGAAAATCGCGTCGTTTTTGTGCATTGCATCATCATGACCGCATGCTCATGTCATCATGCCACATTGCATTTGAGCATCGTCATCATCATGCATATTATTTTGCCTGAAAACTATTTGCGAAAGACTATTGACTTCTGGAATTAGCCCTCCTTCTATTTTAAAATAAACGCCGGGTGCTGCCGGATATTTTGTTTGTCTAAAACTATTTACAAGTTCGTCGCAATCAAATAAAAATATTTATTATTTTTAGTGGGGCAGTCGAACGGGCCGGATAGACCGAACGACCGCCCCAGGAATTAATCGGTCCACCTAATTCTAAACCTACCAATCTATCTACCCACACACCCCAGCCACATCACCCGGGCCAATCAGCTCTCGCCACCTCACCTCTCCTCTCTCCCCCACCCAATCCCGCGCTGCCACATCAGCAAACCTCTCTCTCTCCCTCTCTCATCACCCCCACCAACCGGCCCCAGCACGCTCAGCACCAACGCGCGCCTGCAGCCCCTGACCGACCGACACGCCCCACCCCCGCGGGACCCACCCTCTGGACCCACCACAGCCCGCGTGTTCCCCCCCTGTTCTTCTTCCTCCCCTGGCTCTCTCTCTCCCCGCGCCCTTCCTCGCCTTTCCCCTCCGCCCGCGCGGCCCGCCCCTCTCCGGTGGCCTCTGCTCCTGCGCGCCGCCGCCCAGCTCACCGCCTCTCCGCCGGCACCGCTTTTTCCACCTCTGCCTCGCCTCCTCCGCCGCACCTCTGCCTCGCACCATCCCCACCAACCGCGCTCGCGTCCGGCCGCCTCGCCGGCGAGCGCGTGGCCCACCCCCGCCGGCGACCAACCGCCCTCCTCCCCGCATCCCACGTCACCGCCCGAGCCCGAGCTTCCCGCCGTCCGCCCGTATTCCCCCTCCCTGACCTCGCCCCCCGCCGCCCGCGAGCCCGTGGCCGGCCAGGCCGCGCCACCCCGCATCCGTCCCCTTCGCCGGCGTCAGCCTCCTCTTTCTCTACACGCGTAACCCGCCCCGAGGACCTCCCCAGCAAGCCCCGGCCGCGCCTCCGCCGCCTCCGGCCCGCGTCCGGCCTGCTCGCCTTCCGCCGCGCCTCGCCGTTCTCCCCCGTGCGCGTCGCGTCCGACCCCGACCCCAAGCGCCGCCGACCCCGCCGCCTCGTCGCGCGGTCGCCCCCGAGCTCCGCCCGCGCCGGCGCGCCCCCGTCGGTCCCGCCCCGCCTCAGCCTCCAGCGCCTCCACCGGGCCCGTCTCTGCGCCGGCCCGCCTCTATGCCTCCGCCAGCTCTCTCCGTCGCAGGGCCGCCGCCGGCCTCGGTCGCGCCGCCAGGCCCCGCGAACCTCCCGTCCTCGCCGGCCTCCAGCGCGACTGCGCCCCGCCGCAAGTTCTGGCCGCCCCAGGTCGGCCCACCTCCAAGCGACGTCCCGCGTCTGACCCGCCCTCGCCGTCGCAGTCAAGCACCTCGCCGCCGTCCGCCGCGCCTCTCTCGCCGACCCGCTCGGCTTGTGTATGTGTGTGTATGTTGTGGCACTCGCGGGTCTTCAAGATCCCCACCACCGAACCTCGAACCTCCGACACGGAGCGGCGATGCATGACCTTGAGAAGGTCGACACGGTCCAAGATCCCCGGTCGCCAAGAACACCCACACCGAGACTCACCCGATCACGGACCGCAAGGACGTCCCCAGAGTTGGACCCCGAAGCCCGATCCCGGTGATCCAAAGGCCACGCCAAGACCCGGACCCTCGGTACGCCAAGTTCGCCGACACGGATGCGACAAGTATTTCCTCGAGGACGCCGAGTGCTTCACCCCGAACGCCAGGACCGACCCAATACGCGGACCCGACAAGATCTTCGCGACAACAAGAACGGCACCGACCCAAGTCCTGCTGCCCGGATGCGACAAGATCTACTTCTTTTGTCCGAGAACGACCCCGTCGAACCCTGAACCCTGAGACCGACCCCGAACCCCGGAACCCCAAGTTCGTCGAGACCCCTCAATGTGTGAACCCCTTCCCGAAACCCTATTTTATAATATAATTCAACTTGTTGCATATTAAATTGTTCATGCATGCATCCTTGTCTGTGGTTTGGGGGCCTTATGCCGATTCACCTAATAATTAAATATGGGGCCCATATGCGGGCAAATCTAGTCTCATATCGGCCTCATTTAAATCTGTGTAGCGAACCGGTGCTATCTTTTGCAATGTTAAGACAACATCTAAATTGCGGGGTAGATAAATAACTTGAACCATCTAATTAAATGTCGGGACCCTGGTTCCGCTTAACATGACCTAATCGCATTGCATCGCATCTTGCCATGCCATACATCATACATGCATCATGCCCGATCTTTTGCCGTAGTATTAAATATTGCATCCGGTGTTTATTCTAGTGTTTTGCTTCTTCGCGGATAAGGCCGTTGAGTTGATGTGAGCTTCTCCCCGATCTTCGGTCGAACCTTCGACAATGTTTTCAGGCGAGCATCTCCCCCTTTCTACCTATCTTACTTTTATAGTATTTATTCCCTCCTGTTGATCTATTGCTATCTGTGTTGCGATGCTTTAGTTTCCGTACCTGTGATATACCGTGCAGCCCTATATTGCCTTGGACACATCCTATTACCTGTTGTTTGGTAGATAGTTGGACTCGCGCGTCGTAGTCGCTTGCTCAAGTGCTGTTGCGGTGTCGTCCAGTGCCACAGTTGTTGATGTATTGCCGCATGTTGATGTTGGAGATGATCATAGCTTTACTTACCGTTCACTTTAATTCCTGTTTAACAACTAAAATTGAAATAAGCAGAGGCATCGGTGGGTGATAGAAAATATTTGGTTTCCGAACGCCCACTTGTGTCCCGTAGGACCCCGAGTACTTGATACCTGTTCCTTGATTTATCGCGCTATCCACATCCGGGAGGTATATGGGACCCCCCTGAGCCAGAGCTTGATTCAGTCTTATTTCTTGGGGCCACAAACTAGTTTGAGGTTTTATTTACCATCCTGTACTTATGCCATGCTACTTCTGTATTTAAATTGTGCGACAGATAGCACACTGTACTGTTTAGGTAAGCGGAGTGATTACGCGGTATCGACACCCCGAGTTTTCGGGTTCCTAGTCGCTTACAGCCATTGGCGCTAACCTTGAGTCCGTCTCGAAGCTTGCTTACTTCGTTGCGGGTCTACTCAATGGGGTGGCCCCCTGAAATAATTCTGAATCCTGTGAATTGCTTTGTCGTGAAGGCCTCGTTGGGTTTTGATTTGGTTTTTCCGAGGTTGATCGAGTGTGTGTTGCTATTGGTGCACCCCGGCCGGGTAAAACTTTCTGAAAGCCGTGTCCGCGGTTATGGACGACTTGGAGCACAGTATCTCGACCATAGACAAGCATAACTAAAGTTTATTGCTATAAATTTGACTTATAATGACTAGTAATCAGCTTCACTATAATGGAATGGCTAACTAATATTGCCCACAACTGCTTGCTTTGGGAGTCGCTTGCGACCATTGTACCTGACTAGTAAGTATTGCATCTACAACGGAATGGCTGAATAAAAGTACCATAAACTGCTGGGTTTTGGGTTTAACTCACGCTATCTGTATCTGACTAGTAAGCGTCGCAACTACAACGGAATGGTTAACTAAAAGTGCCCACTGCTTATTTTATCGGGATGATTATCTATACCTGACTAGTAATTGCTGCAACGAAAACTGAATAAATAAAACTGCCAACTGTGTGAGTTCCTCGGCTGACTTCCTCGTTTGGTATCGAGGGGGAAACGCCAGGATGGGTTTGTTTGGTGTTAGTATCAGGCTGCTTCCGGATAGATCTTTCTTACCCCGCCTCTGATAACCGTCAGTTGTATCGAGTCTCTATAGGTTGTATAGTGCGCGCTGCCGCTGCCGCTCAGTCCACCATACCTATGTAGGCGAGGATCGCCGAATTCTAGTCTCGCCGTGTACTGGCCTCAGTACTGACGCTCCTCTTTTTCCTTTGCCCCTTTGTCGGCACCCCTTTTGTTTAAGCAGGTTTTGAGATCGACGCCGTTAGCAGGGTTACCCTTCCGGCTTGGCCTGGGCAGGGTTATGGACGCCATTGGTTATTCTTCAGGGCTCTTAGCCCCATTTGCATCTTGTCCGTAGCTGGACGCTCTATCGTTTTCAAGGTGATTTGGATCTTGTACTGTATATCTGTATTCTTGACTCTTTGAGTCGTTGTTGTATATATATCTGTTCTGTGGGTCCCATCGAGGACTGTTGTGTAATGTTATTACTTCGTTTTCCACCCGCACGAAAGTGCCTGGTGGGCACCTTTGAATCGTATCTATGCGGGTTTGGCGGGTTTCGCCCAAACTTGCATAGGTCCGATTCTGAGGGTGTTACAGAGTGGTATCAAAGCCCAGCAGTTGCGATACCCCACAAGTCCAGCCTGTAGGATAACCTAGCTAACGGCCGAAGTAGAGTGTCAAAACTATTTTTTGCAAAAATCGGTTGGATAGTTCTGATTAGGTCTGATTTTACTCCTTACCCCTCTGCTATTCTCCTCTTATCTCGACGTGTTTTGAATCTACTCGCTTATCTTTCTTCGAGTCCAGGATTTCTCGCGGTTGGGTTCCCGTCGTACCTTCAGGGTTTCGCTTTCTCCCTTTTGTCACGGAAGTGCTACGATCATCAATCTGCAACTTGTCTGTTGTACCTTTCCCCAATCTTTTGTTCTTGAGCTCTTGATCCATATGTGTTCCTTGCTGGATATCAGTGTCGTTGAAAAACATATGAGAAGGACGAGCATTGGTGAAGTTGGAGTATACCTTGAGCATGTGTTGTTCATGCCAATGGAACCATCGCGGAACCTAATCATTGTGTCTTTCATACGATTTCTGCTGGCATCTTCCTTTTGTTCCGGATACCGCCTATGAAGACCTTCAGTCTAAATCCCGAGAGTTGAGTTGCCTGATTCTCCTACTCATGTATAGAGTTGATAGTTTGGGTACGGGATGGACTGATCACCCTACCCGACTCTTACTGTTCGCTCTGTACATCGAACTGGTGGATCAATGTAACTTTTCCTCTTCTAATGGAAGTAAGAGGTGGCCTTATTGTTTGATACCTCCACCTCCGTCCTTTGACCCTCCGGAGTGTTCTCTCGACGATCAGGAGCAACGACCCTTTGTTGGTGGTGTCGCCGATTTCTAGATGAAGAAGGAACCAACGTCCGTCGTGTCGCGAGGATCTACACGAAGCGAGAAGATGCAGATCGCCGGCCTTCCTTCCGGTACCATGAGGCGGATCTCGAGGGCGAGATCCTTTGTTAGTGGTGTCGAATTGTGGCATCCCGCAAAAACCACTACTAGAAAATCGCGTCGTTTTTGTGCATTGCATCATCATGACCGCATGCTCATGTCATCATGCCACATTGCATTTGAGCATCGTCATCATCATGCATATTATTTTGCCTGAAAACTATTTGCGAAAGACTATTGACTTCTAGAATTAGCCCTCCTTCTATTTTAAAATAAACCCCGGGTGCTGCCGGATATTTTGTTTGTCTAAAACTATTTACAAGTTCGTCGCAATCAAATAAAAATATTTATTATTTTTAGTGGGGCAGTCGAACGGGCCGGATAGACCGAACGAACGCCCCAGGAATTAATCGGTCCACCTAATTCTAAACCTACCAATCTATCTACCCACACACCCCAGCCACATCACCCGGGCCAATCAGCTCTCGCCACCTCACCTCTCCTCTCTCCCCCACCCAATCCCACGCTGCCACATCAGCAAACCTCTCTCTCTCCCTCTCTCATCACCCCCACCAACCGGCCCCAGCACGCTCAGCACCAACGCGCGCCTGCAGCCCCTGACCGACCGACACGCCCCACCCCCGCGGGACCCACCCTCTGGACCCACCACAGCCCGCGTGTTCCCCCCCTGTTCTTCTTCCTCCCCTGGCTCTCTCTCTCCCCGCGCCCTTCCTCGCCTTTCCCCTCCGCCCGCGCGGCCCGCCCCTCTCCGGCGGCCTCTGCTCCCGCGCGCCGCCGCCCAGCTCACCGCCTCTCCGCCGGCACCGCTTTTTCCACCTCTGCCTCGCCTCCTCCGCCGCACCTCTGCCTCGCACCATCCCCACCAACCGCGCTCGCGTCCGGCCGCCTCGCCGGCGAGCGCGTGGCCCACCCCTGCCGGCGACCAACCGCCCTCCTCCCCGCATCCCACGTCACCGTCCGAGCCCGAGCTTCCCGCCGTCCGCCCGTCTTCCCCCTCCCCGACCTCGCCCCCCGCCGCCCGCGAGCCCGTGGCCGGCCAGGCCGCGCCGCCCCGCATCCCTCCCCTTCGCCGGCGTCAGCCTCCTCTTTCTCTGCACGCGTAACCCGCCCCGAGGACCTCCCCAGCAAGCCCCGGCCGCGCCTCCGCCGCCTCCGGCCCGCGTCCGGCCTGCTCGCCTTCCGCCGCGCCTCGCCGTTCTCCCCCGTGCGCGTCGCGTCCGACCCCGACCCCAAGCGCCGCCGACCCCGCCGCCTCGTCGCGCGGTCGCCCCCGAGCTCCACCCGCGCCAGCGCACCCCCGTCGGTCCCGCCCCGCCTCGGCCTCCAGCGCCTCCACCGGGCCCATCTCTGCGCCGGCCCGCCTCTATGCCTCCGCCAGCTCTCTCCGTCGCAGGGCCGCCGCCGGCCTCGGTCGCGCCGCCAGGCCCCGCGAACCTCCCGTCCTCGCCGGCCTCCAGCGCGACTGCGCCCCGCCGCAAGTTCTGGCCGCCCCAGGTCGGCCCACCTCCAAGCGACGTCCCGCGTCTGACCCGCCCTCGCCGTCGCAGTCAAGCACCTCGCCGCCGTCCGCCGCGCCTCTCTCGCCGACCCGCTCGGCTTGTGTATGTGTGTGTATGTTGTGGCACTCGCGGGTCTTCAAGATCCCCACCACCGAACCTCGAACCTCCGACACGGAGCGGCGATGCATGACCTTGAGAAGGTCGACACGGTCCAAGATCCCCGGTCGCCAAGAACGCCCACACCGAGACTCACCCGATCACGGACCGCAAGGACGTCCCCAGAGTTGGACCCCGAAGCCCGATCCCGGTGATCCAAAGGCCACGCCAAGACCCGGACCCTCGGTACGCCAAGTTCGCCGACACGGATGCGACAAGTATTTCCTCGAGGACGCCGAGTGCTTCACCCCGAACGCCAGGACCGACCCAATACGCGGACCCGACAAGATCTTCGCGACAACAAGAACGGCACCGACCCAAGTCCTGCTGCCCGGATGCGACAAGATCTACTTCTTTTGTCCGAGAACGACCCCGTCGAACCCTGAACCCTGAGACCGACCCCGAACCCCGGAACCCCAAGTTCGTCGAGACCCCTCAATGTGTGAACCCCTTCCCGAAACCCTATTTTATAATATAATTCAACTTGTTGCATATTAAATTGTTCATGCATGCATCCTTGTCTGTGGTTTGGGGGCCTTATGCCGATTCACCTAATAATTAAATATGGGGCCCATATGCGGGCAAATCTAGTCTCATATCGGCCTCATTTAAATCTGTGTAGCGAACCGGTGCTATCTTTTGCAATGTTAAGACAACATCTAAATTGCGGGGTAGATAAATAACTTGAACCATCTAATTAAATGTCGGGACCCTGGTTCCGCTTAACATGACCTAATCGCATTGCATCGCATCTTGCCATGCCATACATCATACATGCATCATGCCCGATCTTTTGCCGTAGTATTAAATATTGCATCCGGTGTTTATTCTAGTGTTTTGCTTCTTCGCGGATAAGGCCGTTGAGTTGATGTGAGCTTCTCCCCGATCTTCGGTCGAACCTTCGACAATGTTTTCAGGCGAGCATCTCCCCCTTTCTACCTATCTTACTTTTATAGTATTTATTCCCTCCTGTTGATCTATTGCTATCTGTGTTGCGATGCTTTAGTTTCCGTACCTGTGATATACCGTGCAGCCCTATATTGCCTTGGACACATCCTATTACCTGTTGTTTGGTAGATAGTTGGACTCGCGCGTCGTAGTCGCTTGCTCAAGTGCTGTTGCGGTGTCGTCCAGTGCCACAGTTGTTGATGTATTGCCGCATGTTGATGTTGGAGATGATCATAGCTTTACTTACCGTTCACTTTAATTCCTGTTTAACAACTAAAATTGAAATAAGCAGAGGCATCGGTGGGTGATAGAAAATATTTGGTTTCTGAACGCCCACTTGTGTCCCGTAGGACCCCGAGTACTTGATACTTGTTCCTTGATTTATCGCGCTATCCACATCCGGGAGGTATATGGGACCCCCCTGAGCCAGAGCTTGATTCAGTCTTATTTCTTGGGGCCACAAACTAGTTTGAGGTTTTATTTACCATCCTGTACTTATGCCATGCTACTTCTGTATTTAAATTGTGCGACAGATAGCACACTGTACTGTTTAGGTAAGCGGAGTGATTACGCGGTATCGACACCCCGAGTTTTCGGGTTCCCAGTCGCTTACAGCCATTGGCGCTAACCTTGAGTCCGTCTCGAAGCTTGCTTACTTCGTTGCGGGTCTACTCAATGGGGTGGCCCCCTGAAATAATTCTGAATCCTGTGAATTGCTTTGTCGTGAAGGCCTCGTTGGGTTTTGATTTGGTTTTTCCGAGGTTGATCGAGTGTGTGTTGCTATTGGTGCACCCCGGCCGGGTAAAACTTTCTGAAAGCCGTGTCCGCGGTTATGGACGACTTGGAGCACAGTATCTCGACCATAGACAAGCATAACTAAAGTTTATTGCTATAAATTTGACTTATAATGACTAGTAATCAGCTTCACTATAATGGAATGGCTAACTAATATTGCCCACAACTGCTTGCTTTGGGAGTCGCTTGCGACCATTGTACCTGACTAGTAAGTATTGCATCTACAACGGAATGGCTGAATAAAAGTACCAACAACTGCTGGGTTTTGGGTTTAACTCACGCTATCTGTATCTGACTAGTAAGCGTCGCAACTACAACGGAATGGTTAACTAAAAGTGCCCACTGCTTATTTTATCGGGATGATTATCTATACCTGACTAGTAATTGCTGCAACGAAAACTGAATAAATAAAACTGCCAACTGTGTGAGTTCCTCGGCTGACTTCCTCGTTTGGTATCAGGGGGAAACGCCAGGATGGGTTTGTTTGGTGTTAGTATCAGGCTGCTTCCGGATAGATCTTTCTTACCCTCCCTCTGATAACCGCCAGTTGTATCGAGTCTCTATAGGTTGTATAGTGCGCGCTGCCGCTGCCGCTCAGTCCACCATACCTATGTAGGCGAGGACCGCCGAATTCTAGTCTCGCCGTGTACTGGCCTCAGTACTGACGCTCCTCTTTTTCCTTTGCCCCTTTGTCGGCACCCCTTTTGTTTAAGCAGGTTTTGAGATCGACACCGTTAGCAGGGTTACCCTTCCGGCTTGGCCTGGGCAGGGTTATGGACGCCATTGGTTATTCTTCAGGACTCTTAGCCCCATTTGCATCTTGTCCGTAGCTGGACGCTCTATCGTTTTCAAGGTGATTTGGATCTTGTACTGTATATCTGTATTCTTGACTCTTTGAGTCGCTGTTGTATATATATCTGTTCTGTGGGTCCCATCGAGGACTGTTGTGTAATGTTATTACTTCGTTTTCCACCCGCACGAAAGTGCCTGGTGGGCACCTTTGAATCGTTTCTATGCGGGTTTGGCGGGTTTCGCCCAAACTTGCATAGGTCCGATTCTGAGGGTGTTACATCCGGCCTGACTGCTCTGCCCCGATTCATAACCACCGCCTCCTCCTCCTCCTATCTCACTGCTCTGCCCCGATTCATAACCACCGCCTCCAGCACTGGACAGGAAGCACTAATGCGCGAGGGTTTACCATCGATCTCCTTCAAGACAGGAAGCACTAATGCGCGAGGGTTTACATGCCTATCTTCGCATCCTTTTAACCACTTAAACCAGTCTTTGTCTGTATCTACATGCCTTAAAGTCCAGAAAATATTTTTTCTTGACTTTGTCCATAATGCTTGCACGCTGACGGTGTACGTGTCGATGTTATAGCCTAAACATCCTGTCAACCATTCCTTCAACTGACTAACACTCCACGTTTGAGGGGCAGTCAAATCTAACTGTGTACACATAAACTCTCCAAGATCTGCTCCAAAGTCATTTGTTCGAACATTCCCATGATCGTAATAAAACACGAACTTCACTAAATTGGTTATCTCTGCTGACATAAAATAAACAACCTAATCAATTAATTATCGACAACGCGTATAACTTTGGGCAATGCTTGCAAATATTCTAAAAAATATGATATTATTGCTACCGGTCAAATATTGCTACTAATCCACCGGCCAAATTTTTGTGCCTAACCCATCGGTCAAATATTGCTACTAATCCACCGGCCAAATTTTTACTAATCAACTAGCCAAATATTCTAATAGACTAACCATACCACGAACGTACGTAACCATATACAATATCCATTGATT
This sequence comes from Avena sativa, assembly GCA_916181665.1. Classification (NCBI taxonomy): domain Eukaryota; kingdom Viridiplantae; phylum Streptophyta; class Magnoliopsida; order Poales; family Poaceae; genus Avena; species Avena sativa. The sequence continues at coordinate 171,816,389 of OV702282.1, forward strand.
ATCGAGGGATTAGAGTTTACCCTTGAAGCGAGAGAAGCTACCACCAACACAGCTCGAACACTGCTCCACCACCACAGCCTCAGCTCCTCCACCACAGCTCCACCACCATTGCCATTGCTTCACCACAGCTCCACCACCGTTCCTCCAACAAACCAACACCAAATCAAGCCATGAGCTAACCCATCCGTAGATCGGGCTTCCACTCCCTCTCTAATGGTTTTGGATTGAATTTTTTGTGGTCAAATCGAGCAAAATCTGAGAAAAACTGTGGCTAGGAACGAAGAACACGAGAGGAGAGAGAGAGGCAGGCGAGCAGGTCGCGTGGAGAAGAAGACCGCGTCTGCCTGCGCGGCGCGGCGTCGCCCTTATCTGCCCCCAGTCGGCTTGGGCCTGGCCGATTGGGCAGTCGGCCTGCGCCTGGCCGACTGGACCTGTCGACCGTTGTGGGTCCCGCGGCCCCACTGGCCGACCTGCTGTTCCACTTTACATTCGGTATCACTTGAAGCTTTGAACTTTTTCCACTTTCAGAAATAGAGAAAACAGGAGTTGATTCACTAATATCCGTACCTTCACATGACAACTCAAATGTTCCAATCTTAATTGACGGAGAGGAACATAGCTGTTCCCCAGAAGATTTACTAGAGCCTCCTTGATTGTTTGGTGGAGAAGCAATCTGAGTAGAAATATTCAAATGTTTAGTTTTATTTGCCACCTTATCTAAATCCATATTGTCTCCTTTCTCTTTACTTGCATCCTCATCACCATCTGTTCGGTCATTGCCGTTCTGCGCATCGAGCATGTTCTCATCTTCCATAGCTACCACGTCCTCTACCTCAATGTCCAGTTTGAAAAAACCTCTCTTAATATACACCTCCATAGTCTCGGGTATAAGAGAATGGTTCACACAACCAATCTGGATTCGTAGTACTTTATTCTTCCGAGTATAAGCCATATCAACTGACTTTGTCTTACCAAAAAGAGAACCTAGACCCCAAAGAGCTAGGAAATCGCCTCTTACGTCAGATGGTATCCCCGAGATTTGCAGCCAAATTTCAGGTAACAAATACAGAGGCTCTTCCGCAGCCGTCCAAACATCAAAAGTAAGATCAGTGTCACGAAGAGGTACTTGATATACTCTGAAGGCAAGAATTCTGTCGACTTCATTTTTGCTTGGAAACTTGACCCTATACACATTATTTTGGAAATGGAAAACCTCCCATTGGAAGTTTGGAAAAGTTACAATTCGCTTTAGGTGGTCAATCATATCAGGAGTCGACATAGCATTACCTTTGACAGACATCTTTACTAACTTAACATTTTCCACTTTAGGGCGAAAAGTCCATGTTGTCGGCATCTCAAAGAACATAAGTTTCTCATTAGCCAGCCCATAAAGAATAGTGAAAGGTTTAGGGGCCTTCAACAAATGACAAGCATCTGATGGGTGATTTGCAGACTCACAATAATCACAAATTGGAAGCGGACACTCCTCAATCACATGTCCTGGTTGCTTACATCTAAAACAGCTCACCTTATCAGATTTCTTGTATTTTTTTGCAGGTGTTCGGGTATTGCATCCTTTTCCTAAATCATATATTGTGTAGTTGAGTGGTGAGATACTGATGTAAGTATTGATTGATGAGTAAGCTCGAAGCAATGCCTGAAAATGGAAAAGGTTGAGTCAAACACATGGTTAGTTAGCTCAATTTTTATTTCTTTTGTGGTTGTTTTTTTGATATAGTTTAGTATAAGTTGCCTTTAAAATATGGCAAGATAGCCATAAAAATCTGATCACTTCAACCTTAGGAGTTACCCAGTGATAATGGAGTATTGTAATTGTACTTGAGACCGGTAGATCAATTATCCATTAGTAGACTCCACAATTGGTGTCAAGTGGAAGAGAGAGACCATGCACAAAATATGGGTGGAGATAGATGCTCGATGGTAAAAGTTTGACATGTGCTTGAATAAGGAAACCATTATATTACTAGGGATATACCAAGACCAAAAGATCAATGCCGGTGTGAGGATAATCCATTGATAATTTTCTCTTTTGTGCCCACGAGAGAGATACCTCCATACAATATTACTTTTAATTTGTAGGAATGTATCTCTGATTTTTCCCTACATATCACAAACAATTCGAAATGACAACGTTCTTTCCATACATCCACCTTAATCTACCAGTTTAGAAAATATCAGATGTGGGAAATGTATCTATGGTCTCTTCAAAAAAATTGCATAAATTTATTATGATGATCTGGCTTGATATATTCGTTAAACAAAGTACTATAAGTGAAGTAGAGGCACAAGATTGAAATTTAGTTCCATGCCTCCAGATATACTTTATGGGATATTGAAGGTCCGAGGTCCCGGTGGAGATAGAATCAATGATGCACATTTCTCCAACAGTGCATTCTTTTTTGGGGGGATCACCTTAGCCTCCGTATGAATAGATGCACACAGTCCTAAATTACGTAGTTCAAAAGTACCAAAGTGCATTCTTTCATGAGTTAATTTATTCAAAGTTGTACGCCAGTGTGAAAATAAGCTTATCAAACTACAGTGTAAATAAAAAAATCAAAGCCTCTTAATTGGCTATTGACCTTAGTTAAGCATCTGGACTATTTGCTTGCATATTTTTCACAATTTTTACTTTTTGATAAATATAATTTTTTAACATGGTAAGCCAATCATTATTTAGAACTTATTTTCTCTTTCAATTTATATTTTAAAGGAAAACTTGCACGTTAGCCTTGCAAAGGTGAGTCGGCCTTTTATTCCTTTGATTAACGTTTTGTCACATTGTGAAAATTATTCATCTCTAAAAAGTCACATTTTTTACAGAAGGAAAATGTCCAATTTCTAAAATTATAGGAAGTTAAAGAACAACAAAAGCTCTGCATAAATTAGAATACATTTCTTAGTGTTTACATGGATTATTAAGAAGGATAATGTTCTACTCTGCATCACTAATAAAATTTATGTTCCTTCTCCACTAGAAATATCACCTAAACAAAAAAATTCGCCAGTGGCATGATCTTTAGTTATTATTTGTACCATAAGAAATAGCATTTTACTACTAATGACCGATAATCTAAATATCATACAACATCACATGATGGACTAAACTTAATTCAATTTATTCAGCTAATACATACAAACGATACAATTGGTCATCAATATTATATTATGGATATGGCACAACAATAATTCAACCATAAATTAGAAAGTGATGTTCACCTACAAATGTGATATTTTCTTGAGCATAATAATTGTATTAAATTTAGATCTACAGTGGTTTCTAACATATAATTAATATGTGAATAAAAATTAAGATTTATTTACCATTTGTTTTTGACACACTAATGATGATGCCCTCGCATTTGCAAGGGCCACACTGCTAGTTTAGACAAAAGTAAGTTAAATTCATTTGAAACAGGAGAGTACTTTGTATGGTTTAGAGTAAATTAACTCCTGGTTTTATTTTTCAGTAATTAATTAATCAAGGGAAATCTTCATGCCTCTAGTACAATGGCAGGGTGTGCTGCAATTAAATTCAGAGAGGAATATGCAATCAGTCTGAATGTCTGCTGCTTCCGTCTTGACACCGGCCAAAAAGCAGCTGCTACTAGCTAGCATATGTATAAGAGTCAAAAAGGGGTCTCATCAACCATGACAAAAAGTTGGCATCATGCATACTTAATCAGTGTGCCTTTCTGGTTTGATTAACATAGATAATTAAGATAATTAGCTAGTGCAACATCCCACTACGTGCAGGGCTAGCTGCTAATTTGTCTTGTTTCCTTTCCATCAATATATCAATCTACTACCTAACATAAGCACATGCGTTGTTCCCTTCTAGTGCTGTCCTCCTCTTCACGGTAAAATATGTTATCATTCAACAACTTATGTGAGAACGTGATTGCTAGTCCTCGGTACTATTTGTACTCTCTGGATTCTTACATGGTGTCATGTATCACCTGACGTGTGTGCTGATCATGAATGAAGTAGCTAGCTATGGTATCTATTTGGTTCCAATTGTGATACAAGGCGATTAGTTTTTTTTTTTTGAAGAAACTAAATGGTTTACAACCTGATGACTAAACTAAATACTTCCTCTGTTTCGGTTTACAAGTTCTGCATGTATATCCAGATATACTCGATAATTCTTTTTTAAGCTTAATCATCTATCATTACTGTACCTGACTTTGCCTTTTTGTTTTGGCTAGTAAGTGTTAGTACTAGGCACTCTCGGTAGATGCACTGTAAGGTTAGATCGAGAGAGAGAGAGAGAGAGAGAGAGAGAGAGAGAGAGAGAGAGAGAGAGAGAGAGAGAGAGAGAGAGAGAGAGAGAGAGGAGTACTACCTGCTCCTGTGCTCGACGAGCACGAACCGGAGGGGATGCCGGAGCTAGCTCTGGTGTCAGTAGCCATGGGGAAAGGGAGTGGGGCGAGCGTGCGGTAGGGTGGCGGCGGTGGAGCTTCCCGTCGGCGCAGTGCTAGCCTAGATCAGATTGGTTTGTAGGTGGGGAGGCTAGAGCACGACTAACCTCGTGAGGCGTGCTGCCGACCCCCACCTCCTTAATATAGCGCTGGTCGACAGGGGCCCACCAACCAGATGCGGTTGGGCGCCCCCGATCAGGGCGCGGATAGGGTTCCCGTCGAGTCGTTGGACTCGACCGAGGTGGAGATCAACCTAACATTCTCCCCCTTAATCTCAACTTTACTTTTAGCTTTATACTTTATACTTTACTCGTTTTATCACAGATCGGTACATAGAGCATGTTTCATTGTCTCAGCTCAATTGCCAATAGAATCATACAACCACTACATACTTTTCTATTTTGAAACAAATTCTGTTACTTTTGGGCCTCGGTAGTCCAGGAATCATAGGCTTTCCATTAAATCCATGCCGGCTATGTGTTCCTTGAACACATTGGGTGGTAAGCCTTTCGTTAGCGGATCTGTAAGCATATCCTTTGTCCTTATATGCTCGAGACTTATAGTTTGATCCTGAACTTTGTCCTTCACAACATAATACTTTATATCTATTGACTTTGTAGCATTACTCGACTTGTTGTTGTGACCATAGAATACTGCGGGCTCGTTGTCACAGTACATCTTTAGTGGCCTACTGATGCAGTCTACCACTTTCAAGTCGGGTAGAAATTTCTTTAACCATAACTCCTGTCCCATGGCCTCATAACATGCTATAAATTCTGCATACATCGTAGATGATGCAACTATTGACTGTTTAGCGCTTCTCCACGAAATAGCACCTCCTGCGAGAGTAAAGACATATCCTGTCGTGGACTTTCTGTCATATTTATCTCCCGCAAAATCTGCATCTGAATACCCTCTTATTTCTAGGGAATCAGATATTTTATATGTTAGCATGAGGCCTCTTGTGCCTTGCACATAACGCAAAGCTTTCTTTACCATCTTCCAGTGCTCTATGTCTGGATTCTCTTGATATCTACCGAGTACCCCGGTGATAAAAGCTAAGTCAGGGCGAGTGCACACTTGTGCATACAGTAAGCTTCCAACGGACGAAGCATATGGTACTGACTTCATTTGATCGATCTCATATTGGTTCTTTGGACATTGGAATTTTCCAAAACTATCGCCCTTGACTATGGGAGCAGGTGTTGCATTACTCGCATGCATATTCTATTTCTTTAGAACCTTTTCACAATATGCTTTCTGCGACAGTCCTAACACTCCATTCTTTCTATCTCGGTAAATTTCTATACCCAAAACATAAGAAGCTTCACCAAGATCTTTCATGTCAAAATTTTAAGACAAGAACTTCTTTGTTTCTAGTAGTAGACTGACATCACTGCTAGCAAGCAAGATGTGATCCACATACAGAATTAGGAAAATATATTTCCCACTTTTAATCTTTGCATAAATGCAGTTGTCCTCAACATTCTCTTTAAATCCAAATCTTTTGATTGTATCATTGAACTTTAAATACCACTGCCTAGAGGCTTGCTTTAACCCATAAATGGATTTCTTTAGGCGGCATCCCATATGTTCCTTCCCCTCCATGAAAAAACCCTTGGGTTGTTTCATGTAAACATTTTCTTCTAAATCTCCATTTAGAAATGTCGTCTTAACATCCATTTGATGCAACTCTAAATCAAAATGTGCAACTAGTGCCATTATGATTTTGAAGGAATCCTTACATGAGACCGGAGAAAAAGTCTCATTGTAATCTACCCCTTCTCTTTGAGTAAAGCCTTTTGCCACAAGCCTAGCTTTGTACTTTTCTACATTCCCATTGGAGTCATACTTTGTTTTGTAGACCCATTTGCATCCTACTGTTTTGGCTCCTTTAGGAATTTCCTCTAAGTCCCAAACATTGTTGGAACTCATTGAGTTCATTTCATCTTCCATTGCCTCCACCCACTTGGCTGAGTGAGGGCTTCTCATGGCTTCTTCATATGAGGTAGGATTGCCCTCCATATGAACTGTTTCTGTGTTATAAACTTTGTGAATTTCTTTAGAAATGGCTGGTCTTCGTTCTCTTTTAGACCTTCTGAGTTCATCAGACTCTTGCTCATTTCGTGCCTCAGGTTCTGGCACATTTGATGAGTGTGGCTGTTCTGGCTCCCTTTCGTGCTCAATATTGGGTTCAGGCGGCTCCTAACGGACAGGTTCCGGACCTTCTCCCATTGTTGTCACATGTGGAGTCACAACAGGTGCCGGCACAACAACCTCAGGGGTTGTAGATGGTGGCACAACAGGTAGCAAAAAATGGCTCCTGAGTCATCGGATTAGTTGCATGCACCCTCTTCTCCTCAAGATCAATTTTCTGAGCTACCGTGCTCCCCCTCATCAATTCGTCCTCCAAGAAGACTGCATGTCTCGTTTCTACAAACTTTGTATATCTGTCAGGACAGTAGAAACGATAACCTTTTGATCTATCTAGATAGCCAATGAAGTGGCAAGACACTGTTTTTGGGTCTAACTTTGCAATGTTTGGATTGAAAACTTTTGCCTCAGCTGGGCTCCCCTAAACCCTCAAGTGGCCCAGAGAGGGGACTCTGCCTGTCCACAATTCATACGGTGTTTTGGACACCGACTTACTTGGTACTCTATTGAGAATGTGGATGGCGGTTTTAAGCGCCTCCATCCACAATCCCAATGGGAGGGTGGAATAGCTCATCATGCTGCGCACCATATCCATAAGGGTACGGTTACGCCTTTCAGCTACTCCATTTTGCTGAGGTTCGTCTGGCATAGAATACTGGGCGACTATTCCATTTTCCTATAGGAACCTTGCAAAAGGTCCAGGTACTTGACCATATGGAGTGTGCTGACCGTAGTACTCCCCCCACGGTCAGACCGGACTATTTTAATTCTTTTATCATGTTGATTTTCTATTTCAGCTTTGAATATTTTATATTTATCCAATGCTTTAGATCTTTCTTTAATTGGATAAATGTAGCCATATCGTGAGTAATCATCTGTGAATGTTATAAAAGAATCATAACCATTCACACTTTTCACAGGAAACGGTCCACAAATATCAGTGTGGATGATTTCTAGTGTTGTTGTACTTCGGTTTGCACCATTTTTTATTTGCTTTACATACTTTCCTCTTATGCAATCTATGCATTGTTCGATATCTGAGAACTCTAACGGAGGAAGAATGTAATTTTTAACGAGGATTTCTATTCTTCCTCTCGAAATATGGCCTAATCTACAGTGCCATAACTTCGATGAGTCATGAGTTTGCTTTATTTTCTTTTGTTCTTTGTTCGACAGGGGAACTTGATCATTCACATTACACACAGAAAATATTTTCTCATGCAAGGATAATAAATAAAGCTTATCGTTAAGTGAAGAAACACCCACACAAGCATCTTTCAACCAAATGGCACACTTTCCATGTCCAAAATAACACTCATACATGTCTTCATCCGCGCACGATACACTTATTAAGTTTCTATGGACGGAAGGAACAAATAAAACATCTTTAAGCAGAATAGTAAAACCATCAGCTAGCTCCAGAGGAATGTCACCAACAGCCTCCACTTCTGCTTGAACCCCATTCACGACCTCAATGCATCTTTTCTCTTCTTTGCAAAGTCCTTGTCGAATGGAATCCCTATAAAGAGTTGGAAACATGAACAGTTGCACCAGAGTTAATCCACCAAGTAGATTTAGAAAACTTTTCATACAAGTATTCATTTACAAAAGAAACTATGTCTTTACCGTTCTTTGCCATTATGGACTTGAGCCATATTGGGCAATCTTTCTTGAAGTGACCAGGCTTCTTGCAATGGTGACAATGGTCCTTGTCCCCAGGGAGACTCTGCTGATGCTGGTGCTGATGCTGTAGGGGGCCTTTGCCATGTGGTTTGGAAGGGGAACCACCATGGTTGCTATTGGTGAAGGTCATCTTCCTGTTGTCCTTCACGTAGTTCAGAGAACCACCGTGAATGGACTTAAGCCTTTCTTCCTCTTGAGAACACATCCCTATGGTCTTTTCAATGTCCCATTTTTTAGGGGACATGTTGTAGTTGATGACGAAGTTCTCGAACTGTTGGGGAAGATAGGCCATGACAAGATGCACCAGTAGAGCAGGCTTGAACTCGAGGTCAGCATCCATGGGCTTTAACTTAGCCGCCATGTTGATCATCCTCAAGATGTGCTCTCTTATGCCATGTGGCCCTCCAGTATACTTTTCTGTTACCAGCTGTTTGAGCAGCTGCTATGCATACATCTTTGAAGAGCCAGTAAACTGGCTCTTTATCTTTGCTAGATATTCCCCAACAGAGGCACACTCTTCGATTGATCCCACTGTTGTGTTCTCAATCGTATTCTTGACAAAAGCCAAGCACTTTTTGTTTGTATTGACCCACTTTTGGTTATCTATTGAGTATGCCAGCTCCACTAGAGCATGGTCCCTCTTTCTCTTTTCCCATACAACATTGTCCTCAGTATCATCCCTCATTGGGTCCTTAGGCTTGACTGACTGTTTGGTTTCAACAACCCAGTCCACCTCGGCATAGACAAAGGCCAGGTCTACCTTTTTCCTCCACTCAGAATAGTTATCCCCTCTGAGAAGTGGAATGTCCTTCAGGCAGCTCATGAGGTTGAGACCTCCTGAAAACCATAAAAAATGTGAGACAACAAAAAACAACTGTATGCATTAATCCAATGTTGGTATAAATTAAGTATGCAATTGTTTGTGCCATTTAAAATTATATCACCGTTGGGTAAAGATAAAATTAAATGCACCTTTGACACATTATAAACGGATCATGATGATGCTATTAATAAGGTTGGTCATTTAATAACATGAGCATAATCAACTTTAAATCACTTTATCACATCTTTAAAAAAAAATTAATAAGCACTTTATTGCATTTAAGCAATTTATATCAACTATTTTCAGCGGAAACAATATTACAATATTCATAAACTTTAAAACTTTACATAAAAAATTCTGCTACTTTTGCATTCTCTAAACAAATATTCATTGGAATAAACTGAATAGAGAAAACTATATTAAAAAATGCTCAAAAATTGAGCACAAAACAATCAAAAACTGCTTCTGTAAAAAATAAAACAGAAAAAAAACAGCACTGTACACCCTACTGGGCCTGTTCTCAGAGCGGCCCAGCGGCCTATGCCCGCGCGCGCGCTGTGGATACCGCCGAGCCGCTCAACCAGCAGCGGCCCGCGACAGCCCACAGCGGCCTGACCAACCGCGCAGCAGCCGCCTGAGCTGCACCCTCGCACCGCCAGCGGCCCGTGGCCCAGCCACGCGGTATGCCCAGCCCACTAGTCCGCTCTGTCGGCCTAAAGCCGCCCGCGCCGCACAATCCTGGCCGCCTGCTCGCCCCACCCTAGATCCTACGGCTGCCCGCGCGCGTCGGAGGGATAAAAGCAGCCAGTGCCACAGCCCCCCTGAAACCCTAGCTGCAAATGCCCTCGCTCCCATCCCGCGAGTCCCCTCTCAGCTCCGCGAGCTCCCGTCCCCGCTACTCCCTGTGTCGTCCACGATCGCATGCTGGCGGCTGCGCTGGAGCGCCCTTGCTCTGCAAGTGGCGGCGCCCCCCCAGCGCGAGGCCGGCGACGCGCCCCCCTCCCCCTCCTAGCTTTCTCCTTCCCCCTGTCCACCTTCCCCACCACCCCACAAGAAACACATGGCGAGGCAGAGAGAGGATGGGCAGCGGCGGCGGTGCCTCCCCTTGGCTCCTTGCCGGCGCGCGCATCCACCCGAGGGTAGGTGCGCCGCCGTCAAGTGGCCGAGGTGGGGGCAGAATCCTTTGCCGGCAACGGCCGGCTCCCCCTTTTTTTGAATCTAGAGTTAGGGTTTCTTTTCCTTTTTGGGGATTTTCTTTGATCGGGATCTGGGGAGAATCTGGGGTGTTCTAGGGTTAGGTATTTGGGGATTTTCTTTGCCCCCGAAGGGGTGTGTTCTTCTTCCGACGCCTCGGCATGCCGATGCGCGTCGAGATAGAGAGGAACGACGCGGCCAGAGGGGCAAGGCACACTTTAGGGGTTGGATCTAGGGTTTTTCTTTTGCCTTTTCTGTTTCTACCGAAAGATCTAGAGCTAGAGTTGCTCTGATACTAGTGTTAGTACTAGGCACTCTCGATAGATGCACTATAAGGTTAGATCTAGGGGATCAGAGAGAGAGAGAGAGAGAGAGAGAGAGAGAGAGAGAGAGAGAGAGAGAGAGAGAGAGAGAGAGAGAGGAGTACTACCTACGCCTTTGCTCGACGAGCACGAACCAGAGGGGATGCCGGAGCTAGCTCCGGTGTCAGTAGCCATGGGGAAAGGGAGTGGGGCGAGCGTGCGGTGAGGGTGGAGGCGGTGGAGCTTCCCGTCGGCGCAGCGCTAGTCTAGATCGGATTGGCTTGTAGGTGGGGCGGCTAGGTCACGGCTAACCTCGTGAGACGTGCTGTCGGGCCCTACCTCCTTAATATAGCGCTGGTCGACATGGGGCCCACCTACCAGATGCGGTTGGGCGGCCCCGATCAAGGCGCGAATAGGGTTCCCGTCAAGTCGTTGGACTCGACCGGGGTGGAGATCAACCTAATAGTAAGTGGACATAGATTTTGCTTTGGCAAGTACTATATATCACCATCCACCGAGATAAGTAGTACTCCCTCCGATCCATATTAGTTGACTCATATTTGTCTAGATTTGAATGAATCTATACACTATTTAGTATATAGGTTCATCCAAATTTTGACAAATCCAAATCTACTAATATGGGTCGGATGGAGTACTAAAACAAAAGGGAAAAAGGAGGGTGGGAAACAAATCCACGTCAGTCAGTGAGCTCAAAGTGTTAAGATTATTTAGGTTTGAAAAGATAATGTATGTAGATATTTTTTAATATGTAGATTTGAAGTGAATCTCTTCGAACCTATATACTAAATACATGATACATTATCTTCATAAAGCTAAAAAATCGTATACTTCCTCCGATCCATATTAGTTGCCTCACATTTGTCTAAATTTGAATAAATCTCGACACTATTTAGTATATAGGTTTATCTAAATTTTAACAAATGCAAGTCAACTAATATAGGTCGGAGGAAGTATTATAAAACGTACATCCTACGGAGGTTTAGCTGAATGTTGTCCGTGGATTTATCTAGCTAACAGCTGTACCAGACGGCACGGATGGAATCGAGTGGAATCGAATCTGCGCCGTACGTTCGTTTATACCCTGATGAAAGTCGAGAAGTGATAGAGGAATCGTGGGAGCTGCGTGCGGACCGTGACACGACGGACAAGAAGAAAGCTGTAAATTAGTACTCCCTCCGTTTTAAAATAAATGTTTTAGATTTATTAAATTTAGATGAATCTAAACACTATTTACTATATAGGTTTATTTATAAATTTTAAAAAATCTAAGACATCTATTTTTGGAGTATGTGAGCACGTGTGCGTGCTACTGATTGGTTTGTTCGATCTGCAAGAACTTTCCTACCAGAAGCTGCAGCTACGGTCGGGGCACAGGCACATGGTTCAGGAAGCTGAGAAGTGGAGAACAAAAAATTGAAGTTCACACAGCACGGATGGAATGGAATCGAATCTGGGCCGCCCGCTTGGTTCATTCCCTGATGAAAGAGGGAAAGTGGAAGGAATCGTTGGAGCTGCGTGCGGACCGTGACACAAGAAGAAAGGTGCTAACATACCTGTTCGCCCGCCTCCGTAAATAAACAGATCAGGCGATCTCGCTTTGCCCAACTCCACCGGCCAGCTGTTGGTCCCTGCCTCGTCCGTCCGCCGTTCCGGCGATAGGAGGGGGTGGGACCCTTGTGCTTTGGTTCTGGCATGTAGTTAGGTTGGTCTAGTGTTTTCGGAGGTGTTGTTTTAATGGAGGAGATGGTGCCGCGTCGAAATAATTTCTCTCTGCCCTTCCTCTATCTTGGCGTTGATTTAACCGGTGGCGTCGAGGGGCATGTGGTCCGGTCATCTCGTCGATCTCTAGATCCGACGAGACTCGTGTCTGGTGGTCGAAGATCGTCACTCTCGCGGGTGGCGGTCTTGTCGGCTGCTATAGTTGTGTTTGTTGTCCTGCAGTTTGGCGCGTGGATGACGGTTGGTGGCGGCGTTCCTCTTCTTCGACTACATCGGATGAAGGTGATGTCGTCAGAATCTGGTGATCACGGGGAAGATCCTCGGTCGACGCGCCACAAAGTCTTGGTCTCGTCGCTTGCGATGGTCCGGTTCATCGGCTTAAAAAGCATCGTTGTATGCGAAGGTGCTCTCCCTGATCTTGGTATGGCGGCTGTTCACCTCTCTTTTCAGCGTTGCCATGGTGGCGACGGAGGATAGCGGTGGACGATGGTTCGGCGAGGCACAAGTTTCTTCAAGAGTGAAATTGTTTTACTTCTTGCGAGATTTTTTGTGCAAAGTTGCTTGACAAGCATGTTTTTCTCTTATTGTGAACGTGTAATCTCTGTAAACTTTTGGTTTAGTGAAATATATGGTTACTTAAAAAAAAAGTGCTCCCTCGGTTTGATGTTTTAGCTCGGTGGAGCTAATGTATCTATATCCTTTTAGAGCAAATACAATAATTTCTACTCAGCTGGCTATAAGAATTAAACTAGTATTATTTGCTTAGTTGGATGAGAGAAAAATGGTGAGAAAAAAGAGGTGGGCTCTCATGCAATATTCACCTCTTACACATGCTCCTAGACACTTTGTGAGTATGTGAGTGGGTCATTCACTTATAAAGTAGTAAATCTTTAAAATAACTATTGTACTACTTAACTATATATATAAGCTGACTATAGATGATCTTATAGCCAGCAACCGGCTGTATTATTGGAATTACTCTTAGGATATAGGTTTGAAGAGATTCGGCATACTAAGAGAGATCTATATTTATTAGTTTTATAAAACTAAAACATCTTATATTTTAAAACGTAGGAAGTAGCAATACATGAGCATCGTATGCTACTGATTGGTTTCTTCGTTCTGCAAGAACTTTCCTCTGAGTACGTGCAGCCAAGGTCGAGGCATGGGCACATGGCTCAGCAAACTGAGGCTAGTCATAGTGGATATAATTTAGGGGGTAACATACATCCACATGCAATGCTAACTAGGCTCTTTGATGATATGACATATAAATTAATAAATAAGCTATTCTAAATTGCTACCATTAAGTTTCAATATACTATGAAGATAGTAACACAGACTACTAACTTATACATGTTATTTTTTTTGGAGGGGGGGGAGGGAACCACAATCTTTATTAACTCACATTGTCTTGCTTACAATCAGCACTCACACTATCAACTAAAAACTCTGGGCAAAGGCCAACCCACTCATGTGTGACTTTATTGGCACTAGCCAACTTGGCACATGCATGAGCTACCTGATTACCTTCTCTACCAAGGAAAACCAAAGAGAAACTCTGGAATAATGAACTTAAAGAGTGTATTTCCTCCAGTAATGGCGCGATCACTGTCCTTTCACGATGTCGAGTCTCCCAACACTGGACAAGCTCTTGGCAGTCAGTCTCGAACACCACCTCCGGAAAACCTCGCGCACGCGCAAACAGAAACGCGTCACGAACAGCCAAAGTCTCGGCAATAAACGGGTCCTGCACTCCAGTATAAACCTTTGCCCAGGCACCCCGGAATCCCATCATGTCCCTCGCGACACCACCACTGCCTGCTCTCCCATGTTCAGCACAAATAGCGCCATCTGAGTTAATCTTTATCACACGACCCTTCGGTAGTCGCCATTTGCCAGCATTCTTCCGTGCCTCCATGGGCACCAATTTCCGTGGCACAACGATCTCCAGTAAATCCTGTGATATAGCTTCCACACATTTTGCTGGGTCGTATCCCTCAGAGCCATGAACCAGTCTGTTACGCGAATCCCATACTGCTGCCAAAACTGAGATTATCTTGGCTTGATCGCTAGGTGAGAACCAATGCTCACATAAAATATCCTTCGCCCATGTTACAGGATGGAGCCGGGGCAGCTGTAAAGAGAACACATCAAATGCTGCGGCCAAAAATTGGCGCGCATGTGCACACTCAAATAGTGCATGCATCAACGTCTCCGGAGCTGTTTTACAAATTCCACAGGTTGCAATTTCTTTGACATGCCGCTGAGTGAGAGTCGAATAGTCTGGCATAATGCCTCGTAGAACTCTCCACCAAAAAGTGCGCACCCTTGGAATCACGTTCAGCCTCCACAACTTCCTCCAAACCTCTGAGTTGCCATCTGATGTCTCAGCATCATCACTAATCATGTGTTTAGCCACTAGAGCTCGGTACGCAGAACGCACCGAATAAACTCCAGACTTCTCGAGAGCCCATGTTGTCCAGTCTTCCCCGTCGATACTCCTCAATGGAATTTGCCGAATAATTTCAACGTCGACAAGGAACAGATTCGCCTCCAGTGCTTCCTCATTCCACGTGTGAGTTTCGGGGTTTATCAATTCACTTACGAGTTCCGCTGTGCTCTCATCTTTTCTCCCAAAGGGCCTCATATGATGTGCACCCGGCAGCCAATTATCCTTCCAGATCGAAACCGATCTTCCTGAGCCAATTCGCTTTATGATCCCGGTCTGCAGCGCCTCTCTGCCTGCAATGATCGATCGCCAAGTGCGGGAGGCCGTCCTGGGTACAGATGCCGACATGAAATCTTTATCATGGAAATATCTACTCCGCAAGACTTGGGCACACAAAGAATCTGGGTCTGCCATTAATCTCCAGCCTTGCTTCCCTAACAGGGAGAGATTAAAAAGGTGGAAATCACGGAAGCCCATTCCTCCTCTTCCTTTTGGCACTGACATCTTGTCCCAAGAGAGCCAATGCATTGACCTCTTATCTAAATTACCACTCCACCAAAATCTAGAGGCCAAAGATGCAAATTTCTGACATGTACCTTTTGATAGATGGAACACATTCATGCAGTATGTTGATTTTGCTTGTACCACTGATTTGATCCAGACCTCCTTGTCTGGATATGATAACATCCGTGCACAACCATTCATACTGCTCCTCATCCCCTCAGCGAGGTACTCAAATTCTCCACTCGCTAGCCGACCTACCGCTGTAGGAAGGCCTAGGTACTTCTCACTGAAAGCTTCTAAGGGAATACCTAGAACATTTTTCACCGTTGCTCTCTGCACATCCTCAGTACACGGCTGAAGAAAATAGAACTCTTATCCCGGTTCACAAGTTGCCCTGAGGCTTCATTATAAATGCGCAGAATCTCATTTAATCTCGCAGCTCCCTCCTCTGTTGCATTGACGAAAATGAGGCTATCATCAGCAAATAATAAGTGAGTAATCCACGGAGCCCTATGGCATACACGAATTCCTTTGTCAATTGGCCCCTGCCTGAACTCCTTTAGCAAAACCGAGAACCCCTCCGAACACAACAGAAAGAGGTACGGCGACATAGGATCACCCTAGCGTATGCCTCGGGTTGGTGAGAATTGTGGCAATAGTTCACCATTCACCTTGACTGAAAAACGAACTGACCTGACAAAGAGCATGATCAGCTGCACCATCCTTTCAGGAAACCCCAGTTTCAACATCATAGCCTCCAAAAAAGGCCATTCCACACGATCGTAAGCTTTCATCATGTCTAGCTTCACCGCACACATTCCTTTCTTCCCCCTTTTGTTCCGTTTCATTGTGTGAACACACTCGAAAGCAACTAGAGCATTGTCCGTGATTAGTCGCCCGGGCACAAACGCACTCTGCTCTTTGCTAATAGTTTCTTCCAACCACGGCCGAATACGGTTTGCAACTATCTTTGCACACAACTTATAAATGACATTACAAAGCGAGATCGGCCTGAATTGCTTTATAGACTGGGGATGACGTACCTTTGGGATCAACACAATAGTAGTTTCATTTATTTGTGGTAGCCAATCACCATCATTCAAAACTCTGAGCACCGCACGAACTAAGTCCTCCCGAACCAGGTTCCAATGCCTCTGGAAGAAACCCGCCGTAAATCCATCAATTCCAGGCGCTTTTGATGGGTGCATCTGAAATAGTGCCATCTTAATTTCCTCCTCCGTATATTCCTTGTCTAAAGTCACCCGAGCATCATTGTCCAGCCTTACTGGCACAAGAGCTAGTAGCTCCTCCATCACTGGAGCTCCCTGTGAAGTATACATGTTTGTATAAAAACCTTGTATCTCACCGTGTACCTCCTCAGGCTTCTCACACATGCTTCCATCCTGCCGCTCAAACGTTGTAATTGTATTCATCTTTTTCCGCTGAGCAACCTGAGCATGAAAAAAACCCGAGTTCCGATCACCGGCACGCAGCCAAGTTACACGCGATCGCTGTTTAATCCACACCTCCTCCTGGTACAACACCTCCTTGATCCTCTCCACAAGGTGTTTCTCTTCCTGTGAAGGACCCGTCCCAAGCGATCCACGCCGAACTCGTTCAAGATTTCTCCGAAGTACAACGAGCTTCTTCTTAAAGTTTCCAAAGGTGTTGGAGCCCCACTTCTGCAAGCCTTCCTGCATGCCATGCAGCGTGCGTACGAGCCCCTGCACACCTGAACCACTACCTTCCTCCCCCCGCCACAGATCAGACACGACATGATCATAATCCGCATGGGTTTGCCAGACATTCTCGTATTTGAAGCTTCGAGCGGGCCTGTGTACTTGATGTTGGCTCAGCTCGGTCCAAAGCATGCAATGATCGGATTCCACCGTACTGACATGACGCACTTTGATCACAGGGAAAAGCTTGATCAAGGCCTGGTTACCAAAGGATCGGTCTAGCCTGGCTTTGACATTAGCAGCACCTATCTGCTTGTTGTCCCACGTGTACGGTAGCCCGGAGTAGCCAAGATCGATGAACTCGCAGTCATCAACTGCTTCACGGAATGGAATCATCTTCCACTCCTCTCGGTCCGTCCCACTAAAATGTTCCGCAACAAACAAAGTTTCATTGAAGTCCCCAGCACACAGCCACGGATAATTTCGGAGCGCATGCAGCCTCCTAAGGAGTGTCCAACTGAGGTGACGTTGCTCTCGTCGGGGTTCCCCATAAAAACCCGTGAATCGCCAAGGAGGGATCCCTCCATCCTTTGGTGTCACGACCACATCAATATGGCCTGAGTTAAAACTTTTTAGATCCACTGTCACGGCAGATGACCAGAATAGTCCAATGCCTCCACTTAGTCCAACACTGTCCACAGCAAAGCTCCCCTGAAACCCAAGAGAGCGTGCTAAATTCTCCACTCTTTTACCCGCGATCTTTGTCTCCATCACGAATAAAATATCAGGCCCTTGTTGCTTCACTAGACCGTGAAGCTCCCGAACTGTCGGCTGGTTCCCAAGCCCCCGACAGTTCAAACTCGCACAATTCATTGGGGCTGCGTCGGCTGAACCACAGCCGGCGCTAAAACACTTGTCTGAGCTAGATCTCCCCAACCACACGTGTCTTCTTTGCATCCGGGGAGGCATTAGCCGAATTAGTCCCCGGCCTCTCCTCCCTTTTCCCTCCTGCCACCTGAGGTGCATACTGCACCAGCCTATTCTCCACCTCCATATGCTCTATAGCTCCAGTCGGTCCATCAATTACAAGCTTTCGGTAGGTCCACGTATTACCTCGAGCACCTGCAAATCTGCCTCCATTTGGCCCAGCACAGCCTCCTCCGCGTCCACCCCCTTGATTAACAAAATGTGGTGAAGCACCTCCACCTTCCGAGCTACTATCTCCCTTTGATGCCTGGCTGCTGCTGTTGTTATTGCCTCCTCCCGCAAAATTTCCCCAAGCAAAAGGTGCCGCCCTCCCCTTCCTCTCCTCCTGAACCCTCAAGCTTGGCCAATAAGGAAGCCTACCCAGCTCGTCACGCTCCCCTGGATTGGGGCAGACCAAGTCTGATTGACCCAAAAGACCACAAGAGAAACAGAAGTACGGTAACTTTTCATACTTGATGTCATACCAATCACAAGCCTCCCGCAATGTAGAATCAATTGCAATCCAACGCTGCAATGGCTCATTGACATCAATCCAAACACGAGCTCTTAAATATTTACCAATCACCAGATTCGCATTACTTGTATCAAGACTGATAAACTCCCCCACCATCCCTGCAATCTCCTTCCCCCAATCATCGTTAAGATTGAAAGGCAGATTCATAACCCGGATCTAGATAGGCATGCGATCAAAACGCAGCTCAGACGGGCGCTGGCTACGCTTGAAATTCTCTAGGATTACATCATGCTTGTTTACTGTCCATGGCGACCTCTCCAAAATCCTGTCCCTCTCCTGCTCCGAGGACAGTTCAGCCACAAAAGTTTGGTCCGCCATCACGAAAAACAAGCCCCTTAGGGTTTCCCCACGCCGGCCGAAGCACATCATCTATGGTCTGGATATGGAAGATCTTCGACCTTGGCACCAGAATCTTCCCAGCCAACGCCCACATGGGCTACTCCGGAATCGTAGCCCGATCGTCGATGAACAGCTTCTTCGATTCCCTCGCAGACAACTTCATCCGGCCGATCAGCTCCTCAATCGTCTCCTCCGTAGCGGTCCTCTTTCCCTGCTCATCTCCCCTCCCTGCATCTCCCATAGGATCCTCCTTCGTCTCCACCATAACTTCTGCCTAACCCCACGTACGTTGCTGGATCTATCGCCAAGGATGGGCAGAGGCGTTGGAGCCTCCCCTTGTTCACCCCGAGCGGCAGAAAAACAACCACGTCCCGTGAGAAGTACTGCAGTCCCTCGCTGATCCTCCAGTCGCCCCGTCGGAGATCCAACTTGCGCCGCCAAGTTTCACTGGAAACCTAGATCGGCACCTGATCGCCTCAGGGGTCGAAGCGGTACCCGAAAAAAAATTCTTCGTCTACTTATACATGTTATTAGTCTATGTTACTCTTCACTATGATCAGCCCGAGAAGTGAAGACCTAGAACTAGTAATTCACATGATCATCATGCGCTTATTGTTCCTAATTCCTGCGGGTGCATGAACGAGCATGCGACCATTGTTTAATCGAGCAGGTCGTTGCCACCTCGATGGACGCGCGTGAAAAAGGATAGACCGTGGATCCAGTTATCCAGCGAGCGAGTGCGCATGATGGAAATACACAGAAGACTGGTTTTAGTACTCCCTCTCATTCATATTAGTTGAGTTGAATTTTTCAAAATTTAAATGAACCTATATACTAAATAGTGTCTAGATTCACTTAAATCTAGACAAATCCAAGTCAACTAATATGGGTCGGAGGGAGTAGAAGTATCATAGCTACTCCCTTCGTCCTAAAGTGTAAGTCATAATCCTCTAATATCTTGACCCAAGGCTTAACGTGATTGGCTAAAATTATGACTAATTAGGCTGGATTGTGATGTTTCGTATCTGGTACAACCAATAAAAACAGCCCCATAATTACTGCATGCATGGTGGACGTGCCAAACTGATGCATGTGGAGGAGAGGAAGGTGCGGGCTGCATGTGCTCATTAACTCCAATTAATACAAAATTGTGACTTATTTGCTTTATTTGCAGGAGAATCTGAAAATGAGATCGTGACTTGTACTCTAAGACGGAGGGAGTAGTATCATGCATACCATGTTGGTAAAAATCTGATGTGACACAATAATTAATAAAGAAAAAGATGGTTAAAATATCATAGCACGTAAAACTAAAAAATTCTCATACAAATAAATCTTATATACAATTTTGTATTAAGATTCTATAAATTATTAAATATAATACTAATATGATAATATTATATGATACTATTCACTGTAAAGATAGTCTACTACAGATACACTAGTATCATATGCATTAGTACGATACAACCACTATAATCAGCCGAGAAGAAACAATCATTCGTGGGCGGGCGCGTTGCGTTGCGTTGCGTTGGTTCGCGCGACGGATCTACAGGGTGAGAACGCGGCGGCTTCAGTTTCGTCAAACACGGCGGCTGGACCGCTGGAGATACACCCTGCTGCAGTGGGGCCGACGGAGATAGATAGCAGCACTAGCGGCGTGCGTGTGTCTGCGTCAGTTGCCTCCATCAACCTCATACTACTACATACAAGTAGGCTGCCGTGCGCCGTCTGCTTCTGCCTGCCGTCCGTCCACTCGCCCGCCACCCACCGCTCACATCGGCTCCACATAAGCGAGTGATTAGCTACCTAGTGTGTGACCACCGACGAACACCTCACCCAGCTCTATCTCTCCCCCTCCCCCCTCCCTTTTGTCTTTCTAGATGCATATCGCTCTCCGTCTCCTGCTTGGGTCGCCAAGCCAAGACAAGGAAATGCTTGGATCCAGCTCTATACTCTCCATGCAAGTGCCATAATACTGGAGCACTTTCTAATTGACGAAACCAACAAACTTTTCTGTAGCATCATCATTTTTTAAAAAAAATACTAGTAGATCATCTTTTTAAAACTAAATAGAGAATACTAAACGGCACACTAAAATTGATGAATCACTTGCATCTCCCCCTCTCTTTTGAAAACAAAGAGATCGATAAGGAAAATGCCATGCGTCTTGTGGTTTAGCATGACCCTCCATTTAGAAATATAAAATGGTTAGTGAAGTTAATATATTTAGACATCTTTTAGTGTACAGGTTTAAATAAATCTATACATTAAATAATGTCTAAATACATTTTCTTTATAAATATAAAACATCTTATATATTTTTTTAAAAATAGTATATCGCTTTCCATCCCCACCCACACCGCAAAACTTACCCACAACGCGAGGCCCAATGCTCGTGCGTCTACTATATCTATACGCCGCAGCACGATGCGTATGTACATGCTCCTCCTCCTACTACTACTCCGTATTTATACTCTGTATACAGTCTGCGCCCATGCGTGCATACGTATTCGATTTCGTAACACATCTCACGGTCTCGTCCTCATGCATTACTAGTCCCACTACTTTTCCTGCGTGCGTGCTTTAGATCGATACTATAAACATCAGATTACGATCGACGACCACCATCTGATCGGCTAGTGCTAGCGATATCAGATTGGGACAAGCACCATCGTATTGGCTAGTGCAAGTGCTTTTTATTTCATCTTATTTGAGTACTATGCTTACGATTTATACCCGCACTTAGCTGTATGAATCAAACAAACAACAATTCAGAATTTCAATTTTATCTGAGCCGGAAATATAAGCCGAAATGGTTTATATTTTCAGTTTATCGAAAGGTATTTTGAATAGTACTGCTTTTGATTTCAGCTTATTTTGGGTACCATGCTTGCGTTTATAACCGCACTCGTCGGTCGTATGAATCACACAAACAGCAATACACCATTTCAATTTTAACTGAATTTTCAAAACGGTTTATATTTTCAGTTTATCAAAAAGTATTTTGAATAGAACTGAATCCAAAGGTCAACTTTAACAAAGAAGGACTACACTCCCAAACGTTTCACGACTTTCGAACAGGACATATCACTGTCCATCCACAGAACATGGAATTGCCCAATTAAGCAATGTAACCGGTGTCCTTATTACTACTCCCTCCTGTTTTAGGTTTGCACTACTGGATTAGATCGCTAGGCCGATGACGCCGTCGGCGTAGCGTCCTCGGCGGAGCAAAAAAAAGTCGTCGGTGTATAGGCTGGCCGTCGGCGTAAACCTTTGCCGACGGCCGTAGCCTGCCCGTCGGTGTAGCAACCGTTAGCGAACGGCGGCGCTGCCGTACACGGCCAGCTAACGGCGCGCTAGATACGCCGACAGCCGTAGCCTGCCCGTCGGCGTAGCAACCGTCAGCGAACGGCGGCGCTGCCGTACACGGCCAGCTAACGGTGCGCTACCGTACCCGCGCTGGGCCTTCCTAGGAGGTAGGCTGGGCCGACGGCGCCGACCCTCGGCGTATGGGCCAGGCGTGCGCCGACGGCCTGGCCTTCGGCGTATAGGTGGCACGTGGCAGCGCTTGGCCGTTCCGGGCCGAAGCTAGGACGACGGATGTAGCCCTCAGCGTATGGGCCACGCATACGCCGAGGGCAAGGCTGTGACCAAATGGCATGCAGCAGGGGTCTACGCCGAGGGCAACCCCTGTACAGTTTTTTTTAGCTGTTTTGTTTCACAATTTTCTTTCCTACAGTTTTGTTTCACAGCAATATTTAACAAATTTCACAGTAATATGTCATACAGGGGTATCAACAAATTTCAAACAAGATCACATATGCCATACATGTATCAAACAAAGATCACATCATTCAAACATGTATCAAACAAGATCACATCATTCATACAAGGGTATCAACATCGTCGCACATGCATAGACAATAAAAACCTACAACTCTGGAGGAGACGGAGTGTACCCGAGGGGTACGAATCCATCGAATTGATAAAAATAGAACATAAATAATTAATACAAATATAAAATAAGTTTGTAAGTAGGGAGAAAAAATGCAGAGGCTATGCCGAGGGTGGCCGTCGGCGTACGTGGTTGATACGCGGAGGGTGACCGTAGGCGTACTTGGGCTAGACGTACTGGCAGGCACTGTTAGCGTGTCGTTCGTCCTGGCCGGTATGTGCCACGCGTCCTACGCCTACGCCGAGGGCCGCTGGATGCCGAGGTTGACTGTCGACATACGGTCGCTACGCCGACGGCTTGGCTACGCCGAAGGCTGGCGACGTGGGATAGCCTGGCTCGTTGCTTGGCCGTCGGCGTAGCGTCCGGCCGTCGGCGCATAGCGCTATTCCTGTAGTGTTGTAAAGAAAGTGTATCTAGACTTCTTTTAGTGTGTAAATTCATTTTAAACATGAGTAAACTTAAATACTAAAAGTAGTCTAGATACATTTGTTTTATAAAGCTAAAACATCTTATATTTTGAAACGGAGGGAGTACATAGTATTGGAAGCGAAGCGAAGGCCAATATTGGCTAATTACATAGTAGAAACTGTTTAATTAACATGCTTTACACATTTGTTGATATGGATTAGTAGAATCATCATTTCTCTTATCCGAGCCTCTCAACACTTTCTATCAACACCATGATCAGCTGCAAAAGAAAATAAACTTTTAGATTTCATATTAATTTGCAAGAAGATTCAGGGAAATGAGTACTGCTCCATGAATCTCGAGTAGTACTTTATTTTTAAAAAATATGAATCAAAGTGTAGTCTTCTTACTAGTAATAAACATGTCCTTTTTAATTGATCAGCTTCAAAAGAAGCTTGTAAAATGTCATTTTTAATTTGGAAGGCCTGACCTTTATTTTTTGTGTGTGGCCAAACAATAGTACTGCCACTTTTTAAATAAAAGATGAAGTAATTAGAGAGTAATAAGCATTATTTTCTTCATGAATCAAAGAATTGAAGTAGCACAGGATGATAGGACATAGGATAGTGCCCGTAGTAGTAGTGGAGTGTGTCCATAGAACAGGGGCGGGTCCCACCAGCTACCCCAACCTTAAAACTGAATCGGTCAGAGCTGAGTCCAAACACTGACAGAAAACAAGAACCTTCCAGCCCCGCGTCGCGTCGCCATGCCGCCCGCCCGCCCCTTCCACCTCGCCGTCGCCGTCCTTCTCTTCACCCTCCTCCATGCCGCCTCCGCAGTTTCATCCTCCGAGCTATCAGCCCTCATCGCCTTCAAGAACTCACTCACCATCCCTCCCACGGCCGCAGATTTCTTCTCTACCTGGGACGCCGCGGCCGCCTCCCCCTGCAACTTCACCGGCGTCACCTGCCACTCCGCCTCCGTCACTGGACTATCCGTCCCCGTCCAGAACATATCAGCCGTGTCCGTCCCGTTCGACACGCTTTGCGGCTCGCTGACGTCTCTGACGATGCTCTCCCTGCCCGCGAACGCGCTCGCGGGCGGCATCGCCGGTGTCGCGGCGTGTGCGGGGCTCGAGGAGCTCACCCTCGCCATGAACGCCTTCTCCGGGGCCGTCCCAAACCTCTCCCCGCTCACCAGCCTCCGCGTCCTCAACCTGTCGCAGAACGCCTTCTCGGGACCCTTCCCGTGGGCCGCTCTGCGCGCCATGCCGGGCCTCGCCGTGCTCGCCGCGGGCGACAACCCGTACCTCACGCCGACAGTCTCTTTCCCGGCCGAGATCACCGCGCTCACCAACCTCACCGCGCTCTACCTCTCCGCGGCCAGCATCGGCGGCGAAATCCCCTCGACCATCGGCAGGCTCACCAAGCTCGTGGACCTCGAGCTCTCGGACAACCTCCTCACCGGCGAGATACCTGCGTCGATCGCCAAGCTCGTGGACCTCCAGTATCTCGAGCTCTACAACAACTCACTCACCGGCGTGCTGCCGAAGGGATTCGGCAAGCTCACGAACCTCCGGTACTTCGACGCCTCCTCGAACGCGCTCACCGGCAATCTCTCCGAGCTCCGGACCCTCACGCGGCTCGTCTCGCTGCAGCTCTTCTTCAACAACTTCTCCGGCGAGGTGCCCGCCGAGTTCGGCGAGTTCAGGGAGCTCGTGAACCTGTCGCTGTACACCAACAACCTCACCGGCGAGCTGCCAAGTACTCTGGGCAGCTGGGCGGAGTTCAACTTCATCGACGTGTCCACCAACGCGCTGACGGGCGCCATCCCGCCGGACATGTGCAAGAAAGGCCAGATGCTGAAGCTGCTGATGCTGGAGAACAAGTTCTCGGGAGAAATTCCGGCGAGCTACGCGACCTGCACGACACTGCAGAGGTTCAGGGTCAGCAAGAACGAGCTCTCCGGCGAGGTGCCCGAGGGAATTTGGGCTCTCCCCAACGCCGAGATCATCGACCTCGAGGCGAACCGGTTCACCGGCGGCGTCGGCGATGGCATCGGGAAGGCCGTGACGCTGACCAACCTCGTCATCGCCGGGAACAGGTTCTCGGGCGCGATACCGTCGTCGATAGGCGATGCCGGGAACCTCCAGAACATAGGCATGTCGTCCAACCAGCTGTCAGGCGAGATACCGGAGAGCATCGGGAAGCTCGTTCATCTGGTCAGCGTCGACATAGCGGCCAACGAGATCACCGGAGCCATCCCGGCGAGCCTCGGCGCGTGCTCGGCGCTCAGCACGGCGAACCTCGCCGGCAACAAGCTCTCGGGCGCGATCCCTGCGGAGCTAGGTGGGCTATCGCGGCTGAATTCGCTGGA
The DNA here is from genome assembly GCA_916181665.1 of Avena sativa. Taxonomy (NCBI): domain Eukaryota; kingdom Viridiplantae; phylum Streptophyta; class Magnoliopsida; order Poales; family Poaceae; genus Avena; species Avena sativa. The sequence continues at coordinate 171,841,947 of OV702282.1, forward strand.
CATTTCGAGGAACGAGCTGTCCGGCACCGTGCCAGCAAGCCTCGCTGGACTGAAGCTGAGCTACCTGAACCTGTCGGACAATCAGCTCGAGGGGCCCCTACCTGCGGCGCTCGCCATTTCGGCCTACGGCGAGAGCTTCCAAGGTAACCCCGGGATGTGCGCCACCAACGGCGCCGGCTTCCTTCGCCGCTGCTCGCCCGGAGACGGTGGCCGCTCGGCGAGCACCGCGCGCACAGTCGTCACGTGTCTCCTCGCTGGCATGGCGATCGCCCTCGCCGTCCTCGGCCTGGCGATATTCATCAAGAAGCGGCGCCTCCACCGCGCGCAGGCAGCCGAGGCCGAGGCGTTGGCCGCCGGGAAGCTGTTCGCGAAGAAGGGGTCCTGGAACGTGAAGTCGTTCAGGATGCACGCGTTCGACGAGCGCGAGATCGTGGGCGGCGTCCGCGACGAGAACCTGATCGGCAGCGGCGGGTCCAGCAACGTGTACCGCGTGAAGTTGGGCAGCGGCGCCGTCGTGGCGGTGAAGCACATCACGCGCACCCGCGCCGCCGCCTCGAGCGCCACGGCGGCCATGCTGCGGCGTTCGGCGTCTTCGGTGCGGTGCCGGGAGTTCGACGCGGAGGTGGGGACGCTAAGCTCGATCCGTCACGTGAACGTGGTGAAGCTGCTGTGCAGCGTGACGAGCGAGGACGGCGCGGCGAGCCTGCTGGTGTACGAGCACCTGCCCAACGGCAGCCTCTACGAGCGGCTGCACGGGCCTGCGGCACGCAAGCTCGAGGGGGGTGGGCTTGGGTGGGCGGAGCGGTACGAGGTGGCAGTGGGGGCGGCGAGAGGGCTAGAGTACCTCCACCACGGGTGCGGTGACCGTCCCATCCTCCACCGCGACGTCAAGTCGAGCAACATCCTCCTCGACGAGGCCTTCAAGCCACGCCTCGCCGATTTCGGCCTCGCAAAGATCCTCGACGACACCGCAGCCATTAACCATGGCGCTTCATCCGGCGGCGTGGTGGCGGGCACGGTGGGTTACATGGCACCGGAGTACGCGTACACACGGAAGGTCTCGGAGAAAAGCGACGTGTACAGTTTCGGGGTGGTACTACTCGAGCTAGTGACGGGGCGGGCGGCGATCGTCGACGGGATCGACATCGTGGAGTGGGTGGCACGACGGCTGGACGGGAGGGATAGCGCGATGTTGTTGCTGGACGGGAAGGCGATCGCGGAGGACTGGGAGAAGGAGGAGGCGGTGCGGGTGCTACGTGTGGCGGTGCTGTGCACGAGCCGGACGCCGGCAATGCGGCCGTCGATGCGGTCGGTGGTGCAAATGCTAGAAGACGCGGCGGTGGGCGAACGGGACTACACGTCCTCCGGCAAGGGAGTCGAGGTCAAGATCGTCGTCCCCTAGCTTATCGTGGCAGAGCGAGAGGGTCCGAGTGGTACATTTTGGATCCGTGGCTGCCGTCCGATCGGAAAGCGAACGGCTGAGATATAGGGTACATGTAGAATGAATGTGTGTGTAGCATGTGTGTACTAGTGTGACCGTTTGGCAGAATAATCAGAGAGACAGGTAAATCCACTAGTAGAAGTTAAGCATGGATCATATGTGTACACTATAGTTCATTACCAAGTGGACAAGGGTAATTTTTTTGGTAACCAATCATTGGCAGGTCAAAGCAGTGAAAACACAAAACAAAAGCTCTAGGCATACGACATTCTGTTGGACTCTCTGCCTGAAATTCTTCTCTGCAGAGAAAAATACTACGTACTACTCCAGTAGTAAAATGTTGATTCTTCATACACTTTTTGGGGACCGATCATTGGCAGGTCAAAGCAATGTAAATCGATCTATCTCTGGCCAAACATTCTCTCCGACTCCTGAATTTCTGCATTAAGAAAAAAAAATGTTCTAGAGATGAGACAGATATGTGTCCAGCTGAGCTGCACATGTGTGCTCCGATCCAAACCGTCGCAGGAATCCGGTTCGGGATTGCTCTCAGTCTCTGTGAATGTCGCGATCGCAGGTGGTTGGGTGGCACACAAACAAACAGCACAGTGCTGCTTTTGGGCTTTGGCGGAGGCCGCCCGGGAATCATTGCGGGGATGGGTGATCCGCCACGTTTTTCAGGCAAGCGCGTAGACTTTCTTGCGCGTCTGAACAGGGGAGTGAGCACCAGCACTGTTGCTACTAGTGGTGGTGCCTTGTGTGACATGACAATTTGTCTCGTGCTAGTTGCATCTTCTTCTCTTGGCTGATGCACACGGCGGTGGCCCTCGCAAAATGGGAGGACAACCTCTAAAACTTTCTTTACCCTACAAATATGTTGTCTTATGCATAGCAATATGGATTGCTATTCAATGTAGGCTTACATTGGCTATATGATCGACATATCTTTTATTAAAATATTTAGCAAAGTTTTAATTAATCAATGACCTCAAGATTTTTGTTCTTGTGATATTATCTTCACAAATATGGTAGACTCATGTTGCTTTTATAAAAAAGATTTAGCAAAGTTTTGAACTAATCAATGACTAGCACACCCTCAAGCTTCCCGTTCCTACAACCAAAGCTCCATCTCTTACTCCTATGCTAATCATGGTCATGTGGGTGCCCCCTTTTTAGTGTATCGATCTTCATGAGTTCAATATGTCCAAATAATACCAAAATGCCCACAAAGCTTTATGTTTTACCAAAGAATACTAATCTATGGTTGAATATAAATCAAATTGAAGCCTATGTTATATAGTACATAATCATCACACGTGACTGTCAAAAGGGTTTGGGAACGATGCTTGGAGATCGCATAGGTTTCATGTCGAGTTATATCGGCAAAGCCATATGGTATACAAATGGGAGGCGTATACCAAGTGGAGTACTACTCCATATCGGTATACACCAGAATATGAAATACATGAGATATTAATAAACCTTAATATTCCTAACAGCCCTTAATCACAGTCTTGTGAACAGGTTCAGATTATGCTTGAACTTATCAAGATTCTTGGTTGGTAAAGCCTTTGTGAACCCATCTGCAATTTGGTCTTTGTTGGAAATAAACCTGATGTCCAACAATTTGCTTGCAACTCTTTCTCTAACAAAATGGAAATCAATCTTAATGTGCTTAGTTCTTGCATGGAAGACATGATTAACAGACAGATATGTTGCTCCTAAGTTGTCACACCATAAACATGGCTTTTCCTTCAGTGTAACACCTAACTCACCCAAAAGAGCTTTAACCCATATTAACTCAGTTGTTGCATTAGCTGGAGCCTTATATTCAACTTCAGTACTTGACCTTGACACTGTAGCTTGTTTCCTAGCACTCCAAGATATTAAGTTTGGTCCAAAAAGATGGCAAAACCACTTGTAGACCTTCTATCATCAAGACATCCTGCCCAGTCTGCATCAGAGTATGCACTCAGCAAACTAGAAGTTGACCTTTGAAAAGAGAGTCCAGTTTTTATTGTACCCTGTACATATCTCAGTATTCTCTTAGCAGCAGTCCAATGAGAGGTTGTTGGATCATGTAAGAACTGACAAACCTTATTGACTGAGAAGGAAATATCAGGCCTTGTCAATGTCAGATATTGCAAAGCACCTACAATGCTTCTGTATTTGGTGATATCATCAGGACCAAGAGTACCCTCATTAAGAGATAGTTTCTCAGTAGAGGACAAAGGTGTAGGGAAAGGTGTGCAGTATTTCATACCCACACGTGTAAGCAAGTCAGTAGCATACCTCTCCTAAGTAAGAAGTAAACCATCGTTGATCTTCTTTACCTTAATACAAAGAAAGAAATGTAGGTCGCCCAAGTCCTTGAGAGCAAAGTCATCCTTGAGATCATGCAGCAAAGTTGAGATGGCTTGATCTGATGAACTTGTGACTATTATATCATCAACATAAATTAAGACAAATATCATGATACCCAACTTTTTGTAGAGAAAAAGAGAGGTGTCAGCTATAGAGGGAACAAACCCAAGTGCTTGCAACTTTGTATTCAGCCTGGAGTACCATGCTCGAGGATCCTGTTTAAGACCACAAATAGCCTTCTAAAGTTTGCAAATGCACCTCGGAGTTTGTGGATCTTCAAAGCCTAGAGGATGATTCATGTACACTTCCTCTTCCAAAACGCCATGGAGGAACACGTTCTTGACATCTAGCTGTCTAAGACTCCAACTACGAGAGACAGCAACTGACAGAACAAGCGTAATAGTAGATGCCTTAACAACGTGACTGAAGGTGTCTTCATAATCTATGAAATACCTTTGCTTGAAACCTTTTGCAACCAATCTAGCCTTGTACCTATCAACAGTGCCATCTACATTCTTTTTAACACAATGCACCCACTTAAAGTCAATTAAGTTCTTAGTAGAATTTGGAGGAACAAGTCTCCAAGTTTTGTTTTCCATAAGTGCATTATATTCTTCTGTCAAAGATCTGTGCCATCGATCATATGAGAAGGCTTCTGTCAAGGAGCTCGGTTCACTTGTTGATGCAAGCATTCCATATCTAATAGTACCATAAGTGTATTGTTTAAGTTTTCTTATACCTCGTGAAGACGTGTGCGAGGCTCTACCACCGGCAAGGGTGATGAAGAGGTAGCTGCAGAAGACCATGATGACCCACAAGTATAAGGGGTGTATCGTAGTACTTTCGATAAATAGGAGTGTCGATCCCAACGAGGAGCAGAAGGTGTTGACTAGTGGTATGGAGCAGGAAATCTCTGTAAATACTTAGCAAACGGATTTTTAGGTTTTTTTTTGATAAAGCAAGGAAATAAAGTGCAAGTAAATAAGACAACAAACAATTGTAGCAAGTGGCCCAATCCTTTCTTAGCAAAGGACAAGCCGGTGGAAATACTAATAAGGACCAAACGTTCTCGAGGACACATGGGAATACTGTCAAGTGCTTTCTTTTCATATAGCTGATTAATCTTCTTTGGTTTCATAAGTGTTGTGTGGGTGAACCTGTGCTAATGTACCGACCTTACTTGGACTAATACATACTTGTGATTAAACCCCTTGCAAGCATCCGCAACTACAAGAAAGCAATTAAGATATAAACCTAACCACAACCTTAAACTCTGAGATCCTACACTCCCTTGTGCAATGGTTTCCTAACGGGGTTTCAGGTTTCTGTCACTCCGGAAACCCCACAATTAGTAGCCAAATACACAATGCATTTCCCTAGTCCCATAAATGGTGAAGTATCATGTAGTCGACGTTCACATGACATCACTAGAAGAATAGCACCACAACTTAAATATTAAACCATTGAATAATACCTCAACACAAATCCACTACTAACAACATGACTTCTCCCATGTCCTTAAGAAATAAACGAACTACTCACGAGACATCATATGGATCAAGATTAGAGATGATATAATGATTGATAACAATCTGAACATAAACAATAATTCAATGGTTCCACTCACAAACATCAACTACAATAGTAATCAACACCAGGAAAGTTTCCCCTAAGAACTATGCAAGATTCAACACAATTGTTACAGCGGGATGGAGTGGATATGATGGTGCTGGCGGAGATGATGGTGTGGATGATGATGATGATCCTGATGAAGTCTAGCTTGACGACAGTGTTGATGGCGACGATCTCCCCTCTCCAAGAAGGAATTTCTCTAGCAGAAATCTGTCTGCCGGAGAGCTCTTTCTCTCTCGGTGTTTTCCGCCCCGCAGAGGTGGCAGAATCTTTTTGTGGTCGCTCCCTGTGTATTAGGGTTTCGAGGAGAAGATATAGGCGAGAGGGCGGAGCCATATGTGGGCCAGGGTGGCCACACCCCCTATAGGCGTGGCCCAGGGTGGCCCGCGCCTAGGGGGTGTGGGGCCCCTGTGGCCCAACTCCGCCTCCCCTTCTGGCATTCTTCGTCTTCTGGAAAAATATAATTTGCCGTAGTTTTTCTGGTATTTTTCTGATCTTCGCGAAATTGCATCAAAACACCGCTTTTTCCATCAGAATCCTGACTCTGGCAGTTCATCCTCCAAGAATCATCCAACATGCAAAATAAGATGAAAAGACATAAGTAACAACTCTTAATACGAAATATATCAATGAATAGAGGCAAAATATGATATAGAATGGTGATGCAAATTGGACGTATCAACTCCCCCAAGTGAAAACTAAGCTCAGCAAACATGTCAACAGATTTATGGAGTGAAGTGTCGATAAAAAGAATACGAACAAGAAGCCTCACACTTACCAATTCACAACTCATAGAAGAAAGCAACTCACCATTATATAACTTAGCTTGCAACAAGTATGGGAGTCACAATAAAGATGCATAAAAATAAATCATAATTGGGATTGGCAAACTTTGTTCTTGGTCAGATAACAGTTGGCAAACAATTTTCAAATAAATCTTTTGTAGAAGTTTACAACAAAAGTACTTTTTGCTCAAACATAAAAGGTTTTTCACAATGATATGTTTCAAAGTAATACTCATTTAGATAAGAGTCTTGTGCAAACAAGGAAGATAGAGAACATGATTGAATAAATCATCATATGAATGCTTGAAACACAACAACTCAAATGCTTGCTGGAGATAGAGAGGAAAAGGTTTATTGACTCAACTTAGAAGTAGAAGAAAGGCCCTTCATAGAGGGAAGCGGGGATTTCAAGTTCATAAAGAGCTTTCAAAAGATTATGGTACTTACTAGCTTTGAGCTCTCATTGCCCCTATCATACGCATCTTGAGGTTATTAAGGTTAAAGTGAACAAAGATGGAGTATATGCTTGACGAAATATAATTTTGCAATCTCATGTCCCTTGAGTACGAGGGCCGCTCCTCATGCTACTCAAATTTAGTTACCGGCAAGTTCTTGTCATTGTAAGTACATGTGTATCATAAAGAACCACCAACGGGGTACCCCTTGCACATGATACAAGAGCTATCCCATAATCAAAATGACAAGGCAAGCAGACAGTGAGCATCTCAGCGATCTTTTTATTTGCTATTTGCATAGGTTTTTATTGAGGATTCTTCATAGATTGCTCACTATGGTTATGCTGCAAGTTTCCACTATGATTAGGCACGACTTAGGCTAGCGGCCCAGGCGTTTCTCTAACACATATACATAACTTCATGGACTTACAAGCTCCCCTTTTATTTCACACCGACGACATTCGCAAACAAAAGAGCATGATATCAACTATGTACAGTGTACATGTGCAATGTTGAAAGCGTTCCCCGTAATAGCATGGTTCTGCTAATTCCAATGTATAGGTGCAAGCATATACAACTTCGATGACACAATGGTTCAAACTTATTAGGGGCAAGAAAATAAGGCTTGCCATCAAGTTCGTGAGAGCTTTACTAACTAGTTTTCACATAACAAAATAATTTTTAATTTAAAAGATAGATGAACCTTGAGAATTTACTTGGAATAGAAATAATGCTAATAGGTAGATATGGTGGACACAAATGGCACAAGTTTTGGTTTAAAGGGTTGTATGCATGAGAAGTATGCCCTCTCAAAACAGGTTTTTGGCTAGCAAGGCTGGATAGCAAGCAAAATAGTTGAAGGAAACAAGCGAACATACAAGTAATAAAGCCAAACATGTAATCTTCCTTGAAGACACAAAAGATCTCAAATAAAGAATACTAAGCTTATGTGCCAATCAAAAAAGAAAATAAATGATACAAAATACCTGTAAGTGCTTTTCTCTTTTCCTTTCAAACCTTAAAAAGTGTTGCTACTGACCAAAGCTCGGTTTGCCAAAACCAATTTAGATCTAATTGATGCTCCCAAAGTGATACCAATACTAATCAACAAGATCAATCATATAACAGAGATTGCAAACTAAAATAAGAAGTGCAAAAAGTAAAAGATGAGACTTCTCATTAATATTCCATAAAGGCACTCACACCAAGGGATACATAGATAACCAACTAAAGGAGAGATACTTCCGAAATGCAAACCAACCTATAAGATAACTTATCTACCCAAGATATAACTCTACTAAAATGGTAAAAAGGTAAAAGATAATGATGTGATACCGCGGCACTCCCCCAAGCTTGGAACAAGCCAAGGGGATGCTAAACCTGATGACGAATTACTCCTTCGGTGGTGGTTGATGCAGCGCCAGTCCAAGTGGGAGCGCTTCGTCGGGAAACCTCAAGAGCAAGGTGTGAAGCAGCATAGCAGCAAGTTTTCCCTCAGTAAGAAACCGAGGTTATCGAACCAGTAGGAGGAAGGAAACGTCACACAGGTGTTGCAAGCAACGCGGAGACCTACACAACACAAACTCAAGACTTTGCCCCAACGAATCAGTGAGGTTGTCAAGCTCACCGATTTGCTGTAACAAAGGATTAAACGTATGGTGTGGAAGGTAATGGTGGTTTGCAGCAAGTAAACAAGTAACAGTGAAAGATGTATCGATGGTAAAGATTGGACCGGGATCCATAGTTCACTAGAGGTGCTCTCCTTAGATAAACAACATGGCATGATGGGTAAGCAAATTACAGCGGGGCAATTGACAGGAACTAAGCAAGGCATAACAATGCAATTACTAGCCAGAAAGATCCTATGAGGTTGATTGGGCAATACAACAATATACATAGACCGTCATCCAATTACATCTATGACTAGAAGTCCATCTTCAGGTTATCATCCGAACCCCCTCCAGTATTAAGTTGCAAGCAACAGACAACTTCTTTAAGCAAAGTGTGTAAGGTAAATAGTCCACATGTTCCATGAACAAGAGACCGTTGTTTTCTCCCAAGTAGCAACAGCACATCTACAACCGAAGAGATTATTGTCACTTTCCTTGGAAACTAGAGGCATGAACCCACTATCGAGCATAAATACTCCCTCTTGGAGTCACTAGCAACTACTTGGCCAAGATAACCACTAGCAACGGAGAGCATGCAAGATCACAAATAACACAAACATGATAGAATCATAAAGACAAAACCATTAATCAAACCAACATAATAATCTCAATATCCATCGGATCCCCGCAAACACAACATGCATGATTACAAATAGATTAGATCTTGATCATGAACGGATCTCACAAGATCTATACATGAAAGCACAAAGGAGGAGATACAACCATCTAGCTACTACATGGACCCATAGTCCAAGGTGGAACTACTCACGAATCATACCGGAGAGAAGGCCTCCGGGATGATCTCCCCTCCGGCAGGGTGCCGGGAAGAACTTCAGATCCCCCTGATCTAGGGACGATGGTGGCGGCGGCTACAGACGGTTTCGTGGATTTCTGATCGTGTATTGAGGGTTTCTGCATCGGGGGCTTCTTATAGGCGAAGGGGGAGACCGAGGCGGCGACCAGAGGGGGCAAACCCTACCCAGGTGCGAGGTAGGGCCCACCCGCGCCTAGGGGGGTTTAGCCGCCCTGGCACGCCTCCTCGTCTCTCCTCTGGACTTCTTGTTCCCCACGGAAAGTTATTGAATTTGTCCTTTGTCCCGTCCAATTCCGAGAATATTTCTTTACTAACTTTTCTAAAACCAAAAACAGCAGAAAACAGGCATCTGGCACTGTTGCAACTTGTTAATAGGTTAGTACCAGAAAACATGTAAAAAGCACCTCAAAGTGTGGACAAGTAAAGCAAAGTAGATACTAAACAAGCATGGAGCATAAAAATTATAGATACGTTTTCAACGTATCAGTGGTGGCGTTCTCTTGATAAGCTCTTCAATCAGTTCCCTCAATTCCTCAATCTCGAAGGTTAGAGTATGAATCAACTCCAAATTATGCTCAATGCGGTTCATGATCATGTCGGATCGAGAATCCCAGTCCTTGTTATTCTTTCCCCACTCTTCCTTCTTAGTGTGTTCCTTCCCTGCATGGTTAGAATGAGGCATATCCCAAACAGAGGGCAACCTTCCTTGGGGCATATTTTGATATTGTTTCTCATGTATGAGATCATGGAAGGGGTTCTTGGTGCGTGAAGGAAGTGACCGTGGAGCGAGGATATGACATGGAGTTTTCCCTCCTATAGACATCCGTGCTGCCCCCCTAAGCTTGGTAGGGTTTGCCACCACTCCAATGCTTGCAACGGTAGCGCGGGTGTCCGGATGCTCATCCTCGTTCACGTCTTCTTCATCCCCAACCAAGATCTCCTCCTCTTGGGGTTTTGAGGATCATCTTCCACGGGCTTCTTGCCCTTGTCGTTGACGGAGACCATGGTGCCTCTAAACTTGAGAGTATTTCCTAACAGAAACAGATCGAAATGAAAACACGATGAGAGCACGATATACGAACCTCGGGGGATCCGGGGGTTATATATTACGAAGTTTCACTGCATAAGGAAGGTACTGTGCGAAAACGAGGCGAAGACAGACTCCAGGGGGCTCACACCCCCTAGAGGCGCGGCTAGCTAGGGCCCGCGCCACTGGTGGGTGTGGCCCACCTGGCCTCCGTTTCCTTCTCTGTTTCATCTCGTAACCTTCCGTATGTAATAAAAACATCAAAAATACAAAAAGATAAGGTTTTCATGAACCTTCAGTTTGCAGTACTTTTACCTATTCAAAGACGGACTCTGCAGATTCCTTCTCTCCATCTCATGAAAATTCCTTTCATACAAGGATTTACACAAACCTCATTGGCAACATTAGTGTATGCAAAAACAATAAACCTCTAGGTGCACATTTTAACTGAAATCCAACAAAACAAAAGTTATTGTAGCAACTCCTTTACAAAAGCTCAAAGAATCTGAAAGGGAATCAAAATAAGAGGCAAATGCAAATGATGGCAGAAATCTGTCAAAACAGACCAGCAAGTAAAGATTGATTTTTTCGAAAAACTTTTGTTGCTCAAATTAAAAAGTGCAAAACTAATGAAAGTTGGATAGCAACTTGGGGAACAAGCACAAAAAATTACAGCTCCATCTGAAGTACTGATCTCCTTCACCAATTTTTACAATGCAGCACAAAAATCTGTCCTAGGACAGCCACTTTTCACAACTCCTCTACTTCTCAAAAGTAGTTGATCTTGACACAAAAACCAAAACAAAAAGGATAAAAAACGGTTATTACTGAGGTAATAACTTCCAAGACTCAACAAAATTATTGGGTTATCTCCCAAGAAGTACTTTTCTTTAATGCCTTTAAGTTAGGCTTGATAATTTCAAAGATGTTCACATAGGAGATATATATTTGAAGTGAAAGAGAGCATCAAGAAGCAAATATCCAACACATTTGAGTCTAACCCACTTCCTATGCAAAGGCGTTTCATGAGAAAACGGATTATTAAAACAAAAGGCGGTTGGCATAGGAAGACAAAACAAGTGCAGCTTCAAAGCTTTCAACATAAAATGGGGAAATTTAATATTATTGAGATGCATAAAACCATGTTTCCCTCTCTCATAATAACTTTCGGTAGCACTTTGAATAAAGTTGACAATATAATTGTCACTGACAACAACTTTATTATCAAAATAAGCATACTTACAATCATCAAAAAGAGGTCCAAGGTCATAAACTGGATCAATAGAAGCAAGTTGTTCCATCCTGAAATCTTCATTAGGCAAGCTATTTTCACAAGGAGCTTTAGCAAATTTGGAAAAATTAAACTCATAAGAATCTCCATCAAACTTACTTAAAACCTTTTCCTTTTTACAATCAATAATAGCTCCACAAGTGTTCAAGAAATGTCTATAAAAAATGGTAGGACAAGTTTTGTAGCTGCTGAATTAAGCACTAGAAAATCAGCAGGATACTTAATCTTACCACAGAGAACCTCCACATCTCTTAAAATACCAATAGGGAAAATGGTTTCCTTATTAGCAAGGTTAATAACCACATCAATGTCCTCAAGCTCACAAGGACCAATTTCATGCATAATTTCCCTGTAAATCTCATAAGGAATAACACTAGAACTAGCACCAATATCACATAAACCATAATAGCAATGATCACCAATTCTAACAGAAAGCACAGGGACACTAGCTTTTCTAGATTTACGAGGATGAGAGATAATATTTGAAGCGTCTTCACAAAAGACAATATGCTCATCCCTCTATATTTCTAGTGTCAAGATCATTCACAATAGCTACCACAGGTTCAATATTCATTTTCTCATCGGGTTCAACAATTTTCTTTGTACTTTTGTTATTCGCACTAATCATCATAGAATACTCCTTTACCTTAGATAGGAAAGGTATTTTCTCAACATAAGGTTCAGGCAAAATATGATCAATAGTACAAACTTCAGTGCTTCTAACAGGAACACGACTAACAACATATTTATAAGGTGCATGGTACTTATTCCACTTCTTTTTAGCAATTTCTCTCTAAGAGGCAAAGGCCTTAAAATAATTGTCAATACTTTGGCAATCAAGACCATACTCAGTACTAATATCACGGAAGTCATCAGTTCCCATAAAGGATTTAATGCACTCATAATCATAGTTTATACCTGACTTTCTTCCTTTGCCATTCTCCCAAGCTTCAGTGTTCTCTTGAATACGGTCCAGGAGATCCCATTTAGCTTCTTCCTTCATACGTATGAATGATCCAGCACAAGAAGCATCTAGTAAATCTTTATCATGAAGAGAAATCCTAGCATAAAAGTTATTGATAATAATATTGTTAGGGAATTCATGAATAGGCCATTTAAGCATTAGTAACTTCAATCTCCCCCAAGCTTGAGATGTACTCTCTCCATCACGAGGCCAAAAGTTATATATCAGATTCCTATCCTTATGGATCTCACTGGGAGGATAAAATTTATAATAAAAGAGAGGTACTATTTCCTCCCATTCCATGGATTGTCCATTCTTCAGCAGCTTATACCATTCTTCAGCTCTCCCTTTCAAGGATATAGAGAGTAACTTCTTCTTCACTTGTTCAGTTGTGATACCTGCACACTTAAACAACCCGCATAATTCATGGATAAAAAGCAAATGATCACCAGGATGGACAATTCCATCCCCTAAATAATAATTATCCATAACACGAACAACAATACTTGTAGGTATCTTAAAAGTATCTATCTCAATAGGTGGTGGTTCATCTACTACCCTAACAGTGGTAGTAGTTTTCCCAAACAGAAAACCAAGTGGGTTATCCATTTTGGAAACAAAGTAACAAACAGAAATAAAAAACAATACTCATAGTATAAGTTTCCTTTACTAGTTCCACTCTTCAATAGCGCTTCATTCCCTGGCAACGACGCCAGAAAATAATATTGATGACCCACAAGTATAGGTGGTGTATCGTAGTACTTTCGATAAATAGGAGTGTCGATCCCAACGAGGAGCAGAAGGTGTTGACTAGTGGTACGGAGTAGGAAATCTCTGTAAATACTTAGCAAACGGATTTTTAGGGGTTTTCTGATAAAGCAAAGAAATAAAGTGCAAGTAATAAAGACAACGAACAATTGCAGCAAGTGGCCCAATCCTTTCTTAGAAAAGGACAAGCCGGTGGAAATACTTATAAGGACCAAACGTTCTCGAGGACACATGGGAATTCTATCAAGTGCTTTCGCTTCAAATAGCTGAGTACCCTTCTTTGGTGTTGTAAGTGTTGTGTGGGTGAACCTGTGCTAATGTACCGACCCTACTTGGACTAATACCTACTTGTGATTAAACCCCCCGCAAGCATCCGCAACTACAGGAAAGAAATTAAGGTATAAACCTAACCACAACCTTAAACTTTGAGATCCTACGCTCCTTGTGCAATGGTGTCCTAACGGGGGTTCAGGTTTCTGTCACTCCGACAACCCCATAACTAGTAGCCAAATACACAATGCATTCCCCTAGGCCCATAAATGGTGAAGTATCATGTAGTCGACATTGATGTCTATGCACTTCTATTCGTGTAGACATTTGTTGGGCCTCCAAGTGTAGAGGTTTGTAGAACAACAACAAGTTTCCCTTAAGTGGATTACCCAAGGTTTATCGAACTCAGGGAGGAAGTGGTCAAAGGTATGCCTCTCAAGCAACCCTGAAATCAAGATACAAGAAGTCTCTTGTGTCCCCAACACACCCAATACACTTATCAGGTGTATAGGTGCACTAGTTCAGCGAAGAGATAGTGAAATACAAGCGGTAACGGTGCCAAAAAATAGCTTGACCGTGAGGTAAAGACTAAAGGAATCAAGAAGGAAGCAAGCAAACATGCAACAGATCTAGTAGCAAACAGTGTTTCAATGTTTAGAAACAAGGCCTAGGGATCATACTTTCACTAGTGAACACTCTCTCATATAAATATCTTCTCTTAATGATACTACTCTTAACTACTATCCATGGTAGGGCTATAACAGCACACCTCAAAGTATGCCTTTCCCAATCTAGATAACCCCACACTGTCACCTTGAGCGCTAGATGGTTCCAACAAACACCACAATTTCATAGAGACAACCAAATCAAAATATACTCATGATAAATATATATGTAACCTAGCTTAAGTGCCACACACGGTGTGAACGTTGTCACTTTCACACACGTGGGGAAAAGCATAGATCTATTAAAGCACGATGAGTATTTATGTAGACTCTAGGCTAAGTGCCACCATGGCGTGCACACTGTCAGTTTCACACACATGGGGAGAGCATAGATCTATTAAAGCACTTGAGTAATAGATTAAATCTACTTGATTACAAAGCTCATGACCACAACAAGATCATGCATAGAGAGAGATGAACACATAGCTACCGGAGAGCCCTTAGCATCGAGGAAGAACTACTCCCTCCTCATCATGGAAATGAGCAATGGTGATGAAGATGGCGATGGAGATCGATGGATATGGCTCCGAGGGCACTTCCCCATCTCGGTAGGGTGCCGAAACAGAGACTTTCTGTCCCCTGAATCTCCCCTTTGGTGGCGGCGGTGTTGTGGAACTTTTCGTGGCTTTCTGGTCGACTCTTTAGGGTTTCTGAGTTGGGGGCTTCTTATAGGCGAAGGATGCAAGGTCGGTGGAGGGCCAGGGGGCCCACACCCCCTGTGGGCGCGGCCAGGGTGGGACCTGCGCCCACCTAGGGTGTGGCCACCCTGGTATCCTCCTCCGTCTCGTCTTCGATTTTCCGTATCGCTCAGGGGAAAATATGAACTTTGGATTTTGTCCCGTCCAATTCCGAGAATATTCATTTTTTAGCTTTCTAAAACCAAAAATAGCAGAAAACAGGCAACTGGCACTGTGGCATCTTGTCAATAGGTTAGTTCAATAAACAACTTTATCATTAGAATGAGCATACTTACAATCATCAAAAAGAGTCCTAAGGTCATAAACTGGATCAATAGAAGCAAGTTGTTCAACCCTAAAATCCTTTTTAGGCAATTCATTTTCATAAGGAGCTTTAGCAAATTTGGAAAAGTTAAACTCATAAGCTTCTCCATCAAACTTAGTTAAAACTTTCTCCTTTTTACAATTAATAATAGCTCCGCAAGTATTCAAGAAAGGTCTACCAAAAATGATAGGACAAGTTTTACTAGCTACTGAACCAAGCACTAGAAAATCAGCATGATATTTAATCTTACCACAAAGAACCTCCACATCTCTTACAATACCAATAGGGAAAATGGTTTCCTTATTAGCAAGGTGAATAACCACATCAATGTCCTCAAGATCACAAGGACCAATTTCATGCATAATTTCTTTGTAAAGCTCATAAGGAATAGCGCTAGAACTAGCACCAATATCACATAAACCAAAATAGCAATGATCACCAATTCTAACAGAAAGCACAGGGACACTAGTTTTCCTAGCTTTACTAGGATAAGAGACAATATTAGAAGCGCCTTCGCAGAAGACAATGTGCCCAACTTCTACGTTTTCAGTGACAAGATCTTTCTCAATGGCTACTACAGGTTTAATGTTTATTTGCTCATCAGGATCCATAGTTTTATTTGTACCTTTTTTAACCGCACTAATTATCATAGAATACTCCTTTACCTTAGCTAGGAAAGGTGTTTTCTCAACATAACATTCAGGCAAAGTATGATCAATAGTACAAACTTCAGTATTTCTATCAGGAACATGATTAACAACATCTTTATGAGGTGCATGGTACTTATTCCACTTATTTTTAGGAATTTATATATAAGAGGCAAAAGCCTTAAAACAATTGGCAATACTTTGAGAATCTAGACCATACTCAGTACTAATATCACGGAAGTCATCAGTTCCCATAAAAGATTTAATCATTCATAATCATAATTTATACCTGACTTTCTTCCTTTGTCATTCTCCTATGCTTCAGTGTTCTCTTGAATACGGTCTAGGAGATCCCATTTAGCTTCTTCCTTCATACGTGTGAATGATCCAGCACAAGAAGCATCTAGTAAATCTTTATCATGAAGAGAAAGCCTTGCATAAAAGTTATTGGTAATAATATTGTTAGGGAGTTCATGAATAAGACATTTAAGCATTAGTAACTTCAATCTCCCCCAAGCTTGAGCTATACTCTCTCCATCATGAGGTCAAAAGTTATATATTAGATTCCTATCCTTATGAATCTCACTGGGAGGATAGAATTTAGAGTAAAAGAGAGGTGTTATTTCCTCCCATTCCATGGATTGTCCATTCTTCAGCAGCTTATACCATTCTTCAGCTCTTCCTTTCAATGATATAGAGAGTAACTTCTTATTCACCTGTTCAGTTATAATACCTGCACACTTAAACAACCCGCATAATTCATGGATAAAAAGCAAGTGATCACCAGGATGGACAGTTCCATCCCCTAAATAATAATTATCCATAACATGATCGACAATACTTGTAGGTATCTTAAAAGGATCCATCTCAACAGGTGGTGGTTGAAAGAACATGTTGGGCCCCCATGTGTGGTTTTGGTAATTAATGACAATATTTATGGACTAATGTGTGTATTGAGTTATACTTGTAGGATTTATCCATTGGCATCGCTTGGAGCATGTGTTGGCTTCAAGGTCGATGAAATGCAAAAAAGATATGTTGTGCAAGCTCAATATGCGAGGTCGATGATGAGGAATTAAGAAAGACGTTCCATCTTGAGAAGGGCAAGACCGTCTACATCGAGCTCAAGTGGAATGCTCAAGGCAAAGGTATAATCTTGATAGGTTTTCCCTTTTGCCGGTCTCACGTTGTGTGTGTGAGACCGGGTTTAGGATAGATAACCGTACTATCAAGAGGGGCTCTCGAATGAGTAACTTGGTCACATCGTTCGGAGAGAGATCAAATCTTTGCATACTTGCATCATCGTTTTTGGTTGTTATTTGGTCTTATCCATGTGTGGATATAGAGCTTGTGGTAATCTCCATAACAAGCTCTTGTTCATCAAAATTGGATCTTCCGTTTGTATCTTGTTGCGATTTTGATACTGGCGGTTTTTCGGTTTCTCACCAAGTGAGATATCTCACATTATATTACTTGATACATTCTCACTTCGGTTTATTGGGAAGCACTTGTCGTCCTCTATCCAACGCAATTGGAATCGGGTCAATCGGAGTCACCAATCAAAAGTTACGACCGTTTGAAGTTTGCCTATTTAATTTATAAAACAGAAAAAAAGGAAGGGGCTTTTATTTTTCTGGGCCGACCGGTCTACCGCAGCCCAGTACCGGCCGACCCAGTGCGCGGCCTAGCTCTCAGAGCAGCCCGGCTGTGGCTTCCGGTCCTACCGGCCTGGCCCGGTAGTACCGTCCGGGTGGGCCGATACTACCGGCCGGCCCACCCCGCTCGACCTGCCAATCCCTCTACTTGGGCTGGCCCAGCTCGCCGCCCAGCCTGGCTGGGCTCCCGCTTGCACCGCTGCCGCTGGGCGCTGGCCCTCTCTCTCTCGCGCGCATGCAGCCGCCGCTAGCTCGCCTCGCGTGCCTGCCCGCTGGCCCCGCATCGCTGCAGCCGCACGGCGCGCAGGGGCAGACGCCTCGCCCATCTCGCGCAGGGAAAACGTTGACCAGCTGCTGCCCCGTTTTCCGCTGCTTGCATGCCCAGCTGTGCCGTGCTGCTGCTGGTTCTGCTGCACTGCGTGCATGCCTGCCCGCTACAGCTGCTGCTGCCCATTCGCTGCCCCACTTGCCTCGCTGCGCGCTCGTACGGCCAGGCCCCATCCCGCTGCTGCTCTGCTTCTGCTTTTTCGTGGAACATGCGGTACTACCGGTTAAATCCGGTAGTACCGGACCGTTCCGAAAAAATTCCAAAACGGCTAGTTTTTCTGGCCTCTATTTATACCCTTTGTCCATTTTCAGTTTAGTTTGCTCCTCTCTTATCTATTAGGCTAAGCTTTGTCCACACTTGCTCTAGATCTTGAAGCTTGGCTAATCTTTTCCCTTCGATGATTCTTGCCCATTTTTGAGTGGAAGAGAGAGGAGATCTAGACCCACGTTTTGACCTAATCGATTCATCTCTTTGTGAGTGCATCTTTGGGGATCTAGATTTTGGGGGATTTTGTGTCTCTCTTTGATTCCTCCTCTCTTGTTCCCCCAATAGCTTTAGTAGCTTTGTTGGAATTTGAGAGTGAGGGATTTGAGCATCTCTGTGGTGTTCTTGCCATTTGCATTTGGTGCATCGGTTTGAGTTCTCCTTGGAGGATTTGGTTTGAGTTGCTTATTGGAGCTTGTCCCTCTTGGGTTCTTGGAACCCTAGACGGTTTTGTGGCCTTGGTGGCATTTGTTGAGGCCTTTTGTGACGTTTGTTGGAAGCCTCCAATTAAGTTGTGGAGAAGTGCCCCAACCTTGTGAGAGGTTCCGGTTGCCACCGACAAGTGCACCGATAGTGGAAGCGTGGATCGATCCCGTTGGGGTGAGATTCACCGGAGAATAAGGGAGGCCTTTTGTGGCATTGGTGGTTTGATACCAACCCCTCTCCAAACGAGACGTACTCCATATTGGGAGGAACTCGGTAAAATATCGGTGTCCCCGCGTGCCTCGGTTATCTCTATATCCGAGCTCTTTACTTATGCACTTTACATTGTGATAGCCTTCATGCTTGAGGTGATATATATCTTCCTATCACTTTGTTGCTTATATTGCTTAGCATAAGTTGTTGGTACACATAGGTGAACCTTAGTTGTTCTAGGTTGTGCTTAACAAAGTAAACACTAGTTTTATTCTGCCTCTGTTGAGCCACTCTAGAAAAAGTTTTAATCGCCTATTCACCCCCCTCTAGGCGACATCCGTATCCTTTCAGTGGTTTATCTATTACCCTAACAGCGGTAGTAGTTTTCCCAAACAGAAAACCAAGTGGGTTATCCATATCGGAAACAAAGTAACAAACAGAAATAAAAAGAAATACTCATAGTAGAAGTTTCCTTTACCAGTTCCACTCTTCAATAGCGCTTCACTCCCCGAAAACGGCGTCAGGAAATAATCTTGATGACCCACAAGTATAGGGGGTGTATCGTTGTACTTTTGATAAATATGAGTGTCGATCCCAACGAGGAGCAGAAGGTGTTTACTAGTGGTATGAAGCAGTAAATCTCTGTAAATACTCAGCAAATGGATTTTTAGGGGTTTTATGATAAAGCAAGGAAATAAAGTGCAAGTAAATAAGACAGCAAACAATTGCAGCAAGTGTCCCAATCCTTTCATAGCAAAGGACAAGCCGGTGGAAATACTAATGAGGACCAAACGTTCTCGAGGACACATGGGAATACTGTCAAGTGGTTTCGTTTCATATAGCTGATTAATCTTCTTTGGTTTCATAAGTGTTGTGTGGGTGAACCTGTGCTAATGTATCGACCTTGCTTGGACTAATACATACTTGTGATTAAACCCCTTGCAAGCATCCACAACTACAAGAAAGCAATTAAGATATAAACCTAACCACAGCCTTAAACTCTGAGATCCTACACTCCCTTGTGCAATGGTTTCCTAACGGGGTTTCAGGTTTCTGTCACTCTGGCAACCCCATAATTAGTAGACAAACACACAATGCATTCCCCTAGGCCCATAAATGGTGAAGTATCATGTAGTCGACATTCACATGATACCACTAGAAGAATAGCATTGTAACATCCCAAAAATACTAAACTTGGATCATCAAACTCTAATCATCAAAATTTAGGAGTAACAAAAACTTTTCTAAATAAAAATATGAAAGCATGCATGTGTGTATGCATTCCAATTTGAATTCTTTTGAATTGCCTTGTTTATGTGTTTCTTTGCTTTTAAATGGATGCTTAGGTGAAATAAACATCATCTAAACATTTCCCACACTTTTCCAAAGACAAATAAAGCAAAACTAATAAAATAAAGGAATGGTCATTTTGACCAAATTAACTCCCATGCCTACTTTGGCTGTCTCAAACTTTCAGAACCTAACTGAAACTTTTCTGGATCTTTGCACCCCTTGATTTTACTCATAACAAAGTATCAAGGCCCACTTTGTGATCATCCAGAAAATTTCAAATGCATAGTTTAAATGACAATTCAAACTGGAATCTTTATCATATGGGAAGATCCCACTTTTTCAAAAACCACTCAAACAAGCTCAACTTTCAAAACCCAAGCATCTGCAGACTCACCAGCACCAATCTAGCACACCCACCAAAAATCTTTTCAAAATTCAAAACTTGAATTCATGCGGCCATTTCATCAAACACTTGGCAGACCCAAATCAAACAAAATCAAAACACTATAGTGTGGAGTGTTTTGAGCCTAACTGGTTCCCTATCTAGCTCACAACCATCTCATTAGATCATCTAGCAAGATTAACCAAGCACTAACACCACTGTGAGTTTGCCAATATCATCAATGGTGAACAGCCGAGTGCATCCTTGCCACCCAAGTGTAGACAGCAAGCTAGGAAGGAAACTAGCCATGCCAACCTTGTCTGGGAGATCACCCATGCCTCACCGCCCCCTCTCGACCAGCCCTGCCTCGAAGACACCGACCAGAGCACCCAGGAACGTCGCGCCCGTGCCTCTGCCAACCGTGCCGAGCATGCGCCAGAGCGCCACCCTCGACCAAAGCCCACAGACCGCGCGCCGCCCTCGCCGCGTGCATACACGATCGCCACCGACCCAGGAGACCGCCAGACATCCCCGTTAGCCGCCCCATGCCGCACAGCCACCGCTCGCCGTCGAAGACGCCGCCTCTGCCGCGCAGAGCGCCGCATGTTCCAGACCAACCCGCACCGCCCCATGTCTCGCCACCGTATCGTTGAGCATCGCCAGGGAACACCGCACCGTCCCCTACCTTCGCCCATGCCAATGGTCGTCTGTACCATCGCCCCCGACGAGCTCACCGTGCGCCCCGTCGGTCCCCTCGCTCGACTATAAATAGAGGCCACCCCCATCCGAATTGAGCACACCATTCTACTCCCCTCTCCTCACTGATCGTGCCACACCGTTCTCGGAGCAAGGCGAGCACCACCTAGTCGGAATTTCACCGGAGCCCGCCGCCTCTGGAGAAGAAGGGAGCCAGCGATTGGAGCCGCCCTAGGAGAAGCTGCCAGTACCAGGAGATTCGCCGTCGTCGACTTCGTCGTTCGCCCGCCTCTCCGACCCTCGCCTGCACCCCGGTGAGCCCCCAGCAACCCCCACTGGCCGCGCTAGGTTTCTGTCTCGCCGGTGTTGCCCAACATCGACGATGACTCCCAGCCATTGGATTAGAACCAGATCGAACGCCCCACATCGCCCCATACCGCTTCGCACCCCCTATCTCACTGACGAGTGGGGACAGCCACTTAAGAAGCCCACGGAAGCGCTACGCTTAGCAGGCCGGCCCGTTAACTTTTCCCGCGCAGCCCAGCTATTTGAATTAAAACTTTTCCATTTTATTTCAAACTCACTTCTGCACCTAGTTTCAAACATCAACGCAGATCGATTCAGAGCATCAAATTGAATGAAACCAATTTTGTTATAAAGGTCTGGGAATGCTGAATCCAAGCCCGTTTGATTCAAGTCATTTGGATCTATAGATCACCCATGGTAAAAATAACAAGGCAGAAGCTTTTCTGCATTCAAACATTTTTAAAATTTAAACCATAATAGCTTTTGAGTTGATTCCAACTCTCAAAAATCACATTTAGCCATACCTTTCGGAATATATAAAAATATATAGGTTTACTTGCAGAAATAATGTTCAAGTAATAAAAGAATGCCCCATAGGCATTTCTAGTCACTTTATTTAATTAAAATAAAAGGATAAAACCTTATTAAATTGTGACACCACTTTAAATCATATTCCCATGGACTAAAATATGTGGTGATGAAATGTGTCAACATGATCCCATGTTTGGTTTGGAGAATATTAAATCTTAAGTAGTTTTTCAATGAGTAGAAATTACTTTTCTAAAAATAAAAGGAATTAAACCAAGCTTTAATCTTGTAATGTTAGAGATGATGTTAGATCATCTATAAGACACTTGTGTGTGATGATTGCAAGTAGTTAATTATTGTTTGGTGATTGTGTACCTCGTATTTATTTATAGACGCTAGTACCGACCAAGGATACGAGGAGGAAGGAGGATTCTACGAATAAGAAGCCGAGGAGAACTTCAACCACTGCTCTGCACAAGGCAAGCTAACACTTGCAATTTAGCAAGCTTTACTAATCAAGTTGACCAATGCAAACCTAATACTACCAGTTGAATGTGCAAGCTATCACTTGCAAGCTACTCTACTGATGCAACAAACCACTATTTGTTACCATACCAACTATATGCCTTAAGCATATATGATCATATCCACTTGATAAACCAATCCTAGTTTTGATTGCAAGCTTCTTACTTTATTTCTTTATCAAAGCTCTTACTTAGAGTTTACTTAAGAGACTTGTAGATACTAAAAAGATATGTGAAGGTTGCATAAAGAGCATAAAATTTGGCCTAAGTTAGATAATCTTGATGTCATCCCAAGGCATGAGATTGAAATTAGTTAAAACTCCACTAGTTTACCACCCCTCATTAGTGCTTACCCCCACCTGTAGATGCTAGTGCTAAGCATAAAACTTGATCAACTTTAGATGGGAATACTTGGTGGAAAAATGGTTATGAAAACCTTGGAATGATGGATCATTCTATTGAAATGTTTTGGACATGTGTTTCCGAACACCTGATGATTTTGGTGATGAAAATGTTGAGGCATGAGTCTTAGCCCTTTATAAAACTGATGGTTGTCTGGATGCGATACCATTCCAATTTTACCGTACAACCACAATACCCAAAAATTGGGTAGGGCTTGACTGGAAATTTATATACCTTAGTATGGGTTCCCTTGCGGCCAAGGTCTGACCTGAGGCTACCTTGTGAGGATTGTCCACCTGTGCAGTACCCAAGATGACAGTTGGTCATGGTTGGGAGGCCAAACTCATAGGAGAGGTGCCTATACTAGGGCGTGTAATTGAAAGGTTAGGATTGATTATCGGCATACTAAGTATGGTGAATTCAGGATTTGTTCCTGACAGATGTATCGAATGTTGTGGTGAAAGTGTACAATCTCTGCAGAGTGTCAAACTATTCGAATAGCCACGTCCGCGGTTATGGACAGTTGGAGTGGCCATACTGTTCCCCCGTCAGACTTTTCAAAATGACTTGTGAAATGAAGTGAGACTTTGACTTGACCACAACAGGGTTGTGATATGAAATACAAGTTCCCATTTAGGTGCTATAAAACTTCAACTAGCATTCGTTGCTCCTAAACTTAGTAGAGATAAATCTGGCTTCTGCAAAACAACCCTAGAGCCTAGTGTCCTATTATCAAAAACCCCTTTCACTTGTTAGTACTAGTTTGCGAGTACTTAAAGAGTACTCATGGCTTTGTCCCTGGCTATTCCCATGGCCAGACTATGAAGAGGAGTACCTGGAGGACGGACCCCAGGAAGGTTACGACAACTAGGATCATCTCCCATCGTCAGCATTGCCTGTGACCCCGAAGATGGAGCTTCGCCCACGCTACCGTTATTATTACGTATTCCGCTGCTTGATGTTGTATTAAGAACTGGATCATGAGATCCCTATTTGTGTAAGAACTTATGTACGGTTTGTAATGGATGATGTACTATGGTATCCAATTCTGTTATGTCTCGCAAAAATGGTAATCCTGGGATTGCGATGTATGGCATAACAGGCATATGGGATTAAAAATCCGGGTGTTGACAAGCACCATAACTTAAATATTAAACCATTGATAATACCTCAACACAAATCCACTACTAACAACATGACTTCTCCCATGTCCTCAAGAACTAAACGAACAACTCACGAGACATCATATGGATCAAGATCAGAGATGATATAATGATGGATAACAATCTGACATAAACAATAATTCAATGGTTCCACTCACAAGCATCAACTACAATAGTAATCAACACCGGGAAAGTTTCCCCTAAGAACTATGCAAGATTCAACACAATTATTACAGCGGGATGGAGTGGAGATGATGGTGCTGGTGGAGATGATGGTGTGGATGATGATGATGATCCCGATGAAGTCTAGCTTGATGATGGTGTTGATGGCGACGATCTCCCCTCTCCGGGAAGGAAGTTCTCCGACAGAAATCTGTCTGCCGGAGAGCTCTTTCTCTCTCGGTGTTTTCCGCCCCGCAGAGGCGGCAGAATTCTGTGGTCGCTCCCCGTGTATTAGGGTTTCGAGGAGAAGATATAGGCGAGAGGGCAGAGCCATAGGTGTGCCAGGGTGTCCACACCCCCTGTAGGCGCGTGTAACATCCCAAAAATGTTGAACAATGATTATCAAATTCCAATCACCAAAATTAGGGTTAACAAAAACTTTTGTTAATTCAAATTATTATGATTGCATGTGTGTATGTGATGATTGTATAAATGAATGAACGGAATTGTGTGATTGATCTAAATAGCAAGGAATGGTTTGAAGGTGAAAACAACATCATCTAAAACATTTCCAAGCAGAAACAAATCAAGAGAATCAAAAACAAATCAAATAAGCAAATGGTCATTTTTGCCAATCTTGCTCACTAGGCCACTTTGAGTGTCTCTAGTCCAAGAATTCAAATAGAAACTTTTCCATTTCTCTTCACCCCTTGCTAGACCAAGTAAAAGTGAATCAAAGCCCACCTTTCAAACTTGCAGAAACATTTGGCAACTTGATTCAAATCACATTTCAAAATTGAATCTGATTCATATGTGAAGATCACCCCTTTTCCAAAAACCACCCAAACCAATTCCACTTGACCTTTCCAACTAACCTGAGACTCCCTAGTATGTAACTAGCACACCCACAAAGTTTGATTCAAAAATTCAAATTTGAATCTCTTTTGGCCATTTCATCAAACACCTTGCTGGCATCAAACAAACAAACCACAAACACTATTGTGCCTAACTTGTTCCCTATCTTGCTCACACTACACTCTCAGTAGATCATCTAACTTGTTTAACCCCTCTAGCTCACTGTAAAGCAGACCGTGCCATCAATGGCAAGCAGGCCGAGAGCATCCTTGCCGCCCCAATGTCGCCAGCGAGCTAGGAGAAGCACTAGCCTCGCCAACCTTGTCTGGGACACTCTCCACCGTCCACCTCCATCCCCTGTCCAACCCTCGAGTGCAGCCAGCCACTGGACCACACGGAAAGCTCGCGCCCAGTTTCTCTGCGAGCATGCCGAGAGCGCGCCATAGCGTCACCCGCGACACACGCCCACAGACCACGTGCCGCCCTCGCCGCGTGCAAGAAGGATCGCCAACACCCCAGCAACACCGCAGACATGCCCATTCGCCGCCGTGCGGACCGTAGACACTGTGCGCCATTAAAACTACCGTCGGACCCGCCCAGAGCGCCGCGACGTTCCGACCACTTCGCACTGCCCCACGCCACGTAGCCATGCCGTTGAGCTTCGCGAGGGAGCACAGCACCGCCCCTATCGCCGCCCATGCCTTTAGCTCGTTGTGCCGACGACCACGACGAGCTCAGCCCGCGCTCGTCGGTCCCCTTCAGGCACTATAAATAGAGGCCACCCCAGCACGAATTCTTCACACCATCTCACTCCCCTCTCTCTCAGAAGCACCCCATCTCACTCCCGGAGCAAGGCGAGCAGCGCATCGCCAGAATTTGGCCGAAGTCTGCTGCTGGAGGAGAAGAGAGCTAGCGATTGGAGCCGCCCTAGGAGGAACCGCCGGTACCAGGAGGTTTGCCGTCGTCGACTTCGTCATTCGCCCATGTCGCCGACCCTCGCCTAAGCCCCGGTGAGCCTCCTATGACCCCCACTGACCGCGCTAGGGTTCTGTCTCGCCGGCGTTGCCCGACGTGGACGATGTACCACAGCCGTAGGATTAGAGCTTGATCGTGCGGTCCACCCCCCCATACCGCTTCGCACCTCTCTGTCTCACTGACGAGTGGGGACAGCCACTTAACCAACCCGCGCACACTGTGCAAAGTGGGCCGGCCCAGTTAACCTCCCGTGCGACCCAGTAATTCAAATCTAGGTTTATTATTTTAGTTTCAAACTTAGTTCTGTATCAAGATTCAAAAATCAACCTAGCTCGATTCATTGAACCAAAATGCATGAAACCAATTTTGTTAGAAAGGTACTGAAGTGCTTAATCCAAGCCCGTTGGATTCAAGCCATTTAGATTTGTAGATCACCCATGGTAAAAATAACAAGGCAGAGACCTTTCTACATTCAAACATTTTTCAAAATTCAACCATGAAAGATTTTGAGTTGATTCCAACTCTCAAAAATCACATTTAACCATACCTTTTAAAATATATAAAGATATATAGGTTTACTTGCATAAATAATGATCAAGTGATAAAAGAATACCTCATAGGCATTTCTAGTCACTTTAATTACTTAAAATAAAAGGTTAAACCTTATTAAATTGTGACACCACTTTAAATCACATTCCCATGTACTGAAATATGTGGTGATGACATGTGTCAACATGATCCCATATTTTAGTTGGAGAATATTAAATCTTAACTGGTTTTTCAATGAGTAGAAATTAATTTTCTAAAATAAAGGAAATAAAACTATTTGCCTTAATGATTGCAATGCTTGTGATGATCCTATATCATCTAGTGAAAACCTTGGTGTGATAAATAAAAATAGTTAAGTATTGTTTGGTGATTGTGTACCTTGTATTTATTTATAGATGCTAGTGCCGACCAAGGATACGAGGAGGAAGGAGGATACTACGAGGAAGATGCCGAGGAGAACTTCAACCACTGATCTGTACAAGGCAAGCTATTAACTGAGCAAGCTAACACTTGCAACTTAGCAAGCTAATCCTTGCAAGCTTACACCACTTGATCCCCAATCCTAGTTTTACTTGCAAGCCTAGTATTTTATTTCTTTATCAAAGCTTTCTCTTAGAGTTTACTTAGTGACTGGTAGATTTTAGAAAGATATTTGAAGGTAGCATAAAGAGCATAAAACTTGGCCTAAGTTAGATAATCTTGATGTCATCCTGAGGCATGAGATTTAAAGTAGATAAGATACACTTGTTTACCACCCCTCATTAGTGTTTAACCTCACTTGTAGATGCTAGTGCTAAGTATAAAACTTGATCAACTTTAGATGGGAATACTTGGTGAAAATGGTTATGAAAACCTTAGAATGATGAGTCATTCTACTGAAATGTTTTGACATGTGTTTCCGAACACCAGATGATTTTGATGATGAAAATGTTAATGCATGAGCCTTAGCCCTTTATAAATCTGATGGTTGTCTGGATGCGATACCATTCCAATTTTACCGTATAACCACAATACCCAAAATTTGGGTAGGGCTTGACTGGAAACTTATATACCTTAGTATGGGTTCCCTTGCGGCCAAGGTTTGAGCTGAGGATACCTTGTGAAGATTGTCCACCTGTGTAGTACCCAAGATGACAGTTGGTCATGGTTGGGAGGCCAAACTCACAGGAGAGGTGCCTATACTAGGGCGTGTAATGGAAAGGTTAGG
Source organism: Avena sativa (assembly GCA_916181665.1). Taxonomy (NCBI): domain Eukaryota; kingdom Viridiplantae; phylum Streptophyta; class Magnoliopsida; order Poales; family Poaceae; genus Avena; species Avena sativa. The sequence goes on from OV702282.1 coordinate 171,869,727, forward strand.
ATTGATTAACCGCATACTGAGTATGGTGAATTCAGGATTGTTCCTGATGGATGTATCGAATGTTGTGGTGAAAGTGTACCACCTCTGCAGAGTGTCAAACTATTCGAATAGCCGCGTCCGCGGTTATGGACAGTTGGAGTGGCCATATTGTTCTGTCATCAGATGTTTTCAAAATGACTTATGAAATGATTTATGACTTTGACTTGACCACAACAGAGTTTTGACATGAAATTCAAGTTCCCAATTAGGTGTTATAAAACTTTCAACTAGCTTTCTTTGCTTCTGAACTCAGTAGAGATAAATCTGGCTTTTTGAAAAAAAAACCTAGAGCTTAGTATACCCTACTCAAAAACCACTTCACTTGTTAGTATTAGTTTGCGAGTACTTAAAGAGTACTCATGGCTTTGTCCCTGGCTATTCCCGTGGCCAGACTATGAAGAAGAGTATCAAGAGGACGGACAACAGTAAGGTTACGACAACTAGGATCATCTCCCATCGTTAGCATTGCCTGTGGCCATGAAGATGGAGCCACCTACTCTATCGTTATTATTACATTATTCTGCTGCTTGAATTGTATTAAGACTGGATCATGAGATCCTTATTTGTGTAAGGCCTTATGTATGGTTTGTAATGGATGATGTACTGTGATATCCAATCTATTATGTCTCACAAAAATGGTAATCCTGGGATTATGATGTATGGCATAACAGGCATCTGGGATTAAAAATCCGGGTGTTGACAACGCGGCCCAGGGTGGCCCGCACCTGGGGGGTATGGGCCCCCTATGGCCCAACTCCGCCTCCCCTTCTGGCATTCTTCATCTTCGGAAAAAAATTCCGTAGTTTTTCTGGTATTTTTCTGATCTTCGCGAAATTGCATCAAAACACCGCTTTTTCCATTAGAATCCTGACTCCGGCATTTCATCCTCCAAGAATCATCCAACATGCAAAAATAGATGAAAAGACATAAGTAACACCTCTTAATACGAAATATATCAATGGATAGAGGCAAATTATGATATAGAATGGTGATTCAAATTGGACGTATCATTGTGCCATCTGCTTAGCGCCAATAATGATTTCCTTACCAATCATCTCTCTTAGTTCAACAAGAGTGATGTTTTTTGAATCGACGGCTATCTCCACAATACATGATGAAATTGGCTTATTAACTCCGCCATCAAGTTTTGTTGTGTATGAATCCACCTCTAGGTGTATATTGAACTTAGCTTGATCAGCATCTGGTGGTCGGTAAACTCCAGCAGCAGAAGCTCTGGTAGAAAGATCTCCAGTATCTGCATACATATCATCAATCATCGCTTCAACTTTCACCCGACGATTAGCTGCACAACACTCCCAAAGCATCTGAAGCTCATGGGAGTGCTCAATTTGCACATAGGTATCACTCATGTTACGTGTAAGATCCCACCTTTGTAAAGGTAAATATCCATGTGATTGCAATGCTAGTCCCTGGATCAAATGCTAGCATCCACAGTTTAAGATGAAGTACACAGAAACAAAGGTCATTATTACATCGTCATTCCAGAGATAACATAGTCTTTTACAACTCCATAGCCATAGGCTTAATACAAGAGTTTAACTTAACAATATAAATAAAGTCTTCATCTTCATGTGCCACAGGCAAGCATGTTGAGTGTAGACTCATAACCCCTAATCATCATCAGAGTAACCTCCAACATCACAAGTTACAGTCATAGTGGGTCAATACATTGGAATAGTATTGGCAAGTGATACCTTAGTAGAATATTATCATCTAATCACTACATGAATTTGGCTAAGTGTAGCTTAGGCTTGCTTTGCTCAAAATAGGTTTTACCTATCAGTTGAAAACACTAAGTTTTTGTTTGGCAAAACTTTCCCAAGGAACCACCAATAGAAATTGGTGAACCTTCACCCTTGTTCAACCACAAGTTTTAACTTAGAAAATTGGGATGAGGGGATTCTTGATAGCTTCCATGTCTTGATGCTCAAATTGTCCAATACCAGGGACATGGCTAAGTACTTAGTTTCTTCCATCTGCAGAGGTGGTGCACTTTCCCCACAAGACTTGATTTTCACCAAGACAAGACCTTTCAGAAGCCTTCCCTTAGACCAAATGGACGCATTCTAACCTATCATCCCACTACCACCAACTGTCCAAATAGCTAAGTTATTGCAACCTATATGATCCAGGCAGAGCCCATAATGCCATGTGGCTGCACTAGAAGCTTCTTAACATTTGGAATCTCAAATCCCTTTGTTCCTGGGTGGCATTCCACAAGTGAGATACACAAGGTAAATCATATAAATGGGCCTTGTGTAACCACTCAACACAAAGCATTCTTTCCATTCCACCTAGGTGTTGCATTCACTTAGTTGTTTTATTAAGCAAAACATAAGTCAAAGACTTAGAAATATTTTCCATAACATGTATATATAATTCCACACTTGGTTACTACTAGCTAGGCTAAGCATGGCAATAGCAAGTATCTTAACTTAGATAAAAGTCTAACAATTCTACAACTACTAGGATTTCCCAAGCATAGCATATAGATACTCAGCAAAAATATTCATGCAAGCCCTATACAAAATATTTCTAATGTATAGTCAAAATAATGGGATAAAAATATGAAGCACCACTTGCCTTGGTATTTGGGGGAGTAGCAACAATTCTCACAATCACAATCACCACTAGCACCAAAATCTACACATAAAATGATAGCACCAAATTCACATATCAAAATAAAACAAACAAAAATATATGAATGCATGCAAATGCATGTGATGATTTTTCTAAGTCAAAAAGACAAGTGTAACAGTACTTAATCTCAAACAAAACAAATATACACTAAATAAACTTTATTTAGTCTTTAAAACATTTTTCAAATAATTTCTATACTCAAAACAAGCCTACAAATGTCTCTTTAAAATAACCAATTTTACAGAAGCATTTTATTAAACAAAGTGCATGGTTGGATATAATTCTTTCTCCTGATTCCAATGATATAAAATTTGCAAAATTTGAACGTGTGGATCAAAAGTTATGAATTTTGCAAGTTTGAACACTAATAGATCTAATTCCAGATTTTAAATTTAAACCCTAGCCACGCGACGCTTACTGATTGGACGATACCGCTTCGCATTGGATCACGCTCGCGGGCCGTTGGATCTAACTAACTAAGCATGGCCCAGATCTGCCCGTGCCGCTTCATCTATGATCTAATCGCGGCCGTGAGATCCAGATCCAACGTGCACCTTTGCCTTGACCAAGAACTGGCGGCGCTGAGTCAACGGCGAGCGGCGGCGCGCTCGGCCAATGATGGTCCGGTGGTTCTGGGAAGCGAGGGAGAAAACAGAGGGGCTTACCGAGCTCGTGGGGTCTTCGCGGTGCTCAAGGTGGTCGAGGGAGGGACAGGGGCGCACGGTCTGGACGTCTATTACTCGTCGGAGAAGCGTCGGTCGTCAGGTACGGCTGTTTGTCGTCGTTGGCGAGGCTACAGACCGCGCCTAGCCAAAATAATGGTGCCGTTAGATGCGCACAAGCCTGGCGAACATGTGAGTAACCAGAAGAGAGAAAGGGGTGGTCAGAAACTACCAGAAGGTGTCGCCGGAGTCGAGCAGCGGCTCTGTCACTTGAGGAGGTGGACGGGAACGGCGACCTGGGTCAAGCCTGGCCAAACGAAAGAGGTCAGGAGAGGCACAAGTTTTTAAGGAACACGCTCGTATGAATTAGAAGGGCAGGGGTGGTCTGGCTCACCGGAATTTCGTCGCCGGAGCTCGTCGGTACAGCGGCGGTGTGAGAGCAATTGGGGGCAACCTGGTGGCGGAGCGAGTGAGTTGAGCGAGGGGAAATGGTCGTCGAGGGGTGGGGATTAAGTAGCCGAGCGAGGAGGGGGAATTACTCCGCGAATCAAGCGCAATCAAAGGATTTGAATTCGGGAGGAAACGGCGGCGGCGAGCAGTTCCTCCAGTGCGTGATTGAGACGATGCTGAGGTGGATGGTGGGGTCGGAGCGTCAGTGAGGGGGTGTGCGCGGGTTGAGTGAGAAACAGAGGGTGTGGAGGAATCCTGGGTGGGCTGTTTTCATTGCTGGTCGAATAAGTGGCGCCGGTCCTTTTTATTTTCTTTATTCCTTTTTCATTTCTGTTTTGATTTTCTAGGAATCCTTTTAAAATGATTTCAAATGTGTTTGAATTCAAACTCTCTCTGGATTTTTATAAAGTGAAACCTGCTTGTCCAAATTTTGGAAATTATCAATCAAACTTAGGATCAAACCCCTACTGATCAAAAAAAGTGTTTTTAATTCTCAAGGGTAGCAATAAGGCTAATGCCTTGCTTACATAAAATAACAAACCTTCAAATGTTTCTGTTTTTGAGATAACATTGAAAATGATCCTAAAATGATTATGAATGCATGGATGATATGCAAACTTTGAAATCATGATTTTTGGGATGTTACATTACGCCACACCAATTTTGCCCTCTGTCTGGATCCCCAAGGAATTCTAGAATGGATCATATCTATCATCTATGAAATAGGCACAACCTCTTTGTAGTTGACAAGCATACGCACATCCTGCCCGAACACAACCCTCTCGCGCCAAAATCTAGTGTTGCAGTGTACTGGCGGACATGAACCGTGAACTCATATAGGTCCGCTGCATCGAAGTTATTCCTAATTTTATTAAAAAAGGGACCTTGCAGTTCATTCGATACTACTTTGCAGTAACTAATATACTTGCAAGAAAAGTCACAAAAAATAAAAATTCACCTCTCGCTCTTCTCTCGGGTGGTTTTCTTCGAGATCTGGGTTGCACGACCCCGCACTGCAGCCGAACACTCCGTCGCCGGCCTAGCTTTTCTCTTCAACCCGCTGCTCGTAGGTAGTCTGTTAGCAGACTTCTGGCTGACCTCCTCGCTAACCTAGGCTGTAGCCCTACCGCTGCTTCGCTTGTCTGGCATTGTGCCCGACATGATGGCTCTGACGAAGCCAAATCAGTCGCCGATGTAGCTACCACCTTGTCCTCGCTTGACATGCCGCAGCCGGATTCAGTGTGTGTGTGTGTGTGTGTGGGTGGGGAGGGGGAGGGGCGGGGAGAAAAACGACCGTCGTCATCGCCGAACCGGATTCAGTGTAGGGGGAGGGAGAAAAAGGATCGTTGCCGCTGTTGGATTCAGTGTCGGGGGTTAGGAAAGTATATAAATGGATTTGCCCATGCGGCACGTGGACGGTGACTTAGAAGAGGCACAGCAGGGGAACGACAAGTACTAATGTAACGGAATATCCTGACATAACGACTAAGATTTGAAAATATTTGGTTTGTCCACCATTCACTCGAAATGCCCCTCTCGGTAATTACCCCTCCAACTTTTCGAATCGCGGTGATTACACACAACTCGGACCCCGTGATGCCTTCGCCTGCGAACTTTTGGGCCGCAAAGTAGTATCCCCGCCAAAGAGGCAATAATAAAAGTTGTTATTATTATATCTTTGTGTTTATGATGAATGTTTACATCCCATGATATAATTTTATTAACCGGAAACATTAATACTTGTGTGATTTGTAAACATGTTAGAGTCCCTAGTAAGCCTCTTGTTATACTAAGCTTGTTGATTAATTGATGATCATGGTTTCCTAAATATGAACATTAGATGTTGTTAATAACAAGGTCATATCATTAGGAGAATGATGTGGTGGACATACTCCTATAGTTAAGCGTAGCATAAAGATTAAGTCATTTAAATAGTTCATTTCCTATAAGCTTTCAAATACATAGTAACCTAAATCCTTCGACCATGAGATCATGTTAATCACCATCACCGGATGAATACTTTCATGACATCAAACACCACTTCGTAACTGGGTGGTTGTAAAGGTGGCATTGAGTATTCTGAAAGTATGAGTTAAGTTGAGGCACATGGATCAAGAGTGGGATTTTTCCATCCATATGACGGATAGATATACTCTGGGCCCTCTCGGTGAAATGTCATCCAATTGGCTTGCAATCATGTGACTAGATCACAAGGGATCACATATCACGGAACGAGTAAAGAGTACTTATCGATAACGAGGTTGAACTAGGTATACAGAGAAACTGACGATCAAACCTCGAATAAGTAAAGTATCGCGAGACAAAGGGAAATTGGTATCGTATGTAAATGGTTCATTCGATCATGAAGTCATCGTAGAAATATGTGGGAGCCATATGAATTTTCAGATTCCTCTATTGGTTATTGATCGGAGAAGTGTCTCGATCATGTCTGCATAATTCACGAGTCGTAGGGAGACACACTTAAGGATTCGATGTTGTTTAGTAGATATGAAATATGAGTAAGAGACTGAACGTTGTTCGGAGTCTCGGATTGGATCTAGGACATGACGAGAAGATCCAGAATGGTCCGGAGAATAAGATTCATATAAGGAAAATCCAATTCTGGGGTTCGGAAATGTTTTCGGTGATTTCACCAGAAGCTTTTAGAAGGTTCTAGAAGGTCCACCACCCTAGGGGGATGGGTACTTGGAATGTGCCATGACAATGTGTAATGGTTGCATCATACCCTAGGTCACTTGGCTGGGCAATGGGAAGAGAGAAATCAAACTCTAGTTTGAATAGTTAAACGCCAATTTGAAAAAGTCAAATCCCAACATGAAAGCCTAGTGGAGGGAGGAGAGGAAACCTAGATGGGGAAGGTTTCCCCTCCCTCCTTGCCACCGGCCAAGCAAGGGGAGTTGGGGGAGGACTCCCCTCCCCTTGCCGCCTCTCCCACCTATAAAAGGAGGGGGCGCCCCCTTGGAGCTCCACCCCAAACCCTAGACCATTGCCTGCCCTCAAGCCGCCGGCGCCCTAAACCCTAGCTCCTCTAAACCACCGCCGCCTAGCCCTGCCCTAGCCGCCGGACACGTCCACCACTCGGCCTCTAAACCCTAGTCGCCGAGGCTCTGTCTACTCCACCATACCCGCTCCGTCTTAGGCGAAGCCCTGCTGGATCTCACCTCTACTTTCACCACCACACCGTCGTGTTGTTGGAATCGCAAGGAGATATACAACCTTCGCTCCCTACTAGAACAAGGGAGATGAAGGTCTTTATCGAGTACCGAACGTGTGACCAACTGCGGGAGCGCTACCGGAACGCGGCGCCGAAAGGATCATCTACGCGATCTTGAGATCAGAAAGTGAACGACTACATCACTCACGAGAGATCTACAACCTCTGCTGCCTGCTAGAACAAGGGAGAGGAAGGTCTTCATCGAGTACCGAATGTGTGACCGACTACGGGAGCGCTATCGGAACGCGGCGCCGGAAGGATCGTCTATGCGAAACTGAGATCGGAAAGTGAACGACTACATCACCCACGAGAGATTTGTATCTCGTTAAACGCTTTGGATCTTCGAGGGTTAGTACTCTACAAACTAGTTGCATCGATCTCCTAGATTAGATCTTGGCTTGTGTGTGTTCATGCGATAGAATTTTTTTTAGACTATTCTACAAGCTATTCTACATACCATATACAGACTATGGTGTGTCGTCCTCTTGTTATGATACCAAGATTCTTAGTTTTCTCAGGTGTTTTCTTCTCTTGCTGCACCACGTGAATTAGATTTATTTCCAACTTGCTATTGAGAATTCTCAATAGACTTTTTCATAGCTCACTATATCTAAGTCCGAAAACGAACTTTAAGATTCTTCCGATTACCTAAATAACACAAGCATGCAACAAAGAATGTTTAGTATGGAGTTCAACCCTCGTTTTTTCAGAAACTTGTCCGAAGCCACCTCACTACTTTTGCCTTCCATGTTATTCAATTGAACTGTGCAAATTTAAACGAGCTTATCACACATATAAGCACAAGTTCCAAACTGCTGCGACATGCATATAAACTGGGAACCACACTGCTTATAATTAATACAAATGAAATTTTGGGTGGATAGCACAGGATGACAGCAAAACGAGCTACACCGAGGTAGATACAATGCATCAAATATCATAATTAAGCCATGCAACAAATGCTACTAATAAGCAATTAGAGTTGCAAATCTAAACATATTCATCAAACCCACGAGCTTAAGTTCCATACAGGATGCAACATACAAACTGGGGTCCACATATACTACATTACATTACAGATCAAAGTTCAGCTTTAAAACACAGGATAGCAATTCAACGAGGTGAGCCACGTGGCTGACGGCGAAATAGATGATACACCACCCCTAAGCAACATGCAGCAGACTAACTAGAAAACCCACACATAGTATATGCTTGAAGATTAAGTTCATGCTTGGTCAAAGTTGCCATCTGCCACGCCAAGTTTTGAAGACATGCATGCGGCTCAGGTACTCTCCTTCATCAGGTAAAAAGCAGTTTTTGACAAGAGATGTCCACGGTCAATCACCTCTTTCACATGCACGATTAACTCGTATACTTGCGTCCGCTTCACTTCAGGTGAGCTTGGAGGCAGCGGTTATTCGCCTTCTTCATCTGAATCTTGTTGTGTGGGCATCAGCACAGGTGCAGGAAGCACTGTGACAGTCACCATCTTCGGGACATCCGAAGGATTACGTAGCCATGATATTCTTTCAACGGGAGAACCTAGAAGTCCTCCGCTGGTAACATCTCCACCAGGTGACCATCAAGGCCAGCTAATATGATGTTTACGGCCGGCCTGCGGATCCCACGCCTCTTCCGGAAGCCCTTCAATGCTCATCACGGTGTTATACTCCATCATATCTTCCCAGGTGTGCCACAAGCAATATGGCTCCACCTGCGGATAGTCAGACGTGCGCCACAGTAGCATATCTCCGATAAGAGCACATGCGCGCAGTCTTCGGCCGAATCGATTCGGACAAAAAAGTGGTATGGCGGAGACGTCACCTGCACCGTTGCTGCCGACTGACGAACTCCACACGCGTTCACGCCCTCGCAGCCTACAGAGCTTATGCTGCGATGCTGTTGCCGCCAGCCCGCCTCCTGACGATCTGGTCGATCTGAACTCTGGTCTGGGAACTAGGATAATTCTCAATTCGGCGTGTCCTGAGAAAAACAAATAATTCTGGTAAGACCGTCGGTCGCATACCTTTTATTGGTTCCCGGTCTTTAACTCGGTCCATGTAAAACACTACTACATTAGATTGCCTGTGAAAGCAGGAAAGGTAATACTAGAGCAATTCTTCTTCTTAGATGAAAGCAAAATCAAAGTTATTTCCTTTACAGTTTATGCTTCGTTTTCCTCAGGTTGTGCGGAAGGTTGTCTACATCTGTAAAGAAACTGTTCTTCAGCAAGCTCTGAAAAGCCTATCTTTGGAGATACACGAATCTAGGGCATGCGATGTTGGTAATAACCAGATGCTTGGCTCTATCTGCATCAATGCACCAGCGCATGGACAGTATTCTATGTTACACAACAAAAAATCTATGGTCATTACAAGCCAACAGAGGAAGATGCTCTCGAATCACAAGGATTGCTGCTCGATCTTCTTTATCTACAAAAGATAGGCATTATCTTTGTAGATGATATTAATCAAACCGAGCTTGCAAATTGTGAAGCTAAACTTGTTGCTGATTGCCAGCGGAAGTTATTGGCTGCATCAAACTGGGCACACATATTTCAAGAGGAGACGGAATCTCTTAAAGCTAAGCTAGGCATTGCCTGTAAAGAAAATGAAAAACTTATGAAAGAAGCCAAGGTGTAAACTTTTTTTAGTAGCACAGTGTCTCTACAATTGCCCTTGCTAACAACTTTCTTATTCGTCTGTTTTTTCTTGCAGGCTTACGATATTAAAAAGGAGGTAATAAACCTGCAGGCAACCAACATTAAAAAGGAGATACCTACTCTGCCATTGTTCAACGTTGGGAAAGAATCGTCGACTCCACCGCCTTTTAACCACAACGCTAATGCTAGGTGAAGCCACCCCTGTTTTTTACCACCATTCAAGGAGTAAACAGAGCACCAGCAGCAAACCAAGAGCACTAACGGCAAAGCAAACTTAAGCAAGAATAATGAGTTCAATAAAATTCCTAACCTAGCTACTATAGTAAATTTGGAGCAATTCATGGAGTAAACAGAGGATCAACAGCAAACCGAACAGAGCTATGCTTTAAAGATGGCATGCTTGTAGGAAGCATTCTTCTACCATAGACAGATGAAGATGGCACATGCTGCCATAATATTTCAATCAAGAAAATGGTGTAGAAAACAATATAAAAGATGGCACAAGCACTTGAGTAACCAACAAACTGCTATTATCAGTATGTCACTGTATCAAGCTGCAGGAGGGCATGAACAAGAAAACACCCCTTCAGCAGATTCCATATACATTGCCTGAATGTTGGTTCCATATACACTAACAGTATACTATTGACAGTTTGTGTAATCATGCCCAGATTCCATATACACTAACAGTATAATATTGAAAGTTTGTATAATCATGCAAACATTTATTCAGTTTAGACTGAAAAGCACAAGGACAAGTACCAGATGGAGAACTCCTGAGTTACAAGCAAGCAATCGAAGCAAGATGCAGATTTATTACTCCAAGCAAGCTACTGACATTATGTTTATCAAGTAAAATAACTACTGCTCAGCATTTCCCAACATGGCAGAGTTTTCTCAAACTCCATTAATCCAAAATTCTCAAATTATGAGACCCCAAATAAATACAGGAAGCAATCACAAGTAGATTTTAGCAACAAATCAATTAGGAACATCACTAATTCTCACTGTCAAAGTAATGCCTTCACTAGCTATGGCAACAAATGTCTTCACTGGCTATGACAGAATATTAAGAAATGTATGGAACAATCATATGGAGTAGGTTGATTTACCAGTCATAAACTGTGCTAATGTTAGTACTAGGAGCTAATGATGACATGGCAAAGCAAGGAAAAGCACCGAAATATTCATGCATACTCATATGGCGATTTAGTACAATCATGAGCTATGGGTAACAAGAATATGTACATTCGCCATACTGAAAATACAAGAAAGAATATGTTCAATGTAGTAAGAAAACAGATTCATTACTACAGGTAGTACACGCACAATAATTCATGCAGAAACTTTAACTGTTTAGTTATAGATATTCCAACAAATCTTGGACAAAATTCACTTCTCCTTTTCTACCACGGGGTTGGGAAAAATTCACTAGAGCTCATATATATGCTAAAATTACTTGAGAGTTCCATGGGCACGTTAACAACTTTATCATGAATATACTGTAGGATTCATGCTAAATTTACCGTAGAGTATCAAACACGGATAACAAACTGATACAATCTCCTAAGCACCACTGTGTTAAAACTAGTGCAGAAATTCTTAGCCATGATCTTGTAATGTGTAATCAAGGGAAAATTGTAACAAATTCCTATGTTGAGTACTCAGTCGCCAGGACGCCAGCTACCACCAGTACCCCAAGCAATCCTAATCTAATCAGGGTACTCACTGGCAGCAGCTTGTCGTGGAGGAGCAGTAGCCTGTCGTGCTGGAGTAGCAGCAGCTGGGGAGAAACTCGAGAGGCAGCAGTAGCTCTGGCAGCGTGTCCCTGTCACGATGCCACCGTCATGCCATCTTGGTATTCCCCACCGTCCATCACCGCGATTGGATCTCGGATTGACCTTGGCTCGACAGATCGACCACCGCCGCAGAAGATCTAGCACCGCTGCCGCAGAAAAGTGTGATGACCCAGGTGAAGGGGGATTGGATCAATCACAGGAATCAGAGAGAATTTGGGATGAGAGACAGCAGGTGGGTGAGAACGAGACGAAGGGATGAGAATTCAGACTTGTCTTTTCATTTCATGAGTTTTTCGGTACAACATGCCATCCCTTTATAAGATAGGGCAAACCCACACACACATTTGGTCCCACCGCTCAGTTTCTCTTACACGTCATTCATTAGCCATTCTCCCTAATTCTAGGCCCTACGATCTCGCTAGCTCAGCCTGGCGACTCTGTGTCCACCATCAGCGTAGAGGGTGTGACAGTTTCCCCCCTTGTGCTTGAGCCCCCAAGATATCTGACCCAACGAATGAGCACTTGAGGAGCAGCAGAATTGCTTTTGCGAACCAGCCGACGCTCCAAAATCTCCACAGGTACTGACGCCGCTGTCTGTAGGTCAGGAATCGATGGCAATTCAGTAAAGACTAGTGTATAACTAGCAGTGAAAGGCTTCAGTTGGGACACGTGGAAAACCGAGTGGACTTGAGCTGAAGCTGGCAATTGCACACGATACGCCACAACACCAATTTGTTCCAGTATGGTGTATGGACCAAAATACTTGTATGAAAGCTTTGGGTAAGGACGTCTGACCACTGATTGTTGCGCATATGGCTGAAGCTTCAGCAGTACTTGCTCACCAACCTGGAACTCCCGTTCTGTTCGATTGCGATCAACATAATGCTTTTGACGCAACTGGGAACGAAGCAGTTGAGCACGCAACAATTCCGTATGAGCCTGATAATCTAGAGCAGCCTCTTTTGCGACAGAATCATCGGACAATGCTAGATTAGGCATACCTCCAAAATTGGGATCCAACTTGTACAGAGCTTTGAAGGTTGAACAACCCAGAGAAGAATGAAAACTGGAGTTGTACCAAAACTCAGCCAACCCCAACCATTTCTTCCAGTGTCGAGGATTGTCCTGAACAACACATCTCAGATATTGCTCAAGACACTGATTCACACGCTCACTCTGACCATCTGTTTGAGGATGATAGGTCGTACTATAGTGCAATTTGGAGCCCACAACTTTGATTATTTCCCTCCAAAAATGGCTTGTGAAAATCTTGTCGCGATCTGAGATAATAGATATAGGAACGCCATGTAACTTGACCACATTATCCACAAAAAGTTTAGCAACCGTTGCAGCAGTATACGGGTGTCGAAGAGGAAGAAAGTGTGCATACTTCGTCAAACGATCCACCACCACCAATATAGAATTTGCACCCTCAGAAACAGGCAAACCTTCAATGAAATCCATTGTCAAATCTTGCCAAGGCAAAGCAGGAGGAGGTAAAAGATGTAATAAACCAGCTGGCTTCTGGTGAGAATGTTTAGCAAGCTAACAAACTGGGCATTGTTTGACATAATTCTCCACAGCTATTTTCAAACCAGGCCAATAGTACAATTGCTTAATTCTCTGATAAGAAGATTGCACACCAGAGTGTCCCCCTATAGCACTATCATGGAGAGAAGCAATCAATTTAGTTTAAAGGGCCAAATTTTCACCAATCACCAATCTGCCCTTATATTTGATGAGACCTTGATCAAGAGAAAACCCTTTATCATTGGGAGAATGCAGTGCCAATTCTTGTAACAACTGAGTCATTTGAGCATCAGTAGTTTATGAATTAAACACTTCTTTGAGCCAATCTGGTTGAACAGAAGAAACAACCAGAGTTGTTAGCAAATGTCCCACTCTGGATAAAGAATCTGCTGCCCCATTATATGTCCCTTTCTTGTATTTAATGACAAACTGTAAACCCACGAGTTTGGACATGGCCTTCCTTTGTAACTCTGAAGTTAAGAGTTGATCATTCATATTGCTCAAACTTTGATGATCAGTGAGAATAACAAATGGACCGTGTTGTAAATACTGTCTTCATTTATCCACTGCCATAATCACTGCTAGAAACTCTTTCTCATAGATAGAAAGTTTCGTGTTCAACAAACCCAAGGCTTTGCTCATATAAGCAATAGGATGACCTTGTTGCATGAGCACAACACCAACACCCGTCTCACAAGCATCCGTTTCCATAGTGAACTGCAAATTAAAATCAGGTAAAGCCAAGACAGGTGTGGACATCATAGCAGTTTTCAGTTGCTGAAAAGCAACAGTTGCCTCAGGTGTCCACCCAAAACCCTTTTTGGTGAGTAACTGGGTGAGTGGCTTCGTGATCAGTCCATAGTTCCTCACAAACTTTCGATAGTACCCAGTCAGCCCCAAAAAACCTCTCAACTCAGTAGCCCAGGTTGGTATAGGCCAGTTCTCCATAGTACTTGTCTTCTCCGGATCAGTAGACACTCCCGCATCTGAAATAATGTGCCCCAGGTACTGAATACTGTTTTGACCGAAGCTACATTTACTCAGTTTAGCAAACAACTGCGCCTCTCTTAGTTTCTGAAGAACTAACTGAAGATGTTTGATGTGATCCTCCCAATTCTGACTATAGACCAGAATATCATCGAGGAAAACGATGATAAATTTGCGCAAATAAGGAGCAAAAATCGAGTTCATCATGCACTGAAATGTGGCTTGTGCATTCGTAAGGGCAAAAGGCATCACCCTAAACTGAAAATGTCCATGATGCGTTTAAATGTTGTTTTCAGCTCATCTTCCAGCCGCACTCTGATCTTATGGTACCCAACACGTAAATCCAACTTAGAGAAGAATTTAGTACCGGCCAATTCATCCAAGAGTTCATCGACAATTGGTAGAGGAAACTTGTTCTCGACTGTCAAAGTATTCAGTATGCGGTAATCCACACAAAAACGCCACGACCCATCTTTCTTCTTGACGAGCAAGACTGGAGAAGCGAATGGGTTCATGCTAGCTGTAATAATGCCCGCCTCTAGCATTTCCTGGACCTGACGCTTGATCTCGTCCTTTTGTAACAGAGAATAACGGTAGGGCCTAGAGTTTACCGGTTGTGCTCCTGTTTCCAAAGTAATGGCGTGATCTAAGGTTCTTTGAGGTGGAAGTTGCTTGGGCTCGGCAAAGACATCACTGTATCTAGACAACAACTCCTGTAAATCAGGTGAGATAGAGGTTGTAATACTATTGGCTGTTAGGAATAAGCAACTTGTATTATCTGGGGGCCAAAGGCCACAATATATAGTACAGGTACAGGTGCAAATATGCAGGAAGCCCCCTAACATATGGGGAAACTACAATATACAAATATATACATCTAACACCCCCCCCTCAAACTCATGGTGGATCCACAACACTGAGTTTGGAGAGTAAGAAATCATGCTGTGCTCTAGAAGAAGTCCGCCAACTGTAACTCTGAAGGCACATACTGAAGCGTAATAACCTGAGCCTGCACCTGAGCACGTGTATAAAAAGCATCAACACCAATATGCTTGTAAGCTCATGCTTTACCGGATCACGTGCAATATTGATAGCACCTGTACTGTCAGACAAAACTGGAGTGGGTGTCGTAACAGAGACCCCAAAATCCGCGAGCAACCACCGTAACCAAGTCACCTCAGCAGTCAACAAGACCATAGCTCGCAACTCAGCCTCAACATTCGAACGGGAAACCGCTGTCTGTTTTTTGTCTTCCAAGCAATGAGCGAACCACCAAGAATCACACAGTAAGCAGAAAGGAAACGACGATCCGTAGGATCACTCGCCCACGTACCATCCGAGTAGCACTGAAGCCGGAGGGAGCTGGAACAAGGAAAGAAAAGACGACGAGTGATCGTGCCACGAAGATAGCGAAGAACACGAAGGAGATGACTATAGTGAACAGTGGTAGGAGCTGAGACAAACTGACTCAGAATATGAACAGGATAAGATATGTCAGGACGAGTGACAACAAGATAAACAAGACTCCCAACAAGATGGCGATAACGCGTCGGGTCAGGAAGAGGATCACCATCAGTAGGATGAAGCTTAACATTAAGCTCCATAGGAGTCTCAACAGTGCGCTCATCCCCAAGAGCAGCACGAGCAAGAAGATCCTGAATATACTTTGCCATCAAAAGTGGAGGAGACCTCAATCCCAAGAAAGTAGCGGCGAGCCTTAACAAAGGCAATATACTCAGGATCATCACCAGTAATGATCATATCATCAACATAGAGAAGGAGAAGAGTACGTCCATGAGGAGAAGTGTGAACGAACAGCGCTGGATCATGAGCACTGGGAGAGAAACCAGCAGCAGTCACCACAGAGGCAAAGCGCTCAAACCAGGCACGAGGGTCCTGTTTCAGGGCATAAAGAGAACGCCGAAGACGACAAACCATCCCATCAGGAACAGAATACCCAGGAGGAGGCTGCATGTAAACCACCTCACTCAATTCACCATTGAGGAAAGCGTTCTGAACATCAAGCTGAGACACAGACCAGTGTCGAACAGAAGCAACAGCAGGAAGAGTGCGCACAATGGTCATATGAGCCACAGGGGCAAAAGTCTCATCATAGTCACGGCCGTGCTCCTGCTGAAAGCCACGAGCCACAAGACGCGCTTTATAGCGCTCAAGAGATCCATCAGAGCGGGTCTTAATTTTATAGACCCACTTGCACGTGATGGGACGAACACCGGGAGGGGGAGAGACAAGATCCCAGGTGCCAGTGCGCTCAAGCGCAGCAATCTCCTCAGCCATGGCAAGCTGCCATTCGGGATGACGCTCAGCATCCCGATAAGAAGTCGGCTCGAGGGCAATAGAGAGACCGTACTGACTAGGAGAGTAACGATCAGGTGGACGATGAAGACGAGTCGCCGGAAGAGGAGAGGGAATCTCGTCAGAAGAACAAGACGTATCGGAAGAAGAAGAAGAAGAAGGGACATCAGGAGGAGGATCCAGAACATGAGAGCGACGAGAATAATGGAAGGGAAAAGAAGACAACTGTGAGGTGGGTGGAGGATCAGGATAAGGAGGATAACTAGGTGGGGAGGAAGACAATGGGGTCGAAGGTAAGACATCAGCAATAATAGGTCCCGAAGGAGGATCAATAGGAACAGAGGGAGGTGTGTCAGGAAAAAGTAGAAAGGACATATACTCCATCGGATAGGTCAAGGAGGTGGGGCGAGGATAGAAAGGACGCGTCTCATCAAACATGACATCACGAGAAATGCGCATCCGACGACCAACGGGGTCCCAACACCGATAGCCCTTATGCTCATCACTGTATCCAAGAAAGACACACTCAACAGACTGAGCGGTCAGTTTGGTGCGTTCACGAGGGGCAAGAAGAACATAACAAACGCAACCAAACGAACGAAGCACCGAGTAATCAGGAGGATGACCAGAGAGGCGCTCTAGAGGAATACCACCCTGCAGAGCAGCAGTGGGTTGAATATTGACGAGATAGGTGGCAGTGGAAACAGCCTCAGCCCAAAAGTGAGGCGGAAGAGAAGCGACAATCATCAACGCACGAGTCGTCTCAAGAAGGTGACGATGCTTGCGCTCAGCCACACCATTCTGAGCATGAGCACCAGGACAAGAAAACTGAGTAAGAGTACCCTCCTTGGCAAGAAAAGCACGTAGTGAATGAGAAATATACTCGCCAGCAGAATCTGCACGAAACACATGAATAGGAGTGGAGAACTGGGTACGAACCATGGCAGCAAATTTCTTATAGATAGTCAATACCTCACTACGAGAAGACATGAAATATATCCAAGTGTGACGAGAAAAATCATCTATAAAGAGAACATAGTAGCGATGACCCCCTTTTGAGGGGAAGGGAGCTGGACCCCAAACATCAGAGTGAACAAGATCAAAAGGACGCTCGGACACAGACTCACTGTGAGGATACGGTAGATGAATCTGCTTACCAAGCCGACAGCCCTGACAATCCGAAGAAGTGTTTCCGGAGACAGACCCTAGAACACCACGATGAACTAAAGACGAGAGTCGAGAACCACATAAATGTCCAAGACGATGATGCCACTGCTGAAAAGAGCTAGTAGCGACGGCTACAGCCATCATGGCGGCGGGGGCCAGCACCAAGCATAGTGCCGGTGCGACGATCCTGAACAGAACAGGAATCAAAGTCGAGAGTGATGCTACAACGAGAGTCGACAATCTGACTACCAGAAAAGAGTTGCATGTTAAGTTGAGGAACATGTGCAATAGAAGGAACATGAAACGAGGAAGTACTAAGAATGCTTCGACTAATGACTGTGAGGGGGGTACCATCGGCAGTAAGAACACGAACAGGAGGGTCGACAGGTCGAACAGAATGCAACAAGGAAGAATCAGGAGTCATATGAAAAGAAGCTCCAGTATCAAGAAGCCATGGAGATGTACCTGGAGAAGGAGGAGGTGGTCGCTCAATGCCAGAAAACTCAGTCGCAGAACCAGCAGAACCTGTCGGTGAAGAGTCCCAAGCATCAAGCAGGCATCGAAGTTGCGCTATCTCATGCGCAGAAAGGGGCACGACTGGAGAGGTCGAGGTACAATCAGGTGCCGACAAGGAGCTATCACCCACACACACACAGAGGCCGCCAAAGGTGGCGACGGAGAGCAACACGCCGATGAAGACGGAGTCGACAAAAGACGGTCACAACCGCCTGAAGAAGCCACAAGAGTCGATGTCGAGCGGCTAGCCGACATAGACGAAGTCGGCGGAAGGTGGCTATAAACGCGTGAAGCAGCCGCGAGAGTCGACGTAGAGCGGCGCGCCGACAAAGACGAAGTCGACGGAAGATGGCTATAACCGCGTGAAGTAGCCGCGAGAGTCGACGTAGAGCGGTGCGCCGACATAAACGAATTCGACGGACAAGCACCAAGTAACGAAGGAAGGCTTGAAGAAGCAACAAGATGAATCACCGGACAACGAGGGATAGCAACATAGCCAGACGACGAATACATTTTCTCTTCTTTTTACAAAGCAATCTGGATCAGAAAAATATGGAACCAAATAGACCCAAAGCAAAACCAGAGCACTAGTCGGATCTGCACGTGAGGTAGCACTAGCTGTTCAGATTACTCTTGCTTCCTCGGAATTTGATCCATGCATGGCAATTGATCTGGTAGCACACGGTGATTCAGGCACAGCTCAATACAGTGGCAGATCGGAAAACGACCAGACAAGGTTGCAGGCGGAACCCAATCTAAGCAGATACCAGACGGGCTGAGAACGACAAGATTGGCAGGCACACGCGCCGAAAAAAAAGTAGCGGAAAGACAGACGCGAAGGCGTCGGAGAAGTCGATCGACGGGAGATGACCGAAGAAATCGACCGAAAACGGACGAGTTGCGCGTCCGGAAAAAAATACCATAAATCTGGAGCTCTGATACCATGTTAGGAATAAGCAACTTGTATTATCTGGGGGCCAAAGGCCACAATATATAGTACAGATACAGGTGCAAATATGCACGAAACCCCCTAACATATGGGGAAACTACAATATACAGATATATACATCTAACATTGGCAACCCCACTAACAGAATCCACCACTGCTAACGCCCAAGCCTTATTGCCTTGCAACCATTTCTGAAGTTGATCACCAGATAATTCTGCGAGTTCCGTGGTTGGTTTGTTGTGCACACCTTGCAATGTAATTTCCTTGCCATTATGTTGGAAGGAAATATTCTTCTCCACCCAATCATTTGTGGTTCTGCCAAACCGTTTCAACCAATTCACCCCCAGAATGGCATCATATGCTACAATATCCAAAATACACATATCAGTCACAAACGTGTGACCTTGTGTCCACCATGTGAGACCCCGCACTTGTTCTTGGGAAACCATAAGTTCACCGTTAGCAACTTTGATAGGAAAGGTAGAAGCAGGTAAAATGAGACAGCCAACATGCCCAACAAAAGTTTTGGAGACAAACGTATGTGTGCTGCCAGAATTGACCAAAAGTAACACAACTTGGTTGCCCACTAATACCCGGAGACGAAGTGTTTCCTCTCCTTCAGTTCCATCCAAAGCATCCAAGGATAGCTGACAATAGGCTGTCGGTGCCACCGTCTCGTCCAACAATTCGAGTGCCTGTACTACATCATCAAATAACACCTCGCCAAAATCACCCACTTCAATCATAAGCAGCTACCTAGAACGTTTACACTGATGATCCTTGGCGTATTTATCACCACACTTGAAGCAAAGACCGTTGGCATGCCTGAAATCCCGCAGCTGTCGTTCACGATTAAAATCGTCATTTCCTTGCTTGCGTGGCCAGTCAGTACGAGTCCTAGCAGGAAGAGCCGTTTGCTGGACAGGAGCAGAAGCAGGAGGATGTTTGGTAGGTGCTGCAGGACGAGTGCGAGGACGATGATGCTCTGTTTCTTCCTCCTGAATCCGTGCCAAAGATGCAGCGCGTGTAATAATCATGGGACCCTGCAGATGAACTGGTAATCTGATATCCTCCCATAACCCAAACACGAATTGAGTCACAAACCATCTGGAGTTGAGACTGGCATCCATGGAGATCAAATGATACATGCATTCCTCAAACTGCAAATGGTATTCCGTGACTGTGCCAGTTTGTTTCAATTGTAACAGTTTAGTCATCTGTCCATCAAATTCATCCAAACCAAACTCCTCCACCACAGCATGCATCAATTCATCCCAACTGATCAACTGATGAGTATGTTTGAATGCTTGAAACCATAATGCAGCATGCCCATCCAAATGCAAACACGCCAAACTGACCCAGTGATGCTCTGGCACTGTGTACATGTCGAAATAAGTAAGACAAAGCCCCACCCAAAGCAATGGTTTATCACCTGAAAACCGTGGAAAATCATGTCGTCGCGGACGCACGATGTAGTCGTTCGGTGCAGCCGAATCCCTTGCTTCCGTAGGTGAGGAGGGCGCAATGACATACCCCGGTGCACCCACTGGTAAATCCAGCAGAGGTGCGCCGCGATTGGCGAGAGGCGTCGCGGCCGAGGTAGTTCCTGACGAAGCGGGCGGACACTCCACCCGTGAGTCAGCACGCGACTGCGCCGACTGCTTGCCGGCCATGATGACAGAGCGCTTGACTCCATCCAACTCGCCGCCGAAATGCTTAAGCTGCTGCCGAAATCCATGCACGTCTCCCGTCACCGTCTTCAAATCGATGGACATGGCGCCCATCTTCTGCGTCATATTCGCTATCGCCTTCGCCAGATCCTCCATCCTACCGAGGACGAAGTTCGTCTGAGCGAAAGGATGGCTTGATTTTACGGGCGCTGTCGCGACTCTCCCCTGAATCCAACCTAACCCCGATCAGGATTTCGCGCAGCGTTGCCAAAGCAACACCACACCTTTCACGGTGTAATTTTACAGGTCGGATCTCGAGATTGCGGAGCGCGAGCAGAGCGAAAATTGGCTCTGGACACCAGATTGTGATGACCCGGGTGAAGGGGGTTGGATCAATCACAGGAATCAGAGAGAATTTGGGATGAGAGACAGCAGGCAGGTGAGAAAGAGACCAAGGGATGAGAATTCAGACTTGTCTTTTCATTTCATGAGTTTTTCAGTACAACATTCCATCCCTTTATAAGACAGGGCAAACTGTCACATTCCAAAAATTTCCAAATTTTGAAATGTGAAAAATAAATAAACAAAATAAATAATTGTTGAAATTTAGGGTGAAAGGAATCTTGAACAAACTTTGAATAAAATTTGAATCCAACTAAATTCAAATCAAGTGAAAAGCATTCTTCATAAATACATCTTGAAATTTAAACACTTGAAAAATAAACCAAAACTCTAAAACCCTAATGGAAGAAATCATTACCAAGATCTCTCTAAGACCATGGATTTGATCCATATAAAAATTTAGCAACAAGCATTTATAAATGATCAAGAATGACAAATAGAAATATTATAAAACCATAGAAATTGCTTCTATTCAATTTGGAACCATGGATAAAGACTTATGAATTTAATAAGTTGAAAGGAAATAATTTCCAAAGCTAATAAAACTCCTATCTAAAATCCATACCAAAATTATGAGCAAATAATCCTAAAGGCATTTAAAAAGATAAAAAATATCAAATAAAAATTATACAAATTGGAATCACCAATTTTGGATCTACAAATAGAAAGATATGGATTTTATAAGACAAAGAAAGAAAGAAAGAAATAAGGAACATTTAAAGCCAAATTAAATCTTGGCCAAACAAATGAAATAAAAGTTTATTGAATAAAGGAAAGGAATAAAAGATTATTTAAATAAAATCATAAGGATTGAACAATATCCCATTTTATTTAAATAAAGACAATTTGCCTAAATAATAAATCCCAAGAAAATTATTTGGAAGATAATTTAAATCTTGAGTTAAACCCATAAGCAAATGAAATAAAGATAATCCAAATAAAATAAATGGATAAAGAATATTCAAATAATAACATATAGGATTAAACCATATTCTAACTAATTTGAATAAAGATAAAATCCCTAAGGAAAATGGTTAATTAAATCATGGAAAATAATAAGTGGAATTATCCAAGGTGGATATAAAAGTTATTTAATTAACTTAAATGGAATAAAATCATTTGAATAAAATTTTATATGGATTTAAAACCACATTGGGAATGAGGACAAATACTCAATTTAAATGATTAATAAATCATATTAAAATACTTTAAATAATTCAAAGTAAATTATTTAACACCCCATTTGAATAAATAAAAACCTACTGAATAAGGTTTGGTGAAAAATTAGAATTCAAATAAGGGTTTGGAAATAAATAAAATCTTATTTGAATAAAAGACAAATGCCCTTTATAAATAAAATATAAACCATAAAAGAATAAAGGAATTATTCTAAAATGGACTTTAAATACCTATTTAAAACAGTATGGAAACATACTGAATACTTAGAAAATAATTGAAAAAGAAATCTGAAATCAAATAATAGTTTGAATTCAAAACAGGAAAAGAAATCAGAAAAAGAAAAATGTTTCAGTAATAATAAAAAGGAAAGAAACCAGCCCAACCCAGCTAGCCCACTAAGCCCAGCGAGCCCACCTCCTCTTTTTCCCCGAATCGTTTTTCTCACCACAAACCCAACCCGCTCACTCGCTGACTACGTGACCCCACCGCACCTCTCTCTCTCGCTGCCGCCAGGACCCACTGCCCTGTCATCATCGTTCTCACCCGCGGTGACCACTCCCCACCTCGCTGCCGTTTCTGGCCGTTGAAAGCTCTCTTCAATTCTCGTTAATTACCGCGTTGATTTGGCCCAGCGATCACGCACGATAAACCGCCATCATCCCCTATCCCGTTTCCCCCAGACACCATCCTCCCTCTGCCCCTAGGCTGCTCCAATCGCTCGCAGCAACGCCATTGTCCCCGATGCATTCCGGCGACAATTTCGGCCACCACCGCCAGCCCCACTGCCCCCAGAGAACATGAGAGTGATCCCCATCGTCCCCTGCATCTTCCAGTAGCTCTAGCTAGCTCGTGCGCGCTCTGAAACATTGGCAACACGACAACCGAGAGCCGTCGCCGTCTGCCATTACTCCGGCGACACCCCCTGGTAGCTTCTGACCGCCCCCTCATCTCTGTTGGTTACTCGCGTGTTCACATGTCTTGCGTGCATCTAACAGCACTGTTCATTTGACTAGGCATGACCCGTAACCTCGCCAACGACGACGAGCAGCCGTGCCCGACGACCGAAGCTTCTCCGGCGAGCAATAGACGACGATTTTTTGCGCCCCTTCACCTACGACGAGTACGTCGAGCTTCCCCACGTCAAGGAGAGTATGGTGAGCTTCTTCCCTCCTTCTCTCGCTTCCTGCATCGCCGCCGACGCCTCTGCCCGAGCGCTCCGCCGCCAGCCACCGCCGCACCGCCACCAGTTCTTGGTCAGTGCGATGAGGACCGTAAGATCCCGATCCAGCGGTTAGGATAGATGACTTATCAAACCGTTTTTGATTGATCTGCGTCGCACAATCCTTTTTAGATCCAACGCACCACGTTATCTGATCCGCGCGAACCGGTACCGACGAATATAAAACAGCCGCGTGGCACTGACTTTGTTTTAAAAACAGAAAATGTTCTATTAGATGTTAGAATTTGCAAAATTTATAACTTTTGATCTACATGTCCAAATTTTACAAATTATATATCAATGGAATAAGCAAAAATAATTCTATCCAACCATGCCATTTGTTTAATGAATTGCTTCTGGAAAATTAGTTGTTTTTGCAGAAACTTGTGTAGACATATTTGGTGTATAAAATTTATTCTAAAAATGTTTTTAGGGTAAAATCTTTTGTAAATGGATTGTTTTGAACCTACTGACCATAGAAACCAACTTTGGATTTTAAAAACATATTTTGTGAGGCTAAGAAATAAATCTTTGAATAAAAGCATTTCTAGCTAAATAAAAATATTGATTATGGTTTAAAAATGCTTTTTGAGTAAAACCTTTTGAAAATGGTTCGAATTAAACTCTCTGACCCTTAACACCATGTTTTAGGATTTAAACATGTATTTGATTAAACCTTAGAAAATTATTACTATGTTAAAAGGCATTTCCAACAAAATAAAATATTGCTTTGGTGTAAAAATAGTTTATAGGTAAACCTTTTGCAAATGGTTTTAATATTAAACACTTGACCTTAAAACACTAACAATTGTTTTTAAAATTATATTTGTCAAAACACTAGAAATTATTACTTTGATTAAATCATTTCTAACAAAACAAAAATTATTTAAATGGCCATTTTCACTAACTTAATATCAAATGGTTTTACTACTTTTATAAATGACCAATAGATGCTTTAGAATGTTTATGGCCTAATAGAAACCACTTTTCCAAATAAAACAATCTTTGGCATGCTTGCATGCATTGCTTTGTTTTTTATTCTATGTGATGAATTGCTTGAATGGTAGATTGAATTTGTGCCTTGATTGAATTTTAGTGAAATTTGAAGAGTGTGACTATTGCAAGATCAAGGAGTGAACTTATATTCTCTACCAAAAAGGCAAGTGGTTCTTCATACTTTTGTCCTATTATTTTCACTATGCATTAGTGATATTTCTAAGTAGGACTTGCATGGAATGTTACTAAGTATGTTATGCCATGGGAAATCCTAGTAGATGAAACCTTAGTAGAATTCTCCTAAGTTAAGATTCCTACTACCATCATGCTTAGCTTAGCTAGTAGAAAACAAGGATGGATTATATTCACGCTATGGAATATTTCTAAGTCAAGGAATTGTGTTTTGTTTAATAAAACAACTATGTGAATGAAACACCTGGGTGGAATGGTAATTGCTTGGTTGGATTTTTGTTGAGTGGTTACCAGGGCCCATTTTTCAATGGTTTACCCTGTGTATCTCACTTGTGGAATGCCACCCAGGAACAAAGAGATTTGAGATGTCAAATATTGAGAAGCTTCAAGTGCAGCCACTTGGCATTATCGGCTCTGCCTGGATAATATAGGTTGCAATAACTTAGCCAAATGGACAGATGGTGGTAGGGGATGATAGGTTTGGGAACGCGTCCATTCTGGTCTAAGGGAAGGCTTCTGAAAGATCTTGTCTCGATGCATGTCGAGTCTTGTGGGGAAAGTGCACCACCTCTCGAGAGAGTAAAATCTAAGTACTTAGCCGTGTCCCCGGCAATGGAAAATTTGAGCATCAAGACATGGAAGCTATCAAGAATCTCCTCATCCCAATTTCTAAGTTAAAAACTTGTGGTTGAACAAGGGTTAAAGGATCTTCAATCTTTGATTGGTAGATGCCTTGGGTGATTTTGACAAACAAAAACTTAGTGTTTTCAAATGATAAGGAAAATTTGAGCAAAGCAAGCCTAAGCTCCACTTAGCCAAATGCATATAGAAGATAGATACCACTATTCTACCATAGTATCACTTGCCAATACAATTCAAATGTATTGGCCCTTGTGTCTGTAACTTATTATGTTGCAGGTTTGTTTGATGTTAGTGAAGTGTGTTGATTAGGATTACAAGTCTACAACCAACATGATTGCCTGTGGCACTTTGAAGATGAAGGACCCCATGCTATAGTTATTTCTGCTGCATTATAATGAGATAGTCAAATGATATATGTAAGATGTAATGAAATATTTTATTCCTGGTTATAAAGTTGTATTATGACCTTTGTTTCTTGATATTACATCTTAACTGTGGATGCTAGCTACTGATCCAGGGACTAGCATTGCAAACACAGGGATCTCTACCTTATTAAAGGTTGGGACCTCTACACAAACCCACACACACACTTGGTCCCACCGCTCAGTCTCTCTTACACGTCATTCATTGACCATTATCCCTAATGCCGGGCCCCTTGAGCTCGTCAACTCAGCTTGGCGACTCTGTGTCCACCATCGACGTAGAGGGTGTGACAAAAAGTTGCATTTTTAACTCGTCCGCCGGATGGTGTGGGGGGAGACGCGTGCGAGGAGATGACTGTGGCGACGCACGCGAGGGGGATGGACGTGCCCGGGGGATGGAGGCAGGGACATGCGTGAGGGAGACGACGACGACAGCGACATGCTTGACAAGGACGGTGGCGGTGATGCGCGGTGGGATGCGGGCGGGGGAGGGAGATGCAGGAGAGCTCTCCGCGCGAGCGACGCGGCTGACCCAAGCTAAGAGCATGACTAACAGCACCCTCAAATAGCCAACCCTTAAACCGCGAGTAACTCTACTCACGATTTAGGGTTTCAAATTCATCAGTAGAGAACAATAACTGTAAATCGGCAATCCTTAAATCATGATTTAAACTGAAATTTAAATTAATGCGGGAAGATCATGCGCGCGTTTATCATCCTAGTCATCGAGGACGATCACGTCGACGTCCATGTCGTCGACGGATCCCAGTCCGGCCTCCTCCTCCTTGACGCGGATGGCGGCAACCGCCTCCTCGATCTCCTTCTACTTCTTGGAGAGCTCGATGGGGGCGACAACGTCCTCCTCCTTGCGCCGCTTCTTGGCCTCGAGGTCGGCGAGGGACCCAGCGAGCGCTGCGCGGACAGCCGCCTCCTCCATCTCATCTCCGCAGCGCGGGCCCAGGCGGGAAGACGCAATGGACGAGCTCACGGAGGAAGATGTTGAAAGAACATGTTGGGCCCCTATGTGTGGTTTTGGTAATTAATGACAATCTTCGTGGACTAATGTGTGTATTAAGTTATACTTGTAGGATTTGTCCATTAGCATCGCTTGGAGCATGTGTTGGCTTCAAGGTCGATGAAATGAGAAGAAGATGTGATGAGCAATCTCAAAATGCGCCATCTATAGAAGATCTCATGTTTGAGGCTTGCCATCCTCGGTGATCATGGATCGATGATGAAGAATCAAGAAAGGCGTTCCATCTTGAGAAGGGAAAGATTGTCTACATCGAGCTCAAGTGGAATGCTCAAGGCAAAGTTATAATATTGATAGGTTTTCCCTTTTGTCGGTTTAGGATAGATAACCGTACTATTAAGAGGGGCTCTCGTATGAGTAATTCGGTCACATCATTTGGAGAGAGATCAAACCTTTGCATATTTGCATCATCATATTTGGTTGTTATTTGGTCTTATCCATGTGAGGATATAGAGCTTGTGGTAATATCCATAACAAGCTCTTGTTCATCAAAATCGGATCTTCCGTTTGTATCATGTTGCGATTTTGATCTTGGCAGCTTTTCGGTTTCTCACCAAGTGAGGTATCTCACATTATTATACATGATACATTATCACTTGGTGATAACCAATATTTGCACCTTTCATAGGGTAGCCCATGTCGTCCTTTTTCCAACGCAATTGGAATCGGTTCGATCGGAGTTACCAATCAAAAGTTATAGAGGTTTGAATTTTCCTAGGTACCAAAATGCGGTAGTACCGCATTTTAGTACCTGGCGCGGCAGTAGGTTTTGGAAAGTTGCCAAATGCCACTGCCCTCCTAGGTACCGAAATGTGGTAGTACCGCATTTTAGTACCTAGCACGGCAGAAGGTTTTTGACAAGTTTCCAAAAGCCACTGCCGGGCTAGGTACCAAAAAGCGGTAGTACTGCATTTTAGTACCTAGCGCGGTAGAAGGTTTTTTACTTCGTCATTTGGATCTATTCTCCCTTGCTGGACTATGATGTTTCTTTGCATGATCTTATAGAGGTTGTTGTCCTCTTCGAAACGAGCCCAAGATCATCGAAATCGGAGTCCGGATGCAAAAGTTATGGCTATTTTCGTTCTGTGATGACCGGTAGTACCGGACCAGGATCCGGTAGTACCGGGGTCCGGTAGTACCGCTTTTTGGTACCGGGGAGCGCAGAGAGAAAATGCGTTTGGAGCCCCAGGAACCCCAGGAAATGTCCGGTAGTGCCGGGAAAGTCCGGTAGTACCGGGAAAAAGTCCGGTAGTACCGGGAATCGCGTTTTTGGGCTGCAACGGTTGGATTTTGGAGGGACCTATATAAGGGGCCTTCTTCCCCAATGGTTCCTCAACCATTCTTGCAAGTTTTCCCCTCCATTGTTGACCTTCTTGAGCTTGCTTTCTCTCAATCCCTCCAATGATTCTTGCATATTCTTGAGGGATTTGAAAGAGGAGATCTAGATCTACAATCCCACCAATCAATCTCTCCTCTAAGTGAGGGGAACATATTGGGATCTAGATCTTGGAGTATTTTGTGGATTTCCTCCATTGTTCTTCCTCTCTTATTCCCCCATAAGCTTTGTAGCTTTGGTGGAATTTGGGAGAGAAGGATTTGAACACCTTTGTGGTTTTCTTGCCATTTGCATTTGGTGCATCGGTTTGAGTTCTCCTCGGAGGATTTGGTTTGAATTGCTCATTGGAGCTTGTCCCTCTTGGGTTCTTGGAACCCTAGACGGTTTTGTGGCCTTGGTGGCATTGTAGCCTTGGTGGCATTTGTTGAGGCCTTTTGTGGCGTTTGTTGGGAGCCTCCAATTAAGTTGTGGAGTTGTGCCCCAACCTTGTGAGAGGTTCCGGTTGCCACCGACAAGTGCACCGATAGTGGAAGCGTGGATCGATCCCATTGGGGTGAGATTCACCGGAGAATAAGGGAGGCCTTTTGTGGCGTTGGTGGTTTGATACCACCCCCTCTCCAAACGAGACGTACTCCATGTTGGGAGGAACTCGGTAAAATATCGGTGTCCCCGCGTGCCTCGGTTATCTCTATACCCGAGCTCTTTACTTATGCACTTTACATTGTGATAGCCTTCGTGCTTGAAGTAATATATATATCTTGCTATCACTTTGTTGCTTGTATTGCTTAGCATAAGTTGTTGGTGCACATAGGTAAACCTTAGTTGTTTCTAGGTTGTGCTTTACAAAGTAAACACTAGTTTTATTCCGCCTTTGTTGAGCCACTCTAGGAAAAGTTTTAATCGCCTATTCACCCCCCCCTCTAGGCGACATCCGTATCCTTTCAATTGGTATCAGAGCCCGGTCTCTCATTTTAGGCTTCACCGCCTTGAGAGTAAAGATGTCGGCTACGGGATTAGTGCACAAGGACACGCTCACATTTGATGGCACAAATTATGATGTTTGGAAAATTCGCATGCTTAATTTATTTCGGGAAATTCACCCAATTATCTAGGGCTATCTATATGTGGGTTTCTCTTCTCCTATGGATACCCAAAACGAATCTTTAGAAGAGAAGTTGAACTCTCATATAGATGCTCTAGCTACTAAAATTCTTTTGCATGTTGTGAGCAATATAGTTCTTTCGTCTATCATGCCTTATTCAAGCGCTCGTGAGATATGGACCAAGCTTCAAGATAAATATAGCAAGTCCAACATTATTGAGGATGATTGTGTTGCTTCCACTTCCGGTCGAGATGAGTTCTCATCCTCTACCACTTCACCAACATGTGACTTTTCACAAGGTAATGATATGGTGAGTGGTGATAGAAATTGCAATATGGATAGTGTGTTCACTATTTGTAATCCCTCATATCTATCTAGTTGCAATGATATATCTTTTGACCTTAACACTTCTAGCACTCAAAATTCCTCACATGCTTGTGTTAATAGTCCTTGCATATCATGTAGAAATGACTTAAATAAATCTCATGATGATATGCTCATGTTGTCTTGTTGCCATGATAAAAATGCTTCTATTTCCTCTAGTGCTTGTGTTGCTATCCATGTAGAGGAAAATGAAGATTCTATGGGCCAAGACAAGGTCTTGAAGAGAGCTACAAGTGCAATCTCATCATCACCTTCTTCCGGTTCTCACATGTGCCTTATGGCTAAGGGAACAAAGGTAACCTCTTTGGATCCCATTGTATCTCATGATGATGATGATGAGGTTGAGAATGATAATGATGATTATAGAGGTAAGTATGATATTACCTCTATTAAGAAAATGGGAGAAGTTGTCTATAGTGCTCTCTACAAAAATAAACTTGCTTCCTCCAACCTTCTTGAAATCTTGAATTATGCTATAGAAGGCAATGATCTTATTGAGGAGCAAGAAAACATAACTGATGAAAAGTTTGCACTTGAGCGTGAATATGCTAATGAACTTGCTCAAGTAAAGGACTCCCTTGAAGAAGAACAAACCACCAAAGAATCTCTTGAGGAGACTTTTACTCTAGAATTATCTAGAGTAAAGGAATACCATGATAGAGAACTTGCGGTGGCTAACTCCTTCAAGATTAAAAATGATGAACTTGAAGTTGCTTATGCTAAACTTATTGAGGATTTTGAGCACCTAAAAAATGGCTCTAGGGTCATAAAGGGTGAGCTCATCAAACTCACCGAGTCACATGAGCAACTTAAAGCCTCATATTCAAAAGAGCTTGACAAGTTGCCCTCACCTCTTTCTAATAGTAATGATGCTTGTGCTACTAACTCTATTTCTTGTGAAGCATCTATTTTGAAGGAGAATGTTGAGCTAAAGGCTCAACTTACTTTGCTAACTAGCAACTATGGGAAATTAGAAGAAAGCCATGATAAGCTCTCAAGCTCGCATGAGGATCTCCTAGTCTCCCATGGTAGGCTAAAGTTGGCTCATGAGGCCATCATGTCAAAGGTAACATCTAGTGGGCCTCATGTGGACATTAGCACTATATCTACTCCCAATGTTATATTGCCATGTGCTAGTCCTTGTAATTCATCCTCTCACAACCATGCTATATCTCGTGATGAATTACATTCCATGCCTTGTTGCTCTAACAATGTAGCATCTACTTCCTCTAGTAATTGTATTGAAACTAACCATGTAGAGGAAATCAAAGAGCTCAAGGCTCAAGTCACTTCTTTGAAGAATGACTTGAAAAGGGGTCAACAAGGGAAGGTCACACTCAACAAAATTTTGAGTGTGCAAAAATCCCCCAATGACAAGAGTGGGCTTGGATTCAACTCCAATGTCAAGAACAAGTCCACTATCAAGTTGAAGCACAAAGACAACAAGAAGAATGGCCAAGATCAAGTCAAGAATCCGGCCAACATTGTTTGCTTCAAGTGTAAGGAAGAAGGGCACCACGTTAGATCTTGCCCATTGAAGAAAAAGTCTCTTAGTGTGAAGCAACAAGGGAAGCGGCCTCAAGCTCCACCTCAAGTCACTAATGGGCCCCTTCCTAAGAGGACTACTCGAGCTATCCCTCGAGTTGTGGATTCACCTAAGAAGAAAGATGGCAAGAGTAGAACTTGCTACATATGCCGTGAGAAGGGGCATATTTCTTCCTCATGCACTATCGGTATCTCCTCATCCAACCCTATCATTATTGATGATGCTTATTCTCTTTGTAAGGATGAGGTTGGCAATGTGTTTGCCAAATTTGTTGGTGCTCAACGTGGATTCAAGAAAAGAACCATTTGGGTTGCCAAGCCTATTGTGACTAACCTCTTAGGACCCAACTTGGTTGGGGACCAACAAGCCAAAACTTGATCAATAGGTATTTTTGGAGGGCATTGGAGACTTGGCTACATCATGAAGATTTGAGGGATCTTCATCAATTATTATTGTCAAGCCAAGCCATTTGGATTATCTTGATTATATTATATTTCCAGTGTTCCTCCTTGCGGTAACATATACTAAACTCCTTACATTGAAAGTTACACGCCCCCTTGTGCATATGTTGGTTTTGTATCTTCCATGCTTTTGTACATGTTGTGCTTTCCACTTAATTATCTTGAGGTATCAAGCATATTTGTGAATGATTATGTGGCACTCCATGTATGTGTGTTTCTTGTGGTTGAGCCTTTCTTGATTATATTTGATATCTTATTTGGCTCTTCTGAGAAATTAATGGATTATCCCATTTTGGGGGAGTGTTATGCTTGGGCATTCCACAATCCTAAAATGTGTGTACATGAGGAATACCACCTAGTATTTATATTGGATTATTGTCTAGTCTCTATGTGGTACAAGTCTCATGAGAAATTTAAGTTTATAATGTCCATTAATTATCTCTATTTGTATCCTTTGCCTCGCGTTGGTTTTATGGTAGTATCACATTATGGGGGAGCCATATGCTTAGTGCATATTACAATCCTAAAAAATGTGAATATTCGAGGTTGTGTCACTTAGAATTGATATTGATAATTATCTAGCGCCTATGTGACACATTTGCTCATACAAGTTCCAATTTGCTTGAATGTTGTTGTTGATCATATTTTGGATCTTGTATATGAGAGTGTTTCTTGGTATGTGTTTTCTCATACTTAGATCTCTATATCATCATGGAAACCATTTGCTTCAAGTTACTCTAATCACTAGTGATTGTGTGACTATTGGAAGCTACCAAGAATCTTGTTCGAAGCATCATGCTCAATTCTTATATTTAGTTATATGCTTCTTGTTGTGACTATGATCTTGGATATCTATGCAAGCTACCTTGGGAAAATTATTCCCAATATTTCTTGTCGTTGGACAATGAGTAATTTATGGTAGAATTTGTTGATCATATTCACTTTGGCATTTGCTTAATATTGTCCTATCTTTGGCCAAGAAAATGTTTTGTGTGCTCCCATGTATTCCTTGCTACTTTTTGGATCTTCTTATTTTATTGGTATCCTCTTGTGTTTTATTTAATGTAGGTAGTAGTGATGATCCCATTTGTGTGCATTTTGCATTCAAAAGGAAAATCCTACATAATGCACTATCCATGGGGGAGCTATCCTATATTATCTAGAACACTCATATTTATGCTTCTTTGTTTTGATCCATATCGGGTTTTTATGTGCTTGGAACCTCAATCTTTTCGTTTTGGTATTTTGTGCCATCATGAGAAGTTTGGGGAGTTTGGTTTCTTATTGAAACCTTGCTTCTTTTGGGAGTTGGTTTTGTCTCATTCCTTGCTTCTTGATTTGACCATTTTAGAATGAGATAAATCCTTAAGCATTTTTATGTCTATCTATTTTTGCTCTTTTGGCCTTAGCCTAGTTCATTTGTTGAACTTGTGATCTTTCATGTGTTGAATTGGGTCTTTGATACAATTTGGACACCACTTGTCTTGTCACGCTCTTGTGTGTGCCATCTTGGTTTACTTGGTGTTTTTGTTCAAATTGTATCTCATTTTTGGTTCATGAAAGCCTTGTGCATTCATATTTACTACATATCTATATTATGGCATGCTTGCCTTCTTTGATCCAATATATAGGGGAAACTCCACCAAATCCCATCGGCTAAGTTGTGCATGAAATTCAATTTCATATCAATATGCACATATTTATGTGGAGTCTCTTCTATGTATTGTAGTTGCACTAACTACATTGGACCCAATAAGTTTGGGGACCATTTTGTACTTAAATGTGTTTTAGGTACATTGGAGATATATTGGACGCTTGTCTCTCAATTTTGAAGAAGTGATGCTTAGAAGAAAATTTGAGGCAAGCTATAGGATGATCAACGAATTCATATTCTCTACATCCTACCAATTATATCTCGGTAACAAGTATCTCTTTCTCATGCTCACATATCTCGATTCCAACCGTTTGTCGGTTGCCTTCTAGCATGAATTAATGTATTTGTAATTGTTGTAGTTCTAGCCATGGTTTTAATAGAACTCTCTATTAAATGTGTATAAGTTGAGATGAGTACATATAGTTGGGACTATACAAAATCATGCATATGATCCTCCAATCCCAAATATGTCAATCTAGCAATTTTATTGCCTATCATTTCATCAACTTCTCTCATATGCAATAGTGAGATTTTTGCTAGTCTATTTTATATTATGATACTTGTTGCCTTTCTCCATATATTCCAACTTTCTCCTTTCCCTTGGTGATAGTTGTAATATATGTAGTGTGTTGGTGTTTGAAGCTCATTAATGTACAATAAGATATATGTGAGCCTTTGGCCATGCTTTGAAGCTAAAATCTTATTGATATATGTTATGACTTCATTTTTGCCTCTCATGTGCTTTCTTGAATAATCTTCTTTATGTGTGCATATTTCTTCTTTGGAATATGTCTTTGTGATATTTTCCACTTAGAGACATATACACATATGAGAAGATAATTTTAGTTGATTTTTTAATCCTTGGAGACCACCTTTCTATTCCTTTTGATTCTTCGGTGGCTTCCAGATTTATTTTTCTATGAGTGCTTGTTCCTCTTGTTTGCATCTTCGGACACTCATCTTTGTTCTTTCATGTCTTGTATTGTTAATGAATTTGGATGAGTGAGGAGTCCATGACTATGCACCTCGTTCCCAAATGCAATTATCATAATTGGTGCATGCTCTTTGGGGAGCTCATCTACTTCATTTAATAATACTCATTTGCATTCTTTCACATTTGTTGTGTTTTAAATGCTTATGGGGGAGCAAGGATTCCATGATTATGCACCTTGATCCCAAATGCAATTATCATAATTGGTGCATTATCTTTGGGGAGCTCATCTAATTCATTTAATAATGCTCATTTGTCTTCTTTCTCATTTGTTGTGCTTTAAATGCTTATGGGGGAGCAAGGATTCCATATTTGTGCATTACGTATTCCAATGCATTTATTTTACAATTGTGCCCAAATCTTGGGGAGCTTCTCTATTTGTTATTTGAAGCACTCTTTTGCTCATATCATAACATCTTGTTGCTTCCATTTGGACTCATTCATTGTTTTCATTTGGTTTGTCGGATCTTGTAAATTGCTTGCATCATTTGACTTTATTTTGGCAATCTTCGGATCCTCGATATAGTTCTACTCCCTCCCAAGTATTCATCATTGGATATGTGCGAAGGCACACCTTTGGAGGAATTATTACTATATTTGCCTTCCAGAACTTGTCATCCATTTCAGCAATCGATGCCAATGGGGGAGAAGTTTTAGAGGGTTTAAGGGAAGTTGGTTTATGCATTGAGTTTGTTCTTGTGCATTTTCCTCTCATGCTCTTGCATCTTTGTTGTTGCTTAGCATGTGGTATATATAGAGGAAACTCCACCAATGATAATGATTGGCAATATATGCAATGAAATTCAAGTTCATCACACATGCATAGATTATGGGCGAGTTTGCTCTATATATGGTGGTGGTACCAATATCACATACTTTTGTAGTATTTGATATTGGTATTACCATTTTATTCATTAGTATTCCTTATCTAAACCCTCTTAAAGGGATTGTCATCAATTACCAAAATGGGGGAGATTGAAAGAACATGTTGGGCCCCCATGTGTGGTTTTGGTAATTAATGACAATCTTCGTGGACTAATGTGTGTATTAAGTTATACTTGTAGGATTTGTCCATTAGCATCGCTTGGAGCATGTGTTGGCTTCAAGGTCGATGAAATGAGAAGAAGATGTGATGAGCAATCTCAAAATGCGCCATCTATAGAAGATCTCATGTTTGAGGCTTGCCATCCTCGGTGATCATGGATTGATGATGAAGAATCAAGAAAGGCGTTCCATCTTGAGAAGGGAAAGATTGTCTACATCAAGCTCAAGTGGAATGCTCAAGGCAAAGGTATAATATTGATAGCTTTTCCCTTTTGCCGGTCTCACGTTGTGTGTGTGACACCGGGTTTAGGATAGATAACCGTACTATTAAGAGGGGCTCTCGTATGAGTAATTCGGTCACATCATTCGGAGAGAGATCAAACCTTTGCATATTTGCATCATCATATTTGGTTTTTATTTGGTCTTATCCATGTGAGTATATAGAGCTTGTGGTAATATCCATAACAAGCTCTTGTTCATCAAAATCGGATCTTCCGTTTGTATCATGTTGCGATTTTGATCTTGGCAGCTTTTCGGTTTCTCACCAAGTGAGGTATCTCACATTATTATACATGATACATTCTCACTTGGTGATAACCAATATTTTCACCTTTCATAGGGTAGCCCATGTCGTCCTTTTTCCAACGCAATTGGAATCGGTTCGATCGGAGTTACCAATCAAAAGTTATAGAGGTTTGAATTTTCCTAGGTACCAAAATGCGGTAGTACCACATTTTAGTACCTGGCGCGGCAGTAGGTTTTGGAAAGTTGCCAAATGCCACTGACCTCCTAGGTACCGAAATGCGGTAGTACCGCATTTTAGTACCTAGCACGGCAGAAGGTTTTTGACAAGTTTCCAAAAGCCACTGCCGGGCTAGGTACCAAAAAGCGGTAGTACCGCATTTTAGTACCTAGCGCGGTAGAAGGTTTTTTACTTCGTCATTTGGATCTATTATCCCTTGATGGACTATGATGTTTCTTTGCATGATCTTATAGAGGTTGTTGTCCTCTTCAAAACGAGCCCAAGATCATCGAAATCGGAGTCCGGATGCAAAAGTTATGGCTATTTTCGTTCTGTGATGACCGGTAGTACCGGACCAGGATCCGGTAGTACCGCATTTTGGTACCGGGGAGCGCAGAGAGAAAATGCGTTTGGAGCCCCAGGAACCCCAGGAAATGTCCGGTAGTGCCGGGAAAGTCCGGTAGTACCGGGAAAAAGTCCGGTAGTACCGGGAATCGCGTTTTTGGGCTGCAACGGTTGGATTTTGGAGGGACCTATATAAGGGGCCTTCTTCCCCAATGGTTCCTCAACCATTCTTGCAAGTTTTCCCCTCCATTGTTGACCTTCTTGAGCTTGCTTTCTCTCAATCCCTCCAATGATTCTTGCATATTCTTGAGGGATTTGAAAGAGGAGATCTAGATCTACAATCCCACCAATCAATCTCTCCTCTAAGTGAGGGGAACATATTGGGATCTAGATATTGGAGTATTTTGTGGATTTCCTCCATTGTTCTTCCTCTCGTATTCCCCCATAAGCTTTTGTAGCTTTGGTGGAATTTGGGAGAGAAGGATTTGAACACCTTTGTGGTTTTCTTGCCATTTGCATTTGGTGCATCGGTTTGAGTTCTCCTCGGAGGATTTGGTTTGAATTGCTCATTGGAGCTTGTCCCTCTTGGGTTCTTGGAACCCTAGACGGTTTTGTGGCCTTGGTGGCATTTGTTGAGGCCTTTTGTGGTGTTTGTTGGGAGCCTCCAATTAAGTTGTGGAGTTGTGCCCCAACCTTGTGAGAGGTTCCGGTTGCCACCGACAAGTGCACCGATAGTGGAACCGTGGATCGATCCCATTGGGGGTGAGATTCACCGGAGAATAAGGGAGGCCTTTTGTGGCGTTGGTGGTTTGATACCACCCCCTCTCCAAACGAGACGTACTCCATGTTGGGAGGAACTCGATAAAATATCGGTGTCCCCGCGTGCCTCGATTATCTCTATACCCGAGCTCTTTACTTATGCACTTTACATTGTGATAGCCTTCGTGCTTGAAGTAATATATATCTTGCTATCACTTTGTTGCTTGTATTGCTTAGCATAAGTTGTTGGTGCACATAGGTAAACCTTAGTTGTTTCTAGGTTGTGCTTTACAAAGTAAACACTAGTTTTATTCCGCCTTTGTTGAGCCACTCTAGGAAAAGTTTTAATCGCCTATTCACCCCCCCCCCTCTAGGCGACATCCGTATCCTTTCAGATGCCTCCCCGAGCTCGAACAGCGGAGCCAGCAGAGCAAGCATAGAGCACGACAGCTTTGGATTGGTGCGTGTGCCAGCGACATAGGGGGCCAGAGAAGCCGGGGGTCCGCCCCCAGTTCATCCCCCGACGGAGCGGATGCAGCACCACTCCTCGTCGTCGCTGTCGGGTGCGCGACGGACACCCCTCCTCCTCCTCCCTTCCCTAGCACGGCCGCCGCCGAGGCCGCAACTCCCGCTCCTGGTCGCCATCTCTCTCTCTCTCGCGCGGAACTGGGAGGAATCGCTCGCCGGAGTATGCAGCCGAGATGCGGCGGTGGATAGGGTTTGCGGCGGAGGGACACGGGTTCTGACCCGTCTCCGCCCGTTGGCCGGTAGAAATAGGGGCGACTACGGGCCTTTCACTGGCCCCAGTGAATTCCGTTTATGGGTCAGGTCGTTTACAAGTGTTGTTAGCTCGTCCGCCCGACCAAAAGCCCATGTAACCGCAAGAATTATAAGGGCGTCATCGTTTTAAGGGCGTTGTTAGACTTGCTCTAAGAGCGTCTCCACTCGGGTTCCCACCACGTCGTTTGCATGCCGTATTTTTTGTCTAGACACCGAAAATTGGCCCAGTCATGTTCCCAGGACGCAAGTTTCGTTTGGATTTGGGCCAAATTTCGTCCGGAGATCCCAGGCCGATACCAGGGCGCTGGGACGCCGGACAAAGAGAATTCGGCGAAAAAACGGCTATGTGTGTAGCCCTTTGATGAAGTGGTGAGTTGATGTAGGAGCGCTTCGTTGGGAACCCCAAGAGAAAGGTGTGAAGCAGCACAACAACAAGTTTTCCCTCAGTAAGAAACCGAGGTTATCGAACCAGTAAGAGGAAGGAAACGTCACACAGGTGTTGCAAGAAACGCAGAGACCTGCACAACACAAACTCAAGACTTTGCCCCAACGAATCAGTGAGGTTGTCAAGCTCACCGGTTTGCTCTAACAAAGAATTAAACGTATGGTGTGGAAGGTAATGGTTTGTAGCAAGTAAACAAGTAACAGCGGAAGATGTATCAATGGTAAAGATTGGACCGGGGTCCATAGTTCACTAGATATGCTCTCCTTATATAAACAACATGGCATGAAGGGTAGACAAATTACAGCAGGGCAATTTACAGGAACTGAGCAAGGCATAACAATGCAATTACTAGTCAGAAAGATCCCATGAGATTCGATTGGGCAATACAACAAGATACATAGACCGCCATCCAACTGCATCTATGACTACAAGTCCACCTTCAGGTTATCATCCGAACCCCCTCCAGTATTAAGTTGCAAGCAACAGACAACTGCTTTAAGCAAAGTGTGTAAGGTAAATAGTCCACATGTTCCATGAACAAGAGACCGTTGTTTTCTCCCTAGTAGCAACATGACATCTACAACCGAAGAGATTTCTGTCACTTCCTTTGGAAACTAGAGGCATGAACCCACTATCGAGCATAAATACCCCCTCTTGGAGTCACTAGCAACCACTTGGCCAAGATAGCTACTAACAACGCAGAGCATGCAAGATCACAAACAACACAGACATGATAGAATCAAATAGACAAAATCATTAATCAATCTGACATAGTAATCTTAATATACATCGGATCCCCGCAAACAAAACATGCATGATTACAAATAGATTAGATCTTGATCATGAATGGAGCTCACAAGATCTATACATGAAAG
Source organism: Avena sativa (assembly GCA_916181665.1). Taxonomy (NCBI): domain Eukaryota; kingdom Viridiplantae; phylum Streptophyta; class Magnoliopsida; order Poales; family Poaceae; genus Avena; species Avena sativa. The sequence goes on from OV702282.1 coordinate 171,908,919, forward strand.
CACAAAGGAGGAGATACAACCATCTAGCTACTACATGGACCCATAGTCCAAGGTGGAACTACTCACGCATCATACCGGAGAAGAAGGCCTCCGGGATGATCTCCCCTCCGGCAGGGTGCCGGGAAGGACTTCAGATCCCCCCTGAACTAGGGACGACGGTGGCGGCGGCTACAGAAGGTTTCGTGGAGTTTTTATCGGGTGCCTAGGGTTTCTGCTGTTGGAGATATGCCCTAGAGGCAATAATAAATGTAGTTATTATTATATCTTTGTGTTTATGATAAATGTTTACATTCATGCTATAATAGTATTAACAAGGAAACATTGATACTTGTGTGATTTGTAAACTTAATTTGAAGTCCCTAATATAGCCTCTATACATCACTAGCTTGTTGGTTGATAAATGATTGTGGTTTCCCTATCATGAACATTGAGATGTTATCAACAACAAGATCATATCGTTAGGAGAATGATATGGTGGACATACTCCTATAGATAAGCGTAGCATAAAGATCAAGTCATTTTAATAGTTCAATTGCTATAAGCTTTCTGATACATAGTAACCTAATTCCTTCGACCATGAGATCATGCAAATCACCTTTACCGGATGGATGCTTTGATGACATCAAACACCACACCGTAACTGGGTGTCTATAAAGGTGGCATTGAGTGTTCGGAAAGTATTGGTTGAGACACATGGATCAAGAGTGGGATTTGTCCATCCATATGACGGATAGATATACTCTGGGCCCTCTCGGTGGAATGTCATCCAATTAGCTTGCAAGCATGTGACTGGATCACAAGGGATCACATATCACGGGAACGAGAAAAGAGTACTTATCGGTAACGAGGTTGAACTAGGTATGCAGAGATACCGACGATCATAACCTCAGATAAGTAAACTATCGTAAGACAAAGGGAAATTGGTATCGTATGTAAGTGGTTCATTCGATCGCAAAGTAATCGTATAAATATGTGGGAGCCATATGAATTTCCAGATTCCTCTATTGGTTATTGTTCGGAGAAGTGTCTCGATCATGTCCGCATAATTCACGAACCGTAGGGAGACACACTTAAGGATTCGACGTTGTTTGAGTAGTTATGGTATTATGAGAAAGAGACCGAATGTTGTTCGGAGTCTCGGATGGGATTCGGGATATCACGAGGAGATCCGAAATGGTTCGGAGAATAAGATTCATATAAGGAAAGTCCCGTTTCGGAGTTCGGGAATGATTCCGGTGTTTTCATCGGGAATGTTCTAGAAGGTTCCGGAATGTCCGGCACTCCGGAGGGGAAGTGTGGCATCCCGCAAAACCACTACTAGAAAATCGCGTTGTTTTTGTGCATTGCATCATCATGACCGCATGCTCATGTCATCATGCCACATTGCATTTGAGCATCGTCATCATCTTGCATCTGTTCGCATAAAACTATTTTTGAAAAGTCTGGTTTTGTTTTCTAAACGCCCCGTCTTTGTTCAAACACAAAACCCGGGTCTCCGGATTATTTTGTTTTGTCTGCTATCGGTTTGCAAACGGTCCGTTTAAAACAAATAAAATATTAAATTATTTTTAGTGGGGCAGTCGAACGGGCCGATTCGACCCGAACGACCACCCCAGAAATCAAAAACGGTCCACCCCTTAATCCTAAAATATCTAACCAGTCCCACCTAAATCCCTAAGTCACCTATGCTAATCCTACCCAGCCCCCAGCCACCTCAGTCCCTCCAATCATTGAACGCCACATCAGCACACCCCAAATTCCCACCAATCCCCATCTGCCACTTGGCCTCTCTCTCTCCCTTCCCTTCTTTTCTCTTTCTCAAACCCAGCACACACCACCCGCACGCACAGCCCCTGCCGCCCCTGGGTCCGACCCGACCCCGCGGCCCCACCTTGTCAGCCTCCCTCTACTCTCCCCCGAGACCCCCCTGTCCCCGCTCCTCCCCTGTTCTTCTTCCCCGCTCGCCCCACCCCTCCTCCTTCCTCCCGCTCGCCACCATCGTCCTGCAGCCGCCCGACCCCGCCTTCCCTCTCCATCGCCCCTTCCCCGACCTGCGCCGCCGCTCGCCGGCCAAGCTCTCCACCGCGCGCGCCCCGCCTCACCCCTCTCGCGCCCCCGCCTCCAGCGCGCGCCCCAAGCTCCGCCGCTCCTCACCGTCCCGTTCGAGCTCCGCCCGTCGCCGGCCGCGGTTTTTCCCTCCGCCCTGGACTACCTCTCCCCGCCCCCTCGAGCTACTCCCCCTCCAGCGCCTTCCCCACCTCTCTCCCTTCCTCCTCCGACCGAGCCCGGCCTTCCTCGCCGGCCATCGGCCTCTGCTCCTCCTCCTCCTCGCCACCGCCTTCTCCTCCGCCTCCGTTCCCCCTCGCCGGCCGTGAACCGCGCCTCCTCCATCCGCCTCGGCCCCGCTCCGCCCGTCGCCGCCTCGGCTCCGCTCCGCCCGTCGCCGCCTCGGCCCCGCTCTGCGCCGTCGCCCAGGGATTCGAGCCGCACTCCTCGTCGTTCTATCCTTTTTGGGGTTCCTGCGTGCTCGCTCGTGTGTATGCTACCGCCACCACTTCGTCTCCTGGCCCTGCACCTGTTGAAGCCTGGTGCTTCCTGATGGATGAGGTCCATCCAAACATCTTACGCGGCTCGGTGAGTTAGTTTGTGGCCAAGTTTGGCGCCGCAAGGCAAGATCGTATATCGTCGTCGAGCCCTCCTATGAGACCTATCGGCGTGTGTGTGTCGATGATCAAGTCGAAGCTGAGTTTGTGATACCTCGGAGCTGCGTGAACGCGACACGTCGCTCCAAGTTCTTCACCGGCAACCGACGACCGAGATCACGGAACGCCAAGATCTTCGTCCCGAACGCCAAGATCGCCACGAGAACGACAAGTACTTCCCTCAAACGCCAAGACCCGAACCGGAAGGACGCCAAGATCGCCACAAGGACGACAAGTTCTACTTCCGAACGACAAGACCGGTCGATCCGCGGAAACCGACAAGAGCGAACGCTTGGACCCAAGATCCCCGGCACGTCGCGTCAAGTTCCCCGTCTTGTATCCGCTCCCGCCGAGAATGTTCCGTCGAACCCTGGACCCTGAGACCGACCCCGAACCCCGGAACCCCCAAGATCGCCGAACCCTAATGTGTGAACCCCTTCCCGAAACCCTATTTTATAACATAATACAACTTGTCGCATATTAATTGTTCATGCATGCATCCTTGTCATGTGGTTTGGGGGCCTTATGCCGGTTCACCATATAATTAAATATGGGGCCCATATGCGGGCAAATCTAGCCTTATATTGGCCTCATTTAAAACTGGTGTAGCGAACCGGTGCTATCTTTTGCCATGTTAAAACAACATTTAATTTGCGGGGTAGTTAAATAACTTGAACCACTTAATTAATTGTCGGGACCCCCGGTGCCGCTTAATAATGACCTAATTGCATCGCACTTTTGCCATGCCATACATCATACATGCATCATGCCCGATCTTTTGCCGTAGTATTAAATATTGCATCCGGTGTTTATTCTAGTGTTTTGGTTCTTCGCGGATAAGGCCGTTGAGTTGATGCGAGTGTCGCCCCGATCTTCGGTTGAACCTTCGGCAATGTTTTTCAGGCGAGCATCTCCCCCTTTCTACCTATCTTACTTTTATAGTATTTATTCCCTCCTGTTGATCTATTGCTATCTGTGTTGCGATGCTCTAGTTTTCGTACTGTGATATCCCCTGTAGCCTTATATTGCCTTGGACACATCCTATTACCTGTTGTTTGGTAGATAGTGGGACTTGCGCGTCGTAGTCGCTTGCTCAAGTGCTGTTGCGTGTCGTCCAGTGCCACAGTTGTTGATGTATTGCCGCATGTTGTTGTTGGAGATGATCATAGTTTTACTTATCGTTCACTTCAATTCCTGTTTAACAACTAAAATTGAAGTAAGCAGAGGCATCGGTGGGTGATAGAAAATATTTGGTTTCCGAACGCCCACTTGTGTCCCGTAGGACCCCGAGTACTTGATACTTGTTCCTTGATTTATCGCGCTATCCACATCCGGGAGGTATATGGGACCCCCCTTAGCCAGAGCTTGATTCAGTCTTATTTCTTGGGGCCACAAACTAGTTTGAGGTTTTATTTACGATCCTGTACTTATGCCATGCTTTACTGCTTATTTACGATTGTGCGAGGAGCACACTGTACTGTTTAGGTAAGCGGAGTGTTTTCGCGGTATCGACAAGCCCAGCCACACTTTCGGGTTCCCCGTCATTTACAGCCTCTGGCGCAAACCTTGAGTCCGTCTCGGAGCTAGCTTACTTCGTTGCGGATCTACTCAATGGGGTGGCCCCCTGAAATATTTCTGAATCCTGTGATTGCTTTGTCGTGAAAGCCTCGTTGGGTTTTGATTTGGTTTTTCCGAGGTTGATCGAGTGTGTGTTGCTATTGGTGCACCCCGGACGGGTAAAACTTTCTGAAAGCCGTGTCCGCGGTTATGGACGACTTGGAGCACAGTATCTCGACCATAGACAAGCATAACTAAAGTTTATTGCTATAAATTTGACTTTATAATGACTAGTAATCAGCTTCACTATAATGGATTGGCTAAACAATACTGCCCACAATTGCTTGTTTGGAGTGTCGCTTGCGACCATTGTACCTGACTAGTAAGTATTGCAACTACAACGGAATGGCGGAATAAAAGTACCAACAACTGCTAGGTTTGGGTTATCTCATGCTATTTGTACCTGATTAGTAAGTGTTGTAACTATAACGGAATGATTAACTAAAAGGGCCCACTGCTTCTTTTATCAGGACGATTATCTAAACCTGACTAGTAATTGCTGCAACGATAACTGAATAAATAAAAATGCCAACGGTGTGAGTTCCTCGGTTGACTTCCTCGTTTGGTCTCGAGGGGGAAATGCCAGGATGGGTTTGTTTGGTGGTAGTATCAGGTTGGATCCGGATAGGTCTTTCTTACCCCTCTCTGATATCCGCTAGTGGTATCGAGTCTCTATAGGTTGTTTAGTGCATGCTGCCGCCGCCGCTTCAGTCCACCATACCTATGTAGGCGAGGACCGCCGAATTCTAGTCTCGCCGTGTACTGGCCTCAGTACTGACGCTCCTCTTTTTCCTTTGCCCTTTGTCGGCACCCCTTTTGTTTAAGCAGGTTTGAGATCGACGTCGTTAGCAGGGTTACCCTTCCGGCTTGGCCTGGGCAGGGTTATGGACGCCATTGGTTATTCTTCAGGGCTCTTAGCCCCATTTGCATCTTGTCCGTAGCCGGACGCTCTATCGTTTTCAAGGTGATTTGGATCTTTGTATATTATATCTGTATTCTTGACTCATGGAGTCGCTGTTATATATATATCTGTTCTGTGGGTCCCATCGAGGACTGTTGTGTAATGTTATTACTTTGTTTCCACCCGCACGAAAGTGCCTGGTGGGCACCTTTGAATCGTTTCTATGCGGGTTTGGCGGGTTTCGCTAAAACTTGCATAGGTCCGATTCTGAGGGTGTTACAGAGTGGTATCAGAGCTCAGCAGTTGCGATACCCCACAAGTCCAGCCTGTAGGATAACCTAGCTAACGGCCGACGTAGAGTGTCAAAACTATTTTGCAAAATCGGTTGAATAGTTCTGATTAGGTCTGATTTTACTCCTTACCCCTATGCTATTCTCCTCTTACCTCTGCGTGTTTTGAATCCGCTCTCGTCCCTTTCTTCGAGTCTAGGAATTCTCGTGGTTGGGTTCCGTCGTACCTGCAGGGTTTCGCTTCCTTCTTTGATAACGGAGTTCTACCATCCGGTGTTCATGCTGCTTGAGGAGTCCGTCTGCTATGGTACCATTCTTTGTTCCTTGTTTGTGCCTTCCGGTGTTTTCCGACGCGACGACATCATCTACGCCAGGCCCGATGCAAAGTCGGCATCACTCCTTTGTTTCCGAACCTCGTTTGTCGAGATCTCCAGTCTAATTCCGAGAGTTGGTTGCATAATTCGCCTATTCGTGTGCAGAGTAATGGTTTGGGTGCGCGATGGACTGATCACCATCCGACTACTCTTATCATTCGCTCTTGTACATCGAATCAGTGGATCCAGCAATTTTACTCCGTCCACGGAAGTTAGAGGTGGCTTTATTTGTTGATACCTCTACCTTCGCCCTTTTGTTTCTGGAGTGTTCTCGACGATCACGGACAACGACCTCTTGTTAGTGGTGTCGCGAGGATCTACACGAAGCGAGAAGATGCAGATCACCGACCTTCTTCCCGGTATCATGAGGCGGATCTCGAGGGCGAGATCCATTGTTAGTGGTGTCGAATTGTGGCATCCCGCAAAACCACTACTAGAAAATCGCGTTGTTTTTGTGCATTGCATCATCATGACCGCATGCTCATGTCATCATGCCACATTGCATTTGAGCATCGTCATCATCTTGCATCTGTTCGCATAAAACTATTTTTGAAAAGTCTGGTTTTGTTTTCTAAACGCCCCGTCTTTGTTCAAACGCAAAACCCGGGTCTCCGGATTATTTTGTTTTGTCTGCTATCGGTTTGCAAACGGTCCGTTTAAAACAAATAAAATATTAAATTATTTTTAGTGGGGCAGTCGAACGGGCCGATTCGACCCGAACGACCACCCCAGAAATCAAAAACGGTCCACCCCTTAATCCTAAAATATCTAACCAGTCCCACCTAAATCCCTAAGTCACCTATCCTAATCCTACCCAGCCCCCAGCCACCTCAGTCCCTCCAATCATTGAACGCCACATCAGCACACCCCAAATTCCCACCAATCCCCATCTGCCACTTGGCCTCTCTCTCTCCCTTCCCTTCTTTTCTCTCTCTCAAACCCAGCACACACCACCCGCACGCACAGCCCCTGCCGCCCCTGGGTCCGACCCGACCCCGCGGCCCCACCTTGTCAGCCTCCCTCTCCTCTCCCCCGAGACCCCCCTGTCCCCGCTCCTCCCCTGTTCTTCTTCCCCGCTCGCCCCACCCCTCCTCCTTCCTCCCGCTCGCCACCATCGTCCTGCAGCCGCCCGACCCTGCCTTCCCTCTCCATCGCCGCTCGCCCCTTCCCCGACCTGCGCCGCCGCTCGCCGGCCAAGCTCTCCACCGCGCGCGCCCCGCCTCACCCCTCTCGCGCCCCCGCCTCCAGCGCGCGCCCCAAGCTCCGCCGCTCCTCACCGTCCCGTTCGAGCTCCGCCCGTCGCCGGCCGCGGTTTTTCCCTCCGCCCTAGACTACCTCTCCCCGCCCCCTCGAGCTACTCCCCCTCCAGCGCCTTCCCCACCTCTCTCCCTTCCTCCTCCGGCCGAGCCCGACCTTCCTCGCCGGCCATCGGCCTCTGCTCCTCCTCCTCCTCGCCACCGCCTTCTCCTCCGCCTCCGTTCCCCCTCGCCGGCCGTGAACCGCGCCTCCTCCATCCGCCTCGGCCCCGCTCCGCCCGTTGCCGCCTCGGCTCCGCTCCGCCCGTCGCCGCCTCGGCCCCGCTCTGCGCCGTCGCCCAGGGATTCGTGCCGCGCTGCTCTCTTCGAGCCGCACTCCCCGTCGTTCTATCCTTTTTGGGGTTCCTGCGTGCTCGCTCGTGTGTATGCTACCGCCACCACTTCGTCTCCTGGCCCGTGCACCTGTTGAAGCCTGGTGCTTCCTGATGGATGAGGTCCATCCAAACATCTTACGCGGCTCGGTGAGTTAGTTTGTGGCCAAGTTTGGCGCTGCAAGGCAAGATCGTATATCGTCGTCGAGCCCTCCTATGAGACCTATCGGCGTGTGTGTGTCGATGATCAAGTCGAAGCTGAGTTTGTGATACCTCGGAGCTACGTGAACGCGACACGTCGCTCCAAGTTCTTCACCGGCAACCGACGACCGAGATCACGGAACGCCAAGATCTTCGTCCCGAACGCCAAGATCGCCACGAGAACGACAAGTACTTCCCTCAAACGCCAAGACCCGAACCGGAAGGACGCCAAGATCGCCACAAGGACGACAAGTTCTACTTCCGAACGACAAGACCGGTCGATCCGCGGAAACCGACAAGAGCGAACGCTTGGACCCAAGATCCCCGGCACGTCGCGTCAAGTTCTCCGTCTTGTATCCGCTCCCGCCGAGAACGTTCCGTCGAACCCTGGACCCTGAGACCGACCCCGAACCCCGGAACCCCCAAGATCGCCGAACCCTAATGTGTGAACCCCTTCCCGAAACCCTACTTTATAACATAATACAACTTGTCGCATATTAATTGTTCATGCATGCATCCTTGTCATGTGGTTTGGGGGCCTTATGCCGATTCACCATATAATTAAATATGGGGCCCATATGCGGGCAAATCTAGCCTTATATTGGCCTCATTTAAAACTGGTGTAGCGAACCGGTGCTATCTTTTGCCATGTTAAAACAACATTTAATTTGCGGGGTAGTTAAATAACTTGAACCACTTAATTAATTGTCGGGACCCCCGGTGCCGCTTAATATTGACCTAATTGCATCGCACTTTTGCCATGCCATACATCATACATGCATCATGCCCGATCTTTTGCCGTAGTATTAAATATTGCATCCGGTGTTTATTCTAGTGTTTTGGTTCTTCGCGGATAAGGCCGTTGAGTTAATGCGAGTGTCGCCACGATCTTCGGTTGAACCTTCGGCAATGTTTTTCAGGCGAGCATCTCCCCCTTTCTACCTATCTTACTTTTATAGTATTTATTCCCTCCTGTTGATCTATTGCTATCTGTGTTGCGATGCTCTAGTTTTCGTACCGTGATATCCCCTGCAGCCTTATATTGCCTTGGACACATCCTATTACCTATTGTTTGGTAGATAGTGGGACTTGCGCGTCGTAGTCGCTTGCTCAAGTGCTGTTGCGTGTCGTCCAGTGCCACAGTTGTTGATATATTGCCGCATGTTGTTGTTGGAGATGATCATAGTTTTACTTATCGTTCACTTCAATTCCTGTTTAACAACTAAAATTGAAGTAAGCAGAGGCATCGGTGGGTGATAGAAAATATTTGGTTTCCGAACGCCCACTTGTGTCCCGTAGGACCCCGAGTACTTGATACCTGTTCCTTGATTTATCGCGCTATCCACATCCGGGAGGTATATGGGACCCCCCTTAGCCAGAGCTTGATTCAGTCCTATTTCTTGGGGCCACAAACTAGTTTGAGGTTTTATTTACAATCCTGTACTTATGCCATGCTTTACTGCTTATTTACGATTGTGCGAGGAGCACACTGTACTGTTTAGGTAAGCGGAGTGTTTTCGCGGTATCGACAAGCCCAGCCACACTTTCGGGTTCCCCATCGTTTACAGCCTCTGGCGCAAACCTTGAGTCCGTCTCGGAGCTAGCTTACTTCGTTGCGGATCTACTCAATGGGGTGGCCCCCTGAAATATTTCTGAATCCTGTGATTGCTTTGTCGTGAAAGCCTCGTTGGGTTTTGATTTGGTTTTTCCGAGGTTGATCGAGTGTGTGTTGCTATTGGTGCACCCCGGCCGGGTAAAACTTTCTGAAAGTCGTGTCCGCGGTTATGGACGACTTGGAGCACAGTATCTCGACCATAGACAAGCATAACTAAAGTTTATTGCTATAAATTTGACTTTATAATGACTAGTAATCAGCTTCACTATAATGGATTGGCTAAACAATACTGCCCACAATTGCTTGTTTGGAGTGTCGCTTGCGACCATTGTACCTGACTAGTAAGTATTGCAACTACAACGGAATGGCGGAATAAAAGTACCAACAACTGCTGGGTTTGGGTTATCTCATGCTATTTGTACCTGATTAGTAAGTGTTATAACTATAACGGAATGATTAACTAAAAGGGCCCACTGCTTCTTTTATCAGGACGATTATCTAAACCTGACTAGTAATTGCTGCAACGATAACTGAATAAATAAAAATGCCAACGGTGTGAGTTCCTCGGTTGACTTCCTCGTTTGGTCTCGAGGGGGAAATGCCAGGATGGGTTTGTTTGGTGGTAATATCAGGTTGGATCCGGATAGGTCTTTCTTACCCCTCTCTGATATCCGCTAGTGGTATCGAGTCTCTATAGGTTGTTTAGTGCATGCTGCCGCCGCCGCTTCAGTCCACCATACCTATGTAGGCGAGGACCGCCGAATTCTAGTCTCGCCGTGTACTGGCCTCAGTACTGACGCTCCTCTTTTTCCTTTGCCCTTTGTCGGCACCCCTTTTGTTTAAGCAGGTTTGAGATCGACGTCGTTAGCAGGGTTACCCTTCCGGCTTGGCCTGGGCAGGGTTATGGACGCCATTGGTTATTCTTCAGGGCTCTTAGCCCCATTTGCATCTTGTCCGTAGCCGGACGCTCTATCGTTTTCAAGGTGATTTGGATCTTTGTATATTATATCTGTATTCTTGACTCATGGAGTCGCTGTTATATATATATATCTGTTCTGTGGGTCCCATCGAGGACTGTTGTGCAATGTTATTACTTCGTTTCCACCCGCACGAAAGTGCCTGGTGGGCACCTTTGAATCGTTTCTATGCGGGTTTGGCGGGTTTCGCTAAAACTTGCATAGGTCTGATTCTGAGGGTGTTACAGGAAGGGTACATGAATGTGTTGTATCAAACTTGGTATGATTGCATCATGTACTAAGTGTCATCGCTGTTCCAAATAAAGGATTAATCAAATCCTAGTTTGAAAAGTCAAACGGCCTAAATTGGAAAGTGGAAAAGAGGAGGAAGAGGGAAACCGAGTTGGGGAGGGAATCCCTCCTCCAACCGGCGGCGCCCTCTCCAGGCCGAGTTGGGGAGGGACTCCCCTCCCTCCCCTTGGCCGCCGGCCCCTCCACCTATATAAGGAGGGGCAGGGCTCCCTCCTAGCACACACAAGTACCTCTCCTCAAACCCTAGTTTGGCGCCTACCACCATAGCCGCCGCCGCCCCCTAGGGTTTTGCCCTAGCCGCCGACTTGGGGGTCCCCGGAACCCTAGCCGCCGGCTCTAGCCTCTCCTCCTTGGTGTGTCTAAACCCTAGATCGCCGAGGAGCTCTCTCATACTCCACCATACTCGCTCCGGCTTAAGGCGAAGCCCTGCGAGATCTCCCCTCTACTTCCGGTACCACGCCGTTGTGCTGCCGGAATCGCGAGGAGAGTGCTACAACCTCCGCTGCCTGCTGGAACAAGGGAGAGGAAGGTCTTCGTCGAGTACCGAACGTGTGACCGACTGCGGGAGCGCTGCCGGAACGCAGCGCCGGAAGGATCGTCTACGCGATCTTGAGATCGGGAAGAGTACGACTACATCACCCACGAGAATCCGCTCTCGTTAAACACTTTGGAATCTTCGAGGGTAAGTTATTCCATCGACTCGTTACTACAATCTAGTAGATAGATCTTGGCTTGTTTGTTTGTATGCGATAGAAAAATTTTGTTTTCCATGCTACGAAACCCTACAGTGGTATCAGACCATGTCTATATGTAGATCTGTTGCACGAGTAGAACACAATGGTCATTGTGGGCGTTGATGCTTTTATTGTCGATTGCTTCTTGTGTACTTTGCATCTTGCGGTATGTTGGGATGAAGCGGCCCGGGCTAACCTTACATGACATCGTTCATGAGACTTGCTCCACGCTTGACATGCAACTTGTATTGCATAAGTGGCTTTGCGGGTGCCTGTTTCTCCTAGCATAGTTAAGATCCAATTTACAACGGGTGATTAACAATGCTAGTATCAATGTTGTGGTTCATGTTCGTAAGTTAGAACGACACTTATTGAAAGCCCCAAACCACGTAAAATATGCAAAGAAAGTAGAGGCGTCTAACTTTGTTTTGCAGGGGTGTGCAGTGATGTGATATGGCCAAGACTGTGATTATATTTGATGTATGCAATGTTCCTTATTGTAAGTTGGCAACCGGCAGGAGCCATATGGTTGTCTTTAATTTATGTTAAGACCCGCATGTCTATTCAAAGTAGTTGTAATAGTTGAAGCCGGTGGACGACAACCATGGAGAAGCGTCATTGACCTTGATGCAATACCGGTGATGATGGAGATCATGTTCGTGCTTGAAGATGGAGATCGGAAGCACAAAGAAGAAAGGCCATATCATATCACATATTATGAATTGCATGTGATGTTAATCCTTTATGCATCTTGTATTGCTTAGTAGACGACGGTAGCATTATAAGATGATCCCTCATGCACATGAATTTCAAGTCATAAAGTGTTCACCCTTAGTTAGCACCGTTGCTAAAGCTTGTTGTTTCGAAGCACCACGTGATGATCGGGTGTGTTAGATTCTGCAAGTGTATACAATGTGAGCAAGCCAGATTTGCTCATGCGGAAACTAAGGTTTGATCTTGACGAGCCTAGCATGTACAGACATGGTCTCGGAACACGGATCACCGAAAGGTAAAGCATGAATCATATAGTAGATATGATGAACATGACGATTGTTCGCCATTGAAACTATATCAACTCTCGTGATGATCGGTGTTGATGTGGTGGATTTGGTTCGTGTGATCACTAAAACAATGTGAGGGATCTTGTTTTGAGTGGGAGTTCACCTAGATTAACTTTATTATTAATTTGAACTCAATTTGTCATAAACTTAGTCTAAACTATTGCAAATATGTTGTAGATCAATGGCAGCCCCTACCATCAATTTTAATGCGTTCCTAGAGAAAGAAAAGTTGAAAAACAATGGAAGCAACTTCGTGGATTGGTTCCGCAATTTGAGGATTGTCCTCACAGCTGGTAATTTGACCTATGTGCTGGATGCACCGCTGGGTGACCCACCTGCAGCTGATGCTTCCGATGAAGTAAAGAATGTTTACCTCGCTCGGAAGAATCAGTACTCCATAGTTCAGTGTGCTATCTTGTATGGTTTGGAATCGGAGCTTCAGAAAAGGTTTGATAATTCAGACCCATATGATATTGTCGAGGATCTCAAATTGATTTTTGAGACTCATGCGGCAATTGAAAGTTATGAGGCTTCTGAAAAGTTCTTTAACTGCAAGATGGAAGAGGGCAGCTCCGTCAGTGAGCATGTGCTTAAGATGTCTGGGCACGCAAACAAACTTCAAAGCTTGGGTATAGTGATTCGTAATGCTTTGGGGATTTACCGTGTCCTCCAATCACTACCACCAAGTTACAAGAACTTTGTGATGAACTACAACATGCAGAACATGAACAAGCAGTTGCCAGAACTGATTGCTATGTTAAAGTCTGCAGAAGTGGAGATCAAGAAAGAGCACCAAGTGTTGTTGGTCAATAAGACCACCAAATTCAAGAAAGGCAAGTCTAAGCAGAAGGGACACTTCAAGAAGGGTGGTAAGAAAGTTACCACGCCGATGAAGAAGACCAAGGCTGGACCTAAGCCTGAAACTGAGTGCTTTTACTGCAAGGGAGAAGGTCACTGGAAGCGGAATTGCCCAAAGTACTTGGCGGATTTGAAGAACGGCAACATCAAGAAGAAAGGTATATCTGATATACATGTTATTGATATGTATCTCACTAGTACTCGTAGTAGTGCCTGGGTATTTGATACTGGTTCGGTTGCTCATATTTGTAACTCGAAACAGGTGCTGCAGAATAAACGGAAGCTAGCGAAGAACGAGGTGACGATGCGCGTGGGAAACAGATCAAAGGTTGATGTGATCGCGGTCGGCACGCTACCCCTTCATCTACCATCGGGATTAGTTTTATACTTAAATAATTGTTATTTGGTGCCTGCGTTGAGCATGAACATTATATCGGGATCTTGTTTATTGCGAGACGGTTACTTGTTTAAATCCGAGAATAATGGTTGTTCGATTTATATGAGTAATATGTTTTATGCACATGCACCTTTGATAGATGGTCTATTCTTATTGAATCTCGATAGTGGAAATACACATATCAACAACATTGAGGCTAAACGTTTGAAATCAAGCGATAATTCGACCTATATGTGGCACTGTCGTCTTGGTCACATTGGAGTGAAACGTATGAAGAAACTCCATTCCGATGGACTTCTTGAATCACTTGATTTTGAATCACTTGAAAGATGCGAAGCATGTCTGATGGGTAAAATGACTAACTCCATTTTCTGGTATGATGGAGCGAGCTACAGACTTATTGGAAATCATACATACCGATGTATGTGGCCCAATGAGTGTAGCATCGCGCGGTGGTTATCATTATGTTCTTACCTTCACGGATGACTTGAGTAGATATGGGTATATCTATTTCATGAAACATAAGTCCGAAACTTTCGAGAAGTTTAAGGAGTTTCAAAGTGAGGTAGAAAATCAACGTAACAAGAAGATTAAATTTCTGCGTTCTGATCGTGGAGGTGAATATCTAAGTTACGAGTTTGGCGAGCATTTGAAGAAATGCGGAATACTTTCACAGTTGACACCGCCGGGAACACCACAGCGTAATGGTGTGTCCGAACGTCGTAATCGAACTCTCTTAGATATGGTTCGTTCTATGATGTCACTTACAGATTTACCGCTATCATTTTGGGGTTATGCATTAGAAACAGCCGCATTCACTTTAAATAGGGCACCGTCTAAATCCGTTGAAACGACACCGTATGAATTATGGTTTGGGAAGAAACCTAGATTGTCGTTCCTTAAAGTTTGGGGATGCGAAGCCTATGTAAAGAAGTTACAGCCGGACAAGCTTGAACCCAAAGCGGAAAAATGCGTCTTCATAGGATACCCGAAGGAAACTATTGGGTATACCTTCTATCATAGATCCGAAGGCAAAATCTTCGTTGCCAAGAATGGATCTTTTCTAGAGAAGGAATTTCTCTCGAAAGAAGTGACTGGAAGGAAAGTAGAACTCGACGAGGTTGTCGAACCTTCTCTCGAAATTGCGAGTAGCGCAGCACCGGAAGAAGTTCCTGTGGTGACTGCACCAATAAGAGAGGAAGCTAATGATGGTGATCATGAAACTTCGGTTGAAGTTGCTACAGAGCCTCGGAGGTCAACGAGAACTCGTACCACTCCAGATTGGTATGATCCCGTTATGAGTGTCATGTTGGTGGATAACACCGATGACCCCGAGACATATGAGGAAGCGATGATGAGCCCAGATTCCAATAAATGGCAAGAAGCCATGAAATCCGAGATTGGATCCATGTACGAAAACCAAGTATGGACTTTGCTGGACTTACCGGATGGCCGGAAGGCTGTCGAGAACAAATGGATCTTCAAGAAGAAAACAGATGCTGATGGTAATGTTACTATCTATAAAGCTCGACTTGTCGCAAAAGGGTTTCGACAAATTCAAGGAGTTGACTACGATGAGACTTTCTCACCAGTAGCGAAGCTAAAGTCTGTGAGGATTATGTTAGCAATCGCTGCATATTATGATTATGAGATATGGCAGATGGATGTCAAAACTGCATTCCTCAATGGAGACATTGATGAAGAGTTGTATATGATGCAATCCAAAGGTTTTGTCGATCCTAAAGATGCTAACAAGGTATGTAAACTTCAACGGTCCATCTATGGATTGAAGCAAGCATCCCGAAGTTGGAATCAACGTTTTGATAAGGTGATCAAAAGTTTTGGTTTTATACAAACTTATGGAGAAGCTTGTATTTACAAGAAAGTGAGTGGGAGCTCTGTATCATTCTTAATACTATATGTGGATGACATATTGTTGATTGGGAATGATGTAGACCTTCTTAGTAGTGTCAAGGAATATTTGAATAATAGTTTTTCAATGAAGGATCTTGGCGAAGCAGCTTACATATTAGGCATAAAGATTTATAGAGATAGATCGAAACGCCAAATATCATTGTCACAAAGTACATATTTGGACAAAGTTCTAAAGAGGTTTGGAATGGAAGAAAGCAAGAAAGGGTTCTTGCCCATGTTGCCCAATACGACCTTGAGTAAAACTCAAAGTCCGACATCAGCAGAAGATAGAGAAAGGATGAGTAAGACTCCCTATGCCTCAGCCATAGGATCTCTAATGTATGCCATGCTATGTACTAGACCCAACATTGCATATGCTGTTAGTTTGACTAGCAGATATCAAAGTGATCCAGGAGTGGATCATTGGACAGCGGTCAAAAACATCCTTAAGTACTTGAGAAGAACTAAGGATATGGTTCTTTCTTATGGAGGTGATGAACAGCTCGTTGTTAATGGTTACACCGATGCTAGTTGGAACACCGATCCGGATGATTCTAAATCACAATCTGGATACGTATTTATTTTGAATGGTGCAGCAGTTAGCTGGAGGAGTGCAAAGCAAAGCGTTGTGGCGAGATCTTCAACTGAATCGGAATACATGGCTGCTTCGGAGGCTTCACAAGAAGCGATATGGATGAAAGAGTTCATTACAGAGCTGGGTGTGGTTCCTAGTGCGCTGGACCCAATGTCTATCTACTGTGATAACATGGGCGCCATAGCCAATGCGCAAGAACCAAGGTCACACAAGAAGCTGAAGCATATCAAGCTACGTTTTCACGCTATTCGAGAACATATTCAAGATGGGGATATAAAGATTTGCAAAGTACACACAGATCTGAATGTGGCGGATCCGTTGACTAAACCTCTCCCGAGGGCAAAACATGACCAGCACCAAACTGCCATGGGTGTTCGGTATATTACCATGTAATCTAGATTAGATGACTCTAGTGCAAGTGGGAGACTGTTGGAGATATGCCCTAGAGGCAATAATAAATGTAGTTATTATTATATCTTTGTGTTTATGATAAATGTTTACATTCATGCTATAATAGTATTAACAAGGAAACATTGATACTTGTGTGATTTGTAAACTTAATTTGAAGTCCCTAGTATAGCCTCTATACATCACTAGCTTGTTGGTTGATAAATGATTGTGGTTTCCCTATCATGAACATTGAGATGTTATCAACAACAAGATCATATCGTTAGGAGAATGATATGGTGGACATACTCCTATAGATAAGCGTAGCATAAAGATCAAGTCATTTTAATAGTTCAATTGCTATATGCTTTCTGATACACAGTAACCTAATTCCTTCGACCATGAGATCATGCATATCACCTTTACCGGATGGATGCTTTGATGACATCAAACACCACACCGTAACTGGGTGGCTATAAAGGTGGCATTGAGTGTTCGGAAAGTATTGGTTGAGACACATGGATCAAGAGTGGGATTTGTCCATCCATATGACGGATAGATATACTCTGGGCCCTCTCGGTGGAATGTCATCCAATTAGCTTGCAAGCATGTGACTGGCTCACAAGGGATCACATATCACGGGAACGAGAAAAGAGTACTTATCGGTAACGAGGTTGAACTAGGTATGCAGAGATACCGACGATCATAACCTCGGATAAGTAAACTATCGTGAGACAAAGGGAAATTGGTATCGTATGTAAGTGGTTCATTCGATCGCAAAGTAATCATAGAAATATGTGGGAGCCATATGAATTTCTAGATTCCTCTATTGGTTATTGTTCGGAGAAGTGTCTCGATCATGTCCGCATAATTCACGAACCGTAGGGAGACACACTTAAGGATTCGACGTTGTTTGAGTAGTTATGGTATTATGATAAAGAGACCGAATGTTGTTCGGAGTCTCGGATGGGATCCGGGATATCACGAGGAGATCCGGAATGGTCCGGAGAATAAGATTCATATAAGGAAAGTCCCGTTTCGGAGTTCAGGAATGATTCCGGTGTTTTCATCGGGAATGTTCTAGAAGGTTCCGGAATGTCCGGCACTCCGGAGGGGAAGCGTACATGAATGTGTTGTATCAAACTTGGTATGATTGCATCATGTACTAAGTGTCATCGCTGTTCCAAATAAAGGATTAATCGAATCCTAGTTTGAAAAGTCAAACGGCCAAAATTGGAAAGTGGAAAAGAGGAGGAAGAGGGAAACCGAGTTGGGGAGGGAATCCCTCCTCCAACCGGCGGCGCCCTCTCCAAGCCGAGTTGGGGAGGGACTCCCCTCCCTCCCCTTGTCCGCCGGCCCCTCCACCTATATAAGGAGGGGCAGGGCTCCCTCCTAGCACACACAAGTACCTCTCCTCAAACCCTAGTTTGGCGCCTACCACCATAGCCGCCGCCGCCCCCTAGGGTTTTGCCCTAGCCGCCGACTTGGGGGTCCCCGGAACCCTAGCCGCCGGCTCTAGCCTCTCCTCCTTGGTGTGTCTAAACCCTAGATCGCCGAGGAGCTCTCTCATACTCCACCATACTCACTCCGGCTTAAGGCGAAGCCCTGCGAGATCTCCCCTCTACTTCCGGTACCACGCCGTTGTGCTGCCGGAATCGCGAGGAGAGTGCTACAACCTCCGCTGTCTGCTGGAACAAGGGAGAGGAAGGTCTTCGTCGAGTACCGAACGTGTGACCGACTGCGGGAGCGCTGCCGGAACGCAGCGCCGGAAGGATCGTCTACGCGATCTTGAGATCGGGAAGAGTACGACTACATCACCCACGAGAATCCGCTCTCGTTAAACACTTTGGAATCTTCGAGGGTGAGTTATTCCATCGACTCGTTGCTACAATCTAGTAGATAGATCTTGGCTTGTTTGTTTGTATGCGATATAATTTTTTTGTTTTCCATGCTACGAAACCCTACATCTGCATCAGGGGCTTCTTATAGGAGAAGAGGCGAGGTTGGGAGGCGGCCATGGGGCCCACACCTTACCCAGGCGTGGGGTGGGCCCACCCGCGCCTAGGGGGGTGCCGCGGCTCTGGTTTGCCTCTCCGTCTCCCCTCTGGACTTCGTGTCCCCCACGGTAAAATATTGACTTTGGCTTTTGTCCCGTCCAATTTCGAGAATATTGATTTTCTGCCTTTCTGGAACAAAAAACAGAAGAAAACATGCAAGTGACACTATGGCAACTTGTTGATAGGTTAGTTCCAGAAAAGATATAAAAACACCTCAAAGTGTAGACAAAGCAAAGCAAAGTAGATACTAAACAACCCCGACTATACATAAAAAATCATAGATACGTTTCCGACATATCACCGCCGACCCCGGCTATACATACTTCTACCGTAACTTCGGCATGTGAGGCGGCGTCCGGCGGCATCGGCATCGGCCTCAGCCTTTTTAAAGTTTTTTTAGTCTAAATGAAGTCAGAATTCGAGTGTTCACATGAATTTGATATAATATTTATGAATTCCCCCACTATTAATGAAAATGAAACTGCTGGGCGTCCCCCGGACGATGGGGAGCTCCTATCATACTCCTCCCCTGCGCGACACGTGTCCCCAAAATCGCCCCAAATCCCGTTTTTGCTGCAAAACGGCCCGCTTTTGCTACATATGTCCCCGCTTTTGCTTTTGAAGAAAAAAACGGTTCGTTTCAGAAATAGAACTTCTCGCCGGAGACCTCATCGGAGACCACGCTGGAGACCATGCAGCAAAAAAATGTGCTAATATAGCAAACCGATTTTGTCGAAAACATCGTTGGAAAAAACTCGCACGTGACTCTCGCCAGAGACCTTGTAGCAAAAAGTTGACACTGTTGTTGCAAAACCAAAGACGGCTGTAGCAACAAAGTTCTTATAATGTAGCAAAAAATAAATTCGTTGAAGACATCGTCAGAGACTTTAGCCGGAAGACCTCGCCAGAGAACTTGTAGCAAAAACTTTAAGGTATTGTAGCAAAACAAAAAAATAGAGATAGCAAAAAATATATATCAATGTAGCAAAATCTAAGGCCAGTCTTTGTAGCATCGGCCGCCTTAGTTTGCAGCTCCGACGAGCACCACCATCCTTAGTCTGTAGCTCCTGCGACCACTACTCACAGCAAGAGAGGACTACCGCGACCTCTACCGCTAGGGCGACCGCGACGAGGAGTGCGAGCAGCCGGGAGCCGCGCTACCGGACGTACGCAGCACGGAGGAGCAGCAACAGGCAACGGCGTCGGGAAGCTTCGGCCCTCCTCGAGCCGACCGTGGGAAGCAGGGCGGCGCCGTGGTGACATGCTGAGGGTGGTACGTGGAGCATCAGCGAGGGAGCCTGCCTAGGGCGGCGGAGCACAGACGAGGGAGCGGGCGACGGAACAGTTTCACGAAAGTCGAGCAGCAGACTTTCTCCACCACGCGCAGGAGGGGATAAAGGAAGGGAACAACCAGATGTGGTCGTGTGTGGGGCCAAGGAAAGCGACGTGCCCACGTCCGTCCGCCACGCGTGATGAGGACGATGGCGAAGAGATATCCTCGGGGGATTGCAATCATTTTTCTAATGAAAACTGTCTATATTCATACAAAGTTTGTCAAATTTGATTAAAATTTAGCTAAATCCAGAAACTCGGTCTGAAAACGCGACTAGAAAAATTGACTGTTCACGGGTCGAAAATTAGCTTCATCAGATTATTTAGCTATTTTGTATAAGAACGCCGAACCAGTGGAAAACTGGTCTACAATTCCTAAAACGTCTTATAAGGCCCACGTGCACCTTATCCTCTTCTTCCTGACCTCCATTCCATTGGAATCCTCCCCGCTCAGTCACAGAGCATCCCCCTAATGGCGTTCCCTCCTACCTTGTTCCCGCGCCCGTCCTGTTTCTCCGGAAGCGTCACCCACGCAACCCCACCCAATTCAGTGAAAAATATACCTGATGTCTGCACCGCCTCTCCCGCCACGGCGCAGCAGTCGCTGCTTCTCACCCATGCGCGCTCCGGTCGGATGCAACCCGCGCGGCAGGTGTTCGACACAATGCCGCCGCTGGAGAGGTCCCTTGTCGCTTGGACTGCTATAATGTCCGGCTATGCCACCCACGGTCCCGCGTCGGAGGCGCTTGTACTGCTCCTCCGCATGATGGAGTGTTCGCTGAGGCCTGACGGGTTCGTCTTCTCAGTAGCACTACGCGCCTGTGCGGCAGTTGCGAGCCTCAGATTTGGAAGGCAGCTCCACTGTGCCGCTGCCAAGATGGGCTACGTAGGTTCCGACCTCTTTGTAGCGAACGGTCTCCTTACCATGTATGCGAGCTGCCAGTCACTGGGCTGCGCTGAGAAGGTGTTCAATGGCATTGTGGTGCCCGATTTGGTTTCTTGGACCTCCATGCTCAGCGGCTACACTGAGAATGGCTGCCATACCGAGGCGCTAATGCTGTTCTTGGAAATGGCCCATGCCAGTATTGGATGTGACGCGTTCACGCTATCGGTTGCACTCAGGGCAGCTTCTAGTTTGGCCAATCGAAATTTTGGACATCAGCTGCATTGCTGCATCATCAAGTCAGGGTTCTCTAAAAGTGGGTTCTTGGAGAACTGCTTGATCGATTTCTATGGGAGGTCCACAGAACTGGAGCTTATGCAGAAAGTGTTTGATGGTATGGATGGCAATGATTTGGTTTCTTCCAATACCATCATCCAGTGCTATGCAGATAACATGTGTGATGAGCAGGCTTTGTCTCACTTCCGTGCTATGATGTTTGAATGCTCGGAATGCGATGAGTTTACGTTGGGCAGTATTTTGCATGTTGTTACAAGAATAGGTGCTCTTGATTATGGCATGGAAATACATGGTTACCTCGTTAGGACTGGTCTGGACTCAGATAAGCATGTTTTGAGTGCTCTCATGGATATGTATGTCAACTCGACCACTCTTCATAAGAGACAGCGTATGATACCTTTGAGAATGCTAAGGTACTATTTGCTAGTTCAGGGAAAGCTGGATCAGTTCATCGTGGCCAGTAGTTTGAGATCATGTGCTTCTGATCTCGATTTAGCAGCAGGAAGGATGTTACATGCCTACATTTTGAAGTTTAACATGGATTCAGATCCCTTTGTCACTAGTTCACTGGTCGACATGTATGCTAAATGTGGTTCATTGGAGGAATCACATCTTCTCTTTTCAACAACCAGGGATCCAGGTACAGCCGCATGGTCTGCAGTAATCTCGGGCAACTGTTTGAATGGTCAGTTTGAAAGAGCAATGCATTTGTTTAGGAGGATGCAGCTGGAGCATGTGCAAGCTAACGAATTCACTTATACCTCTCTACTTACAGCATGCATGGCTCTTGGGGATGTTGTAGGTGGCATGCAGATCCATGGCAACTCCATCAGAAATGGTTATGGAAACAATGCTTCTGTTGTGCAAAATCTAATAAGATTTTACTTAAGAGAAGGCCAGATCCAACAGGCTCTTAACTTGTTCTTATCACTCTCAAACCATGAAATTTCTTGGGGTACACTGGTCAAGGCGTTTGCTCAAGGTGATGATCATATTGGAGTACTTAATCTTTTCCGTATAATCCAACGTTCTGGTGGGGTTCTCGAGTACCCGACTGCATTGCACATCTTGAACTCTTGTGGAAAATTAGAACTTCTTTGTGAAGGGCTGCAAGCACATGCCTACCTTACAAAGCGTGGCCTTGTTTCCAAATCATGCATCAGTAACCACCTTGTTGACATGTACTCCAATTGCGGTAGCCTCAAACATGCACTGGATGCCTTCAGATATATGTCTGAGAAGAATGCATCTTCTTGGACCTCGGTAATCATAGCTCATCTAGAAAATGGCTGTCCAGAGGCAGCTATTGATCTGTTTGTGCAGATGTTAAGGAGAGAGAAAATACCAACTTCGCTTGCTTTCTTATCTGTGCTGAAGGCCTGTGCAGAAATTGGCCTTGTAACTGAAGCCTTCCAGTTTTTTGTTTCCATGACCGAGGTTTATAAAATAAAACCTTCAGAAGGTCATTACTCCCATATGATTGAGGTCTTGGGTCATGCTGGAATGTTCAAGGAAGCAGAGCATTTCATTGATAGTGTAGTCCCTTCAGAATCTAGTGCTTTAGCCTGGAGTTTACTTTGTTCTGCTGCCAAACAAAATGGAAACACCAAAGTAGTGAAGCTTGCAATGGACAAACTAGCATGTCTTGTTCCGTGCAACTGTTGAGCAGATGCTTCACTCGGAAAAGTCATATACATCACTGGCTAGTTACTCTGGCATCACCAATATAATGAGTGAGTATACATCTTGCCCTTCCTAGTAAATATTCAGAGGGGAGTATGCTTTAACTTGCCGGCTTGTAGATTGCTTATAGTGGGCGGTGGACATTCTAAATGTATAATTGTGAACTGGTGTATATTTGTATATCTCATATCTTTTGCAGTTTGCACAATGTACATAACTTCCTTTGTATTATATCCAATTTCCAAGGTAAACGGTTTTTTTAAATGAGATATATTACCCGGGCAGGAGGAGAAATGTCCCTCAGCCTAGGACCCAGAATTACATCAGGCCCGGAGCCGATCCAAGTCATAGTTCTATTTGTGGTTCTACCAAAGTTAGCCAGAGTATGACTTACATTATTCTGCTCCCGATGAATGGCTACTAACACTGTTGCTTCTGGACTGTAACAGCATCTTTATTTCTCGAACGACAAAGGAATTTGCCTATGGTCTGATCCCTGCGCCTGGATCAAGCTGAGGGCTTCTGGGCAATCCATCTCCACAATGCATGGTTCATCGTAGTGTTCTAAAATGAGGGCAATGCCTTCTCTACATGCTGCTAGCTCTGCTTCCAGTGGGTTCGAACATGACATCTCCATGAATACGGTCTAGGGGTCCATGGATCATGCCACACACGCACTTGTTTCCCATCTGAGTCTATTTTTCAGTAACTCCAGCCCGTAGACAATTGCCTGCCAGGTTGACAAGGCGTTGCCGGTGTCCTCTAGTTGGCCCCTTGGGTAGTATTTTGCTTTCAACACCTAGGCACAGAGGCTGTCTGGCTTCATGAGCATACGCCACGCTTGCCTCGCCAAAAGCACTTGGTTAAAGACTCTGAAATCCCGAAAACCCATGCCACCTTGTTCTTTTTGGCGTGTCATCGCTTTCCATGATTTCCAATGCATTTTTCGCTTCCCCTTCAATGAACCCCACCAGTAATTCCTGACCATCCTAGTTAAGTCATCGCAAACCGACATGAGAAGCTTGAACAATACAGCTCCAGACCTTATCCTCTCGCCCAATCCCCTCCCCTTGAGAGTCACCTACCGGAGGCCAGGCCGATCCGCCGACCTCTCCGCTGGAATAGCCGGTCGGAGATGGGATCGGAGAGGCGCCGGAGTTAGTTGTACGTCTTGTAGGGTTAGGGTGTGGTGGCCTTCCGCCGTTGCTTGGCGACATGCCGGGAGTTGGGGGCGAGATCTCTGGGCCGAGATCTTCACATGGCTGGTAGTCTTGCTTCTCCTCGTGGAGCTCCGGTGGCTGAAGCTGGTGGTGGAGGGCGGCGTCGGTGACTCCACGAATAAAGGGTCTGTTGGGCGCCATCTTCTTAGGAGGATGAGAGGGGATGCCCAACCTCGCCTGGTTGGTCATGGTGGCAGGGGTGAGGTGCAGCAGTGTGGAGCAGTGGCATGTTCGTCTCCCCGGGCCAGCCGTGGCAGTGAGGGGCAAGGAGATGGTGGCTGCTTCTGCTTCGTGCTCCTCAAGATGGCGCTGTCCGGGGCTCGGTCTTGCTCTGCTGCTAATTTGCTCTGGCCGTCGTGGTGATGATCAGGGAACCGAATCACTAGGCTTTGTTGCCCTCAAGTGGGCATATTTGCACTGAAGATCAGAGGAGATGGTGACTCCTTGTTCTCCTGCTCCAAAAGGAATTCAATAGGTTGTGAATTTCATTTCTTTGGATGCAACGATTTGGTCTGGCTTCTACACTAAGGATCAATTGAGAATTGCCGTTGAGGTTGTCTTTGCAATCTTCATGCCGCTCGGGTGTATTCGCCGGAGATAGATGAGATCGCCTCTGATCGGTGAAGATAGGAGGAAGGTCGTCAGGCTTGGAACCAGCTCAGTGACGATCATGACAGCCCGCACACTATAGGATCTAATTTTGAGATGATCTAAATGGCTTCAAATTGGCTTCAAATTAGTCACTACCTGATTTCTACTTTGCATTCCAAGAATGTTGGCTTTTGGTGACACAGGTCATGAGTAGATGTTGTTTCATGTTATTTACGTACCCTTGGATCTGAAGATTATGCTCTTTCCTTTTGTAGTTGCCATGTAAATTTGTTTGAACTAAGTGCCCGTTGCAACAATTCCCTTGTGCACCTTGTGTGGATGTTGCTAGTATCGTCCTTTAATGCTTGCCGTATGTAGTACGTTCTAGCCCATCGTGCCTTCTCAGGGAAAAGATAGTTATAAATTCTTGGTTATTGCCATTATTTACTTATTATTATTAAGCGTACTTTTGTCCATGGTTGATAACTCTGAAGCTGAAACTGAACCTGGTTCGTCCATGTCCAGTTTGCTGACATATATCCAGGATGTTTATGCTTACCTATTGCATCCTGTTGCACATCTCAGTTCACTTATCTATTTTGCCTGAGATTGTACTACTAACTGTAGGATACAAGGGTTCTAACCTAATGCCTTGTGTGTGGCGGCTAGGGTTTTAACAGAGGGGCAGAACACACACAACACATATATACTAGTTAGGTGGGCCAAATGGGCCAAGCCAATAACATGTCTAGAATACCTCTTCAGCCCAATACCTCTTCAGTTAACACTCCCCCTCAAGATGGGTGATATATATTGATCATTCCCATCTTGCTACATGCTGCATTGCTCTGCAACCTGCTGTCCTGTGGGTATATAGTTTATCTTGATTATACCTGCATCCAACTTCTCCTTGATGAAGAATCTGTCTATCTCCACATGTTTAGTCCTGTCATGCTGAACTGGGTTATTTGCAATGCATATGGCAGATTTGTTATCACACCAGACATTTAAGTGCCCTGACTTCAACACCTTCAATTCACTTAGAAGATTTCTAACCCACAACACTTCACTTAGCCCTTGGGACAAAGCTCTGTATTCCGCCTCTGCGGTTGACTTCGACACAACTGATTGCTTCTTACTTCTCCATGCTACTAAGTTGCCTCCAACAAATACACAGTATCCTGATGTGGATCGTCTATCATCGAGACAACTCGCCCAATCTGCATCACTATAACCATCAATCGTGAGATGTCCATTACTTCTAAATAGCAGACCCTTCCCTGGTGTCCCCTTTAGGTATCTTAAGATTCTCTGGACTGCATCCATATGTGCACTCCTAGGTTCATGCATATATCTGTTTACTATACTTACAGCGTAAGCAATGTCAGGCCTTGTGTGACATAAATAAAGTAATCTCCCTACAAGCCTTTGGTACTTCTCCCTGTCCACAAGTTCTCCAGACTGAGCTGTGATCTTATCGTTTTGATCAATAGGGGTAGCAGCAGCTCTACATCCTATCATCCCAGTCTCCCTAAGGAGATTAAGGGTGTATTTCCGCTGTGATAAAACAATTCCTTTCTCTGACCTTGCCACTTCTATGCCCAGAAAATATTTCAGTTGACCCAAATCTTTTACTTCAAAGGTCTTGCTCAAACACTTTTTGAGTTCTAATATCTCCTCATCATCACCAGTAATTATGATATCATCAAGGTATACTGCTAGAATAGTAATCTTGCATGATGAATGCTTGTAGAAGACAATGTGGTCACAATTGCATTGCGCATACCCGATATCACATATTGCACGCCTAAATCTGTCAAACCAGGCCCTTGGGGATTGTTTCAAGCCATATAAAGATTTCTTGAGTCTACACACTTTTCCTTTAGTTCCAAAAGATGCTAAGCCTAGAGGGACTTCCATATAGACTTCTTCATGTAGATCGCCATGCAAAAATGCATTCTTCACATCCAACTGATGCAAGGGCCATCCGAAATTAGCTGCGCATGAAATTAGTATCCTTACTGTATTCATCTTAGCCACTGGAGCAAAGGTCTCATCATAGTCAATACCATATGTCTGACTATACCCTCTAGCAACCAATCTTGCTTTGTATCTCTCAATCTTTCCTTCAGGATTTTGCTTGATTGTGAACACCCATTTGTAGCCGACTGCTTTCTTGTCGTTTGGAAGATTAGTTAATTTCCAGGTTTGGTTCTTCCTTAATGCCTCCAACTCCTCTCTCATTGTAGCACACCATTTTGGGTCCAGTTTAGCTGTTTGCCAATCTGAAGGAATGATAACAACTTGAAGTGCAGCCACAAAGGCTCTATATGATGGTGATAGAGCTTCATAAGAGATATAGTTGCTAATATCATTTTCAAACCCGTATCTCTGCACATATTTTGTTGTTGCTACACGCCTTCCTTTTCTTAGGGCAATTGGCATGTCCAACAAACTCTCGGATGCATTTAACGAACTACCATCGTCAACTAAATCTTGTGACTGATCTTGCTGCATCCCTTGCACTTCATCAATTCTTTGTTCTGCATCCGGCTGCTGCTCATTTGACTGCCGCAGCTGCTTCCCCTGCTCTACGGCCTGCTGCCGCAGCTGCTTCCCCTGCTCTGCGACTGGCTGCTTCTTCCCCTGTATTTCAATACGAGGCCTTCGAGAATAGACTTGCAATTCTTTGCCTTCAGTTCTTCTAGAAGCAGGATTTGTAGGCACTATCCTTGCATTACCTTCTGTAAGAGGAATAGGAATGGTCCCAACAATAGGAGGCTGAGACCGAACACCACTTGTTCCAGTAGTTTGCTGCTCAATCTGAGAATAACTCTCCCCCTCTTGACCATTCCTTCCTGTCAAAGAATGGTCAAGTGCTTCAAAAAGACCACTTAGTTCTGTTCGTTCACCATTGATTCACGAAATGTAACATCCGTACTGACAAAGGTTCGCCTTTCCGTGGGATTCCAGCCCCTATATCCTTGTTGTCCTGATGGATAACCAATAAATATGCATTTCACCGCCCTTGGATCCAACTTACTGATGGCCGATGATCCCTGACAAAACAGGTGCAACCAAATACCTTGGGAGGAACAATGAATTTATTTTGACCGAACAATAATTGGCAAGGAGATTTCATACCTAGAATCTTTGAGGGAGTACGATTGATAAGATATATTGAAGTGAGAACAGCTTCACTCCAACTTCTAAAATGTGCCTATTCTTCCGTTCTGCTACTCCATTCTGTGGGGGAGTGTCAGGACAAGAGGTTTGATGTAAGATGCCTTTTTCTGAACAGAAACTTCCAAACAACTTGTTGACATACTATGTCCCATTATCAGTTCTAACCATCTGTACCTGCACTTTAAATTGTGTTTGCACATAGCTATAAAAATTCTGGAAGCATTGAAACACCTCATCTTTGTGTCTCATAAGATATAACCAGGTCATCCGCGAGTAACAGTCAATAAAAGTTACAAAATACTTCATTCCACCCACTGATGTAATAGGGCAAGTCCATACATCAGAATGAACAAGAGTAAATGAAGAAATACTTCTTAATCCTCTACTCACATAAGATGTTCTAGTATGCTTAGCATACTCACATGCACCACATTTTAGGTGAGTCTTATCCACTCCATTCATTACATCTGGAAATACTCTACTCATCTTATCAAAAGCCATATGACCCATTCGACAGTGATGAATCATTGCAAGAGCTTCCTTCTCAACCGAGGTTGCTGCAAACACCGCTTGCCTTGACTTGTCCTGGTCTAGGTACCACAGACCTCTATGCCTGGTTCCTGATCCAATCTTCCTTCCAGTCAGACTCTCCTGAATTAGACAAGCCCTTTTGTTAAGCATTATGCAACAGTCTAGTTGATCTATCAATGCACTCAACGAGACTAAGTTTACGGGAAAGGCAGGAACATGCAGAATAGATGATAGATTGATATCTTGTGTGCATTCTACTGACCCAACTCCCTTTATTTGTTGTGTAGTACCATCTGCGGTTTGTATAGTCTCAGAATGTGTTGAGGGGAATAATGTATAAGTTTCAAACTCCTTTAAATTACCAGTAACATGCTTAGTTGCTCCCGAATCTAAAATCCATTCAGAATTAGATCTATGTACTGCTACAGATGCGTATTCAGTATTACCTTCATTGGTATAGACAAAGTGTGCGAATTGCCCAAAATCATCACACTGTTCTTCCTTCTTCTTTCCATTGTTATGCTCACCTTTCTTCTCAATATTAGCTGAGCTAGATGGCTCCTCGGTGACTATCATATTAGCTCTTGCTCCCCTCTGATATGCATGGCCACCTCTCCTGCCTCTATAGCCCCTATAGTTGTTGTAGGTTCCTCTGCCATATCCTCTTCCTCTACCATGCCAAGGTGTTGTGCAATCATTACTCAAATGACCTTTCACTCCACAATTATGACAGTTTCGGTACTCTGCAACAAGATAGACTGGTTTCATGGCTGATTCTTCTTTTATGTTCTTCCTCAACCTTGATTCTTCTTGGGCAACTGCAGCAATAGCTTCCTGCAGTGAAGGTAGAGTAGTCTGGTGCAGTAATGCTGCCTTCCTTCCCTCAAATGCAGGATGCAGACCCTTCAAAAACTTCAATACTCGTTTCCCCTCAATTCACTTGTTTGCAGTTGCCACACATTCAGCATGCTCTAGCTTCAACGGATTCAAATGGTCAAGATCAGCCCACAATTGCTTTAGCTCCCCCACATGTGTCATCACTGGTTTGTTGCCTTGGACCAGGTCATGAACCTTGTCTTCGATTTGAGAGATCAACATAATATTCCCTTTTCCTGAGTACATTTTCTCCAGGGCCTTCCAAACTTCTGCAGCTGTAGAGAGAGCTTCCACAGAAGCTGCAACAGATGGGGTCAGAGAATTTAACAACCAAGTAAGCACCAATGAATCAGTAGCACTCCACTTCCTCCATTTTACACTCTCCTCATCCTCTGGTGCTTTATCCTTCCCAAGAACATAGCCCTCAACATCCTTGGTTCTCAAGATTCTCAGACCCCTTCTTGACCAACTCAAATAATTCCCAACGCCTTCTAGCTTAACCTCATTTGGCATGATCTCAAGTTTGTGGTTTATCTCAACTTGTGAGACCTCCCTTGTGCCAGATCCAGGAGCTTCAGCCCTGGCAGCAAGCAGATCTGCGAGCTTGTTCAGCACCTGACTCATCTCACCCTCCATCTTCTAAGTCTTCCCTCTCTTGATTCCACCACCAACAGCTTCTCCTGGAACAGATTTCACTTCCTGGATGGAACCAGTGCTTCATGCGCCACCATCTTCACCAACTCCGTCAAGGTGGCCACCAATGTCTCTACCCTTGTCTCCCTATGCTCTGATACCATGTAGGACACAAGGGTTCTAACCTACTGCCTTGTGTGTGGCGGCTAGGGTTTTAACAGAGGGGCAGAACACACACAGTACATATATACTAGTTAGGTGGGCCAAATGGGCCAAGCCAATAACATGTCCAGAATACCTCTTTAGCCCAATACCTCTTCAGTTAACACTAACACTAAGCATACATTGATCTAGCTTATTTTTAAACCGTTTACAGATTTTCTATCATGAAAGGAAGCTTCTCAGCATTGCTCGAGACCAGAATAAGTGGCTCCTATTCATTTATAATGATGTTGCAGCTACGGAGGTAACTTGCCCTCTTAATTAGTGTACCATGTTGCCTTTTCATCCGGGCTCCTCCATTTGTTGATCTGAGTCCGCAACGGGCACTGGGATTTTTCCTGACTCTTATGAACACCCTGTAATTTTGTAACAGTTCCACTATCTTCTAATAGAAAAAAGAAGCGGTCATTCCAGATTCCTAAAAATAACATTTCTTGTGTAATTCATGTGTTCCAAACAAGGCTCTGAGATATTTGTGCTGCTTTAGTTGTTGGATGGTGATCTGAATATCTTCCAATTGCCATGCAGTTTAATTCCTTGGAGGATTTGCTACATGGTTATGGAGACCATGAAATACAACCTGGAGTTTGCTTTTTCGAGAACATCAAGGTCCTCAAATAGACAGGTATGGTTGTATTACCATAACTCTGATATCGGGAGTTACAGAAAATGTTAGCTTCTGTTTATGATGCTCAGTGGTCATAACAAGGACTGTCAAAGCTTTAGTAATTCGTGTGTTTCCAATCTGAAAAGAAAGGCATGCTTTTTTGTATGCCTTGTTTGCCCCCAACAATTATAAAGCAGTGCCCTAATGCATCCATTTCATTTTCTGCAGGTGATGATGATGTTCGTCTCTGCCCAGAGCTAAAAGAGGAAATTTACCTATCTTTCCAATAAGTAATGATGTACCATTTATATTTTACGACTTCCTTTTTGTATAAATTCAGTTGGAGGAAACATAAAATATTCAGAGAGTGTTTGTAAGATAAATGATTGTTCATTCTGCTATCGTTGGTTATAGCCTATCATAAATATGTTTTGCAGGTTGTGGTCATGTCCTCTTTAGGTAGATATCCTCACCGCTGTAAAACTATAGGCATATATCTTAGTTACTTACTATCTGGTCTATACTCCAAACGTCCAATATCAGCCTCTTAAGTTAATTAATCTAGGTTCTGCTTATTATGCATCTATATGGAAGAATCATATTAGGAGTTCAACAATTTTCTTTAGCGGAAGTTGTTCAGCAATTTTCTTGAACATAAATGTTCCTTTGTTTATTTTCATAAGATGATTCATCCTCTGTTGGTCATGGCCTGTAACATTTTCTTCTGTAAGTGACAAGCTCCAGTGGTCAGTAATAGCATGGCCCCTCTTTGATGTTCTTTGATATATACAGCTTGATGGCATGATCCGGTGTTCTTTCATATTTTTTCTGTCTTTAGTTTCTTCCTATTTAATATATTAGGTCTAAATGATTTGATAAGGGACTACTACTTAGATTTGGCCTATATGATTAATCTTCCGATTATACATGAGATAGGCATGTTCTGTTTTCCGGTTAATTGAAAAAATCTTATTAAACAGTTGTTTTACTTTATGTAGCTATGAGCGGATATTTCAAGGCAATTATCTGCTAGCCAGAGCTTGCTAACATGGATGTGACATGGTGGGATTCCCTCAACTGGTAGTAAAATTTCCTCTATTATATTTATAATGCATGAAACAATATATTATTTACTTGTTGTTTTACAGAAGATTGTTTTATAAGTAATGCTCTTTACTTCAGTCTCGGTTTGTATGGGCTTTTGAGCTGGTGTTCCCATGTGAAGAGCACAAGGGCATCTTGCCGCTTGCCTGGCCCAATTTATAAGCAAGATCGGGTGGTCAGTGCCTCAGTGGTCACTACTGTTGAGGACACATAAATGCCCTTGCAGAAAAGGTGGATATATTAATACTTCCATTTGGTATTGCTTTCATCTCCGATGGAGTGAATGCATACATGAGAATATCGAACTAGCGGTTTTAGTATTGGGTTTCGGTTACAAGAATGAGGTTTCTATCTCTAAGGCAGACATGTATGCTTCCATTGGCATGCTAGCGGTGTGATTTTAATGTAAGTTCCAGGGCTATGCTTCACACCCCTGTCATTTATTTAGTAATGAAAAAACCTTGTGTTTGTAGGTTGTCTTAAGTAGTCCTGATTAAACCTGAGTGTACAATTTACCACCTACATCAGTTTAGTTCAGAAAAAAATTGTATTGATGCCCCTGCAGCCAAATATTATTTCAGTAAATGATGCCTGAAATTTGTCGCTGCCGCTATTCACTGTCTACTAAAACAATTGAGCCATTCGTCCTTGATTTAGATAGTGCTAGGAATTATTTAGCCAACTCTAGATTTTAGTGTGCTACATAATTTAGAATTATATACTGCCAAGTAGCTATTATCCAGGTGCGGTATAATAAGCAGTATAACTTCATGAGTTTGATGAACAATAATATGACTCATGTGCAACACCTTTTCTGACGTCTATGATTTCGACTCTAATAATGGATGCCTTTATGATTCAGATAATTACAACTTTGATTAAAGTGATTGCCTCTACTGCTCCGTCTGAGACACTGATCTCGACCAGCATGGACATATTGTATCTCCTCCTTTGACTTACCTTATTATACTCTAATAGCTTACGACTTGTCGTTATTTTGCTTTCACAGCGGTGGGGACTTTCTTCCCCTGTTTTATCTACTGCTTTGACAGCGGTGGGGAGGATCACATCCATCTGCACTTCTTCCCAAGACCCTAGGATTTTCGCCCGCCACTGCCTGCAGCTTTGCCCGCCAGCGCCTTCAGTTTCGCCTACCGCTCGCCTTGGCCGCGAGTCACGACGCCGCCCCCTATGAAGTGCTTGTCGACTCCACTACTTTGCCCGTTGTGTGTGGGATTGGATCTTCTCTGCGCCAGTGAGGGTCTTGGTTAGTGTTCCCTTCCTCAACATGGTGGGTTGTTCCCGTGCTTCTCTCGGGTCTGCCGGCTGGGTCGGGTGGGTTTATCATCGGCCGGCGCTGCTGCTGCTGCTGCTGCTGCTCGGAGTTGTTGCTGAAGGTTTGATTTTCCGCTTTTGCTCCCCCAGTCCTTTTCCCCTTCAATTGATCCTCCTTGCTCCAGTGGCTTATCCTCTTGATTGTGCTTTTTGTATGTTGTGTGCTCTTCTGTTTGCAGGCTGTCATGTAGAGTTGTTTGCAGCTGGCTTTGTTTGATTCTTCGATCGCTCGGTTAATTTTTAGTTAGCTGGCTGCTCTTTCGTCACCATGATTTAGCTGTTTGGCCGCGTATGGGTTGGTGTAGCTCCCAACTGCTGAAGTGCCGATACAATTTTGTGGAAGTGTTTTCTCGACTTTTGGCCGAGAGCAAGCTAACCAACACGACTGATTAATCGATCTACTAGCAACTCACGTGAAGCAATCAGGATTGTTAGATATACATGTCTTGCCTTTGTTTCTTTCTATTATTTTCATATCACATAGATCATAGGTAGGTTAAATATGTGTGTATATAGCAGCTAACCTAGCTCTGACTAACTAGGATTAGAACACTAATCCATAAAACTCAGACAAGTGCACTCACCATTCTTATTTCGAATAGCGCGATGGGTGACTTTGCTGGTGGTTTGTGGGTTTCGGGAAGAAACGGTGTGGTCTGAATATTTTTTTGTGTTTGTCTGTGGTGTTTCCAGAGCATGTCTTGCAATATAATGGACAAGATTTTACTCAGCAGTTATATAGAGGACAGGAAAAACATTCCATCATCTCCTTGCGTTTGATTATTATTATTGTTTTTCTTTGGTGTTGTTTTCTAGATAATGGTGTAACAATGTTCTGGGCCTGCTTGCCATGGTGTTTGCGTATTTGCAGATGTCATCTGAGTAGTTACGGGTGCCCATTGTGACGCTGGATGTGAAAGGGCATCCAACTTCTAAGTTCAGATGCTAATCAGAGCTCTTTTTGTATGCCTGCCAGGTTCCATGACACAAAGCACCCTTCTGAGCTTCTGGCGAGAGAGGCCACATGTTGGAATCAAATGAGATGAGGATAGCAACAGTGCTGGAGCTGGTTGATCTTAACCCTCACGTTGTCCACCAGGCTTCCGACACCTTTGAATTTTGATGGCTGATGAATCCTGTGGCGGCCTCTAGCCTGTCCTGGTGATTATCTGAGGCTTCTGACACAGTGACACCTTCTTTGGTCGTTGAATCATATGGCCCATCAAACGTCGTGCCTGCTGAAATAGCTGTGTCTTGTTTGGAAGAAGTATGTCTCTGATGTCTCCCCGTGCTGAGCTTTTCGTTTCTGCACGAGAACATCTCCATCTAGGTCCATCAATTTTACGTCACTGGAGGCCAACACTGTTTTTGTTACTCACTTCGATCTAAATTAATTGACTTGAATTTGCCTAGATTCATTCTCGCTGATACTGATTCCGAAAGCCGCCTTGACATGTGCCTAGCTACTGGGAAAGACACACAGGTGCACCGAGCATCCCTGCTGGTTACTAAGCCATAGCTTACTATTATTCTGTAAACACCGTTTATGCTTTCGCATGATTTGTTGGGATTAATTTTCGACGGCGTTGGTGTGAGCTCGCCTACACACCTTGCATACGACTGTTCCATCTAGGTCGTTGTCTACTCCATATCCTCTTATGGTTTGCTTTTGATGAGATTTTAATACTCCCCCTCCAACCCATATTAGTTGACTCAAATTTGTCTAGATTTAGATGAATCTAGACACTATTTAGTATATAGATTCATTCAAATTTTAATAAATTCAAGTCAAGTAATATGAATCGGAGGGAGTAACAGATCCTATTGTGTTGTGCGTTTTTTATTCTGATGGCATAGTGTTTGTGTAGGGGACAACTGGCAAGTACGTATGTGGTTGGAGCCAACGTAAAGGAGTTGGACCCGGTGATGCTTAAGGATGGCAATTGGCGGGATAGAACAATATAATATCCATATTCTTAGAAAACTTTATCCAATACCCGTATCCGTGGGTATAAATCTTTACTCATGTTTATACCCGTTGGGTACCGTACCCGTTAGATACCGACGGATTGATCCAATAATACGCAATTTATTCATAATTTTACATTAATAAATATCATATTTGACAAAAAAAATAAGTATCTCTACTCAATAAGTTTAGGCAATCTTATACTTGTCCCTAGACTACTCGGCCACATAGATTTGAACTCTACATGTAAGTTTTATAAGTCGGTCTAAACGGGCAGGCTATGGGTATACCCATGGTACAACCCTATACCCGTGCTCGTACCCGTGATTTAACGGACATGGTATGGATATTACCCATGTGTATAAAAGTATGTCCATATCCACTGGCGGAGCTCTAGTCAAATCGTTGGGCGTACCAGCCCAAAGAAAATGCCAGATTTTTTTCTTTCTATCAACTAATTTTCCTCTATATCTTCAATATTTTGGACTGAGTTGGGCGGGCCATGGCCCGGTTTAGCCACAACAGAGCTCCGCCACTGTCCATACCCTATCAATATGGGTATATCAATATGGGTATGGAACCCGCGGGTACCCGTATCCGTAGATAAAATTGCCATCCTTAATGATGCTAATTCCCACTATTAGATGTGGCACAAAAATTAGATGGTACTGTTTTTGCTAGCCTCCTTGGAGAAATGTAAACAAAACTCTACCTTTCCAATGAAATGAAAAGCAAAGATCCTTTGCGGTTTCTCGAAAAAAATAGATGTTACCTTCTTTTTATTAAAGCTGAAACTGAGGAACAGGTTACACTATTTAGGAACTGTTACCAAGTAAAATAAAATGCACAATTTGCAAAAGAAAACTTCTCTCCGTTCCTTCTTAAAAAATGCACGACAACAGACCTTACAGAACAGAGACCTCTACATGACATCATGTGGGCAGCACCGCAGTAATACACTACAATCTAGAGAGACAAAACAATGCAACTCATCAACCAGCCGTTCCGGGCGTGACGACGGAGGCTGTAGTAGGCGGGAGGGAGGCGCAACAATTTGAATTTGCATCCACCAGACTCCAAGATGCCAATATTAGTACTTGTATAACAGTCTCTCAAGGTATTTGTGTATTAAGTACTACCGTGCGTTGTGTAACCTGAAACCATCGATAGCAATATCAAAACTCAGCTGCACTAATTAACAAAACTTCATTGTTAGCTACGGTCATATAAGCCACAAAGAGAAGCAACCGAAGAGAGACCTTGGGTCTGCAATGTAATAACTGTTAATTGATAATGCAGTAAGAGGCATCTAAGAAATATATCGCTTAGAATGTACTTCTGCGACTGAAATTGAGAGAAAAATTGATATGCACTCTACAGTTTAATATTTTTTACTCTTGGTATACATTGTCCAATTTATTCAAAATAGCTCTCTTATTGTTTGGTGCTACCGGCAGATATAAAGAATTTCAGGTTAAAAAAATATTCCTATTTTGTACTGATAACTGTATTTTGAACTTCTTGTAAACTATGTACTGATCGGTTCTACATGTAGACAACAACTTGTCTAAAGTACTTTTTGTTCAAAATATAGAAGAGTAGACAAACTTATAGAAGCTAAATGTAAGGAAAAGAAAACAGATCATATTGATTAATAAGGAGATTCTACGAAAAAGAACTTATCTTGGTACATACCAATCAATCAACAGCTCGAGTATTTTTTTTGGTGGATATAGAAGAGTGAACAGATAGTACAAACTAAATGTAAGGAAAACAAAGCGGGGAATACTAATTAATTAGTTTCTAAGAATAAAAACCTAGTTATCAGTGGTTCGTGAACACGATAACATGAAAGTTTAGACAATGGAAAAAGGATGAAAGTTTAGACAATGGAAAAAGGGTGAGGGAAACCCCATCTTGGCAAAAAATGAATCAATAACTCAAATATATTAAAGCCGAAAAGTTCACTGAAGAGATAAACCATGGAGAAAATACACAAAATAGGTACATGTAGTGATCTTGCCTGCAATAGGACGCCGCACAAGAATGCTTTATCAGAAAATCAGTACCCAGCTGCTTCTAGTCAAGAAGATCTTGGCGTCACTATAGAAGAACCAGCCTTAGCCTTCAAGATTCTCACACATCAGCAAAAGCTTGGTTCAATTTTTTCGAATCTGAAGTCATTTGTGCAGCAGTAGACACTTTGAAGCCATTGATGTAATAATTTCTATATGGAAAGGGATAGCCAACATAATTTTAATGGAATTATGAACAAATCTGCAGTTTGGAAATCTGGTTACATATATTTCAAGGATGTCTAGACAAACTAAATATGAAAATAAGCTATCAGTAAACTGGAACGAGAGAGAGAGGAAGCAAGTCTGAAGCAATACCTGGCCCGATGCACTGCTGTACTCCACAACATCAACCTCATCGTCACATCTGAAATGCCATGTTGATCAAACAAAAATTCCCAAAATTCACTGGAAGAAGATGAACAGGAAAACAAAAGCATGTAAAATAAAAAGAAAAATCGACAGAAGAGATCGATCTCACCTGGTGTCCAGGGGTCTCCATCCTCGTTGGCCACTCCGCTCTTGTGGCCACCGGGGCTGCTTGTCGTACCCTCTATTGGATACGAAAGATGAGACTGGAGAGAAAACCTAGGGGAGGAGGGAGCTGTCAGGCAGCGTACATCGACCTTCATAACCGGATCCTCCCGCTCCGGTGTAAGCTCCTACTTCTCCCCTTAGTTGATCTCCCCCACGACTCTAACCGTTGCCTCTAGCGACAATGACATTCGGCCCCGCATCCAGCGCTAACCGCCCCGTTTCCTAGCCTCGAGCATAGCTAGCGCCGCTCCAGCCTCGCCACCGGTCCAGCGCATGCGTCCGGCTGCACGCTCCGCCGATGGGGGGAAAAAGGAGGAGGAGAAGCACGTGGAGGTGATAGATAGGGGGCGGCGCGGCCATGGGGAGATGAGAGACGATGTGGGGATGGGATAAGGCCTCACGGCTTTGACCAAAGAAGAAGGAACAGGAAGAAACGCGTGTCGAAGCCCACCGTCCATGCCAGCGAGAGGCGACACAGCGACGAAAGATGGCCTCCCCAGGCCCACATCAAACGACAGCACACACCGCCTCGCACACCGCAAGTACTCTGAAAAGCCTCCCTGCCGCTCACGCGTAAGCAATTAAGTAATTCCTTTCTACTTTTTTTTTGCGGGCATCTACCTTTTTAGGTTAGTAACCTTTTCGGCTGTGGCCGAGCTAGCTCAACACTCAATATTACAAGAGAACTCCCAGCTGTGGCTCCGCCACTGCTGGTACCCATCATGTTTATTTAAACAAATTAAATAGCTCAACCAGTACAGGGTTTCAGGTAGTAATCTTAAGCTATAAAAAAAATGTCTTTTGACAAGTTTTCCCACGACCAACTCTATCATGGCATCCCCTCGACAGGACTGTGTATTCAACACCGATTCCACCCACATCGTACACGCTCGCTGCGTCTGAAATCCAAACGCCCACTAGTGGTATAATAAATCACAAAACGCCTATGTTGTGAGCTAGGAAGTTAGTCTTCTAGAAGTTTATCTGCTGTTTCTGCAAACCTGATTATGCCTACGTACTGTACTATATATTTACTTGTCTCGCATTTTTCCAGCTATTGAAAATCCAATTTCACGTGTACCCCTGAATAAAGATAATAATGTTGTTGTTCATAGATTCGTGTCCACGTTTGCATCGTGCTGGGCTTGATCTATGTAAACCAGAATTTCTAAATAGTGGACATATCACAATGATTCTACAAGCTTAGTAAAACCAAATTTATATTACAAGAGAAATACATGTTAATATTTCATTGCTTATATTTTTAGCACATTACAACACGAAGGTGGCTATTCGGCTCACGGGTGCATTTGCACCTATTATGAAAAAACATATTTTGAAATGTCAAAAAAAATTTAAAAATTTATCTACATATACATCCGAACATTTTATGTTCGTTCACAAGTATTTGGGATGAAATAACATTCTACGTGTCCCATGCAAAAAAGATAAAAATGTCCTGTGAATAGTCGTACTCACGTGACATTTTTTTTCTTTTTTATACATGACATATAAAATGTTCTTTCATCCCGAAAACTTGTTAATGAACATAAAATGTTCGAATATACATGTAGATATTTTTTTCAATTTTTTTAATATTTTAAAATATGTTTTCTCACAATAGGTGCAAATGCACCCGTGAGCCAAAAGGGATTTCCCATTACAACTAAGAGTATACCGGGATGGTGTGCCAAGACACACCCCTAAATCTAGTCTAAAGGTATAATTGATGCCCCCTCATAAGGCCCCTCATAACGATTCCAGCTTCTGGACAGTTGGAGGGGACGCTGGGGGCGATCTGGGCCGTCCAACAATATAAAACAAACAACGGCGGCGACTCACGCGGTGACGGGGCAGCAAGGCGGCGCGAGCGGGCAGAGGCGGTGGCGGGCAAGGTGAGAGGCGTTGTACGCGGGATGGAGGCGAGCAGGTTGGGTGTGTGGGGTGTAGGGCGCGTGAGGAGGGATTGCGTGCGGGGCTGGGCGTTGGGGTAGGACCGCGTTAGGGATTTCTACAAGGGTAGGTAGCGAGCGGTAAGGAGCGGGGCCAGCGAGGCGCGTCGCATGTTGCGGTGTACTGCGGGGCTGCGCGCGAGCGTGGGCGATGCGACGCGGGTAGCGGGGTCGTGTCGAGCGGCAGGGAGGTGCCGGGTCAGGTTCGAGGCGGGAAGGGCACGCGAGGTGGGTTAAGTGTCGTGTGTGTTAGCGGTAGGTGTGGGTCCAGTTCGTGCGGGTGGGACGTGTGCACGCGCATGTGAGGTGGGTTCGGTTGGCTGTGGCTGGTTAGGTAGGTTGGGCTAGGGTTTGAAGTTAGGGTTAGGGTTAGGAATAGAGGGGTGGTATGTAGTTGTGGGCTGGGCTTTTGGGCCGTGGCTGCATTGATTTTTTAGAGACTTTAGTAAATAGTTTTTAGGAAAATAAAATATCCAGGTAGATTCAGGGTTTTGATTGAAATAAAAGGGAGGGGATTAATGTAGAAAACAAAATAAAGCTTTTAGCAAAATGTTTTTTAGTCAAATATATGCGATGATGTCATGTGATACATAGAAATAAAGACATACGATTTTTTAGTAGCGTTTTTTCCGAGGTGCTACACCTCTCTTCCTCGTCTCTATGAGTTTTAGTGATATCTCATCCTCTGTCTTCCAGAAAGAATGTCAGTCTTTGGGGACATGCATATCTAAGAAGTGAACCGGTACATGAGGGCTCTGGCGAAAAGAAAAGCGATCTAGGTTTCTCTGTCGCTGTCGGCCACGGCATCGAAGTCGCACTTGTCCGGCCCCTTCGTCTTTCTGTAGCAGTGCCATCTTTGTTCTGGCCTCTGATTGACCAGGTTTGTCTGTAAATTTTCCCACGGCAAGGATTTTCTGCTGCTGAAGGTATTTATGCATGTCGTCGTTTCCTTGGCGATTGATTGATTTGGATATGACGTGCTCGATGGATTTATGGTCTTTCTTCCAATCTAGTCTGTAATACTGTATCGGTCCACCAGTTTTAAGTTTGAACTTGGATAGATCGATCCTGATGGGTTCTTTGATTTGGTGAAGGCTATTTGGAAAAAAACCGGTAAAAGATCAAACGCCTATACAACGATGAAATAACAAAATATGTGCCTTACGCAAATTCTTTTGTGGTTGAGCAAGACACACTGCTGGAATCCTTAAAAAAGAGAAAATATGCCTTTCGGCTATTATCGATGATTTAGAGGCTTCAGCGGAAGTTAGTCTATTGTCTGCACATGTGATTGAGCTTAAAAAGCAATCGAATGCGGAAATTGCTAGACTTCTTCGCGAGGAAGAACTCAAATGGTACCAACGCTCTAAAGCTAAATTCATCCTTGAAGGAGACGCGAATACAAGATACTTTCATGCTGTTGCCAATGGCAAGCATAAGGAGAAACTTATTAACTATTTAATTCAGGACAAAGGTACGATTGAGGGTGAGGAGCATCTAAAATCTTATATTACGAGTTATTATAAATCCTTGTTTGGGGCACTACCATAAAATTCATTTTCATTGGATGAGTCCCAGACAGAGGATATCCCCTAGGTTTCTATTGAGGAAAACAACTTCTTGACCGCTCCTTATTCGGAGGAGGAAGTTAAGAAAACTGTTTTCCAAATGGAACATAACAAAGCTCTAGGTCCAGATGGCTTTCCAGCGGAATTCTATCAGAAATTCTGGAAAGTTATCAAGGGGATCTGATGCACTTGTTTGAGGTTTTGCAAATTGGTCAGCTAGATCTTTTTAGACTTAATTTTGGTAACATAATTTTATTACCTAAGGTTAATAATGCAGAACGTATACAACAGTATCATCCAATCTGCTTAACATTAGTTTTAATTTTTTTACAAAAGTTGCCACGATTAGATTAAACTCGGTAGCTAATCACGTTGTTCGTCCTTAACAAATGGCTTTCATGCAAGGGAGAAACATCCTGAATGGGGTGGTAATCTTGCATGAAACAATCCATGATCTGCACTCAAAGAAATTAAATAGGGTGTTGTTCAAGATTGACTTTGAAAAGGCCTATGATAAAGTTATTTGGTCTTTTCTACGGCAAACACTCCGTATGAAAGGTTTTTTGGAGGAGTGGTGCGCTCTCATAAAGTCTTTTATGTCTGGTGGAAGTGTTTCTATAAATGTCAACCATGACACTGACAAATATTTCCAAACCAAAAAAGGGCCGAGACAAGGGGATCCACTATCGCCTATACTATTTAATATAGTGGGTGATATGTTGGCTATCCTTATTGAGAGAGCCAAGGCTGATGTCCAAATTTAAGGATTAGTTCCACATCTGGTTGATGGTGGAATCTCTATTCTTCAGTATGCTGACGATACAATCTTATTTATGGAACATGATCTGGAGAAAGCCAAAAATCTGAAATTAATATTATCAGCATTTGAGCAACTCTCTGGATTGAAAATAAACTTCCATAAAAGTGATTTGTATTGTTTTGGCGAGGCCATAAACGATGCCCACCTTTATGCAGAACTTTTTGGTTGTGGCCAGGGGCAGTTTCCAATCAATGATCTGGGAATACCGATTCACTATCGGCGTATCACAATTGCTGAATGGAAAGTCGTTGAGGAAAGACTACGAAAATTTCTT
Organism: Avena sativa; assembly: GCA_916181665.1. Lineage (NCBI taxonomy): Eukaryota > Viridiplantae > Streptophyta > Magnoliopsida > Poales > Poaceae > Avena > Avena sativa. Next base: position 171,951,212 of record OV702282.1, read on the forward strand.
AATAGTTGGAAAGGTAAATTACTATCCCTTGAGAGAAGACTTGTACTTATTAACTCAGTACTCACCAATATGGTACTGTATATGATCTTGTTTTTCCAGTTGCCAAAAGGTGTCTTGACAAAAGTGGATTATTTCCGCTCAAGATTCTTTTGGAAAGAAGATAGTGAGAAAAAGAAATATCGACTGGCTAGATGGAATATGGTCTGCCTACCCAAGGAATATGGTGGACTTGGCATACATGATTTGCAAGTCAAAAACATCGCACTTTTGGGTAAATGGCTCTTCAAACTTCTTACGGAAGAAGGAGTCTGACAAACCATTTTATGGAGGAAGTATGTTGGATCAGGAGCTGTGTATCAGTTGGTCTGGAAACCTGGGGATTCACACTTTTGGGCCGGACTAATGGCATCCAAAAAAACTTCTTTCGGTTTGGTTCTTTCAATATTAAGGACGGATCACAGATTAGGTTCTAGGAAGATAAATGGCTTGGCCAAACCTCTCTCCTTAAACAATATCCGTGTAGGGTTTCGTAGCATGGAATTTTTTTTTCTATCGCATACAAACAAACAAGCCAAGATCTATCTACTAGATTGTAGCAACGAGTCGATGGAATAACTTACCCTCGAAGATTCCAAAGTGTTTAACGAGAGCGGATTCTCGTGGGTGATGTAGTCGTACTCTTCCCGATCTCAAGATCGCGTAGACGATCCTTCCGGCGCTGCGTTCCGGCAGCGCTCCCGCAGTCGGTCAAACGTTCGGTACTCTACGAAGACCTTCCTCTCCCTTGTTCCAGCAGGCAGCGGATGTTGTAGCACTCTCCTCGCGATTCCGGCAGCACAACGGCGTGGTACCGGAAGTAGAGGGGAGATCTCGCAGGGCTTCGCCTTAAGCCGGAGCGAGTATGGTGGAGTATGAGAGAGCTCCTCGGCGATCTAGGGTTTAGACACACCAAGGAGGAGGGGCTAGAGCCGGCGGCTAGGGTTCCGGGGACCCCAAGTCGGCGGCTAGGGCAAAAACCCTAGAGGGAGGCGGCGGCTATGGTGGGCTGCAACTTCTAGGGTTTGAGGTGAGGGACTTGTGTGTGCTAGGAGGGAGCCCTGCCCCTCCTTATATAGGTGGAGGGGCCGGCGGCCAAGGGGAGGGAGGGGAGTCCCTCCCCAACTCGTCTTGGAGGGGGCGCCGCCGGTTGGAGGAGGGATTCCCTCCCCAACTCGTTTTCCCACTTCCTCCTCTTTTCCTCTTTCCAATTTTAGCCGTTTGACTTTTCAAACTAGCTATTTGACTTTTCAAACTAGGATTCGATTAATCCTTTATTTGGACCAGCGATGACACTTAGTACATGATGCAATCATACCAAGTTTGATACAACACATTCATGTACCCTTCCCCTCCGGAGTGCCGGACATTCCGGAACCTTCTAGAACATTCCCGATGAAAACACCGGAATCATTCCCGAACTCCGAAACGGGACTTTCCTTATATGAATCTTATTCTCCGGACCATTCCGGATCACCTCGTGATATCCCGGATCCCATCTGAGACTCCGAACAACATTCGGTCTCTTTCTCATAATACCATAACTACTCAAACAACGTCGAATCCTTAAGTGTGTCTCCCTACGGTTCGTGAATTATGCGGACATGATCGAGACACTTCTCCGAACAATAACCAATAGAGGAATCTGGAAATTCATATGGCTCCCACATATTTCTACGATTACTTTGCGATCGAATGAACCACTTACATACGATACCAATTTCCCTTTGTCTCACGATAGTTTACTTATCCGAGGTTATGATCGTCGGTATCTCTGCATACCTAGTTCAACCTCGTTACCGTTAAGTACTCTTTTATCGTTCCCGTGATATGTGATCCCTTGTGAGCCAGTCACATGCTTGCAAGCTAATTGGATGACATTCCACCGAGAGGGCCCAGAGTATATCTATCCGTCATATGGATGGACAAATCCCACTCTTGATCCATGTGTCTCAACCAATACTTTCCGAACACTCAATGCCACCTTTATAGCCACCCAGTTACGGTGTGGTGTTTGATGTCATCAAAGCATCCATCCGGTAAAGGTGATATGCATGATCTCATGGTCGAAGGAATTAGGTTACTATGTATCAGAAAGCATATAGCAATTGAACTATTAAAATGACTTGATCTTTATGCTACGCTTATCTATAGGAGTATGTCCACCATATCATTCTCCTAACGATATGATCTTGTTGTTGATAACATCTCAATGTTCATGATAGGGAAACCACAATCATTTATCAACCAACAAGCTAGTGATGTATAGAGGCTATACTAGGGACTTCAAATTAAGTTTACAAATCACACAAGTATCAATGTTTCCTTGTTAATACTATTATAGCATGAATGTAAACATTTATCATAAACACAAAGATATAATAATAACTACATTTATTATTGCCTCTAGGGCATATCTCCAACAGTCTCCCACTTGCACTAGAGTCATCTAATCTAGATTACATGGTAATATACCGAACACCCATGGCAGTTTGGTGCTGGTCATGTTTTGCCCTCGGGAGAGGTTTAGTCAACGGATCCGCCACATTCAGATCTGTGTGTACTTTGCAAATCTTTATATCCCCATCTTGAATATGTTCTCGAATAGCGTGAAAACGTAGCTTGATATGCTTCAGCTTCTTGTGTGACCTTGGTTCTTGCGCATTGGCTATGGCACCCATGTTATCACAGTAGATAGACATTGGGTCCAGCGCACTAGGAACCACACCCAGCTCTGTAATGAACTCTTTCATCCATATCGCTTCTTGTGAAGCCTCTGAAGCAGCCATGTATTCCGATTCAGTTGAAGATCTCACCACAACGCTTTGCTTTGCACTCCTCCAGCTAACTGCTGCACCATTCAAAACAAATACGTATCCAGATTGTGATTTAGAATCATCCGGATCGGTGTTCCAACTAGCATCGGTGTAACCATTAACAACGAGCTGTTCATCACCTCCATAAGAAAGAACCATATCCTTAGTTCTTCTCAAGTACTTAAGGATGTTTTTGACCGCTGTCCAATGATCCACTCCTGGATCACTTTGATATCTGCTAGTTAAACTAACAACATATGCAATGTCGGGTCTAGTACATAGCATGGCATACATTAGAGATCCTATGGCTGAGGCATAGGGAGTCTTACTCATCCTTTCTCTATCTTCTGCCGATGTCGGACTTTGAGTTTTACTCAAGGTCGTATTGGGCAACATGGGCAAGAACCCTTTCTTGCTATCTTCCATTCCAAATCTCTTTAGAACTTTGTCCAAATATGTACTCTGTGACAATGATATTTGGCGTTTCGATTTATCTCTATAAATCTTTATGCCTAATATGTAAGCTGCTTCGCCAAGATCCTTCATTGAAAAACTATTATTCAAATATTCCTTGACACTATTAAGAAGGTCTACATCATTCCCAATCAACAATATGTCATCCACATATAGTATTAAGAATGCTACAGAGCTCCCACTCACTTTCTTGTAAATACAAGCTTCTCCATAAGTTTGTATAAAACCAAAACTTTTGATCACCTTATCAAAACGTTGATTCCAACTTCAGGATGCTTGCTTCAATCCATAGATGGAACGTTGAAGTTTGCATACCTTGTTAGCATCTTTAGGATCGACAAAACCTTTGGGTTGCATCATATACAACTCTTCATCAATGTCTCCATTGAGGAATGCTGTTTTGACATCCATCTGCCATATCTCATAATCATAATATGCAGCGATTGCTAACATAATCCTCACAGACTTTAGCTTCGCTACTGGTGAGAAAGTCTCATCGTAGTCAACTCCTTGAATTTGTCGAAACCCTTTTGCGACAAGTCGAGCTTTATAGACAGTAATATTACCATCAACATCTGTTTTCTTCTTGAAGATCCATTTGTTCTCGACAGCCTTCCGGCCATCCGGTAAGTCCACCAAAGTCCATACTTGGTTTTCGTACATGGATCCAATCTCGGATTTCATGGCTTCTTGCCATTTATTGGAATCTGGGCTCATCATTGCTTCCTCATATGTCTCGGGGTCATCGGTGTTATCCACCAACATGACACTCATAACGGGATCACACCAATCTGGAGTGGTACGAGTTCTCGTTGACCTCCGAGGCTCTGTAGCAACTTCAACCGAAGTTTCATGATCACCATCATTAGCTTCCTCTCTTATTGGTGCAGTCACCACAGGAACTTCTTCCGGTGCTGCGCTACTCGCAATTTCGAGAGAAGGTTCGACAACCTCGTCGAGTTCTACTTTCCTTCCAGTCACTTCTTTCGAGAGAAATTCCTTCTCTAGAAAGGATCTATTCTTGGCAACGAAGATTTTGCCTTCGGATCTATGATAGAAGGTATACCCAATAGTTTCCTTCGGGTATCCTATGAAGACGCATTTTTCCGCTTTGGGTTCAAGCTTGTCCGGCTGTAACTTCTTTACATAGGCTTCGCATCCCCAAACTTTAAGGAACGACAATCTAGGTTTCTTCCCAAACCATAATTCATACGGTGTCGTTTCAACGGATTTAGACGGTGCCCTATTTAAACTGAATGCGGCTGTTTCTAATGCATAACCCCAAAATGATAGCGGTAAATCTGTAAGTGACATCATAGAACGAACCATATCTAAGAGAGTTCGATTACGACGTTCGGACACACCATTACGCTGTGGTGTTCCCGGCGGTGTCAACGGTGAAAGTATTCCGCATTTCTTCAAATGCTCGCCAAACTCGTAACTTAGATATTCACCTCCATGATCAGAACGCAGAAATTTAATCTTCTTGTTACGTTGATTTTCTACCTCACTTTGAAACTCCTTAAACTTCTCGAAAGTTTCGGACTTATGTTTCATGAAATAGATATACCCATATCTACTCAAGTAATCCGTGAAGGTAAGAACATAACGATAACCACCGCGCGATGCTACACTCATTGGGCCACATACATCGGTATGTATGATTTCCAATAAGTCTGTAGCTCGCTCCATCATACCAGAAAATGGAGTCTTAGTCATTTTACCCATCAGACATGCTTCGCATCTTTCAAGTGATTCAAAATCAAGTGATTCAAGAAGTCCATCGGAATGGAGTTTCTTCATACGTTTCACTCCAATGTGACCAAGACGACAGTGCCACATATAGGTCGAATTATCGCTTGATTTCAAACGTTTATCCTCAATGTTGTTGATATGTGTATTTCCAATATCGAGATTCAATAAGAATAGACCATCTATCAAAGGTGCATGTGCATAAAACATATTACTCATATAAATCGAACAACCATTATTCTCGGATTTAAACAAGTAACCGTCTCGCAATAAACAAGATCCCGATATAATGTTCATGCTCAACGCAGGCACCAAATAACAATTATTTAAGTATAAAACTAATCCCGATGGTAGATGAAGGGGTAGCGTGCCGACCGCGATCACATCAACCTTTGATCCGTTTCCCACGCGCATCGTCACCTCGTTCTTCGCTAGCTTCCGTTTATTCTGCAGCACCTGTTTCGAGTTACAAATATGAGCAACCAAACCAGTATCAAATACCCAGGCACTACTACGAGTACTAGTGAGATACACATCAATAACATGTATATCAGATATACCTTTCTTCTTGATGTTGCCGTTCTTCAAATCCGCCAAGTACTTTGGGCAATTCCGCTTCCAGTGACCTTCTCCCTTGCAGTAAAAGCACTCAGTTTCAGGCTTAGGTCCAGCCTTGGTCTTCTTCGTCGGCGTGGTAACTTTCTTACCACCCTTCTTGAAGTGTCCCTTCTGCTTAGACTTGACTTTCTTGAATTTGGTGGTCTTATTGACCAACAACACTTGGTGCTCTTCCTTGATCTCCACTTCTGCAGACTTTAACATAGCAAACAGTTCTGGCAACTGCTTGTTCATGTTCTGCATGTTGTAGTTCATCACAAAGTTCTTGTAACTTGGTGGTAGTGATTGGAGGACACGGTAAATCCCCAAAGCATTAGGAATCACTATACCCAAGCTTTAAAGTTTGTTTGCGTGCCCAGACATCTTAAGCACATGCTCACTGACGGAGCTGCCCTCTTCCATCTTGCAGTTAAAGAACTTTTCAGAAGCCTCATAACTTTCAATTGCCGCATGAGTCTCAAAAATCAATTTGAGATCCTCGACAATATCATATGGGTCTGAATTCTCAAACCTTTTCTGAAGCTCCGATTCCAAACCATACAAGATAGCACACTGAACTATGGAGTACTGATTCTTTCGAGCGAGGTAAACATTCTTTACTTCATCGGAAGCATCAGCTGCAGGTGGGTCACCCAGCGGTGCATCCAACACATAGGTCAAATTACCAGCTGTGAGGACAATCCTCAAATTGCGGAACCAATCCGCGAAGTTGCTTCCATTGTTTTTCAACTTTTCTTTCTCTAGGAACGCATTAAAATTGATGGTAGGGGCTGCCATTGATCTACAACATATTTGCAATAGTTTAGACTAAGCTTATGACAAATTGAGTTCAAATTAATAATAAAGTTAATCTAGGTGAACTCCCACTCAAAACAACATCCCTCACATTGTTTTAGTGATCACACGAACCAAATCCACCACATCAACACCGATCATCACGAGAGTTGATATAGTTTCAATGGCGAACAATCGTCATGTTCATCATATCTACTATATGATTCATGCTTTACCTTTCGGTGATCCGTGTTCCGAGACCATGTCTGTACATGCTAGGCTCGTCAAGATCAAACCTTAGTTTCCGCATGAGAAAATCTGGCTTGCTCACATTGTATACACTTGCAGAATCTAACACACCCGATCATCACGTGGTGCTTCGGAACAACAAGCTTTAGCAACGGTGCTAACTAAGGGTGAACACTTTATGACTTGAAATTCATGTGCATGAGGGATCATCTTATAATGCTACCGTCGTCTACTAAGCAATACAAGATGCATAAAGGATTAACATCACATGCAATTCAAAATATGTGATATGATATGGCCTTTCTTTTTTGTGCTTCTGATCTCCATCTTCAAGAACGAACATGATCTCCATCATCACCGGTATTGCATCAAGGTCAATGACGCTTCTCCATGGTTGTCGTCCACCGGCTTCAACTATTACAACTACTTTGAATAGACATGCGGGTCTTAACATAAATTAAAGACAACCATATGGCTCCTGCCGGTTGCCAACTTACAATAAGGAACATTGCATACATCAAATATAATCACAATCTTGGCCATATCACATCACTGCACACCCCTGCAAAACAAAGTTAGACGCCTCTACTTTCTTTGCATACTTTACGTGGTTTGGGGCTTTCAATAAGTGTCGTTCTAACTTACGAACATGAACCACAACATTGATACTAGTATTGTTAATCACCCGTTGTAAATTGGATCTTAACTATGCTAGGAGAAACAGGCACCCGCAAAGCCACTTATGCAATACAAGTTGCATGTCAAGCGTGGAGCAAGTCTCATGAACGATGTCATGTAAGGTTAGCCCGGGCCGCTTCATCCCAACATACCGCAAGATGCAAAGTACACAAGAAGCAATCGACAATAAAAGCATCAACGCCCACAATGACCATTGTGTTCTACTCGTGCAACAGATCTACATATAGACACGGCTCTGATACCACTGTAGGGTTTCGTAGCATGGAAAACAAAAATTTTCTATCGCATACAAACAAACAAGCCAAGATCTATCTACTAGATTGTAGCAACGAGTCGATGGAATAACTTACCCTCGAAGATTCCAAAGTGTTTAACAAGAGCGGATTCTCGTGGGTGATGTAGTCGTACTCTTCCCGATCTCAAGATCGCGTAGACGATCCTTCCGACGCCGCGTTCCGGCAGCGCTCCCGCAGTCGGTCACACGTTCGGTACTCGACGAAGACCTTCCTCTCCCTTGTTCCAGCAGGCAGCGGAGGTTGTAGCACTCTCCTCGCGATTCCGGCAGCACAACGGCGTGGTACCGGAAGTAGAGGGGAGATCTCGCAGGGCTTCGCCTTAAGCCGGAGCGAGTATGGTGGAGTATGAGAGAGCTCCTCGGCGATCTAGGGTTTAGACACACCAAGGAGGAGGGGCTAGAGACGGCGGCTAGGGTTCCGGGGACCCCAAGTCGGCGGCTAGGGCAAAAACCCTAGAGGGAGGCGGCGGCTATGGTGGGCTGCAGCTTCTAGGGTTTGAGGTGAGGGACTTGTGTGTGCTAGGAGGGAGCCCTGCCCCTCCTTATATAGGTGGAGGGGACGGCGGCCAAGGGGAGGGAGGGGAGTCCCTCCCCAACTCGGCTTGGAGGGGGCGCCGCCGGTTGGAGGAGGGATTCCCTCCCCAACTCGGTTTCCCACTTCCTCCTCTTTTCCTCTTTCCAATTTTAGCCGTTTGACTTTTCAAACTAGCTATTTGACTTTTCAAACTAGGATTCGATTAATCCTTTATTTGGAACAGCGATGACACTTAGTACATGATGCAATCATACCAAGTTTGATACAACACATTCATGTACCCTTCCCCTCCGGAGTGCCGGACATTCCGGAACCTTCTAGAACATTCCCGATGAAAACACCGGAATCATTCCCGAACTCCGAAACGGGACTTTCCTTATATGAATCTTATTCTCCGGACCATTCCGGATAGACTCCGAACAACATTCGGTCTCTTTCTCATAATACCATAACTACTCAAACAACGTCGAATCCTTAAGTGTGTCTCCCTACGGTTCGTGAATTATGCGGACATGATCGAGACACTTCTCCGAACAATAACCAATAGAGGAATCTGGAAATTCATATGGCTCCCACATATTTCTATGATTACTTTGCGATCGAATGAACCACTTACATACGATACCAATTTCCCTTTGTCTCACGATAGTTTACTTATCCGAGGTTATGATCGTCGGTATCTCTGCATACCTAGTTCAACCTCGTTACAGATAAGTACTCTTTTCTCGTTCCCGTGATATGTGATCCCTTGTGAGCCAGTCACATGCTTGCAAGCTAATTGGATGACATTCCACCGAGAGGGCCCAGAGTATATCTATCCGTCATATGGATGGACAAATCCCACTCTTGATCCATGTGTCTCAACCAATACTTTCCGAACACTCAATGCCACCTTTATAGCCACCCAGTTACGGTGTGGTGTTTGATGTCATCAAAGCATCCATCCGGTAAAGGTGATATGCATGATATCATGGTCGAAGGAATTAGGTTACTATGTATCAGAAAGCATATAGCAATTGAACTATTAAAATGACTTGATCTTTATGCTACGCTTATCTATAGGAGTATGTCCACCATATCATTCTCCTAACGATATGATCTTGTTGTTGATAACATCTCAATGTTCATGATAGGGAAACCATAATCATTTATCAACCAACAAGCTAGTGATGTATAGAGGCTATACTAGGGACTTCAAATTAAGTTTACAAATCACACAAGTATCAATGTTTCCTTGTTAATACTATTATAGCATGAATGTAAACATTTATCATAAACACAAAGATATAATAATAACTACATTTATTATTGCCTCTAGGGCATATCTCCAACAGTCTCCCACTTGCACTAGAGTCATCTAATCTAGATTACATGGTAATATACCGAACACCCATGGCAGTTTGGTGCTGGTCATGTTTTGCCCTCGGGAGAGGTTTAGTCAACGGATCCGCCACATTCAGATCTGTGCGTACTTTGCAAATCTTTATATCCCCATCTTGAATATGTTCTCGAATAGCGTGAAAACGTAGCTTGATATGCTTCAGCTTCTTGTGTGACCTTGGTTCTTGCGCATTGGCTATGGCACCCATGTTATCACAGTAGATAGACATTGGGTCCAGCGCACTAGGAACCACACCTAGCTCTGTAATGAACTCTTTCATCCATATCGCTTCTTGTGAAGCCTCTGAAGCAGCCATGTATTCCGATTCAGTTGAAGATCTCGCCACAACGCTTTGCTTTGCACTCCTCCAGCTAACTGCTGCACCATTCAAAACAAATACGTATCCAGATTGTGATTTAGAATCATCCGGATCGGTGTTCCAACTAGCATCGGTGTAACCATTAACAACGAGCTGTTCATCACCTCCATAAGAAAGAACCATATCCTTAGTTCTTCTCAAGTACTTAAGGATGTTTTTGACCGCTGTCCAATGATCCACTCCTGGATCACTTTGATATCTGCTAGTTAAACTAACAGCATATGCAATGTCGGGTCTAGTACATAGCATGGCATACATTAGAGATCCTATGGCTGAGGCATAGGGAGTCTTACTCATCCTTTCTCTATCTTCTGCCGATGTCGGACTTTGAGTTTTACTCAAGGTCGTATTGGGCAACATGGGCAAGAACCCTTTCTTGCTATCTTCCATTCCAAATCTCTTTAGAACTTTGTCCAAATATGTACTCTGTGACAATGATATTTGGCGTTTCGATTTATCTCTATAAATCTTTATGCCTAATATGTAAGCTGCTTCGCCAAGATCCTTCATTGAAAAACTATTATTCAAATATTCCTTGACACTATTAAGAAGGTCTACATCATTCCCAATCAACAATATGTCATCCACATATAGTATTAAGAATGCTACAGAGCTCCCACTCACTTTCTTGTAAATACAAGCTTCTCCATAAGTTTGTATAAAACCAAAACTTTTGATCACCTTATCAAAACGTTGATTCCAACTTCGGGATGCTTGCTTCAATCCATAGATGGAACGTTGAAGTTTGCATACCTTGTTAGCATCTTTAGGATCGACAAAACCTTTGGGTTGCATCATATACAACTCTTCATCAATGTCTCCATTGAGGAATGCTGTTTTGACATCCATCTGCCATATCTCATAATCATAATATGCAGCGATTGCTAACATAATCCTCACAGACTTTAGCTTCGCTACTGGTGAGAAAGTCTCATCGTAGTCAACTCCTTGAATTTGTCGAAACCCTTTTGCGACAAGTCGAGCTTTATAGACAGTAATATTACCATCAACATCTGTTTTCTTCTTGAAGATCCATTTGTTCTCGACAGCCTTCCGGCCATCCGGTAAGTCCACCAAAGTCCATACTTGGTTTTCGTACATGGATCCAATCTCGGATTTCATGGCTTCTTGCCATTTATTGGAATCTGGGCTCATCATTGCTTCCTCATATGTCTCGGGGTCATCGGTGTTATCCACCAACATGACACTCATAACGGGATCACACCAATCTGGAGTGGTACGAGTTCTCGTTGACCTCCGAGGCTCTGTAGCAACTTCAACCGAAGTTTCATGATCACCATCATTAGCTTCCTCTCTTATTGGTGCAGTCACCACAGGAACTTCTTCCGGTGCTGCGCTACTCGCAATTTCGAGAGAAGGTTCGACAACCTCGTCGAGTTCTACTTTCCTTCCAGTCACTTCTTTCGAGAGAAATTCCTTCTCTAGAAAGGATCTATTCTTGGCAACGAAGATTTTGCCTTCGGATCTATGATAGAAGGTATACCCAATAGTTTCCTTCGGGTATCCTATGAAGACGCATTTTTCCGCTTTGGGTTCAAGCTTGTCCGGCTGTAACTTCTTTACATAGGCTTCGCATCCCCAAACTTTAAGGAACGACAATCTAGGTTTCTTCCCAAACCATAATTCATACGGTGTCGTTTCAACGGATTTAGACGGTGCCCTATTTAAACTGAATGCGGCTGTTTCTAATGCATAACCCCAAAATGATAGCGGTAAATCTGTAAGTGACATCATAGAACGAACCATATCTAAGAGAGTTCGATTACGACGTTCGGACACACCATTACGCTGTGGTGTTCCCGGCGGTGTCAACTGTGAAAGTATTCCGCATTTCTTCAAATGCTCGCCAAACTCGTAACTTAGATATTCACCTCCACGATCAGAACGCAGAAATTTAATCTTCTTGTTACGTTGATTTTCTACCTCACTTTGAAACTCCTTAAACTTCTAGAAAGTTTCGGACTTATGTTTCATGAAATAGATATACCCATATCTACTCAAGTCATCCGTGAAGGTAAGAACATAACGATAACCACCGCGCGATGCTACACTCATTGGGCCACATACATCGGTATGTATGATTTCCAATAAGTCTGTAGCTCGCTCCATCATACCAGAAAATGGAGTCTTAGTCATTTTACCCATCAGACATGCTTCGCATCTTTCAAGTGATTCAAAATCAAGTGATTCAAGAAGTCCATCGGAATGGAGTTTCTTCATACGTTTCACTCCAATGTGACCAAGACGACAGTGCCACATATAGGTCGAATTATCGCTTGATTTCAAACGTTTATCCTCAATGTTGTTGATATGTGTATTTCCACTATCGAGATTCAATAAGAATAGACCATCTATCAAAGGTGCATGTGCATAAAACATATTACTCATATAAATCGAACAACCATTATTCTCGGATTTAAACAAGTAACCGTCTCGCAATAAACAAGATCCCGATATAATGTTCATGCTCAACGCAGGCACCAAATAACAATTATTTAAGTATAAAACTAATCCCGATGGTAGATGAAGGGGTAGCGTGCCGACTGTGATCACATCAACCTTTGATCCGTTTCCCACGCGCATCGTCACCTCGTTCTTCGCTAGCTTCCGTTTATTCTACAGCACCTGTTTCGAGTTACAAATATGAGCAACCGAACCAGTATCAAATACCCAGGCACTACTACGAGTACTAGTGAGATACACATCAATAACATGTATATCAGATATACCTTTCTTCTTGATGTTGCCGTTCTTCAAATCCGCCAAGTACTTTGGGCAATTCCGCTTCCAGTGACCTTCTCCCTTGCAGTAAAAGCACTCAGTTTCAGGCTTAGGTCCAGCCTTGGTCTTCTTCGTCGGCGTGGTAACTTTCTTACCACCCTTCTTGAAGTGTCCCTTCTGCTTAGACTTGCCTTTCTTGAATTTGGTGGTCTTATTGACCAACAACACTTGGTGCTCTTTCTTGATCTCCACTTCTGCAGACTTTAACATAGCAAACAGTTCTGGCAACTGATTGTTCATGTTCTGCATGTTGTAGTTCATCACAAAGTTCTTGTAACTTGGTGGTAGTGATTGGAGGACACGGTAAATCCCCAAAGCATTAGGAATCACTATACCCAAGCTTTGAAGTTTGTTTGCGTGCCCAGACATCTTAAGCACATGCTCACTGACGGAGCTGCCCTCTTCCATCTTGCAGTTAAAGAACTTTTCAGAAGCCTCATAACTTTCAATTGCCGCATGAGTCTCAAAAATCAATTTGAGATCCTCGACAATATCATATGGGTCTGAATTCTCAAACCTTTTCTGAAGCTCCGATTCCAAACCATACAAGATAGCACACTGAACTATGGAGTACTGATTCTTCCGAGCAAGGTAAACATTCTTTACTTCATCGGAAGCATCAGCTGCAGGTGGGTCACCCAGCGGTGCATCTAGCACATAGGTCAAATTACCAGCTGTGAGGACAATCCTCAAATTGCGGAACCAATCCGCGAAGTTGCTTCCATTGTTTTTCAACTTTTCTTTCTCTAGGAACGCATTAAAATTGATGGTAGGGGTTGCCATTGATCTACAACATATTTGCAATAGTTTAGACTAAGTTTATGACAAATTGAGTTCAAATTAATAATAAAGTTAATCTAGGTGAACTCCCACTCAAAACAACATCCCTCACATTGTTTTAGTGATCACACGAACCAAATCCACCACATCAACACCGATCATCACGAGAGTTGATATAGTTTCAATGGCGAACAATCGTCATGTTCATCATATCTACTATATGATTCATGCTTTACCTTTCGGTGATCCGTGTTCCGAGACCATGTCTGTACATGCTAGGCTCGTCAAGATCAAACCTTAGTTTCCGCATGAGAAAATCTGGCTTGCTCACATTGTATACACTTGCAGAATCTAACACACCCGATCATCACGTGGTGCTTCGAAACAACAAGCTTTAGCAACGGTGCTAACTAAGGGTGAACACTTTATGACTTGAAATTCATGTGCATGAGGGATCATATTATAATGCTACCATCGTCTACTAAGCAATACAAGATGCATAAAGGATTAACATCACATGCAATTCAAAATATGTGATATGATATGGCCTTTCTTCTTTGTGCTTCCGATCTCCATCTTCAAGCACGAACATGATCTCCATCATCACCGGTATTGCATCAAGGTCAATGACGCTTCTCCATGGTTGTCGTCCACCGGCTTCAACTATTACAACTACTTTGAATAGACATGCGGGTCTTAACATAAATTAAAGACAACCATATGGCTCCTGCCGGTTGCCAACTTACAATAAGGAACATTGCATACATCAAATATAATCACAATCTTGGCCATATCACATCACTGCACACCCCTGCAAAACAAAGTTAGACGCCTCTACTTTCTTTGCATATTTTACGTGGTTTGGGGCTTTCAATAAGTGTCGTTCTAACTTACGAACATGAACCACAACATTGATACTAGTATTGTTAATCACCCGTTGTAAATTGGATCTTAACTATGCTAGGAGAAACAGGCACCCGCAAAGCCACTTATGCAATACAAGTTGCATGTCAAGCGTGGAGCAAGTCTCATGAACGATGTCATGTAAGGTTAGCCCGGGCCGCTTCATCCCAACATACCGCAAGATGCAAAGTACACAAGAAGCAATCGACAATAAAAGCATCAACGCCCACAATGACCATTGTGTTCTACTCGTGCAACAGATCTACATATAGACACGGCTCTGATACCACTGTAGGGTTTCGTAGCATGGAAAACAAAAATTTTCTATCGCATACAAATAAACAAGCCAAGATCTATCTACTAGATTGTAGCAACGAGTCGATGGAATAACTTACCCTCGAAGATTCCAAAGTGTTTAACGAGAGCGGTTTCTCGTGGGTGATGTAGTCGTACTCTTCCCGATCTCAAGATCGCGTAGACGATCCTTCCGACGCTGCGTTCCGGCAGCGCTCCCGCAGTCGGTCACACGTTCGGTACTCGACGAAGACCTTCCTCTCCCTTGTTTCCAGCAGGCAGCGGAGGTTGTAGCACTCTCCTCGCGATTCCGGCAGCACACCGGCGTGGTACCGGAAGTAGAGGGGAGATCTCGCAGGGCTTCGCCTTAAGCCGGAGCGAGTATGGTGGAGTATGAGAGAGCTCCTCGGCGATCTAGGGTTTAGACACACCAAGGAGGAGGGGCTAGAGCCGGCGGCTAGGGTTCCGGGGACCCCAAGTCGACGGCTAGGGCAAAAACCCTAGAGGGAGGCGGCGGCTATGGTGGGCTGCAGCTTCTAGGGTTTGAGGTGAGGGACTTGTGTGTGCTAGGAGGGAGCCCTGCCCCTCCTTATATAGGTGGAGGGGCCGGCGGCCAAGGGGAGGGAGGGGAGTCCCTCCCCAACTCGGCTTGGAGGGGGCGCCGCCGGTTGGAGGAGGGATTCCCTCCCCAACTCGGTTTCCCACTTCCTCCTCTTTTCCTCTTTCCAATTTTAGCCGTTTGACTTTTCAAACTAGCTATTTGACTTTTCAAACTAGGATTCGATTAATCCTTTATTTGGAACAGCGATGACACTTAGTACATGATGCAATCATACCAAGTTTGATACAACACATTCATGTACCCTTCCCCTCCGGAGTGCCGGACATTCCGGAACCTTCTAGAACATTCCCGATGAAAACACCGGAATCATTCCCGAACTCCGAAACGGGACTTTCCTTATATGAATCTTATTCTCCGGACCATTCCGGATAGACTCCGAACAACATTCGGTCTCTTTCTCATAATAGCATAACTACTCAAACAACGTCGAATCCTTAAGTGTGTCTCCCTACGGTTCGTGAATTATGCGGACATGATCGAGACACTTCTCCGAACAATAACCAATAGAGGAATATGGAAATTCATATGGCTCCCACATATTTCTATGATTACTTTGCGATCGAATGAACCACTTACATACGATACCAATTTCCCTTTGTCTCACGATAGTTTACTTATCCGAGGTTATGATCGTCGGTATCTCTGCATACCTAGTTCAACCTCGTTACAGATAAGTACTCTTTTCTCGTTCCCGTGATATGTGATCCCTTGTGAGCCAGTCACATGCTTGCAAGCTAATTGGATGACATTCCACCGAGAGGGCCCAGAGTATATCTATCCGTCATATGGATGGACAAATCCCACTCTTGATCCATGTGTCTCAACCAATACTTTCCGAACACTCAATGCCACCTTTATAGCCACCCAGTTACGGTGTGGTGTTTGATGTCATAAAAGCATCCATCCGGTAAAGGTGATATGCATGATCTCATGGTCGAAGGAATTAGGTTACTATGTATCAGAAAGCATATAGCAATTGAACTATTAAAATGACTTGATCTTTATGCTACGCTTATCTATAGGAGTATGTCCACCATATCATTCTCCTAACGATATGATCTTGTTGTTGATAACATCTCAATGTTCATGATAGGGAAACCACAATCATTTATCAACCAACAAGCTAGTGATGTATAGAGGCTATACTAGGGACTTCAAATTAAGTTTACAAATCACACAAGTATCAATGTTTCCTTGTTAATACTATTATAGCATGAATGTAAACATTTATCATAAACACAAAGATATAATAATAACTACATTTATTATTGCCTCTAGGGCATATCTCCAACAATCCGGCTTTATATTCGATCATTAGACATAAAGGAGATACACTTTCCATGGTAATGGGAAATAATCCGCCTAATGTGTCTTTCAGACGAAGTTTCATAGGCCCTAGATTGGTGTCTTGGAACAATATTTTATTAAGACTTTCCAGGATATAGTTTTCTGAGGGTGTGGATGAATTCAAATGGAATTTACTACAAAGTGGTAAATTTTCTGTTGATTCCATGTATAAAGCCTTGATCCAACCTGATATTCCAGTCGGTGGTAATAATAAAATTTGAAAGATGAAAATACCCCTTAAAACGAAGATTTTCACATGGTATCTACGTAAAGGTGTTATTCTCACAGAAGATAATTTTGTTAGGATGAATTGGCATAGAAATATACAATGTGTTTTCTGTCACCATAACAAGACAATACGACATATGTTTTTCCATTGTAAATTTACTTGTGCTATATGGTCAATCATCCAAATAGCCTCTGGTTTATCTCCTTCACATTCGGTGGTCAATGTATTTTGCAACTGGCTGAATGGAATTGAGGATAAATATGTGAATTTATTTAGGGTGGGAGCGCTTGCCATTATTTGGTCGCTTTGGCTATGTAGAAATGACAGGATTTTTAATAACATTGTGTCTTCTCGCTTGCAGGTTATCTATCGAGCCACGGCCATCCTCCGATCATGGATCTCTCAACAACGTATGGAGTTCCGCGACTTGTTTGTGGAGGGCTGTATATGGTTGGAGTACACAACGAGGGATATTTTCTCCCGACATGGATGACAGCATGATCTACGGATATAGCTGTCATAGCAAGTTATGGAGGTTTTTTTTCTCAACTATTTGTAATTTTAGTACTTTAGTATTGGACTCGAGTTGTGTGTTTGTTAGGCTATGTGCATCCTAACTATGCAGAGGCCGGGTATAAACTTTTAAAGTTATAAAGCATCAATTTCCAAAAAAAAAAATCTGTAGCGGTGGTTTGGCTCTATCGGAATGGTTTGCATTTTCTCTAAAAAAAATGGTTTGCATCAGAATTGGTTCAGTATCTTTGGACGGGCGCTGTCAGGATCAATGATTATTTTATCTTGGAACTGTTGAATAAAAGAGCAATTTACCAAGCGAATTATCCATAATAAACGCTAGATAAAACATGATTACAATAATAGGCAATATACTAATCATGTGAAATAGCGAATACATATTAAGGCATATAACCAAACAGACTGCAAGGCGTAAAACTTTAGATGTGATCAGAACAAGATTGAGAAAGAAAATATACACGGCAGTAGCAGCAGAGGAACCACCGGCGTTGGAACCAGTGTTAGCCATGTCGTCAAGGAAGAGGGTGCTGATGTCGGGGAAGAAGTCCTCGTCGGGGAAGACGTCGCCGCAGTTGCTATCCGTGAGGGAGTCCGTGACGAAGCCCGTAGTCGCGCCGATAGCACTCCCCAAAAACCTTATCGCCCTTCTCCCGTACAGGAATCGAAGCAGCGGGGTCTCGGAGGCCTACTGTCCCGGCTCGCGGTGCACATCGCAAGACGGGATGGGGAAGATCTAAGTAGCGCAGTGCTCTGGAACTGGAGGCGCAAAGGATGTGTGGCAGTGTGTCTGAGAGGAGGTGTTACCTCTCTCTTATATAGGTAACAGAGGGGAAGGAAGGAGATGAAACGAACGGACAGAAGTTGAAGCGAACAGGCGGCAGCCCACCGGACAGCCTCCACTCAGTTCGTATTTATTTAGCTCGTATTAAAAGTCCACTCAAGCAAAACGTTTCAGCTTCTATACAACTATTCATATACCATTAATGCGTGGCAAAATAAAGCTCGGCTCGGCGAGATTCCCGCAACCCGCAACCCGCGTCGTGGCGTGGCGTGGCGAGACGTGGCGAGGCGAGCGAGGAGGAGGAGGAGGAGCGCACGTGTATATGTCTTCTCTTCTTAAGCTTGTACAAGTGGTGGAAGATCTCACCTTATAAGCTGGTCCAACTTCCACTCAACTAGCAATGTGGGACTAAACATTTGTCCCAGCTCTTGCCTTGCATGAATGGGCCAAATGAGCCTTTAGGATTTCAGGAATTTATTGGCATATAATAAATGGGCTAGGCCTATTTAGGAAAAAATTCCAACAATCCCCCACCAGATCCCAAAGGCACATGAAGTTTTCCTTTGGTTCCAAAACATTGTTTATATACCGGTACTGTAGTGGAGACTGTTAAGTTGAACTTCCACCTAGAGCTTTATGTTATACTAGGCTGCAACTTGTATAGTAGACTATGCCTTAAACTGCAAGTTTGCTGCGAACCTAGCTTCACAAAAAGTCTTGACCGATACTAGGCTACCGTGGGACTTCCCCGCGGGTGGAGCTTATACGTCATACTCCATGACCTTTCATGAGTTTATTAGAGAGCACCCTACTCTCATAGTTTGCGACGTTTTAACAGTCAGACTCATATAGGTGTGTTCTTCAAAAGATGTTCTGCAGGACAACATCTTAGCTTAGGATAAGCCACTTAGAACACATTAAGATAATAAATCAACCTGCCGTGCAGAATAGGAAAGTATTGCATCTTTATGGAGTGGTGTTTATTAAAGTAAGGATACTTTCCTCTCAGCTAACCAACAACTTATCTCCCAATTATAATTCACGGGATCTCCGATCACATAGAGTGGTTTACCACTGTGGAAAACTCAATTTGTGGGTCTCATACCCATCTCCTTCGATGCATTTTATATCACATTGCGTGATAGACCCTTTGTGAAGGGATCTGCCAAGTTTTTAGATGTTTGGATATAATACAATGCAATAACTCCAGAGTTTCTCATTTTCCTGACAGATTTCAGTCTCCTCTTCACATGTCTTGATGACTTCATATTATCCTTAGAACTATTTACCTTGAAAATCACAGTTTGATTATCGCAGTTCATAACGATTGCGGTTATTGGTTTTCAACCATAGGTAAGTTCATCAAGAGTTCATGAAGTCACTCTGCTTCAACAGTGGCTGTGTCTAATGCTATGAGTTCTGCTTCCATAGTTGACCTCGTTAAGATGGTCTCCTTGCAAGACTTCCAAGAAATACCGCCACCAGCAAGTGTGAATACATATCCACTCGTGGCCTTTATCTCGTCAGCATCAGATATCCAATTTGAATCACTATAACCCTCTAGTACCCTCGGATACCCAGTATAGTGTATGCCATAGCTCGCAGTGCCTTTTAGATAGCGCATAACTCTCTCAAGAGCATGCCAGTGATCATCTCTTGGATTTGAAACAAATCGACTGAGTTTGCTTACAGCAAAGGCGATGTCAGGCCTCGTGGCACTAGCTAAATACATAAGAGAGCCAATAATTTGAGAGTATCTTAGTTGGTCTCTAGCATTTCCTCAATTCTTTCGAAGCAACACACTAGGATCATACGGTGTAGGAGAAAACTTGAAGTCGCTATACCCGAAACAACTTAAGATCTTTTCCACATAGTGGGACTGAAGCAATGTAATCCCACCATCATCATCTCTTAATAGCTTGATGTCCAGGATGACATCAGCTACTCCCATATCCTTCATCTCAAAGGAACGAGATAAGAAATCTTTGACCTCCTTAATTGCATTAAGGTTGGTTCCGAAAATCAGTATGTCATCAACATACAAACAAAGGAATATATTAGCTCAATGCACATGGTGGTTGATCTTCCCTGGGTCATGGCGGGGGATTTCAATGAAATCCGATATAGTGCAGAAAAGGAGGGTGGCGCTGTTCGGCCACAACGATGCATGCAAACTTTCAGGAGTGTTTTTAGGGCATCTTCACCGGGCCGATCCATCCGGTCGATTCAAACGTTCTGTTTCTGTCTGTTTGGGCCAGGTTGCGGTTGATTTGGGGAGGGGTCCAGCCTGTCCGGCCGACCATGCCTAGCGGCCCGACCCATCTATCCATCTCCCTCCCGCTGTCACCGCTTGGCACTCTCGCGATGGGACGTTAATGGCAACCCGATGTCGGCTATCAGCACCGACGGCTTTCCACACGGCTGGCATTTCCTGCCATCGTTTCCCATGGCAAGAAAACTTCCCGCGCATCCCAGAATGTTTCTCGCCTCCGTCGTGGTCTATAAAAGACAGACGCTGGTGCGGCGGAGACAACAAGCCCCAAAACAAGAGCAAACCATCAGCCGAAAAAGCGCCAACCACATGCAACCATGCCTCGCCGCAAGATCGCCAACTGACAAAGATCCGGCAGATGTGCCGCACCCGCTACCCGAACGTGGAGGTCGACGAGGTCCACCTCGAGGCCACACTGCTAGCCCAGCGCATGGGCGAGGCGCATGTGCTGGCCTTCGAGAAGGAAGGCAATATCACCAATTTGGCGCTGCAGCGGGTGGTGGAGGCGGCGACAACGGTGGCCGCCCAATGGGCGGTGACCGACATACACCATGTCACCGCCAAGGAGGTGCTGGAGGCGGCGGCCTTGGAGGCCGCTGATGCTACACTCAACAGGGAGGAAGAGTGCTTTGTTGGAAACCCCAAGAGCAAGGTATGAAGAGTACATCAGCAAGATTTCCCTCAGTAGAAACCAAGGTTATCGAACCAGAAGGAGGAAGGAAACATCACACATGTGTTGGAAGCAACGTGGAGACCTGCACAACACAAACTCAAGAATCTGTCCCAATGAATCAGTGAGGTTGTCAAGCTCACCGGTTTGCTGTAACAAAGGATTAAATGTATGGTGTGGAAGGTAATGGTTTGCAGCAAGTAAACAAGTAACAGTGGAAGATGTATTAATGGTAAAGATTGGACCGGGGTCCATAGTGAAGGTAATATGCCCTGAGAGGCAATAATAAAGTGTTTATTATGTGTATTCCAAGTATATGATAGATGTTTATTTTGCATGCTATATTTGTATTAATACGGAAACATTAATATATGTGTGTTTAATAAACAAACAGAAAGTTCCTAGTTATGCCTCTCTCATAAACTAGTTCGTTGATTAACAAGATGATCACAATTTTCTGATCATAGACATTGGATGTTGTTAATAACGAGATCACAACATTAGTGTAATGGTGTGATGAACATTCATCCGAAGTATAGAATTACGATCAAAGTCATTGAGTTTATATTGCTATAAACAACTTACGAAGTAGTCCTAATCCTTAGACCATGAGATCATGCCAATCACTAACACCGGAAGAGTTTCTTGTTGACATCAAACGTCACCCCGTAACTGGGTGATTATAAAGATGGCTTCAAAGCTACTAAAGTGTTATGTTGAGAATCATGGATCAAGAGTGGAATTTGTTCATCCCGATGACGGATAGATATACTCTGGGCCCTCTCGGTGATATCACATTGGTTAGCTTGCAAGCAAGTGATTTGATCACTATAATGTTATATCACGGGAACGAGAAAAGAGTGCATGTCAGTAACGAGATCAAACTAGGTATGGAGATACCGATGATCGAATCTCGAACATGTAATATATCGTGAAACAAAGGGATTAAGATACAAGCATAAAAGGTTCCGACGATCACAGGAAAGTCATCGTTGAATGTGTGGGAGTCAGTATGGATCTCTAGGTCCCGCTACTGATTATTGATCGGAGAAGGGTCTCGATCATGTCCGCATTATTCGCGAACCGTAGGGTGACACACTTAAGGGACACTGACATCTAGTTGGAGCAAATGTTTCATGCCGAAAGAATAAACAAGCGCAGGAATTTATTTCACTAGATACCGAAACAGGTTTTCGGGTGAAATTGCATAAAGAGGTTATGCATGTGAAATAGAATTATAGCAAGGGGTTATTTGTGAATGTTTGTCATTAAAGTAATTGACAAAAATTCTGAATAAAATAAAAGAGTTTTATTTCATGAGAGTTTGCATTAAATTTGGTGGAAATTTAATGGAAATTTGAGTGGATTTTTGAGTGGAGAAAATTGAAGGGCCATTTTGTGAGTGGAGTGTCCACCCACATGAATGAGGGAGAGGTGGGGGCACCCTCCATGGCCGGCGGCCATGCCCCCTTGGGCTTCCCCCTCCCCTATATAAGGAGCCCCTCCTCTCACTTCTCACAAACACCTCCTCGTCAAGGATCTCTCTCCCCTCTAGAGTTTATCCCCCATGGTCTCGGACTAGCGAGATACATGTTCCCGGTGGCTATTCGGCAAGAAAGGGTTGTGCTTCCGCTGCATCGCTGGAGCGAGGAGGCAGAGGTTGCTCGGTGTCTTATATATGTGTGCGAGCACGGATGCGCTGCTGCTTTGCGACGCTAGGACTTCCTCTCGATCTTGAGATCGGCAAGAGATCGTCTACATCAACCACGAGCTGAACTTGTTAAGCTTTGTCGGTCTTCAAGGGTATGTTCTCTACGGATATACATCCGCCCGTTGTTTGTATCTAGTAGATAGATCTTGGTACATAGTTCCCATCATAGGAATTTTTTGTTTTCTATGCTGCGAAACCTACTCATAGTTCACTAGAGGTGCTCTCCTTAGATAAACAACATGGCATGAAGGGTAAACGAATTACAGCGGGGCAATTGACAGGAACCGAGCAAGGCATAACAATGCAATTACTAGCCAGAAATATCATATGAGGTTGATTGGGCAATACAACAATATATACATAGACCATAATCCAACTACATCTATGACTAGAAGTCCACCTTCAGGTTATCATCCGAACCCCCTCCAGTATTAAGTTGCAAGCAACAGACAACTGCTTTAAGCAAAGTGTGTAAGGTAAACAGTCCACATGTTCCATGAACAATAGACCGTTGTTTTCTCCCTAGTAGCAACAACACATCTACAACCGAAGAGATTATTGTCACTTCCCTTGGAAACTAGAGGCAAGGACCCACTATCAAGCATAAATACTCCCTCTTGGAGTCACTAGAAACTACTTGGCCAAGATAACCACTAGCAATGGAGAGCATGCAAGATCACAAACAACATAGACGTGATAGAATCATAAATATAGAACCATTAATCAAACCAACATAATAATCTCAATATCCATCGGATCCCCGCAAACACAACATGCATGATTACAAATAGATTAGATCTTGATCATGAACGGAGCTCAAAAGATCTATACATGAAAGGACAAAGGAGGAGATACAACCATCTAGATACTACATGGACCCATAGTCCAAGGTGGAATTACTCACAAATCATACCGGAGAGAAGGCCTCCGGGATGATCTCCCCTCTGGCAGGGTGCCGGGAAGAGCTTCAGATCCCCTCGATCTAGGGACGATGGTGGCGGCAGCTACAGACGGTTTCGTGGAATATTGATCGGGTCTTGAGAGTTTCTGCATCGGGGGATTCTGATAGGCGAAGGGGCGAGATCGAGAGGCGGCCAGGAGGGGCAAACCCTACCCAGGCGTGGGGTAGGGCCCACCCGCGCCTAGGGGGGTTTGGCCTCCCTGGCCTGCTTCTCCGTCTCCCCTCTGGACTTCTTGTTCCCCACGGAAAGATATTGACTTTGTCCTTCGTCCCATCCAATTCCGAGAATATTTCTTTACTAACTTTTCTGAAACAAAAAACAGCAGAAAACAGGCATCTGGCACTGTTGCAACTTGTTAATAGGTTAGTACCAGAAAGCATGTAAAAAGCACCTCAAAGTGTAGACAAGTAAAGCAAAGTAGATACTAAACAAGCATGGAGAATAAAAAATTATAGATACGTTTCCAACATATCAGCATCCCCAAGCTTAACTCCTGCTTGTCCTCGAGTAGGTAAGTGATAAAAAGAATAATTTTTGAGGTGACATGCACCCTCTCAATAAAGATCCAACCATTTGCATACATTGAAAGCTGGGATCAAAGAACTCTAAACATGTGCATGAAATATGGAGTTCTAACAATAGGACATAGTAATTATGCATGCAACATGGCAAGCTACAAACAAAGATCATGAATAGTATGCATTGAAAAACATTTGTTTGTTTCACATACAGAAAACATATCATAGTGGCAATCAGCTTGTCCTTCATAGAGTAGCAATATAGATGCATAGGACACCTTCAAAGTTCACAAGGGTGACTAGAAACAAGTAGCACAAGAGCAAGTAATAACACAATATGCATCAATTAATAAGCTTTGGAACACTGCACACAGAATGACAACTATGCTCTCTTAATGGTGCCTAAAGGTAGAAGGTGGAGACTCAATAATGATGGAAGAAAGGCCTTTTTGAAAGGAAGCAGGGATTACAAGTTTCAAAAAGAGCTTCCAAAAATTATGGTACTTATTAGCTTTCAGCCCTCATTGCCCCTATCATAAGCATCTTGAAGTGGTTAAGGTTAAAGTGGCAAAGCTAGAGTATATGCTTGACAAATTATAAGTTAGTAATCTCAAGTCCCTTGACTATGAGGGCTACACCTCATGGATACTCAACTTAGGGACTAGGCAAGTTCTTGTCACTGTAAGTATTTGCATATCATTGAGAACCGCCAACGGGTACCCCTTGCACATGGTACATGAGCTTTCCCATAACCAAAATGACAAGGCAAGTAGACAATAAGCATCTGAGCAATATTTTTATTTACCATATCCATAGGTTTTTATTGAGGATGCTTCATAGATAGCTCACTATAGTGATGCTGCAAGTTTCCACCATGATTAGGCATGGCTTAGGCAAGCGGCCCAGGCGTTTCTCTAACACAGAATACAAACTCCATGGACTTACAAGTTCCCACTTCATTTCACACCGGTAACATCCATAGACAAAAGAGCATGATATCAACGGAGTACAAAAAGTACAAGTGCAATGTTGAAAATGTTCCCCATGACAGCACGGTTCTACTAATTCCAACTTATAAGTGCAAGCATATACAACAAAGTTTCCTCAATGGTTAAAGTTTATTAGGGGCAAGGAATATAAGGTGTGCCATCAAGTTTGTGAGGGCTTTAATCACTAAGTTTTCACATAACAAAATAGTTTTTAATAGGAAGATAGATGAAAACAAGAATATACTTGGAATGGTGTAACACACCATGCATAGGAGTTTATAGTGGACACTTCGGAAAAACTTGGTTTCTTGGGAGTTGGAAGCATGAGTAGAACTTACTCATACAAGTGGAGGCTAGCAAAAGACTGGGAGCAACAAACTAAGAGAGCAATAATGGCCATAATCATGCAGTGCAACAAAGCATTACTAATAAAAGCATAGAGTGGTACTACAAGTCAAGGACTAAATGATCATAGAGGCTACGGTGACTTGTGGAAGTCATAACATGGTGTGAGCATGTGCCAAGTCAACCCAAACAAAGCATCAAAGGAGAATACCACAATACTATGCTTTTGCATGCTAAAACAACGCATAATTTCATCAAGGAACAATAAGCAATCCCAATTGTTTGGAACAAGACATGATACAGCAATAATCACTTAGCATAATGCTAAAACAACACCTAGCATGTCATGCTAAAGTCTAAGTCACAGTCAATGCAAGCTCCTCTTGCACTTCAAGCAAGAACTTACTACTCCTTTCCAAACACCAAGCAAACTTATTTGCAAAACAACACAGCGAGAACAGGGGTCCAAACTTCTTTATTCAAGAAAAGTAAACAAACTAAGCAAAGCAAACAAAAACTAAGACTCTCCAAGAACAACACAACTGTGCATGAAACAATAAAAGTGAAGTGTCTAGACAGACCTGAGCCTTTTATTGACGAAGAAGGGGATGCCTTGGGCATCAACAAGCTTTGACGCTTGTACCTCTTGGATATTTCTTGGGGTGACACCATGGTGGCATCCCCAAGCTTGATCTTTTGTCCATTCTTCATCTCATTGCATCATTCTCTCTCTACACCTGAAATTTTTCCTTCATACAGAACTTCACACAATCTTTATTAGCAACATTAGCTTATTCAAAAGATATTAGACCACTGGAAAAGCTTTGGAACAGCAAGGATTTTCACTAAAACACAAGCTACTGAAGTAACTCCTTCAAAGAAACTCAATTTACCTGAAGAGAGCTCAAAAAGGAATCAATAAGAAGCAAATGCAAATAATGGCAGAAATCTGTCAAAATAGACCAGCAGAGAGAAACGATTTTTTTCGAACATCTTCTGTTGCTCAAATCAAAAAGTGTTGATCTAACGAAAGTTATACAACATACTGGGGGATTTATTCGTAAATTTTGAGCTCAATCCGAGTTACAGATCCTCCTCACGAATGTTTTTGGTGGCGGACAGAAATCTGTTTCGGGACAACAACTCCCCAAATCTTACTTCCCTCTCATTAGAGGTCATTCTTGGCACAAAAAGCAAAAAAAAAGGATAATGAGAGGTCATTACAGTAGTAATAACTTCCAAGACTCAAGGAAACTCTTGGGTTATCTCCCAACAAGTACTTTTTTTAACGCCTTTAAGTTAGGCACAAGAAGTAAGAAGAATCAAGTATTTTCAAATGAAGAAGCATTAACATCAAATATTGCTTTCAAAGGAGGAGCAAAAAGCAACTTTTCTCTCCTCATAGGGAAGTGTTCAATACCTTTCTTGAATGGAAAATGATATTTGATGGTGCATTCTTTCATATCAATGATGGCACCAACTGTTCTAAGAAAAGGTCTTCCGAAAGTAATAGGACAAGAAGCATTGTATTCAACATCCAAAACATAGAAATCCACAGGGACATAAGAATTTTTAACCACAATGAGAACATAATTAATACTCCCCATGAGTTTCTTCTTAGAATTATCATTGAGTGGTACATTCAAATAACAATCTTGTAATGGTGGTAAATCAAGCATTTCATAAATCTTCCTAGGCATAATAGAGATACTAGAACCAAGATCACATGAAGCTTTGAGATCAAAGTCATTCACTTGCATATTAATAATGGGTTCCCAACTATCTTCTACTTTCCCATGAATATAAGCTTTGTGTTTTAGCTTCTCTTCCTTAATCTTAACAAGAGCATCTGTTATGTGTTTGGTAAAAGCAACATGCATATCACTAGCATCAGGACTTCTAGCAAGCTTTTGTAGTAAAATAATCACATCACAAATATTGCAACCATCAATATCAAAATCAAACTTAGAATCACTAGTAATAGGA
This sequence comes from Avena sativa, assembly GCA_916181665.1. Lineage (NCBI taxonomy): Eukaryota > Viridiplantae > Streptophyta > Magnoliopsida > Poales > Poaceae > Avena > Avena sativa. Next base: position 171,978,965 of record OV702282.1, read on the forward strand.
TTGATAGGCTTAGGCATAGTAGGAGGAGGAATAGGGGGTACTTGTGGTTTAGTGGTGATAGTGCACACACTATTGTTTCTATCAATTTCAGCTTCCCTTTCCCACCTAGCATGAAGTTGAGCTAACAGCCTAACATTTTCATCAATAGTAACTTGTATGGCATGAGCAATAGCAAAGGTGTTTTCCATAGTTTCATGTTTAGCAGCCATTTTATTAACCAAGGAAGTTTGAGATTCAGACAAAGAGGATATATTTTTATCAACAGTTAAAAGCTTTTCCTCTATAGTCTTATTGAAAGTGGTTTGTTTACTAATAAAGTCTTTGAGCATGACTTCAAGTTCAGAGGGAGCATTTCTAGCATTATTGTAAGAGCTTCCATAGGAATTGTCATCATTAGGAGGATAAGGCCTATAATTGTTGTTGCTACCAAAAGTATTCCTATAGGCATTGTTGTTGAAATTGTTGTTTCTAATGAAGTTCACATAAACTTGCTCTTCTTAAGCAACCAAAGAGGCTAAGGGAACACTATTAGGATCTAGAGGAGCTTTCCCATTAACAAGCATAGCCATAATAACATCAATCTTTTCACTCTAACAGGAAGTTTCCTCAACAGAATTTACCTTCTTACCATGTGGAGCTCTCTCAACATGCCATTCAGAGTAGTTAACCATCATATTATCTAGGAGCCTTGTTGCAGCACCCAAGGTGAGTCCCATAAAAGTACCTCCAGCAGCAGAATCCAACAGGTTTTTTGAGGAGAAGTTCAAACCTACATAAAAAGTTTGGATAATCATCCAAGCAGTGAGTCCATGAGTAGGGCAATTTTTAACCAAAGATTTCATTCTTTCCCAAGCAGGAGAAATATGTTCACTATCAAGCTGTTTAAATTTCATAATATCACTTCTCATAGCAATAATCTTAGCCTGAGCTTAATAATATCTCCATCTACATCATTATACTTTTGCATCTCACAAAGTTCAAGAAAGCTATTAAGATGGGCAGCAGGATCATCAGTACCCGCACCAGAAAATTGCTCTCTCATCACAAGATTCAACAAAGCAGGCTTATTTTCATAAAAGATAGCATCAGGAGCGGGTGGGGCAATAGGTGTGCTTAGGAAATCATTGTTGTTGGTGCTAGTGAAGTTACACAACTTAGTGTTCTCAGCAGAGTTCATTTTGGCAAAGGTGGGCAAGCCAAAAACAGCAGCAACAACTAGAGCAGGAACTAATTTTTTTTGTGTTTTTGAATAAAGAAAGCAAACCAAGCTAGACTAATTTTTTTGGGGTTTTTTGAAAAGAGGCAAACAAAACCAAACAAAAGAAACGAAGCAAACTAAAAACAAAGTAAAGAGAAAGGAAGTGAAGGACTCCCCTAGTGAAGATGTCCTCAGCCTCCCCGGCAACGGCGCTAGAAATTACTTGATGCTACACTCAACAGGGAGGAAGAGTGCTTCGTTGGAAACCCTAAGAGAAAGGTATGAAGAGTACAACAATAAGATTTCCCTCAGTAGAAACCAAGGTTATCGAACCAGAAGGAGGAAGGAAACGTCACACAGGTGTTGGAAGCAACGTGGATACCTGCACAACACAAACTCAAGACTCTGTCCCAACGAATCAGTGAGGTTGTCAAGCTCACCAGTTTGCTGTAACAAAGGATTAAACGTATGGTGTGGAAGGTAATGGTTTGCATCAAGTAAACAAGTAATAGTGGAAGATGTATTAATGGTAAAGATTGGACCGGGGTCCATAGTTCATTAGAGGTGCTCTCCTTAGATAAACATGGCATGAAGGGTAAACGAATTACAATGGGGCAATTGACAGGAACTGAGCAAGGCATAACAATGCAATTACTAGCCAGAAAGATCCTATGAGGTTGATTGGGCAATACAACAATATACATAGACCGTAATCCAACTGCATCTATGACTAGAAGTCTACCTTTAGGTTATCATCCGAACCCCCTCTAGTATTAATTTGCAAGCAACAGACAACTGCTTTAATCAAAGTATGTAAGGTAAACAGTCCACATGTTCCATGAACAAGAGACCTTTGTTTTCTCCCTAGTAGCAACAACACATCTACAACCGAAGAGATTATTTGTCACTTCCTTTGTAAACTAGAGGCATGGACCCACTATCAAGCATAAATACTCCCTCTTGGGGTCACTAGCAACTACTTGGCCAAGATAACCACTAGCAACAGAGAGCATGCAAGATCACAAACAACACAGACATGATAGAATCATAAAGATATAACCATTAATCAAACCAACATAATAATCTCAATATCCATCGGATCCCCGCAAACACAACATGCATGATTACAAATAGATTAGATCTTGATCATGAATGGAGCTCATAAGATATATACATGAAAGCACAAAGGAGGAGATACAACCATCTAGCTACTACATGGACCCATAGTCCAAGGTGGAACTACTCACAAATCATACCAGAGAGAAGGCCTCCGGGATGATCTCCCCTCTGGCAGGGTGCCGGGAAGAGCTTCAGACCCCCCGATCTAGGGACGATGGTGGCTACAGACGGTTTCGTGGAATATTGATCGGGTCTTGAGAGTTTCTACATCGGGGCTTCTTATAGGCGAAGGGGCGAGACCGGGAGGCGGCCAGGAGGGGCAAACCCTACCCAGGCGCGGGGTAGGGCCCACCCACGCCTAGGGGGGTTTGGCCTCCCTGGCCCGCTTCTCCGTCTCCCCTCTGGACTTCTTGTTCCCCATGGAAAGTTATTGACTTTGTCCTTTGTCTTGTCCAATTCCGAGAATATTTCTTTTCTAACTTTTATGAAACCAAAAATAGCAGAAAATAGGCATCTGGCACGGTTGCAACTTGTTATTAGGTTAGTACCAGAAAACATGTAAAAAGCACCTCAAAGTGTAGACAAGTAAAGCAAAGTAGATACTAAACAAGCATGGAGCATAAAAAATTATAGATACGTTTCCAAAGTATCAGCCGCATCAACGGCTCTTCGCGAGGAGGCCACATCAACGGCTCTTTGCAAGATCCGCCACGAGGAGGACATGACCATGCTGGAGGAGGTAGCCAAGGAGGCCGCCAAGGCCACCATCCGTGAGCTCCGCCATGCCGCCAAAATGTGCAGCGACACGGAAGAGGTGCGACGCGAGCACGTCGTTGACTCGGCGGAGGAGGAGGAGCGCGTGGCACTGGCCGCTGAGGCGGTGGTAGCGTGGGGTTTCGTCAACGCCGCCGAGACAGAGGTGGCGGAGGACGATGACGAGGAGGGGGAGGAGGTGGAACAGTTGGAGGCGCCGATCGCCGTCCTCGTGCAGGTAGCGCAGGCGCTGGGCTTCAGCCCCAATGGTGCTCCGGTTCCGGTTCTGGGTCCGGCTCCATCTCCGGCGGAGGTGCTCGCCACCTAGGAGGCGTGTAGCCATCGGGCCGCCGATATGGAGAAGGCCCTGGAGAACCGGGTGGCGGAGGACCAGGAAAAGGCGACGGACAAGACGGTGGCTCGCGACATTGTGCGCGACCGTCACTGCGAACACGGCCAGCAGCGGGCCATCTGGTCCGCTAGGGCGGCTATCGACGAGGCTGGCGGTAGCAGCAATGGTGGTCGTGACAACAGCGATGAGTATCCGCCACACCGTCCTCCGCCAGCAGTAGCCGTAGTCGTAACGGTCCCCCTTCTAGGCAGCAGCGAATGAGTTCATCCCGGCAGTTTCTTAGGTACTTTCACAAAACGACCGCGCAGGCAACTGTAGAGACCCTGCCGGTGGCCAACGCCGACACAAGCCCACCGCCCAGAAATCCCGCCTAATAGACTAAATAACCAAGAAAAACCACACCGCCACCAAGAAATCAACCACCACCAAGAAATTTAGCAGCACCACAAATCCAACACACCAACCAAGAACACCGCCGTCGTCGCCAAGAAATCCTCCGCCGCACCGAATCACCGCTAGGAAAAGAAACAGCTGACAGGAAGAAAACCACCCCATAAAACACTCCCCCACCCCCACCAAGCAACAGACAAAAAACGAACCCACCGAAACCACAAGGTGAATGACAGAACGGGCCCAGAAATAGCAGGCCACCCGTCAGAGGTAAAACAAACACCCCCGCACACATATTCCTGGATGAAGGCATGTCGAAGCCCACCGTTGGACGCCAGCAAGAGGCAACGCAAAATCTTGATGACGCTTTCTCCAACATCTAGCGAGAACAGAAAAATAGGCCCACATGAAGAGACAATAAAGAGCACGGTGCACCACAGGAGCGCTGAGAAGCCTCCCTACATCTCAGCCTTAAGCAATTGACTAGACGGACAAGTGCGCTTCGCCGCGCCGCCTGCATGGCGTTGTAGAACTTGATGATCGGTGTGGAGGGACTGGGAGAAGAAGTGGATTCGATATGAAGAGAGATGGAGACAAAGGAAGTGACATTCAACTGAACTTCGATAACGCTATCGAGGACGTGGGAGGCGAATCAAGGTGGCAGGTTTCAACGAGTTGGGAAGAGAAGTAGAGAAATATGACATGGTAGAGAAGGTTGGAAAGGGACACATAAGGATAGTTTTGCACCTGTTCCAAACCAATTGTGTCGGCAAACAAAGGGATATTGTTTCAGGTAACTGAAATTAAAAACTATCCAAAATTCCAGCGATCATACGAATGGAGGATCCAGATTGATCAAAGTGAAGATGGAACTCCTAGAAAAGCAAGAAAAAGAGGCCCTAGGGAGAAGGTCATTCAGTGGGCTTACCATTTTGAGGAAAATGAAATACTTTTTGCCATGAAAATGTACCTTTACAATCACGAAAGAGCTTTGCTTCTTGACCAACAGTCAGTCACCATATATAGCGCTAACATAAGAAAACTCATATGTTTACGGCTAAGGTGATCCAGCAATAAGTATCATGAAAGGTAAACATCCTTCTTCGGATACCAAAAGAAAGCAAAAGCATATGAGCATCACTTTTGAGGATGTATATATTAATATGCATGTACCTTTCTTCATAAACCTATGCATGTCCCACTCTTCATGAACCTGCACTAATGTGCATGTCTTATTGGGGCGAAGGACCCTTTGCAGTCTACATTGATACTAAAAAAAGGAGTACGGAAATTTGGCTGGTGTGATCCAACCAACATCCTCATTAGTAAAACAAAATTACCATCATGTGCAGTCTTGGCCCGATGTTCTCTAAAAAATAATATTTTAACACAATACCTCAAAAATCTAATCAAATACTACTTATGTTCCCAAATATAAGATGTTTTGGTAGGCTAATATAGGACACAAAACATATTACATTTATGGACATAGATAGTATGTTGATTTAGCAGTTTTCCATAAATTTATTGAACAGACTATCTCGACTCCACAAAAATTAATCATCCTCCAATCCTCAAAACTCAAAAGGCTGATGGTAACGTCCATCTATACATGAACTCGGCATATGTCATAGGCAACATGTGAAAAGGGGCACCACATGTAAAAAAACTCGAAGCTAAGCCTATCATAGGTTAGTTACTTTACATCATATATCTTTTTATCACAATTATTGCAGTGCAGTATACTTTCTAACTGTTACAAATGTATTCATTGCAGCTAATTGTTTTCTAGGACCATTGCTTTTATTTACATAATAATAGGCACTTCAACATTCACATTTACAAACCATGAGATAATTTGATTCCATACTTCTCCAAGAAAGTAATGTCTTGAGACAATACACACATTATGTGGTGCACGAAGAATTAAATAAAAACTCATGCAATGGAACTAAATGATTTTTTAGTAGAAACGAATGCCATGAGACAATACACACATTCATATTGAAGTACTCATCACACCTACTTCCGGTACGATCTCGGAGTTTCCGAAGAACTTGGGAGTATCCATGTCACCCCCTGCAATGAGTCCAAGCAAATATAAGCATCAGTTACCACTTCTAGCCACTCAATTCCATCGACACCCCACCCGATAAGAAATTTTGAGAGAAATTCACAGTCCAAACAACACCCCATCACTATAGAGCAAAACCATATTGGAAATCCCATAAATGATACAGAAAAATTGATCCCCTTTCGTGACCTGGCAAAGCCTGGAGGACCCAAGAAACTGCTGAACCCCACATGATTACACATAAAATCCATCAGAGCAGATCCTCAACAGATGGCCCTATTTTTTCCTACTCTGATGATACTGTGACACCCTCAGGATTAGGGCTAGACAAATCCCAGACCTCTGTCTGATATAAGCCTAACCTAAATCTCGAAAGAGTACAGAGAGAGAATTGATAACACAACAGTGACCCTACGACACAAAAATTGTTACAGCAAGCTCATAACTGAGCGAAGAACCAAAATATTACAAGCAGAGGTCACTGACCACAAACATCAAACAACGGAAGGCAAATTATGCTATTAAGTATAGCAAACTTAATAAACGGCCTAAGAAGCCTGAAGCATAACGATGCCGTCCAATCCATAGATCCCAGACTGCCGACTGGGAACTCCAAACTACTAGTCGATGTTGATGCCGTATAGAACTCATCTTCAATGGTAATACTTACTCTGCTGCAAAAGTATCAAGGAAGCAAGGGTGAGTACAGGGTGTACTCCACAAGACTTATGGCTGGTGGAGTTGTTTTGCATAAAGCCATCTTTGTTTTGTAAAACAAGAGGGAGAAGAATATCGAATAATCAGAATATTTGAAAAGGGGATAAGAGAGCGGTATCACTAGCTTGGATCATCTTTTGATATCCACTGAATCATCATCAGCTGAACCTATCTTGGATCACCCCCTCATACCCATGAGGAAGCATCCTTAAGCACACATTACTTAACTTGCCAAGTTTTACGGTTAGGTTCAAGTTCTCTATGATCTTCACGTCTGTTCCCAAGTTCGTCCATAATCGCGGACGTGGCTTTTCGAAAAGATTAATAACCCTACAGGGATGTACAACTTTACCCACACGTATTAACCTTCTCTTAATGCCACTAGTAGTAGCCCTCTTCCTTGGAAGGCCGACAGAGGGTGGTTAGACACGACCTTTACCTTGCTTTCGCCGAGACCAAGAGTCACGCACTAGGGAGATGCCACCGTAACGGGTTGAGTCCCGAAGCCGGTCCCTAATGATGTGCGCATGGTTCAAGATTACGGATGTCGGGCATATCTTGTTCCCGGCCACACTTACCTACCTGTTATGAATGCACCTCCTTCACCTCCATCGAGAAGAACCAGAATGCATATGTCGAATGGAAAGCCCAAACTATGTGACTCATGGAATCTACTAGGCATATTAGTTGGTCGAGGGGGTTTCCAGGCCCCGTGTGGCTGTACGCTCATCTTGGTTCAAGAGGCAAGAACATCGGGTCCTAAGGGTGGCAAGTATGGGACTGCAAAAACCACAACCCTAGTGGCCTCCCATACAAGCCTTAGCATGTTTAACTTCCATCTCTGATCATACCATCTTATCCTGTCCAACTAGGTTCATTCGCAGCTCTGATTCATCAACCAGATGGACCAGTGGTAACAGCTAAGCATGGCTAAGCACAACAAATGTGACAGCTCTAGCAACACTTCACAAGCTCAAACCCTAGTTATGCTAGGAGCAATGGATCAGAGAGTTTAGGCTAAAAGGAAATATGCATCAGATAGGATTACTCTATCTATCGTTAAAAGACTTTAGAATCGGATGCACATGGCAAGAATGTAATACTTCGAAAACATAGCATTATATCATGTGTGGGGCTTCGCTTGCCTTTGCCGGCTGATATCCAGAAAGCAAAGCTTCGGACATCAGGTACTTGACTTGATTATAGTTTATCAAGTATTGATCTTCGAGATTCGATGGTGGTTGACCTTGGTATTTAGTCTTGGACTTGATCTTGATTCCAATATTGTATTCTACCGGAGAAGAACAAAATACCGGAAAGAAAGGTGAAACAATCAACACATGGCATCTATGCAATGCTCAATCAAGTATGATGATATGACAAGTTAAAAGTTATTGAAATTGAAACCCTAAACATGCTCGACCATTTAATCGGGGTTCCGAGGGGTCCAAACCCTAATTCGGAGAAACTCTGGATGTATATGAGAGGGTGCATTTAGTTCTTATAATTGAACTTGTCATGAAAGTTGTTTAGCAATGCATGATGATAGCTTAAATAGATAGATCTCATTTTTTTGAACATTTTGATATATTATATGTATTTTTTGATTTAAAATGAATTAGTTATGAATTTCTCCATTTTTAATTCATTTTAAATCATTTTTGGAATATTATAAAACAATTTACATTTTTAAATTACTTTTACATTTTATTTAATAAGAAAACATTTCTGAAAATGTTTATCTCACTTACAACAGGGGCCCACATGTTAGGTATTTTATTTTACTGAAAACAATTACTGAAATCATTTAAACAAAAGAAAAAGGAATTGTGACATAGGCATGACGTCATGCTGACATCAGCCGGAGGTTGATCCTCAGATCCTTGATCGAATCCCAGGCTAGGGGCGACGCGGGGCTGCGGAAGCGGGTGCGCTGGACAGAGGGGAGCGAGGCGAGCAGTTTAGTGGTGGCGCCGCCAGAGAATGGTCGCCGAAGCAAGGAGAACGATGACGACCAACAGCAGTGGCTGCAGGTGGTCGATGGGGAGGGGACTAGAGAGCGAGAGGAAGGGAACGAAGGGGTCTGCGAGGACTGCAAGCTCACTACAAAGACGACGGAGGGGTCGGCGAGGCAAGGCGAGGCCGGACGACGGTGAATCGATGGCGGAAACCTCGACGGCCGACGATGGTTTGGGGACGATTCCAGCAAGGAGGGGTCTTCCCCACTTACGTGGCTCCACAGGGATGAATAGGGCATCGGGGCGTGTCCAACGGTGGCCTTGGCGCGACACAAGGTGGATGGAGACGGCGACATCGTCGAGCTCCTGTGATCTAGGGTTTCGGGCATGGCCCGGGAAAGAGAGGGAGAGGGGAGAAGTGGCGTGCTAGGTTTCTCCGGTAGCAGGGCGGGGCTTCTTGTAGGCACCGACGGGCAGCGGTGTCGATCTTGGCGCACGACAGGGAGGCGACGGCATCCTCGATGACACGTAGCTGCTTCGCCGATGGCGAGGAAGACGACACAAAAAGAAAGGCCGAAGGGGTATGGGTCGGCTGCGGGCTGCAGATGGGCCAGATGGGATGCACCAAAGCAAGAGAAAAGGGCTAGAGTTTGCTTCATTGGGCGACAGGGAGATAAGAGAGGGAGTTGGGCTCGGCCCAGAGAGAGAGACTATTTTTCTTTCTGAAAACCTTTTCTATTTCCTGTTTTGTATTTCCTCTTTGTATTTTTGTTTCAAATCTATTTTGAACCATTTCAAATTACCAGAACTTTTATAAATATTCAAAATATTTCAGAGAGCCTTGTAATCAATTTGGGTTCCAAATATTTTTGTACTTTTCAAATATAGTAAAACCCTTTTGAATACATTTCAAGTAGAGAGGGAAACTATTAGGGTTTAGAGTTTTGTGAGTCTTTTTATTTCATGCATGCATTTTAGATGATGATGAAGCTCATAAATTCACAAACAAATCCTAATTAGTATTGAATAAAACTAGGGTTGTTACAATTCTATACCCCTTAAAAGAATCTCGTCCCGAGATTCCTAGGTAGGAAGACAGAAGGAACAGGGTTGCACTAGACTTCAACGATCTTATCGAAGGGGTTGATCCATACCACCATGATGAATGGGCAAAGAACTTCATAATCTTCGAGGTGGCTACTCACACTAAGGAAGAGAGGGAATGACACGGAACCTCAAACTGAGTATCTCATGGTCAACTCATGGATAGATGTTTCACGAACATCTCTAAAGCCAGCGAACATGAAACATGTTAAGGTAACAGATGAAACAAGAGGAGAAGGTTTCAAGGTGACAGATAACTGGTCTTCATAAGGATTGAGACCATGGATCTTGCAGAAGAGTTTTGACTTCTGAGAGAAGGAGACTTCCAACAGATGGGGAAAGGAACACATACTTCGAGAAATGAACCTCTACTAGACAGCTTAAGTAGAGCTTCACAGATGGAAAAGATAGATACCAGCAAAACCAAGCTGTTGAACTACTTTTGACATAGGAGGGTCATTCTTTTGTCCAAAAGAAGGCTAAGAAAGAAAGGTGTTTTGGTGGAGAGGACTCGTAAGAGCCACAAGGAACATGTAACAAGAGAAACTATTGATTACCAAAATCATAGTCGCTCTTCGAACATGTTTAAGAAAGCGGGAAGGAAACTCGTTATTCATCCAGGGCTATCAAAGTCTTTGCCAGCAATTTTGATATCACTTTACATCACCAAGATGAATAGTTTAGAAGATTCCTGATGAGACGAGAAGAAACAAACTTCATTCGCAGACTCCAAGTACTTGGCATAACAAGACGCTTACCATCATGACAGGGTCTGGAGGATTGACCGAGAGACATTTAGCAACATTACTTTAAATGTTCTCCTTGATGTTCGAGATACTGATATCAAACTTTTAACAAGCCTTCAATCAGTCATCAAGTAAAGGTCAGACTTTGGATACAGAGGAAACCATAAGAGCAACTCCTATGATAAATCATAGAAGATGCCTCATGAGGAGTGGTTGTTACTGCTGATTCAAGATAAGGTGACAATAGGTATTCCGGCTAATTGTGCCAACCATTACATCATTCTTGCCAGATAAACAGAGAGACCTATGTCAAAACCTTGAGGGACACTAACCATCATTGCTGCTTGAGATTCAACTTTGGTTAGGCGGAATGATACTTCAGACTCAACATGTCTGAATAGAAAAGGTGAAACATTTACACAGAGGTAAAGTCACTAGATTCTCAAGGCATGGACTTCAATGTCAAGCTCCAAAGGATGAGCTAGATTGCAGAATCCATGTGATAGCAAATTATCAGACGACAATTGCACCTACGTGAGTTGTTTGCAATGAAACACAACGGAATCCTGTTTAGAAAACATTTAGGAGGTATCGAAGTTTTGTTGAACTTCTTATCTTTCGTGGACCAATCAATTAGTGTCTTGATGTGCCTGGAGGATCATCTCGATATGTGAAGGTATCAACCTATCATATCAGGAATACCTCGCACATGCTTGACTAATTTGAAAATGATTCCCGAGGAAACAAAGACAACTCTACTCAGATCCACAACGACATCTTTCAACATTTTGCGCATGAACCAGAGAATGTTACTTATAACATCCAGAACACATACTTCGAGATAACACAAAGATGGTTCTAAAAAGTTTCCATAATTAATGCCAACTGTTCCATATGAATCTCATATATCATGTAGAAGATAAGGATGTCATTAATGGGCTCAATAACAAACTTATCTGTATACTCTAAAAAGACGGAGTCATATGTTGTTTGAACAAGGCAGAAATACTGGTCAGACCAAAGAACATGAAGATGTACTTAATTGAAACATCACAAGTAGATACACCATCAGGATAGTCCTTGGGACTGAGTTTGATTCGACGATAACCCAAATCAAATCAAAAGCAGGGAAGGTAACATATCCACAAAGGACATACTATCTTGCTTCAACACGAACACAACTAGACATCCCTTTAAGGAGGAACATAGTTGGATAGAACATTTGTCTTACAACTCTCCAAGTTGCTGTTTAAGCTTAACCAACTAGTTCAAGGTTATCCAGTACGGATCCTTGGAGAAAGGAACAGTTCAGAGAACTTGCTTGCTCAAGAACTTGACAACACGGTCATGTGGCAACATGGCGATACTTCTAGTAGACATCTAGAATATTACGAACCACCGATATGTCACTTAGTGTAACTACCTCGGTGAATTACGCTCCTAGTTACAAGCCTGGATGAGCGGAAATGGTTGAAATAGTACGGTGGGGCCAAAATGCCACTCACAGGTAGACCTCTCGGCCGTCCCAACCATTTTCAAACATCGGGACAAGAACGGGCGGCGTAATCGGCAGGCGAAGGGATCAACTACATACACAAATGAGTATGTATGCAAGCCACCATACAACAGTACATCAGAGCCATTCCATCTAAAAAGAAAGGAAATATAGCAACGCCATACGACAAGATTCAAATGTCCTAGATAGATATAATAGTTTAGGATATCTCCTCATACATCAAATATCAGAGTATCAGGCGGAAGCGGCAAACAAGGTCCGAGTACGGATAAGAAGCAAATCGGCATAAGATGCCCCATAAATAAGCACATCCCGCCCACAGATCTCACGGATCCCCGTTCCCGGAATCTCTACACCGAATGATCGTTGCCCACATCGTCCGCCTCCTCCACCCAGTATCCGTCTTGTGAGTGTACCTGTCCATCTGAATCAAATAATTTATCGTGTGAGACCCTAGGGGTACTCATCAAGTCTTTATGCCTCTAAAGGGGACACAACCCGGGGTGACGCAATTGCAGCAAAAGATAAACCCTAACAATTCTATAGATACTCGCTAACCGTCCGCCTAACCAAAGATAGACGCATGTCCGTGAATTATGACAACAGTTATAACAGTAATATCAACAGATCCATCCTCCTCCTCGCTTACCAACAAGGAAGCGGACGAACAACCCCCATCCGTTGGCAGTTTTATTATCCATTCCATGAGTGTTGCCCTATTTACTAGTCAGTTACTTAGTCAAATTTAAAGCGGTACTTTAGTTATGCTTGTCTATGATCGAGAAACTGTGCTCCAAGTCGTCCATAACCGCGGACACGGCTTTCAGAAAGTTTTACCCTGCAGGGGTGCACAAATAGCAACACACACTCGATCAACCTCGGAAAAACCAAATCAAAACCCAACGAGGCTTTCACGACAAAGCAATCACAGGATTCAGAAATATTTCTGGGGGCCACCCCATTAAGTATACCCGCAACGAAGTTAGCTGACTCCGAGACAGACTCAAGGTTTGGGTGGACGGCTGTAAACGACTGGGAACCCGAAAGTGTGACTGGGCTTGTCGATACCGCGAAAACGTGTCCCGATCCTAAACAGTACAGGTGCTCCTCGCACAATCGTAAATAAAGCAGTAAAGCATGGCATAAATACAGGATAGTAAATAAAACCTCAAACTAGTTTGTGGCCCCAAGAAATAAGACTGAATCAAGCTCTGGCTCAGGGGGGTCCCATAAGCCTCCCGGATGTGGATAGCGCGAATATTCAAGGAACAGGAATCAAGTACTCGGGGTCCTACGGGACACAAGTGAGCATGAAAAACCAAAGAGCAGATATTGCTCACCGGTGCCACTTTCATTAGTTCTCCCATTACTACTCAGGTTAAGTTGTTTAGGTACCTCGTTATCCATTAGACACTCACATACCCTACACATGCTGTTCTACGACTCGCATGGCTCAAACAACTCCTGTAGTAATGGCTTATGGGATGGAGGAACAAGCTTTGGGTGGGGTTTAAAAGTAAAGGCTATGCAATACTTGGGATTCAGTTTAATGCAATCGCGACTCAATGATGCAAGAATAAGATAGAGGCAATAGGTACTATATGTATGCGAGCATGTGGTAGTGCTTGCCTGGCAGCTCAGTTGAAGCGAGAGAAGGATCTGGGTAGTGCTCCTGGGTCTCTTGATATATCCCCTGCTCAGTGTCTATTCGAAGAAGAACCAAACAAACAAGGGCCAACATAAATAGAGTGCACAAGCATATGAATAAGATGCGACAAGCAAACAATCATGCCATGATGAATGATGCACAATTTGCATGGCAATAATGTAGCATGGCATGGGTGAGATGTGGAATACAAGAATAAAGCCTTTTATTGAGTTTTGGTCACATTTTATCCTCATATTAGTTGCTGTATACTCTATATTTATATGATGCATGCTGCAATTCAGAACATGGAATGCATAAACAGAAAGGTCTCGTCGAGCTGATCATTTTAGACATATCATTTGTTAAATTTGGAGTTATAAATCAAAAGTTATTAATTAATTAAGGGAGAAGGGCATTTTGTTGTAATTTTAATCAACTTGAAATTTAAAGTGTCCAAAATATATTTTGGATGGCATATTTGAAATCCTCACATTTTTCTGATTTGAAAACATATATTATCTGTATTATTTGGAATTATGAATTTAAATTTATTTTAAAGTCAACATTAGTCAAATGGGGTCAAAGTCAAAGGTTTGACTATTTGAAATCAATTCTGAAAATATTTGATTAAAGATTTGAATTAACATTCAAAAACAAAACATTTTTCATATAAGGTTTGAATTCAAACTCCAAACCATATGGAAGTTATGAATTAATTTAGATTTAAACAGATTTGAAGTTGAATTGAATTTGAAATAATTTGAAAAGATTTGAATTTGAAACAGAAAGGTTCCTGGGCTTTTGCTACTCAGTCAGATTCTCCCCACAACCAGTGACAGGTGGGGTCGATGCTGACTGGGACAACACGCGCACACAAAAACTTTTCTCACTGCGAGCTACTCTAGTCCCTGAGAGTGACAGGTGGGGCCACGGCACACGCGGACTCGCACGACAGTGGGCGGATGCGAGGCTGCCACGCGGCACAACGGGGGTTGCGGGTTGAGACGGTGGAACCTGGGGTACCTTTTTGCAAAACGTCTGGGAGGCTGACAGGCGGGCCTAGAGGGAGCGCGGGTTGAGGAATAAAAAGCCAGGGAGGGTTTTTGCAAAAGTGCGGCGACACTGTGGATCTTCTCCACCGTCTGGCGCGTGCGATGCGCGGCGCAGCGAGGCGGGGCTCGAACCCGCGATGTGGGGCACGCGCGCAGACGCGGCGACCACTGGGCTAGGTGGGGGTCGTTGTCCGAAGGGCGGCTGGCGGCTAGGTAGGGTTTGCGCGACGCGGGGGCGAGAAGACGCGCGCGCTCGCCGGTGCACGCAGTCTGCTCGACGAAAAGAACGGCGGCACTAGGCGGCGACAGCGAGGCGAACCATGTCAGGAGGGCAGAGAGGCTCACCGCGAGGCTACTGGTGGTGTTGGATCGGGCGGGGGCGCAGCAGATCGTCGTCGAGGCTGGTGGCCGGAGTTCTAGGGTTTCGCGGCGGAGCGGCGTCGGCCTGGGGCTTCTGAGGCTCCTCCTCCTCGCTGGCGTGTACGGGGCGACGCAGAGGGCTCGACTCGGTCTTCCTCGACACTTGGACGCCGCGCCCGCCGCCTGGTACGGTGTCGTCGAGAGGAGGCCGACGGGAAGGTGGTGATCGGTGGTAGACGGTGGTGGAGAGGAAGGGGAGGAGAGGGCAGGGCCCTGGGCGGATCTGGGAGAGGCAGAGGGGTGGTGGGAGTAGATAAGGGCGAGCCTGAGGGAGGTGGTGCAGTGGGGGAGTGGGTAGGGTTAAAGGTGGCTTCGGCCACCTTTTCCTCCTCCTTCACGTGCGCGAGCTGGGAGCCAGGGGCTGCAGGTGGGGTAGGGAAAGAAGGAGAGGGTGGTGGGGCCAGGGTAGCAGAGAGAGAGAGCTAGAGAGAGGGGGAAAGTGGCTCAGGTTGGAGCTAGGTTAGAGGGATGGGGTGGCTCGGTTTAGGGTTGTAGCTAGGGTTGGGGTGGAGAGAGAGAGGGGTAGATGGGTCCAGGGTGGGGCCTGCAGGTCAGAGAGAGGAGAGAGGCCGAGAGAGAGGGTGTGGGTAGCTAGGGTTAGCTAGAGAGGGAGAGAGCTAGGTTAGAGAGCGGAGAGATGAGAGGGGCTTGAGGATTTTAGATGCTTGCATGCATCAAGCAAGAACAAGCTAAGATCAAACAAGGTTTAGGCAAAAGAGAGGAAGGAAAGAAAGGTGATGAGGGTTTAGAGAGAGAGGTTGATGTGAGGATAGGGTTTTAAGCAAGATCAAATAAGACCAAGCCCAAAGGAGGGAATGATGGTGAGATTTGCATGGCCCATGCATAACCATTAATGCTAGGTTTTATCTTGTGAAAACAAAATAAATATTCATGGCATTTGTACATATGCATTCCAAAATATGGGGTAAGGGCCCAGCAAAAGGATTTGTAGAATTGGACCCACCCTATCTCCCATGAGCTAGATTAAACATCAAAAGAAAAATAATTGCAAGCTCATGGATAATGGGATGGTGGAATTGTAAGGTGGTGAAAGAAAGGTGGTGGAGTTGAATAAAAGATATGCCCCCAACTCAACTTGGGCATTTAAACAATATATCAAGAACCAAATACAATATCAAGAGGAAAATACAATTTACAATGCATATGAGAGAAGAACCAACACAAAAAGGGTTTTATATGATGCTCAAATGCAAGGTGGCATGATGACATGAGCATGATATAATGATGATGCAACAATTATATATATGAAGTAGCCATTATATAGACTAGGCTAGTAGCATTGCAATTGTTAGACAATTGGGATGCTACAACTCTCCCCCACTAAACAAGAATATCGCCCCGAGATTCCTAGGAAAAAGAGAACGACACAAGAAGAGGCGGGTGTTCGAACGAAGGTGACCCTCACGTTCCCAAGTTGATGAACAACGGAATGGTGCGACCACTACACCTTGCAAAAACTTGCTAGACTTGTTGCGAGTCTTGCGTTTTGCTTGAGAAACAACGAGTTAGAAGAGTTGAAGGATTGTCGTGAGACAAGAAGGATAGGATGGGCATAGCTCCGGTTTTCCCAAGAATCATGATAAAAGAATATAACCACTTGTGAAAGAAAAGGAGAAGATGATGTATCATGGATAAAGAAAGACACACCATTAAGATTAAAGATTTACCGATACGAGAGAGGATGAATCTTTGTCTCGCCGGAAGAAAAGGAGCTAGATTGGAGAGGATTTGAACCACTATTACAATAGCATCGTATCTTCTCTCGAATTTGAGAAATGAAGTTCGGAAACAATACTGCCTTCAAACAATAGAGTCCCTTGATATCAACAGAAAGATTTAGTTAGACATCGTCGGATTAGATTCTTGTTGCGCCGGTAAGAACCAAGGATCACGCAATTTAGGTGCGCCGATATAACTTCCAGAGATGGATGTGAAGCCAGATCATGGTGGAATCCCGAGAAGCAAAGAATATGGAGGATCTGGAGTTTATTGTAGAGACACTTATTGCTTTCTTTAGCCTTGAGGCTAACGCAATAGATTTGCGGCTGATGGCATCAACCATAATTGGCTTTACCACAGAAAAAGAATTGATGAAACAAAGAGAGAGATAGTTTCCTTTAATCTTGTTTGGGGATATCGAGCATCGGTAGAAAGACGAGGATAGAAAAAGGTTTGCGTTTGTTTCCACCAGATAATTGAGGATTTTGCTCCGTGTAGAAAGGGTGAGATCACCAACAAGAGATTATTGATTACTTTCTTCGAAAGAGCACTCCGGAAAAACAAGGACGGAAGTAAAAGTATCAAGGGATAAAGGCCACTTGTAACTTCCGTGGAATGAGTGAAATCACATAAATTCACCAATTCAATGTACAAGAGCGAATGATAAGAGTAGTGGTATGGTAGCTACTCCATCCCGCACCCAAAGCATTACTCCGCACATGAATAAGAAAATCATGCGACCCAACTACCGAAACAGACTGAAGGTATTGACAAGAAGAGCTCATGGAACTCCGCTAGAAAACAAGGATAGATGCAAACGATTCGCCGGATTAAATATAGATAAGGGTGATGATGTTGTCGTCATGTCTGAAGTACCAAGCCACCAGAAAGATATGAAGGAAGATTACGGAAAAGATAGCACCACTTGAACAGAAGGAATACAAGATCTGGAAGGTCTTCATGGCCTCCGGTGGATTGAGCATAGACGATAGAGCGAGAGGGTTTCAAGAGATTACTTAACGAGATTGAGGTGAAAGAACTCCATGTTCTTCTTGAAATGATCGAGAGAGATTTAGCAGCCTTGAGGAAATCTTCAGCGGAACGACGATGATAACTTGCCAACAAGGAACAACTCCGGATTGGTTGAAGATGGAGGATGGAATTAACAATGGACTTGCTGATTCCAGAGTTGAAGTAATGTATTTAGCAGAAGGACGTGGTCGAGATATGTGACTTCAAAAAGTCAGAATTCTCACTTTGAGACTTTGCACACAGGCAGTGCTCACGAAGCTCGAGAGAAAGAGACACAGATGATCTTCCATGTTCTTCCATAGATATCGAATAGGCAGCATATTATCAACATATACCACCATGGATTAACAAGATATTCCCAGAATACCAAGTTCAAGAGGCGGGAGAACGAACAAATGCTCGAAACACTTTCTGAGCTCAACGCTCTTTGAAAGATCAACGTTACGAGTAAGGATTCCTGTTGAAGAAGATGCGCTGACAGAACAGGTGAACTGGTCCTTCGGAAGAAAAATAGAGGTCACCTGGTTCACATTGTCGATCGGATCACCGATTACAAAGATAAAGAGATCTTGGATAAGAACTGATGATAGCTCATACCTTAAGCAAAGCTATCAGAGACGAAAAGATGTAATTCCCTCGTATCTAGGAGAATTGTGCAGATATGGGGTTCAAAAGGATGTGCAACATGTTGGACAGATGATAGACCGCCGTAGTGCTTGGAGAAACTCTAGATTGCCAAAGATGCTTGAATATGCATAGATATGATCGCGGTGTACTCAAAATCACAGGAGATAACCGTCACCATTTGGAGGATAGAGTTGATAGCATTTTCCATATTCCACTCCATCATTCAGATCTATATGACACTTATCATGAGTGGAATATAGCTATGCCGAGAACCAAATTACAATCCCAGCATCGGATCGACACATGTTATGTAATTAGCCCAAGAGAATTGGAGATGAAAAGAAACTCCGGATTAAGCGCCGGTGACAAAAGAATGAGTTAGCATGGACATGCTGATAAAAGGGAGATAGATAATGTTTCACACACGACTGGAAAGGAGTGTGGAAACACAGATGTATCAAAGAAATTTTTTCCGCATTTTTCGGCATTAAAATACCAATAGATGCGCAAAAACACTTATCAGGTAGAGATATACCAATAGATGCTAATCGCTACCTGATGGTTTCACAGAATGTGGAGTTGCTAGAAGGAAGGACACCCTTAAGAAGATGGCACCGGTTAACAAGGAGTCAGATAGATCGCGCCGGTATTCAAAAGCCTGTCAGTATGGAATGTACCAACAGTTGATAACCAAAGGCAGATAAAGATAACATGTTGGATGCAACAGATAGACAAGGAGTTACGCACACACACACACATTCTATGGTACTACGGAGACCCAGAACACGTGAATCCTAGTTTGAATTTTAAGAAGAGGATTGAAAACGTTACACTTCCTTACCAGAAAAGGGTGGGTGGGTGGGTAAGAAGAAAAGTTGAAGCAGTCCTACTCTCACGTTTTGTTTTTCCCTAGTATACATAACTACCAAAATATTTGCTAGACTGACAACGACCATTGGGCTGAGACCCTGAAGAGCGGGATGGCTCTGATACAAATTGTAACTACCTCGGTGAATTATGCTCCTAGTTACAAGCCTGGATGAGCGGAAATGGTTGAAATAGTACGGTGGGGCCAAAATGCCACTCACAGGTAGACCTCTCGGCTGTCCCAACCATTTTCAAACATCGGGACAAGAACAGGCGGCGTAATCGGCAGGCGAAGGGATCAACTACATACACAAATGAGTATGTATGCAAGCCACCATACAACAGTACATCAGAGCCATTCCATCTAAAAAGAAAGGAAATATAGCAACGCCATACGGCAAGATTCAAATGTCCTAGATAGATATAATAGTTTAGGATATCTCCTCATACATCAAATATCAGAGTATCAGGCGGAAGCGGCAAACAAGGTCCGAGTACGGATAAGAAGCAAATCGGCATAAGATGCCCCATAAATAAGCACATCCCGCCCACAGATCTCACGGATCCCCGTTCCCGGAATCTCTACACCGAATGATCGTTGCCCACATCGTCCGCCTCCTCCACCCAGTATCCATCTTGTGAGTGTACCTGTCCATCTGAATCAAATAATTTATCGTGTGAGACCCTAGGGGTACTCAGCAAGTCTTTATGCCTCTAAAGGGGACACAACCTGGGGTGACGCAATTGCAGCAAAAGATAAACCCTAACAATTCTACAGATACTCGCTAACCTTCCGCCTAACCAAAGATAGACGGATGTCCGTGAATTATGACAACAGTTATAACAGTAATATCAACAGATCCATCCTCCTCCTCGCTTACCAACGAGGAAGCGAACGAACAACCCCCATCCGTTGGCAGTTTTATTATCCATTCCATGAGTGTTGCCCTATTTACTAGTCAGTTACTTAGTCAAATTTAAAGCGGTACTTTAGTTATGCTTGTCTATGATCGAGAAACTGTGCTCCAAGTCGTCCATAACCGCGGACACGGCTTTCAGAAAGTTTTACCCTGCAGGGGTGCACAAATAGCAACACACACTCGATCAACCTCGGAAAAACCAAATCAAAACCCAACGAGGCTTTCACGACAAAGCAATCACAGGATTCAGAAATATTTCTGGGGGCCACCCCATTAAGTATACCCGCAACGAAGTTAACTGACTCCGAGACGGACTCAAGGTTTGGGTGGACGGCTGTAAACGACTGGGAACCCGAAAGTGTGACTGGGCTTGTCGATACCGCGAAAACGTGTCCCAATCCTAAACAGTACAGGTGCTCCTCGCACAATCGTAAATAAAGCAGTAAAGCATGGCATAAGTACAGGATAGTAAATAAAACCCCAAACTAGTTTGTGGCCCCAAGAAATAATACTGAATCAAGCTCTGGCTCAGGGGGTCCCATAAGCCTCCCGGATGTGGATAGCGCGAATATTCAAGGAACAGGAATCAAGTACTCGGGGTCCTACGGGACACAAGTGAGCATGAAAAACCAAAGAGCAGATATTGCTCACCGGTGCCACTTTCATTAGTTCTCCCATTACTACTCAGGTTAAGTTGTTTAGGTACCTCGTTATCCATTAGACACTCACATACCCTACACATGCTGTTCTACGACTCGCATGGCTCAAACAACTCCTGTAGTAATGGCTTATGGGATGGAGGAACAAGCTTTGGGTGGGGTTTAAAAGTAAAGGCTATGCAATACTTGGGATTCAGTTTAATGCAATCGCGACTCAATGATGCAAGAATAAGATAGAGGCAATAGGTACTATATGTATGCGAGCATGTGGTAGTGCTTGCCTGGCAGCTCAGTTGAAGCGAGAGAAGGATCTGGGTAGTGCTCCTGGGTCTCTTGATATATCCCCTGCTCAGTGTCTATTCGAAGAAGAACCAAACAAACAAGGGCCAACATAAATAGAGTGCACAAGCATATGAATAAGATGCGACAAGCAAACAATCATGCCATGATGAATGATGCACAATTTGCATGGCAATAATGTAGCATGGCATGGGTGAGATGTGGAATACAAGAATAAAGCCTTTTATTGAGTTTTGGTCACATTTTATCCTCATATTAGTTGCTGTATACTCTATATTTATATGATGCATGCTGCAATTCAGAACATGTAATGCATAAACAGAAAGGTCTCGTCGAGCTGATCATTTTAGACATATCATTTGTTAAATTTGGAGTTATAAATCAAAAGTTATTAATTAATTAAGGGAGAAGGGCATTTTGTTGTAATTTTAATCAACTTGAAATTTAAAGTGTCCAAAATATATTTTGGATGGCATATTTGAAATCCTCACATTTTCTGATTTGAAAACATATATTATCTGTATTATTTGGAATTATGAATTTAAATTTATTTTAAAGTCAACATTAGTCAAATGGGGTCAAAGTCAAAGGTTTGACTATTTGAAATCAATTCTGAAAATATTTGATTAAAGATTTGAATTAACATTCAAAAACAAAACATTTTTCATATAAGGTTTGAATTCAAACTCCAAACCATATGGAAGTTATGAATTAATTTAGATTTAAACAGATTTGAAGTTGAATTGAATTTGAAATAATTTGAAAAGATTTGAATTTGAAACAGAAAGGTTCCTGGGCTTTTGCTACTCAGTCAGATTCTCCCCACAGCCAGTGACAGGTGGGGTCGATGCTGACTGGGACAACACGCGCACACAAAAACTTTTCTCACTGCGAGCTACTCTAGTCCCTGAGAGTGACAGGTGGGGCCACGGCACACGCGGACCCGCACGACAGTGGGCGGATGCGAGGCTGCCACGCGGCATAGCGGGGGTTGCGGGTTGAGACGGTGGAACCTGGGGTACCTTTTTGTAAAACGTCTGGGAGGCTGACAGGCGGGCCTAGAGGGAGCGCGGGTTGAGGAATAAAAAGCCAGGGAGGGTTTTTGCAAAAGTGCGGCGGCACTGTGGATCTTCTCCACCGTCTGGCGCGTGCGATGCGCGGAGCAGCGAGGCGGGGCTCGAACCCGCGACGTGGGGCGCGCGTGCAGACGCGGCGACCACTGGGCTAGGTGGGGGTCGTTGTCCGAAGGGCGGCTGGCGGCTAGGTAGGGTTTGCGCGACGCGGGGGCGAGCAGACGCGCGCGCTCGCCGGTGCACGCAGTCTGCTCGACGAAAAGAACGGCGGCACTAGGCGGCGACAGCGAGGCGAACCATGTCAGGGGGGCAGAGAGGCTCACCGCGAGGCTGCTGGCAGTGTTGGATCGGGCGGGGGCGCAGCAGATCGTCGTCGAGGCTGGTGGCCGGAGTTCTAGGGTTTCGCGGCGAAGCGGCGTCGGCTTGGGGCTTCTGAGGCTCCTCCTCCTCGCTGGCGTGTACGGGGCGACGCAGAGGGCTCGACTCGGTCTTCCTCGACACCTGGACGCCGCGCCCGCCGCCTGGTACGGTGTCGTCGAGAGGAGGCCGACGGGAAGGTGGTGATCGGTGGTAGACGGTGGTGGAGAGGAAGGGGAGGAGAGGGCAGGGCCCTGGGTGGATCTGGGAGAGGCAGAGGGGTGGTGGGAGTAGATAAGGGCGAGCCTGAGGGAGGTGGTGCCGTGGGGGAGTGGGTAGGGTTAAAGGTGGCTTCGGCCACCTTTTCCTCCTCCTTCACGTGCGCGAGCTGGGAGCCAGGGCAGAGGCAGGGACTGCAGGTGGGGTAGGGAAAGAAGGAGAGGGTGGTGGGGCCAGGGTAGCAGAGAGAGAGAGAGCTAGAGAGAGGGGGAAAGTGGCTCGGGTTGGAGCTAGGTTAGAGGGATGGGGTGGCTCAGTTTAGGGTTGTAGCTAGGGTTGGGGTGGAGAGAGAGAGGGGTAGATGGGTCCAGGGTGGGGCCTGCAGGTCAGAGAGAGGAGAGAGGCCGAGAGAGAGGGTGTAGGTAGCTAGGGTTAGCTAGAGAGGGAGAGAGCTAGGTTAGAGAGCGGAGAGATGAGAGGGGCTTGAGGATTTTAGATGCTTGCATGCATCAAGCAAGAACAAGCTAAGATCAAACAAGGTTTAGGCAAAAGAGAGGAAGGAAAGAAAGGTGATGAGGGTTTAGAGAGAGAGGTTGATGTGAGGATAGGGTTTTAAGCAAGATCAAATAAGACCAAGCCCAAAGGAGGGAATGATGGTGAGATTTGCATGGCCCATGCATAACCATTAATGCTAGGTTTTATCTTGTGAAAACAAAATAAATATTCATGGCATTTGTACATATGCATTCCAAAATATGGGGTAAGGGCCCAGCAAAAGGATTTGTAGAATTGGACCCACCCTATCTCCCATGAGCTAGATTAAACATCAAAAGAAAAATAATTGCAAGCTCATGGATAATGGGATGGTGGAATTGTAAGGTGGTGAAAGAAAGGTGGTGGAGTTGAATAAAAGATATGCCCCCAACTCAACTTGGGCATTTAAACAATATATCAAGAACCAAATACAATATCAAGAGGAAAATACAATTTACAATGCATATGAGAGAAGAACCAACACAAAAAGGGTTTTATATGATGCTCAAATGCAAGGTGGCATGATGACATGAGCATGATATAACGATGATGCAACAATTATATATATGAAGTAGCCATTATATAGACTAGGCTAGTAGCATTGCAATTGTTAGACAATTGGGATGCTACACTTAGTTCAAGAGAGAAACTTGCTTGGTAAGGCAAGATGACATAGTCTCAGAGCTGCGGCACGAGCCTAACTCTTTGACCGAGGAGAGTGCATTAGAATAATGAACTTGGTAGCACAATCATCATTTGCTTAATGATAGGGTTAACCAATCATGCTAAGAATGATACAAATGTCCTTGAAGTTCAAAGCAATACAAATTTCTAGGAATCTCATATGGCCACATTATTACGCACGCGCAACATTTACGAGCATGGAAGCTCGAGGAAGGGTGGGTAATTATGTGTAAGAGCATCACTTCATTAAGAGGGTCATGAAACTCATCAGGACCTCTTAGTATAGAAAGGGTGTGATACTTTAAGGTAGGACAGAAAGAAGCTATTCAACGCCTCTTGATCTGCGAACTACAACACTTTGACCTGGTCCTAGATATGACGAGGTACTGGAGTTTGTTTCTCCTAACATCCCGAACTGGTTTGTCTTGACAGGCCACAAGAGTATCTTGCATCAGAAGACACCGATTCACATTTACTACTTGGCTACCAACTGGTAGACAAAGGTCGGAAAACAACAAGGGTAAAGAAGAACATGCTCAGGATAGAATCCCGAGATGTAGATGCATAAGTCAACAATCTTCCGGAGATCAATACAGAGAAGGAAAGGTGTGGAAGAGTCACGAGTGTAGGAGCGAGAGTCATGAAGAGCACTCTTATTGTGATCTATTTGGTTCCATTAAAGAACATCTGCCATAGCATGTGGTAGGGGAAGTCCTTTATCGTCACTGTTCAATAGCGGAAATATCCACAAGCTTGAAGGCTATACTAGAAGGTACTATCCATCCTGAAGTAATGTGTAAACATTAACCACAGGGGTCAACGATGGATCTTGGTTTAAAGGTCAGCTTCATGTACACGATTCACAACACCGAAATCCAGCACAATCGGGGATCTTAAGTTCAAGTCCAAGGGTTAAAACCCGAGAAAGAAGTAACTACTACTTGAGTGACAAAGCGTACACTACAAGATAGCAATCACGAGGTAGCTTCCAAGAGAAGAAACGACTTCTGAAGTACCCAAACAAAAGATAAGGAGGCACACGAGTTGAAAGGAAACTTCGAGGCCTAGAACAGATCACTGTGGGAGCATAGACATGATGTTGTGGAGCCATAAAACAGGGAGATCATCATGGAAATAAATCTCTCAGGTGAAACAGAGCAAGGGAAACAAGGAACACACACACACCAAACTCTAGAGAACTTAACACTAGGTCAACTGGTTGAGAAACGACATGCCTGAAAAGGCACCTAAGCTTTGAAAGATGAGACGAGATAGCAAAACTTTTACAAATCAACACAAGGTGAGATGACCCAGAGTTAGAGCGAAACTGGATAAGAAGAAAAAGAAGCATACCAGAGTTTTTGCACATAATTTTTATCTTTGAAAATAGTTTTCACAAGCACTAGACTGAACATCGACCAATAGAAAGGGTTTCCTACAGTCTGTACTGCTCTGATACCAAAACCTGTGACACCCCCGGGATTAGGGCTAGACAAATCCCAGACCTCTGTCTGATATAAGCCTAACCTAAATCTAGAAAGAGTACAGAGAGAGAATTGATAACACAACAGTGACCCTACGATACAAAAATTGTTACAGCAAGCTCTTAACCAAGCGAAGAACCAAAATATTACAAGCAGAGGTCACTGACCACAAACATCAAACAACGGAAGGCAAATTATGCTATTAAGTATAGCAAACTTAACAAAAGGCCTAAGAGGCCTGAAGCATAATGATGACATCCAATCCATAGATCCCAAACTGTCGACTAGGAACTCCGAACTACTAGTCGATGTCGATGCCGTATAGAACTCATCTTCAATGGTAATACTTACTCTTCTGCAAAAGTATCAACGAAGCAAGGGTGAGTACAGGGTGTACTCCGCAAGACTTATGACTGGTGGAGTTGTTTTGCATAAAGCCATCTTTGTTTTGTAAAACAAGAGGGAGAAGAATATCGACTAATCAGAATATTTGAAAAGGTGATAAGAGAGCGGTATCACTAGCTTGGATCATCTTTTGATATCCACCAAATCATCATCAGCTGAACCTATCTAGGATCACCCCCTCGTACCCATGATGAAGCATCCTTAAGGACACATTACTTAACTTGCCAAGTTTTACGGTTAGGTTCAAGTTCTCTATGATCTTCATGTCCGTTCCCAAGTTCGTCCATAACCACGGACGCGGCTTTTCGAAAAAATTAATAACCCTGCAGGGGTGTACAACTTTACCCACACATACTAACCTTCTCTTAATGCCACTAGTAGTAGCCCTCTTCCTTGGAAGGCCGAAAAAGGGTGGTTAAACACAACCTTTACCTTGCTTTCGCCGATACCATGAGTCACGCACTAGGGAGATTCCGCCATAACGGGTCGAGTCCCGAAGCCGGTCCCTAATGATGTGCGCAGGGTTCAAGATTACGGATGCCGGGCATCTCTTGTTCCCGGCCACGCTTACCTACCTGTTATGAATGCACCTCCTTCACCTCCATCGAGAATAATCAGAATGCGTATGTCGAATGGAAAGCCCGAACTATGTGACTCATGGAATCTACTAGGTAAATTAGTTGGTCGAGGGGCATTCCAGGCCCCCGTGTGGCTGTACGCTCGTCTTGGTTCAAGAGGCAAGAACATCGGGTCCTAAGGGTTGCAAGTATGGGACTGCAAAAACCACAACTCTCATGGCCTCCCATACAAGCCTTAGCATGTTTAACTTCCATCTCTTATCATACCATGTTATCCTGTCCAACTAGGTTCATTCGCAGCTCTGATTCATCAACCGGATGGACCAGTGGTAACAGCTAAGCATGGCTAAGCACAACAGATGTAACAGCTCTAGCAACACTTCACAAGCTCAAACCCTAGTTATGCTAGGAGCAGTGGATCAGGGAGTTTAGGCTAAAAGAAACATGCATCAGATAGGATTACTCTATCTATCGTTAAAAGACTTTAGAATTGTATGCACATGGCAAGAATGTAATACTTCGAAAACATAGGATTATATCATGTGTGGGGCTTCGCTTGCCTTTGCCGTCTGATATCCAGAAAGCAAAGCTTCGGACATCAGTTACTTGAAGTATTGATCTTCGAGCTTCGACGGTGGTTGACCTTGATATTTAGTCTTGGACTTGATCTCAATTCCAATATCGTATTCTACCAGAGAAGAACAAAATACCAGAAAGAAAGGTGAAAAATCAACACATGGCATCTATGCAATGCTCAATCAAGTATGATGATATGACAAGTTAAAATTTATTGAAATTGAAACCCTAAACATGCTCGACCATTTAATCGGGGTTCCGAGGGGTCCAAACCCTAATTCGGAGAAACTCCGGATGTATATGAGAGGGTGCATTTAGTTCTTCTAATTAAACTTGTCATGAAAGATGTTTAGCAATGCATGATGATATCTTAAATAGATAGAGCTCATTTTTCTGAACATTTTGATATATTATTTGTATTTTTCTGATTTAAAATGATTTAGTTATGAATTTCTCCATTTTTAATTTATTTTAAATCATTTTTGAATATTATAAAACAATTTACATTTTGAAATTACTTTTACATTTTATTTAATTAGAAAACATTTCTGAAAATGTTTATCTCACTTACAACAGGGGCCCACATGTCAGGTATTTTCTTTTACTGAAAACAATTATTGAAATCATTTAAATAAAAGAAAAAGGAATTGTGACATAGGCATGACGTCATGCTGACATCAGCCAGAGGTTGATCCTCAGATCCTTGATCGAATTCGAGGCTAGGGGAGACGTGGGGCTGCGGAAGCGGGTGCGCTGGACAGAGGGGAGCGAGGCGAGCAGTTTAGTGGTGGCGCCGCTAGAGAATGGTCGCGGGAGCAAGGAGAACGACGGCAGCCAATGGCGGTGGCTGCAGGTGGTCGACGAGGAGGGGACTAGAGAGCGAGGGGAAGGGAACGAAGGGGTTTGCGAGGACCGCGAGCTCACCACGAACGCGAAGGACGGGTCGGCGAGGCAAGGCGAGGCCGGACGACGGTGAACCGATGGCGGAAACCTCGACGGCCGACGATGGTTCGGGGACGATTCCAGCGGGGAGGGGTCTTCCCCGCTTACATGGCTCCACAGGGATGAAGAGGGTGTCGGGGCGCGTCCAACAGTGGCCTTGGCGTGGCGCGGGGTGTCCGGAGATTGCGACATCGTCGAGCTCCTGTGAGATAGGGTTTCGGCCATGGCCCGGGAAAGAGAGGGAGAGGGGAGAAGTGGCGTGCTAGGTTTCTCCGGTAGCAGGGCGGGGCTTCTTGTAGGCACCGGCGGGCAGCGGCGTTGATCTTGGCGCGCGGCAGCGAGGCGACAGCATCCGCGGTGACACGCAGCAGCTTCACCGGTGGCGAGGAAGACGACACGAAAAGAAAGGCCGAAGGGGTACGGGCAGGCTGCAGGCTGCAGATGGGCCAGATGGGATGCACCAAAGCAAGAGAAAAGGGCCAGGGTTTGTCTGTGCTGGGCAATAGGGGGAGAAGAGAGGGAGTTGGGCTCGGCCCAGAGAGAGACTGTTTTTCTTTCTGAAAACCTTTTCCATTTCCTCTTTGTATTTTTGTTTCAAATCTATATTTTGAACCATTTCAAATTACCAGAACTTTTATAAATATTCAAAATATTTCAGAGAGTCTTGTAATCAATTTGGGTTCCAAATAGTTTTGTACTTTTCAAATATAGTAAAACTCTTTTGAATACATTTCAAGTAGAGAGGAAAACTATTGGGGTTTAGGGTTTTGTGAGTCTTTTTATTTCATGCATGCATTTTATATGATGATGAAGCTCATGAGTGCACAAACAAATCCTAATTAGTATTTAATAAAACTAGGGTTGTTACAGATACACACCCTGAAGTGGGAGATCTTGAAGGTGAGAGGCCGGCAAGCTAATTCTCCCATATTCACTAAAGGAGATGATGTTGGGTTCGCAGCATAGAAAACAAAAACTTTTCTACGATGGGAACCAATAAGCACCAAGATCTATCAACTAGATACAAGCAACAGGTTGAGATACATCCATAGAGAATGTACCCTTGTAGACCGACAAAGTTTAATGAGGTTGTACTCGTGGATGATGTAGTCGAACGCTTGCCGATCTCAAGATCGAGAAGAAGTACAACGCCGCAAATCAGCAGCGCATCCGTGATCGCACACACGTTCAAGCCACCAAACAACCTCCGCCTCCTCGCTCCAGCGATGCAGTGGAAGCAGCAACTCCTTCCAGACAAAAAGCCACCGGGAACATGTATCTTGCTAGTCCGAGACCATGGGGAAATAATTCTAGAGGGGGAGAGAGATCCTTCACGAGGAGGTGTGAGTGAGAGAGAGGGAGTGGGGGGCTTTATATAGGAGGAGGGGGCAACCCAAGGGGTGTGGACGGCGCATGGGGGCTTCCCCCAACCCTCCCTCCATTCATGTGAGTGGAGCTCCCACTCACAAATTTCCTCTCCATTTTCTCCACTCAAAATCCCACTCAAATTCCCATTAAATTTCCACTAAATTTAATGTAATCTCTCATTAAATAAAACTCCTTTTATTTATTTATTCAGAATTTTTTCAATTACATTAATTAACAAACATTCACATAAAAGCCCTTTCTACTTTCCAATTAGACATGCAGAAACAATTTTAGCAATTTCACTCAAACCAATTCCGGTGTCCATTGAAATAATTCCAGCACTTGCAATTCTTTCGTCTAGAACATATTTGCTCCAAATGGTGTTGTTATCTATTAAGTGTGTCATCCTACGGTTCGCGAATAATGCAGACATGATTGAGACCCCTCTCAGATCAATAATCAGAAGCGGTACCTGGAGATCCATATTGACGCCCACACATTCAACATTGAATTATTGTGATGGTGAGAACCTTTTACATTAGTAACTTAATCCATTTGTCTCGCGATATATTACATGTCCGAGATTCTATCATCGGTATCTTCATACCTATTTTGATCTCGTTACCGACATGCAATCTTTTCTCGTTCTCGTGATATAACATTCTAGTGATCACATCACTTGCTCGCAAGCTAACTAATGTGATATCACCGAGAGGGCCCAGAGTTTATCTATCCATCATCGGGATGGACAAATTCCACTCTTGATCCATGAGCCTCTACATAACACCTTCATAGCACTGAATCCACCTTTATAGTCACCCTGTTACGGTGTGACGTTTGATGTTATCAAGATACTCTTCCAGTGTTAGTGATTGACATGATCTCATGGTCTAAGGATTAGGATTACTTCGTATGATGTTATAGCAATATAAACTTAATGACTTTGATCATAATGCTATACTTCGGAATTCATCACATCATTCTAACAATGTTGTGACCTCGTTATTAACAACATCCAATATCCATGATCAGGAAACCTTGACCATCTTGTTAATCAACGAGCTAGTTTATAAGAGAGGCATAACTAGGAACTTTCTATTTGTTTATTAAACACACATGTATTAACGTTTCCATATTAATAGAATTATAGCATGCAAAATAAACATCTATCATATAATTGGAATACTAATAATAACAACTTTATTATTGCCTCTTAGGGCATATTCCCTTCAGTCTCCCACTTGCACTAGAGACAATAATCTAGTTACATAGTGATAAATCTAACACCCATGGAGTTCTGGTGTTGATCATGTTTTTCCCTAGGGAGAATTTTAGTCAACGAATCTGCTACATTGAGATCCATGTGTACTTTACAAATGTTTATATCACCATCCTTGACATGTTCGCGGATGGAGTGAAACTGGGGCTTAATATCTTGGAATTCTTGTGAGACCTTGGTTTCTTGGCATTGGCTATGGCTCCATTGTTGTCACAACAGATCACCATTGGGTCCAACGCACTAGAAACCACACCTAGTTCGGTTATGAACTCCTTCATCCAACCGCTTCCTCCGCTGCTTCCTAAGCAGCAAGATATTCGACCTTCGTTGTTGAACCTACCACCACGGGTTATTTGGAGCTCCTTGATGACCCACAAGTATAGGGGATCACAACAGTCTTCGAGGGTAGTATTATCCAATTTATTGATTCGACACAAGGGGAGCCAAAGAATACTTATAAACCTTAACAACTGAGTTGTCAATTCAGCTACACCTGGAAATAGTTCTTGCTCACAGAAGTTTATCAGTAGCAATAGTTTGTAGTAGCAATAGCAAAGCAACAGCAGCAACAAAACAAGAGAAATAGTAACAGTAGTAGAAAACAGTAGGATATGAGTGCGGTAGGCATAGAGATGGATGGATGGGCGTTGCATGGATGAGTCTAAACATTTAACTTCAAGATTTAGGGAATTGCAGATAAATAAGAATAAGCATCCAAGTACAAAACAATCATAGGCATGCGCTCCATATATAGTCATACATGCTCGCAATGAGAACTTGCACAACATCTTTTGTCCTGCCAGCCCGTTGCAGCGGGGACTCAAGGGAAATACTGGCAATTAAGGTGCTCCTTTTAATAGAGCACCAGAGCAAAGCATTAACACTCCGTGAACACATGTGATCCTCACATCACAGCCATCCCCTCCGGTTGTCCCAATTTCTGTCACTTTGGCGCCTTTGGATCCGGACAATGATATGTGTACACAACTTGCACATAAGACCACAAACAATACTATCATAATGAGTCAATAATAAGTTCAGATCTGAGATCATGACACTCGGGCCCTAGTGACAAGCATTAAGCACAACAAGTTGCAACAAAGTCAAATAGAACTAATAGAGGTACTAGGCACCATGCCCTAACAATCTTATTCGATTACATGATAGAACTCATCCAATCCCTACCATCCCCATAGCCTACATCGGGGGATTACTCACTCATGGATGAGGGAAACATGGATGGTTGATGGAGAGGCGTTGGTGATGACAATGGCGATGATCCTCTCCAAATTCCCCGTCCCCGCAGACTGCCAGAACAAAGTTTCTGGTTCCGAATCGCGGTTTCTGGTGGTGGCGGCGCAGCGGAACTTTTTGTGGAAAAACGTCGAACCCCCCACGGTTTTAGGTCAAGAGGCATCTTATAGGCGAAGAGGGAGGCCGAGGGGGTGCCTGGGGCAGTCACACCCCCTCCAGGCGCGGGCTAGGCCCACCCGCGCGGCAGGGGGTGTGTGGGCCCCTCAGGCCTCCCCTCTGTCTCGTACTCTCGCTCCGTGAGTCTTCTGGTGAAATATGATTTTTGGCATATTTTCCGGGATTTTTCCTGATAGTTGATTTTCTGCACAAAAACTAGACACCAAGGTAATTCTGCTGAAAACAGTGCCAGTCCGTGTTAGTTGTATCCAAATCACACAAGTTTTGAGGAGAAACAATAGCAAAAGTGTTCGGGAAAGTAGATGCATTTTCGACGTATCAACTCCCCCTAAGCTTAGCTTATTGCTTGTCCTCAAGCAATTCAGTTGAAAACTAAGTGCGATAAAAGAACTTTCACGAACACATTTGCTTCATTTGATGTAAATATCTCAGCACAGGAGTAGATACTTAGACAATTCATAATAAGAAGTATACAACTAAGTCTACTCAATAGTCATTGCAATCTATGAAGAGATTCCAACTCAAAAATAATAAGTAGCATGAAACCTAGACATGAGCAACATTGCAATGCCCATAAGAAGGTATGATAGAGTGGTATCTCGCTTGCCTTTGTTTGTAGAGCACAAAGTAAATGCCAAGGCACCTCTGAAGTTCAAGTGAAGACTAGAAGTAAAGATATCAGAGGTACAAGCATCAAAGTCATGACATAATTAACCAAATTTTGAGACAAACACAAGAATGAGAACTATGATCTCAAGAAGGTGCTCATAGAATAAGTGGTGACTTAACAAGGAGGTGAAAAGGTTTTGAAAAGCTTGAAAGGCTTCCAAATGCTGAAAGTAAGGTACTCATTAGCTTTGAGCTCTCATTTCCCCTATCATAGACATCTTTACATGGTTAAGGTGAAAGTGAGGTCCAATATGAGTTATATGCTTGACAGACCATAAACTGGAAATCCCATGTCCCTTGAGTACGAGGGCCGCTCCTCATGCTACTCAACTTTAGTTAACCATAAGTTCTTGTCATTGTAAATACATTCATATCATAGAGAACCGCCAACGGGGTACCCCTTGCACATGATACATGAGCTATCCCATAATCAAAATGACAAGGCAAGCAGACAATGAGCATCTCAGCGATCTTTTTATTTGCTATTTGCATAGGTTTTTATTGAGGATGCTTCACAGATTGCTCATTATGGTTATGCTGCAAGTTTCCACCATGATTAGGCATGGCTTAAGCTAGCGGCCCAGGCATTTCTCTAACACACACACACACACACACACACACACACA
Organism: Avena sativa; assembly: GCA_916181665.1. Classification (NCBI taxonomy): domain Eukaryota; kingdom Viridiplantae; phylum Streptophyta; class Magnoliopsida; order Poales; family Poaceae; genus Avena; species Avena sativa. Next base: position 172,012,382 of record OV702282.1, read on the forward strand.
CACACACACACACACACACATATATATATATATATATATATATATATATATATATATAACTCCATGAACTCACAAGCTCCCCTTTTATTTCACACCGACGACATCCACAAAAAAAAGATCATGATATCAACTGGATATGTATCCATAAGTGTTGAAAGTCTTCCCCGTGACAGCACGGTTCTGCTAACTCCCAGCCTATAATTTACAAGCATATAACTTTCATGGACAGTCACAATGGTTCAGGTTTATTAAGTGCAAGGAATAAAATGTGCCTTCAAGTTCATGAGAGCTTTACTAACTAACTATCTCAAAAAAGTCGAACATTTTATTTGGAAGAAAACAAGGAAAAATGAATATGCACTGAATAGCAAATGATGCTAATAGGTAGGTATGGTGGACACTGTTGGCAATATTGGTTTTGGGGAGTTGGATGCACAAGTAGATCTTATACTCAGTACAAGTGAAGGCTAGCAATAGAGAGGGAGCGACAAACGAGAGAGAAATAACTGTCATAATCATGCTTGCAACAAAACAGGACTAATTATGGCAAGAAAGTTATACAAGAACTCTGAGGCAAAATAAATCATCAAGGCTTACTGACTATTGATTAGTCATATGCATGCGTGAGCATGTGCCAAGTCGATTCACATGAAACATTCAGAGGAGGATACCACAATATCATACCAAGTTATGAATAAAACAATGCAAGCAAACATTCATATGACATGCTACAAACTATTAGCAAGCTGGATCTAATCACAAGAAAGCAAGAACTACTAAGCATCCATAAATAACATACACCTTACATGAACGTACTAAGCATGCTCACCATGATGAGTATATGTACGAAAATGAAAACAAATAGAGTTCGTTACCAGCCTCTTACCACACCTCAAGTTGTCTTAATCTTCATTATTGCCCTTCACTTGTGTGGCTTGAATAATAACATGAAACAAAACTCCACCGAGGACGGCTGAACCCTGCAAAGAACTCACAAAACCAAAGAAGAAGAACACATATTTTTGGTGTTTTCGATTTTTTTAAGAAAGCACACAAAGCAAAGCGAAACAAAGCAAAATATTTTTGTATTTTTATTTAAGAAAAACCAAAGCTAAAAAGAAAAGAAATAAACCAAGAGAAAAATAACGAAAATATTTTTGGTATTTTTGTGTTTTGGGAAAGCAGGAATAAAAACCAAAAAGAAAGCGAAACAATGGATATACAAAGAACCACGAAACATGATATATAGATGAGTGTGATGTAGGTATACCTCCCCCAGGCTTAGGCTTTTGGCCTAAGCGGGGCTCCATAGCGCGGATAGTAACCCCAAGATGGTGGGTTATCATAGGAATGCTCATAGTCAGGCGCTTGTGATGAAGAAGAAGACGCGCCTCAATCATAGGAGGGCTGCTGGTATGAAGACTCTCCCATGTTGGAGGACTGAACCGAATCATCTTTGGCATCGTATCCACCATTCTCCTCTTACCGAGAGAGCTCCGCCACGTATGTGACAAACTCCTCCTCCGTAAGCGACCATCCTTGCCTGTTATTAAAATTAAACAAAGCAGGTGCACACAAATAAACTACTTTATCAGTCCTACCCCCTCTCCAACCACGCTTGACAAAGGATAACTCAAATGGTAAACTTCTCACAGTAGCACATGGAGAAACAAAATTATGCTGAACCATGGAATCAAGATGAAGCCTCTCTAAGGGAAACCAAAAATCTGAATGGTGAGGATCTAAACCATGGAAAGCTAGCAATCTAGAGGCAATGAGACCTCCACAAATTCCACCCTTCTCGCGGTTAGTGGTAAGACGGTAAGCTATCAAATGAAGGGAATATGCCCAAGAGGCAATAATAAAGTGGTTATTATCATATTCCTTATTTATGATAAATGTTTATTTTGCATGATATAATTGTATTAATACGGAACGTTAATACATGTGTGTTTAATAAACAAAAGGGAAGTTCCTGGTTATGCCTCTCTTATAAACTAGCTCGTTGATTAACAAGATGATCAAAGGTTTCCTGATCATGGACATTGGATGTTGTTAATAACGAGGTCACAACATTAGTGTAATGGTGTGATGAACATTCATCCGAAGTATAGCATTTCGATCAAAGTCATTGAGTTTATATTGCTATAACAACTTACGAAGTGATCCTAATCCTTAGAACATGAGATCATGTCAATCACTAACACCCGAAGAGTTTCTTGATAACATCAAACGTCACACCGTAACAGGGTGATTATAAAGATGGATTCAGAACTAATAAAGTGTTATGTTGAGGCCCATGGATCGAGAGTGGAATTTGTTCATCCCGATGACGGATAGATATACTCTGGGCCCTCTCGGTGACATCACATTGGTTAGCTTGCAAGAAAGTGATTTGATCACTAGAATGTTATATCACGGGAACAAGAAAAGAGTACATGTCAGTAACGAGATCAAACTAGGTATGGAGATACCGATGATCGAATCTCGGACATGTAATATATCGCGAAACAAAAGGATTAAGATACTAGCGTAAAAGGTTCCGACGATCACAAGAAAGTCATCGTTGAATGTGTGGGAGTCAGTATGGGTCTCCAGATCCCGCTTCTGATTATTGATCTGAGAGGGGTCTCGATCATGTACGCATTATTCGCGAACCATAGGGTGACACACTTAAGAGACACCGACATCCATTTGGAGCAAAAGTTTCATGCCTAAAAGAATAACAAGCGCAGGAATTTATTTCACTAGATACCGAAACGGGTTTTTGGGTGAAATTGCAGAAAGTGTTTCTGCATGTGAAATGAAATACTAGCAAGGGGTTATATGTGAATGTTTTTCATTAAAGTAATTGACAAAATTCTGAATAAATAAAAGGAGTTTTATTTAATGAGAGTTTGCATTAAATTTGGTGGAAATTTAATGGGAATTTGAGTGGGTTTTTGAGTGGAGGGAATTGAAAGGCATTTGAGTGAGTGGAGTGTCCACCCACATGAATGTGGAAGAGGTGGGGGCAGCCCCATGGCTGGGCGCATGGCCCCTTGGGTGCCCCCTCTCCCTATAAAAGGAGCCCCCTCCCTCTCTCTCACTCACACCTCCTCGTGAAGGATCTCTCCCCCCCTCTAGAATTTATTCCCCATGGTCTCGGACTAGCGAGATACATGTTCCCGGTGGCTATTTGGCAAGAAAGAGTTGTGCTTCCGCTGCATCGCTGGAGCGAGGAGGCGGAGGTTGCTCGGTGCCTCGAACGTGTGTGCGAGCACAGATGCGCTGCTGTTCTGCGGCGCTAGGACTTCCTCTTGATCTTGAGATCGGCAAGAGATCGTCTACATCAACCACGAGTTTGGACTCGTTAAGCTTTGTCGGTCTTCAAGGGTATGTTCTCTACGGATATACATCCGCCCGTTGTTTATATCTAGTAGATAGATCTTGGTACATAGTTGTTCCCATCGTAGGAATTTTTTTGTTTTCTATGCTGCGAACCCTACAGTGGTATCAGAGCCGGATCTATGCGTAGATGCTTTGCACGGGTAGTACACATATGAGTATGTGGGTGATGATGATCATTTATTGCTTCTTAGTTGTACTTTGGATATTGGTGGCATAGTGGGATGAAGCGGCCCGGACAAACTTTACATGTCCTCGCACATGAGACCTGTTCCACGCTTGACATGCAACTAGTTTTGCATAAGTGGCTAGCATGTGTCTGTATCTCCTACTATAGTCAATATCTAATTTGCAACGAGTTGTCAACAATTTGGTTATCCTCGTTGTGGTTCATGTTCGTAGGTAAGAACGGTTCTATCTTCGAAAGCCCTAAGCCACGTAAAACTTGCAATTGATAAATTAGAGGCGTCTAGTTTAGATTGTTGCTGGGCTAGTGTTATGATATGGTGATGTTGTAAGTAGAAGTATAAGATGATACTCTTACAAAACACATACCGTGTAGGTTCCATAGACCTTGGCCTTACACATAAAGGTATGATAGAGATCATACCACGGTGCACATGACGGAGATCATATGCGGGAACCATATCATTTCACTTATAAACATGTGATGTTTTGATTGCATCTTATATTGCTTGTTTGGCGTTTTATTAGCATAATAAGATGATCCCTCATTTAGATATCAAGATAAGAATGTGTTCTTACTTAAGTATGCCCCGACAATGTTTTGTCGCTTCAAGACAACACGTGATGATCGGGTGTACTTGAATCCATGAGCATATCTTGGGTGTAAGACAGTTACACACGCGAATACTAAGGTTCTTACTTGGCGAGCCTAGCATGTACAGACATGGCCTCGGAACACAGACCGAAAGGTTAAGCATGAGTCATATGTTTTGATATCATGACCATATGGATGCTCGCCTTTGAAGCTATACCGACTCACGTGATGATCAAACTTGGTGTAGTGGATTTGGTTCATGTAATCACCAAAAAGACACGAGGGATGTCATTTTTGAGTGGGAGTTCATTTCTAATTTGGATTAGTAGAACTCAATTTATCATAAATTAAATCAAAGTGAATTTGCATAATTTGTTGTAGTCATTGGCATTCGTTCACCACCTTATGCATAGTTGTAATTGAGATAACAGAACTATAGAATTCTGGATATATACTTTACGAACTGGTATCGTATTGTGTTGAGTTTCAATCTAAAGTTTAAAGTCCTATTGCAAAATTTTAGCAAACTCTATTTACTCCGTGAAATTTAATAGTTGGTATTAAATTGAGAGTAACAATTCTAGTGTTAGTATCTTAAGTGATTGTTTTAATATCAAGTTTATCTAGGAGCTGAAAGAATTGTTTCAGAAACCATCATGTGTGGCAGATATAACGATATCTGAAACAATATTTTGGTTGCAATATGATAGAGTATAATATATGTTCTCATATTGGATGAGAATTTGCGAAGGTTGGAGATGCTAGACATCCTAATCATCCAAAAGGGTTTTGGAAAGTAATGTTATACTCACGATTCGTCTTTATAAGATACATTAGCTTGATCATGAAAGTCGTCATGATAAGGATAAATATAAGATGTATGTAAAGTGTTTACTACACTAAAAGGATTACTAAAGAATGGATTTTGAAAGAATACCGATCATTTTGATGATGGTGATCTACTTCAAAGTGCAAGTCCAAAGGTATTATTATTTGAATATACACGCTTTGGACTATGTGTCATGTATATGGCGCCACTTTTGATGTTGATAGATTCTTTTAAAAGGAAAATGAAATGCTGAAAGAGAAAATCTATAAAATATATTTGGCAGAAACGAAAAGAATGGATATTTCCAGTTTAGGTATATAGAAGATATACATGTTATGGTTGTATTCTTTGCTTGTTAAACAATGTGGTTCTTGGGTATTGGATACCGAATTGGTTGGTATGAAATTTCGTACAGAACGACGCAATTCATAAACCACAATGGCCTAAGTAACTAGCAAGAGAATATGTGATGATGTTCATCGAAAACAAACAAACTGTTGTTTGTATTTCTCGTTGGCATCAAAGCTTGACTTCAATATTTGTTTTAATAATTTTTATTTAAATCAGGTATTATGAGAACAAAGGTTGTTCAAATAATTACCATATTCCATATAAGATGGATGATTTTCAAATCTAGTTGGACAAATCACATCCATAAAGCCTAATGCTAAAATGTTGCAAGACAAATGATTGAAAGATCACTTATGAAGTGACATCGCTGTTTAAATTATATTGGAAATAAAACATGAAGAAACTCCATTTTCATGGATTTTTGGAGTCTTTGATTTTATCAAGTGACGCTTGTGAGACTTTCCTCGGGATAATTAAAACTTCGTTCAAAGGCCAAAGAACAAACGACTAAAATATTGGAATTTATACATATCGATGTATGTAGTCCATTATGTGTAGTCGTAAGTGATGGGTTTCAACTTCATATACTTTCTCCGGAAATTTGAGTGAATATTCACTTAATGAGAAAGAAGTGTGAAATATTTGAAAATGTTCAAAGACTTTCAAGATGAAGTGAAAATCATTGTGACAAGAAAATAAATGGTTTATGATTTTATCATAAGGGATTTATTTGAGTTACAAGTGTAACAAGAAAACAAATGAATTATGATTTTATCATAAAGGGATTTATTTGAGTTACAAGTTTAGCAAAACACCTAGATTTACATCTCCCGAAACACCATAGGAATATGGAGTGTTTGAGATTTGTCATGAAACCTTGTTTGACATGGTTGGATCAAAGGTGTTATTTATAAAACTGCCATTATGTTTTAAAAGATTAAAGCTTTAGAGACTACCGCTTTTACACTGAAAAGAGATCCATCTTGATCCGTTGAAATGACACCATGGAAGTTATGGTTTGGGGTAAAACCCAAGTTGTCATTTCTTAAATTTTGGTATTCTAAACATAAGTAAGATGTTTATAACAAAAGTCGGATGAGCATGTCTTTGTAGGTTATTTCGAATAACAATTAGTTATTCTTCCATAACACCAAAGACAAAAGGGTTTGTCGCTTGAAACATGAAGTTTCTTGAAGAAGGAATTTTTCATAAATGTTAAGTAGGAGGACAATAGAACTTTGATAAGGTTAACGAACCTTAGTTATATGTGCTGAGTTGCACAGCGCCGGAAAATGTTCCGGAGGCAGCTAGAATGCTCATGGCTCACGTGCCTCAAAGGTTGTGGTCACAGAGGTCTAAGTTCTTATTGAACCAAGTCGGTCGAACAAACAATCAAATACTGAGATTTGAGAGTAAATCATTATTGTTTGACAATGGTGAACCGACTACATGCAAAAAAGCGATGATGGGCCCTGACTCCGTCAAATGGCTTGAAGCCATAAAATCCGTGATAGTTCTATACACGAGAAATCAAGTTTTGAACTTGGAAGGCCCTCTGGAAAGGTGTAAAAACCTATCGGTCGTATTGGGATCTATAAAGAAACAGACATGAATGTTTCACATCTATGAAATAGTCGACATGTCGTAAAGTATTTTATGACAATGTTCAAAGAGTTGACTATGACAAGATTTGATCTTTCATAGCGATATTTAGTCTGGACGGATTAAAGTAGCAACCACTACATATAATTTGGTATATGGTAGATGAATAAACAAAACAAAGTTCTTCTAATAGAATGGTTACCTAGGACGTGTACATGACACGGTCCAAAGGGTTTTGTTAAATTCAAAGGATGCTAAAAGGGCATGCAAACTTCAATGGTTGAATTAAGCATCACGGAGTTGGAATCTTCACCATGATGAAAAAGGAGTTTTCATCAGGAGACAATGAAGATGCTTGCATTTGCAAGAAATTAAGTGGGAGCGCTAAGACATATTTCTAATAAATTATGTGGAGGACATCTTGTTGATTAGAAATGATGTATATTTTATTGACAAAGGTTAAGAATTTCATTTTGATGAAAGACTTAGGCAAAACCCGAATATTTAGCATGAATGTCTATAGTGGATACACTGTGACGCTAATATGGTTATGCCAAACGTACATATATGAGATATTGAAGGAGTTGAATATAGAAACGACAAGAAGCAGTTCTTGTCGCATGGAAAGGAATTGAATCAAGATTCAAGTGTATCGACACTTGATAAGTGAAACAAGATTCAAGTGCTTTGACACTTGATGAGTAAAATCACAAGAATGATTTGATCAATCATACCATGATATGTACACATCCAGATATGTCCTATGCTCTAAGTGTTATGAGCATATACCAGAATGAATCAGAAAATGATCATTGGACGATAGTGAGGATATTCTCATGATCTTTTTGAAAGAACTAAGAATATATTTGTGTAGAGGTGACAAACAATTACAAATAGTTCATTGTAAAGTGTTACATTGATACTAGTTTTGTCACAAGATACAAATTAAATTTATCTCAATTTAAACTATGGGTGGCACAATGAAATGGAAAGAAAGTTTCATGATGGATTTGTAAGAGTTCCAAAGTTAAGACATTGTGACGAATACTACAACAAAAGGCTAAGTATATGACTGCTATAGTAGCAGCAAAGGAGGGAATTTGTGTCAAGTAGTTTGTTATCAAACTAAGGTGTGGTTCGCAACGGGCTAACACTAAAGATATATTGTACGACAATAGTATCGACATGTTTTAACCCCAAGGAACTAAAGGTCTCACCAAAAGACCAAATTTATACAATGCCATCTCATTGGAGAATGAGTGATGTGTGGAGACTCAAAGACATGTAAATACACACGGACATGAAGAGTCAGATTCGTAGATTATGTTAACCACTTGCAATTGCGTATATGGAACACCAGAAAGCCATAAGTATTCAATACGCAAATTTTTTAAACTAGATTATTGTCTCTAGTGCAAGTGGGAGACTGAAGGGAATATGCCCGAGAGGCAATAATAAAGTGGTTATTATCATATTCCTTATTTATGATAAATGTTTATTTTGCATGCTATAATTGTATTAATACGTAAACGTTAATACATGTGTGTTTAATAAACAAAAAGGAAGTTCCTGGTTATGCCTCTCTTATAAACTAGCTCGTTGATTAACAAGATGATCAAAGGTTTCCTGATCATGGACATTGGATGTTGTTAATAACGAGGTCACAACATTAGTGTAAGGATGTGATGAACAATCATCCGAAGTATAGCATTTTGATCAAAGTCATTGAGTTATATTGCTATAACAACTTACAAAGTGATCCTAATCCTTAGACCATGAGATCATGTCAATCACTAACACCCGAATAGTTTCTTGATAACATCAAACGTCACACCGTAACAGGGTGATTATAAAGATGGATTCAGAACTAATAAAGTGTTATGTTGAGGCCCATGGACCAAGAGTGGAATATGTTCATCCCGATGACTGATAGATATACTCTGGGCCCTCTCGGTGATATCACATTGGTTAGCTTGCAAGCAAGTGATTTGATCACTAGAATGTTATATCACGGGAACAAGAAAAGAGTACATGTCAGTAACAAGATCAAACTAGGTATGGATATACCGATGATCAAATCTCGGACATGTAATATATCGCGAAACAAAAGGATTAAGATACTAGCGTAAAAGGTTCCGACGATCACAAGAAAGTCATCGTTGAATGTGTGGGAGTCAGTATGGGTCTCCAGATTCCGCTTCTGATTATTGATCTGAGAGGGGTCTCGATCATGTCCGCATTATTCGCGAACCGTAGGGTGACACACTTAAGAGACACCGATATCCATTTGGAGCAAAAGTTTCATGCCTAAACGAATAACAAGCGCAGGAATTTATTTCACTAGATACCGAAACGGGTTTTCGGGTGAAATTGCAGAAAGTGTTTCTGCATGTGAAATGAAATACTAGCAAGGGGTTATATGTGAATGTTTGTCATTAAAGTAATTGACAAACTTCTGAATAAATAAAAGGAGTTTTATTTAATGAGAGTTTGCATTAAATATGGTGAAAATTTAATGGGAATTTGAGTGGGTTTTTGAGTGGAGGGAATTGAAAGGCATTTGAGTGAGTGGAGTGTACACCCACATGAATGTGGAAGAGGTGGGGGCAGCCCCATGGCTGGGAGCATGGCCCCTTGGGTGCCCCCCCTCTCCCTATAAAAGGAGCCCCCCTCCCTCTCTCTCACTCACACCTCCTCGTGAAGGATCTCTCTCCCCCTCTAGAATTTATTCCCCATGGTCTCGGACTAGCGAGATACATGTTCCCGGTGGCTATTTGGCAAGAAAGAGTTGTGCTTCCGCTGCATTGCTGGAGCGAGGAGGCGGAGGTTGCTCGGTGCCTCGAACGTGTGCGCGAGCGCGGATGCGCTGCTGTTTTGCGGCGCTAGGACTTCCTCTCGATCTTGAGATCGACAAGAGATCGTCTACATCAACCACGAGTTTGGACTCGTTAAGCTTTGTCGGTCTTCAAGGATATGTTCTCTACGGATATACATCCGCCCGTTGTTTGTATCTAGTAGATAGATCTTGGTACATAGTTGTTCCCATCGTAGAATTTTTTTTGTTTTCTAGCAAGAACACACTTGGTAATGAAATAGGCAAAATATCTAATGGATGGGAACTGAATGTTCCGAATTTTACCACTTTCCTTCGAGAAGTCAAAACCTTGGAAAATTCCAGCTTATAAATCCATAAGTGGCTTAGTCCTCTCCTTGATCTTCTCACAAGATCCCCAAGGAGGCACTCTAATAGCTGCACAAAAATCGGCAAAAGGCAGGTCGACAGCTATATTGTATATTTAATAATGGACCATGGGATTAGACGAGGACCAAGTAAACCGGAAGTCCTGCACCACAACCATGGTTAGCTTAACATACTGAGATGGTTCTTCTTCAACAAAGTGTTCCAACCCTGCATTAGTAATCATAGTCTGGAAATCCTAAAAGATTCCCGTGGCTCTCATAAATTCAGGGCATGAAAAAATGGAAGGGAAGACTCCTTCCTCACAATGAACTTTCATTGGCTCAGGTACCATCAAATCATGTTGATTCAGTGGGTATGCACTCATCTTCCTTTCTGAAATTTTTAGACAAAAATCAAACCAAGTGATTTCCAAGTTGATAAATGATGAGAAACTACTATAGGAACTTGCTAGAGGGCTACACATGCATCAAAATGAAATCTCTAAGCATAGAACAAGCATGCAAGCTCACACAACCTGACACCTATATCAGCAAAATACTCAAGATACAATCTACCAATCACAAATCAAATTGGACAAGCGGAGGAGGCACATACCAAGGAGCAATCCCTCGAAAAATCAGCAGCAGAGATGGGCTGAGCAAGGAGATCAAAAATCTGGAGCAAGAACAGCAGGAACTCAAGCTTGAGAAAGTTTTCCGGTGTTTTTCGGGAGAGAGAAAGAAGGTGGCTAGGAGGAGGCATCTTGGAGGGCCACAGGTGGGCCGCACCTAGTCCAGGCGCCACCTGGGGCTGGCCGGGCCACCAGGGGGTGTGCTGGCCTGGTGGGTCCCCCTAGGACACTCCAGGTGTCCCTCTGACCCTTTTTTTGAGGAAAAATTTATTATGAATTTTCTGGTATTTTTCGGGAAACTTTATTTTTGGCCAATTTTTAGGGTATGAAAATTGATTTTCTCGTAGAAAAGACTTTTTTAGAAGAAGCAAAAGAAAACCAAAACCAAACTACAGAAGTTCTAAGACACTCTAATAAGCAAAAAACTAGCAAAACCAAAGCTAACAAGAGAAAGAGCAAAGACTAAGAAGGAGAAAAATAAAAGTGAGCAAGTATAACCACAGTGAAAGCATTGTTTTGTTCATTAAAATCCTTTTGGTAACAAGGTTGATCAAGCCTTGTTACCAAAACAATATTATATGAAACAAAACTTTGCATTCCACAAAGTGATTATGTTACCTCAAACTTGATAGCAATGGTCCCAATCATAATAGTTTCAAAACTTTCTTGTGGAATGGGACAATATATTTCTCCAACCTTGATGCTCTCAATATTTTCAATGGAATTCAGGCAATAGCTCTTAGCAACCTTCTTGGGGAAATAGACAGTATGCTCTTTGTCATTAATATTAAAAGTTACTTTTCCTTGATTACAATTGATGACAGCACCTGCAGTATTAAGAAAAGGTCTCCCAAGAATAATGGACATATTATCATCTTCAGGCATCTCAAGCACAACAAAATCAGTTAAAACCAAGAAATTATGAGCCACTTGAACAGGAACATCCTCACATATACCAACAGGAATAGTAGTAAACTTATCAGTCATTTGCAAAGATATATCAGTTGGTATCAACTTTTCTAGATGGAGTCTCTTGTAGAGAGAAAAAGGCATAACACTAATTCCAACTCCCAAATCACATAAAGCAGTTCTAACATAATTATTCTTAATAGATCAAGGAATAGTTGGTATACCTGGATCACCAAGTTTCTTTGGAACCTTACCATTGAAGGAATAATTAGCAAGCAAAGTAGAAATATCCTCATTAGGAATATTCCTTTTATTAGAGACAATATGCTTCATATACTTTGAATAAGGAGGCAACTTAATAGCATCAGTCAAAGGAATTTGCAAAAATAAAGGTTTCATCCACTCACAAATATTTTTGTAGTATTCTTCCTCCTTTGACTTGTGTTTCTTATTTGGAAATGGCATAGGTTTCTGCACCCAAGGTTCTCTCTCACTACCATGTTTTTTAGCAATAAAATCCTCCTTAGTGTACCTAGTGTTCTTAGTGTGCTTCTTAGGTTCTTCCTCAACTTCCTCCTTATCAGGAGCATCATTTTTATCATTACCACTCTTAGTTTCATCATCAGAGACAGATATACTATTAGGATCTACAGTAGGTTCAAGTGGTTCCTCAACTATTTTATGTTTCTTTTCTTTCTCTTACGAGGACTACCACTACTTTCACCTTGTTGAGAGTCCTTCTCAATTCTTTTAGGGTGTCCTTCAGGATATAAAGGATATTGAGTAGCTATAACGCTCCTAGTTCTAATTCCATAAGCATGTTTCTCCTAAGGCATTAACTAGCATATCCTTTTGTACCTTAGCAAGTTGATCAATTTGAGTTTGAACCATTTGAAAGTGTTTACAAAGCATTTTAATATCATTAGCAGTTCTTTTCACAATATCTTTCAACTCATTAATAGCTCTAGAGTTTTCCAATAAATGATTCTGAACTTGTTTATTAAATTACCTTGTTTAACAATAAATGTGTCAAGTTCCTCTAAGCAGTGATCAGGAGGCTTACCATAAGGAATATCACCTTCATCAAAGTGGAGAGAGTGTACCTCAATAGTAGACGAGTGGGGAATTGGCTTACATAATTCTTCTATAGGAGGTAGATTCTTCACATCTTCAGCTCTAATACCTTTCTCCTTTAGACATTTCTTAGCTTCCTTCATCACTTCATGATTTAATACAATTACTCCCCTCTTCCTTGGTGTTGGTATTGGATCTGGTTCAGGAGTGATAGGCTCAGGTGTATTTAGCTCAGTTGAAGTCCAATCATCATAATTCTTGCTTATTTTAGCCATTAATTCTTCATCATCTGTAGAAGTTCTTTTCCTGAAAACAGAATCAGCAAAACTATCAAGGTATGTCTTAGAATCATCAGTTAGTCCATTATAATAAATATCAATAAGCTAACTTTTGGGTAATGGACATCCAGAATATGCATGAATTAAGGCACATAACCTTGTCCATGACTCAGGCAATTTCTCTTCTTCTCCCTGTTTAAAATCAAAAAGTCTCTGCAAAGCAGCATGTCTAGTACTGGGAGGAAAATATTTCTGGAAGAAAGAAGCAATCAGGGCTATCAATGGAACCGGGAGGTTAAAACAAGCTTTAGCTTCTCCTTTCAGTGAAAAAGGGAAGATCTTAGTAACAAAGTACTTGCGCATCTTAAAATCATCAGAGAATAAAGCACTCATAGTGGAAAGCTCATTCATATGAGCTACAACACTCTCATTTTCATTCCCACAGAAAGGTTCTTTCTCAACAATGTCTAAATAGGATAAATCAAGAGAAAAATCATAATCTTCATCTTTAATATCTATGGGAGAGGTGGCAAACTTAGGATCAGAGGACAATTTAGGAATAATAGTGTGTCTCTCAAGGAGACTCTTAATAGCACTAGCACCATATGTGTTTAGGCACTCTTCAATAAATTCATAAGTAAACTCAGTGTAACCATCATTAATATCGTATCTCTCTCTAGACTCAGGTGAGCTAACAGGTGTAACAATGTTTTCACTAGGAGTTTCAGTATTTCCTAGACTAGCCATAGTAGCATCTAGGAAAGGACCTAATGAACCACTCGCGTCAAGCACAGTAGAAGTAACGTCATGAGTATCAAAAACAGCTTCAGATTCAGCAATAGTAGCAGTGTGTGTAGCATGAGTATGTGGTGGTGGATTAACAAGCTTACTTATAACAGACGGTGAATCAAGAGCAATAGAGGTGTTTAGGACTGTACCTCTTCTTGTAGTGGATGGTAAAATAGGAAACTTTCCACCACGAGACTTCCCCATGATGAAAGGAGTAACAGTGAACAATAGTAGATCCAAGTGAACTTACAAATAAAGCTATTCTCCCCGGCAACGGTGCCAGAAAATAGTCTTGATGACCCACAAGTATAGGGGATCGCAACAGTCTTCGAGGGTAGTATTACCCAATTTATTGATTCGACATAAGGGGAGCCAAAGAATACTTATAAGCCTTAACAATTGAGTTTTCAATTCAGCTGCACTTAGAAATAGTTCTTGCTCACAGAATTTTATCAGTAGCAACAGTTTGTAGTAGCAATAGCAAAGCAACAACAGCAGCAAAACAAGAGCAATAGTAACATTAGTAGCAAACAGTAGGATATGAGCGCGGTAGGCATAGGGATGGATGGATGGGCGTTGCATGGACGAGTCTAAACATGTAACTTCAAGATCTAGGGAAATTGTAGATAAATAACAATAAACATCCAAGTACTAAACAATCATAGGCATGTGCTCCATATATAGTCATACGTGCTCGCAATGAGAACTTGCACAACATCTTTTGTCCTGCCAGCCCGTTACAACGGGGCCTCAAGGGAACTACTGGCAATTAAGGTGCTCCTTTTAATAGAGCGCCGGTGCATTAACACTCCGTGAACACATGTGATCCTCACATCACAGCCATCCCCTCCGGTTGTCCCAATTTCTGTCACTTCGGGGACTTTGGATCCGGACAATGATATGTGTACACAACTTGCAGATAAGACCACAAACAATACTGTCATAATGATTCAATAATAAGTTCAGATCTGAGATCATGGCACTTGGGCCCTAGTGACAAGCATTAAGCAAAACAAGTTGTAACAAAGTCAAATAGCACTAATAGAGATACTAGGCACCATGCCCTAACAATCTTATTCGATTACATGATAGAACTCATCCAATCCCTACCATCCCCATAGCCTACAGCGTGGGATTACTCACTCATGGATGAGGGAAACATGAATGGTTGATGGAGAGGCGTTGGTGATGACGATGGTGATGATCCTCTCCAAATTCCCCGTCCCAGCAGAGTGCCAGAATGGAGTTTCTGGTTACGAATCATGGTTTTTAGTGGTGGCGGCGCAGTGGAATTCTTTCTGGAAAAATGTCGAACCCCCATGGTTTTTAGGTCAAGAGGCATCTTATAGGCGAAGAGGGAGGCCGAGGGGGTGTCTAGGTGTCACATCCCAAAATTCTCCTAATTTTGGAATGTGAAATAAATAAATAAGTTTGATTGATTGTTTGACTATGTTGAAAATTCTCAATGAGAAGAAACTTTTTGAATAGAAAATCCTCTCAACCTTGAATTCAAAATCTTATATTCTTTTGTTATGACCTAAGTAGCCATATAGGCAAAAGGGCATGGATTGATTATGGATTGTAGAATTGGTGTGCAAGATTTCAAAATGAAAATCATGAAGCATTCATAAGCATTTCATTACATCCATGCAAAGTTCTCACAAACTAAATCCAAATCCTGGTATCTAAATCCTATAGTTGATTCGCCAAATGTTCCTAAGGATAATTAAATTGACTTATTAAAACCCACTGTTCCTAAGGCATAAATTATTGATAACTATAGTTTAAAGAGATCCAATTAATACTACAAAATTTTAGAAACAAAATTGAGCTTATTTGGAGCTAGTATGAAAAAGTTATGAAATAAATACAAACACATAAAGATATAAATAAAATGAAATATACAAGGATTTGTAAATCCACTACTTCCAAACTAGTAAAAAGATTAAAAATATGATCCTACAATGATCTATTCAATTTTAGAAAAATTTAGAAACAAAAATCATATCATTTGGAGTTCGTATGCAAAAGATACGAAGAAAACAAGTAAATAAAAAAAGAAAAAGAAAAAAAAACTAAGCGGGCCGCCGGCCCACCCGGACCGACCAGCCAGATGCACGTACCTGAAGGCCGACTCGTGCGAAAATACGTTTACTAGACCTATCTCTATTCAAACTCTTATAACTTTTTATCTACAACTCCGAATCGACTTCCGTTTGTCTCTACTTGTTCCCTACTCCAAGGCCTATCTCTACACCGTCCCAAACCTCCATATAATCTCGTGGAGCCACAGCTGTACGAGTTTCCCTTCTCAAAATCCCGAATCTACACATGCTCGAATCTTATTTCGCTTTTTAACCCATCTAGACTTCGTCGATTGCCTTCGGTCAAAACACAAAGTTGTAGGAATCGTCGAAATCTTTCAATCCCGACAAACCTCACATTTTTTCATCCACCAGAGCCGGAGAATTTCGTATCGCAATATTTTAGATCTTATGGTGTAAATCCAAGATATACTCGCGCTCGTTTCTTCAAATCCAAATTCCTTTGGTGAGAAGGTAGGAATAATGATTCCCCACAAATTTCATGTTCTAAGTTTTTCAATTTGACCTATGGATTTGTCTCTTTAACACATATCTGTTTCTTGTCTATTCTGAGCCAAAATCGGGTCAATCTCTTCTTCTAACCATCGGATCCTATCCAGACGGTCGAGATCCAATCAAACCGGTGCGTGCCATGTCGTCATCCCGGTCAGTTTCCTCATCAACGCCATGTCAACGTCAGGTCAACATCTAGTCCCAGTCAGCATGCAAAGTCAACCTGTCCAGTCAGCGGAATATTCCCTGGAATATTCCGTTCGAATTTAAAATTGCATATTATAGATCTAACTTGTAAAATGCATTAGAAATTCATACCACGTCCAAAAATTGCGTATAATATATCAAATTGAAGATAATTTTACGTAGAATCATCTTATCAGAATAGATCAAAATTTTACTGTACGTGGTTACTGCAGTAATTTAATTAGTTTTAATGGTATTTTAGGTTAATAAATTCATAAGAAATTATCTGTAACTCCGAAAAATATGAATAATATATCAAATTGAAGCTACTGTAATGTACTTTAATAATATCTGGTTGGATCTAGCCTTTGCAGATTATTTAACCCGTAGCAATTTAATTAGTTTTAGTAGATTTATAAATCATTAAATTCATAGTAAATTAATTGCTTGTCACAAAAATATAAATGATATACCGATGGAAAGCTGCCTCCATGTAGATCATCAATATGCAATTAGTTCAGCATTTTACTGTAAGGTTATGCCGTGAAATTTAAATGGTTTAATGGCCCATTTAGAGTAATAAATTCATAAGAAAAGAAATACTATTCAGAAAATTACAAATAATATGTCCCTGAAATCACAATTCCGTGGAGATTACAGATATAATTTTAGTTTGATTTTTAGACAACAGAAACTATATGAATCATTTAAAACCATTAAACACTATTTAAATCATACAAAAAGATCTATAACTCCGATTATGGTGAATCCAAGTGCTAAGGTTTTGTATTGACAATATCTATAAAGAGAAATTGCATGACGAATTATTTGGTACTGTTAAAACAGAAATTCATACAGAAATATTTAAACCCATTGAAATAGTGTTTTAATCATAAGAAAATATCTATAACTCCTTTTTAGGTGATTCAAATTGCCACTGTCTCTAAATTGCATTACCTCTATCCAGTAGCATCTAGTTCACAATTTAATACAACATAAACATATTTAGTTCAATTAAAGTGGTATACACCATATTAAATCGATACAACTTTAGTAATAAAAGCTTTAGTGCATTAAATGACTTTCCACATGCATCATGTAATCTACCTATGTTCAGAACACTAAATGCAACCATTGTGACTCATTAAATCGTCATGCATGCATCTGTTCATCATTGTTTTCTTGTAATGTTGCACTGTTGTATGTTTGCAATGTTTTGAATGGTGTTTGTTGTGTTTGCTTCAAACGTTAGATTGCGAGGAGTGCAACTACTGTGATTGCAACTACTATGATTACAAGTATTGTGGTTATGACGAGTGCAAACATTATATCTATGAGGATTGTGAGGATTATCTAATCGACTACATCTATAACAAAGGCAAGTGGTGCTATCTTGGTCATAAATGTCCTATTGTTTTCCTATGCATTATAGATGTTTTTGTAGAATTGCATATGTAGGAATTCATGTGTATATGCTATGCTATGTCCCATATTATTCCTTAGCATTCGTTGTTTATGAGCCACCGTTGGTAGATGTGCTTAGCCATGCTATGATGAACGAGGGCTGGGTTACATCACTGAAGTTGTTTCTAAATGTGTTGGTTTGCGAAAACTAAAACAACTTAATCAATGAATCTCCTGGGTGTGATGGGATTGATAATTTTTGGTGGTATCATTGCGGAAAGGCACCCAGGACACTGAAAAATGATTGGTTTCTTTGTTTGGAAGCTTTCGTGTGCAACCATGTGCCAATAATGAAATGGGCGGTTGGCTGAACTCAGTAGGTTGTGGTAACTCGAACCCGCGTATCCAGAGATGTAGATAGTGTAGGTTGGACCGGTGCGCGTCGGGATTGGGGAGCTACTTCCCGAACGGTTCCTTCTTGGACTTCTCCCTATCATCACCCAATATGAGAGTGGTGGTACGAGATGGGCTGGCCAAGTCACATGGGTAAAGTGTACTAACCCCTGCAGGGTGTATAAACTCAGTGCTTAGCCGTGTCCCCGGTTATGGACAATTTGAGCGACCTGATACTGATGCTATGATATTTCTCACTCATCCTTATTTCTTAATTACTTAAAACTTGTTGGGTGAACATAATTGGGTAGGAGCACCTGGGAGTGAACCAGAGTGTCCTATTTATCATATTGGAAAACTACTTTGTTACAAATGTTAGGATAAAACTGTTGCTTTATGCAAATGAGCCTGAACTCCACTTGGCCAAATAAGCATGTAGTTGATAGACCTGTTGTTAACCACTTTAGCCTACTTGCCATACATTCAATGTATTGACCATTCGTGGCTGCAACGTTTCATGTTGCAGATTATATCGTATCTGAGTGATCGTTCATAGGTCGCGAGACTCCACTCAACAATTGTTCGCTTGTGGCACATTTGAAGGATGGAGATCTACCTTGTATTCGTTTTATGCTGTGTACTTGTATAAATAATGTAAATTCTGGATCATATTCGTTGTATTTATGATGCACAGTTATATTTGGTATCATTTTGTACTGTGTGCCCGTGAACCGATCCAGGGATTGACACTATACACATGAACTCAGCCTTATCAGGCGAGGGTGTTACACTAGGATAGCCACACCCCCTCCAGGCGCGGGCTAGGCCCACCCACGTGGCAGGGGGTGTGGGCCCCTCAGGCCCCCCCTTCGTCTCATACTCTGGCTCCGTGAGTCTTCTGGTGAAATAGGATTTTTGGCATATTTTCTGGGATTTTTCCCGATAGTTGATTTTCTGCACAAAAACTAAACACCAAGGTAATTCTGCTGAAAACAGCGTCGGTCCGTGTTAGTTGTATCCAAATCACACAAGTTTAGAGGAGAAACAATAGCAAAAGTGTTCGGGAAAGTAGATGCGTTTTGGACATATCACTCCTCCAACTAACTGCTGCTCCGTTCATGAGAAATACTTATCCGGATTGAGACTTAGAGTCATCCAGATCGGTGTCGAAGCTAGCGTCGACATAAAATTTAGCGACGAGCTCTGCTTCACCTCTGTACACGAGAAATATTTCCTTAGTTCTTCTTAAGTACTTAAGGATATTCTTGACCACTATCAAGTGTTCCGTACCTGGATCACATTGGTACCTACTAGTCAAACTAATAACATGTGCCACATCCGGTCTTGTACATAGCATGGCGTACATTATAGAACCTATGGCTGAAGCATAGGGGATCTTGTCCATTATCTCTCTGTCTTCCGCCGTAGCCGGACTTTGAGTCTTACTCAATGTCTTTCCTTGTAACATAGGTAAGAACCCCTTCTTACTTTCGTCCATTTTAAACTTCTTTAAAATATTATCAAGGTATGTACTCTATGATAGCCCTATTAGGCGTCTTGATCTATCTCTATAGATCTTTATGCCTAATATGTATGACACTTCACCTAGGTCCTTCATCGAAAATTTGCTGTTTAGATAACTTTTAACACTATTTAAAAGATCTATATCATTTCCAATCAGTAATATGTCATCCACATATAATATAAAAATGAAACATTGCTCCCACTCACTTTCTTGTAAATACAAGCCTCTCCATAAGTTTGGACAAATCCAAACTCTTTGATCACCTCATCAAAGCAGAGATTCTAACTCCGGGATGCTTGCTTCAGGCCGTAGATGGATTGCTGAAGCTTGCATACCTTGTCAGCATCCTTAGGATCGACAAAACCCTTTGGTTGTATCATATACAACTCTTCTTAAATGTTGCCATTGAGGAACACAGATTTGACATCCATCTTCCATATCTCATAATCAAAATATGCAGCAATCGCTAACATAATCCTAACTGACTTTAGCATCGCTACGAGAGAGAGAATGTGTCATCATAGTCAACTCATTGAATTTTTCGAAATCCCTTTGTGACAAGTCGAGCTTTATAGATAGTTACATTACCATCAGCATCAGTTTTTCTTTTGAAAATCCATTTGTTCTCCACGGCATTTCGATCGTTAGGTAAGTCCACTAAGGTCTAAACCTGGTTTTCGTACATGGATTCCATCTCGGATTTCATGGCTTCTAGCCATTTGTTGGAACCCGAGCTCATCATCGCTTCTTCATACGCCGAAGGGTCATCTATTTCATCAACCATGAAATTCATAACAGGATTTCCGTATAGTTCAGGAGCTGTACATGTCATGCTTGACCTGCGAGGTTCAGTAATATTCTCTTTCGGAGTTTCATGATCATTATCATTAGTTCCCTCTTCATTCGGTGAAGTTAACTCCGGAACAACTTCTGTCACTGCGCTACTCGCCATTTTATGAAGAGAAGGTTCAATAACCTCTCCGAGTTCTACCTTCCAACTACACACACCTTTCGCGAGAAACTTTTTCTCTAGAAAGGATCCATTCTTGGAAACGAAAACCTTGCCCTCGAATCTGTGATAGAAGGAATACCCAATAGTTTCCTTAGGGTGTCCTATGAATATGCATTTTCTGCTTTGGGTTCGAGTTTATCAGGATGAAGTTTATTCACATAAACATCGCATCCCCAAACTTTAAAAAATGACAGCTTAGGTTTGTTTCCAAACCACAATTAATACGGTGTCTTTTCAACGGATTTAGATGGTGCCCGATTTAAAGTGAATGCAGCAGTTTCTTGTGCATGAGCCCAAAATGACAGTGGCAAGTTAGTCAGATACATCATAGATCAAACCATATCCAATAAAGTATGATTACAATGTTTCGACACACCATTACCCCGTGGTGTTCTGGCAAGTGTGAGTTGTGAAACTATTCCAAACTCTTTCATATGTGTGCTAAACTCGTAACTTAGATACTCACCTCCATGGTCGGACCGCAGAAACTTGATCTTTCTATTACGATGAGTTTCCACTTCACTCTGAAATTCCTTGAACTTTTCAAAGGTTCCATACTTGTGTTTCATCAAATAGATATACCCGTATCTACTCAAATCATCCGTGAAAGTAACAAAATAACGATATACATCTCGCGCCGACAACTGATTGGACCACATACATCGGTATGTATGATTTCTAATAAATCTGCCGCCTGTACCATTTAACTGGAAAACGACGTTCTAGTCATCTTGCCCATAAGGCATGGCTCACATGTATCAAATGATTCAAAATCAAGTGATTCCAAAAGTCCGTCTGAATGGAGTTTCTTCATGCGTTTAACGCCAATATGACCAAGACGGCAGTGTCACATATATGCAGATATCAGCATCAAATTTAATCCTTTTAGCATCAACATTATGGATATGTGTAACACTATTATCGAGATCCAACAAAAATAAACCATTCATCACAGGTGCATAACCATAAAAGATATCATTCATATAAATTGAACAACCATTATTTTGAAATTTAAATAAATAACCACTTCGCATCAAACACAATCCGGATACAATGTTCATGCTCAGTGCAAGCACCAAATAAAAATTATTTAGATTTATCACTAACCCCAACGGTAAGTGGAGAGGCAGCGTTCCGATGGCTATCACATCAACTTTTGATCCATTGCCGACACGCATCATGACCTCACCCCTTGCTAGCGGTCGCTTGTTCCGCAGCCCCTGATTCAAGTTACATATATTAGCAACCAATCCAGTATCAAATACCCATGTGCCACTGCGAGTACTAGTCAAGTACACATCAATAACATGTATATCACATATACCTTTGTTTGCCTTGCCGGCCTTCTTGTCTGCCAAATACTTGGGACAGTTGCGCTTCCAATGGTCAGTCCCCTTACAATAATAGCACTCGGCATCAGACTTAGGGCTAGCTCAGGATTTCTTTTCAGGCGCGGCAACATATTTGGCACCCTTCTTTCCCTTCGGTTTACCCTTATTATATTTATTGAAACCGGTGGTCTTATTGATCATCAACACTTGATGTTCTTTCTTCATCTCCACCTTTGCAGTCTTAAGCATTGATAGAAGCTCAAGGAGAGACTTCTTCATACCCTGCATGTTATAGTTCATCACAAAGCTCTTGCAGCTAGGTGGCAGAGATTGGAGAACACGATTGCTACCTTCGATTCGGATTACGAATGTAATATAGCTCTTTTTCCCTAGTAGACCTAGGTTATCAGATCCTTGGGAAGCATAAAGCATAGTGAAGTTAATTTAATGGGCCTTCAGGAGTTTTAGAATTCTTTTTGTGTTTTACCGGACCAAGAGTTTGCTATCTTTTGTTGTTGTCGATTATGGATAGAGAGGGCCTAGGCCTTTCGGCTTCACCTATAGCTGTGCAAAACATCTGATGGGAATAAAAGATAATAATAAAGTATGCATATAATTGTTAGAGCAAGATAATTATATGTGGGAAGTGCATCCATAATTGCTATTGCCTCAGCAACCGCTTATAGTAATAACCTACTAGTCTCATCCATAGAAGAAAGAGAACTAATGATATGCATATTGACGTCAGTTAATCCCAAGTAAATCCCTCACATACATTCGTACTACCCTTTTTGTCACTGAGGTTGCCATCCTACAAATTAGTCATTACTCACACTCCCTATACCTGGATCAATCCTCGGGGTCTTGGGTACCTGACAAGTCCTTAGATTGAGGAAAGAGAGGGTACACTAATCATCATGTCATACAAACAAATACATGATCCCATCTATGATAAATAACATGCACATACTACATGGCTAGGCCCAAGCCCTTAGCCCAAGGAGAATTACTCACACATAGAGATGAAATCAATAATCATAAACATTGTAATGGAAATCATGAGATTGATAGAAAATATTCTTACAATGTCGCTGATGAGTGCATATTTGCATCATGTTTTATATTATTATTTTGCATTGTAGATGTAGGATCTTGGTAATCTACGGCATTCGTACGCACTTGTTATGTTTATTTTCACCAGGATCAGATCAGATGATGGATCCAATGGACACAAATCTTGGAGCAGTTGTACTGGAGTAAAAGGAGCCAAAAACTATGTAAATTGCTTATTTGGGAAATATTAAGAATACCAGAAGAAAACCCAAAGCAATTGGAGGATACAGAGAGGTTAACGACCAACTATACGGGCTACCGCCGTATAGTTGGCGACGCCTCCGCCTCCTCAAATAGTTTCACCCCGTGCAACTGGTTCGGGGAGACGACATACAGAACACCCAGAAATCACCGAAACCTAACCTCCGGAAGGCATCTGGAGGGGGAACTTGCCCTAGGGATCCATCTTTGCCCTACATAGATCTGGGAGGCTAAGGCATCGATCTCCATCTTCATCAACCACTACATCTTCATCACCACCATCACTCCCATCCATCCTATCTAGATCTTGTTGTAATTCTTGCACTAGTTGTGGATTTACACAAGTACTATTATCGTTTCCATTACCATTGCCATGATGATGTTTGCCTCCATGTCTGAGTAGATCATTAGTTCTTGGGGAGATGCAGAAACCCTAGCATGAGATTGAAATAAGATAAAATTTATTATGATATTCATCGCTGTGACCATGTGTTAGATTGTCTACATCTTGATGTTGGGAGAAGTCGACCTCTCCAATATTTGCCTCTTGTAGAGACTTGATGTAGGGAACTACTTGTTGGTAGACGGAGGTATGTTATCACTTACAGTGACTATAAAGCTATTGACACCCCTTACATATCAACTTGGGAATCGAGGAAACTCAAAAAATGCTATCCATGCCATGGGATACGTCCCGCGGGATTATTTCCCTTAATAGTGAAGTAAATCAATTGATGTTGATTGCTGTCTGATGTGGTTATGAGAATGATTTGAGTAGTGGTTGCTGCCTCTTTGTTACGGAGTTCCTACCACTCATACATAGTTGAGAATGTTTATGATAATAATCTTTACCTTAGCCCTTTAAAATGCTAGTGGTGTATCCATCAATCCCTGAGAACGCTTTCTCCCACTGAAGTTTCAAATATCTTTTACATACGCGATACTTATTTTCTGTATTCAGTTTTGTTTACTTTACTCATTGTTCTCTTATACCAAAAACCCAAAAACACCTTTTACACAATACTCGCATTTTATCTTGTTACTTAGAACTTTATGTAGCAATTCTATTTTCAATATTTATTTCAAGAATTCCTAGACTTCAGACTCC
Organism: Avena sativa; assembly: GCA_916181665.1. NCBI lineage: Eukaryota > Viridiplantae > Streptophyta > Magnoliopsida > Poales > Poaceae > Avena > Avena sativa. Next base: position 172,037,064 of record OV702282.1, read on the forward strand.
TGCTCCCTATGGGATCGATATCTTTATTTTGAAACTAACTACATCCGATCTATGCACTTGCAGCCATCAAGCTATTTTCTGGCGCCGTTACTGGGGAGTTAAGCTCTATAGGTCTTTTAGTTTTTGATTATTTACTTTAGTCTTGTTAAGTTTTTTTTGAGTTACAGGTTTCCACCAACATGATGGAGTTTGAGCATATGACTAGTACTAACCCACTCAACCACTTTGGGATGCCCTATGATATTTATAAAAGAGAAAACTCCAATGATAAGACAAGGGGTTTTGAAATAAATCCTCTACTACTTGGTATTTTACACAAGACGCAATTTACTGGAGATGAAGAAGATCATGATCCATATGAGCATATTGCATGTTTCAAAGATATATGTGGCACACTCCAATTAACGGAGTATACCACCGATGAGGTAAGGGTTAAATTTTTTAGTCAAACTTTGACAAGTACAACTCTCTCATGGTCTAGATCTCTACCCTCAGAAGCCACTACTACTTGGGATAATTTAGCTTGCGAATTCCTATCTAAATATTACCCATTATCAAAATCTTTTGGAATCAGGCGCCTTATAATGACTTGGAGGAACCGTCCCAATGAAGGACTAGTAAGAGCTTATATAAGATTTAAAGATTTACTTAGAAAATGTCCTCATCATGATTTACCTAAATGGTATTTATTGCATATATTGGTAGTTTAATTGACCCTAATAAAATTGAACTAGACTCTTGCGCGAGAGGAGCTTTTATGGATTTAGCTATAACTAAAGCTTGGGATTTACTTAACAGAATTCACGATTATAGAGTTTCATGGAATTTTGGTCTAGGAAGTGAAGGAGGCACAAAAATATATCATGAATGTATTCATGACTATAATAAAAAGGGCCATGTTAACAAATTATCTAAAGAGCTTTATTTAGATTCAGATCTTGTGTTGCAAGTTGTTAAAGATTTTGTGGAACACATCAAAGCTCCAAAAGAAGGTTCAGTCAAGTTTGATCCACCACCTGAACCTGAAAAGAAAAGAGAAGTTAAAGCAACATTGGCCTCCCTAGAACCAATGTATGAGATACCTTTTCCTAACACTTCAAAAAAGCATATTTTGGAATATGAATAGGTCAAAGCAGTATAGGAGGTGAAAGAAGAGGAAAGTGTGCCAATAATTGAAGAACATCTAGATGAAACCAAATATGAAGAGGTAACCAAGGAAGCAATCATGGCTATGTATGCAAATTGTAACATAGTTGAACTTGATGAAGAGACTTCTATATTGGTTGAATGTAAAATTAAGGTAAAAGATGTGGGTAAGCCTATTCTTCCCTACATATTTATAGAAACCTTGCATTATGGTTTATGTGATCTTCACCGAAGTTAATGTTATATCCTATGACTTTTACTTAGAAATAAAAGAAGAGATAGGACCGGATACAATAGAAAATACTGATATGACAATCATGTTAGCCAATAAAAATCTTAGAATTCCAATGGGAGTAGTTGAAGATGCAACTATCACAATTAATAATAAAAATTTCCCTATTGATTTTGTAGTTGTTGATATGCCAATTGACACTCTTTGCCCGTTTATATTTGGAAGAAACTTTTTGAGTGATATAGGTGCCACAGTTGACTTCAAAAAAGAGGTTGTATCCCTTAAGCTTGGGAAAGCGGAAAACGAATTCCATTTTTCCAAATTTAAAGACAAACCTCTATTCATAAAATAAGAAGGGAAAGATAAAACTATTGAAGAAATGGTAGCTCTTTTTTTAAATAATCAAGATGAAGAAATTAATGAAGATCCAAATTGTGGAGAAATAATTATGGAGGATAGAACTTTAGAAGAACTAGAGAGTGAATTTGATTCATCTCCCATTGAAGAAACTCCAACTAATGAAGATTTTGAAGAGCCATAAAAGAGAGGGGATGAATAATTACCACCCCCAAAGTTAAAAACTCTACCAGATAATCTTAAGTATAGATTCTTAGACGATACTAATAAATTCCCTGTTATTATTAGTGCTAAACTTTCAGGGAAAGAAGAAGAACTCATCAAGGTACTAAAGGAGCACCACAAGGCCTTTGGGTACTCAATGGATGACTTGAAAGGTATTAGTCCCATGATAGCCTCCCATCGGATATTCATGGAAGAAGGTGCAAAACTAGTTGCGGAATTTAATAGAAGACTAAAAACCGAAATGAAGGAAGTGGTAAGAAAAGAAATAGTCCGCCTACTTGATGCAAATATAATTTAGCCTATAAAAGAAAGAGAATGGATAAGTCCTGTTCATTGTGTTCCTAAGAAAGGCGTCTTTACTGTTGTTCCAAATGAAAACAATGAATTGATACCTACTAGAACTGTTGTTGTACATATGATGTGCATAGATTTTAGGAAATTGAATAAGGAGACTAGGAAATATCACTATCCTTTACCGTTCATTGATCAAACTTTAGAGAGGTTAGCAAACCACATTCATTTTTGCTACTTGGACGGATACTCTAGTTTTTCCCAAATAGCTATTCATCCTGAAGACCAACTTAAAACAGCTTTCATTAGTCTTTATGGTTTACATGCTTACTGACGTAGGCCTTTTGGTTTATGTAATGCTCCGGCTACTTTTCAAAGATGCATGGCTGCTATATTTGCAGATTTTATAGAACTGATAATGGAAGTATTTATGGATGATTTTTCTGTCTATGAAACTTAGTTTACTAGTTGCTTGGATAATCTCAATAGAATCTTGTAGTGTTGTGAAGCAACTAATCTTGTCTTGAACTGGGAGAAGTGCCATTTTATGGTCAAGGAAGGGATAGTCCTTGATGACCCACAAGTATAGGGGGTGTATCGTAGTACTTTCTATAAAAAGGAGTGTCGATCCCAACGAGGTGCAGAAGGTGTTGACTAGTGGTATGGAGCAGGAAATCTCTGTAAATACTTGGCAAACGGATTTTTAGGGGTTTTCTAATAAAGCAAAGAAATAAAGTGCAAGTAAATGAAACAACAAACAATTGCAACAAGTGGCCCAATTATTTCTTAGCAAAGGACAAGCCGGTGGAAATACTAATGAGGACCAAACATTCTTGAGAACACATGGGAATTCTGTCAAGTTCTTTCGCTTCAAATAGCTGAGTAGTCTTCTTTGGTTTTGTAAGTGTTGTGTGGGTGAACCTGTGCTAATGAACCAAACTTACTTGGACTAATACATACTTGTGATTAAACCCCTTTCAAGCATCCGCAACGACACGAAAGCAATTAAGGTATAAACCTAACCACATCCTTAAACTCTGAGATCCTACGCTCCCTTGTGCAATGGTGTCCTAACGGGGGTTCAGGTTTCTATCACTCCGAAAACCCCACAATTAGTATCCATATACACAATGCATTCCCCTAGGCCCATAAATGGTGAAGTATCATGTAGTAGATGTTCACATGACACCACTAGAAGAATAGCACCACAACTTAAATACTAAACCATTGAATAATATCTCAACACAAATCCACTACTAATAACATGACTTCTCCCATGTCCTCAGGAACTAAACGAACTACTCACGAGACATCATATGTATTAAGATCAAAGATGATATGGTGATGAATAACAATCTAAACATAAACAATAATCCAATGGTTCCACTCATAAGCATCAACTACAATAGTAATCAACACCGGGAAAGTTTCCCCTAAGAACTATGCAAGATTCAACACAATTGTTACAGCGGGATGGAGTGGTGATGATGGTGCTGGTGGATATGATGGTGTGGATGATGATGATGATCCCGATGAAGTCTAGCTTAATGATGGTGTTGATGGCGATGATCTCCCCTCTTCGGGAAGGAATTTTCTTGGCAAAAATCTGTCTGCCGGAGAGCTCTTTCTCTCTCGGTGTTTTCTGCCCCAGAGGCGGTGGAATCTTTCTGTGGTCGCTCCCCGTGTATTAGGTTTTCGAGGATAAGATATAGGTGATAGGGCGGAGCCATAGGTGGGCCTAGGGGTGGCCCGCGCCTGGGGGGTGTGGGCCCCCTGTGTCCCATCTCCACCTCTCCTTCTGGCAAGCTTCTTCTTCTGGGAAAATAGGATTTTCCGTAGTTTTTCTGGTATTTTTCCGATCTTCGCGAAATTGCATCAAAACATCACTTTTTCCATAAAGAATCCTGACTCCGGCAGTTCATCCTCCAACAATCATCCAACATGCTAAAACAGATGAAAAGACATAAGTAATACCTCTTAATATGAAATATATCAATGAATAGAGGCAAATTATGATATAGAAATGTGATGCAAATTGGACGTATCAACATCCATGAATATTTTTATTTGCTATTTGCATAGTTTTTTATTGAGGATGCCTCACAGATTACTCACTATGGTTATGCTGCAATTTCTACCATGATTAGGCATGGCTTAGGCTAGCGGCCCAGGCTTTTCTCTAACAAACATACATAACTCCATGGACTTACAAGGTCCCCTTTTATTTCACACCGACGACATCTGCAAACAAAAGAGCATGATATCAACTGGATATGTATCCATAAGTGTTGAAAGCGTTCCCCATGACAGCACGGTTCTGCTAATCCCAACGTATAGATGCAAGCATATACAGCTTCGATGACACAATGGTTCAAGTTTATTAGGGGCAATAAAATAAGGTGTGCCATCAAGTTCGTGAGAGCTTTACTAACTAGTTTTCACATAACAAAATAAATTTTAATTCGAAAAATAGATGAAACTTGAGAATTTGCTTGGAATAGCAATAATGCTAATAGGTCGATATGGTGGACACAAATGGCACAGGTTTTTGGTTCAAAAGGGTTGGATGCATGAGAAGTATGCCTTCTCAAAATAGGTTTTTGGCTAGCAAGGCTGGGTAGCAAGCAAAAGAGTTGAAAGAAACAAGCAAACATATAAGTAATAAAGCCAAACATGCAATCTTCCTTGAAGACACAAATGTAGGGGTTCGTAGCATGGAAAACAAAAAATTTCTACTGCATGCACACAAACAAGCCAAGATCTATCTACTAGATTGTAGCAACGAGTCGATAGAAGAACTCACCCTCGAAGATTCCAAAGCGGTTAATGAGAGCAGATTCTCGTGGGTGATGTAGTCGTACTCTTGCTGATCTCAAGATCGCGTAGACGATCCTTCCGGCGCTGCGTTCCGGCAGCGCTTCCGCAGTCGGTCACATGTTCGGTACTCAATGAAGACCTTCCTCTCCCTTGTTCCAGCAGGCTGCGGAGGTTGTAGCACTCTCCTCGTGATTCCGGCAGCACGATGGCATGGTGTCGGAAGTAGAGGGGAGATCTCGCAGGGCTTCGCCTGAAGCCAGAGCGAGTATGGTGGAGTATGAGAGAGGCCTTGGCGATCTACGATTTAGAGGGCACCAAGGGGAGGGTGTGTCCGGCGGCTAGGGCTTGGGGAAGCCCCAAGTCGCCGACTTGGGAGGAGCCCTAGGTGGCGGCAGCACTTGGAGGTGGTGTCGACGCTTGGAGCTAGGGTTTTTGGGGTAAGGGTAGGGGGCGCCCTACCCCTCCTTTTATAGGTGGGAGAGAGGCGGTTGGGAGGAGGGAGTCCTCCTCCAACTCCTCCTCCTTAGCCGGCGGGTGGAGGGAGTAGGACTTCCTCCCTAAGTAGGTTTCCTACTCTCCCTCCACCAAGCAAACTTCAGATTTGACTTTTCAAATTGGCGTTTGACTTTCAAACTAGGATTTGATTTCTCTCATCATATTGCCCAGCCAAGTGACCTGGTACATGATGCAACCATTCCACATTGTCATGACACATCCATGTACCCTCCCCCCTCCGGAGTGCCGGACCTTCTAGACCCTTCTAGAACATTCTTGGTGAAAACACCGGAATCATTTCCGAACTCCGAAACATGACTTTACTTATATGAATCTTATTTTCCGGACCATTCCGGATCTCCTTGTGATATCCCGGATCCCATCCGAGACTCCGAACAACATTCGGTCTCTTACTCATCAATCCATAACTACTCAACAACATCGAATCCTTAAGTGTGTCTCCCTACGGTTCGTGAATTATGCGGACATGACCGAGACACTTCTCCGATCAATAACCAATAAAGGAATCTGGAAATTCATATGGCTCCCACATATTTCTAAGATTACTTTGCGATCGAATGAACTACTTATATATGATACCAATTTCCCTTTGTCTCACGATAGTTTACTTATCTGAGGTTTTGATCGTCGGTATCTCTGCATACCTAGTTCAACCTCGTTACCGATAAGTACTCTTTTCTCATTCCCGTGATATGTGATCCCTTGTGAGCCAGTCACATGCTTGCAAGCTAATTGAATGACATTCCACTGAGAGGGCCCAGAGTATATCTATCCGTCATATGGATGTACAAATCCCACTCTTGATCCATGTGCCTCAACCCATACTTTCCAAACACTCAATGCCACCTTTATGACCACCCAGTTACAGTGTGGTGTTTGATGTCATCAAAGCATCCTTCCGGTGATGGTGATTAGCATGATCTCATGGTCGAAGGAATTAGGTTACTATGTATCAGAAAGCTTATAGCAAACGAACTATTAAAATGACTTGATCTTTATGCTACGCTTATCTATAGGAATATGTCCATCATACCATTCTCCTAATGATATGATCTTGTTGTTAACAACATCTCAATGTTCATGATCGGGAAACCACAATTATCTATTAACCAACAAGCTAGTATTAGAAAGAGGCTTTACTAGGGACTCTTATTTAGTTTACAAATCACAGAAGTATTATTGTTTCCGGTTAATACTATTATAGCATGAATGTAAACATTTATCATAAACACAAAGATATAATAATAACTACTTTTATTATTGCCTCTAGGGCATATCTCCAACAGTCTCCCACTTGCACTAGAGTCAACTAATCTAGATTACATGGTAATATACCGAACACCCATGGCAGTTTGGTGTTGGTTATGTTTTTCCCTCGGGAGAGGTTTAGTCAATAGATCCGCCACATTCAGATCTGTGTATTTCTTTGCAAATCTTTATGTCACCATCTTGGACATGCTCTCGAATAGCGTGAAAACGTAGCTTGATGTGCTTCAGCTTCTTGTGTGACCTTGGTTCTTGCGCATTGGCTATGGCGCCCATGTTATAACAATAGATAGACATTGGGTCCAGCGCACTTGGAACCACACCAAGCTCTGTAATGAAATCCTTCATCCATATCGCTTCTTGTGAAGCCTCCGAAGCAGCTATGTATTCCGATTCAGTTGAAGATCTCGCCACAACGCTTTGCTTTGCACTCCTCTAGCTAACTGCTGCACCATTCAAAGTAAATACGTATCCCGATTGAGATTTAGAATCACTCCGGATCGGTGTTCCAACTAGCATCGGTGTAACCATTAACAACGAGTTGTTCATCACCTCCATAAGAAATAACCATATCCTTAGTTCTTATTAAGTACTTAAGGATGTTTTTGACCGCTGTCCAATGATCCACTCCTGGATCACTTTGATATCTGCTAGTCAAACTAACAACATATGCAATGTCGGGTCTAGTACATAGCATGGCATACAATAGAGATCCTATGGCTGAGGCATAGGGAGTCTTACTCATCCTTTCTCTATCTTCTGTCGTTGCAGGACTTTGAGTTTTACTCAAGGTTGTATTGGGCAACATGGGCAAGAACCCTTTCTTGCTATCTTCCATTCCAAACCTCTTTAGAACTTTGTCCAAATATGTACTTTGTGACAATGATATTAGGCTCCTCGATCTATCTCTATAAATCTTTATGCCTAATATGTAAGCTGCTTCGCCAAGATCTTTCATTGAAAAACTATTATTCAAATAATCCTTGACACTATTAAGAAGGTCTACATCATTCCCAATCAACAATATGTCATCTACATATAGTATTAAGAATGCTACAGAGCTCCCACTCACTTTCTTGTAAATACAAGCTTCTCCATAAGTTTGTATAAAACCAAAACTTTTGATCACCTTATCAAAACGTTGATTCCAACTTCGGGATGCTTGCTTCAATCCATATATGGACCGTTGAAGTTTGCTTACCTTGTTAGCATCTTTAGGATCGACAAAACCTTTGGGTTGCATCATATACAAATCTTCATCAATGTCTCCATTGAGGAACGTCGTTTTTACATCCATCTGCCATATATCATAATCATAATATGCAGCAATTGCTAACATAATCCTCACAGACTTTAGCTTTGCTACTGATGAGAAAGTCTCATCGTAGTCAACTCCTTGAATTTGTCGAAACCCTTTTGCGACAAGTCGAGATTTATAGACAGTAACATTACCATCAGCATCTGTTTTCTTCTTGAAAATCCATTTGTTCTCGACAGCCTTCCGGCCATCCGGTAAGTCCACCAAAGTCCATACTTGGTTTTCATACATGGATCCAATCTTGGATTTCATGGCTTCTTGCCATTTATTAGAATCTAGGCTCATCATCGCTTCCTCATATGTCGCAGGGTCATCGATGTTGTCCACCAACATGACACTCATAACGGGATCATACCAATCAGGAGTGGTACGATTTCTCATCGACATGCGAGATCCTGTAGTAACTTCAACCGAAGTTTCATGATCAACATCATTAGCTTTCTCTCTTATTGGTGTAGGTGCCACAGGAACCACTTCCGGTGCTGCGCTACTCGCAAGTTCGAGAGAAGGTTCGACAACCTCCTCGAGTTCTACTTTCCTTCCAGTCACTTCTTCGAGAGAAATTCCTTCTCTAGAAAGGATCCATTCTTGGCAACGAAGATTTTGCCCTCGGATCTATGATAGAAGGTATAACCAATAGTTTCCTTCGGGTATCCTATGAAGATGCATTTTTCCGCTTTGGGTTCAAGCTTGTCCGGCTGTAACTTCTTTACATAGGCTTCGCAACCCCAAACTTTAAGGAACGACAATTTAGGTTTCTTCCCAAACCATAATTCATACGGTGTCATTTCAACGGATTTAGATGGTACCCTAATTAAAGTGAATGTGGCTGTTTCTAATGCATAACCCCAAAATGATAGCGGTAAATCTGTAAGTGACATCATAGAACGAACCATATCTAAGAGAGTTCGATTTATGACGTTCGGACACACCATTACACTATGGTGTTCCCGGCGGTGTCAATTGTGAAAGTATTCCGCATTTCTTCAAATGCTCGCCAAACTCGTAACTCAGATATTCACCTCCACGATCAGATCGTAGAAATTTAATCTTCTTGTTACATTTATTCTCTACCTCACTTTTAAATTCCTTAAACTTCTCGAATGTTTCGGACTTATGTTTCATGAAATAGATATACCCATATCTACTCAAGTCATCCGTGAAGGTAAGAACATAACGATAACCACCGCGCGATGCTACACTCATTGGGCCACACACATCGGTATGTATGATTTCCAATAAGTCCGTAGCTCGCTCCATCATACCAGAAAATGGAGTCTTAGTCATTTTACCTATCAGACATGCTTCGCATCTTTCAAGTGATTCGAAATCAAGTGATTCAAGAAGTCCATCGGAATGGAGTTTCTTCATACGCTTCACTCCAATGTGACCAAGACGACAGTGCCACATATAGTTTGAGTTACCGCTCAATTTCAAACGTTTATCTTCAATGTTATTAATGTGTGTATTTCCACTATCGAGATTCAATAAAAATAGACCATCTATCAAAGGTGCATGTCCATAAAACATATTACTCATATAAATCGAACAACCATTATTCTCGGACTTAAACAAGTAACCGTATCGCAATAAACATGATCCAGATATAATGTTCATGCTCAACGCAGGCACCAAATAACAATTATTTAAGTATAAAACTAATCCCGATGGTAGATGAAGAGGTAGCATGCCGACCGCGATCACATCAACCTTTGATCCATTTCCAACGCGCATCATCACTCGTTCTTCGCTAGCTTCCGTTTATTCTGCAGCACCTGTTTCGAGTTACAAATATGAGCAACCGAACCAATATCAAATACCCAGGCACTACTACAAGTACTAGTGAGATACACATCAATAACATGTATATCGGGTATACCTTTCTTCTTGATGTTGCCGTTCTTCAAATCCGCCAAGTACTTTGGGCAATTCTGCTTCCAGTGACCCTCTCCCTTGCAGTAAAAGCACTCAGTATCAGGTTTAGGCCCAGCCTTGGTCTTCTTCGCCGGCGCGGTAACTTTCTTACCGCCCTTCTTGAAGTTTCCCTTTTGCTTAGACTTGCCTTGCTTCTTGAATTTGTTGGTCTTATTTACCAACAACACTTGGTGCTCTTTCTTGATCTCCACTTCTGTAGATTTCAACATGGAGAAGAGTTCTGGCAACGTCTTGTCCATGTTTTGCATATTTTAGTTCATCACAAAGTTCTTGTAACTTGGTGGTAGTGATTGGAGGACACGGTGAATCCCCAAAGAATTAGGAATCACTATACCCAAGCTTTGGAGTTTGTTTGCGTGCCCAGACATCTTAAGCACGTGCTCACTAACGGAGCTGCCCTATTCCATCTTGCAGTTAAAGAACTTTTCAGAAGCCTCATAACTCTCAACTGCCGCGTGAGCCTCAAATATCATTTTGAGTTCACAGACAATATCATGTGGGTCATGGTTCTCAAACCTTTTCTGAAGCTCCGATTCCAAACCATATAAGATAGCACACTGAACTATGGAGTATTGATTCTTCCGAGTGAGGTAAACATTCTTTACTTCATCGGTAGCAGTTGCTGCAGGCGGGTCACCCAGCGGTGCATCCATCACATAGGTCAAATTACCAGCATTGACGACAATCCTAAAATTGCGGAACCAATCCGCAAAGTTGCTTCCATTGTTTTTCAACCTTTCTTTCTCTAGGAACGCATTAAAATTGATGGTAGGGGCCGCCATTGATCTACAACATATTTGCAATAGTTTAGACTAAGTTTATGACAAATTGAGTTCTAATTAATAGTTAAATTAATCTAGGTGAACTCCCACTTAAAACAATATCCCTCAAATTGTTTTAGTGATCACACGAACCAAATCCACTACATCAAAACCGATCATCACGAGAGTTGATGTAGTTTCAATGGCGAACAATCAACATGTTCATCATATCTACTATATGACTCATGCTTTACCTTTCGGTGATCCGTGTTCCGAGACCATGTCTATACATGCAAGGCTCGTCAAGATCAAACCTTAGCTTCCGCATGAGCAAATCTGGCTTGCTCACGTTGTATACACTCGCAGAATCTAACACACCCGATCATCACGTGGTGCTTCGAAACAACGAGCTTTAGCAACGGTGCTTACTAAGGATGAACACTTTAAAACTTGAAAGTGTGTGTTAGAGGGATCAGCTTATAATGCTACCGTCGCAAACTAAGTAATACAAGATGCATAAAGGATTAACATCACATGCAATCCATAATATGTGATATGATATGGCCTTTCTTCTTGTGCTTCTGATATCCATATTCAAGCACAAACATGATCTCCATCATCACCGGTATGGTGTCAAGGTCAATGGCGCCATTTCATGGTTGTCGTCCACCAGCTTGAACTATTACAACTACTTTGAATAGACACGCAGGTCTTAACGGAATTTAAAAGACAACCATATGGCTCCTGCCGGTTGCCAACTTACAATAAGGAAAATTGCATACATCATATATAATCACAATCATGGCCATATCACATCACAGCACACCCCTGCAAAACAAAGTTAGACGCCTCTAATTTTGTTTGCATATTTTACGTGGTTTGGGGCTTTCAATAAGTGTTGTTCTAACTTACGAACAAGAACCACAACGTTGATGTTTGAACTATCAAGTGCCCGTTGTAAATTGAATCTATACTATAATGGGAGAGACAGACACCCGCAAAGCCACTTATGCAATACAAGTTGCATGTTGAGCGTGGAGCAAGTCTCATGAACGATGTCATGTAAGGTTTGTGTTCTACTCGTGCAACAGATCTACATATAGACACGACTCTGATACCACTGTAGGGGTTCGTAGCATGGAAAACAAAAAAATTCTACCGCATGCACACAAACAAGCCAAGATCTATCTACTAGATTGTAGCAACGAGTCGATAGAAGAACTCACCCTCGAAGATTCCAAAGCGGTTAACGAGAGTAGATTCTCGTGGGTTATGTAGTTGTACTCTTGTCGATCTCAAGATTGCGTAGACGATCCTTCCGGCGCTGCGTTCCGGCAGCGCTTCCGCAGTCGGTCACACGTTCGATACTCGATGAAGACCTTCCTCTCCCTTGTTCCAGCAGACAACGGAGGTTCTAGCACTCTCCTCGTGATTCCGGCAACACGACGGCGTGGTGTCAGAAGTAGAGGGATATCTCGCAGGGCTTCGCCTTAAGCCGGAGCGAGTATGGTGGAGTATGAGAGAGGCCTTGGCGATCTACGGTTTAGGGGGCACCAAGGGGAGGGTGAGGCCGGCGGCTAGGGCTTGGGGAAGCCCCAAGTCGCCGACTTGAGAGGAGCCCTAGGCGGCGGCAGGACTTGGAGGTGGTGTCGGCGCTTGGAGCTAGGGTTTTTGGGTAAGGGTAGGGGGGCGCCCTACCCCTCCTATTATAGGTGGGAGAGAGGCGGTTGGAAGGAGGGAGTTCTCCTCCAACTCCTCCTCCTTGGCCGGCGGGTGGAGGGAGTAGGACTTCCTCCCTACGTAGGTTTCCTACTCTCCCTCCACCAAGCAAACTTCACATTTGACTTTTCAAATTGGAGTTTGACTTTGAAACTAGGATTTGATTTCTCTCATCATATTGCCCAGCCAAGTGACCTGGTACATGATGCAACCATTCCACATTGTCATGACACATCCATGTACCCTTCCCCCTCCGGAGTGCCGGACCTTCCAGACCCTTCTAGAACATTCCTGGTGAAAACACCGGAATCATTTCTGAACTCCGAAACAGGACTTTCCTTATATGAATCTTATTCTCCGGACCATTCCGGATCTCCTCGTGATATCCCGGATCCCATCCGAGACTCCGAACAACATTCAGTCTATTACTCATCATTCCATAACTACTCAACAACATCGAATCCTTAAGTGTGTCTCCCTACGGTTTGTGAATTATGCGGACATGACCGAGACACTTCTCCGATCAATAACCAATAGAGGAATCTGGAAATTCATATGGGTCCCACATATTTCTACGATTACTTTGCAATCGAATGAACCACTTACATACGATACCAATTTCCCTTTGTGTCACGATAGTTTACTTATCTGAGGTTTTGATCGTCGGTATCTCTGCATACCTAGTTCAACCTCGTTACCGATAAGTACTCTTTTCTCGTTCCCGTGATATGTGATCCCTTGTGAGCCAGTCACATGCTTGCAAGCTAATTGTATGACATTCCGCCGAGAGGGCCCAGAGTATATCTGTCCGTCATATGGATGGACAAATCCCACTCTTGATCCATGTGCCTCAACCCATACTTTCCAAACACTCAATGCCACCTTTATAACCACCCAGTTACCGTGTGGTGTTTGATGTCATCAAAGCATCCTTCCAGTGATGGTGATTAGCATGATCTCATTGTCGAAGGAATTAGGTTACTATGTATCAGAAAGCTTATAGCAAACGAACTATTAAAATGACTTGATCTTTATGCTACGCTTATCTATAGGAGTATGTCCATCATACCATTCTCCTAATGATATGATCTTGTTGTTAACAACATCTCAATGTTCATGATTAGGAAACCACAATCATCTATTAACCAACAAGATAGTATTAGAAAGAGGCTTTACTAGGTACTCTTATTTAGTTTACAAATCACACAACTATTAATGTTTCCGGTTAATACTATTATAACATGAATGTAAACATTTATCATAAACACAAAGATATAATAATAACTACTTTTATTATTGCCTCTAGGGCATATCTCCAACAACAAAAGATCTTAAATAAAGAATACTAAGCTTATGAGCCAATCAAGAAAGAAAATAAATGATACAAAATACCTATAAGCTTTTTCTCTTTTCCTCAAAAAGTGTTGCTACTGACCAGAGCTCAGTTTGCCAAAACCAATTTAGATCTACTTGATGCTCCCAAAGTGATACCAATACTAATCAACAAGATCCATCATATAATAGAGATTGCAAACTAAAATAAGAAGTGAAAAACGTAAAAGATGAGACTTCTCATTAATATTCCATAAAGGCACTCACACCAAGGGATACATAGATAACCGACTAATGGAGAGATACTTCCACAATGCAAACCAACCTATAAGATAACTTCTCTACCAAAGATAAGAATCTACTAAAAAGGTAAAAGATAAAAGATAATGATGTGATACCGGTGGCACTCCCCCAAGCTTGGAACAAGCCAAGGGGATGCCAAACCTGATGACGGATTACTCCTTCAGTGGTGGTGGTGTTTTCTTGATAAGCTCTTCAATTAGTTCCCTCAAATCCTCAATCTCGAAGGTTAGAGTATGAATCAACTCCGAATTATGATAAATGCGGTTTATGATCATGTCGGACCAAGAATCACAATCCTTGTTATTCTTTGCCCACTCTTCCTTCTTAGTGTGTTCCTTCCTTGCATGGTTAGAACGAGGCAGATCCCAAATACCAGGCAAATTCCCTTTGGGCACATTTTGGTAATGTTGCTCAATTAAGAGAGTATGGAAGGGGTTCTTGGTGCGTGAAGGAGGTGACCGTGGAGCGAGGACATGTCGTGGGGTTTTCCCTCCTGTAGACATCCGTGCTGTCCTCCTAAGCTTGGTAGGGTTTGCCACCACTCCAATGCTTGCAGCGGTAGTGCGGGTGTTCGGATGCTCGTCCTCCTCAACATCTTTTTCATCCTCAACCAATATCTCCTCCTCCTTGGGCTTTTGAGGATCATCTTCCATGAGCTTCTTGCCTTTGTCGTTGGCGGAGACCATAGTGCTCTAAACTTGAGAAGATTTCCTGACAAAAAAAGATCCAAACGAAAACACGAAGAGAACACGATACACGAACCTCGGGGGATCCAGGGGGTTATATATTACGAAGTTTCAATGCATAAGGAAGGTATTGTGCCAAAATGAGGCGGAGACGGAGTTCAGGGGGCTCACACCCCCTCTAGGCACAGCCAGCTAGGGCTCGCACCTAGGGTGGGTGTGGCCACCCTGGCCTCCGTTTCCTACTCTGTTTCATCCTGTAACCTTCCATATGCAATAAAAACATAAAAATATAAAAATATAAGGTTTTCATGAACCTTCAATTTTTCACCACTTTTTACCTATTCAAAGACGTACTCTGCATATTCCTTTTCTCCATCTCTTGAAAATTCCTTTCATACAAGGACTTACACAAACCTCAACGGCAACATTAGTGTATGCAAAAACAATAAATCTTTAGGTTCAAACTTCAACTGAAATCCATCAAAACAAAAGCCAGTATAGCAACTCCTTTCTAAAATCCCAAAAAGAACCTAAAAGGGAATCAATATAAGAGGCAAATGCAAATGAAGGCAGAAATCTGTCAAAACAGACCAGCAGGTAAAGATTGATTTTTTTCGAAAAACTTCTGTTGCTCAAATCAAAAAGTGCAAAACTAATGAAAGTTGGATACCTACTTGGAGAATAAGAACAGAAACATACAACTCCATCCATTGTACTGAGCTCCTTCACGAATTTTTACAATGCAGCACAAAAATCTGTCCCAGGGCAGCCACTTTTCACAACTCCTCTACTTCTCAAAAGTAGTTGATCTTGACACAAAAACCAAAACAATAAGGATAAGGAGCGGTTATTACTGAGGTATTAACTTCCAAGACTCAACAAAACTATTGGGCTATGTCCCAAGAAGTACTTTTCTTTAATGCCTTTAAGTTAGGCTTGATAATTTCAAAGATGCTCATATAGGAGATATATATTTGAAGTGAAAGAGAGCATCAAGAAGCAAATATCCAACACATTTGAGTCTACCCCACTTCCTATGCAAGAGGGTCTCATGAGAAAACATATTATTGGAACAAAAAGCCACTAGCATAGGAAGACAAAACAAATGCAACTTCAAAGCTTTCAACATAAAACGGGGAAACTTAATATTATTGAGATGCATAAAATCATGTTTCCCTCTCTCATAATAACTTTTAGTAGCACTTTGAATAAATTTGACAATATAACTATCACAGGAAACAACTTTATCATCAGAATGAGCATACTTACAATCATCAAAAAGAGGTCCAAGGTCATAAACTGGGTGAATATAAGCAGGTTATTCCATCCTGAAATCTTCATTAGGCAAGCTATTTCCACAAGGAGCTTTAGAAAATTTGGGAAAGTTAAACTCATAAGAATCTCCATAAAACTTAGTTAAAACTTTCTCCTTTTTACAATCTATACTAGCTCCACAAGTGTTCAAGAAAGGTATACCAAAAATAATAGGACAGGTTTCACTAGCTTCAGAACCAAGTACTAGAAAATCAGCAGGATACTTAATCTTACCGCAAAGGACTTCCACATCTCTTACAATACCAATAGGGAAAATGGTTTCCTTATTAGCAAGATGAATAACCACATCAATGTCCTCAAGCTCACTAGGACCAATTTCATGCATAATTTCCCTGTAAAGCTCATAAGGAATAACACTAGAACTAGAACCAATATTACATAAACCATAATAGCAATGATCACCAATTCTAACAGAAAGCATAGGGGCACGAGATTTTCTAGCTTTTATAGGATGAGAAATACTATTAGAAGTGTCTTCACAGAAGACAATGTGCTCATCCTCTATATTTCTAGTGACAAGATCTTTCATAATAGCTACCACAGGTTCATTGTTTATTTGCTCATCAAGTTCCACAGCTGTCTTTGTACCTTTGTTATTCGCACTAATTATCATAGAATACTCCTTTACCATAGCTGTGAAAGGTGTTTTCTCAGCATAAGGTTCAGGCGAAATATGATTAGTAGTACAAACTTCAGTACTTCTAGCAGGAACATGACTAACAACATCTTTATAAGGTGCATGGTACTTATTCCACTTCTTTTTGGGATTTCTATGTAAGAGGCAAAGGCCTTAAAGTAATTGGCAATACTTTGAGAATCAAGACCATACTCAGTACTAATATCACGGAAGTCATCAGTTCCCATAAAGGATTTAATGCATTTGTAATCATAGTTTATACCTGACTTTCTTCCTTTTTCATTCTCCCATGCTTCAGTGTTCTCTTGAATACGGTCTAGGAGATACCATTTAGCTTCTTCCTTCATACATGTGAATGATCCAGCATAATAAGCATCTAGTAAATATTTATCATGAAGAGAAAGCCTAGAATAAAATTAATTGATAATAATATTGTTAGGGAGTTCATGAATAGGACATTTAAGCATTAGTAACTTCAATCTCCCCCAAGATTGAGCTGTACTCTCTCCATCACGAGTCCAAAAGTTATATATCAGATTCCTATCCTTGTGAATCTCACTAGGAGGATAGAATTTAGAATAAAAGAGAGGTACTATTTCCTCCCATTCCATGTATTGTCCATTCTTCAGTAGCTTATACCATTCTTCAGCTCTTCCTTTCAACGATATAGAGAGTAACTTCTTCTTCACATGTTCAGTTGTGATACCTGCACACTTAAACAACCCGCATAATTCATGGATAAAGAGCAAGTGATCACCAGGATAGACAGTTCCATCCCCTAAATAATAATTATCCATAACACGATCAACAATACTTGTAGGTATATTAAAAGGATCTATCTAATAGGTGGTGGTTCATCTAATACCCTAACAGTGGTAGTAGTTTTCCCAAACAGAAAACCAAGTGGGTTATCCATATTGTAAACAAAGTAACAAACAGAAATAAAAAGCAATACTCATAGTAGAAGTTTCCTTTACCAGTTCCACTCTTCAATAGAGCTTCACTCCCCCACAACGGTGCTAGAAAATAGTCTTGATGACCCACAAGTATAGGGGGTGTATCGTAGTACTTTTGATAAATAGGAGTGTCGATCCTAACGAGGATCATAAGGTGTTGACTAGTGGTATGGAGCAGGAAATCTCTGTAAATACTTAGCAAACGGATTTTTAGGGGTTTTCTAATAAAGCAAAGAAATAAAGTGCAAGTAAATGAAAAAGCAAACAATTGCAGCAAGTGGGCCAAACCTTTCTTAGCAAAGGACAATCCGGTGGAAACACTAATGAGGACCAAACATTCTCGAGGACACATGGGAATTCTGTCAAGTGCTTTCGCTTCAAATAGCTGAGTAGTCTTCTTTGGTTTTTAAGTGTTGTGTGGGTGAACCTATGCTAATGTACCGACCTTACTTGGACTAATACATACTTGTGATTAAACCTCTTGCAAGCATCCACAACTACAAGAAATCAATTAAGGTATAAACCTAACCTCAGCTTTAAACTCTGAGATCCTACGCTCCCTTGTGCAATGGTGTCCTAACGGGGGTTTAGGTTTCTGTCACTCCGGCAACCCCACAATTAGTAGCCATATACACAATGCATTCCCCTAGGCACATAAATGGTGAAGTATCATGTATTCGACGATCACATTACACCACTAGAATAATAGCACCACAACTTAAATACTAAACCATTGAATAATATCTCAACACAAATCCACTACTAACAACATGACTTCTCCCATGTCCTCAAGAACTAAACAAACTACTCACTAGACATCATATGGATGAAGATCAAAGATGATATGGTGATGAATAACAATCTAAATATAAACAATAATCTAATGGTTCTACTCACAAGCATCAACTACAATAGTAATCAACACCGGGAAAGTTTCCCCAAAGAACTATGCAAGATTCAACACAATTGTTACAGCGGGATGGAATGGTGATGATGGTGCTGTTGGAGCTGATGGTGTGGATGATGATGATCCCGATGAAGTCTACCTTGATAATGGTGTTGATGGCGATGATCTCCCCTCTCCGGAAAGGAATTTCCCCGGCAAAAATCTATCTTCCGGAGAGCTCTTTCTCTCTCGGTGTTTTCCGCCCCGTAGAGGCAGAGGAATCTTTTTGTGGTCGCTCCCCGTGTATTAGGGTTTTGAGGAGAAGATATAGGCGAGAGGGCAGAGCCAGAGGTGGGCCAGGTGGGCCACCCCCTATAGGCGTGGCCTAGGGGTGGCCCGCGCCTGGGGTGTGTGGGCCCCCTGTGGCCCATATCCGCCTCCCCTTCTGGAATTCTTCGGCTTCTGGGAAAATAGGATTTTCAGTAGTTTTTCTGGTATTTTTGTAATCTTTGCGAAATTGCATCAAAACACCTCTTTTTACATCAGAATCCTGACTCTGGCAATTCATCCTCCAAGAATCATCCAACATGCAAAACATATGAAAAGACATAAGTATACCTCTTAATATGAAATATATCAAATGAATAGAGGCAAATTATTATATAGAAAGGTGATGCAAATTGGACGTATCAGTCCTCGGACATAAAGTATCAGGTAAGGGTATTGAAGTAGATAGGGCTAAAGTTGAAGCAATAGAGAGAATGCCACAACCTAGGGACGTAAAAGGTATAAGAAGTTTTCTTGGTCAAGTAAGCTTTTATAGAAGGTTCATTAGGAATTTTTCTAGAATTTCTAAACCTTTGACTAACCTGTTGCAAAAAGGAGTAAGATTCAATTTTTATGATAAGTGCCTTATTGCTTTTGATAAACTTAAATATGGTTTATCTCGTGCTCCCATCATTAAACCACCTATATGGGATATGACTTTTGATTTAATATGTGAAGCTAGTGATGATGCTATAGGAGTAACTCTGGGACAACACATAGGTCACATACTTAATATTATACATCATGCTAGTAGAACTCTCAATAGTGCTCAAAAGAATTATCCTAAGGAAGAAAGGGAACTCTCTATTGTATTCTTCTCTTGTGATAAGTTTCGTTCTTATATTGTTGATGCAAAAATAAGAGTTCATACGGATCATGATGGTTTAAAAGAACTCCTCGAGAGGAAGTTTCATAAGCCAAGACTGATCCGTTGGATTCTTTTACTTCAAGAATTTTAATTGCAGATTATGCAGAGACAAGAAGCAAAGGTAGTAGATGCATCATCTATATTTAGCCAGCAAGATATCGATCTTATTGAGAGGAGTTTTAGTCCCGATGATTTTTGTTTTCAAGAATTACTATGTGAGCTAAGGTCAAATCCTCCCAAGGAGAAGAAGTCCTTGTTGTTGGAGGAGCTTGTCACTCCCGACTAAATAAACGGTAAGTGGAAGGTAAGTTTTTTTCTAACTCTAATAAGTAATTTGCTTTCTTAGTTTCTACTATTAAAATTTTCTCCTTTGAATTCCTCTTGTTTTTCTGAAGTTTTTGAGGGGTTTCTGGAACTATACGGCTGCAACTATACGACCGGAGAAAATTCTCCCGCCGTATAGTTGGTCGTTAAACGTTCTGTATCCCCCTTTGCAAAATAATTTTCGGGTGCTGAACTATACAGGCTCGACTATACGGCCGGAGAAAAGTCTCCCGCCGTATAGTTGGTCGTTAAACATTCTATACCCTCTTCGCAAAATAATTTTCGGGATACTGTATCTATACGGCCGCAACTAAACAGCCGGAGAAAATTCTCCCGCCGTATAGTTGGTCATTAAAGCTTTAGTATCCTTGACCCGTTTTTCGTTTTTATTTGATAAAAAAACTTTTTATCGGTTCTTAGTCGGTAATTTAACCGACCTGGGCTAGAAATATTTGAAAGTTTCTGCCCGGAACCAACTATACGGCCGCAACTATACGGATCCTGACCGTATAACTGGTCGTTACGGAGCAGGACTCCTCCAAATCCTCGGTTTCTTTTTCTAGTTGGTTTGGATTGTTTTCTTGGACGAAAATTTGATGTTTCTCACGAGTTTTACCGATCTCTGACCCCTCTGATATACTGCCCTATTGTTCCTATCTCTAATCACAAATCACCAGGAACAAATCCAGCTATGCGCTACCCTGTCCCAGGCCATGGAAAACCTATGGGGCTCATTGATCCTAGGGACCTTTCTAGCATCCCGTCAATGGAGGACGACGATGAGGAGGTGGAGAGGTTTAGCTCGAGGTACAAAGAGTATGTTGAGCCAAGCTTCTACAAAAACAACCCTGATGAAGGCTGGGGCGAGGTTTACATCTGCCGCGATGTCTATGATCCTCTGGAGATCGACTATGCAGCAATGAAAAGAACCCAAGAAGAGAGAGAAGGTCGCAAGCCGCACGGAAAAGGGCGTGTGGAGACGGTCAAGTTCATCACTACAAATCTGAGGCCACAAAAGCGTAAGGAAAAACCTAACATTGATGCAGGTGCTAGCAAGGAACCTGCGTTGCCCCGCTCGAGGCCTAACACTAGCTCTCGTATGAGGGTGAATCCTCAAGAGGAGTGGAGGAGCAGCTTCTACTTCCCCGATCCATCAATAATGTATGAGGAAGAGGAAGTTGTCCCCAGGACAAAGGATCGCGTGCAAGCACTAGAATTATATCAAAAGCAAGAGCTACTCCATCATGTCGAAGTCTGTCACCGCCTCAAGGAGATGGAGGAGAAGAGTGATCTTCTCACGATGGTGACCAAGCTCGTTGATAGGGTGGATACTCTGCAATCTGATTTGCGCAGGTGCTACAGTCGCATCACCGCTCTAGAGGATACCAATAGGAAGCTATGCACCGCAGTTCTACATGCTATGGCACCACAATGACCTTCAATAAACACGGTATCAAATAATCGCGAGGTATTATTTGATCCCGCCTGGCTTGATTCCAAGCATAGGGAGATCTTTAAGACCTTGTTATCTATCTTATAAGTTTTTATTTCTATTCTAGTTTTGCATTAGTTCAAGCTCATAAATAAAGTTTGCATCATTAAATTACCTTCAGGAATAGTTGATCCCTCTTATGAAATTCTAAGTTTATTATAATATATGGAGCATTATTGAGTTTGAGTTTGTCTTATTGGATATATGAATGACTTGAGTATGATTTTACTTGCACTTGATGATAGCAATAGTAGTCTTCCACACCATTGGTATTAACGGAACATTTAAAAGATAATTTGATCAATATATTGTAGGTCAATGGTTTGACTTACAAAAAGGAGAGATGATCTAGTTAATTAAGATGAAAAAGAAAAACTTTGAACAAAGGAGAAACTATAAGTTCTATCAAATAGAGTGAGAACAAGTTGAGGTAGAATACTCAAGCTATAAAGATGCCTCATATATATTTGGAATTTGATAATTGAGATCGTTAAACTTTGAAATTCCTACATGAAGTGAATATATGACTAGCTCCTTTGCACAACACTTAAACAAAAGTGTGAGCACAAATATATAGAAAAATAAGAAAAAGAAAGATGAAGAAAAAGAGCGAATGTGCAAAGAGCAAGTAGGCATATACCACTATATTGTAGTAAGACAAAAATACATTTGAGATTTTGAATCCCAAGTGAATATGTTACTCCTAAAAACACATGGGACTACCTCACTAACTCATTCGATTGAACCGAATACTTTTACATCATGTTGAGAATAATCTTTTATAAACTGTTAATTGCTAAGATGTGGAAGCCTGCTAATATTATTCGGATGGTTCGAGTAAGGTACTATTCATGAACTTATTTTTATGTATCCTTTATGATCAACACATGCTACAACTGCCTCATTTATTTTATCGACTCAGCTTCATGAATATGAGGATCACATCCATTAAGCTAAACTTGCTCGGGACGAGCAAGAGTCTAAGCTTGGGGAAGTTGATGAGTGCATATTTGCATCATATTTTAGATCATTATTTTTCATTTTAGATGTAGGATCTTGGTATTTTATGGCATTCGTACGCACTTTTTATGTTTATTTTCACCAGGATCAGATCATATGATGGATCCAATGGACATAATTCTTGGAGCAGTTGTACTAGAGATAAAAGGAGCCAAAAACTATGTAAATTGCTTATTTGGAAAATATTAATAATAATAGAAGAAAACTCGAAGCAATTGGAGGATACAGAGAGGTTACGACCAACTATATGGGCCGCCACTGTATATTTGTCGCTGCCTCCGCCTCCTCTAATAGTTTCACCCCGTGCAACTGGTTCGGGGAGACGACATACAAAACAGCCACAAATCGCCGAAACCTAACCTCCGGAAGGCATGTGGAGGGGAAACTTGCCTAGGGATGCATCTTTGCCCTACGCAAATCTGGGAGGCCAATACATTGATCTCCATCTTCATCACCACCATCACTCCCATCCATACATCTAGATCTTGTTGTAATTCTTGTACTAATTGTGGATTTATACAAGTACTATTCATCGATAATCGTTTCCATTACCATTGCCATGATGTTGTTTGCCTCCATGTCTGAGTAGATCATTAGTTCTTGGGGAGATGGAGAAACCCTAGCATGAGATTGAAATAAGATAAAGTTTATTATGATATTCATCACTGTGACCATGTGTTAGATTGTATACATCTTGATGTTGGGAGAAGTCGACCTCTCCAATATTTGCCTCTTGTGGGTACTTGATGTAGGGAACTACTTGTTGGTAGACGGAGGAATGTTAGCACTTAAAGTGACTATAAAGTTGTTGACACCCCTTACGTATCAACTTGGGAATCGAGGAAACTCACAAAACGCTATCCATGCCATGATATACATCCTGCGGGATTATGTCCCTTAATACCGCAGTAATTCAATTGACATTGATTGCTGTCTGTTGTGGTTATGAGGATGATTTGAGCAGTGTTTGCTGCCTCTTTATACAAATACGGAGTTCCTCCCACACATGCATAATTGAGAATGTTCATGATAATAATATTTACCTTAGCCCTTTATAATGCTAGTGGTGTATCCTCCAATCCCTGAGAACACTTTCTCCCACTAAAGTTTCAAATCTCTTTTACATACGCGATACTTATTTTTTTAATTCAGTTTTGTTTACTTTACTCATTGTTCACTTATACGAAAAACCCAAAAAAACCTTTTACACAATACTCACATTTTATCTTGTTACTTAGAACGTTATTTAGCAATTCTATTTTCAGTATTTATATCAAGAATTCCTAGACTTTAGACTCCTGCTCCTTGTGGGATCGATATCTTTATTTCAAAACTAGCTACATCTGCTCTATGCACTTACAGTCATCAGTCACCAATTGGAGATGAGATCTACTATTATGGCTATGGTGGTGGAGAAGGGTTTGGGGATTAGATCTAGATCTATTCCTTCGACGGTGTGGTTTATGATGGCTGTGTGTCATCGGTGGCGAAGCGTGATAGTTTTCCCCGTTGCCCGAGGCCTCTTTATATAGGGGTCCCTTCAGGAAAGTTGTTCTGGTTGACCTAGCGGTGTTGGTGGCAATTATACGGCCGGAACTATATGGTCAGAATATTATTCCCGTAGTATAGTTGGTCGTTAAAGCTTCTGCCTCCACTTCACAGCTCCTGATTTCTTTGGGTCGTTGGAAATCTCGTATCTTTGACTTTAATGTTGTGATTCCCATCATCAAACATCATTATCTGCACAGGAAAAAATAGAAAGAAAGAATTGCATACCCCTTTGATCATTAGGCATTAGTGGCAGAGTTTAGAGAGATATTTCATCAAATATATGAATAATATCTAGTTTAAATGTGAGTGTGGATGGCTATATTTCACAGCCATCAACCTCCCCAAGCTTAAACTTGATCGTCATCGAGCAAGAAAACCAAAATCAAAAAGGAACTTAGCATTTAAAGTGAAATAACGAGATGATGATCTTACTCATGATTGGTAGTCTCATGTTTTCTCCACTTTCTTAATCTGAAAAAATTCAGCATAGATAGAGTAATGGCAAGCATATCATATGGGTTTGAACGAATT
The DNA here is from genome assembly GCA_916181665.1 of Avena sativa. Lineage (NCBI taxonomy): Eukaryota > Viridiplantae > Streptophyta > Magnoliopsida > Poales > Poaceae > Avena > Avena sativa. The sequence goes on from OV702282.1 coordinate 172,061,895, forward strand.
CTTATAGCGCAACTTTGGCATGGATGATTCAAATGAGTAAGATCTATTCCATGTCATGTAGTTGTCACATCCCATAATTTTCCAAATTTTGAAATGTGAAAAATAAATAAACAAAACAAATAATTGTTGAAATTTGGGGTGAAAAGAAACTTTTTGATTCCAAATGGAAACATCAAAACCCATCTTGAACAAACTTTGAATAAAATGGAATCCAACAAATTTAAATCAAGTGAAATGCATCCATAAAATAATGTATCTTGAAATTTAAACACTTGTGAAAATAAACCAAAACCCTAAAACCCTAATGGAATAAATCATTTCCAAGATCTCTCTAAGACTATGGATTTTATCCACATAAAAATTCAGCAACAAACAATTATAAATGATCAAAAATAATAAACAAAAATATTATAAAACCATAGAAATTGGTTTCATTCAATTTGGAGCCATAGATAAAAACTTATGAATTTAATATGGCAAAAGGAAATAATTTCAAAAGCTAATAAAGATCCTATCTAAAATACATACCAAATTGTGAGAAAAATAATCCTAAAGGGATTTAAAAATATAAACAAATATTAAATAAAATTATACAAATTGGAATCACCAATTTGGATCAATAAATAAAAAGATATGGATTTTACAAGGCAAAGGAAGAAAATAAATAAATAAATAAATAAGGAATATTTAAAAGCCAAATTAAATCTTGGCCAAATCCTTCACAAATGAAAGTTTATTGAATAATAAAAGGAGTAAAAGATTATTTAAATAAAATCATATGAATTGAACAATATTCAATTTTCTTTAAATAAAGATAAATTGCCTAAATAAAATTATTTAGAAAACAATTTAAAAATTGAATTAATCCATAAACAAGTGGAATAAAGATAATTCAAATAAAATAAAGAGATTAAAGAATATCCAAATAAAATTATATGGCATTAACCAAATTTAATTCTATTTAAATGGAGACAAAATCCCTAAGGTAAATAATTAATTAAATCATGGGAAAATATTAGAAATTGCCAAGTGAGTTAAAAGTTATCTAATTGATTTAAAAAGAATAAGAGAATTATTTGAATAAAACTTATATGGGATTAAGACCATATTTGATTTTATTTGAATGAATACAAATGCCCTATTTAAATGATTAATAAATCATATTAAAATATATTAAATAATTCAAAGTAAATTATTTAACACACTTTTTAATAAATGAAACCTACTGAAAAAGGTTTGGTAAAAATTAGAATTTAAATAAGAGTTTGAAAATATAATTAAAATCTTATTTGAATAAAGGCAAGTGCCTATTTTAAATAAATAATAAACCACAAATGAATAAAAGAATTATTCCAAAATGGTCTTTAAAATAGAATAATAAACAGTATTAAAAACTTGCTGAAAGTTTGGTAAAGATCTGAATTCAAATAGTGTTTGAATTATTTGAACAAAATTTAAAACAAAAAAATAAAACAGAAAAAGAAAAAGGTTTCACGAAGAAAAAATGGAAACAAACCAGCCCAGCCCAGCAAAGCCCCAGGCCCAACTAACCTCATTGACCGCGTGATCCCACCGCCACGCAAGCATCGTCTTCACCCGTTCATCCCCAAATTTCATCGCCGTTCACTGTCGATTAATTCTTCACGTAAATTTGCCTTAATGTCGCGTTGATTCTGCCCTGCAACCACGCCCTCTTAATCGCCCACATCTCCTCTTCCGTTTCCCCCAGAAACCATTCCCCCTCTGCCCCTAGGCTGCTTGAATTGCTCAGTGCAAGCCACACTGTCTCCGACGTGTTCCCCGGTCGATTCCGGCAAAGTCAGACCCTCCCCAGCCCTCTGGTTCTTACTGGTTTGCTCGCCCGTGTCTCCTGCACCTCCCAGTATCGCCCGCTTGGCCGCGCATTCCCTAGAGCGTCAGCAACAACAACGAACAAAGCACCGCCGCCGTCTGCCCCCACTCCGACGACCTTTCCCTATAAGCTCCATCCTCCCCTCTCTCTCTCTCGATGATGCACACGTGTTCGCCACACTCGCCCGCGTCTAACGCCCCTCTCCACTCGTCTTTCCGTGACCTGCAGCCTCACCTCTGTCCAGACCAGAGCGTGCCCGACGCCAACAACGACTCCGGCGAGGAATTGCCAGCAGCTCTGAAAGCCCCTTCGCCAACCATGGCCATGTTGAGCATCGCCACACTCTGGCAAGTCTGGTAAAACCCTTCTCCCTCTCCCGCACTTCCTAATTCATCGGCAATGCCACTTCCAGAGCGCTCCGCCGCTCTCCACCGTCGCAGCGCTGCCCAACCTTGGTCGAACTACTAGGAGCCGTTAGATCCTGATCGCATGGCTAGGATAGATGACTTAAAACAAACCGTTATGTTTGATCTGTGCCACATGATCTACTTTAAATCCAATGCACCACGTTGATCGATCCTGCCAAAACGGTACCACCAAATAAGATTCAGACATGTGGCCTGTGTTTTAATTTAAAAACAGAAACTTGTCTATTAGATGGTTAGATTTGAAAAATTCATAACTTTAAATATACACGTCCAAATTTTGCAAATTTTATATCAATGGAATCAGAAAGAAGAATAATTTCCAACCATGCCCTTTGTTTAGTGTTTTGCTTCTGGAAAATTAGTTTTTTTTGCAGAAACATGTTTAGGCATATTTTGTGTATAAAATTCATTCTAAAAATGTTTTTAGGGTAAAATCTTTTGTAAATGGTTTGTTTTGAACCTACTGACCATAAAAACCAACTTGTAGATTTAAAAGTATATTTTGTGATGCTAAGGAATAAATCTTTGAATAAAAGCATTTCTAGTTAAATAAAAATGTTGATTATGTTTTAAAAAAATACTTTTTGAGTAAAACCTTTGGAAATTTATTTGATTTAAACTCCCTGGCCCTAAACACCAAGTTTTGGGATTTAAATATATTTTATGAACCATAGAAAAAATTATTACTTTGAATAAAGGCATTTCTAGTAAAATAAAAATGGTGCTTAATTTAAAAAAATGGTTTTTGAGTGAAACCTTTTGTAAATGATTTTGTTTTTAAACACTTTGATCATAAACACTAACATTTGTGTTTAAAAATATATTTGGCAAATACTAGAAATTATTACTTTGATTTAAATCATTTCTAGCAAAACAAAATGATTTAAAGTGTCCATTTTCACTAACTTAATATCAAATGGTTTTGCCACTTTTATAAATGACAAATAGGTGTTTTAAAATGTCTATAACCTATTATAAACCACTTTTCCAAATAAATCAATCTTTTGCATGCTTGCATGCATTGCTTTGTTTTTATTGTTTTATGTGATGAATTGTTTGAATGCTAGATTGAATTGTAGTGAAATTTGAAGAGTGGGACTATTGCAAGATCAAGGAGTGAACTTATATTCTCTACCAAAAAGGCAAGTGGTGCTTCATACTTCTGTCCCATTATTTTCACTATGCATTAGTGATATTTTTAAGTAGGACTTGCATGGAATTTTCTATGTGTTAACTATGCCATGGGAAATCCTAGTAGATGAAGCCTTAGTATAATTTTCCCTAAGTTAAGATTCCTACTACTATCATGCTTAGTCTAGCTAGTAGAAAACAAGGGTGGATTATATTCATGCTATGAAATATTTCTAAGTCAATGACCTGTGTTTTGTTTAATAAAACAACTATGTGAATGAATCACCTAGGTGGAATTGTTGTGAATGGGTTGTGTTGAGTGGTTACACAGGACCCCATATTTATGGCCTACCCTAGTGTATCTCACTTGTGGAAAGCCACCCAGGAACAAAGAGATTTGAGATGTCAAATGTTGAGAAGCTTCAAGTGCAACCACATGGCATTATGGGCTCTGCCTGGATCATATAGGTTGCAATAACTTAGCCAGATGGACATTTGGTGGTAGGGGGTGATAGGTTTGGAGCGCATCCATGTTGGTCTAAGGGAAGGCTTCTGAAAGATCTTGTCTCGATGCATGTCGAGTCTTGTGGGGAAAGTGCACCACCTCTCGAGAGAGTAAAATCTAAGTACTTAGCCGTGTCCCCGACAATGGACAATTTGAGCATAAAGAAATGGAAGCTATCAAGGATCTCCTCATCCCATTTTCTAAGTAAAAAAAATTGTGGTTGAACAAGGGTTAAAGGATCTTCAATCAATGATTGGTAGATGCGTTGGGTGATTTTGCCAAACAAAAACTTAGTGTTTTCAAATGATAAGGAAAATATATTTTGAGCAAAGCAAGCCTAAGCTCCACTTAGCCAAATGCATATAGATGATAGTTACCACAATACTACCATAGTATCAGTTGCCAATACAATTCAAATGTATTGACCCTTGTGGCTGTAACTTATTATGTTGCAGGTTTGTTTGATGTTAGTGAAGTGTATGAATAGGATTACAAGTCTACAACCAACAAGATTGCCTGTGGCACTTTGAAGATGAAGTACTCCATGCTATATAGTTATTTCTGATGCATTGTAATGAGATAGCCAAATGAGCTATGTAAGATGTAATGAATTATTTTATTCCTGGTTATAAAGTTGTATTATGACCTTTGTTTCTTGATATTACATCTTAAACTATGGATGCTAGCTATTGATCCAGGGACTAGCATTGTAAACACAGGGATCTCTACCTTATTAAAGGTTGGGACCTCTATAGATGGTATCAGAGCACTGTGTTGCATGTAGGATTGTAACCCTAGGATTGGACAAAACCCCTTAGAAAAATAGGAGTTGTATTTGTTCAAAACTATTTACAAACAATCTAGTAAACTCTTTCCTCAACCTTTTTGTTTTGATTCTACATCTCTCACTTTCAACTTGATGGACAAAGCCTCCACCATGAGCAAAGGACTTCACCAACTAAAATGACTTCAAATTCAACATCACCAATGACTTCAACTTTAGTATTATCAAGGACTTCAACTTGGACATCACTAAGGACTAAAGTGAGACAAGAAATATTACTCAAGGCTTGAAGACTAAAGAAACACAACTTATAAGGAACCATCATCACCTTTGAAGCTTTGTGACCAAGATGCAAGAATTTTTCCAAGGAAACCATGAACTCATTCATGAAGAATCAACTAAGAAGAATGGAATGATCACATGTAGAGGTCCCAACCTTTAATAAGGTAGAGATCCCTATGTTTACAATGCTAGTCCCTGGATCAATAGCTAGCATCCATAGTTAAGATGTAATATCAAGAAACAAAGGTCATAATACAACTTTATAACCAGGAATAAAATAATTCATTACATCTTACATAGCTCATTTGGCTATCTCATTACAATGCAGCAGAAATAACTATGTAGCATGGAGTCCTTCATCTTCAAAGTGCCACAGGCAGTCATGTTGGTTGTAGACTTGTAATCCTAATCAACACACTTCACTAACATCAAACAAACCTGAAACATAATAAGTTACAGCCACAAGGGTCAATACATTTGAATTGTATTGGCAAGTGATACTATGGTAGAATAGTGGTATCTATCATCTATATGCATTTGGCTAAGTGGAGCTTAGGCTTGCTTTGCTCAAAATAGATTTTCCTTATCATTTGAAAACACTAAGTTTTTGTCTGTCAAAATCACCAAAGCATCTACCAATAGACATTGGTGATCCTTTAACCTTGTTCAACCAGAAGTTTTTAATTTAGAAATTGGGATGAGGAGATTCTTGATAGCTTCCATGTCTTGATGCTCAAATTGTCCATTGCCAGGGACACGGCTAAGTACTTAGATTTTACTCTCTCGAGAGGTGGTGCACTTTCCCCACAAGACTCGACATGCATCGAGACAAGATCTTTCAGAAGCCTTCCCTTAGACCAAAATGGACGCGCTCCAAACCTATCATCCCCTACCACCAACTGTCCATTTGGCTAAGTTATTGCAACCTATATGATCCAGGCAGAGCCCATAATGCCAAGTGGCTGCACTTGAAGCTTCTCAACATTTGACATCTCAAATCTCTTTGTTCCTGGGTGGCATTCCACAAGTGTGATACACAAGGTTCACCAGTCCCCTGGCCTTGTGTAACCACTCAACAAAAATCCATCCAAGCAATACCATTCCAACTAGGTGAATCATTCACATAGTTGTTTTATTAAGCAAAACACAAGTCATATGCTTAGAAATATTTCACAGCATGAGTATAATCCACCCTTGTTTTCTACTAGCTAGTCTAAGCATAATAGTAGCAAGAGTCTTAACTTAGCGAATATTCTACTAAGGCATCATCTACTAGGATTTCCCATGGCATAGTTTATACTTAGAAAATTCCATGCAAGTCCTGCTTAGAAATTATCACTAATGCATAGTGAAAATAATACGACAAAATTATGAAGCACCACTTGCCTTTTTGGTAGATAATATAAGTTCACTCCTTGATCTTGCAATAGTCACACTCTTCAAATTTCACTACAATTCAATCAAGGCACAAATTCAATCTAGCATTCTAACAATTCAACACATAAAATAATAAAAACAAAGCAATGCATGCAAGCATGCCAAAGATTGTTTTATTTGGAAAAGTGGTTTCTAATAGGTTATGAACATTTTAACACACATTTTGGTCATTTTCAAAGTGGCAAAACCTTTTGATAACAAGTTAGTGAAAATGGCCACTTTAAATCCCTTTTGTTTTGTTAGAATTGATTTTATTCAAAGAATAATTTCTAGTGTTTGCCAAACATATTTTTAAACACAAAATGTTAGTGTTTATGGTCAAAGTGTTTTAAAAAAAATCATTTATAAAAGGTTTCACTCAAAAACCATTTTTAAATCAAACACCATTTATTTTGTTAGAAATACCTTTGAACAAAGTAATAATTTTACTAGGGTTTACCAAATATATATTTTAAATCCTAAAACTTGGTGTTTAGGGTCAGGGAGTTTAAGTCAAATCATTTTTCAAAGGTTTTACTCAAAAAGCATTCTTAAAACATATTCAACATTTTTATTTAACTAGAAATGCTTTCATTCAAAGGAATAATTCCTAAGTGTCACAAAACATATTTTTAAATCCAATAGTTGGTTTCTATGGTCAGTAGGTTCAAAAAAATCCATTTACAAAAGATTTTACCCTAAAAACAATTTTAGAATAAATTTTTTACACAAGATAAGCCTAAACAAGTTTCTGCAAAAACAACCAATTTTACAGAAGTAATTCATTAAAAAAAGGGCATGGTTTTAAAGTACTCTTTTTGCTGATTCCTTTTATATAAAATTTGTAAAATTTGGACGTGTAGATTTAAAGTTATGAATTTTTCAAATCTAACCATCTAATAGAAATGTTTCTATCTATTTAATAAAAACCGTGTCGCGCGTCTTGTTTCTATTGGATGAAAACGGTTCGTGCGGATCGACTGTTACAGAGCGTTAGATCTAAAGCAAATTGTGCGGCTCTGAGCACACAATACCTCTTCAGTTTAATTCTAATCTCACGCATCCGATCTAGATCTAACGACCCAAATCAAATAAACCATAAACGGGCGGCGCTGGCTGGTGGCGGCGCGTTCTGTCTATGGCGGTCTGGCATTCCAAGAATCAAAGGAGGGAAAGGAGATGCTTACTGCGTTCACCGTGACGTGGGAAAGCTTGTCGTTGTCGTCGCAGGTCGAGGGGCACACGGGTTCAACGCTGATTCCTCACCAGAGTTTCCAACTGGCTCGGGCACGTCTGTTCATCGTCGGAGGCGAGGATTGCAGGCATGCTAAGACAAGAGGAGTGTGCCATTAGGTTCATAAGAGAGCCGCGAACATGTGAGCATCATAGAGAGGGGAAGGGGAGGTCTGGGCTCACCATGGGATGTCGCCAGAGTTGGAGCAGGAGGCGGTGGCGTGTTGGCATCGTCGGAGGCGACGTTCTGGGGCGCGCGCGAGCGAGCTTCGGCTACTGGCAGGTGCGCCTGGTACTGGCGATCACGATCGTGTGCTCCAGGGGTAATGGGGGTGGCTGTGCTGCCGGAATTTGGACGGAGAACTCGTCGGAGCAGAGGGAGGTCTCGGGCAAAATCAGAACAGCCTGGTGGCGTTCGTGGAGTGGGATCTGGGGGGGGGGGGAGATAGAGGAGACGCTAGCGATTAAGTGTGCGTGGTCAGGGGGCTGAATCAACGCGTCATTGATGTGTATTCACGCCAGCAAATCAAGGCAGGAAACGGTCGGGGAGGGGCATGGTCGTCGCGCAAGGTTGAAGGTGATGACGGGGCAGTGGGGCCTGGCGGCAGCGAGAGAGAGAGGGGGTGCGGTGGGGTCCAGGCGTCAGTGGCAGCGCGGGTTAAATTTCTGGTGCGAAACGTTTTCCTGCAGGGAGAGAGAGATGGGCTAGCTCAGCTTAGTGGGCTCGGTTGGTTTCTTTCCCCTTTTTTATTCTGTTTCTTTTTCTTTTTCTGTTTTCTTTTTCTGTTTTGAATTCAAACTATCATTTGATTTCAGATTTCTTTTTCAAATCTTTTCCAAATATTCAGTATGTTTCTATTCTGTTTAAAAATGTATTTTAAAGACCATTTTGAATAATTTCTTTATTCTTTTATGGTTTTATTCTTAATTAAAATAGGCACTTGCCTTTATTCAAATAAGATTTAAATATATTTTCAACTCTTATTTAAGTTCTAATTTTCACCAAACCTTTTTCAGTAGGTTTTATTTATTCATTAGTTCAAATAATTCACTTTGAATTATTTAAAGTATTTTAGTATGATTTATTAATCATTTAAATTGGGCAATTGTCTTTATTCCAATCATATATGGTTTTAATCCCATTTAAATTTTATTCAAATAATTCTTTGATTCCATTTAAGTTAATTAAATAACTTTTATTTCACTTGGATAAATTCCAATTTATTATTTTCTTATGATTTAATTAATCATTTCTATTAGGGATTTTGTCTTTATTAAAATAAAATTGAATTTGACTAATGCCATATAATTTTATTTGAATATAATTTATCCATTTATTTTATTTGGATTTTGGATTATATTTATTCCATTTGCTTATGGATTTTATTTAAATTGTCTTCTAAATATTTTCTTTGGGATTTATTATTTAGTTTAGGCAATTTATCTTTATTTAAATAAAATTGAATACTATTCAATTCCTTATGATTTTATTTAAATAATCTTTTACTCCTTTTATTATTCAATACCTTCATTTGTTTATGGATTTGTCCAAGATTTAATTTGGCTTTTAAATATTCCTTATTTATTTATTCCCTTCTTTATCTTATAAAATCCATATCTTTTTATTTATAGATCCAAACTTGGTGATTCCAATTTGTATAATTTTATTTAATATTTTTTATATTTTTAAATCCTTTTAGGATTAATTTTATCACAATTTGGTATGGATTTTAGATAGGAGATTTATTAGCTTTGAAAATTGTTTCCTTTTTATCTTATTATATTCATAAGTTTTTATCCATGGTTCCAAGTTAAATGAAACCAATTTCTATGGTTTTATAATATTTTTATTTATCATTTTTGATCATTTATAAATTTTTGTTGCTGAAAATTTATATGGATCAAATCCATAGTCTTTGAGAGATCTTTGGAATGATGTATTCCAATAGGGTTTTAGAGTTTTGGTTTAACTTTTCCAAGTGTTTAAATTTCAAGATACATTTATTGGTGAATGCATTTCACTTGATTTGAAATTTGTTGGATTCCCTTTTAATTCAAAGTTTGTTCAAGTTGGGTTTTGATGTTTTCATTTGAAATCAAAAAGTTTCTTTTCACCCTAAATTTCAACAATTATTTTTATTTTTATTTTTTTCACATTACAAAATTTGGAAAATTTTGGGATGTGAAAGGCTACCACCCTTAAAAGAAATCTCGTCCCGAGATTTGGGAAGGCTAGAGGTTACAAGTTGGCTTCATGACAACTAGGGTACTACCACCCTTAAATATTTCCAACTAGAATACGTCTTGGCTTACTTGGGGTCTTGATGTATCTTCTCTAGACAGTTGCTTGCATAATGTCCTAGCTCTTTGCATTTGAAACACATCACTTGGCTAATATCCTTTTTATTCTTTGGTACCATTGCCTCTTGTTTGTTTCCTTGGTTCTTCTTCCTTTCTGGACATTCATTGGCATAGTGTCCCATCTCTTTGCAAGTGTAACATTGCTCTTGGGTAATATCCTTCTTGCTAGGGTTAGGACATTTCTTCTTCTTCTTGGGTCTCTCCAAAGCTAGGAGTTCTTCTAGTTCATGCTCTTCATATTTCGCCACAAAGGTGGGAAATCTTTCTCTCTTCTTGGGGAAGTTACTAGAGATATGACCTTCTTCTCCACAAGAGTAGCAACACTTTGTGGTTACTTTGGATTTGGCCTTATGAGGCATGGTTCTGACTTTGCCTTCATACTTCATGGTAGAGGTTGTTCCCTTATGGAGTTTTCCAAACATTTGGTGCATTCCATCTTTCTTCATTTGTTGAACTATGGGATATATGGGGCATTGGATAGGGACGTCATCATTTCTTCAAATAGGAAACAAGTCACTTGAGATGTTGGGCATCGTTTAGTTGGATGTTTATCTTCACAATTAGGGCATTGGTCCTCTTGCTCTTTAGAAGTGTGTTCTATGTCTCCACAAATATTTCAAGCTTGAGTTCATCCCATAATATCATCCTTGAAATCATTGTTGTCATAATCTCCCTAGGAAGAGTTGATTATCATGTTGATCATTTGATTGGTCATCCTTTGCAACAATTGGGATTGGGTTTCCAAAAACTTATGCAAGGTTGGGTCTAACTCATTTTTGTTGGCTAAAAACTGAGTTGTCACTTGATTCAACTGGGCTTGAGTTGCTAGAAGCATCTCTTGGTTGTTGTTGTCACCATTCTTGATGTTGGACTCTCTTGGAGAAGTCATATGTTTGGGTTGGATTGGGATTAGAATAGGAAAATATTTCTAGAGGAAGGTTCTAATCACACACAACAATTCACACATGCAATGTGCAAGCAATCACAATCAAACATTCCACTCAAACAACAAGTTCAAGCACATTTTTAGGCAACAAAATATTTTTCCTACACCACACAAGTTGATGTGTTTTATCTAAACTAAACATTAGTATGGTGGTCCAACTATATGGTTTTCTTGAGATCATTCCATTCTTCTTAGTTGATTCTTCTTGAACAAGATCATTGTATCCTTGGAAAAATTCCTGCATCTTGGTTACAAACTTCAAAGGTGATGATGATTCCTTCTAAGTTGTATTTCCTTAGTCTTCAAGTCTTGAGTAATATTTCTTGTCTCACTTGTAGTCCTTAGTGATGTCCAAGTTGAAGTCCTTGTTGAAACTAAAGTTGACGTCATTTGAGTTGGTGAAGTCCTTTGCTCATGTTGAAGTCTTTTCTCATGGTTGAGGTTTTATCCATCAAGTTGAAATAGAAGAGATGTAGAATCAAAACCAAAAGGTTGAGGAAAGAGTTTACAAGATTGTTTGTAAATAATTTTGAACAAATACAACTCTTATTTTCTAAGGGGTTTTGTCCAATCCTAGGGTTACAATTCTACAGGAAACACAATGCTCTGATACCATCTGTAGAGGTCCCAACCTTTAATAAGGTAGAGATCCCTGTGTTTACAATGCTAGTCCCTGGATCAATAGCTAGCATCCACAGTTAAGATGTATATCAAGAAACAAAGGTCGTAATACAACTTTATAACCAGGAATAAAATAATTCATTACATCTTACATAGCTCATTTGGCTATCTCATTACAATGCAGCAGAAATAACTATGTAGCATGGAGTCCTTCATCTTCAAAGTGCCACAGGCAGTCATGTTGGTTGTAGACTTGTAATCCTAATCAACACACTTCACTAACATCAAACAAACCTGAAACATAATAAGTTACAGCCACAAGGGTCAATACATTTGAATTGTATTGGCAAGTGATACTATGGTAGAATAGTGGTATCTATCATCTATATGCATTTGGCTAAGTGGAGCTTAGGCTTGCTTTGCTCAAAATAGATTTTCCTTATCATTTGAAAACACTAAGTTTTTGTCTGTCAAAATCACCAAAGCATCTACCAATAGACATTGGTGATCCTTTAACCTTGTTCAACCAGAAGTTTTTAATTTAGAAATTGGGATGAGGAGATTCTTGATAGCTTCCATGTCTTGATGCTCAAATTGTCCATTGCCAGGGACACGGCTAAGTACTTAGATTTTACTCTCTCGAGAGGTGGTGCACTTTCCCCACAAGACTCGACATGCATCGAGACAAGATCTTTCAGAAGCCTTCCCTTAGACCAAAATGGACGCGCTCCAAACCTATCATCCCCTACCACCAACTGTCCATTTGGCTAAGTTATTGCAACCTATATGATCCAGGCAGAGCCCATAATGCCAAGTGGCTGCACTTGAAGCTTCTCAACATTTGACATCTCAAATCTCTTTGTTCCTGGGTGGCATTCCACAAGTGTGATACACAAGGTTCACCAGTCCCCTGGCCTTGTGTAACCACTCAACAAAAATCCATCCAAGCAATACCATTCCAACTAGGTGAATCATTCACATAGTTGTTTTATTAAGCAAAGCACAAGTCATATGCTTAGAAATATTTCACAGCATGAGTATAATCCACCCTTGTTTTCTACTAGCTAGTCTAAGCATAATAGTAGCAAGAGTCTTAACTTAGCGAATATTCTACGAAGGCATCATCTACTAGGATTTCCCATGGCATATTTTATACTTAGAAAATTCCATGCAAGTCCTGCTTAGAAATTATCACTAATGCATAGTGAAAATAATAGGACAAAAGTATGAAGCACCACTTGCCTTTTTGGTAGATAATATAAGTTCACTCCTTGATCTTGAAATAGTCACACTCCTCAAATTTCACTACAATTCAATCAAGGCACAAATTCAATCTAGCATTCAAACAATTCAACACATAAAATAATAAAAACAAAGCAATGCATGCAAGCATGCCAAAGATTGTTTTATTTGGAAAAGTGGTTTCTAATAGGTTATAAACATTTTAACACACCTTTTGGTCATTTATCAAAGTGGAAAAACCTTTTGATAACAAGTTAGTGAAAATGGCCACTTTAAATCCCTTTTGTTTTGTTAGAATTGATTTTATTCAAAGAATAATTTCTAGTGTTTTCCAAACATATTTTTAAACATAAAATGTTAGTTTTTATGGTCAAAGTGTTTTAAAACAATTTCATTTATAAAAGGTTTCACTCGAAAACCATTTTTAAATCAAGCACCATTTTTTTTGTCAGAAATGCCTTTGAACAAAGTAATAATTTTACTAGGGTTTACCAAATATATATTTTAAATCCCAAAACTTGGTGTTTAGGGTCAGAGAGTTTAATTCAAATCATTTTCCAAAGGTTTTACTCAAAAAGCATTCTTAAAACATATTCAACATTTTTATTTAACTAGAAATGCTTTCATTCGAAGGAATAATTCCTAAGTGTCACAAAACATATTTTTAAAACCAAAAGTTTGTTTCTATGGTCAGTAGGTTCAAAAAAATCCATTTACAAAAGATTTTGCCCTAAAAACAATTTTAGAATAAATTTTATACACAAGATAAGCCTAAACAAGTTTCTGCAAAAACAACCAATTTTACAGAAGTAATTCATTAAACAAAGGGAATGGTTTTAAAGTACTCTTTTTTCTGATTCCATTGATATAAAATTTGTAAAATTTGGACGTGTAGATTTAAAGTTATGAATTTTTCAAATCTAACCATCTAATAGAAATGGTTCTCTCTATTTAATCAAAACCGTGCCACGCGTCTTGTTTCTATTGGCTGAAAACGGTTCGTGCGGATCGACTGTTATAGAGCGTTAGATCTAAAGAAAATCGTGCGGCTCTGAGCACATGATACCTCTTCGGTTTAATTCTAATCTCATGCATCCGATCTAGATCTAACGGCCCAAATCGAATAAACCATAAACGGGCAGCGCTGGCGGCGGTGGCTGGCGGCGGCGCGTTCTGTCTACGACGGTCAGGAATTCCAGGAAGCAAAGGAGGGAAAGGAGATGCTTACTGCATTCTCCGTGACGTGGGTAAGCTTGTCGTTGTCATCACAAGTCGAGGGGCGCACGGGTTGAACATCGATTCCTCACCGGAATTTCCAACTGGCTCGGGCACGTCTGTTTGTCGTCGGAGGCGAGGATTAGAGGAACGCTAAGACAAGTGGAGTGTGCCGTTAGGTTCGTAAGAGAGTCGCGAACATGTGAGCATCACAGAGAGGGGAAGGGGAGGTCTGGGCTCACCAGGGGATGTCGCCAGAGTTGGAGCAGGAGGTGGTGGCGCGTTGGCGTCGTCGGAGGCGACGTTCTAGGGTGCACGCGAGCGAGCTTCGGCTACTGGCAGGTGCACCTGGTACTGGCAAGCACGCTCGTGTGCTCCAGGGGCAGTGGGGGTGGTTGTGCTGCTAGAATTTGGATGGAGAACTCGTCGGAGCAGAGGGAGGTCTCGGGCAAAATCAGAGCAGCCTGGTGGCGTTCGTGGAGTGGGATCTGGGGGGAAAGATAGAGGAGACGCTAGCGATTAAGTGTGCGTGGTCAGGGGGCTGAATCAACGCGTCATTGATGCGTATTCACGCCGGCAAATCAAGGCATGAAACGTTCAGGGATGGGCGTGGTCGTCGCGCGAGGTTGAAGGTGATGACAGGGCAGTGGGGCCTGGCAGCAGAGAGAGAGAGGGGGTGCGGTGGGGTCCTGGCGTCAGTGGCAGCACGGGTTAAATTTCTGGTGTGAAACGTTTTCCTGCGGGGAGAGAGAGATGGGCTAGCTCAGCTTAGTGGGCTGGGCTGGTTTCTTTCCCCTTTTTTTATTCTGTTTCTTTTTCTTTTTTTGTTTTCTTTTTCTGTTTTTAATTCAAACTATCATTTGATTTCAGATTTCTGTTTCAAATCTTTTCCACATATTTAGTATGTTTCTATTCTGTTTAAACATGTATTTTAAAGACCATTTTAGAATAATTTCTTTATTCTTTTATGGTTTTATTCTTTATTAAAATAAGCACATGCATTTATTCAAATAAGATTTAAATATATTTTCAAACTCTTATTTAAGTTCTAATTTTCACAAAACCTTTTTTAGTAGGTTTTATTTATTCATTAGTTCAAATAATTCACTTTGAATTATTTAAAGTATTTTAGTATGATTTATTAATCATTTAAATTGGGCAATTGTCTTTATTCCAATCATATATGGTTTTAATCCCATTTAAATTTTATTCAAATAATTCTTTCATTCCATTTAATTTAATTAAATAAATTTTATTTCACTTGGATAAATTCCAATTTATTATTTTCTTATGATTTAATTAATCATTTCTATTAGAGATTTTGTCTTTATTAAAATAAAATTGAATTTGACCAATGCCATATAATTTTATTTGAATATAATTTATCCATTTATTTTATTTGGATTTTGGATTATCTTTATTCCATTTGCTTATGGATTTGATTTAAATTGTCTTCTAAATATTTTCTTTGGGATTTACTATTTAGTTTAGGCAATTTATCTTTATTTAAATAAAATTGAATATTGTTCAATTCCTTATGATTTTATTTAAATAATCTTTTACTCCTTTTTATTATTCAATACCTTCATTTGTTTATGGATTTGGCCAAGATTTAATTTGGCTTTTAAATATTCCTTATTTATTTATTCCCTTCTTTTTCTTATAAAATCCATATCTTTTTATTTATAGATCCAAACTTGGTGATTCCAATTTGTATAATTTTATTTAATATTTGTTTATATTTTTAAGTCCTTTTAGGATTAATTTTCTCACAATTTGGTATGGATTTTAGATAGGAGTTTTATTAGCTTTGAAAATTGTTTCCTTTTTATCTTATTATATTCACAAGTTTTTATTCGTGGTTCCAAGTTAAATGAAACCAATTTCTATGGTTTTATAATATTTTTATTTATCATTTTTGATCATTTATAAATGTTTGTTGCTGAAATTTTATATGGATCAAATCCATAGTCTTTGTGAGATCTTTGGAATGATTTATTCCATTAGGGTTTTAGAGTTTTGGTTTAAATTTTCCAAGTGTTTAAATTTCAAGATACATTTTTGATGAATGCATTTCACTTGATTTGAAATTTGTTGGATTCCCTTTTCATTCAAAGTTTGTTCAAGTTGGGTTTTGATGTTTTCATGTGAAATCAAAAAGTTTCTTTTCACCCTAAATTTCAACAATTATTTATTTTGTTTATTTATTTTTCACATTACAAAATTTGAAATTTTTTGGGATGTGACATCTCAAGAAAACCATATAGTTGGACCACCATACTAATGTTTAGTTTAGATCAAAAACACCAACTTATGTGGTGTAGCAAAAATATTTTGTTGCCTAAAAATATGCTTGAACCTTGTTGTTTGAATGGAATGTTTGATTGTGATTGCTTGCACATTGCTTGTGTGAATTGTTGTGTGTGAGTAGAATTCTTTCCCTATAAATCTTTTGCCTATTCTAATTCCAATCCAACCCAAACAGATCACTTCTCCAAGAAACTCTAACATCAAGGATGGTGACAACAACAACCAAGAGATGCACATGAGAGAACAACTTATAGCAACCCAAGCCCAGTTGAATCAAGTGACAAATTAGTTTTTAGGCAACAACAATGAGTTAGACCCAACCATGCAAAAGTTTTTGGAAACCCAATACCAATTGTTGCAAAGGATGACAAATCAAATGATCAACATGATAAGCAACTCTTCCCAAGGAGGTTGTGACAATAATGATGTCAAGGATGATATTATAGAAGGAACTCAAGCTTGCAATATTTGTGGAAACATGGAACACACTTCTAAGGAACATGTGGACCAATGCCCTAATTGTGAAGAGAAAAATCCAACTAAACAATGCCCCACATCTCGAGTGACTTGTTTCCTATGTGAAAGAAATGATCATGTCCCTACCCAATGCCCCATCTATCCTATAGTTCAACAAATGAAACAAGATGGAATGCATCAAATGTTTGGAAAACTCCATAAAGGAACAACTTCTACCAAGAAGGATGAAGGAAAAGTCAGAACCATGCCTCATAAGGCCACATCTAAAGTGACCACAAAGTGTTGCTACTCTTGTGAAGAAGAAGGTCATATCTCTAGTAACTGCCCCAAGAAGAGAGAAAGATTTCCCACCTTTGAGGTGAGATATGAAGAGCATGAACTAGAAGAACTCCTAGATTTGGAGAGACCCAAGAAGAAGAAGGAGAAATGCCCTAATTCCAACAAGAAGGACAATAGCCAAGTGCAATGTTACAATTGCAAAGAGATGGGACACTATGCATCACATTGTCCGGAAAATAGGAAAGATATTAGCCAACAGATGTGTTTCAAATGCAAAGAGCTAGGCCATTATGCCAACAAGTGCCCAGAGAAGTTACATCAAGATCCCAAGTAAGCCAAGATGTAATCTAGTTAGAAATTTTTAAGGGTGGTAGTACCCTAGTTGCCTTGAAGCCAACTTGTAACCTATAGCCTTCCCAAATCTCGGGACAAGATTTATTTTAAGGGTGGTAGCCTGTCACATCCCAAAATTTTCCAAATTTTGAAATGTGAAAAATAAATAAACAAAATAAATAATTGTTGAAATTTAGGGTGAAAAGAAACTTTTTGATTCCAAATGGAAACATCAAAACCCATCTTGAACAAACTTTGAATAAAATGTAATCCAACAAATTTCAATCAAGTGAAATTCATCCAGCAAATAATGTTTCTCAAAATTTAAACACTTGAGAAAATAAACCAAAACCCTAAAACCCTAATGGAATAAATCATTTCCAAGATCTCTCTAAGACTATGGATTTTATCCACATAAAAATTCAGCAACAAACATTTATAAATGATCAAAAATAATAAACAAAAATATTATAAAACCATAGAAATTGGTTTCATTCAATTTGGAGCCATAGATAAAAACTTATGAATTTAATATGGCAAAAGGAAATAATTTCCAAAGCTAATAAAGATCCTATCTAAAATCCATACCAAATTGTGATCAAAATAATCCTAAAGGGATTTAAAAATATAAACAAATATTAAATAAAATTATACAAATTGGAATCACCAATTTTGGATCTATAAATAAAAAGATATGGATTTTATAAGGCAAAGGAAGAAAATAAATAAATAAGGAATATTTAAAAGACAAATTAAATCTTGGCCAAATCCTTAACAAATGAAAGTTTATTGAATAATAAAAGGATTAAAAGATTATTTAAATAAAATCATAAGAATTGAAAAATATTCAATTTTATTTAAATAAAGATAAATTGCCTAAATAAAATTATTTAGAAGACAATTTAAAAACTTGAATTAAATCCATAAACAAGTGGAATAAAGATAATTCAAATAAAATAAAGAGAGAAAAGAATATCCAAATAAAATTATATGGCATTAACCAAATTCAATTCTATTTAAATGGAGACAAAATCCCTAAGGTAAATGATTAATTAAATCATGGGAAAAATATTAGAAATTGCCAAGTGAGTTAAAAGTTATCTAATTGACTTAAAAAGAATAAGAGATTTATTTGAATAAAATTTATATGGGATTAATACCATATTTGATTTTATTTGAATAAAGACAAATGCCCAATTTAAATGATTAATAAATCATATTAAAATATATTAAATAATTCAAAGTAAATTATTTAACACACTTTTGAATAAATGAAACCTACTGAAAAAGGTTTGGTAAAAATTAGAATTTAAATAAGAGTTTGAAAATATAATTAAAATCTTATTTGAATAAAGGCAAGTGCCTATTTTAAATAAATAATAAACCATAAATGAATAAAAGAATTATTCCAAAATGGTCTTTAAAATACAATAATAAACAGTATTTAAAACTTGCTGAAAGTTTGGTAAAGATCTGAATTCAAATGGTGTTTGAATTATTAGAACAAAATTCAAAACAGAAAAAGAAAAAGGTTTCAGGAAGAAAAAAATGGAAACAAACCAACCCAGCCCAGCCCAGCAAAGCCCCAGGCCCAACAAACAGCCCACCTCTCTTCTCCCCTGAAACATTTTCTTTCACCCGCGAAACGACCCATGTAGCCACTGATGACCTAACCCCACCGAACCCTCCCTAACCTCGCTGACCGCGTGACCCCACCGCCACGCAAGCATCGTCTTCACCAACCCCGCGGACCCGTTCATACCCAAATTTCGTCGTCATTCACTGCCGATTAATTCTTCGCGTAAATTCGCCTTAATGTCGCGTTGATTCTGCCCTGCAACCACGCCCTCTTAATCGCCCATGTCTCCTCTTCCATTTCCCCTCTGCCCCTAGGCTGCTTGAATTGCTCACTACAAGCCACACTGTCTCCGACGTGTTCCTCGGTCGATTATGGCGAAGCCAGACCCTCCCCAGCCCTCTGGTGCTTACTGGTTTGCTCGCCAGCGTCTCCTGCACCTCCCAGTACCGCCCGCTTGGCCGCGCATTCCCAGAGCATCGGCAAAAACGACGAACAGAGCACCACCGTCGTCTGCCCCCTCTCCGGCGACCTTTCCCTATAAGCTCCATCCTTCCCTCTCTCTCTCTCTCTCTCTCTCTCTCTCTCTCTCTCTCTCTCTCTCTCTCTCTCTCTCTCTCTCTCTCTCTCTCTCTCTCTCTCTCTCTCTCTCTCTCTCTCTCTCTCTCTCGATGACGCACACATGTTCGCCATACTCTCCCGCATCTAACGCCCCTCTCCACTCATATTTCCGTGACCGGCAGCCTCGCCTCCGTCCAGACCAGAGCGTGCTCGATGCCAACGACGACTCCGGCGAGGAATTGCCAGCAGCTCTGAACGCCCCTTTGCCAACCACGACCATATTGAGCATCGCCACACTCCGGCGAGTCTGGTAAACCACTTCTCCCTCTCCCGCGCTTCCTAATTCATTGGCAACACCGCCGCCAGAGCGCTCCGCCGCTCGCCACCATCGCAGCGCCGCCCATCCTTGGTCGAACTGCTTGGAGCCGTTAGATCCTGATCACATGGCTAGGATAGATGACTTAAAACGAACCGTTATGTTTGATCTATGCCACACGATCTACTTTTTATCCAACAGAACACGTTGATCGATCCTGCCAAAATGGTACCAACGAATAAGATTCAGACACGTGGCCTGTGTATTAATTTAAAAACAGAAACTTGTCTAGTAGATGGTTAGATTTGAAAAATTCATAACTTTAAATCTACACATCCAAATTTTGCAAATTTTATATTAATGGAATCAGAAAGAAGAATACTTTCCAACCATGCACTTTGTTTAGTGTTTTGCTTCCGGAAAATTAGTTGTTTTTGCAGAAACATGTTTAGGCATATTTTGTGTATAAAATTCATTCAAAAAATGTTTTTAGGGTAAAATCTTTTGTAAATGGTTTGTTTTGAACCTACTGACCATAAAAACCAACTTGTAGATTTAAAAGTATATTTTGTGATGCTAAGGAATAAATCTTTGAATAAAAGCATTTCTAGTTAAATAAAAATGTTGATTATGTTTTAAAAATGCTTTTTGAGTAAAACCTTTGGAAAATGATTTGATTTAAACTCCCTGACCCTAAACACCAAGTTTTGAGATTTAAATATATTTTATGAACCCTATAAAAAATTATTACTTTGAATGAAGGCATTTCTAGTAAAATAAAAATGGTGCCTAATTTCAAAAAATGGTTTTTGAGTGAAACCTTTTGTAAATGATTTTGTTTTTAAACACTTTGACCATAAACACTAATATTTGTGTTCAAAAATATATTTGGAAAATACTATAAATTATTACTTTGATTTAAATCATTTCTAGCAAAACAAAATGATTTAAAGTGTCCATTTTCACTAACTTAATATCAAATGGTTTTGCCACTTTTATAAATGACCAATAGGTGTTTTAAAATGTCTATAACCTATTAGAAACAACTTTTCCAAATAAATCAATCTCTTGCATGCTTGCATGCATTGCTTTGTTTTTATTGTTTTATGTGATGAATTGTTTGAATGCTAGATTGAATTTGTGCCTTGATTGAATTGTAGTGAAATTTGAAGAGTGTGACTATTGCAAGATCAAGGAGTGAACTTATATTCTCTACCAAACAGGCAAGTGGTGCTTCATACTTCTGTCCCATTATTTTCACTATGCATTAGTGATATTTCTAAGTAGGACTTGCATGGAATTTTCTATGTGTTAACTATGCCATGGGAAATCCTAGTAGATGAAGCCTTAGTAGAATTTTCCCTAAGTTAAGATTCATACTACTACCATGCTTAGTATAGCTAGTAGAAAACAAGGGTGGATTATATTCATGCTATGAAATATTTCTAAGTCAATGACTTGTGTTTTGTTTAATAAAACAACTATGTGAATGAATCACCTGGGTGGAATGGTTGTGAATGGGTTGTGTTGAGTGGTTACACAGGACCCCATATTTATGTCCTACCCTAGTGAATCTCACTTGTGGAAAGCCACCCAGGAACAAAGAGATTTGAGATGTCAAATGTTGAGAAGCTTCAAGTGCAACCACATGGCATTATGGGCTCTGCCTAGATCATATAGGTTGCAATAACTTAGCCAGATGGACATTTGGTGGTAGGGGGTGATAGGTTTGGAGCGCGTCCATTTTGGTCTAAGGGAAGGCTTCTGAAAGATCTTGTCTCGATGCATGTCGAGTCTTGTGGGGAAAGTGCACCACCTCTCGAGAGAGTAAAATCTAAGTACTTACCCGTGTCCCCGGCAATGGACAATTTGAGCATCAAGACATGGAAGCTATCAAGGATCTCCTCATCCCAATTTCTAAGTAAAAAAATTGTGGTTAAACAAGGGTTAAAGGATCTTCAATCAATGATTGGTAGATGCCTTGGGTGATTTTGCCAAACAAAAACTTAGTGTTTTCAAATGATAAGGAAAATCTATTTTGAGCAAAGCAAGCCTAAGCTCCACTTAGCCGAATGCATATAGATGATAGTTACCACAATACTACCATAGTATCACTTGCCAATACAATTCAAATGTATTGACCCTTATGGCTGTAACTTATTATGTTGCAGGTTTGTTTGATGTTAGTGAAGTGTATGAATAGGATTACAAGTCTACAACCAACATGATTGCCTATGGCACTTTGAAGATGAAGGACTCCATGCTATATAGTTATTTCTGCTCCATTGTAATGAGATAGCCAAATGAGCTATGTAAGATGTAATGAATTATTTTATTCCTGGTTATAAAGTTGTATTATGGCCTTTGTTTCTTGATATTACATCTTAAACTGTGGATGCTAGCTACTGATCCAGGGACTAGCATTGTAAACACATGGATCTCTACCTTATTAAAGGTTGGGACCTCTATAGTAATCAACTCATAAGCTTGCTTTGAACAATAAATTTTAATCATATAAAATTGAGAGTGTGAGAGTTTGTCATGAAAAGCATATATACTAAAGTATATCAATTCTCCCACATCAATAAGTCAAGACTTTGCAAGAACTACTTTTATATTCATTGTCCTTCCAGAATTTTAGTTCTTAAGTAATTGAGAGCATGCGAAATTTTTTAATTAGTTTATCGGGCTGTGATGGTCACTCGTGGCATCACTAAGGTTTTTGTTCCTTTTGCATATCATTACTCATATTAGCCAGAGGAGTGATTCCGTCATGAACACAGCTACCTGAGAGTGCCAAGAATCTTACCCATTATAGCATTGTTGCTACATATGTTTAATCAACTCATAGCCGGAATCTAGGAGTTTCCTCCATGAAGATCATTCGCAGGCTAGCGGAGTTGTTAGCATCCCATGAAGTTTGACACACATAAAGCTATATAATTCTTATGATTCACAAGTCAAACTTTGGCATGCTCACAAAAACCGCTAAACATTAATTCAATTGAAAAAATCTTTTCAAAGAGAACTATCGAGTCAATCATTATTTTCTACGGTGTCGAGTGTTTCTAGGAATAAGCTTTCAAGACTAAACACTACAACACCCAAGCCTTCAGTTGTGAGACTTTTTTATTACAATTGTTTAGCAAATTTTTAGGCAAGACTTGGTTAACTACAAGAGATGGAACAGAAATGTACTCAAATAAATACCCATGAAAAAACAATTTACTCCAATATAAAGACTCACTCCACCAATATAATATCTTAACATTTACTACTAACTAGCATGGGTTTCGAAAACTTCAAAAGTGGGGAGTCATAAGGCATACCTCTCATGATTGGTTCCACTTCTCTCTTCCCTTTTAATTTGTTTCTTGGAAACTCGAAGTCAATCACTCTCCTGCAAATATATGAGAACCTCTAGAAGAATGGAAAAGAAGGAAGAGGGAAAATAAAGATAAATGGAAAAATCTTTTTGTTGTTTTTAAGAGCGGGAATTAAAGAATAGAAAATTGGCGGCAAAGCTCGGCTAGAAAATCTTGAAAATAAAAATAACTAAAGATAAAGTGTTGGGGAAACCAACACGAGTGCCTATAAACTCAAACTAAAAGCATAACCTCGAAATAAATAAAAACAAATGAACACCAAATAAATATAATGGAGAAACTTCCCGAAGCTTAGGCTTTTGCAAGCCCTTCAAATCATTGTGGTGGCGGGAAAAAATTGAAATTTCAGTTCACAAATTGAGTTGATAAGTTACTAGTGGTTTCTCAGAGGTTCATGGAGAGATTATGCATCCCCTCCACAGTTCCTCTGAGTTCTTGAAAATATTGATATGTAGTGAACCGGTTTGGTGGTTGTTCCTCTTGATCAGGGACTTCTTGCTCCTCTTCTTGGTCCTCATCCCCATTCGGAATCTCCTCCTCGGGTTGGTGTTGCTCAACCTACATATCATATAGCAAACGTCATTCCTTGATAGAGAAAAGACCATTAGGAAAAGGAGCGGGGTAGAGATGCCCAACTCCTGCAATATGCAAGTAATAAACACCAGCTCTCCTAGTGAGCATTCCACAGGCTTTTAAAGTAGAGAAACCAACACGTCGCTCACCTAGCAATGGTTGCAACTCACCTAGGTCGATTCCCAAGGCAAGGGAAAGCACAATGATGACGCCTCCACATGTGAGCCCATTGCCCAGTGGGGACTCGACATGATGGGCAAGCTACCAAAGTCCTCGCCAGGAGGGCACGTTTTCCTCCTGGTGGCAGTTGACAAATTCTCAAAGTGGATCGAGGCCATGCCCGTCAATAACCAGTTTGGCACCACCGCCGTCAAGTTCTTCGAGTCCATTGTCTACAAGTTCGGAGTGCCCCATTGCATCATCACCGACAACGGCTCAAACTTCACCTCAAAGGAGTTCCAAAACTTCTGTGAAGACCTCGGGATCAACCTCACATACGCCTCCGTGTCGCATCCGCAGACCAACGGGCGGGTCGAAAAGGCCAACAGTCTCATCGGCAACGACATCAAAAAACGGCTGCTACGCCCACTCTAAAGTCTTGCGGGAGCTTGGGAAGACGAGCTACCCTCTGTTCTCTGGAGCTTGCACACAACACCAAATAGCTCAACTGGCTACACGCCATTCTTCATGGTGCACGGAGTCGAAGCTATGTTTCCTGCAGAGGTATGCTACAAGGCCCCGCGGGGCATCGCCTATAGCAAAGCCGAATCATTGCCACACTCGAAGATGCCGTCGACACACTGGACGAAGCTCGCGACATCGTCGTGGCCCGTTTAGCGGTGTATCAACAAAGTCTCTGCAACTACCACAGCCGTCGGCTATGCCCAAGGTCCTTCGTCAAAGGAGACCTTGTTTCTTGACTCAAGCAGGAAGGGCACCTAAAGCTCGAATCACCCCGGGAAGGACCTTACGTAGTCACTGAAGTAATCCCAGGTGGCGCTTACCGCCTAAAGGAGGTCGAGTCCGGAGTCGAATACTCCAACCCCTGGAGCGTCGCAAAACTGCGACGCTTCTACCCTTATTTGTCTTTTACTTTCAATAAGGCTATTCCGCCTGGCTACTCAGGCGAAAAATGTACCTCCTACATTACGATGAATAAAAGCTAAGTTCCTTGGCCCAAAATTTCCCTCTTGCATAAATTTACATTATTAAAAATGCTCGGGGGCTACGCCTCACCTTATGACTTCTTCGATTGACAACAACGCATATAACCTGAGTAGCTGACCACGTCAGGCTAACGAAAAGGACATGGACACTCTATAGTCAAACAATGCACTGCGTGCCAATACATACAACTTTACAAAGGGCGTTAAAATCCCACTTGACAATATACAGACTTTAGATTGTTTCGTTTTCTACTTACAGAACTCAACCATGCTGGAGCAAGACATTCATCCGCTCCTCGAAAACGTCTAAAATTTCTTCAGCATGTTGTGCCACTACTGCGTAATGCGGACACATATCCCATGCCATACCATCCGGAGGAGGAGGTGTCCCAGCTACTATTTCCGCAAGGTTGACATCGCAACGATGCATCCGAATAAGCGATAGGGCTGACTTCACACCAGCTCCTGCACGGCGCTTGTGTCGCGAAATTTTCCAAGAAAACCCAAGAAGCTGGAGGGAGCCGAATCCAGAGGGAACATCGTGGCCCAAATCACAGCGAGTGATGACCTTGCACGCTTTAGCACCCGAAGCACTTGATGGACGCGATCTTGAACTATTGCAAGAACAACTTCTCGATCACGGTCCATCCAGAAGAAGCCGTCGGCCTCCAACTCCTATTGCGTCAAGCAATTCATTCGAATCGCAACACGCTCTTTCTCTTCCTTCGGAAGAAGATTCATAACTACACAATGAGGCAGCAGGTGAGAAGGCATAGACAACATGGCGTAGTCGAAAAGAAAAGGCTCGTGATGACTTACACCGGAGTTGCTCGCCAATCTGCCAAAATTCCTTAAGAAGAAATTCTTCCCCAGCAATGGCTCGTTCGTCCTTGGATTTCCAAACATCCGCATGACCACGGATCTTGAGAACGTCCTTCTCCAGACTTCGGATGCAATTGCGCAACATTGGCAATTGCGAAGCCTCACTCGGCGATGGACTAGCACCAAAGAAAGGAGGAGGCGTGACCACCAGTTCAGCACTCGAAGGACCCTAAGGTTGTACAAGTAATTGAGCATAAAAAGAATGGAATTTTACATCAGTAAAAAGAGGCAATTATTTTTACATAAATTAACCAATACGTGGTAGAGTAAACTTGTCCAACATAAAGAATTACAGGCGCAAGGGAAAAATCAAAATACTACTACAACTACGAAGCAGAAGACCTAGGCGGCAGCATCCGGAGCAGCTTTAGACTCCGAATATCTAGCCTTGGCCACCCGCTTCTGCTCTAGCGCATACGCAGCCAGGAGGTCAATCATCTTTGGACCAAAGTGCTTGCAGCATGAGGCGAAGGGAGCAAACGCTACCTTTGTGCCATCCGCTGCCGTTGGCATCCTGGATGTGATCTGCTGAAGATCTAGCTGTGCGCCAGACGTCGCCGCCATCGCCAGCCCCATAACGGCGCCCATCCCCTTCTGCGTCCTCTTGTAGCTCACAGGAGCATCACCCGCCAAAGCTTGTGCGAGGGAGTCGACATCGTCAAGGCCTATGCTTTTTGGATTGATCTCCTTGAAGAAGCGGGCGAGGACCTCCTTGGCCTTGCCCAGTGATTCCACATCAGAGCTGCAACAATCTTTGATCGCCGCAACAGCATCCGCCAGGGGATCCCCA
Organism: Avena sativa; assembly: GCA_916181665.1. Lineage (NCBI taxonomy): Eukaryota > Viridiplantae > Streptophyta > Magnoliopsida > Poales > Poaceae > Avena > Avena sativa. Next base: position 172,088,560 of record OV702282.1, read on the forward strand.
TGCTCCAAGATGCCGCGATCAAACACAATGCTAGTAGCATCTGCAAGATACGACAAAATTTTCGGATGAGACAAAAGGAACCACACCCGAAGAAGAGCAAACTCAAAAATAGGAACATGGTGGCTTACCGGATAACGCTTTGGCAGCAGCCATAAGCTTTTTTGCCATGGCCTTCTCTCGTGAAGTCGTGGCAGCCGCAAGCTGCTGCTCACGGTCTTGGGCCTCTGTTGCTGCCGCTGGAGGGCATCCGCAACATCCTTCGCCTTGGTCTCCACCTGTCCAAGACTCTTTTCGAGTGCATTCATCTTGCGGAGGGCCTCATTGTTCTCATCTGCAAATATTCAACAAGAAACAGTCAAAAAACACGATACCTACTAGGGCTCACAATCATAGCAGAAGGAATCTACGCACCTTGGAGCTGCTTGAGGTCTCCCTCCAAAGCAAGGTGTTGCTGGCCCAGGCGATTGATGTCACGGATAAAGGGCTGCAAAAGAAAAACAACACACCAGATGAATAAAGGACTCGGGGATCGTCCACAAGAAGAAACAGACTACTTACATGGTCACCCGAAGACTCCGGAGGTTTTACTTGTGTCTTCCGAGCAACAACTGCACGAGCCCCTTGCCTCAAGGAGCTCGAATTGTCGTCTTCAGACTCGGCCACCATCTTTGATAACGTCGAAACAACTTTGGACTCCCCATGCATCTCTTCGAGATCCTCCTCGAAGGACTCTTCCGCGGAGTTCCTCCTAGCGCATTCGATGAACCAAGTCAGCACAGAGCTAATACTTAGCATACCAAAAAAACAAAAGGGTATAAAAAACTCACGAGGGAATGTCGGATAAGTTGAAGACTGGTGCCTCCTTGTTCTCCTCCTCCTTCTTCTTCTTCTTCTTCTTCTTCTTCTTCTTCTTCTTCTTCTTCTTCTTCTTCTTCTTGACCGGCGGCTGAGGAGCCACGGCTTGAATAGGCACGACAGGAATGAGAGACTCTACACCCCTGTCCACAGCATGACGCTCATTGAAGGAAGGCCCCCTCGGCGTTGGTGGCGTCGCCCCATCCAAACGCTCGCTCCGGGACCTCTTTCGAGATAGCCCTTCGCTTTGCTCTAACAAAACTCTTGTCGGGTCATTGGGGCCAGAATACAAAAACATCGGAGGCGCCCTCGCCTGGAGCGGCTGCACCCAACGCTTGAGGAAGGTGCAAATAATATCAACACCATTAACCTCCTTGCTTAGAATCAGCTGGAGCGCCTCCACCCGATGATACAGCTTCTCCACCTCTTCGGATTCACCCTCCATGATATCGTTTGACCATGAACACTTTCGGATGATCTTCTAGGTGGAGTCAAAGGGGGAAAGCCCGTAATGTTGGCCGTCTAGCTTGACGTCGCGGATGTAGAACCATTTGTTCTGCCACTGCTGGAAGGACTCCCAGAGATAGAAGGAGAAAAACTAGACAGTGGGGTGGATGGAAATCCCGCACCCACCCAGTGGATAGACACCACTGGTGCCAGATTGCCTCTTCAGAGAATAAAGTCTCCTGAAGAGGCTGAAGTGAGGCTCAATATCGAGCCAGCACTCGCAAAGCGTGATGAAACACGTGATGTGGAGAAGAGAGTTGGGCGACACCTGGTGGAGTTGTACCCCATAGAGAAAAAGAAGCCCACGAAGAAATTCATGGGCAGTCAAAGAAAGGCCGCGAACAACGAAAGCATAAAACATGACTCGAAACCCTTTAGGCGGATGCAGGATTACCTCCTGGTTAGGAAGGATAGCATTTTCCTTGTTCTTGGAGATCATACCAGACTCACGCAGCTTGCGCAAGTCCGTATCCCTCATCTGGGAGCGCCACCATCCACCATCGGTGGTGCGGCTGGGAGCGGTGACCTTCTTGGCGGCGCCAGCGGCGCTCGACCCCACTGCAGCAGAAGAACTCTTCTTTGCCTTGCCCATCTTGGTGGCCCGACGAGCACGGCGATGAGAGCAGAGGAAAGAAGGGAAAATGTAGAGAATGTCCAGCGCGTAGCATGAGCTCTGGAAATGGCAGCAGCAAGAAGATGATGGCAAAAGACAAAGGAGAAGATTACTCTGGTTTCACCACGGTATAAAAGGACGAGGAAGATGAAGAGGAGCCATTGATATAGAAGCCCTAACGCGTGCCCTTCATCTCACTGTACACATGTCAACAGTTGCCCGAACCATCGTGAACACGCCGCCAACTATGCACAGGAATCGAGGAGGCGTCATAATTTTCGCAAAAATTACGTGTGACTAGTCAAATCCACGTCAGAAGGTAGGACCCACGTTCGTCCCGTCGCATCATCTCTGCTACCGCAGACGGTTGAGCTCATCAGGCGTCAGCAATGATGTCTTCAAAGCAAAAGACAGCAATGACTCCAAACTTTCAACTCAACAAAAGTTCTTACTCGAGTCTACGACTCAACCAACTACTCGGGGGCTACTCCTATCAGGAGTGCTGGTTGCACACTTGAGAAATATAATCATGGTGAAAAATAATTCTTCAAGTCCTACGTCGAGTCTATGACTCCACTACGGACTCAGGGGCTACTCCAATAGGGAGCGCTAGTTGCGCATTCGGAAAAAATTAGCGTGGATGACATCCACAGAATTAAAGTCACCGCTCGAGTCTATGACTCGAACAGACACTCGGGGGCTACTCCCATACAGAGCGCTGGTCGCGCATCCTATGAACTATTCGAATGAGATCCTTCGGATCACGTGTGACAAAAATCTTTTTGGCAACTTTGTCAAAATTAACGCTAAGTGAGAAATAGTCTCCTTGCTCACCTGAAACACCTCCGTGATGACAAATTTTTTGGATGTTGCATCTACACCTACAAATATTATCTGATGGCCTGGTATCGCACCTGACTGCACTCTGCCAGCAATATACCATTCCAGTAGGCAGGACGAAAAATCCTGACGAACGCGTTAGGTATATGAACTTAAAAACACTAGAATTCAACTCCTGTAAGACCTCAATGGCTTGAGTTGAATTACACCAGCATTGTTTCGGATTCGAGTCTGGGGACTCGGGTCTGAATAAGATCATGTTGTTTTGTCCAATGATAGTTAACTGACATTGATCCGTCGGGTGAGTTAGGCACACGTATCAACAATCCCCATGAACTAACATATTTATTTGAAAAATAGGTTTGAATGAGAAGCACCGAAAGATTATAGAGTCTCCAGTCGAATCTAGGATTAGACTGAACACTCGGGGGCTACTGACATGAATATACCCTACGAGTGCCTCAAATTGACCCGGTCCAGCCCAAGGAAGGCCCACATGAAAACTTGCTGCCCAAGAAGAATCCGGGTGGCCCAAGCCCAGTAGAAGTTCGACTCCTTAGAGAACACGGTCAAGCTGTAGATAGAATATTCAAGGGTGAAACCCTAACCTATAACCGACTTGACCTACCCCCAGGACCTGGCCTATCTATATAAAGTACAGGAGGGCATAGAGAGGAGGACCTTGACAACTCATACACACACCTCACGCCAGATCGCATCTGCGCACCTGTAACCTTTGGTTCAGCCGTGATCAAGAACAGACAGGTAGGAGTAGGGTTTTCCCTCCGGGGGCCTAAACCTGGGTAAACCTCATGTCCCCTTGCTGCGTGTCTATTAACCGTCTTGCGATCTCCAGAATTCCCATATTCTCCAAAACCTAAGTCCATAATAATGGGCATTGACGAGTCGAACCCTCGTCACCGCCGACTTGACGCACTGGACGGATATGGAGAGGCCATAGTGGAGCATGTCAAATCGCACGGGGAACACTATACCATCGTCCCCGGATATTACGGTCTCTACTCTCCATGAGCTAGGTGCCAGCAAAGGCTGAGAGATGTACCTGTGTTCCACGCTATAGTGGAAACTGTGCACTTCCATCGAGTGGGATTTTTCGAGGTGGGCGAGGAGCGTTGTGGGTGGGGCAGCTAACTCGTAGCCAGGCTCAAGGCATTTGCATTGGTCATGCGGGCACGCCATCTTGTGGTTGAGCAAGTTGTGGAAGGCGACCAATGTCTCACAGCCGTCGTTGGGGCATCTACTACCTTTTCCGCCAACGACTTGGCGGCGCAACTCCTTGGAGCATGCGGCCAGCCGGAAGGCGCTGGTAGTGTCCATACGCATAGCGATTTTTCTGAAGGTGTCGTCGCCGAACTTGCTCCAGCCATCGTACCGAATCTTGTGCATCGAATCCGCCATTGAGTCCGGATGGACTAGGGGCGAGGGCGGATTTAAATATTATTGTTACGATTTCTTTGAGGAGAGTGATGGCGGCCTGCAAGAACCGATTCTGTGGGTGAGAAATGGCTAGGAAAATTTGCGAAGTGCACGCAAGCTCGAGAGGATTCAAAATGCGGCTTGCCAGTGTTGGATAAATCAGAGATGGAGAAGATGGGAGGCTATTTGAACGAGGGGTATTTGCGTGATGCCTTGTCGGTCTTCTGCAGTGCGCAACTGTATCGAGGACGCCGACTGGAGTTATAGCCAGACGGGTGGCATGAGCAGATGGTCAACCTTATAGGTAAGGATCCACCCGAGGCTATAAACTCGAAGGGGGAAGATTGAGGGTCGTTGTTGGGGCTACTTTTAGTTGGATCATCTAGAATTTCAAGATCTTCCCCGAGGATGTGGATGAGGAGACGATCACGACGTACACTCATATTATCTCATCACATACACAAGCTACAAATAATATCATAAATAAGGTTTATTATGTTTTAGGAAAGGATGTGAACCCACAGTTCTTGAGTAAATTACATTTAGTACCACAATTGGGGCTAGGGTAACAGGTTAGTGCCCTACAATTTTTGCGGATATGTACCGCTTTTTAGGCGAGCTGTTACAAATAGGTAAATATTTTTTGGCTAATCGCATTTTAACATCTAAACTAACATGATGGGCCCACAATTAAGCAATTACATGGACCTGGGGCCCACTTTTCATCCCTCTCATTTTCTTCCCCTCCTTCATCTCTCTTCTCCCGTATCCTTCTTCTGGAGCATCTTCTCTCTTCATCATTCATTGTTCATTTTTGCCCAATCTGGTAGCAAATCTAACCCGCACATTCAGTAAACAAAGCAGATGTTGGCAAAGATAACATAGGATATGTAGTACAACACTAAACAAGGTTCGATAATTAGGCTGCTCAGCATCAGCGGACAAGTTCAACACGGAAATACAAAAGAAGCTGCTTTACAGCAGCGGCATCACACAAGATCAGCGGCACCTCCTGGCCTCCGCCTCCTCTGGCGCTTCCTCCACTTCTTGCTTCCGATTCCCTTGACCTTTTGATCCTTGGGTTTGGTCGGGGGCATGCGACCCTCTTTGATGGCCACCTTCTAGAGGTTGCGAAGGTGAAAGCCGAGTGCCTTGGTCTTGGCTCTGAAGGCGTGGACGTTCATGTTGTGGCCATAGGTGGTCACGTCCTCGGCATGCTTCACAAGTCAGTTGAATTCGATGGCGTGGAGTATCCTCCATAGAAGGGGCACCTGTATACGTCGCCGGTGAAGTAGTGGTCGTACTAGCCGGACTTCAGCCTCCTCAGCACCTGACGAGTATTAGTGTGCTTGGACTCATCGTCGCTGCTATCCACCTGTTGGAAAAAATAGTAGTGTGCAATAAGTACATGATTGAGATACCTTGGTTATTGGGATTGATTATTTGCATAAATTAACTGATTGAGATCCCATGATTATTTGCGTTAATGAAGCGGGTGGGTTAAATTCCCCAATCCCCAAATCTCAAACAAAATCAAATACTGATCCCAACTACAGATCGACGCTTGTACCAACTAGGGAATTCCTTAACTACAACTCGGAGGACAAATAAAATAGGATTGAAATACGAACATGGGGATTCATCGAAACACGAAAGCATTAACTTCTGTAAAAAGATCTAGCATCTAGTGCTTGAAAATGCGAACAACCGAACCCTAATAACAAATGATCTAGCATCGAACGATGGGAATGGGGGAAGAATAAGGGAAGGGGAGAAAACCCTAATTACCTCCGACCATGGGTCGACGATGCTGTTGTCGTAAGGGTTCTCTGGGCGTATGTACTCCTGCTCCTCATATGGGTCCCAATCGAGCGGGGCCTTCCCGCGACCGGTGGGGGCCTCCTCACCGGCGTCTACGCTGTTAGCGAGGACGGGGGCCAGGACGGGGACGGCGACTGACTTTAATGCCTAGATGGGGGCCTGGATGAGGACGAGGACCTCCTCGCCGGTGGCCTTGGAGGCGACGATGGCCAACACACCTTTCTTCTCCATCGTCTGCGCGATTAGGGTTTTCTTGGGGGTTTGCAGAAGGTGATGGGACAGTGGAGACGGTTGCTGAGTGAGTGAGAGTGGAGAGGCGGAGAGTGAGAGGGCGTCTATAATAAAGGTGAAGGAAAGGGACGTTTCGTTGCACCACCGTGCACCGCGTAAACTGCAAACACTATTGCACCATGCACGGCCACGCATGTCTGCTAATAACGCCCTGTACACCGCGACATGCGTACCGTGGTCATGTTTATTTTCTCGTGTCTAAAACTATGGCAAGGTAGGTCTACTCGGTTATACCCTCGAGAGTAACACTGAAAATTCGGTTATACCCTCTAGTACTAAGACTGCGCGTGCAATATACTCAGTTTTACAATCCGTCCATGTCCTTCCTAGTACTACCAGTAAGTTGTATGTGCCTTGCATGTGAGACATGCATAATATACAGAAGTATGACATATAAGCACTATATTTAATTATAATAGGTAAAGATCAAAAAAATTATTAAATTGAGCCACATCTATAAAGTATGGGTCTATATTGGTTCTTTGCACATCTGTAAACATTGGTCGTTCGGGTTGAAACCCAATAATGTCTATATACATGGTAGGACAATACTGCGAAGCTATTTTTTCCAAAACTAGTCAAATCTCATGGTTAACGTTTTTATGGCACATAGCACACATGACATGATAGGGCGTGTCATGCATAAATTTTTCATTTTTCTTTTTTCGTTTTCTTTATTTCATGTGGTCGTTTTCAAAAGGGGTTCAAAATTGTCAAGATGCAAAATCTTAGCAAGAAGTCAAACCATTCATGAAAACTCTCTATGGTTTCTGATATATTAATTGACCGCCCGATGTGGGTTCCTCCAAAAAAATTCAAAAAACTCACACATCATCCCTCGATTTACTAGCAGTAGTCAAATTTGACCTAATTTCGATAAATCGACACAAATTCATTCAAGTGGGCGGAGTTAGCTAGGAAGTTTGAGAACTCATAAAACATGGGAAATGGTAAGTACGGCATTTTGGTCCACTGTATATGTCTAAAAACTTGTCTTGTGATACTCAGATCCATGTTCTTTGTACTTTCTTCATGGGAAAGGACAATCTCGTCATCACTCGGAAAATTGAGAAAGTTCTTTCCTCATAGTTGGAAGGTCACACTGATGGCATTGTTTTATACAATAAGATGCATCCATCAACCTCTGAAAACACATTTAATTCAAGAGAAAACTATTGCGCTTACTAATGAGTGCATATTTGCATCATGTTTTAGATTAATATTTTGCATTGTAGTTGTAGGATCTTGGTATTTTATAGCGTTCGCACGCACCTTTTGTGTTTATTTTCACCAAGATCAAGACAAATTATGGATCCGATGGACACAACTCTTGGACCAGTTATATTGGAGTGAAAAGGAGCCAAAAACAACATAAATCGCTTATTTGGGAAATATAAATAATACCAGAAGAAACCCTGAAGCGATCGGAGGATACAGAAGAGTTGACGACCAACTATACGGCGGGAAAAGTTTTCCGGCAGTATAGTTCCTGCTATATAGTTGGCATCGACACCGCCTCCTCAAATAGTTTCACCCCGTGCAACTGGATCAAAGAGACGACATACAAAACACCTAGAAATTGCCGAAAACCTCACCTTCGGAAGGGATCTGGAGGGGGAACTTGCCCTAGGGATCCATCTTTGCCCTAAGCAGATCTGGGAGGCCAAGGCATCGATCTACATCTTCATCAATAGCTGCATCTTCATCACCACCATCATCTCCATCCATCCCATCTAGATCTTGTTGTAATTCTTGCACTAGTTGAGGATTTATACAAGTACTATTCATTGATAATCATTTCCATTACCATTGTCATGATGTTGTTTGCCTCCATGTCTGAGTAGATCATTAGTTCTTGGGGAGATGGAGAAACCCTAGTATATGATTGAGATAAGATAAGGATTATTATGTTATACATAATTATATGTATGCGTTAATTGTCTTCATCTTGATGTTGCGAGTTGTGCACCTCCTTAATATTTTCCTCTTATGGGGACTTGATGCAGGGGATTACTTTTTGGTATACGGAGGGATGGTAGCACTTACAATGACTATAAAGTCATTGTCATCCTTTAAGTACTAACTTGGGAAATCAAGGAGAACTCATTAAGCCATGTACATATCGCTGGACAAATCCCTTAATACCGGGATAATACGATTGATGTCGTTTATCTGTCAGCTGTGGTTATGAAGGATGGTGTGAGCAGTGGTTGCTGCCTAATCGTCCATATATCGAGCTCTGTTGGGGATATGCTATATGGGTATCCTCATAGCATGTCTCCTCTCCGGATAACCCGGGTGGTCCACAGTTGGTAGCATGGCCTATGGCCTGCTGGGCGGCCCAGTTAGATGGATCCAGAAGGGAGGCCCATGCTGGATAAAGGAAGGCTACGGTTGGAGTCACCGACATACCCGGAGCCTTGGAGTGCAAGATACACAAGACTAGTAATAGACGCTGTAGGACTCTGTAACCTGTCCGGCTAGGACTTTTCCCTGTAACCCTAGGACCTGGAGACTATATAAGTCGGGCCTATGGGAGCCTTTAGGGCACGATAACTTAGACTTTATAGTCACCTTGCACAGCGAACCAATCCCTGTAACTCGACGTATTGCCCTTATAGTGATTTATAGCAGGAGTAGGATTCCACCACCGTCGTGGGATCTGAACCTGGGTAAGCTGTGTTACCTCGTACCCGTCAACCATCCGCCTTCCCCCACGTCTCTAAACACGAACTGTGAGGACCCCTCCATGGCGTACTCGTCGGCAATAGCACGACAGTTGGCGCCCACTGTGGGGCAAGAGGCGCTTCAGGCTCTTCAGCGGGCGAGGACCAAGATCTTCGTGGTAATCAGCGAAACCGTAGCCATCGGTCGCGTTCTCTTCTCCAGCAATGTTCCGATCGTCCCTCCCGACGAGTTCTGGATCCCGGCGAAGACGAACCCTACACGGTGTTCGATCGTTCCTATCGGAGACATCCACCTCTTCATTGGCGAAACCGACTCGGGCACTAGTTCCCTGGGAGTCAGAGGAGCATCAAGGCCCGCAGGGACCACCTACGGGCAGGATATGTTCGCGAAAGGATCAATGTCGGATCTCTCTTCAGAGTTTGCTGGCAAAGATCGGAAAAATCCAAGACCCGCACGGACCGCCTACGGGCAGGATACGTTCGCGGAAGGATCGATTTCGAATCTCTCATTGGAGTTTGCCGGCAAAGATCGGATAAATTCAAGGCCCACCCAAACCGCCCCTGTGCAGGATATAAAGGTGGAAGATCGCTGCAAATCCGCCGGTTTCGCCCGTGCGTCTGGACAGCAGAGATCCAAGTTTGTCGGAGTGGTTACCATCTTCGATCTGGTGCGTTGCGTTCAGAGAGAGGGCAAAAACCCATGCGATTACTTAGCCAGGTGGCTCCGTATACGAGCCGATCTTGCCCACTACCCCGATGATAACGCTTTGTATCACTTCGTGGAAGGACTGGACCGTGGCACGCTTCTCCGGCATTCTTTAAGATGGCAGCAGGAAATAAGACGCCTTACCCTCGAGGAGATGGTGAGCACCGTCAACAACTACATGGAAGCTGACGCAGCAGCCCAGATGGCGCTCGCGCTCATGGATGGAGACCCTCCGATTCAGCCGCCACCACCACCGCCTCCGGCTGCCATCGTCGCAGCTGCACCGCCACCTCCAGTCATCATCGCTGCCATTGCACCTCCACCGCCCGTCATCGAGGAAGTCCTGGCACCCTCCGACTCTGTTATTGATGCGCTTTATGCTGACTTAAGTGCAGATTCAGAGGAGATAGATTTTAGTCTAGAAGAGCTAGACTCCGCCATGCAGGAGATGGAGGAGGAATACGCGCGCTACAATGCCGTCACGTCTCGAGGGGTGTTTTTCACCATTGGGACGACGATGGATGAAGATCAACCCGGACGAGCTCCGCCTACAGTGCTGGAGAAGGGGAAGGGGCCACTTATTGCCGCTGACAATGATCGTGCAAAGGTCATGCCTCCTCCGCCTAACCCAGTGCCGCAGCCACAGGAACCCGGCACCGGCCCGAGCAACAACAACACCGCAAACTTGCCGCCTCTGGCATCTACGTCTGCAGCAGCCCAAGTTACTCCGGCTGATAGAGTGATGTACGGCAACCTCCTCGTCGAGCCACTGACTGTCGCTCATATACAGAACGTGACCCAGCTTGACGAGAAGCGCCAGCAGCTGCTGGAGGAAGCGCAAGCCATCGTGGAGCAAGGCGCTAAGCTAGATCGAGATCTGGTCAACGCGCAGAAGTCCATAGAGAAAGCTAGAGCAATGGAGGCCGAGTACAAGACTTTGCTGTAGCAGCAGAAGGCCAAGAAAGCTCCGGCTCGCGTCATCAACGATCCTGGTGTACGGCGCAACCTAGGATGGGCTCCCTCGAAGCCGACACAAGCCAAGCCATACATTGAAAGTGAAGGCATGCAGGTGATGCCCACCCCACTCCTTAACCTCGCTGTCGCCAAGACTCTTCTGGAGCAGGATAGATCGCCCGAGGTAGTGGAATAGGTCTATGACCTAGTGGCCAAGGCGGTGAAGCAGCAGGAAAAGGCCACCTCTCAGAGGCTTGAGTCCGACCCAGCGCTCTACCAATCTAGCCAGTATAAGCCGCCAAGGGACAGATCTCCTCTTGATGTCGGGTCCAAGACGGGTTCATCAGAACAAAGACGGAGGGATGCATGCAACAGGAAGGATGCTATCCCAATATCCTCCGACCACGGAGAAAAGGCCCGACCTCGTCGTCCATCGCCACCGCCCCGATCCTCCCGACATCGCGAAGATTACAAGGCTCACCATCATACGGATATGCCCCCACCAAAGCAGTGCAGCATCATCATCCGCGACAACGCGGAGCAGACCCGTCATGACGGAGAGCGCAACCAAGGACACAGGAGCAGGTCACGCCATGACCCCCCGCGTCCGACAAGCAACCGTGATAGGCGTGAGGCGTCGCAGGAGGGTAACAGCAAGAAGGCTAACCCACCGCCACCTCCGCCTCCATCACCACCAAGCAGTCACCATGGTGGAGGAGACCCGCATCATTCATGCAGCCCATCCCCTGTTGACAAGAAGAAAAAGAACCCAGAGCCGTACGACGCACGTTCACGGATCGATAAGATCCACAAGGCCCGGGAAGGACCATACCTGGGACCACGTTGTTTTGGACCTGCAATACGGTCCGCAACTTACCCCAAAGGCTTCCGGATTGACAAGACCATCAAGCCCTATGACGGCACCGCCAAGCCCGCCACATGGTTGCAGGACTACGGCAACGCGGTGGAGATTGCCGGAGGCAACCCCAACGTCGCCGTCAAGTACCTCCCATTAATGTTGGCGGGCACGGCCCGTCAATGGATCGATGACTTGCTGGAGAAATCCATCTAAAATTGGTTGGACATGCACGAAGCGTTCACCAAAAACTTTGAGGGTACACACAAGCGTCCCTGCACTGTTGGCGATCTACAGCGGTGCGTGCAAGAGAAAGACGAGACATCTCGCGCCTACCTCTCCCGCTGGCTGGACATGAAGAATTCCTGCGCAGGAGTGCACGCTCATACCGCCATGGCCTCCTTCATTGATGGGTTGGAAAGGGGCACGTTGCTCCGACATAAGCTGAAGCGCTTGCAGGACAATCACCATCTTGACTTGAACTAGATGATTCAGTTGGCTAGTGAGTTCGCAGCTGTCGACGACGATGCTCGCGGCTCCTTGCCAGCAACAGCCATTCCAACTCAAGCTCGGAGGAACAGCAGTACAAAGTGGAAGACCGCTCCGTAAGAAAAGAAATCTACCGACATGGTCGCTATGACTTTTGTAGGACGAGGTGATGGCGGACAACCTGGCCGAGGAAGGGGAGCTGGTCGTGGGCAGCAGCGAGGAAGCGAAACTACCTCGGCACCACTCCGTGTTCCCCAAACCTACGAGGAGTACCATGATATGTCGTGCCTCGTACACCTCGACGTCAACGGCAAAGCCACCCATACCAATAGACACTGCAAGTTCGTCAACGACCTCAAGGAAGACCCGGAGTCCGGCTACAAGCAAAGTCGGAAGAACAGACCGCGAGGCAAGGGCAAAGGGAAGAAGAATGAGGAGGAGTCCAAGGATTCAAGTGACATGGACGAGGACGTTGACCCCAATCACGCCGCCAAGAGCGACGACAAGGGAAAGAACCCCTTCACAAAGAAGGCTCCAGTCTACCACACTTTCCTTGGCACCCCCACCGTCCGACAATAGAAGACCTCTCTGAGGATCCTGATGGCTACTCTCCCCCTAGTTCCCCAGTACCTGCGCTGTTCATAGGTTCCAATCACTTGGGACAGGACGGACCACCCAGACCTTATACCTACGGAGAACCAGTACGCCATGGTCATCAACCCCTTGATTGACAGCGTGGAGTTCACCAAGTGTATGGTGGATAGTGGAAGCAGCATCAACATCATGTACCTGGATACAATGCAGAAGATGAACTTGACGGAGGCAAACCTAAGGCGGACCAACACCATCTTCCACGACGTAGTTCCTGGTCGGGAGGCTCGGTCCCTTGGGTGCATTACACTTCAGGTTGCCTTTGGCGATGTTAATAATTACCGTCAAGAGCGCATGCCCTTCGAGGTGGTCCCCTTCAAGAGCGTGTACCACGTCATATTCGGCCGCGACATATTCCACACGTTCATGGCCAAGCCATGCTTCGTCTACAACAAACTCAAGATACCCGGACCGAACGGTGTCATCACCGTATCCGGAAGCTTTACCAAGGCAAGGGACTGCGAGATCAATGAAGCAGCCGTTGCGGAAGTTGTCCTCTACAGCGAAGAATTCAAAGAGATCCAGAGCAAGGTCAACGACTTAGAGATGCCCGCATCGAAGAAGCAGGTCTCCGACTCTGCTCCTGCATTCAAGGCCGCCATCGAGACCAAGCCGGTGGAACTTGTGGTAGGCGATGCCTCCAAGGTCACCGCCATTGGGACAAACCTGGATCCCAAATAGGAAAGCGCGCTTGTCGAGTTCCTCCGTGAGAACAAGGACATCTTTGCCTGGCAACCTGCCGACATGAAAGGTGTACCTAGGGAACTTGCCGAGCACAGCTTAAACATTGATCCAAAATCCGAACCAGTGAAACAACCTCTATGACGCTTTGGAGATGAGAAGAGATGCGCCATTGGCAAAGAGATAGCTAGGTTACTTAAGGCTAGATTTATCTGAGAAGTCCTTCACACGCAATGGGTGGCCAATCCTGTACTTGTCCCCAAAAAGGGAACCAATGAATTAAGAACGTGCGTTGATTACACCGGCTTGAACAAAGCGTGTCCCAAAGATCCGTTTGCTTTGCCTCGCATTGACCAAGTCATTCACTCGACGGCTGGCTCGGAACTTTTGTGTTTTCTCGATGCATACTCAGGATACCACCAGATCAAGATGAGGAAGTCAGACCAATTGGCCACTTCGTTCACTACCCCATACGGCACGTTTTGCTATGTCACGATGCCCTTTGGGCTAAAAAACGCAGGTTCTACGTACCAGCGCACAATGCAACGTTGCCTTCACGACCAAATTGGTCGGAACGTTCATGCCTATGTGGACGATATTGCGGTGATGTCTAAAAAGTCAAATTACTTAATCTCCAAATTAAAAGAAACCTTTGATAATCTCCGGAAATACAACATGATACTTAACCCTAAGAAGTGCGTCTTCGGGGTACCAGCCGGCAAATTGTTGGGCTTCATTGTTTCCCATCGCGGAATCGAGGTCAAACCGGAGAAAATCAAGGCCATCTTAAACATAAACCGTCCGACATGCCTAAAGGACATTCAACGACTAACATGTTGTGTTGAAGCAGTTAGTCGGTTCGTCAGCCGACTTGGAGAGAAGGCTCTGCCGCTGTACAAGTTGCTGAAGAAGGCAGACAAATTCACGTGGACGGATGAAGCAGACGCAGCATTGAAGCAGCTCAAGGAGATTCTCTCCTCAGCGCCTATACTTGCAGCACCCGAGCCTGGTGAGCCACTGTTAATCTACATGGCGGCAACCAACCGGGTAATCAGCATCGTCGTCGTGGTAGAGCGGAAGGAACCAGGCTATGAGCACGGAGTTCAATGACCAGTTTACTACGTGAGCAAGGTCTTGACGGAGTCCAAGCAGCGTTACCCGCACTACCAGAAGATAGCTTATGGAGATTCCTTGCTTCTCGCAAGCTGAGGCATTACTTTCAGGAGCACCCAATCACAGTGGTGAGCAAGACTCCGTTGTCCAACATAATCAACAATAGCGACGCTACATGAAGGGTCGCGAAGTGGGGCATTGAACTTGCCGCCTTCGAGATCACTTACAAGAGACGCGACGCTATCAGGTCACAAGCCTTGGCGGATTTTGTTGCAGATTGGACGGAGATGCCAGATGTTACTCCGTTGCCGGAACCAGAGTATTGGGTGATGCACTTTGACGGATCAAAGATACTCAACGGCTCGGGGGCTGGTGTATTGCTACAGTCACCAACAGGAGACAAGCTACACTACGTTCTGCAGATCCACTTCGAGGCTACAAACAACATGGCGGAGTATGAAGCACTCATTCACGGACTACGTGTATCCAAGGATATTGGCATCAAGCGCATAGTTTGTTGTGGAGATTCCGACTTGGTTGCCCAGCAGGTGGCTGGCACCTGGAATGCGCGGAACCCTATGATGGCGGCATATCGAGACGAAGTGGACGAGATAGCCAATAGCTTCTTGGGCTACGAAGTCAAGTATGTACCAAGGGAGCAAAATGAGGCGGTTGATCTGCTGTCTAAGCTTGGATCAGGGCGCAAGCAAATTCCGCCAGGAGTTTTCCTAGAGCACTTGTGCACACCATCTGTGAAGGGAGCCGACATCGACAATCCGGATAGAGCTGACTCTTTCGTCAACATGGTGACCAAGGTCCCTCCGCCTTGGACAAAACCGTTCATAGAATATCTCGAACACGGAACTTTACCCGACGACGAGATCGAAAGACGACAAATAGTACGACGAGCAAAGGGTTATACCATAATCAATGGACAACTCTACAAAAGGAGCACTACTGGTGTATACCTAAAGTGTGTTTCCCAGCTAGAAGGTATGGAAATCCTATGCGAAATCCATCTCGGAGATTGCGGGCATCACGCCGCTCCTTGATCGTTGGTCGCAAAAGCCTTCCGGCAAGGATTCTACTGGCTGACCATGAAGGCGGACGCCAACAAGCTGGTTGAGACATGCATGTGATGCCAGTATTATGCCCGACAACCACATGTTCCTGCTGAAGAATTGCGAACAATACCAATAACTTGGTCGTTTGCAGTCTGGGGGCTAGACATGGTGGGACCGTTACAGACGGCACCTTGTGGGTTTACGCATCTGCTTGTAGCAGTTGATAAATTCACTAAATGGATAGAAGCTAAACCCATTAGAAAGCTTGATGGGGCAACTTCCCTTAGGTTTGTCCGGGATCTAGTGGTGAGATTTGGTCTCCCACATAGCATTATCACCGACAACTACAGCAATTTTTCACTCGGAGAAGTGGAGGCTTATTGTTGGGAGAAAGGCATTTGACTTGACCTTGCATCTGTGGCGCACCCACAATCCAATGGTCAGGTTGAGCGGGCCAATGGATTAATTCTGTAGGGAATCAAGCCACGTCTTGAGGCACCACTACATAGAGCATCTAGAGCCTGGGCGGAGGAATTGCCATATGTGCTGTGGAGTTTACGAACTACACCCAATAGATCCACCGGCTACACCCCTTACTTCATGGTATATGGAGTAGAAGAGATCCTGCCTTCCGACATCCTTCACGATGCACCAAGAGTTGCCGCCTACGACGAAGATGACGCTGAAGAATCCAGACGCCTAGATGTGGACCTTCTCGAGAAGGAGCGCGTTTTGGCATGCCAAAGATCTGCCATCTACCATATACCATCTACCATAGTCGCCGCGTTCGGCATCACTCGTTTAAAGAGGGGGATTTGGTGCTCCGACTTAAGCAGAAGAAGTCACACAAATTATCCCCGCCATGGGAAGGACCGTTCATCATAAGCAAGGCACTGCTCAATAGGTCTTACTACCTTGTTGACAATCGTGAACTAAAGGATAGACCCAACGAGGATCATAAGCGTAAGCGACATGACCCGGATGATGACTACCCGGAGCTTGATCAGCCATGGAACATAGCATAGCTACGTCCTTTCTACACTTAGCATTTTTTTATCTAACTGTGTACTCCTTATATGATCAATGAAATAAAGCTCTCTGGTTCACTCATATTTCTGAGTCTTTTACCTCCTTTATGTTCATTTTTGGATCATGTAAAACCTTTATGCACAAGTTTTGCGATTGCACTTGTGAAAATTCTGCCTACGGGCGTTAGCTTAAGTTTTCTGGTCTACACGTTCTTTGTCGTTTTTATGCGGATTCTGGAGTAGTGACTTTCGGCACTTATTGTTAGAGATTTTGTGCTTAGGTTATAGACGGTGCCATTGGGCATCATCACCTGAGCGCATGATTCCGACAACGAGTCTTCCGACTCACGAAAGGTCAAGCATAAGAACCAGAGTAATGGATAAGCCAGCACTTGCTTAAAATATATATATACATTCTGGAAACTAGTTCTTGAGCAGCAGGAAATAACAACCATTGTTTTCCGCCTTAAGTTACATCAATAAGTTTTTTCTGCCTATGTACCAAAGGTGAAACAAATATTACAAAGTTGTTTTTCATTCCTTTGGCGCAGGAGACTTAGAAGCAATGTCATCGCCAGCAGGAGAGTCACCCTCGGTGTCGGCGGTGTGAAGAGACTCGGAGGAGCTTTGGTTGCCGCCATCGATGGTATTCATTGGCACGAAGACGTTGATGTCGACCAAGTCGGCAACTCTGGTGTCATAGCCCGCGAGCGACGACAAAATGGATTCATGGTTAATCTCTTTGCCATCGTCGTCCACATCGGGAATGCCAGAGGTCACCGTGTCGATGTCGGCATCTTCATAGCGTGCCTTCACCATTGACAGCGCCATTCCTTGCGCCAGCTCGTGCACATGAAGCTTTCCAGCTTGTGATACGCTCGGGGGCTCGGCGCAGAATCTCCGAGAACTTCGCCACGGAATCCGATGCCTTGATATTTATCTGGAGGGGCTTGGCGATCTCCTTGGATTGCGTGATGGCGGTGTTGACAAAGTTGCCGGCAAGAACCATGCATTCCTTAGCTAGAGGAGGCGATCGGGTTAAACCCATAGGAGATGCAAATTCTGACAAGGAGCGCATGAGTTCAACAATTAAGAGTACCCAGACCACAGGAATCCAAGACGGAGAAAACTTACTGAAGTTGCTGGCCTCAGCTTGCCAGAGGGTGTCCGCCAAGGATTGTTTCTCTTGTTGGAGGAGCTTATACGCCTCGCTATGGCGTTGATTCTGCTCATCGGCAGCTTGCTTCTGATCTTTTAAGATCGCAATCTCCTCCTTCAAGCGATTGATCTCCTCGGTGACGGAGTCCTGCAAGGCTTTCATTGATTCCTCATGCATTTTCAGCATGTATTTCCTCTCCTGCTTAAGAATTTTGTTCTCGCTATCCAGCTCTTGAATGTGCTTGGATTGCTCGACAATATTCTTGGCCTTGGCGATGGTTTCTGCAAGTCGGAGAAAGCAAAGTACACAGTGAGTACTCGGAGAATATGGGCACAAAACCAAGTCGGAATGTGAAAAAGAAAACAGACGCTTGCTCTTGGTGATCTGTTCCTTCAAGAAGGCAGTTTTACCCTTTTCAGCTTCCAAATTTGCGCGCATCTTCTGGTACTTGTCGTTGGCCATGCCCCTCTGAGCATTCTCGTTCTGTGGAAAAAAGGAAAAAAAGTTAAACGTTGTTTAGTCTACTTGGAGCATCTAGCCGGAAATTTTCCACCTAGATGCTCGGGGGCTACATCGAGAGTTTTTAACTTAGCAATATGCTTAGCTTTTCTTTAAGCATCTAGTCGGAACTAATTCAGTTTTCGATTAGAAGCTTGGGGGCTACAGTATAAAGCTTTTAACTCGGATGTATGCTTAGCTTTTCTTTAAGCATCTAGTTGGAACTAATTCAGTTACAACTAGAAGCTTGGGGGCTACAGTATTGAAATTTATAAACACTACGTATGCTACTCTTAAAGCATCTAGTCGGAATAATTCATTCCACCTACATGCTTGGGGGCTACAGTGAGAGGTTTTCTAACTTAGTCACTCTTAGAGCATATAGATGCAAAACCTATGGTTTTACATCTACATCCTCGGGGGCTACAGTGGGATACTCATATGAAAAGCAAAAGGCAAATAAAACTTACAAGTGCAATGATCTTGAGGTTTGTAGCACTCTCGACCAGCAGCTTGCCAAAGGATTCGCTGTTTCCTTGCAAGATTTCTGCTTGATGGAGAAGCTCCTCTAGACCGTATGTCAGAGATGTCGGTGCCGCACCAAGGACCATAGCAGTGCTACCCGACGTAAATATTGGATAGACTATCTTCGGATAAGTTATGGCCTTCTTGGGTGCGGGGGCACCGCCTACGGCAGAAGTACCTGCTTCCACCACTGCCTTACCGCAACCGATGGCATCCTTAGCCGGAGCTTCAGCCATTTGGTGGACGGCACTCTCCTGTGTCGCCTGCTCGCCGACGACAACAACCTCGATAGAGGCACCTGAGTCCACTTCCATGGCGGAAGGGCCAGATGCCTCCTTAGCTTGTGAGCTTGTCGAGCAGACGAAGGTTTCATGGAGGGAGTGGCAGGGGCGATGGCGGGAGATGCGTCGCGATGCAGCATGTCCTTGATGGTTCTAGAAGCCCCCAATTTGGGGGTCTTCTTGAGGCTGGTCGTGGCTTTCTTCCTAAAACATGCAAAATGCATAAGTACAGGAGCAAGACAGTTGAATAGACAATGTCAGAAAGAAAGAAGCTTACACAAATGGGCGTGCTTTGGCAAAAGGGATCCCAGTAGCTTTTCTCTTCTCCGCCTCCAGGGCGGCGGTAGTCTTCTTGGAGGCTCCACCCTCCGTCTTCTTCTTCCTTCCTCCGTCGGCAGTGTCAGAGGTGGAGCTCTTCCGCTTTCGCGCCAATGGAGCATCGTCGTCGGACATGACGGTGACTTCCTTCATCTTTGTATCATATATTTGAGGAGCCATGCTGAACTCATCTATGTCGCTAAGCTGTAAAGTGAAGAACCACCGTGTTAGATGAGATGACACTTGCAAGACGGAAGAACTGGAGTATATGTCATATGCAGAAAATAAATAGCTACCTTTGGGCACTTGCCGTCTACGAACATGTCGTAGGTGATGGTGAAGCCACGCTTCTTGTCCTTCACCTTGACGATGTCCTTAAGACGGAGCTTGATGGAGTCACTCGAGAATTGTCCACGGAGATGCGGAGGCTATCCCTTCTATCGCTGGTATACTCGTGCATGAGCTTCGCGCGGTGCTGCAGAGGTTGGATTCGCCTGATGAACCAGCACATGGCTAGGTCCAAGTCAGTTAAACCCGTATCTACGAACCACTCTATCCGCCTTATGGCGCGAGAGGCTTCGATGTAGGAGGGAAGGGAGGCCTGGGATCTCCATGACGAGGCTTTGGCGGCGGCTCCATCGAAGAAGTCTGGGTACGTTACTTGTTGGCCAGCCAGAGGAATATCTGGGTCGTAGAAGTACGTCTGTTGCCAATTTTTGCAGGACTCGTGGCCGACGATGTCGGGGAACCGCCGGCCAGGACGGATCTTGAAGCTTATGGTGCCGCAATTCCTAAGTCATTCTTTACTGGCTCCGGCTTCACGTTTGACGGTGAAGAAGTACACGAAGAGGTCTAACCTAGGCTTTATCCCTAAGTAAACCTCGCAGAGCGCCGCGTAGTTGCTAAGCGCTAAGATACTGTTGGGAGAAAGATTCTGGGGCTGGACTCTGTAGTGGTTCAAGACGGAAAGGAAGAAGTTGGAGATGGGTAGGGAGATGCCGCATACTAGTTGGGCTTTGAGGTACACCTTTTCTCCGGCTTGGGGAGATGGTGTCACCTTGCCGAACGGCGCCGCCCGCCAGGCGAGCCCCTCCGTCGCAGGGAGGTAGCCCTCGGCGATCAGCTCTCGGATGTCACGGTCGGTGATATCTGAGCCGCGCCAGTCGCCCTTGTGCGAATCTAGCTCCTCCTCCAACGGCTCCAGCGCCGCCAGATTGTGGTCGCCGCCGGTGGACTCAATCACCGCCGAGGCGGGGATGACCAAGCCCTCTGGGGGCACGACGATAGAGCTCGCCGGCTTTGTCGCGGCTTCGCTCAACGCCGCCATGGAAGGAAAGGTGGTGCTGCTGGCCATGGAGAGAGGTTGGAGGTGACCGGTGCGGATTGAGGCTAGGGTTTTTCACGAGTTTTGCACGTAGAGCTCGAGGAGGCACACGCTGGAGGAAGAAGACGCCGCAAGGAGAGAATGAGGTAAAAGGTAGAAATTCCACCACGGTTACTATTTATCATCCCTAGCGTCAAGATTCGTGCATCTTGATCGGACGGTTTCCGCGTAGACGACGTGTTCACGAACGTGCGCGGAAATTTCGTCACGTCTCCAACCGTCGCCGCCAACGGTTCGTATCGCTCGCCTGGGAAAATCGGACATGATTGCGTTCTCTGCATGTGTGAGTTAGGAGGCGTCGCTGACCTAAGCCTACGTCGCCCTAGCTAACATAGGCAGATGAGCCGTCACATCAGAAGATTCCGGCATGGACGGATCCGGTCCGGCTACGGAAGAGTACGATGGAAGATTCAGCATTTCTCTGACTTACATATTGAAGACGGAGAAAACCTTGCAGGGTTCTTTGGGAGGACTACAAGATATTGCTTGACGATTTGCCGACATCCATCTAGACGGAGCATGTCTCCTATCCATCTAGGCGGCTCAAGATCTCGGAGTTATCTGGGGGCTACTGTTGGGGATATGCTATATGGGTATCCTCATAGCATGTCTCCTATCCGGATAACCTGGGTGGCCCATAGTTGGTAGCATGGCCTATGGCCTGCTGGGCGGCCCAGTTAGATGGATCCAGAAGGGAGGCCCATGCCGAATAAAGGAAGGCTACGGTTGGAGTCACCGACATATGCGGAGCCTTGGAGTGCAAGATACACAAGACTAGTAATAGACGGTGTAGGACTCTGTAACCTGTCCGGATAGGACTTTTCCCTGTAACCCTAGGACCTGGCGATTATATAAGTTGGGCCTATGGGAGCCTTTGGGGCACGATAACTTAGACTTTCTAGTCACCTCGCACAGTGAACCAATCCCTGTAACTCGGCGTATTGCCCTTATAGTGATTTATAGCAGGAGTAGGATTCCGCCACCGTCGTGGGGTCTGAACCTGGGTAAGCTGTGTTACCTCGTACCCGTCAACCATCCGCCTTCCCCCACGTCTCTAAACACGCACTGTGAGGACCCCTCCATGGCGTACTCGTCGGCAATACCACGACAAGCTCCTCGCACATACATGCATATCTTGAGAATATTCGTTATAATAATCTTGATTACTTAGTCTAAATTGCTAGCGGTGTATCCACCACTCCCCGAGAACGCCTTTTCCCTATTGCAGTTTCAATCTTTCTTACACACGCGATTACTAATGAGGACCAAACTTTCTCGAGGACACATGGGAATACTGTCAAGTGTTTTCGTTTCATATAGCTGATTAATCTTCTTTGGTTTTATAAGTGTTGTGTGGGTGAACCTGTGCTAATTTACCGACCTTACTTGGACTAATACATACTTGTGATTACACCCCTTGCAAGTATCCGCAACTACAAGAAAGCAATTAAGATAAAAAAACCTAACCACAGCCTTAAAATCTGAGATCCTACACTCACTTGTGCAATGGTTTCCTAATGGGGGTTCAGGTTTCTGTCACTCCGGCAACCCCACAATTAGTATTAAAATACACAATGCATTCCCCTAGGCCCGTAAATGGTGAAGTATCATGTAGTCGACGTTCACATGACACCACTAGAAGAATAGCACCACAACTTAAATATTAAACCATTGAATAATACCTCAACACAATTCCACTACTAATAACATGAATTCTCCCATGTCCTCAAGAACTAAACGAACTACTCATGAGACAACATATGGATCAAGATTAGAGATGATATAATGATGGATAACAATCTGAACACAAGTAATAATTCAATGGTTCCACTCACAAGCATCAACTACAATAGTAATCAACACCGGGAAAGTTTCCCCTAAGAACTATGCAAGATTCAACACAATTGTTACAGCGGGATGGAGTGGTGATGATGGTGCTGGTGGAGATGATGGTGTGGATGATGATGATCCCGATGAAGTCTAGCTTGATGATGGTGTTGATGGCGACGATCTCCCCTCTCTGGGAAGGAATTTCCCCGGCAGAAATCTGTCTGCCGGAGAGCTCTTTTTCTCTGTGTGTTTTCCGCCCCGCAGAGGCGACGGAATCTTTATGTGGTTGCTCCTCATGTATTAGGGTTTCGAGGAGAATATATAGGCAAGAGGGCAGAGCCAGAGGTGGGCCAGGGTGGCCACACCCCCTGTAGGCGCGACCCAGGGTGGCCTGCGCCTAGGGGTGTGTGGGCCCCCTATGGCCCAACTCCGTCTCCCCTTCTGGCATTCTTCGTCTTCTTGAAAAATATAATTTTCCGTAGTTTTTCTTGTATTTTTATGATCTTCCCGAAATTGCATCAAAACACCGCTTTTTCCATCAGAATCCCGACTCTGGCAGTTCATCCTCCAAGAATCATCCAACATGCAAAAATAGATGAAAGACATAAGTAACACCTCCTAATATGAAATGTATCAATGAATTGAGGAAAATTATGATATAGAATTTTGATGCAAATTGGACGTATCAACTCCCCCCAAGCTTAGACCACGCTTGTCCCCAAGCAAAAACTGATCTCGGTAAACATGTCCACGGGTTTACGGAGTGAAGTGTCGATAAAAATAATACATACAAGAAGCATCACACTTACCAATACACAACTCATAGAATAAATCAACTAACAATTATATAACTTAGCTTGCAACAAGTATGGGAGTCACAAGAAAGGTGCATAAAGATAAATCATAATTGGGATTGGCAAACTTTTTTCTTGGTCAGAGAACAGTTGGCAAATAGTTTCCAAGCAAAGCTTTTGTAAAGAAGTTTATAACAGGAGTACTATTTTTTCAAATATAAAAGGTTTTTCACAAAGATGGATTTCAAAGTAATACTCATTTAGATAAGAGTCTTGTGCAAACAAGGAAGATAAAGGACATGATTGAATAAATCATCATATGAATGCTTGAAACACAACAACTCAAATGCTTGCTAGAGATAGAGAGGAATAGGTTTACTGACTCAACTTAGAAGTAGAAGAAAGGCCCTTCATAAAGGGAAGCAGGGATTTCAAGTTCATAAAGTGCTTTCAAAAGATTATGGTACTTACTAGATTTGAGCTCTCATTCCCCTATCATAAGAATATTGAGGTGATTAAGTTTAAAGTGAACAAAGATGGAGTATATGCTTGACAAAATATAAGTTGGCAATCTCATGTCCCTTGAGTACGAGGGCCGCTCCTCATGCTACTCAACTTTAGTTCCTGGTAAGTTCTTGTCATAGTAAGTACATGTGTATCATAAAGAACCGCCAACCGGGTACCCCTTACACATGATACATAGGCTATACCATAATCAAAATGACAAGGCAAGCAGACAGTGAGCATCTCAGCGATCTTTTTATTTGCTATTTGCATAGGTTTTTATTGAGGATGCTTCATAGATTTCTCACTATGGTTATGCTGCAAGTTTCCACCATGATTAGGCATGGCTTAGGCTAGCATCCCAGGCGTTTATCTAACACACATACATAACTCCATGGACTTACAAGCTCCCCTTTTATTTCACACCGACAACATCTGCAAACAAAAGAGCATGATATCAACTATGTACAGTGTATAGGTGCAATGTTGAAAGCGTTCCCCGTAACAACACGGTTCTGCTAATCCCAACGTATAGGTGCAAGCATATACAACTTTGATGACACAATGGTTCAAGTTTATT
Organism: Avena sativa; assembly: GCA_916181665.1. NCBI lineage: Eukaryota > Viridiplantae > Streptophyta > Magnoliopsida > Poales > Poaceae > Avena > Avena sativa. The sequence continues at coordinate 172,113,026 of OV702282.1, forward strand.
AGGGGCAAGAAAATAAGGTGTGCCATCAAGTTCGTGAGAGCTTTACTAACTAGTTTTCACATAACAAAATAATTCTTAATTTGAAAGATATATGAAGCTTGAGAATTTACTTGGAATATCAATAATGCTAATAGGTAGATATGGTGGACACAAATGGCACGGGTTTTGGTTTAAAGGGTTGGATGCATGAGAAGTGTTTCCTCTCAGCACGGGTTTTTGGCTAGCAAAGCTGGGTAGCAAGCAAAAGATTTGAAGGAAACAAGCAAACCTACAAGTGATAAAGCCAAACATGCAATCTTCCTTAAAAGCACAAAAGATCTTAAATAAAGAATACTAAGCTTATGAGCGAATCAAGAAATAAAATAAATGATACGAAATACCTGTAAGTGCTTTTTATTTTCCTTTCAAATCTCAAAAAGTGTTTCTACTGACTAGAGCTCGGTTTGCCAAAACTAATTTAGATCTACTTGATTGTAAGGTTCCCAACCTTTAATAAGGTAGAGATCCCTGTGTTCACAATGCTAGTCACTGAATCAATAGCTAGCATCCACAGTTAAGATGTAATATCAAGAAACAAAGGTCATAATACAACTTTATAACTAGGAATAAAATAATTTATTACATCTTACATAGCGCATTTGGCTATCTCATTACAATGCAGCAGAATATAACAATAGCATGGGGTCCTTTATCTTTAAAGTGCCACATGCAAACATGTTGGTTGTAGACTTGTAATCCTAATTCAACAAACTTCACTAATATCAAACAAACCTGCAACATAACAAGTTACATCCACAGTGGGTCAATACATTTGAATTGTATTCGCAACTGATACTATGGTAGTATAGTGGAGTCTATCATCTATATGCATTTGGCTAAGTGGAGCTTCGGCTTGCATTGCTCAAAATAGATTTTCCTTATCATTTGAAAACACTAAGTTTTTGCTTGACAAAAATCACCCAAGGCATCTCCCAATAGATATTGGTGATCCTTCAACCCTTGTTCAACCACAAGTTTTACTTAGAAATTGGGATGAGGAGATTCTTGATAGCTTACATGTCTTGATGCTAAAATTGTCCTTTACCAGGGACATGGCTAAGTACTTAGATTTTTCACTCTGCAGAGGTGGTGCACTTTCCCCACAAGACTTGGTTTCACCAAGACAAGATCTTTCAGAAGCCTTCCCTTAGACCAGAATGGACGCGTTCCAACCTATCATTCCCCTACCACCAACTGTCCATTTGGCTAAGTTATTGCAACCTATATGATCCAGGCAGAGCCCATAATGCCAAGTGGCTGCACTTGAAGCTTCTCAACATTTGACATCTCAAATCTCTTTGTTCCTGGGTGGCCATCCACAAGTGAGATACACAAGGTAAACCATAGAAATGGGCCTTGTGAACCACTCAACACAAACCATTCCTTCCATTCCACCCAGGCGATTCATTCACTTAGTTGTTTTATTAAACAAAACACAAGTCCACAGACTTAGAAATATTCCATAGCATGAATATATATTCCACCCTTGTTTTCTACTAGCTAAGCTAAGCATGATAGTAGTAGGAATCTTAACTTTGTAAATTCTACTAAGGTTTCATCTACTAGGATTTCCCATGGCATAGTTTACACTTAGCAAAATTCCATGCAAGTCCTACTTAGAAATATCACTAATGCATAGTGAAAATAATGGGACAAAAGTATGGAGCATCACTTGCCTTTTTGGTAGAGAATATAAGTTCACTCCTTGATCTTTGCAATGTTCACACTCTTCAAATCACTACAATTCAATCAAGCAAGCAATATTTTCAATCTACCATTCAAGCAACATCACATAAAATAATAGAAACAAAACAATGCATGAAAGCATGCCAAACTTGGTTTTATTTACAAAAGTGGTTTATAATAGGTTATATACATTCTAAAACACTTATTGGTCATTTTATAAAGTGGCAAAACTATTTGCAAAAGATTTTACCTATAAACCATTTTTAAACCAAGTCATTATTTTATGTGGTTGAAAATGCCTTTATCAAAGTAGCAATCTTTATAGGGTTCACCAAATACATTTTTAAATCATAAAACTTGGTGCTTGGGGTCAGAGGGTTTAAATCAAAACATTTCCCAAAGGTTTTCTCCAAAAAGCATTTTTAACAAATAAACAATATATTTATTTGACTAGAAATGGTTTAAATCAAAGATTTATTCTTTTGCTTCACCAAATACATTTTAAAATCCATGAGTTGGTTTCTAAGGTCAGTAGGTTCAAAACAAACCATTTGCCAAAGGTTTTATCTCAAAAATCATTTTAGAACATTTTTTATATTCTAAACATGCATACACAAGTTTCTGCAAAAACAATCAATTTAACAGAAACAATTTACTAAACAAAGGGCATGGTCAGAAAGTACTTGTCTTGTTGATTACATTGATATAAAATTTGTAAAATTTGGACGTGTGGTTTGAAAGTTATGGATTTTACAAATTTGGTCATCTAATAGACAAGTTTCTGTTTTTAAAACAGATTGCAGGCCACGTGTCTAGTTCCTATTCGCCGGTACCGTTTCGCTCGGATCGATCGCTGTGGAGCGTTGGATCTAACTGAATCGCACGGATCAGATCGCATACCCCTTCGGTTTAAGTGAATCTATCACGTACGTCGGATCCTAATCGAACGATGCACAACCACTGACCATTTACCAGCGGTGCTGGCGGCGGCGACTAGCGGCGGAGCGGCCTGGTGGTGGTGTTGCTGGCGATGCAGGAAGCGAGAGAGGGTGGGGAGAAGCTCACCAGGTTCGTGTGGTGTCACTGATGCTCAACGTGCTCGCGAGGAGGCAAGGGGCGCACGGGGTGGTCGACAATTGCTCGTCGGAGTCGTGGTCACCGTCGGTTGCGCTCAGTCGTCGTTGATGGCGAAGCTACAGAGCGCGCCAGATAAAAAGGAAAGCATGGTTAGATGCGTGGGAGAGTGGTGAGTGTAGGAGGGTCATCCAGAGATGGAGGGGGATACGTGGCTTACAGGGAGGCGTCGCCGGAGTTGAAGCAGACGGCGACGCTTGCTCAGTGATGATGTTGTCGACGAATCAAAGCACGCGCGGATGAACGGGCGACGCTGGGAGGTTCGCCAAGAGATGGGGAGCAAGCTCGTGTGCGCCAGGGAGCAAGGGGGGGTGTGGGCTGGCCAGAATCGCCGCAGATGTTCGTCGAAGACAGGGAGGTTGTCGCAAGCAATGCGAGCAGTCTGAGGGCTCTCGAGGTGTGGAGTCTGGGGGGAAATGGAGAGGGGAGGGAGGCGATTTCACAAGCATCATCACTAGGCAGGATTAGTGCGTCATTTAGGCGAATTGAACATGAGTAATCGACGCTAGAAACTGCCGGAGTGAGGGGAAAGAATTGGTCGCGCGGTTTGAAGACGATGCCATCGTGGCGGTGGGTCCTCTTTGACAGCGAGAGAGAGAGAGAGGGAGTGGGTCCAGGCTATCAGCGAGTGAGGGGGTACGGCCTGCGGTGAGAAAAGGACGAGCAGGGGAAAGAGAGGAGCCGGGTGGGCTGGGGTTTTGGGCCTGCTGGGCTGGGGTCTGGGGTAGGTTTAGCTGGGCTGTTTCTTTTCTTATTTTTTTCTTTCTGAAACTTTTTCTCTTTTCTGATTTCATTTTCTGTTTTGATTTTTTTTGTCAATTCAAACATTAATTTGATTTCAAAACTTTGTCAAATTTTGTGAATAATCAAACACTGATTAATAGCACATTACAAAGTCAAATTCAGAATAATATATTTATCCTTTTTAGGGTCTTTAATTATTTAAAATAGGCTCTAGTTCTAATTAAATAAGATTTAGTAATAGTAGTCAATCTCCATTTGAATTTAAATCTCCACCAATCTTTGGGTGAATTTTAGTTCTGTTTATCAACATATTTCAAAGTCCAAAACAAAATAATCCTTTTATTCTTTTTAGGATCTATTAATAATTAAATAAATAGACCATAGTCTTTAATTCAAAAAGGTTTTAATTTATTTTAAAACTCTTTTTTGAAAACTAAATAATACCAAAATCTTTTCAGTAGGTTTCATTTGAAAACTAAAACACTTGGAAATCTTAATTAAAATAATTTAACAAGTTTTAGTGTTTATTTAAAATGGAAAACCTTTACTTTAATAAAAAATGGATATTAATAAATCCTCATTATTTTATTTAAATAAACCTTTACTCTTTTTTCAAATAAAAACATTTTATTTCAAAAGCTTGGCCAAGATTTTAATTTGGCTCTATAAAATAATCTTTATTTATAATTCTACCATTTCTTTTAAAAACCAAATATTTTTATTAAAAGATCCAAAGTTAGTGATTCCAATTCATATGGTTTTATAGTATTTCTAATAGTCATTCTTGATCAATTTGAAATGTTTGTTTGACCAATTTTTATATGGATCAAAATCCATAGTCTTAGAGGTAACTTGAAAATGATTTTCTTCCATTAGGGTTTTAGGGTTTTGGTTTATTTCTCAAGTGTTAAAATTTCCAGATGCATTTATGAAGAATGCATTTCACTTGATTTGAATACTTTGTTGGATTCAAACATTATCCAAACTTTTGTTCAAGATGGGATTTTAAGTTTCCATTTAGAAACAAAAGTTTCTTTTCACCCAAAATTTCAACAATTATTTATTTTGTTTATTTATTTTTCACATTACAAGATTTGGAAAATCTTGGGATGTGACATTGATTCTCCCAAAGTGGTACCAATACTGATCAACAAGATCAATCATATAATAGATATTGCAAACTAAAAATAAGAAGTGCAAAAAGTAAAAGATGAAACTTCTCATTAATATTCCATAAAGGCACTCATACCAAGGGATACATAGATGACCAACTAAAGGAGAGATACTTCCACAATGCAAGCCAACCTATATGATAACTTCTCTACCCAATATATGAATCTACTAAAAAAGTAAAAAGATAAAAAGTAATGATGTGATACCGCGACACCCCCCCAAACTTGAAACAAGCCAGGGGGATGCCAAACCTGATGACGAATTACTCCTTAGGTGGTGGTGGTGTTCCCTTGTCATCGTCAGACTTCCAAGGTAGGGGCTCCCTATCCACAAAAGATGTCTTGGTCTCAAATATCCTGAAACTAGCAGCAGAGCTTATGTGTTTAAACCTAGCCTCATAATCATAGTTTTGATTTTGTATGTCATAGAGCTATGCTTGCAATTGATTGGTGCTTTGATGGAGTGAGAGGATTTCGTCTCGAAGCTCAGCGACCTCCTCCTTGTGCTTGGCAATGAGTTCTGAACTCATCTTGTGGATGACTTCCACTTCGCGTTATGCCATCTTCTTGTACCTAAAAACTTCCTGTTCCAGTGCTTCCATCCTATCTTCGAGGCTACCTTCTCCTTTGGGGCCATGTACTTCTTTAATCTGTACCATCCCATCCTTGAGCAATAACTCCTTGGGATGAACCTTCAACTCATACATGTACGGGTTGATGGCATCCGCGGAGGAATCCTCCATGGGTGATCCAGAGGAAGACATTGTGGCTCCAAAACTGAGAATCTGCTTGACAGAAATAGATCGAAAGAAAAACATGATGAGAACACGATATACGAACCTCGGGGCATCGGGGGTTATATATTATGAAGTTTCACTACATAAGGAAGGTACTGTGCGAAAACGAGGCGGAGACGGACTCCGGTGGGCTCACACCCCCTGGTGGCGCGGCCAGCTGGGGCCGGCGCCACTGGTGGGTGTGGCCCACCTGGGCTCCATTTCCTCCTCTGTTTCGTCTCGTAGCTTTCATATGTAATAAAAACATCAAAAATATAAAAAGATAAGGTTTTCACGAACCTTCTATTTGCAGCACCTTTTACCTACTCAAAGACGAACTCTGCAGATTCTGGAGTTTGATTTCTAATAAATTCTTCCGGAGTTACCATTTCAATAATATCAACGTCTTCATTGTAAGAATCTCCAGAAATATAATGTTTGAGACTTTGACCATTCACCACCTGTGTAGTGTTGTCCTTCAAGGAAGATATTTTAATAGCCCCCGAATGATATACCTCCTCAATAACAAAAGGTCCTTCCCATTTTGAGAGTAGTTTCCCTGCAAAAAATCTGAGACGAGACCTATACAAAAGAACTTTCTCACCAACATGGAATTCCCTTTTGAGAATTCTCCTATCATGCCACCTTTTTACCTTTTCCTTAAAGATTCTAGCATTTTCCTAAGCTTCACTTCTCCACTCATCTAAGGTACTTAAGTCAAGCAGTCTTTTCTCACCAGCAAGTTTGAAATCTCTATTCAACTCTTTCACTACCCAATAAGCTTTGTGTTCCAATTATAGAGGCAAGTGGCAAGCTTTCCCATAAACCATTTTTTAATGAGACATTCCCATAGTATTTTTATAAGCAGTTTTATAAGCCCATAAAGCGTCATTCAACTTTTTAGCCCAATTTTTCCAAGATCTATTAACACTTTTGCAAGATAGATTTAATTTCTCTATTAGAAAGTTCTACTTGCCCACTGGTTTGGGGGTGATAAGATGAATAAATTCTATGGTTAACATCATATTTAGCAAGAGTCTTCCTAAAACCGCCATGGATAAAATGAGAACCTCCATCAGTCATGAGATATCTAGGCACACAAAATCTAGGAAAAATAACATCTTTAAGCATTTTCAAAGAGGTATTACCGTCAACATTGTTTGTAGGTATGGCTTCTACCCATTTTGTAACATAATCAATAGCAAAAAGAATATGAGTATGCCCTTTAGAAGGAGGAAAAGGACCCATAAAGTCAAATCCCCAACAATCAAAAGGATTAATAACAAGAGAATAATTCATAGGCATTTCATTATGTCTAGAAATGTCACCAACTCTTTGACATTCGTCACATGATAAAATAAACTTCCTTGCGTCCTTGAAAAGAGCAGGCCAATAAAAACCAGATTGTACAACTTTTTGTGGGATCCTATCCCAGCATGATGTCCTCCATAAGCACTGCCATGACATTTTCTCAATATTTCTTGTTGTTCATATTCTAGGACACATCTTCGCATAATACCATCTACTCCTTCTTTATATAAATGTGGGTCATCCCAAAAGTAATGCCTTAGATCATAAAAGAATTTCCTTCTTTGCTGAGCTGTAAAGGTTGGAGGCAAATACTTGGAAACAATAAAGTTAGTATAATCAGCATAGCAAGGACTCTCATGCGGGCTTACCCATATTGCAGCCAACTTTTCATTTGGAAAACTATCATTAATAGGCATAGGGTCAAAAGAATTTTTTTCCAAACGGGATAAATTATCAGCAGTGGAATTTTCAGCACCTTTCCTATCTACAATATGCAGATCAAACTCTTGTAAAAGCAACACCCATCTAATAAGTCTAGGCTTAGCGTTTTCCTTTGTCAAAAGGTACTTAATAGCAGCATGATCAGTATGAATAGTAAACTTTGAATCAACAATATAGGGTCTAAACTTATCACAGGCAAAGATTACAGCTAAGAACTCCTTTTTAGTAGTAGCATAATTCTTTTGAGCAACATCTAGAGTCTTCCTAGCATAATGAATAACATTCAACTTTTTATCTATTTGTTGCCCAAGAACAGCACCCACAGCAAAATCACTAGCATCACACATAATTTCAAAGGGTAAATTCCAATCAGGTGGATAGGAGCAGTAGTCAAAGCTTTCTTCAAAGTTTCAAAGTCTTCCTTACAATCATCATCAAAAACAAAAGGTACATCTTTTTGAATAAGATTAGTAAGGGGCTTTGAAATTTTGGAGAAATCTTCAATAAACCTCCTATAGAAACCAGCATGACCAAAAATACTATAGATACCTTTTATATCCCTAGGGCAAGGCATCTTCTCAATTGCTTCAATTTTGGCTCTGTCTACTTCAATACCTCTTTCAGAAATTTTGTGTCCAAGAATAATCCCTTCATTAACCATGAAGTGGCATTTCTCCCAATTAAGAACAAGTTAGTTTCTTAACATCTCGGCAAAACTTTATCAAGGTTGTGCAAAGAATTATCAAAAGAAGTTCCATAGACGAAGAAATCATCCATGAAAACTTCCATAATTTCTTCACAAAAACCATGAAAGATAGCAGACATACATCTCTAAAAGTTAGCAGGAGCATTACAGAAACCAAAAGGCATACGCCTATAAGCATAAGTTCCATAAGGACAAGTGAAGGTGGTTTTCTCTTGGTCTTGTGCTCTCATGGCGATTTGAGAGAACCCATAATAACCATCAAGAAAACAAAAGTGAGTCTTTTTAGACAATCTTTCTAGCATTTGATCAATAAAAGGTAGAGGATAATGATCTTTCTTAGTAACTTTATTAACCTTTCTAAAATCAATGCACATCCTATAACCAACCACTGCTCTTTGAGGTATAAGCTCAGTATTTTCATTAGGCACAGTAGTGATCCCTCCTTTCTTTGGGATGCAATGAACAGGGCTAACCAATTGACTATCAGCAATAGGGTAAATAATACCAGCATCAAGAAGTTTTAATACCTCATTTCTTACCACATCCTTCATCTTAGGATTCAAACGGCATTGATGTTCAACAAATTGTTTTGCATCAGGTTCTATATTAATAGCATGCTGACATATAGTAGGAGAAATCCCTTTTAGATCATCAAGAGTATACCCCCATAGCTCCTCGGTGTTTCTTCAATATTTACAATAATCTTTCCTCTTCCTTCCCTGAAAGTTTAGAACTAATAATAACAGGATATATTTTCTTATCATCTAGATAAGCATATTTAAGATCATCAGGTAGAGGTTTTAATTTGAAAACAGGATCCCCTTTAGGTGGTAGTGTGGTACCCAAATCTTCTACAAGTAGGTAATGCTTAAGTAACTCAGGTTGACGAAGGAAAACCTCGTCAATTTCATTTCTTTCCTTCATGAAGACCTCGCTTTCATGATCTTCCATAAACTGTTGCAAGGCATTGTTAGGAGAAAGAGAAATAGCAGAAAGTTGTTCAACCTTGAAATCCTCATTAGGCAATTCGTTCTCATAAGGAGTGTTAGCAAATTTGGAAAAATTAAACTCATAAGATTCTCCATCAAACTTAGTCAAAAATTTCTCCTTCTTACAATCTATAATAGCCCCAAAAGTATTCCAGAAAGGTCTACCAAAGATAATAGGATAGGTTTTACTAGCTTCTGAACCAAGTACTAGAAAATCAGTAGGATATTTAATCTTACCACAAAGAACCTCCACATATCTTACAATGCCAATTGGACAAACTTTCTCTCTATTAGAAAGGTGAATAACCACATCAATGTCCTCAAGATCACAAGGACCAATTTCATGCATAATTTCCCTGTAAAGCTCATAAGGAATAGCACTAGAACTAGCACCAATATCACATAAACCATAATAGCAATGATCCCCAATTCTAACATAAAGCCCAGGGACACTAGTTTTTCTAGCTTTCCTAGGATGAGAAACAATATTAGAAGTTTCTTCACAGAAGACAATGTGCTCATCCTCTATATTTTTAGTGACAAGATCTTTCACAATGGCTACTACAGGTTCAATATTTATTTGTTCATCAGGTTCCACAATTTTCTTTGTACTTTTGCTAACCACATTAGCTATGATAGAATGTTCCTTTACCTTAGCTGGGAAATGGATTCTCTCAACATAAGGTTCAGGCAAAATAGGATCAACAGTACAAACTTCAATGCTAGCAGGAACATGGGTAACCATATATTTATAAGGACCATGGTACTTGTCCCACTCCTTTTTGGGGATTTAATATAGGAGGGAAAGGCCTTAAAACAAGTTACAAGAACTTAGGAATCAAGACCATACTCAGTACAAATATCACAGAAGTCATCAGTTCCCATGAAGGATTTAATGCATTCATAATCATAATTTATACCTGACTTTCTTCCTTTGGCATTCTACCAAGCTTCAGTGTTCTCTTGAATACGGTCTAGGGGATCCCATTTAGCTTCTTCATTCATACGCGTGAATGATCCAGCACAAGAAGCATCTAGTAAATTTTTATCATGAAGATAAAGCCTTGCATAAACGTCATTAATGATAATATTGTTAGGGAGTTCATGAATAGGACATTTAAGAATTAGTAACTTCAATCTCCCCCAAGCTTGAGCTATACTTTCTCCATCACGAGGACAAAAGTTATATATTTGATTCCTATTCTTATGAATCTCACTGGGAGGATAGAATTTAGAGTAAAAGAGAGGTACAATTTCCTCCCATTCCATGGATTGTCCATTCTTCAGCAGCCTATACCATTCTTCAGCTCTTCCTTTCAATGATATAGAGAGTAACTTATTATTCACATGTTCATTTGTGATACCTGCACACTTAAACAACCCTCATAATTCATGGATAAAAAGCAAGTGGTCACCAGGATGGACAGTTCCATTCCCAAGATAATAATTATCCATAACACGATCAACAATACTTGTAGGTATCTTAAAATGATCTATCTCAATAGGTTATGGTTCATCAATTACCCTAACAGTGGTAGTAATTTTCCCAAACAGAAAACCAAGTGGGTTATCCATATTGGAAACAAAGTAACAAACAGAAATAAAAACAATACTCACAGTGGAAGTTTCCTTTACCAGTTCCTCTCTTCAATAGCGCTTCACTCCCCGGCAAGGGCGCTAGAAAATAGTCTTGATGACCCACAAGTATAGGGGGTGTATCGTAGTACTTCCGATAAATAGGAGTGTCGATCCCAACGAGGAGCAGCAGGTGTTGACTAGTGGTATGGAGCAGGAAATATCTGTAAATACTTAGCAAACAGATTTTTAAGGGCTTTCTGATAAAGCAAGGAAATAAAATGCAAGTAAATAAAGGTAGCAAATAATTGCAGCAGTGTCCCAATCCTTTATTAGCAAAGTACAAGATGGTGATAATACTAATGAGGACCAAACTTTCTCGAGGACACATGGGAATAATGTCAAGTGTTTTCGTTTCATATAGCTGATTAATCTTCTTTGGTTTTATAAGTGTTGTGTGGGTGAACCTGTGCTAATTTACCGACCTTACTTAGACTAATACATACTTGTGATTACACCCCTTGCAAGCATCCGCAACTACAAGAAAGCAATTAAGATAAAAAAACCTAACCACAGCTTTAAACTCTGAGATCCTACACTCCCTTGTGCAATGGTTTCCTAATGGGGGTTCAGGTTTCTGTCACTCCGGCAACCCCACAATTAGTATCAAAATACACAATGCATTCCCTAGGCCCATAAATGGTGAAGTATCATGTAGTCGACGTTCACATGACACCACTAGAAGAATATAACCACAACTTAAATATTAAACCATTGAATAATACCTCAACACAATTCCACTACTAACAACATGACTTCTCCCATGTCCTCAAGAACTAAACTAACTACTCATGAGACATCATATGGATCAAGATCAGAGATGATATAATGATGGATAACAATCTGAACATAAACAATAATTCAATGGTTCCACTCACAAGCATCAACTACAATAGTAATCAAAACCGGGAAAGTTTCCCCTAAGAACTATGCAAGATTCAACGCAAGTGTTACAGCTGGATGGAGTGGTGATGATGGTGCTGGTGGAGATGATGGTGTGGATGATGATGATGATGATCCTGATGAAGTCTAGCTTGATGATGGTGTTGATGGCGACGATCTCCCATCTCCGGGAAGGAATTTCCCCAGTAGAAATCTGTCTGCCGGAGAGCTCTTTCTCTCTCGTTGTTTTCTGCCCTGTAGAGGCGGCGGAATGTTTCTATGGTTTCTCCTCGTGTATTAGGGTTTCGAGGAGAAGATATAGGCGAGAGGGCGGAGCCAGAGGTGGGCCAGGGTGGCCACACCCCCTGTAGGCGCGCCCCAGGGTGGACCGCGCCTGGGGGGTGTGGCCCCCCTGTGGCCTAACTCCGCCTCCCCTTCTGGCATTCTTCGTCTTCTGGAAAAAATATAATTCCATAGTTTTTCTGGTATTTTTCTGATCTTCGCGAAATTGCATCAAAACACCGCTTTTTCCATCAGAATCCTGACTCTAGCAGTTCATCCCGCAAGAATCATCCAACATGCAAAAACAGATGAAAAGATATAAGTAACACCTCTTGATATGAAATATATAAAATAATGGAGGCAAATTATGATATAGAATGGTGATGCAAATTGGACGTATCAGAGATCAGCCGGGCCGGTGCGCGAGGGGAGAGGGGTGGAGAGATGAGAGGCAGCGAAGGAGAGAGAGAAAACACACTTCCATTTTTTTGCGTGCATAGGTCCTGACATTTACTACTACTAGTAGAGTCAGGAGTACCTCGTGTCAGGAACCCATAATAAACTTTGCTCTGACATGGAACCGCCTTCAACTCTTCTTCTCTCTTCCCCGCTGCCCTCTTCCCCTGCCTACATTTTATTCTCTCTGTAAGTACATCGCGTGGACAGAGGTTAGCATATACTTATGTCTAAGCAACAGAAATACTACTATACTACAAGTAATAAGCTCCATCAGTGTCTAAACGAGATGATTCGTGGGACCCACTAAACTGAAGAAATTTTGCATGGGAGTTTTATAGCTTGGTCATACACTGCGAAGTAGGCCCATTATTTTATTTTTCCCTTAGGGCATCCGCATTGTGTAAAAAAGCACACCTAAGGCATATAGTAGTACATTGTGGAGAAAATAAAGTCACCTCAAGCTTGTGGGTTGCCCATAGAGAATAGAAAAATTATTTCCCCTCCCTACTCTATCTTGCAAGGAGGAATATGACTAAGCGATGTGGGTCCTACCTTGTGGCAAATGTTGACCTATACATTGTGGCAATTCTCATAAGGCGGGTGGGTCTATAACATCCCAAATTATATTAATCAAGGTTATCAATTCCAATCACTCAAATTTAGGGTTAACAAAAACTTTTGTTAATTAAATCAATATGAATGTATGTGTGTATGTGATGATTGTATGAATGCTTGAATGGACTTGTTTGATTGTTGTGAATGTCAAGGATTGGTCTAAATATGAAAACAACATCATCTAAATCATTTCCAAGCAGAATCAAATCAAAGGAAATTAAAAAACAAACCAAATAAGCAAATGGTCATTTTTGCCAATCTTGCTCACTACACCACTTTGAGTGTTTCTAGTCCAAGATTTCAAACAGAAACAACTACATTTCTTTTCACCCCTTGCTAGACCAAGTGAAAGTGAACCCAATCCCATCTTGCAAACCCATAGAAACATTTGGCAACCTTATTCAAATGACATTTGAAATTTGAATCTAGTTCATATGGGATGATCACCATTTCTCAAAACCCAACCAAACTAGTGCACCTTGAAAAATCCAAGAAACCAGAGACTACCTAGTATGCAACCATTGCACCCACCAAGTTTCATCCAAAAATTCAAATTTGAATTTCTTGCGGCCATTTCATCAAACACTTGGAAACAAAAAATCAAATTGGCCAAACTTCACTGTTTTGAGCAGTAATTTGGCTAAGCATTGTTCACCATTGATCACACTTGTCTCCTCCAGTGCCAACTAGTGCCTTGAACACCCCTAGCCCCTACCCAGTGCACCATGCCATGCCAACCCGAGAGAACCCTTGCCAGCCGACCATGGATAGCTAGCCAGAGCAAGCACCGAGCCTAGCCACCGTGTCTAGCCAGCACACCACCGTCCATCGCCACCCCCTGTCCAGCCCTCAAACCCTGCTAGCCACTAGACCACCCAGAACACACGCGCCCATTTCTCTACGACCATGTATAGAGCGCGCCAGAGTGCCGCCCTCGACACGCTCATACAGACTGCGCCCCACCTTCGCCGCCCGCGTACGTGATCACCATCGTCCCAGGAACCTCCTAGACAACCCCGTTCGCCGTCGCGCGACCCGTAGCCGTTATGCGCCATTAAAACTGCCATCAGTACCGCTCAAAGCGTCAACGCATTTCGATTGAACCGCACCGCCCCACGCTCGCCATCAAGCCGTTGAGCTTCGCCAGGAGGCAGCGCACTGTCCCCTACCTGCGGCCATGTTGTTAGCTCACTATGAAGCCGACCCCGACAAGCTCAGCCCGCACCCTTCGGTTCCCTCATCGCACTATAAATAGAGGTCTTCCTCGTTCGATTTCTCCACACCTTTCCACTCCCCACCTCTCACTGATCGTGCCCACTTCTTCCCGGAGCAAGGCGAGCGCAACATCGCCAGAATTTCGCCGGAGCCTGCCGCTGCTGGAGGAGAAGGGCGCCGTCGATTGGAGCCACCCTAGGAGGAGCCACCAGTACCAGGAGAATCCTTGTCGTCGACTTCGTAGTTCGCCCCCATCATGGACCATCGCCTGAGCCCCGGTGAGCCGCCATAGACCCCCACTAGCTGCGCTAGGGTTCGTGATCGTCATGTTCTATTCAGACGTTGACGACGACCGTCAGTCGTTGATCTTATATCTAATCCTACGGTTGTAATAGACCCATACCCCTTTGCACCCCAGTCCCACTGATGGGTGGGGACTCCCAGTTAGCACTCCCGCGCAACCTAGTAGTTTAAATTTAGATTTTTCATTTTAGTTTCAAACCTAGTTCTATCTATTAATTCAAAATTCAATCCAGAGAGGTTCACTGAAACAAATTGCATGAAACCAATTTTGTTAGAAAGGTATGGGAATTCTTAATCCAAGCCCGTTGGATTCAAACCATTTGGATTTATAGATCACCTATAGTAAAAATAACAAGGCAGAGCCTTTTCTGCATTCAAACATTTTTCAAAATTCAACCATAAAATCTTTTGAGTTGATTCCAACTCTCAAAAATCACATTTGATAAGACCTTTACGAATATATAAAAATATCTAGGTTTACTTGCATAAATAATGGACAAGTAATAAAATAATGCCCATAGGCATTTCTAGTCACTTTAATTAATTAGAATAAAAAGGTTAAACCTTATTAAATTGTGACACCACTTTAAATCACATTTCCAAGTACTTAAATATGTGGTGATGACATTTGTCAACATGATCCCATGTTTTAGTTGGAGAATATTAAATCTTAAGTAGTTTTTCAATGAGTAGAAATTACTTTGCAAAAAGAAATAAATAAAACTAGTGCCTTAATCTTTGTGATGATTGTGATGATGCTAAATCATCTAGTGAAAACCCCGGTGTGATAAATAGATTAGTTAAGTATTGGTTGGTGATTGTGTACCTCATATTTATTTATAGACGCTAGTACCTAGCAAGGATACGAAGAGGAAGGAGACTACTACGAGGAAGAAGCCGAGGAGAACTTCAACCACTGCTCTGCACAAGGCAAGCTTACACTTGCAACTTTGCAAGCCTAACACTACAAGTGGATTATGCAAACCAGATTCCTTAGGCATATGTGATTATACCCTTTGATTACACCAAATCCCAGTTTTACTTGCAAGCTTGATTATTTTTATTTCTTTATCAAAGCTCTTTATTACTTTTACTTGGTGACTTGTAAGTTTTGGAAAGATATTAGAGGTAGCATAAAGAGCATAAAACTTGGCCTAAGTTAGATAGATCTTGATGTCATACTGAGGCATGAGATTGAAATTAGATAATTCACACTTGATTACCACCCCTCATTAGTGTTCACCCCAACTTTAGTTGCTAGTGCTAAGCATAAAACTTGATCACTTTAGATGGGAATACTTGGTGAAAATGGTTATGAAAACCTTATAATGATGAGTCATTCTAATGAAATGTTTTTGATATGTGTTCTTGAACATCAGATGATTTTTGACTATGAAAATGTTGAGGCATGAGCCTTAACCCTTTATAAAACTGATGGTTGTCTGGATGCGATACCATTCCAATTTTACCGTAGAACCACAATACCCGAATTTGGGTAGGGCTTGACTGGAAGTTTATATACCTTAGTATGGGTTCCCTTGCAGCCGAGGTTTAAGCTGAGGCTACCTCATGAAGATTGACCCCCTGTGCAGTTGCCAAGATAACGGATGGTCATGGTTGGGAGGCCAAACTAATAGGAGAGGCGCCTATACTAGGGTGTGTAATTGAAAGGTTAGGATTTATTATCCGCATACTAAGTATGATGATTCAGGATTGTTCCTAACGGATGTATCGAATATTGTGGTGAAAGTGTACCACCTCTGCAGAGTGTCAAACTATTTGAATAGCCGCGTCCGCGGTTATGGACAGTTGGAGTGGCCATACTATTCCGTCGTTAGATGTCTTCAAAATGACTTGTGAAATGAATATTGACTTGACCACAACAAGGTTGTGAAAGTGAAAGCTAAGTTTCCCCTTAGGTGTCATAAAACCTTAAACTAGTTTTCTTTGCTTCTAAACTTAGTTAGAGATAAATCTGGCTTTTTGCAAAACAATGTAGAGCTTAGCATTCCTACTCAAACCATTTACCTGTTAGTGTTAGTTTGTGAGTACTTAAAGAGTACTCATGGCTTTGTCCCTGGCTATTTCCGTGGCCAGACTATGAAGAGTACTATCAGGAGGATGGACCGTAGGAAGGTTACGACAACTAGGATCATCTCCCATCGTCAGCATTGCCTGTGACCATGAAGATGGAGCCTTGCCCACGCTACCATTATTATATTATTCCGCTGCTTTGATTGTACTAATACTGGATCATGAGATCCTTTATTTGTTGTAATACCTTATGTATGGTTTGTAATGGATGATGTACTATGATATCCAATCTGTTATGTCTCGAAAAAATGGTAATCCTGGGATTGAGATGTATGGCATAACAGGCATCTGGGATTAAAAAACTGTGTGTTGACAAGTTGGTATCAGAGCCATCCTGACCATAGGAAACCCTAGTTTAGAATGGACGCTTGAATCCAAAAAAAACTTAGGTTCAAATAAAAAAAGTGAGTATTTATGAAAATTTATTCTCATTCTTATCACTTAGAGTCTTTCATGAAAATTCATGTTCCTTAATTTTTTTTTGCAAACTTACATAAAATTTGACACACTTGATCACTCTACTAACTTACTCATCCTACATGTTTATAGATGGACGTGAAGTATAGCAAGTTCTATCCGTTGGGAAATGGAGGAGATCTCATCTTTGAGTGTGACTTGGACCATCTTTCGGAACTTCTGGAGCGCCCGCACCCCGAGTTCTTCAGAGCTCAGCTCAAGGATCAGGAGGGAGTAGAATTGCAATGGCGTATTGTTGCAAGTCTCCTAGGGAAGATTGAAGCCCTCACCTTAGAGGGAGTCCAGTTCACCTTAAGGGAGAACAACTGGCTAGATGGACTTGCCAGGGCCATGCAGGAAGCTCTTGCCCGTCTGTGTGGGCAAAGTATCAATCAGATCAAGGGCACGCGCTTTGAGTTCTATCCGAGGTGTGATGTTATGGGACAACCACTAGAGGTGCCACGTCACCCTGAGCTGAAGCATCAAGTGGAACATCTCAGCTTCATGATGTTTGACGGGAAGAAGGAGTTGGACAATGCCCACTCCTATGCCAACCACAACTACGCCATCTCAGTCCAGAAGGACCAGACCATTGCCATGATGGTGAAGGATCGCCAGTCTCGTCGTTGTCAGCTTGACAAGAAGGAGCGCATCATTGCCCGCCTTCATCACAGGATAACCCCGACTTGGAGGAGACCATCCATGAGAGGGGCATGCAGCTTGAGGAGAGGGAGAATGCAGGGGAAGATATCCGTGGAGACCCCTACTCTTATCTCAGTGACGATGATGACTTTCTGGAGGATCAAGCCATGGATTTCTTCACCGATGAGGATGACTTCTCCTTCATTAATTATGATGATGAGGATGATGATGATGACGAAGCCACCAATTCCGAGGAGTAGTAGCACTTGAGCACTAGCGTTAGTGAAGTTGTATCCGGTCCCACTGTATCGTAGTTCCACAGAATGGTTCTTAAAACCATCTGATTTCCTTGTTGTGGTGTGTGTTTGTACTATGTGCTATGAATGAATGAATGAAAAGCAAGTTGCTAGAAAAATCTGAGTCAAACTTCAAAAACTTTTCAAAAACAAAACCCTGAACCATAGAAATTTCCCTCTTTTCTCATGATCTATCTCAATCTTCAGATGCCTCACGGAGGAAGCAGTTCATCCCCGGACCCAATGTTGCAGATCTTGCAAATGTTGGTTTCTGACCGCGAAGCTGAAAGAGCCGAACGTCAAGCCAACTTATCCACCCTTCATCACATAGCTCAGATGGCCAACAACAATCAAGGCCATGGAAACCAGGACAACCATGGATCCAAGCTCAAGAACTTTCAAAACACCAATCCACCCATCTTTAGTAAGTCTGAAGAGCCCTTAGATGCATATGATTGGCTGAAAACCATGGAGAACAACTTAGAAGTTGCAGGAGTGGAGGCCAACGAGAAAGTATTGTTTGCCACCCACTATCTGGCAGGAGATGCAAGAGCTTGGTGGAACAGCGTTCACGTCATGACTGGAGGACAAATGATGACTCGGGATGAATTCAAACTCAAGTTTAGCAGAACCCATGTGCCACTGGGTTTGATCAAGAGGATGAGAGATGAATTCAGAGAATTGAAGCAAGGGAGGATGACCGTAGTTGAGTACCGTGACAAATTTCTATCCTTAGATAGATATGCACCGGATGAGATTGACACTGAAGTCAAGAAGAAGGAGAGATTCTTGAATGGTCTGCATGATGATATGCATACGGTATTGGTATTCCATTTGCTGACATTGAAGCCTTAGTGGATTCTGCCATTCAGATGGAAAGCAAGATCAACCAAGCCAATGAGAAGCGCAAGCGTCGAATGATGCATCAACCAGGAACCCACCATACCCCAAAGTATCGCCCCAACCCGTCTCTAGGATTTTCCCCTAGAAACAATAGACCCCAGATGAACCGTCTAACCTATCCCAACCGTGGAGGAGGAAACCCAAGGCCCAGAGGAAATCACAACAACAACCCTGGCAACCCCAATAATTTCAACCATGCACTACCCAAGTTCAACAACAGCAATGTCCCCAACAACACCAATACTGCCCCAAGAACTGGAAGCAATGTTGTGCATGTTGCAGGAAAGGACAAGTCTCAGGTGAATTGTTATGAATGCGGAACCAAGGGACACTATTCCAATGAGTGCCCCAAGAAGATTGCAGCAGCCCCCAATGTGAATGCCCCAGCTCAGCAGCAACTCCGTGTTCATCCTGGAAGGAGATTTGCCCCAGGGAATTCACTCAACCGCAACGGCCGTCTGTTTCTCATGAATGTTGAAGAAGCCCAAGAAGCGCTAGATGTCGTGCTGGGTATGTTTTATGTTAAATCAGTACTTGCAAGAGTGTTGTTTGATTCTGGAGCATCGCACTTGTTTGTTACCAAAGAATTTGCATGCACTAGTAAGGTTCAACCAACAAAATTGAAGCATGTTATGATAGTTCAAATACCTAGTTCAACCACCAAAGCTAGACAAATTTGAAGGATGTACCTATCAGAATCCATGGCATAGATTTTCATGCTAATCTAATAGTACTTGGAACCAAAGGTTTGGAAGTAGTACTAGGAATGGATTGGATGTCGAAACATAAAGGATTAATTGGTTGTGCCAAGAAAGCCATAACCATGACCAGTACCACTGGAGTATCAGTAGAGCACGTATCTGAAACCTTGCCCCGTCAATTCAAGTGCAACAAGAGTCTAGCCCAACCAACCATTGACCAAGTCAGAATAGTCTGTGAATACCCCGATGTATTTCCAGATGTTTTTCCCGGTATGCCCCCAGATCAGTATATCGAGTTTATCATTGAACTAATCCCTGGAACCGGAACCATAGCCTAGAGACCGTATAGTATGAACCCATCTGAATTAGTGGAGCTGAAGAAGCAACTAGATGCTATGCTGGAGATAGGATTGATTCAACCAAGTGCGTCTCCATGGTCTTGTTTGTGGATAAGAAGGATGGAGGTAACCGTTTGTGTACGGATTATTGGAAGCTGAATGATGTCACCATCAAGAAAAATTACCCACTGCCAAAGATAGAAGATCTGTTTGACCAGTTGACTGGTGCCAAAGTGTTTTCTAAGATTGATCTTAGAACTGGTTGTTGGGCCACGTAGATATAAAACAAAACTTTTTCCCTCTAACGTGGTGATCCCAAGATCTAGCTGAGGTAGAAGGCCACGAGGTTTACCACTAGACGCGTAGTTGTAGATTACTGATGAAGCACGTCAGTTGATGCAGTGCAGTCCTTTGCGATCCGATCGTCCTGGTGCTGATCGTACAACACCTCTGCTGGTATCCACACATACAAGGGGGAGCACCGGCGGCGAACTGCTAGGTTCATTACAACGGCAGGACTACTGTGGAGCTAGGGTTTACAACTCATGGAATGACCTAACCGATCAACGATTAACCCTTCTAGGTTACTGTGCTCCACTATATATAGGGAGTGAACGTGGGCTCCACTCACGTGGCCCATTCACTAAAGCCCATATAAAACCAGTCACCGTGAGTCCGACTTGCTGACTCAGTCCAAATCCGGCTTGGGTCCAACCCAACCAGATTTCCGGTTCAGATCCAATCCGAACTTGCTCCCGCTCTTAAGTGTGTGACCCCACAGGCTCATGGCAACTTGGACACTGATTGGAGTCCGACTCTCAATCGATAAGTCGGTAGAGGCTCCTAGCAGAATGTGCCGACTCCCAAGTACCAAAGAGTCATGACGACTTGCCTTTCCAATACGACTTACGTCTGAGTCCCTTTTGCCTCACGATATTCCTTGTCAGACTATAGGCGAATATTTGTCATCCCTTAAATAGTCTGACTCTCTTATCGATCTGAGATAAGTGATTCACCCGACTAACTCTTAGTCGATTTCCTTGGTTAACACTTAACCGAGTCGTGCATGGTCATGCTTTCCGAATCATATCATCTGAGAGGGCCCAGAGAATATCTCTCCAACTGGAGGGGCAAAATTCCATCTTGGTTATTCACATCTCGCAGCTTGATTCTCAGTCGACCCAAACTCTGCCTTTATAACTGCCCAGTTACGGATCAGCGTTTGACAGAACCTAAGTCGGTGATCCTCAACTCAGACTATGCAATAACCTCAGGTCTAAGGATTACATTGATTGAGATATACAAATGATAACTTGTTTGTTGTACCTCAATATGGGTCAATCCGACTCGCTAAACTCTTTAGCCGAATCTGTGTAAGTCGGAATGGAATCTCCATGCCCATGACAAGTGGAACCAAGTCATCAAGCCGACTTTCACATTGGTCTAAGTTGTGTGTCCAGCACAACCTCAATGACCAAGGACATTTAGTAAAAACAACATGAATGTACAGTTCCAAAACCGAATCACATATTCAATGATATACATCTGATGCTCATATAAGGACAACTTAACAACTTTATGAATACAATGGGAAATATCATCATACATGATTGACTCTAGGTCATATTCCCAACACTGGTTATCATCAACTCAAGATTCGCGCCAAGGATATTCCAAAGACCGCCTTTACCACCAGATATGGACTGTACGAGTACACGGTCATGTCTTTTGGATTAACCAATGCCCCTGCTTATTTCATGAACCTCATGAATAAGATTTTTATGGACTTCCTGGATAAGTTTGTCGTTGTTTTCATCGATGACATTCTGATCTATTCCAAATCAGAAGAAGAACATGAGCTACACCTGAGGACCATCCTTGGAACCCTTAGGGAGCATCAGTTGTATGCCAAGTTTAGCAAATGTGAATTCTGGTTACAAGAAGTAGGATTCCTCGGACATATTGTGTCAGCCGGAGGAATTTCCATTGACCCCGCCAAGGTTAAGGATGTTGAAGAATGGCAAGCCCCAACCACTCAAACCCAAGTTCGTGCATTTCTCAAATTAGCGTGATATTACCACAAGTTTGTAGAAGGATTATCGGGCATCGCATGACCCATGACCCAATTGTTGAAGAAGGATAAGAAGTTTGAATGGACGGAAAAATGTGAAGCAAGTTTTTGAGAGCTTAAGAAGAGATTAATTTCAGCCCCATTCTTGATCATGCCGGATATCACAAAGCCTTTTGATGTATATTGTGACGCATCCAAGATCGGTCTCGGATGTGTGCTTATGCAAGAAGGCAAGGTCATATCATATCTATCCCGACAACTGAAGCAACATGAGCAGAATTATCCTACCCGTGATCTTGAACTAGCAGCCATAGTTTTAGCCTTGAAGACATGGCGGAATTACCTCATGGGAAACTGTTGTGAAATTTATTCGGATCACAAGAGCCTGGAGTATATTTTCACGCAGAAGGAGATGAATATGAGGCAAAGGAGATGGATAGAGTTAATCAAGCACTATGATCTGGACATCCACTATCGCCCCGGCAAAGCCAATGTAGTAGCAGATGCCCTTAGTAGATTGCCGTGTCGATTGAACTCTATGATTCTGAAGGAACAACCAAGTTTGCACAAGGAGTTGGAAGATTTTAGAATGGAATTAGTAAGTGAAGTATTTTTGGCTAGCATAGAACTTCAACCCACCTTGATCAGTAAAATCAAGGAGGCGCAGAAAGGAAATGCTAGTATCGATGGAATCAAACATCGCATCAGTATAGGCAAAGTACCCGGATTCACCGAAGATAAAGAAGGAGTTTTGTGGTACAAAGGACGTATCTATGTGCCAACAGATTCAGAATTGAAAGAATCTATTTTGAAAGAGGCCCATGATACTCTTTATTCTATCCACCCCGGAGGAACGAAGATGTATCAGGATTTGAAGGAGCAATTTTGGTGGCATAAGATGAAGATAGAAATCGGAATCTACATAGCCAAGTGTGATATTTTTCAGAGAGTCAAGGCGGGACATCAGAGACCCGCAGGACTGTTGCAACCATTGCAGATTCCAGAATGGAAATGGGATTCAGTTCGAATGGATTTTATCACCGGTTTGCCTACATCTAGTAGGGGAAATGACTCTATCTGGGTCATAGTAGATGGATTGTCCAAAGTCGCCCATTTCTTACCTGTCAAGACCACTTATCAAAGTTCAAAACTAGCAGAGTTGTACATTGCTAGAATTGTCAGTTTGCATGGAGTCCCCAAGAACATTTTATCGGATCGAGGAACCTAGTTTACCTCGAGGTTTTGGAAGAAAGTTCAAGAAGGACTGGGAACAAGACTGGATTTTAGCACAGCTTATCACCCTCAAACTGATGGACAAATGGAGCGAGTAAATCAAATACTAGAAGATATGTTGAGAGCCTGCGTGTTAGAATATGGATCTAAATGGGAAGATTGTCTGCCGTTCGCAGAATTTTCATACAACAATGGTTATCAAGCAGGTTTGCAAATGGCCCCATTTGAATTCATGTATGTAAGGAAGTGTCGTACCCCTTTGAATTGGTCAGAAGTAGGAGAGAGTCAGATTTTTGGACCCGACATCCTACGAGAAGCAGAAGAGAAAGTTCACAAGATCCGTGAGCACCTCAAGACCGCCCAATCCAGACAGAAGAGTTATGCCGACAAGAGACGTCGAGACCTCGCCTTCAATATCATAGATTTTGTGTATCTCAAAGTGTCACCTTTGAAAGGAATGCAACGTTTCCAGCTCAAAGGACAGTTAGCCCCCAGATATATCGGACCCTTCAAGATTTTGAATCGTTGAGGAGAAGTATCGTATCAACTAGAACTGCCAGAGGAGATGTCATCCATGCATAATGTGTTCCATATATCGTTACTTCGCAAATGCTTCAAAGTCCCGGAGAAGACTGAAGTTTTCAAGAATATTGATCATCGAACCATAGAGATCAACATGACCTAACGTATCCCAGAGTACCCATTCGTTATTTAGAGGAAGCTTTCAGAACCACGAGGACCCGGAGTATCAAGTTTCTCAAGATCCAATGGAGTAACCACACTTAAGAAGTAGCTACCTGGGAGCGAGAAGACTGCATTAGGACGGATTTTTCCAATCACTTTAAATCCTAGTATTCTTTTTCTCAAATCTTGGGACGAGATTTTGTTTAAGGAGGGAAGGTTTGTAATTTCCAAATTATATTAATCAAGGTTATCAATTCCAATCACCCAAATTTAGGGTTAACAAAAACTTTTGTTAATTAAATCAATATGAATATATGTGTGTATGTGATGATTGTATGAATGCTTGAATGGACATGTTTGATTGTTGTGAATGGAAAGGATTGGTCTAAAGATGAAAACAACATCATCTAAATCATTTCCAAGAAGAATCAAATCAAAGGAAATTCAAAAACAAACCAAATAAGAAAATGGTCATTTTTGCCAATCTTGCTCACTAGACCACTTTGAGTGTTTATAGTCCAAGATTTCAAATAGAAACAATTACATTTCTTTTCACCCCTTGCTAGACCAAGTGAAAGTGAACCCAATCCCACCTTGCAAACCCATAGAAACATTTGGCAACCTTATTCAAATGACATTTGAAATTTGAATCTAGTTCATATGGGAAGATCACCATTTCTCAAAACCCAACCAAACTAGTGCACCTTGAAAAATCCAAGAAACCAGAGACTACCTAGTATGCAACCATTGCACCCACCAAGTTTCATCCAAAAATTCAAATTTGAATTTCTTGCGGCCATTTCATCAAACACTTGGAGACAAAAAATCAAATTGGCCAAACTTCACTGTTTTGAGCAGTAATTTGGCTAAGCATTGTTCACCATTGATCACACGTGTCTCCTCCAGTGCCAACCAGTGCCTTGAACACCCCTAGCCCCTACCCAGTGCACCATGCCATGCCAAACCGAGAGAACCCTTGCCAGCCGACCATGGCTAGCTAGCTAGAGCAAGCACTGACCCTAGCCACCGTGTCTAGCCAGCACGCCACCGTCCACCGCCACCCCCTGTCCAGCCCTCGAACCCTGCTAGCCACTGGACCACCCAGAGCGCACGCGTCCATTTCTTTGCGACCATGTCCAGAGCGTGCCAGAGCGCCGCGCTCGACACGCTCGCACAGACCGCGCCTCGTCTTCGCCACCCGCGTACGTGATCACCACCATCCCAGGAACCTCCCAGACAACCCCGTTCGCCGCCACGAGACCCGTAGCCGCTGTGCGCCATTAAAACTGCCGTCAGTACCGCTCAAAGCGTCGACGCATTCCGACCGAACCGCACCGCCCCACGCCTTGTCATCAAGCTGTTGAGCTTCGCCAGGAGGCAGCGCACCGTCCCCTACCTTCAGCCATGCCGTTAGCTCACTGATAAGCCGACCCCAATGAGCTCAGCCTGCACCCTTCGGCTCCCTCGTCGCACTATAAATAGAGGCCTTCCTCGTTCGATTTATCCCCACCTCTCATTGATCGTGCCCACTTCTTCCCGGAGCAAGGCGAGCGCAGCATCGCCGGAATTTTGCCGAAGCCTGCCGCTGCTGGAGGAGAAGGGCGCCATCGATTGGAGCCACCCTAGGAGGAGCCACCAGTACCAGGAGAATCGTCGTCGTCGACTTCGTCGTTCGCCCCCATCGTCGACCATCACCTGAGCCCCGGTGAGCCGCCACAGACCCCCACTAGCCACGCTAGGGTTCGTGCTCGTCGCGTTCTGTTCAGACGTTGACGACAACCCTTAGTCGTTGATCTTACATCTAATCCTACGGTTGTAATAACCCCGTACTCCTTCGCACCCCCCAGTCCCACTAACGGGTGGGGACAACCACTTAACCCGCCCGCTAGCGCGATGTGCGTAGTGGGCCAGCCCAGTTAGTACTCCCGTGCGACCCAGTAGTTTAAATTTAGATTTTTTATTTTAGTTTCAAACCTAGTTCTATCTGTTAATTCAAAATTCAATCTAGAGAGTTTCACTGAACCAAATTGCATGAAACCAATTTTGTTAGAAAGGTATGGGAATTCTTAATCCAAGCCCATTGGATTCAAACCATTTGGATTTATAAATCACCTATAGTAAAAATAACAAGGTAGAGAGTTTTCTGCATTCAAGCATTAAGCTTTTGAGTTGATTCCAACTTTCAAAAATCACATTTGATAAGAACTTTCTGAATATATAAAAATATCTAGGTTAACTTGTAGAAATAATGGACAAGTAATAAAACAATGCCCATAGGCATTTCTAGTCACTTTAATTAATTGGAATAAAAAGGTTAAACCTTATTAAATTGTGACACCACTTTAAATCACATTCCCAAGTACTGAAATATGTGGTGATGACATGTGTCAACATGATCCCATGTTTTAGTTGGAGAATATTAAATCTTCAGTAGTTTTTCGATGAGTAGAAATTACTTTGCAAAAAGAAAATAAATAAAACTAGTGCCTTAATCTTTGTGATGATTGTGATGATGCTAAATCATCTAGTGAAAACCCTGGTGTGATAAATAGAATTAGTTAAGTATTGTTTGCTGATTGTGTACCTCGTATTTATTTATAGACGCTAGTACCGACCAAGGATACAAAGAGGAAGGAGACTACTACGAGGAAGAAGCCGAGGAGAACTTCAACCACTGCTCTGCAAAAGGCAAGCTTACACTTGCAACTTTGCAAGCCTAACACTACAAGTGGGTTATGCAAACCAGATGCCTTAGGCATATGTGATTATACCCTTTTATTACACCAAATCCCAGTTTTACTTGCAATCTTGATTTTTATTTCTTTATCAAAGCTCTTTATTACTTTTACTTAGTGACTTGTAAGTTTTGGAAAGATATTAGAGGTAGCATAAAGAGCATAAAACTTGGCCTAAGTTAGATAGATCTTGATGTCATCCTGAGGCATGAGATTGAAATTAGATAATTCACACTTGATTACCACCCCTCATTAGTGTTCACCCCCAACTTTAGGTTCTAGTGCTAAGCATAAAACTTGATCACTTTATATGGGAATACTTGGTGAAAATGGTTATGAAAACCTTAGAATGATGAGTCATTCTAATGAAATGTTTTTGACATGTGTTCTTGAACACCAGATGATTTTTGACGATCAAAATTGAGCCTTAGCCCTTTATAAAACTGATGATTGTCTGGATGCGATACCATTCCAATTTTACCATACAACCACAATACCCGAATTTGGGTAGGGCTTGACTGGAAGTTTATATACCTTAGTATGGGCTCCTTGCGGCCGAGGTTTGAGCTGAGGCTACTTCATGAAGATTGACCACCTGTGCAGTTCCCAAGATGACGGATGGTCATGGTTGGGAGGCCAAACTCATAGGAGAGGTGCCTATACTAGGGTGTGTAATTGAAAGGTTAGGATTTATTATCCGCATACTAAGTATGATGATTCAGGATTGTTCCTGACGGATGTATAGAATATTGTGGTGAAAGTGTACCACCTCTGAAGAGTGTCAAACTATTCGAATAGCCGTCCGCGATTATGGACAGTTGGAGTGGCCATACTGTTCCGTCGTTAGATGTTTTCAAAATGACCCTTGAAATGAATATTGACTTGACTTGACCACAACAGGGTTGTGAAAGTGAAAGCTAAGTTTCCCATTAGGTGTCATAAAACCTTAAACAGGTTTTCTTTGCTTCTAAACTTAGTTAGAGATAAATCTGGATTTTTGCAAAACAACATAGAGCTTAGCATTCCCACTCAAACCATTTACCTGTTAGTGTTAGTTTGCGAGTACTTAAAGAGTACTCATGGCTTTGTCCCTGGCTATTCCCGTGGCCACACTATGAAGAGGACTATCAGGAGGATGGACCGCAGGAAGGTTACGACAACTAGGATCATCTCCATCATCAGCATTTCCTGTGACCATGAAGATGGAGCCTCGCCCACACTACCATTATTATATTATTCCGCTGCTTTGATTGTACTAAGACTGGATCATGAGATCCTTTATTTGTTTTAAGACCTTATGTATGGTCTGTAATGGATGATGTACTGTGATATCCAATCGGTTATGTCTCGCAAAAATGGTAATCCTGGGATTGCCATGTATGGCATAACAGGCATCTGGGATTAAAAAAAGGGTGTTGACAGGGTCCTACATTACGGATGCCCTTAGACACTCGTGCTTTGTACTCCCATCTCCATTGCGCTAGACTCCACTTGTCCCAAGCATCCAGCGGCAGGCCTCGCTCCAATCGTCAGAAGTTGGCCTATGATATCCCACAAGTATAGAGGATCGTGTGTAGCCTTTTCGATAAGTAAGAGTGTCGAACCCAACAAGGAGCTAAAGGTAGGATAAATATTCTCTCAAGTTCTATCAACCACTGATACAACTCTACGCACACTAAACGTTTGCATTATCTAGGAAACAAAACTAGAGCAACACAATGAGTACTAGAGAAAGTAAAGCTAGTTGCTGCAGCAATAAAATACAATAAACTAATAGAACCATGAGTGTGAAATAGTGGAGGTAATTGTGGTGGATTTGTCCAAGTTTAAATGGTGAATAAATCGGGTTCATTGTATTCGATGCAGTTTTCTATATGGGAGAGGCTAAATATGCATGTGCTTCAATACTTGGAATTATATGCACTATATGATTGGATTGTTAGCAAACATCCATAACTACTAATAATGCATTAAGGTTTCTCCAACCATAGTCTTAAGTTAATGGTCCTCTTACTCCCATACGTGCAACGTTCCGGTTCGCGTCCTTAGGTTTCTATCACTCAGGCAGAACTTCCCCCTTCCTCTTACACAAACTACAAACCCTATGATGTTTAATCCATGCGTGCACAAATATAATGGACACCAAAGTACTGTACCATATCAACATACAACTCTAATGAACCAAAGACGTTTAACCATTTAATCTAAGAACAAAGAAACTAAACAAACATGACATAGATCATAGGATTATAACTTATAGCATCAAACACCATGTTTACATAGGACGGTATAGAGGTGTGTGGGAGGATGAACCACTGCATACTAGGAGGATTAGGTGATGGATATTGCGGTGAAGATGGTGAAGAGGGTGGCGGCGGCGGCGCGGGGGACTCCTTCCCCGGCGGCGGTGGCGCGGGGGACTCCTTCCCCGCTGCTGGTATCATGGAGGAGCACCGCCCCTTAGCCCCCTTCCTTCATGGCTTCTTAGGAGTCCCCCCCCATGGAGATGGGATCCATGGGGAGGCAAAAACGTGGCTTCGGTGAATGCAAATTCATGGGTGGAGGTCTCTTTCACGAATTAGGTTTCCTCCATTTATATAGCTTCTCGGATTCACGTCACCCCATCTTGGGCTACAGTAAATCGGGCCTAGCAGGCCCGTCCGGATTCGAAATCAACTAAATTTTATATCCAGAACGATTGTAGCGAAATTTCCTACAACTTTGTAGTCGAAGAGTTTTCCTTTTGACGCAGTATTCGACCCGAGACATGACCATCTTCAAAAAGAGTTCTGAGACAGATTTTTGTAAAATCCCAATTTGACTCCAACAAGGGTTCCACTTGTATTCTTGATAATTTATACATATCAAAGTGTAAAACAAGAACATTGTGCACTTTTGCAACTATTAGTAGGTTAGTCCAAATAACTCATGAACTTTATATAAAAAGAAGTGTCAAAAGCATAATATTAGTATGAAACCATCAAAAATTATAGATATGTTATGGATGTATCAGCCTATACTTTGTAGAATTTGGATCAACATATAACAAACTCCACCTTGAGAAAAATTCCTTCTTGTAGCATCAACAACAACTATCTCCATGAACAAACAAAGTAAATACTTTCGGCGCCAATAGCCATTTGGGATAATCAGTTAAACCAACTAAGTTCGAGCAAAGCTCAAACTTAGAAACACAAACAGGTTTAGTCATCATATCAGCTGGATTATCATGAGTGATGATCTTGCATACCTTTAATTTACCTTGAGCGACAATGTATCTATCAAAATGGTACTTGAACTTAATGTGCTTAGTTCTCTCATGGAACATCTGATCTTTTGTAAGGTATATGGCACTTTGACTATCACAAAACAAAGTAATGCAAGAATCATCTCCATATATCTCTGCAAACAAACCTTTCAACCAAACAGATTTTTTGCAAGCTTCAGCTATAGCCATGTATTCGGACTCAATAGTAGATTGTGCAACAACACCATGCAACGTAGCCTTCCAGCTAACAGCACAACCACCAAGCCTCCAGCAATGGGCCCAAGCCTCCGGCGACTGGGCTCGCTCCACTCATTAGAAGTTGTCCTATACTTTGTAGAATTTGGATCAACATATAACAGTTATTCACCATGGCCTCCTTCCCGCTTTGCACCTCCATGGCATCTTTAGAGGCTTTTGGGGTTCCACTTGCTGCATCCATGTTCTCGCCAAAAATCAATGGGGGGGCTGGGGCCATGCGCTCATCTGTACGCGTCCTTGACGGAGATGGCTTCGTGTCGCGGCTATGCAGGGTGTCGGCGCTAATTCCTTTTGCACGTTTGGGACTACATTCGGAGTCACCTCCTCAAGACGTTTCCGCTCGACCATCATCCACAATGTCGCAAAGGCAAAGAGGCTAGGGTTGACAAGCGACGTCAGGAGGTTTCTAGACTTAGGGCACAAAGAATATGAAGGTCGTGAAGGGGTTCGCAGCAGAAAACAAAAAAATCATAGCTAGCGCAACACCACTGCCAAGATCTATCTATGAGTTAATGCAACAACGGGGATAGTGGTTTTGGTGACATACCCTTGTAAATCGAAAGCGTTATATTTATGGTAACATTGGTGATGCAGTCGTACTCGTAGCCGACCTTAAGGTCATGTTTCTCCTCGCACAACACCTCCTGGTCCTTGCACGATAGCTTCGGTGCCACAAGTGGCAGCCCCCCCCCCCCCCCCCCCCGTGGCTTCGCACACTTATAGTGTCCAACGATGACTCCCGTTCTCCCTGATCCAGTAGGGATGCGGAAGTAGACCTTCTGGAACTGGTATCCAACAGCGCAACGGCGTATCGGGGTGGTTTTGTCTCCCACGTGAACTGTCCTTCTTGGAACCGCACTCGCGAGATTCAACGAAGAGAGAGAAAGAGGAAAAACTCCCTAACACCAGTAGGAAAAGGCGTATAGCAGTCATTTTTAAGTGGCGTCTAAAACAAATTGGGCACCACAACGTGAAATAGTCGCAGTGTTCGAGGAGAGGTAAACACTGCCACTACATCTTAGTCGTGGCGTTCGAGGTAGAGTGAACACTGGCACTAAGTAGGAACCACGAGGTGATCCGAGACCAATTTAGCCTAGGCGTTTGGAAACTTAGAACGCCGCAACTACGGTTTAGTGGTGGCGTTCGGTATATCCTATATGCCACCACTGTTCCATCCAAAAAATTCTTAAAGCCACCACCCGCCTTAGCCTCTCTTTCCATTTCGCACGCACACCTTCCCGCTCGTCCCCCAGCCTCGAAATCGCCGCATGTACATCCCCGACTGACAAAGCCCACGCCGCCCTACCCTGGTCTAGCCCCGTCGCCGCCGGCCCAGCCCCACGCCGCACCCCGTCCTCTCCGCCAACCCGCGCCTCCCCAACCTCGTGCCGCCGCAGGTAGACTTTAGGTTATTTTAGATGATTTAGTTTAGTGATTTTAGGTTATTTTAGATGTACAGAAAATTTAGGTGCTTTTATTGGAGGGGTACAAAATGTAGATGATTTTAGATATATAGCAAATTTATATAATTGTAGAGGTACAAAATCTAGATGAATTTAGGTTGATTTTGGTTTTATATTTCCATATGGCCGATGATTAAAAATGGTAGGATGCGATCTCGGGGGTGGTGTGAGTGAGCCTTGTGAGATGCATAAATAAATAATTTTGTGTATTCTAGTTAGATCGCTTACTCTGTCCCTGAAATTATTTTTCGTCCAATAAGAGTATGAGGACCTACTTTTCGGTTGATTTTTATATGAATATGCTTTGAATTGATTATGGTTTTCTACTTCCCTATGTCCGATGATTAAAAATGGTAGGATGTGATCTCGAGGGTGATGTGAGCGAGCCTTGTGAGATGCACAAATAAATAATTTGTGCATCCTACTTGGATCGCTTACTCCATCCCTGAAATTATTTTGCGTCCAGTGCGAGTATGAGGCCCTAATTTTAGTTCAGTTTTGACATATTGAATTTGTAAGATCATTTTTTTGCCTTTATATTTGAGTTTCTAAATTAATATATTTAAACATAGCAATGGATACTTGAACATATTTAATATATTAGATGAAAATGCAGCAAATGTATCCGTGCATCAACTGTGGCCATGAAAGGTGTCAGGATAAGAAGTTTATCATAGTTCTTTCCGAAGACTTTAATATTATGGCCATACGTTTAGCTTAATTATGATTTCCAGCCTTGCATGTGTTTTTATCAAAATTAATTAATTTTTGTTTGCATATAATTTTTTCTCAGACCATTCCTTGCCACGCAATAAAGAAATTTTTTGACCATGTGAACAGACGTGTCAATCACCAGGGACAATTTGAGGTCACCCTGGTGGAAGAGACAATACCTGACAAGAGCTACAAGATTCTAGTCATTAATGAGGCGAACCAAACTTATTTTATAGGACCACTTTGGATAAAATTGGTAGAAATGTATGGGATGAATGCCGGGATAAGGCTGAGAATCTACCTCAAAAAAACTTGTTGAGTCGTTTTTTTCTTGTACGATATCCCTGACTCAGAGTCTTTTGACTTTGAAAATCATTCCCTTAGGTAGAACTAGTCTTCTAACTCCGAAGAACATGCCCTAGGTTGAACAAGCTAGATAGTCTTTTAAGTTAGTTGTCGTATCGTTCTATTTTGAATGCTATCCAGTATTAATTTTGGTATCATGTTGTTGTATCTTGAATGATTTTTAGTATTTTTGTATCCTGTTATTTGATATTGCTGCTATAATCAAGATTTTCAGTATTTTTTTAATTGACAAATTACAGTTAATGGCGTTCATGCAAGCTCGAATGCCACTATAGGTTAACTTAGTGGTGGCGTGAAAGGCCACTAGTAGCTAACTTAGTTCTGGAATTCATATGGAACACCACCACTAGCTGCTACCCGTGGAGTGCGGGTTTAAGGCCACGAACCCCATTTTTTGAACGCCTCCACTGGGACTTTTCCTACTAGTGTAAGCAAAATGCCTTAGGAAATTTCCAATTAATTGTTGTATTTATTTCGCCAATAAAGACCTTCATATATCTCTATCTCTATCTCTACTACATATAAAAACACCAACATGGCAGGAACAATTCATATCATCCTTCAAATCAAATAGATCTAACAATTTAGGACTCTACAATGACATTGTGTGGCATTACCATCTCAGCCTTCCAAACCATTAGATCTAATGATATAGGAGTCCCCAATGACACTGCACGATGTCCTTATTTGCACCTCCACCATAGGGAATAGGAGGGACAGGCAGCCACGCGATAGAGACAACTGCTTCTTCGGGTCCGGGTGAAGCAGTAGCGCCTCCCGTGAACCCAGTTCGCAGATGACGATGTTAAAGATGGGGCGAGGAGGTGGGTATGATGATGTGCATGATAGAGAGCACGCTAGGGAGGGCGTGGGAGTCATGAAGAAGAGAGATGCACACAGAACACTGTGTGGAGGCATCAGACGGTAGTCGTACTGGCACAACTTATTAATAACATCCAATGTCCATGACCAGGAAACCATGACCATCTATTAATCAACAAGCTAGTTTCAACAAGAAGCTTACTAGGGACTCTTTTATGTTTATAAAACACACAAGTATTAATGTTTTCGGTTAATACAATTATATCATAGGATGTAAACATTTATCATAAACACAAACATATAATAATAACCACTTTATTATTGCCTCTTGGGCATATCTCCAACAGTCTCCCACTTGCACTAGAGTCAATAATCTAGATTACATGGTAATATACCTAACACCCATGGCGTTATGGTGTTGGTCATGTTTACTCTAGGGAGAGGTTTAGTCAACGGATCTTCCACATTCAAATATGTGTGTACTTTGCAAATCTTTATGTCACCATCTTGGACATACTCGCGAATCGAATGGAAACGTAGCTTGATGTTCTTCAGCTTCTTCTGTGACCTTGGCTCCTATGCATTAGCTATGGCACCCATGTTATCACAATAAATGGCCATCGGGTCCAACGCACTAGGAAGCACACCAAGCTCAGTAGTGAACTCCTTCATCCATATCGCTTCTTGTGAAGCCTCCGAAGCAGCTATGTATTCCGATTCAGTTGAACATTTCTCCACAACGCTTTGCTTTTCACTCCTCTAGATCACTGCTACACCATTAAAATAGATACGTATCCAGACTGTGACTTCGAGTCATCTGGATCGGTGTTCCAACTAGCATCGGTGTAACCATTTACAACGAGGTCTTCGTCACCTCCATAATAAATAACCATATCCTTAGTCCTCTTTAGGTACTTTAGGATATTTTTGACTGTTGTCTAATGTTCCACTCCTAGATCACTTTGATATTTTCTTGTCAAACTAATAGCATGTGCAATATTCGGTCTTGTACACAGCATGTCATACATGATAGAACCTATGGCCGATGCATAGGGGATTGTAATCATCCTCTCTCTATCTTCTGCCATAGCTGGACTTTGGGTCTTACTCAAGGTCTTCCCTGGCAACATGGGCAAGAACCCTTTATTGTTTTCGTCCATTCTAAACTTCTTTAGAACCTTGTCCAAGTATGTACTTTGTGAAAGCGCTATTAATCGTCTTGATCTATCTCTATAAATCTTGATGCCTAAGATGTATGTTGCTTCGCCAAGATCCTTCATTGAAAAACTATTATTCAAATATCCTTTGACACTTTCAAGAAGTTCTATATCATTCCCAATCAACAATATGTCATCCACATATAGTACTAGGAATGCTACAGAGCTCCCACTCACTTTCTTGTAAATACAAGCTTCTCCAAAAGTTTGTATAAATCCAAAGTTTTTTATCACCTTATCAAAACATTGATTCCAGCTCCGGGATGCTTGCTTCAGACCATAAATGGACCGCTGAAGTTTGTATACCTTGTTAGCATCTTTAGTATCGACAAAACCTTTGGGTTGTACCATATACAACTCTTTCTCAATGTCACCATTAAGTAAAGCCATTTTGACATCCATCTGCCAAATCTCATAATCGAAAAATGCAGCGTTTCCTAACAAAATCCTCATAGAATTTAGCTTAGCTACCGGTGAGAAAGTCTCATCGTAGTCAACTCCTTGAATTTGTCGGAACCCTTTTGCAACAAGTCGGGGTTTATAGACAGTAACATTACCATCTGCCTCTATTTTCCTTTTAAAGATCCATTTGTTATCGATAGCCTTGCGGCCATCAGGTAAGTCCACCAAAGTCCACACTTGGTTTTCGTACATGAATCCAATTTCGGATTTGATGGCTTCTTGCCATTTGTTGGAATCTAGGATCATCATTGCTTCCTCATACGTCGCAGGGTCATCGGTGTTGTCCACCAACATGACATTCATGACAGGGTCATACCAATCAGGAGTGGTACAAACCCTCATCAACCTGCGAGGTTCAGTAGCAACTTCGTTCAAAGTATCATGATCACCATCATTAGATTTATCTCTTATTAGTGCAGGCAGCATAGGAACATCTTCCGGTGTTGTGCTACTCTCAAATCTGAGAGAAGGTTAAACAACCTCGTCGAGTTCTACTTTACTTCCAGTCACTTCTTTCAAGAGAAACTCCTTCTCAAGAAAGGATCCATTCTTGGCAACAAAAAGTTTGCCTTTGGATCTATGATAGAAGGTATACCCAATTGTTTCTTTAGAGTATCCTATGAAGACGCATTTTTCCGCTTTGGGTTCAAGCTTGTCGGGCTGTAACTTCTTTATGTAAGCTTCACAACCACAAACTTTAAGAAACGGTAACTTAGGTTTCTTACCAAACGATAATTCATACGGTTTCGTTTCAATGGATTTAGATGGTGCCCTATTTAAAGTGAACGCAGCTGTCTCTAATGCATAACCCCAAAACGATAATGGTAAATCTATAAGAGACATCATAGACCGAACCATATCTAAGAGAGTTCGATTACGACGTTCGGACACACCATTATGTTGTAGTGTTTCCGACGGTGTCAACTGTGAAAGTATTCCACATTTCTTCAAATGCATGCCAAACTCGTAACTTAGATATTCACCTCCATGATCAGATCGTAGAAACTTAATCTTCTTGTTATGTTGATTTTCTACTTCACTTTGGAATTCTTCTCGGAAGTTTCGGACTTATGTTTCATAAAGTAGATATACCCATATCTATTCAAGGCATCCATGAAAGTAAGAACATAACGATATCCACCACGTGGTGCTACACTCATTAAACCGCAGACATCGGTATGTATTATTTCCAATAAGTCCGTAGCTCTCTCAATTATCCCATAGAATGGAGTCTTAGTCATTTTTCCCATTAGACATGCTTCGCATCTTTCAAGTGATTCAAGAAGTCCATCGGAATGGAGTTTGTTCATGCGCTTCACTCCAATATGACCAAGACGGCAGTGCCACATGTATGTGGAATTATCATTCAATTTCATTCGTTTAGCATCTTTGGTGTGAATATGTGTATCACTACTATCGAGATTCAATAAGAATAAACCATTCATCTTAGGTGCATGACCATAAAATATATTACTCATATAAATAGAACAACCATTATTCTCCGACTTAAACGACTAACTGTCTCACAATAAATAAGATCCAGATATAGTGTTCATGCTTAACGCAGGCACCAAATAACAATTATTTAGATTTAAAACTAATCCCGATGGTAGATGAAGAGGGAGCGTGATGACGGAGATCACATCAACCTTGGAGACATTTCCAACACGCATCGTCACCTCGTCTCTCGCTAGTCTTCATTTATTCTATAGCTCCTATTTCGAGTTACAAATATGAGCAACTGAACCAGTATCAAATACCTAGACACTACTATCATTACTTGTAAGATACACATCAATAACATGTATATCAAATATACCTTTATTCTTGATGTTGCCGTTCTTCGGATCTACCAGGTACTTGGGGCAATTCCACTTCCAGTGACCATCGCCATTGCAATAAAAGCACTCAGTATTAGGCTTAGGGCCAGCCTTGGGCCTCTTAGGTGTGGCAGCTTTCTTGCCACCCTTCTTGAAGTTGCCCTTGTTCTTAGGCTTGCCCTGCTTATTGAAATTGGTGGTCTTATTGACCATCAACACTTGGTGCTCTTTCTTAATCTTTACTTCCGCATTTTTTAGCATGGAAAAGAGTTTGGGCAACGACTTATCCATGCACTGCATGTTGTAGTTCATCACAAAGTTCTTGTAACTAGGTGGCAGTGATTGGAGGACATGATGAATCTCCAACGCATTGGGAATTGTTATTCCCAAATCTTGGAGTTTGTTTGCGTGCCCAGACATTTTGAGCACGTGCTCGCTAACGGAGCTGCCCTCTTCCATCTTATAGTTAATGAACTTCTCAGAAGCTTCATAGCTCTCCACGGCCGCATGAGTCTCAAATATCATTTTGAGATCATTGAAGATATCATGAGGGTCGCGGTTCTCAAAGTGCTTCTAAAGCTCCGATTCCAAACCGTATAGGATGGCACACTGAACTGTGGAGTAGTGATTCTTCCGAGTGAGGTAAACATTTTTCACCTCGTCGGTAGCATCAGCTGCAGGTGGGTCACCTAGTGGTGCATCCAGCACATAGTTCAACTGACTAGCATTGAGGACGATCCTCATGTTACGGAACCAGTCTGTGAAGTTTCTTCCATTGTTTTTGAGCTTTTCTTTCTCTAGGGAACGCATTAAAGTTGATGGTAGGGGTCTCCAAGATCTATAACATATTTGCAAAGAGTTTAGACTAACTTTATGATAAACTGAGTTCAACTTTAATTTTTAAATTAACTAGGTGAACTCCCACTCAAAACAACATCCCTCATGTTGTCTTAGTGATTACACGAACCAAATCCACTACACCAGTCTGATCTTCATGATAGAATATGTAGCTTCAAAGGCGCACAATCAACATGTTCATCGTATCATTCATATGACTCATGCTTTACCTTTTGGTATTCCGTATTCCTACATGCTAGGCTCATCAAGATTAACCTTAGTACCCGCATGTGCAAATCTGGCTTGAACCCTTTGTATGCACATGTAGAATCTATCACACCCGATCATCATGAGATGCTTCGAAATGACGAGTCTTAGCAATGGTGCATACTAAGGAAGAACACTTTATTACTTGATATTTAGTTAGAGGGATCATCTTATAATGCTACCGTCGCGATCTAAGCAATACAAGGTGCATAAAAAGGATTAACATCACATGCAATTCATAATATGTGATATCATATGGCCTTACTTCTTGTGCCTTTGATCTCCATCTCCAAAGCACGGACATGATCTCCATCATCACCAACGTGGCATCAAGGTCAATGGCGCCTCTTCATGGTTGTCCATCACCATTAGCAACTAGTACAACTACTTGGAATAAAGCTATTAGATGATGAATAGACATGCAGGTCTTAACAAATTTAAAAACAACCATTAGGCTCCTACCGGTTTCCATATTACAATAAGGATCATTGCATACATTAAATATAATCACAATCACATCATGGCCATATCACATCATATGCCCCCTGCAAAAACAAGTTAGACGCCTCTAATTTTCTTTGCATGTCTTATGTGGCTTGGGGCTTTCGAACAAGAACCGTTCTTACCTACGAACAAGAACCACAACGCTGATACAAGTGTTGTCAAGTGCAGATTGTAAATTGAATCTTAACTATGGTGGGAGAGACAGACACCCACAAAGCCACTTGTGCAATGAAAGTTGCATGTTAAGCATGGAGCAAGTCTCATGTACGCTAACATGTAAGGTTAGCCTGGTCCGCTTCATCCCACCATCCCGCAAGATACAAAGTACACGAAAGCAAGCGACAACAAAAGCAGCAACACCCACAAAAACATTGTGTTCTACTCGTGCAACAAATCTACGCATAGATTCGGCTTTGATACCACTATAGGGTTTGTTGCATGGAAAACTAAAATTTCTATCGTAAGAAAACATAAAACCAAGATCCAATCTATGGAAAAGCCAAGATCTAATCTAC
Organism: Avena sativa; assembly: GCA_916181665.1. NCBI lineage: Eukaryota > Viridiplantae > Streptophyta > Magnoliopsida > Poales > Poaceae > Avena > Avena sativa. The sequence continues at coordinate 172,152,081 of OV702282.1, forward strand.
GAGATCGGTGCAACGAGATTGAAGAGATCTAGCCCTCATAGATCCAAAGCGTTAACAAGATCAGATCCCGTGGTTGATGTAGTCAATCACTTGTCGATCTCAAGATCACGAAGACGATCCTTCTGGCGCCGTGTTCCGACAGCGCTTCCGCACTCGGTCACACATATGGATTCGATGAAGACCTTCCTCTCCCTGTTCCAGTGGGCAGCGGGGGTAGTAGATCCCCTCAGAATCCCAGCATTACGACGACGTGGTGGTGGTGGTGGAGAAGACCTGCAGGGCTTCGCCTAAGCCGGAGCAGGACGATGGAGGAGGGAGGAGGGCAGCGTCTAGGGTTGAGGTCAAGGGGCAAGGGTGTGCCCTCCCCCCTTTTTATATAGAGGGGGGTGAGGCCAGGGTTCCCACCCCTTGGACGACTCCTCCTCCAAGTCGGCGGCACAAGAGGGGAAAAGGGGGGAAACTTAACCCCCAAGTTTCCCTCTTTCCATATTAGGGTTTTTCCCCAAACCATATGGTGTCCGGTTTGGCCCCTTGGGCTTGGTGCGGCTGGTGCAAGGGCCCCCACGGCATGCCTTAGCCCAAGTGGCCCCTCCCAGGGTAGTGGGCCCACTGGTGGCACCCTCTAGAACATTCTAGAATCTCTGGTCAAAATACCAAAAACTTTACTGAACCCCGAAAAATGACTTTCCTTATATATATATATATATATATATCTTATTTTCGGGACCATTCCGGATCTCCTCGTGATGTCCTGGATCCAACCCAAGACTCCGAACAACATTCGGTCTCCTACTCATATTCCATATCTACTTAAGCAACACTGAACCTTAAGTGTATCACCCTACGGTTCGTGAACTATGCAGACATGATCGAGACACCTCTCCGATCAATAACCAATAGCGGGATCTAGAGATCCATAATGGCTCCCACATATTCAACGATGACTTCGTGATCCAATGAACCGTTAACATGCAATACAGATTCCCTTTGTTGCGTGATACTTTACTTATCCAAGGTTCGATCGTCGGTATCTCCATACCTAGTTCAACCTCGTTACTGATAAGTACTCTTTATTCGTTCTTAGATATGACATCCCTTGTGACCTAGTCACATGCTTGCAAGATAATTGGATGACATTCCACCGAGAGGGCCCAGAGTGTTTCTATCCGTCATTTGGATGGATAAATCCCACTCTTGATCCATGTGCTTCAACACATACTTTCATAATACACAATGTCACCTTTATAACCATCCAGTTATGGAAGTGGCATTTGATGTCATCAAAGTACTCATCTGGTGACGGTGATTAACATGATCTCATGGTCGAAGGATTAGGTTACTATGTATTTGAAATCTTATAGCAAAACAAACTTAATGACTTGATCTGATGCTATGCTTACTATGGGTGTGTGTCCATCACATCATTCTCCTAATGATATGATTTTGTTATTAATAACATCCAATGTCCATGATCATGAAACCATGACCATCTATTAATCAACAAGCTAGTTTCAACAACAGGCTTACTAGGGACTCTTTTATGTTTACAAAACACACAAGTATTAATGTTTCCGGTCAATACAAGTATAGCATGGAATGTAAACATTTATCATAAACACAAAGATATAATAATAACCACTTTATTATTGCCCCTTGGGGATATCTCCAACAGGGGCGATGCGGGCGATGTTAGTGGAGGAGTGGTGTGTGTTGGGATTTTATTGGCAGTCGGCATGAATAGCCGATGGAGTGGCATTGCACCATCTTATGGATCCGTTGCAGCACGCGTCGGTGGCGATGTGCCAAATCGGTGCTTGTTTGGATTCCAAACCATTTATGTCTATGGCCTCCATTGATCTCACGCTCTCTAGCTGCCAATTGGGGCCAACTCACCACGTCCAATGTGGCGGGATGTGTCGGCGCTCCCTTGCCATTCCCTCTGGGACGGGGATGGATTGGGTTTGCAGGGTTTTTTGGGGCCTGGAAACCTGCCAGCTACCTATTGAACGCGCTAGTTTGAGCCTAAAACGACAGTAGAGCCCGATACACCTATTGGGCACCGTATTGGGGCGATGGGGTGGGCATGCTCTACGGGCATATCCATCGGGCCGACCCATCCGTTCACCCCAAACGGTCCATTTCTGTTTGATTGGGCCGGGCCACGGTCGCTTTTGGGTCGAGGTCCGGCCTGTCCGACCGACTACGCCCAGCGGTATGACCCATATATCCGCGCTTGGCCGACGCCGGCGTAATTCCAGTGTCTTCCCGCCACCATGTCGTCTCCTGCCTTTCTTTCCCGCTGCTTCCCGCCAGTTCTGGGCATTTTCGGCCCCGTCCAGATGGTGCCATAAAAAGGGAAGATCGCCGAGATATCTTCGACCTAACCCGCACCACCCCCATCACAAAAACCACCATGTCTGGCCATCTCGCCGGCCCGACGAGATCCGTGGCAACCCCGACACCAGCAGAGAAGCGGTAGCTGAGCGCCCGTTGCCCTCGTGGTGGTCATACATACCGATGTGTGTGGTCCAATGAGTGTAGCATCGCGCGGTGGTTATCGTTATGTTCTTACCTTCACGGATGACTTGAGTAGATATGGGTATATATATTTCATGAAACATAAGTCTGAAACTTTCGAGAAGTTTAAGGAATTTCAAAGTGAGGTTGAGAATCAACGTAACAAGAAGATTAAATTTCTGCGTTCTGATCGTGGAGGTGAATATCTAAGTTACGAGTTTGGTGAGCATTTGAAGAAATGCGGAATACTTTCACAATTGACACCGTCGGGATCACCACAGCGTAATGGTGTGTCCGAACGTCGTAATCGAACTCTCTTAGATATGGTTCGTTCTATGATGTCACTTATAGATTTACCGCTATCATTTTGGGGTTATGCATTAGAAACAGCCGCATTCACTTTAAATAGGGCACCATCTAAATACGTTGAAACGACACCGTATGAATTATGGTTTGGGAAGAAACCTAAATTGTCGTTCCTTAAAGTTTGGGGTTACGAAGCCTATGTAAAGAAGTTACAGCCGGACAAGCTTGAACCCAAAACGGAAAAATGCGTCTTCATAGGATACCCAAAGGAAACTATTGGGTATACCTTCTATCATAGATCCGAAGGCAAAATCTTCGTTGCCAAGAATGGATCCTTTCTAGAGAAGTAATTTCTCTCGAAAGAAGTGACTGGAAGGAAAGTAGAACTCGACGAGGTTGTCGAATGTCAACACCCGGATTTTTCAATCCTAGATGCCTGTTATGCCATACATCGCAATCCCAGGATTACCATTTTTGCGAGACATAACAGAATTGGATACCATAGTACTTCATCCATTACAAACGATACATAAGTTCTTACACAAATAGGGATCTCATGATCCAGTTCTTAATACAACATCAAGAAGCGGAATACGTAATAATAACGGTAGCGTAGGCGAAGCTCCATCTTCGGGGTCACAGGCAATGCTGACGATGGGAGATGATCCTAGTTGTCATAACCTTACTGGGGTCCATCTTCCAGGTACTCCTCTTCATAGTCTGGCCATGGGAATAGCCAGGGACAAAGCCATGAGTACTCTTTAAGTACTCGCAAACTAATACTAACAAGTAAAGGGGGTTTTCGGATAATAGGACACTAGGCTCTAGGGTTGTTTTGCAAAAAGCCAGGTTTATCTTTACTAAGTTCCAAAGCTAGTCACAATTTTATAACTCCTAAGTGGGATCCTGTAATTCAGGTCACAACTCTGTTGTGGTCAAGTCAAAGTCTCAATTCATTTCACAAGTCATTTTGAAAAGTCTGACGGAGGAACAGTATGGCCACTCCAACTGTCCATAACCGCGGACGCGGCTATTCGAATAGTTTGACACTCTGCAGAGATTGTACACTTTCACCACAACATTCGATACATCCGTCAGGAACAAATCCTGAATTCACCATACTCAGTATGCGGATAATCAATCCTAACCTTTCAATTACACGCCCTAGTATAAGAACCTCTCTTGTGAGTTTGGCCTCCCAACCATGACCACTGTCATCTTGGGTACTGCACAGGTGGACAATCTTCACAAGGTAGCCTCAGCTCAGACCTTGGCCGTGAGGGAACTAATACTAAGGTATATAAGTTTCCAGTCAAGCCCTACCCAATATTCGGGTATTGTGGTTGTACGCTAAAATTGGAATGGTATCGCATCCAGACAACCATCAGTTTTATAAAGGGCTAAGGCTCATGCCTCAACATTTTTATCACCAGAATCATCAAGTGTTTGGAAACACATGTCCAAAACATTTCAATAGAATGATACATCATTCCAAGGTTTTCATAACCATTTTTCCACCGAGTATTCCCATCTAAAAGTTGATCAAGTTTTATGCTTAGCACTAGCATCTACAGGTGGGGGTAGTACTAATGAGGGGTGGTAACTAGTGGAGTTTCACTAAGTCCAACCTTATATCTTGGGCTGATATCAAGGTTTCTAGCTTAGGCCAAATTTTATGCTCTTTATGCAACCTTCAGCACAACTGTCTGGTATCTACCAAACTCTTAGGTAGACTCTAAGTAGGCTTTGATAAAGAAATAAAGTAAGAAGCTTGCCATAAAACTAGGATTGGTTTATCAAGTGGGTAGGATCACAAGTATGGGTTTGTGGCATCAGTAGGGTATCTTGCAAGGGTTAGCTTGCACATTCACTAGTAGTATTAGGCTTGCTAAAGTAGAGTGTCTTGCAAGGTTTTAGCTTGCATTGGTATAGTATATCAGCTTGCATAGGTCAACTTGATTAGTAAGGCTTGCATCAGTGTCAATATAAGCTTGCCTTGTGCAGAGCAGTGGTTGAAGTTCTCCTCGGCTTCCTCTTCGTAGTATCCTCCTTCCTCCTCGTATCCTTGGTCGGTACTAGCGTCTATGAATAAATACGAGGTACACAATCACCAAACAATACTTAACTACTTGCAATCATAACACACAAGGGTCCTATAGATGATCTAGCATCATCTCTAACATTACAAGGTTAAAGCTTGGTTTAAATCCTTTTTATTTTTAGAAAAGTAATTTCTACTCATTGAAAAACTACTTAAGATTTAATATTCTCCAAACTAAACATGGGATCATGTTGACACATGTCATCACCACATATTGTAGTACATGGGAATGTGATTTAAAGTGGTGTCACAATTTAATAAGGTTTTACCCTTTTATTTTAATTAATTAAAGTGGCTAGAAATGCTTATGAAGCATTCTTTTATTGCTTGAACATTATATCTGCAAGTAAACCTATATATTTTTATATATTCTGAAAGGTATGGTTAAATGTGATTTTTGAGAGTTGGAATCAACTCAAAAGCTTTTATGGTTTAAATTTGAAAAATGTTTGAATGCAGAAAAGCTTCTGCCTTGTTATTTTTACTATGGGTGATCTACAGATCCAAATGACTTGAATCCAATGGGCTTAGATTAATCATCCACAGACCTTTCCAACAAAATTGGTTTCATTCAATTTGGTGCACTGAATCGATCTGGGTTGATTTTTGAAGTTGGGTGCTGAAGTGTTTTTGAATTGAAATAGAAAAAGTTTTAATTTGAATTGCTGGGCTGCGCGGGAAATTCTAACGGGCCGGCCTGCTAAGCGCAGTGCTCCCGCGGGCTGCTTAAGTGGGTGTCCCCACTCGTCAGTGACACGGGGCTGGGCGAAGCGGTATGGGGCAACGTGGATCGTTCGATCTAGTTCTAATCCAACGGCTGAGGGTCATCGTCGACGCGAGACAACTCCGGCGAGAACGAAACCTAGCGCGGCCAGTGAGGGGTGTTGGGGGCTCACCGGGGTACGGGCGAGGGTCGGCGAGGCGGGCGAATGACGAAGTCGACGACGGCGAACCTCCTGGTACCGGTGGCTTCTCCTGGGGCGGCTCCAATCGTTGGCTCCCTTCTTCTCCGGCAGCGGCAGGCTCAGTGAAATTCCGGCGAGGTGGTGCTCGCCTTGCTCTGAGAATGGTGTGGCACGATCAGTGAGGAGAGGGGAGTGAGATGGTGTGAAGAAATCGTGCGGGGGTGGCCTCTATTTATAGTCGAGCGAGGGGACCGTCGGGGCGCACGGTGAGCTCGTCGGGGGCGACGTTACAGGCGGCTAAAGGCATGGGCAAGGGTAGGGGACGGTGTTGTGTCTCCTGGAGATGCTCAACGACATGGTCGCGAGGCATGGGGCGGTGTGGTTTGGTCTGGAACGGGCGGTGCTCTGCGCGGTAGAGGCGGCGTCTTCGACGGCGGGCGGTGGCTGTATGGCACGGGGAGGCAAACGGGGATGTTTGGCGGTCTCCTGGGTCGGTGGTGATCGTGTGTGCACGCGGTGAGGGCGGCGCGCGGTCTGTGGATGCTGGTCGAGGGTGGCGCTCTGGCGCACGCTCGGCATGGTCTAGGCGCGGCTTTTGCGCGTGGTCTAGGGCTTGGCAACGCTCGCGGCTGGGACAGGGAGTGGCGGTGGACGGTGGGCTGCCTCCCAGACAAGGTTGGCACGGCTAGTTCTTCCTCTAGCCTGCTGTCCACAATGGGGTGACATGGGGGTGCTCGGCTTTTTCACCATTAATGACAATGGCAAGCTCACAGGGGTGCTAGTGTTGGGCTAATTTTTCTAGATGATCTACTGAGTTGTGTGTGAGCTAACTAGGGAACAAGTTAGGCAAGAATCACTGCACACTATAGTGTTTGATGTTTTGTTTGATTTGTGTCTGCAACCTGTTTGATGAAATGGCCGCATGAAATCAAGTTTTGAATTTTGAAATTATTTTTGGTGGGTTTGCTAGATTGGTGCTGGTGAGTCTGCAGATGCTTGGGTTTTGAAAGTTGAGCTTGTTTGAGTGGGTTTTGAAAAAGTGGGATCTTCCCATATGAAGAAGATTCAATTTTGAATTGTCATTTAAACTATGCATTTGAAAGTTTCTGGATGATCACAAAGTGGGCCTTGATACCTTGTTATGAGTACATTCAAGGGGTGCAAAGATCCAGAAAAGTTTCTGTTAGGTTTTGAAAGTTTGAGACAGCCAAAGTAGGCATGGGAGTTAAATTGGTCAAAATGACCATTCACTTAATATATTTGTTTTGATTTACTTGTCTTTAGGAAAAGTGTGGGAAATGTTTTAGATGATGTTCATTTCACCTAAGAAACATTTTACAAGCAATGGATCACACAAACAAGGTGGTTTTTAAAGAAATTCAAAATCCATGCATACACATATACATGCATTCATGAGTTTATTTAGAAAGGTTTTTGTTAACCCTAATCTTGATGATTAGTGTTTGATGATCTAAGTTTGGTATTTTTGGGATGTTACAAACCTTCCCCCCTTAAACAAAATCTCGTCCCGAGATTTGAAAAAGGACGAAAAGATTACCTAGGAATTGAAGAGATCTGGAAACTCCGCCCTGATGTGATCTTCGCGTTCCCAGGTAGCTTCCTCTTCCGTGTGGTTGCTCCACTGAATCTTGAGAAACTTGATGCTTCGGGTTCTGGTAGTTCGAAAGGCTTCTTCCAATATACGGATGGGTACTTCGGGATAGGTTAGGTCATCGTTGATCTCTATGGTCCGGTGATCTATATTCTTGAACACTTCGGTCTTCTCGGGGACTTCGAGACACTTGCGAAGGAACGAGATATGGAATACATTGTGCACAGCTGACATCTCATCAGGTAGTTCCAGTTGATAAGATACTTCTCCTCGACGGTTCAAAATTTTGAAAGTTCCGATATATCTGGGGGCTAACTTTCCTTTGAGTTGGAAACGCTGCATTCCCTTCAATGGCGACACTTTCAGATAAACAAAATCCCCGATGTTGAAGGCGAGGTCTCGACGTCTCTTGTCGGCGTAACTCTTCTGTCGGGATTGGGCTATCTTGAGGTGCTCACGAATCTTGTGAACCTTCTCTTCTGCTTCTCGTAGGATGTCAGGTCCGAAGATCTGACTCTCTCCTACTTCCGACCAGTTCAAAGGGGTGCGACACTTCCTTCCGTACATAAATTCAAATGGGGCCATTTGAAAACTGGCTTGGTAACTGTTGTTGTATGAAAATTATGCAAACGGCAGACAGTCTTCCCACTTGGATCCATATTCTAGCACACATGCTCTAAGCATATCTTCGAGTATTTGATTTACTCGCTCCGTTCGTCCATCGGTCTGAGGGTGATACGCGGTACTGAAATCTAGGCGGGTTCCTAAACCTTCTTGGACTTTCTTCCAGAATCTCAAGGTAAACTGAGTTCCTCGATCGATACGATGTTCTTGGGGACTCCGTGCAAACTAACGATTCTAGCGATGTACAACTCTGCTAGCTTCGAACTCTAATAGGTGGTTTTAACGGGCAAGAAATGGGCGACTTTGGACAATCTATCCACTATGACCCAAATAGAGTCATTTCCCCTACTAGAAGTAGGTAGTCCAGTGATAAAGTCCATTCCTACAGAATCCCATTTCCATTCCGGAATTTGCAAAGGTTGCAACAATCCAGCGGGTCTTTGATGTCCTGCCTTGACTCGCTGACATATATCACACTTGGCGATATAGCTTATGATTTCTCTCTTCATCTTATGCCACCAAAATTGCTCTTTCAAATCTTGATACATCTTAGTTCCTCCGGGATGGATAGAATAAAGAGTATCATGAGCCTCCTTCAAGATAACTTCTTTCAACTCTGAATCTGCTGGTACACAAAGGCGTCCTTTGTACCACAGAACTCCTTCTTTGTCCTCGGTGAATCCGGGTACTTTGCCTGTACCGATACGACGCTTGATTCCGTCGAGACAAGCATTTCCCTTCTACTCCTCTTTAATCTGACTGATCAAAGTGGGCTGAAGTTCTATGCTAGCCAAAAATCCTTCACTTACTAATTCTATTCGAAAATCTTCCATCTCTTTGTGCAAACTTGGTTGCTCCTTCAAAGTCATGGAGTTCAAGCGGCACGGCAATCTGCTAAGGGCATCGGCTACAACATTGGCTTTACCAGGGTGATAGTGAATGTCCAGGTCGTAATCCTTGATTAGCTCAATCCATCTTCTCTGCCTCATATTCAACTCCTTCTGAGTGAATATATACTTTAGGCTCTTGTGATCCGAATAAATCTCACAACGGTTTCCCATCAGGTAATGTCTCCATGTCTTCAGGGCTAGAACTATGGCTGCGAGTTCGAGGTCATGGGTTGGGTAATTTTGTTCATGTTGCTTCAATTGTCGCGATAGATAAGATATAACTTTGCCTTCTTGCATTAGCACACATCCGAGACCAATCTTGGATGCGTCACAATACACATCGAAGGGCTTCGTGATATCCGGCATGATCAAGATTGGGGCTGAAATCAATCTCCTTTTGAGTTCTTGAAAACTCGCTTCACATTTGTCGGTCCATTCAAACTTCTTGTCCTTCTTCAGCAATTGGGTCATGGGTCGGGCGATACTAGAGAATCCTTCTACAAATTTGCGGTAATATCCCGCCAATCCGAGAAAAGCACGAACTTGGGTTTGAGTGGTTGGGGCTTGCCAATCTTCTACATCTTTCACTTTGGCAGGGTCAACGGCAATTCCTCCGGCTGATACAATGTGACCGAGGAATCCTACTTCCCGTAACCAGAATTCACATTTGCTAAATTTTGCATACAGCTGATGCTCTCTAAGGGTCCCAAGAATGGTCCGTAGGTGTAGCTCATGTTCTTCTTCTGATTTTGAATAAATCAGAATGTCATCGATGAAAACAACGACAAACTTATCCAGGAAGTCCATAAAAATCTTAGAGTGTGTTTGGATTGTGGCCAAAATATACCCTACCAATATTTTGGTCATGACCAAAAGGTTGGCTCTTGTTTGGATTGTTGCCAATTTTTTGGCATGCCAATGCTCCACTACCAACTCTAGTTCACTTTTTTAGCCAATGTTGGCCAACTTGTGGGCAAGCAAAGGCTCAACCAAAATTTTGGCTAGCCAAATATTTGGTGGGGCAATATTGGGCACAAACCAAACACACCCTTATTCATGAGGTTCATGAAATAAGCGGGGGCATTGGTTAATCCAAATAACATGACTGTATACTCATACAATCCATATCTGGTGGTAAAGGCAGTCTTTGGAATATCTTCTACACGAATCTTGAGTTGATGATAGCCAGTCCTAAGATCAATCTTAGAAAACACCTGGGCACCGGTCAACTGATCAAACAAATCTTCTATCTTAGGCAAGGGGTAATTGTTCTTGATGGTGGCATCATTCAACTTTCGATAATCCGTACACAAACGGTTACCTCCATCCTTCTTGTTCACAAACAAGACAGGTGATCTCCATGGGGACGCACTCGGTTGATTCAATCTGATTTCCAACATGGAATCCTGTTGCTTCTTCAGTTCTTCTAGTTCCGACGGGTTCATACTATAGGGTCTCTGGGCTATGGGTCCTATTCCGGGGATTAGTTCGATGATAAACTCGATATCCCGATCTAGGGGCATACCGGGCAAAACATCTGGAAATACATCGGGGTATTCACAGACTATTCGAACTTGGTCAATGGTAGGTTGGGCTAGACTCTTGTTACACTTGAATTGGCGAGGTAAGGTTTCAAATATATGCTCGACTGATATTCCAACGGTACTGGTCATGGTGATGGCTTTCTTGGCACAGTCAATCAATCCTTTATGTTTGGACATCCAATCCATTCCTAGTACTACTTCCAAACCTTTAGTTCCGAGTACTATTAGGTTAGCATAAAAATCTATGCCATGGATTCGGATAGGGACGGCCTTGCAAATTTGCCTAGCCTTGGTGGTTGATCCGGGAATTTGTACAATCATCACATGCTTCAATTTGGTTGGTTGAATTTTACTAGTGCGGGCAAATTCTTCGGTGACAAATGAATGCGATGCACCAGAATCAAACAACACTCTTGCAAGTACTGAATTAACAGAAAACATACCCAGCACGACGTCTGGCGCTTCCTGAGCTTCTTCAGCATGCATGAGAAAAAGACGGCCATTGCGGTTGAGTGAATTCCCTGGGGCAAATCTTCTCCCTGGCTGGACACGACGCTGCTGCTGAGCTGGGACATTGGCGTTGGGGGCTGTAGCATTCTTCTTGTTGGGGCACTCGTTGGAATAGTGGCCTTTATTTCCACAGTCATAACAGGTCACTTGTGACTTGTCTTTAGCTGCGACAGGCACAGCATTGCTTCCAGTCCTCGGGGCAGTGTTGGGGTTAGCGGTAGCATTGTTGGTGTTGAACTTGGGTGGGGCACGGGTGAAATTGCTAGAGTTACCGGGGTTGTTGTGATTTCCTCCGGGTCTAGGGTTTCCACGGTTGGGATAGGTTGGGCGGGTCATAGGGGGTCTGTTGGTTCTTGGGGCAAATCCTGGAGATGGGTTGGGGTGATACTTTGGGGTCTGATGGGTTCCTGGTTGATGCATCATGCGACGCTTGCGGTTCTCATTGGCCTGGTTGATCTTTCCTTCCATCTGGATAGCAGAGTCGACAAGGGCTTCAATATCAACAAAGGGGATATTGACTAACACTGTCTGCATCTCGTCATGCAGACCATTCAGGAATCTTTCTTTCTTCTTGGCTTCGGTTTCTATCTTGTCCGGGGCATACCTAGCTAATGACAAAAATTTGTCACGGTATTCCACTACAGTCATCCTTCCTTGCTTCAACTCTCTGAACTCGTCTCTCATTCTCTTGATCAAACCTGGTGGCACATGGGTTCTGCTAAACTTGACCTTGAATTCCTCCCAGGTCATCATCTGGCCTCCGGTCATTGCACGAACACTGTTCCACCATGCCCTGGCATCTCCGGCTAGATAATGGGTGGCGAACAGGACTTTCTCGTTGGCTTCTACTCCTGCTACTTCTAAGTTATTTTCCATGGTTTGCAGCCAATCATCGGCGTCTAGGGGTTCTTCTGACTTGGTGAAAACAGGTGGGTTGGTATTCTGGAAATTCTTGAGCTTAGATCCATGGTTGTCCTGATTTCCGTGGCCTTGGTTATTGTGGGATAGCTGGGCTATCTGTTGCAGAGTGGCTAGGTTGGCTTGACGTTCCGCTCTTTCAGCTTCGCGGTCAGAAGTCAACATTTGCAGGATCTGCAACATCGGGTCCGGGGCTGAACCACTTCCTCCACGTGGCATCTGAAGATTGATATAGATCATGAGAAAAGAGGGAAATTTCTAAGGTTTTGGGTTTTTGAAACGTTTTTAGAGTTTGACTCAGGTTTTTCTAGAAACTTGCCTTTTCATTCATTCATTCATAGCACACAGTACAACACACACCACACCAAGGAAAACAGATGGTTTTAAGAACCATACTGGAAACTACGATACAGTGGGACCGACTACTACTCACTATGCTAGTGCTCAGTGCTACTACTCCTCGGAGTCTGTGGCTTCATCATCTTCAGCATCATCGATGAAGGCGAAATCATCCTCATCGGTGAAGAAGTCCATGGCCTGATCCTCCAGAAAATCATCGTCATCGCTGAGATAGGAGTAAGGGTCTCCACGAAGATCCTCTCCAGCATTCTCCCTTTCCTCTAACTGCATGTCTCTCTCGTGGATGGTCTCTTCCAGAGATGAGATGCGATGGCGAAGACGGGCAATAATGCGCTCCTTCTTGTCGAACTGACGGTGGCGAGACTTGCGATCCTTTGCTAGCATGGCGATGGTCTGGTCCTTCGTCTTGATGATGGCAGACTTGTGGTTGCAATAATCACGGCAGTTGTCCAACTCCTGCTGACGATCATACATCATGAAGCTAAGGTGGTCCAATTGAGTCTTCAGCTCGGGGTGGTATGGGGCTTCCAGTGGTTGGCCATTTGCATCACGCCTTGGGCAAAACTCGAAGCGAGTACCCTTGATCTGATTGATGCTCTGCCCACACAGACGGGAAAGAGCTTCCTGCATTGCTCTGGCAAGTCCATCGAGCCAGTTATTTTCCCTCAAGGTAAACTGAATTCCCTCCGTAGTGGGAGGTTCAATCTTTCCTCGGAGACTTGCAACAATTAGCCACTGCAGATCCTCTCCTCCTTGATCATTGAGCTGAGCTCCGAAGAACTCGGGGTGCGGACGCTCCAGAAGTTCCGAAAGCTGATCCAGATCCCTCTCAAAGATAAGGTATCCTCCATTCCCAAGTTGGTAAAACTTGATGTACTTCACGTCCATCTATAAAAATAGAGGATGAGTAGATTAGCAGAGTGATCAAGTGTGTCAAAATTTTATCTATTTTTCAAGAGTTTTTTGAGGAACATGAAGTTTTATTAAAGAATTAAAGAGGTAAGAATGAGAATAAGTTTTCGTAAATATTTTTGTTCTTTGGTTTTGAAACTAAGTTTTTGGTTCAACGTCCAATCTAACTAGGGTCTCCTATGGTCAGGATGGCTCTGATACCAACTTGTCAACACCCGGATTTTTCAATCCTAGATGCCTGTTATGCCATACATCACAATCCCAGGATTACCATTTTTGCGAGACATAACAGAATTGGATACCATAGTACTTCATCCATTACAAACGATACATAAGTTCTTACACAAATAGGGATCTCATGATCCAGTTCTTAATACAACATCAAGCAGCGGAATACGTAATAATAACGGTAGCATAGGCGAAGCTCCATCTTCAGGGTCACAGGCAATGCTGACGATGGGAGATGATCCTAGTTGTCGTAACCTTCCTGGGGTCCATCTTCCAGGTACTCCTCTTCATAGTCTGGCCATGGGAATAGCCAGGGACAAAGCCATGAGTACTCTTTAAGTACTCGCAAACTAATACTAACAAGTAAAGGGGGTTTTCGGATAATAGGACACTAGGCTCTAGGGTTGTTTTGCAAAAAGCCAGGTTTATCTTTACTAAGTTCCAAGGCTAGTCACAATTTTATAACTCCTAAGTGGGATCCTGTAATTCAGGTCACAACTCTGTTGTGGTTAAGTCAAAGTCTCAATTCATTTCACAAGTCATTTTGAAAAGTCTGACGGGGGAACAGTATGGCCACTCCAACTGTCCATAACCGCGGACGCGGCTATTCGAATAGTTTGACACTCTGCAGAGATTGTACACTTTCACCACAACATTCGATACATCCGTCAGGAACAAATCCTGAATTCACCATACTCAGTATGCGGATAATCAATCCTAACCTTTCAATTACACGCCCTAGTATAAGCATCTCTCCTGTGAGTTTGGCCTCCCAACCATGACCACTGTCATCTTGGGTACTGCACAGGTGGACAATCTTCACAAGGTAGCCTCAGCTCAGACCTTGGCCATGAGGGAACTAATACTAAGGTATATAAGTTTCCAGTCAAGCCCTACCCAATATTCGGGTATTGTGGTTGTACGCTAAAATTGGAATGGTATCGCCTCCAGACAACCATCAGTTTTATAAAGGGCTAAGGCTCATGCCTCAACATTTTTATCACCAGAATCATCAAGTGTTTGGAAACACATGTCCAAAACATTTCAATAGAATGATCCATCATTCCAAGGTTTTCATAACCATTTTTCCACCAAGTATTCCCATCTAAAAGTTGATCAAGTTTTATGCTTAGAACTAGCATCTACAGGTGGGGGTAGTACTAATGAGGGGTGGTAACTAGTGGAGTTTCACTAAGTCCAACCTTATATCTTGGGCTGATATCAAGATTTCTAGCTTAGGCCAAATTTTATGCTCTTTATGCAACCTTCAGCACAACTGTCTGGTATCTACCAAACTCTTAGGTAGACTCTAAGTAGGCTTTGATAAAGAAATAAAGTAAGAAGCTTGCCATAAAACTAGGATTGGTTTATCAAGTGGGTAGGATCACAAGTATGGGTTTGTGGCATCAGTAGGGTATCTTGCAAGGGTTAGCTTGCACATTCACTAGTAGTATTAGGCTTGCTAAAGTAGAGTGTCTTGCAAGGTTTTAGCTTGCATTGGTATAGTATCAGCTTGCATTGGTATAGTATCTGCTTGCATAGGTGAACTTGATTAGTAAGGCTTGCATCAGTGTCAATATAAGCTTGTCTTGTGCAGAGTAGTGGTTGAAGTTCTCCTCGGCTTCCTCTTCGTAGTATCCTCCTTCCTCCTCGTATCCTTGGTCGGTACTAGCGTCTATGAATAAATACGAGGTACACAATCACCAAACAATACTTAACTACTTACAATCATCACACACAAGGGTCCTATGGATGATCTAGCATCATCTCTAACATTACAAGGTTAAAGCTTGGTTTAAATCCTTTTTATTTTTAGAAAAGTAATTTCTACTCATTGAAAAACTACTTAAGATTTAATATTCGCCAAACTAAACATGGGATCATGTTGACACATGTCATCACCACATATTGTAGTCCATGGGAATGTGATTTAAAGTGGTGTCACAATTTAATAAGGTTTTACCCTTTTATTTTAATTAATTAAAGTGGCTAGAAATGCTTATGAAGCATTCTTTTATTTCTTGAACATTATTTCTGCAAGTAAACCTATATATTTTTATATATTCTGAAAGGTATGGTTAAATGTGATTTTTGAGAGTTGGAATCAACTCAAAAGCTTTTATGGTTTAAATTTGAAAAATGTTTGAATGCAGAAAATCTTCTGCCTTGTTATTTTTACTATGGGTGATCTACAGATCCAAATGACTTGAATCCAACGGGCTTGGATTAAGCATTCACAGAACTTTCCGACAAAATTGGTTTCATTCAATTTGGTGCACTAAATCGATCTGGGTTGATTTTTGAAGTTGGGTGCTGAAGTGTTTTTTAATTGAAATAGAAAAGTTTTAATTTGAATTGCTGGGCTGCGCGGGAAATTCTAACGGGCCGGCCTGCTAAGCGCAGTGCTCCCGTGGGCTGCTTAAGTGGGTGTCCCCACTCGTCAGTGACACGGGGCTGGGCGAAGCGGTATGGGGCAACGTGAATCGTTCGATCTAGTTCTAATCCAACGGCTGAGGGTCATCGTCGACGCGAGACAACTCCGGCGAGAACGAAACCTAGCGCGGCCAGTGAGGGGTGCTGGGGGCTCACCGTGGTACGGGCGAGGGTCGGCGAGGCGGGCGAACGACGAAGTCGACGACGGTGAACCTCCTGGTACCGGTGGCTTCTCCTGGGGCGGCTCCAATCACTGGCTCCCTTCTTCTCCGGCAGCGGCAGGCTCCAGTTAAATTCCGGCGAGGTGGTGCTCGCCTTGCTTTGAGAATGGCGTGGCACGATCAGTGAGGAGAGGGGAGTGAGATGGTGTGAAGAAATCGTGCGGGGGTGGCCTCTATTTATAGTCGAGCGAGGGGACCGTCGGGGCGCACGGTGAGCTCGTCGGGGGCGACGTTACAGGCGGCTAAAGGCATGGGCAAGGGTAGGGGACGGTGTTGTGTCTCCTGGCGATGCTCAACGACATGGTCGCGAGGCATGGGGTGGTGTGGTTTGGTCTAGAACGGGCGGTGCTCTGCGCGGCAGAGGCAGCATCTTCGATGGCGGGCGGTGGCTGTATGGCACAGGGCGGCAAACGGGGATGTTTGGCGGTCTCGTGGGTCGGTGGTGATCGTGTGTGCACGTGGTGAGGGCGGCGCGCGGTCTGTGGATGCTGGTCGAGGGTGGCGCTCTGGCGCATGCTCGGCATGGTCTGGGCGCGGCTTTTGCGCGTGGTCCAGGGCTTGGCAACGCTCGCGGCTGGGACAGGGAGTGGCGGTGGACGGTGGGCTGCCTCCCAGACAAGGTTGGCACGGCTAGTTCTTCCTCTAGCCTGCTGTCCACAATGGGGTGACATGGGGGTGCTCGGCCGTTCACCATTAATGACAATGGCAAGCTCACAGGGGTGCTAGTGTTGGGCTAATCTTTCTGGATGATCTACTGAGTTGTGTGTGAGCTAACTAGGGAACAAGTTAGGCAAGAATCACTGCACACTATAGTGTTTGATGTTTTGTTTGATTTGTGTCTGCAACCTGTTTGATGAAATGGCCGCATGAAATCAAGTTTTGAATTTTGAAATGATTTTTGGTGGGTTTGTTAGATTGGTGCTGGTGAGTCTGCAGATGCTTGGGTTTTAAAAGTTGAGCTTGTTTGAGTGGGTTTTGAAAAAGTGGGATCTTCCCATATGAAGAAGATTCAATTTTGAATTGTCATTTAAACTATGCATTTGAAAGTTTCTGGATGATCACAAAGTGGGCGTTGATACCTTGTTATGAGTACATTCAAGGGGTGCAAAGATCCTGAAAAGTTTCTGTTAGGTTTTGAAAGTTTGAGACAGCCAAAGTAGGCATGGGAGTTAAATTGGTCAAAATGACCATTCACTTAATATATTTGTTTTGATTTACTTGTCTTTAGGAAAAGTGTGGGAAATGTTTTAGATGATGTTCATTTCACCTAAGAAACATTTTACAAGCAATGCATCACACAAACAAGGTGGTTTTTAAAGAAATTCAAAATCCATGCATACACATATACATGCATTCATGAGTTTATTTAGAAAGGTTTTTGTTAACCCTAATCTTGATGATTAGTGTTTGATGATCTAAGTTTGGTATTTTTGGGATGTTACATCGAACCTTCTCTCGAACTTGCGAGTAGCGCAACACTGGAAGAAGTTCCTGCGGTGCCTGCACCAATAAGATAGGAAGCTAATGATGATGATCATGAAACTTCGGTTGTAGTTGCTACAGAACCTCGCAGGTCAACGAGAGCTCGTACGACTCCTAATTGGTATGATCCCGTTATGAGTGTCATGTTGGTGGACAACACTGATGACCCTGCGACATATGAGGAAGCGATGATGAGCCCAGATTCCAATAAATGGCAAGAAGACATGAAATCCGAGATTGGATCCATGTACGAAAACCAAGTATGGACTTTGGTGGACTTACCGGATGGTCGGAAGGCTGTCGAGAACAAATGGATTTTCAAGAAGAAAACAGATGCTGATGGTAATATTACTGTCTATAAAGCTCGACTTGTCGCAAAAGGGTTTCGACAAATTAAAGGAGTTGACTACGATGAGACCTTCTCACCAGTAGCGAAGATAAAGTCTGTGAGGATTATGTTAGCAATCGCTGCATATTATGATTATGAGATATGGCAGATGGATGTCAAAACAGCGTTCCTCAATGGAGACATTGATGAAGAGTTGTATATGATGCAACCTAAAGGTTTTGTCGATCCTAAGGATGCTAACAAGGTATGCAAACTACAACGGTCCATATATGGATTGAAGCAAGCATCCCGTAGTTGGAATCAACGTTTTGATAAGGTGATCAAAAGTTTTGGTTTTATACAAACTTATGGAGAAGCTTGTATTTACAAGAAAGTGAGTGGGAGCTCTGTAGCATTCTTAATACTATATGTAGATGACATATTGTTGATTGGGAATGATGTAGACCTTCTTAATAGTGTCAAGGAATATTTGAATAATAGTTTTTCAATGAAAGATCTTGGCGAAGCAGCTTACATATTAGGCATAAAGATTTATAGAGATAGATAGAGACGCCTAATATCATTGTCACAAAGTACATATTTGGACAAAGTTCTAAAGAGGTTTGGAATGGAAGATAGCAAGAAAGGGTTCTTGCCCATGTTGCCCAATACGACCTTGAGTAAAACTCAAAGTCCAACAACGGCAGAAGATAGAGAAAGGATGAGTAAAACTCCATATGCCTCAGCCATAGGATCTCTAATGTATGCCATGCTATGTACTAGATCCGACATTGCATATGTTGTTAGTTTGACTAGCAGGTATCAAAGTGATCCAGGAGTGGATCATCAGACAGCGGTCGAAAACATCCTTAAGTACTTGAGAAGAACTAAGGATATGGTTCTTTCTTATGGAGGTGATGAACAGCTCGCTGTTAATGGTTACACCGATGCTAGTTGGAACACCAATCCGGATGATTCTAAATCACAATGTGGATACGTATTTACTTTGAATGGTGCAGCAGTTAGCTGGAGGAGTGCAAAGCAAAGCGTTGTGGCGTGATCTTCAACTGAATCGGAATACATGGCTGCTTCGAAGGCTTCACAAGAAGTGATATGGATGAAAGAGTTCATTACAGAGCTCGGTGTCGTTCCAAGTGCGCTGGACCCAATGTCTACCTATTGTGATAACATGGGCGCCATAGCCAATGCGCAAGAACCAAGGTCACACAAGAAGCTGAAGCACATCAAGCTGCGTTTCCACGCTATTCGAGAACATGTCCAAGATGGTGACATAAAGATTTGCAAAGTACACACAGATCTGAATGTGGCGGATCCGTTGACTAAACCTCTCCCGAGGGCAAAACATGACCAACACCAAACTGCCATGGGTGTTCGGTATATTACCAAGTAATCTAGATTAGTTGACTCTAGTGCAAGTGGGAGACTGTTGGAGATATGCCCTAGAGGCAATAATAAATGTAGTTATTATTATATCTTTGTGTTTATGATAAATTTTTACATTCATGCTATAACAGTATTAACAAGGAAACATTAATACTTGTGTGATTTGTAAACTAATTTAGAGTCCCTAGTAAAGCCTCTTTGTAATACTAGCTTGTTGGTTAATAAATGATCGTGGTTTCCCTATCATGAACATTGAGCTGTTATTAACAACAAGATCATATCGTTAGGAGAATGATATGATGGACATACTCCTATAGATAAGCGTAGCATAAAGATCAAGTCATTTCAATTGCTATATGCTTTCTGATACATAGTAACCTAATTCCTTCGACCATGAGATCATGCATATCACCATCACAGGAAGGATGCTTTGATTACATCAAACACCACACCGTAATTGGGTGGTTATAAAGGTGGCATTGAGTGTTCGGAATGTATTGGTTGAGACACATGGATCAAGAGTGGGATTTGTCCATCCATATGACGGATAGATATACTCTAGGCCCTCTCGGTGGAATGTCCTCCAATTGTCTTGCAAGCATGTGACTGGCTCACAAGGGATCACATATCACGGGAACGAGAAAAGAGTACTTATCAGTAACGAGGTTGAACTAGGTATGCAGAGATACCGACGATCAAAACCTCGGATAAGTAAACTATCGTGAGACAAAGGGAAATTGGTATCGTATGTAAGTGGTTCATTCGATCGCAAAGTAATCGTAGAAATATGTGGGAGCCATATGAATTTCCAGATTCCTCTATTGGTTATTGTTCGGAGAAGTGTCTCGATCATGTCCGCATAATTCACGAACCGTAGGGAGACACACTTAAGGATTCGATGTTGTTGAGTAGTTATGGAATGATGAGTAAGAGACCAAATGTTGTTCGGAGTCTCGGATGGGATCCGGGATATCATGAGGAGATCCGGAATGGTCCGGAGAATAAGATCCATATAAGGAAAGTCCTGTTTCGGGGTTGGAGAATGGTTCCGGTGTTTTCATCGGGAATGTTCTAGAAGGTTCCGGAATGTCCGGCACTCCGGAGGGGAAGGGTACATGAATGTGTCATAACAAGTTGGAATGGTTGCATCATGTACTAGGTGTCATCGTTGAGCGAAATAAAGGGATAAATCAAATCCTAGTTTGAAAAGTCAAACGCCAATTTGAAAAGTCAAACGGCTATTTTGCTTGGTGGAGGGAGAGTAGGAAACCTACTTGGGGAGGAAGTCCCTCTACCTCCACCGCCGGCCAAGGAGGCCGAGTTGGGGAGGGACTCCCCTCCCCTTGGCCGCGCCCTCCCACCTATATAAGGAGGGGCAGGGCTGCCCCTCCAAGACCTACACCTTGCCCTCTCCAAACCCTAGCCCCAAGCCACCGGCGCCACCACCTCCTGCTGCCGCCGCCTAGGGAAAACCCTAGCCACCGACTTGGGCTTCCCCAAGCCCTAGCCGCCGGCCTATCCCTCTCTCCTTGGTGCGTCTAAACCCTAGATCACCGAGGCCTCTCTCATAGTCCACCATACTCGCTCCGGCTTAAGGCGAAGCCCTGCGAGATCTCCCCTCTACTTCCGGTACCACGCCGTCGTGCTGCCGGAATCGCGAGGAGAGTGCTACAACCTCCGCTGCCTGCTGGAACAAGGGAGAGGAAGGTCTTCATCGAGTACCGAACGTGTGACCGACTGCGGAAGCGCTGCCGAAACGCAGCGCCGGAAGGATCGTCTACGCGATCTTGAGATTGGCAAGAGTACGACTACATCACCCACGAGAATCCGCTCTCGTTAAACACTTTGGAATCTTCGAGGGTGTAACATCCCAAAAATATCAAACTTAGATCATCAAAACACTAATCCTCAAGTTTAGGGTTAACAAAAACTTTTCTGAATGAATTCATGAATGCATGTATATGTGTATGCATGAATTTTGAATTTCTTTAAAAACCACCTTGTTTGTGTGATCCATTGCTTGTAAAATGTTTATTAGGTGAAAATAACATCATCTAAAACATTTCCCACACTTTTCCTAAAGACAAGTAAATCAAAACAAATATATTAAGTGAATGGTCATTTTGGCCAATTTAACTCACATGCCTACTTTGGCTGTCTCAAACTTTCAAAACCTAACAGAAACTTTTCTGGATCTTTGCACCCCTTGAATGTACTCACAACAGAGTATCAAGGCCCACTTTGTGATCATCCAGAAACTTTCAAATGCATAGTTTAAATGACAATTCAAAATTGAATCTTCTTCATATGGGAAGATCCCACCTTTTCAAAACCCACTCAAACAAGCTCAACTTTCAAAACCCAAGCATCTGCAGACTCACCAGAACCAATCTAGCAAACTCACCAAAATTCATTTCAAAATTCAAAACTTGAGTTCATGCGGCCATTTCATCAAACAGGTGGCAGACACAAATCAAACAAAACCACAAACACTATAGTGTGCAGTGTTTTGAGCCTAACTTGTTCCCTAGTTAGCTCACACACAATCCAGTAGATCATCTAGAAAGATTAGCCCAACACTAGCACCCCTGTGAGCTTGCCATTGCCATTAATGGTGAACAGCCGAGCACCCCCATGTCACCCCAATGTGGACAACAAGCTAGGAGCAGCAGCAAGCCTAGCCAGCATGTCTGGGAGGCAGCCCACCGTCCACCGCCACTGCATGTCCCAGCCGCGAGCGTTGCCAAGCCCTGGACCACGCGCACAAGCCGCGCCCAGACCATGTCGAGCGTGCGCCAGAGCGCCACCCGCGACCAGCGTCCCCAGACCGCGCGCCGCCCTCACCGCGCGCACACACGATCACCACCGACCCAGGACACCGCCAGACACTCCCGTTTGCCGCCCCGTGCCATACAACCACCGCCCACCGTCGAAGACGCCGCCTCTGCCGCGCAGAGCACCACCCGTTCCAGACCAAACCACACCGCCCCATGCCTTGCGATCATGTCGTTGAGCATCGCCAGGAGACACAGCACCGTCCCCTACCCTTGCCCATGCCATTAGCTGCCTGTAACGTCGCCCCCGACGAGCTCACCTTGCGCCCCGACGGTCCCCTCGCTCGACCACCAAGGCTAGGAAAATTTGCAAAGCCGTCCCTATCCGAATCCATGGCATAGATTTTTATGCTAATCTAATAGTACTCGGAACTAAAGGTTTGGAAGTAGTACTAGGAATGGATTGGATGTCCAATCATAAAGGATTGATTGACTGTGCCAAGAAAGCCATTACCATGACCAGTACCACCGGAGTATCAGTCGAGCATATATCTGAAACCTTACCTCGCCAATTCAAGTGTAACAAGAGTCTAGCCCAACCTACCATTGGCCAAGTTCGGATAGTCTGCGAATACCCCGATGTATTTCCAGATGTTTTGTCGGTATGCCCCCAGATCGGGATATCGAGTTTATCATCGAACTAATCCCCGTAACAGGACCCATAGCCCAGAGACCCTATAGTATGAACCCGTCAGAACTAGAAGAACTGAACAAGCAACTGGATTCCATGTTGGAAATCGGATTGAGTCAACCAAGTGCGTCCCCATGGAGATCACCTGTCTTGTTTATGGACAAGAAGGATGGAGGTAACCGTTTGTGTACGGACTAAAGGAAGTTGAATGATGTCACCATCAAGAACAAGTACCCCTTCCCTAAGATCGAAGATTTGTTTGATCAGTTGACCGGTGCCCAGGTGTTTTCTAAGATTGATCTTAGAACTGGCTATCATCAACTCAAAATTCGTGCAGAGGATATTCCAAAGACTGCCTTTACCACCCAATATGGATTGTATGAGTATACAGTTATGTCTTTTGGATTAACCAATGCCCCCGCTTATTTCATGAATCTCATGAATAAGATTTTTATGGACTTCCTGGATAAGTTTGTCGTTGTTTTCATCGATGACATTCTGATTTATTCCAAATCGGAAGAAGAACATGAGCGACACCTAAGGACCATTCTTGGAACCCTTAGAGAGGATCAGTTGTATGCAAAGTTTAGCAAATGTGAATTCTGGTTACAGGAAGTAGGATTCCTCGGTCACATTGTATCAGCCGGAGGAATTGCCGTGGACCCTGCCAAAGTGAAAGATGTAGAAGATTGGCAAGCCCCAACCACTCAAACCCAAGTTCGTGCTTTTCTCGGATTGGCGGGATATTACCGCAAATTCGTAGAAGGATTCTCGAGTATAGCCCGACCCATGACCCAATTACTAAAGAAATACAAGAAGTTTGAATGGACAGACAAGTGCGAAGCGAGTTTTCAAGAACTCAAGAGGAGATTGATTTCAGCCCCAATCTTGATCATGCCGGATATCACGAAGCCCTTCGATGTGTATTGTGACGCATCCAAGATTGGTCTCGGATGTGTGCTAATGCAAGAAGGCAAAGTTATATCTTATCTATCGCGACAACTGAAGCAACACGAACAAAATTACCCAACCCATGACCTCGAACTCGCAACCGTAGTTCTAGCCCTGAAGACATGGAGACATTACCTAATGGGAAACCGTTGTGAGATTTATTCGGATCACAAGAGCCTAAAGTATATATTCACTCAAAAGGAGCTGAATATGAGGCAGAGAAGATGGATTGAGCTAATCAAGGATTACGACCTGGACATTCACTATCACCCTGGAAAAGCCAATGTGGTAGCCGATGCCCTTAGCAGATTGTCGTGCCGCTTGAACTCCATGATTTTAAAGGAGCAACCAAGTTTGCACAAAGAGATGGAAGATTTTCGAATGGAATTAGTAAGTAAAGGATTTTTGGCTAGCATCGAACTTCAGCCCACTTTGATCAGTCAGATTAAAGAGGCGCAGAAGGAAAATGCCAGTATCGACGGAATCAAGCGTCGTATCGGTACAGGCAAAGTACCCGGATTCACCGAGGACAAAGAAGGAGTTCTGTGGTACAAAGGACGCCTTTGTGTACCAGCAGATTCGGAGTTGAAAGAAGTTATCTTAAAGGAGGCTCATGATACTCTTTATTCTATCCATCCCGGAGGAACCAAGATGTATCAAGATTTGAAAGAGCAATTTTGGTGGCATAAGATGAAGAGAGAAATCGGAAGCTATATCGCCAAGTGTGACATATGTCAGCGAGTCAAGGCAGGACATCAACGACCCGCTGGATTGTTGCAACCTTTGCAGATTCCGGAATGGAAATGGGATTCTGTAGGAATGGACTTTATCACTGGACTACCTACTTCTAGTAGGGGAAATGACTCTATTTGGGTCATAGTGGACAGATTGTCCAAAGTCGCCCATTTCTTGCCCGTCAAAACCACCTATCAGAGTTCGAAGCTAGCGGAGTTATACATCGCTAGAATCGTTAGTTTGCACGGAGTCCCCAAGAACATAGTCTCGGATCGAGGAACTCAGTTTACCTCGAGATTCTGGAAGAAAGTCCAAGAAGGTTTAGGAACCCACCTAGATTTCAGTACTGCTTATCACCCTCAGACCGATGGACAAACGGAGCGAGTAAACCAAATACTCGAAGATATGCTTAGATCATGTGTGTTAGAATATGGATCCAAATGGGAAGACTGTCTGCCGTTTGCAGAATTTTCATACAACAATAGTTACCAAGCCAGTTTGCAAATGGCCCCATTTGAATTTATGTACGGAAGAAAGTGCCGCACCCCTTTGAACTGGTCGGTGAAGGGAATATGCCCGAGAGGCAATAATAAAGTGGTTATTATCATATTCCTTGTTTATGATAAATGTTTATTTTGCATGCTATAATTGTATTAATACGGGAACATTAATACATGTGTGTTTAATAAACAAACAGAAAGTTCCTAGTTATGCCTCTCTCATAAACTAGCTCGTTGATTAACAAGATGATCAAGGTTTCCTGATCATGGACATTGGATGTTGTTAATAACGGGGTCACAACATTAGTGTAATGGTGTGATGAACATTCATCCAAAGTATAGCATTACGATCAAAGTCATTGAGTTTATATTGCTATAACAACTTACGAAGTGATCCTAATCCTTAGACCATGAGATCATGTCAATCACTAACACCGGAAGAGTTTCTTGATAACATCAAACGTCACACCATAACAGGGTGATTATAAAGATGGATTCAGAACTAATAAAGTGTTATGTTGAGGCTCATGGATCGAGAGTGGAATTTGTTCATCCCGATGACGGATAGATATACTCTGGGCCCTCTCGGTGATATCACATTGATTAGCTTGCAAGCAAGTGATTTGATCACTAGAATGTTATATCACGGGAACGAGAAAAGAGTGCATGTTAGTAACGAGATCAAACTAGGTATGGAGATACCGATGATTGAATCTCGGACATGTAATATATCGCGAAACAAAGGGATTAAGATACTAGCGTAAAAGGTTCCGACGATCACAAGAAAGTCATCGTTGAATGTGTGGGAGTCAGTATGGGTCTCCAGATCCCGCTTCTGATTATTGATCCGAGAGGGGTCTCGATCATGTCCGCATTATTCGCGAACCGTAGGGTGACACACTTAAGAGACACCGACATACATTTGGAGCAAAAGTTTCATGCCGAAAAGAATAACAAGCGCAGGAATTTATTTCACTAGATACCGAAACGGGTTTTCAGGTGAAATTACAGAAAGTGTTTCTGCATGTGAAATGAAATAATAGCAAGGGGTTATATGTGAATGTTTGTCATTAAAGTAATTGACAAAATTCTGAATAAATAAAAGGAGTTTTATTTAATGAGAGTTTGCATTAAATTTGGTGGAAATTTAATGGGAATTTGAGTGGGTTTTTGAGTGGAGGGAATTCAAAGGCTTTTGTGTGAGTGGAGTGTCCACCCACATGAATGAAAGGATGGGAGGGGGCAGCCCCATGGCTGGGCGCATGGGCCCTTGGGTGCCCCCCTCTCCCTATAAAAGGATCCCCCTCCCTCTCTCTCACTCACACCTCCTCGTGAAGGATCTCTCTCCCCCTCTAGAATTTATCCCCCATGGTCTCGGACTAGCGAGATACATGTTCCCGGTGGCTATTCGGCAAGAAAAAGAGTTGTGCTTCCGCTGCATCACTGGAGCGAGGAGGCGGAGGTTGCTCGGTGCCTCGAACGTGTGTGCGAGCACGGATGCGCTGCTGTTTTGCGGCGCTAGGACTTCCTCTCGATCTTGAGATCGGCAAGAGATCGTCTACATCAACCACGAGTTTGGACTCGTTAAGCTTTGTCGGTATTCAAGGGTATGTTCTCTATGGATATACATCCGCCCGTTGTTTGTATCTAGTAGATAGATCTTGGTACATAGTTGTTCCCATCGAAGGAAAATTTTTGTTTTCTATGCTGCGAACCCTACAGTGGTATCAAAGCCAGGTTTATGCGTAGATGCTTTGCACGGGTAGTACACATATGAGTATGTGGGCGATGATGATCATTTTATTGCTTCTTAGTTGTACTTTGGATATTGGTGGCATAGTGGGATGAAGCGGCCCGGACAAACTTTACATGTCCTCGCACATGAGACCTGTTCCACGCTTGACATGCAACTAGTTTTGCATAAGTGGCTAGCGGGTGTCTGTCTCTGCTACTATAGTCAATATCTAATTTGCAACGAGTTGTCAACAATTTGGTTATCCTCGTTGTGCTTCATGTTCGTAGGTAAGAACGGTTCTATCTTCGAAAGCCCTAAGCCACGTAAAATTTGCAATGGATAAATTAGAGGCGTCTAGTTTAGATTGTTGCTGGGCTAGTGTTATGATATGGTGATGTTGTAAGTAGAAGTATGAGATGATACTCTTACAACATACATAACGTGTAAACTCCATAGACCTTGGATTTACACATAATGGTATGATAGTGATCATACCACGGTGCACATGATAGAGATCATATGCGAGAACCATATCATTCCACTAATAAACATGTGATGTTTGATAGCATCTTATATTGCTTGTTTGGCGTTTTATTAGCATAATAAGATGATCCCTCATTTAGATATCAAGATAAAAATGTGTTCTTCCTTAAGTATGCACCGACAATGTTTCGTCGCTTCAAGACATCACGTGATGATCGGGTGTACTTGAATCCACGAGCATATCTCGGGTGTAAGACAGTTACACACGCGAATACTAAGGTTCTTACTTGGCGAGCCTAGCATGTACAGACATGGCCTCGGAACACGGACCGAAAGGTTAAGCATGAGTCATATGTTTTGATATGATGACCATATGGATGCTCGCCTTTGAAGCTACGCCGACTCACGTGATGATCGGACTTGGTGTAGTGGATTTGGTTCATGTAATCACCAAAAAGACACGAGGGATGTCATTTTTGAGTGGGAGTTCATTTCTAATTTGGATTAGTAGAACTCAATTTATCATAAATTAAATCAAAGTGAATTTGCATAATTTGTTGTAGTCATTGGCATTCGTTCACCACCTTATGCATAGTTGTAATGGAAATAATAGAACTATAGAATTCTGGATATTTACTTTACGAACTGGTATCGTATTGTGTTGAGTGTCAATCAAAGTTTAAAGTCCTATTGCAAACTTTTAGCAAACTCTATTTACTCCGTGAAATTTAATAATTGGTATTAAATCGAGAGTAACAATTCCAGTGTTAGTATCTTAAGTATCATGTTTGCCTCCACGATTCTTGATTGTTTTAATATCAAGTTTATCTAGGAGCTGAAAGAATTGTTTCAGAAACCATCATGTGTGGCAGATAAAACGATATCTGAAACAATGTTTTGGTTGCAATATGATAGAGTATAATATATGTTCTCATATTGGATGAGAATTTATGAAGGTTGGAGATGCTAGACATCCTAATCATCCAAAAGGGTTTTGGAAAGTAATGTTATACTCACGATTCTCCTTTATAAGCTAAATTGGCTTGATCATGAAAGTCGTCATGATAAGGATGAATAGAAGATGTATGTAAAGTGTTTACTACACTAAAAGATTACTAAAGAATGGATTTTGAAAGAATACCGATCATTTTGATGATGGTGATCTACTTCAAAGTGCAAGTCCAAAGGTATTATTATTTGAATATACACGCTTTGGACTATGTGTCATGTATATGGCGCCACTTTTTGATGTTGATAGATTCTTTTAAAAGGAAAAGGAAATGCTGAAAGAGAATCGATAAAATATATTTGGCAGAAAAGAAAAGATTGGAAATATCCAATTTAGGTATATGGATGATATACATGTTATGGTTGTATTCTTTGCTTGTTAAACAATGTGGTTCTTGGGTATTGGATACCGAATTGGTTGGTATGAAATTTCATACGGAATGACGCAATTCACGAACCACAATGGCCTAAGTAACTAGCAAGAGAATATGTGATGATGTTCATCGAAAACAAACAAACCGTTGTTTGTATTTCTCATTGACATCAAAGCTTGACTTTAAGATTTGTTTTAATAATTGTTATTTGAATCAGGTATTATAAGAACAAAGGTTGTTCAAATAATTACCGTATTCCATATAAGATGGATGATTTACAAATCTAGTTGGAGAAATCACATCCATAAAACCTAATGCTAAAATGTCGCAAGACAAATGATTGAAAGATCACTTCCGAAGTGACATCGCCGTTTAAATTATATTGGAAAGAAAACATGAAGAATCTCCATTTTCATGGATTTTTGGAGTCTTTGATTTGATCAAGTGACGCTTGTGAGACTTTCCTCGGGATAATTAAAACTTCGTTCAAAGGCCAAAGAAGAACGAACGACTAAAATATTGGAATTTATACATATTGATGTATGTAGTCCATTATGTGTAGTCGTAAGCGATGGGTTTCAACTTCATATACTTTCTCCGGAAATTGAGTGAATAATTCACTTAATGAGAAAGAAGTGTGAAATATTTGAAAATGTTCAAAGACTTTCAAGATGAAGTGAAAATCATTGTGACAAGAAAAAATAAATGAATTGTGATTTTATCATAAAAGGGATTTATTTGAGTTACAATTTTAGCAAAACACCTAGATTTACATCTCCTGAAACACCATAGGAATATGGAATGTTTTGAGATTTGTAAGGAAACCTTGTTTGACATGGTTGGATCAAAGGTGTTATTTATAAAACTGCCAT
Organism: Avena sativa; assembly: GCA_916181665.1. NCBI lineage: Eukaryota > Viridiplantae > Streptophyta > Magnoliopsida > Poales > Poaceae > Avena > Avena sativa. The sequence goes on from OV702282.1 coordinate 172,181,499, forward strand.
TATGTTTTAAAAGATTAAAGCTTTAGAGACTACCGCTTTTACACTGAAAAGAGCTCCATCTTGATCCGGTGAAATGACACCATGGAAGTTATGGTTTGGGGTAAAACCCAAGTTCTCATTTCTTAAATTTTGGTATGCTAAACATAAGTAAGATGTTTACAACCGAAGTCGGATGAGCATGTCTTTGTAGGTTATTTCGAATAACAATTGGTTATTCCTCCATAAACACCAAGGACAAAAGGGTTTGTCGCTTGAAACGTGAAGTTTCTTGAAAAAGGAATTTTTTCGTAAAAGTTAAGTGGGAGGACAATAGAACTTTGATAAGGTTAACGAACCTTAAATATGCTGAGTTGCGCAGCGCCGGAAAATGTTCCGGAGGCAGCCAGAATGCTCATGGATTACGTGCCTCAAATGTTGCGGTCATGGAGATCTAAGTTCCTATTGAATCAAGTCGGTCGAATAAATAATCAAATACTAAGATTTGAGAGTAAATCATTATTGTTTGACAATGATGAACCGACTATATGCAAAGAAGCGATGATGGGCCCTGACTCCATCAAATGGCTTGAAGCCATAAAATCCGTGATAGTTCCATACACGAGAAATCAAGTTTTGAACTTGGAAGACCCTCCGGAAAGGTGTAAAAACCTATCGGTCGTATTTGGATATATAAAGAAACAGACATGGATGTTTCACATCTATGAAATAGTCGACATGTCGTAAAATATTTTACGACAATGTTCAAGGAGTTGACTATGACAAGATTTGATCTTTCATAGCGATATTTAGTCTGGACGGATTAAAGTAGCAACCACTACATATAATTTGGTATATGGTAGATGAATAAACAAAACAAAGTTCTTCTAATAGAATGGTTACCTAGGACGTGTACATGACACGATCCAAAGGGTTTTGTTAATTCAAAGGATGCTAAAAAGGGCATGCAAACTTCAATGGTTGAAGTAAGCATCGCGGAGTTGGAATCTTCACCATGATGAAAAAGAGTTTTCATCAGGAGACGATGAAGATGCTTGCATTTGCAAGAAATTAAGTGGGAGCGCTAAGACATATTTCTAATACATTATGTGGAGGACATCTTGTTGATTAGAAATGATGTATATTTTATTGACAAAGGTTAAGAATTTCATTTCGATGAAATACTTAGGCAAAACCCGAATATTTAGCGTGAATGTCTATAGTGGATAGACTGTAACACCAATATGGTTGTGCCAAACGTACATATATGAGATATTGAAGGAGTTCAATATAGAATCAACAAGAAACGGTTCTTGTCGCATGGAAAGGAATTGAATCAAGATTCAAGTGTATCGACACTTGATAAGTGAAACAAGATTCAAGTGCTTTGACACTTGATGAGTAAAATCACAAGAATGTCTTGATCAATCATACCATGATATGTACACATCCAGATATGTCCTATGCTCTAAGTGTTATGAGCATATACCAGAATGAATCATAAAATGATCATTGGACGATAGTGAGGATATTCTTATGATCTTTTGGAAGAACTAAGAATATATTTGTGTAGAGGTGACAAACAATTACAAATAGTTCATTGTAAGACGTTACATTGATACTAGTTTTGTCACAATATACAAATTAAGTTTATCTCAATTTAAACTATGGGTGGCACAATGTAATGGAAAGGAGATTCCATGATGGATTTGGATGAAATCCATAGTTAAGACATTGTGACGAATACTACAACAAAAAGGCTAAGTATATGACTGCTATAGTAGCAGCAAAGGAGGGAATTTGTGTCAAGAAGTTTGTTATCAAACTAAGGTGTGGTTCGCAACGGGCTAACACTAAAGATATATTGTATGACAATAGTATCGACATGATTTAACCCCAAGGAACTAAAGGTCTCACCAAAACACCAAATTTATACAATGCCATCTCATTGGAGAATGAGTGATGCGTGAAGACGCAAAGACATGCAAATACACACGGACCTGAAGCGTCAGATCCGTAGATTATGTTAACCACTTGCAATTGCGTATATGGAACACCAGAAAGCCATAGGTGTTCAATACGCAGAGTTTTCAAACTAGATTATTGTCTCTAGTGCAAGTGGGAGACTGAAGGGAATATGCCCGAGAGGCAATAATAAAGTGGTTATTATCATATTCCTTGTTTATGATAAATGTTTATTTTGCATGCTATAATTGTATTAATACGGGAACGTTAATACATGTGTGTTTAATAAACAAACAGAAAGTTCCTAGTTATGCCTCTCTCATAAACTAGCTCGTTGATTAACAAGATGATCAAGGTTTCCTGATCATGGACATTGGATGTTGTTAATAACGGGGTCACAACATTAGTGTAATGGTGTGATGAACATTCATCCGAAGTATAGCATTACGATCAAAGTCATTGAGTTTATATTGCTATAACAACTTACGAAGTGATCCTAATCCTTAGACCATGAGATCATGTCAATCACTAACACCGGAAGAGTTTCTTGATAACATCAAACGTCACACCGTAACAGGGTGATTATAAAGATGGATTCAGAACTAATAAAGTGTTATGTTGAGGCTCATGGATCGAGAGTGGAATTTGTTCATCCCGATGACGGATAGATATACTCTGGGCCCTCTCGGTGATATCACATTGATTAGCTTGCAAGCAAGTGATTTGATCACTAGAATATTATATCACGGGAACGAGAAAAGAGTGCATGTCAGTAACGAGATCAAACTAGGTATGGAGATACCGATGATCGAATCTCGGACATGTAATATATCGCGAAACAAAGGGATTAAGATACTAGCGTAAAAGGTTCCGACGATCACAAGAAAGTCATCGTTGAATGTGTGGGAGTCAGTATGGGTCTCCAGATCCCGCTTCTGATTATTGATCCGAGAGGGGTATCGATCATGTCCGCATTATTCGCGAACCGTAGGGTGACACACTTAAGAGACACCGACATCCATTTGGAGCAAAATTTTCATGCCGAAAAGAATAACAAGCGCAGGAATTTATTTCACTAGATACCGAAACGGGTTTTCAGGTGAAATTACAGAAAGTGTTTCTGCATGTGAAATGAAATAATAGCAAGGGGTTATATGTGAATGTTTGTCATTAAAGTAATTGACAAAATTCTGAATAAATAAAAGGAGTTTTATTTAATGAGAGTTTGCATTAAATTTGGTGGAAATTTAATGGGAATTTGAGTGGGTTTTTGAGTGGAGGGAATTCAAAGGCTTTTGTGTGAGTGGAGTGTCCACCCACATGAATGAAAGGAGGGGAGGGGGCAGCCCCATGGCTGGGCGCATGGCCCCTTGGGTGCCCCCCTCTCCCTATAAAAGGAGCCCCCCTCCCTCTCTCTCACTCACACCTCCTCGTGAAGGATCTCTCTCCCCCTCTAGAATTTATCCCCCATGGTCTCGGACTAGCGAGATACATGTTCCCGGTGGCTATTCTGCAAGAAAAAGAGTTGTGCTTCCGCTGCATCGCTGGAGCGAGGAGGCGGAGGTTGCTCGGTGCCTCGAACGTGTGTGCGAGCACGGATGCGCTGCTGTTTTGCGGCGCTAGGACTTCCTCTCGATCTTGAGATCGGCAAGAGATCGTCTACATCAACCACGAGTTTGGACTCGTTAAGCTTTGTCGGTCTTCAAGGGTATGTTCTCTATGGATATACATCCGCCCGTTGTTTGTATCTAGTAGATAGATCTTGGTACATAGTTGTTCCCATCGTAGGAAAATTTTTGTTTTCTATGCTGCGAACCCTACAGTCGGAAGTAAGAGAGATTCAGATTTTCGGACCCGACATTCTACGAGAAGCAGAAGAGAAGGTTCACAAGATTCGTGAACACCTCAAGACAGCCCAATCCCGACAAAAGAGTTACGCCGACAAGGGACGTCGAGACCTCGCCTTCAACATCGGAGATTTTTTTTATCTGAAAGTGTCGCCATTGAAGGGAATGCAACGTTTCCAACTCAAAGGAAAGTTAGCCCCCAGATATATCGAACCTTTCAAAATCTTGAACCGTCGAGGAGAAGTATCGTATCAACTGGAACTACCTGAAGAGATGTCAACTGTGCACAATGTGTTCCATATCTCGTTACTTCGCAAATGTCTCGAAGTCCCCGGGAAGACCGAAGTGTTCAAGAATATCGATCCCCGGCCATAGAGATCGATGAGGACCTAACCTATCCCGAAGAACCCATCCGTATATTGGAAGAAGCCTTTCGAACTACCAGGACCCGAAGCATCAAGTTTCTCAAGATTCAGTGGAGCAACCACACAGAAGAGGAGGCTACCTGGGAACGCGAAGATCACATCAGAACGGAGTTTCCAGATCTCCTCAAATCCTAGGTAATCTTTTCGTCCTTTTTCAAATCTCGGGACGAGATTTTGTTTAAGGGGGGAAGGTTTGTAACATCCCAAAAATATCAAACTTAGATCATCAAAACACTAATCCTCAAGTTTAGGGTTAACAAAAACTTTTCTAAATGAATTCATGAATGCATGTATATGTGTATGCATGAATTGTGAATTTCTTTAAAAACCACCTTGTTTGTGTGATCCATTGCTTGTAAAATGTTTATTAGGTGAAAATAACATCATCTAAAACATTTCCCACACTTTTCCTAAAGACAAGTAAATCAAAACAAATATATTAAGTGAATGGTCATTTTGGCCAATTAAACTCACATGCCTACTTTGGCTGTCTCAAACTTTCAAAACCTAACAGAAACTTTTTTGGATCTTTGCACTCCTTGAATGTACTCACAACAGAGTATCAAGGCCCACTTTGTGATCATCCAGAAACTTTCAAATGCATAGTTTAAATGACAATTCAAAATTGAATCTTCTTCATATGGGAAGATCCCACCTTTTCAAAACCCACTCAAACAAGCTCAACTTTCAAAACCCAAGCATCTGCAGACTCACCAGAACCAATCTAGCAAACTCACCAAAATTCATTTCAAAATTCAAAACTTGAGTTCATGCGGCCATTTCATCAAACAGGTGGCAGACACAAATCAAACAAAACCACAAACACTATAGTGTGCAGTGTTTTGAGCCTAACTTGTTCCCTAGTTAGCTCACACACAATCCAGTAGATCATCTAGAAAGATTAGCCCAACACTAGCACCCATGTGAGCTTGCCATTGCCATTAATGGTGAACAGCCGAGCACCCCCATGTCACCCCAATGTGGACAGTAAGCTAGGAGCAGCAGCAAGCCTAGCCAGCATGTCTGGGAGGCAGCCCACCGTCCACCACCACTGCCTGTCCCAACCGCGAGCGTTGCCAAGCCCTGGACCACGCGCACAAGCCGCGCCCAGACCATGTCGAGCGTGCGCTAGAGCGCCACCCGCGACCTTCGTCCCCAGACCGCGCGCCGCCCTCACCGTGCGCACACACGATCACCACCGACCCAGGACACCGCCAGACACTCCCGTTTGCCGCCCCGTGCCATACAACCACCGCCCGCCGTCGAAGACGCCGCCTCTGCCGCGCAGAGCACCGCCCGTTCTAGACCAAACCACACCGCCCCATGCCTCGCGATCATGTCGTTGAGCATCGCCAGGAGACACAGCACCGTCCCCTACCCTTGCCCATGCCATTAGCTGCCTGTAACGTCGCCCCCGACGAGCTCACCTTGCGCCCCGACGGTCCCCTCGCTCGACTATAAATAGAGGCCACCCCCGCACGATTTCTTCACACCATCTCACTCCCCTCTCCCCACTGACCGTGCCACACCATCCTCAGAGCAAGGCGAGCACCACTTCGCCGGAATTTCACCGGAGCCCGCCGCCTCTGGAGAAGAAGGGAGCCGCCCCAGGAGAAGCCACCGGTACCAGGAGGATCGACGTCGTCGACTTCGTCGTTCGCCCGCCTCGCCAACCCACGCCCGTACCCCGGTGAGCCCCCAGCACCCCCCACTGGCCGCGCTAGGTTTCGTTCTCGCTGGAGCTGTCTCGCGTCGACGATGACCCTCAGCCGTTAGATTAGAACTAGATCGAACGACCCACGTTGCCCCATACTGCTTTGCCCAGCCCCGTGTCACTGACAAGTGGGGACACCCACTTAAGCAGCCCGCGGGAGCACTGCGCTTAGCAGGCCGGCCCGTTAGAATTTCCCGCGCAGCCCAGCAATTCAAATTAAACCTTTTTCTCTTTAATTTCAAACACACCTCTGTACCCAACTTCAAAAATCAACCCAGATCGATTCAGTGCACAAATTGGATGAAACCAATTTTGTTGGAAAGGTCTGTGAATGCTTAATCCAATCCCATTGGATTCAAGTCATTTGGATCTGTAGATCACCCATAGCAAAAATAACAAGGCAGAAGCTTTTCTGCATTCAAACATTTTTCAAATTTAAACCATAAAAGCTTTTGAGTTGATTCCAACTCTCAAAATCACATTTAACCATACCTTTAGAATATATAAAAATATATAGGTTTACTTGCAGAAATAATGTTCAAGGAATAAAAGAATGCTACATAAGCATTCCTAGCCACTTTAATCAATTAAAATAAAAAGGTAAAACCTTATTAAATTGTGACACCACTTTAAATCACATTCCCATGGACTACAATATGTGGTGATGACATGTGTCAACATGATCCCATGTTTAGTTTGGAGAATATTAAATCTTAAGTAGTTTTTCAATGAGTAGAAATTACTTTTCTAAAATAAAAAGACTTAAACCAATCCTTAACCTTGTAATGTTAGAGATGATGCTAGATCATCTATAGGACCCTTGTGTGTGATGATTGCAAGTAGTTAAGTATTGTTTGGTGATTGTGTACCTCGTATTTATTCATAGACGCTAGTACCGACCAAGGATACTACGAGGAGGAAGGAGGATACTACGAAGAGGAAGCCGAAGAGAACTTCAACCACTGCTCTGCACAAGGCAAGCTTATACTGATATTGATGCAAGCTTTACTAACCAAGTTGACCAATGCAAGCTAACACTTGCAAGATACTATACCAGTGCAAGCTAACACTTGCAAGATACCCTATTGTTGCCACAAACCCATGCTTGTGATATGATTACTATATGCCTTAAGCGTATGTGATCATAACAACTTGCTAAACCAATCCTAGTTTTATGGCAAGCTTCTTACTTTATTTCTTTATCAAAGCTTACTTAGAGTCTACTTAAGAGTTTGGTAGATATTAGAAAGCTGTGCTCAAGTTTGCCCTAAGAGCATAAAATTTGGCCTAAGCTAGAAACCTTTCTCTCAGCCTAAGATATAATGTTGGACTTAGTGAAACTCCACTAGTTACCACCCCTCATTATTACCATCCCCACTGTAGATGCTAGTGCTAAGTATAAAACTTGATCAACTTTAGATGGGAGTACTTGGTGGAAAAATGGTTATGAAAACCTTGGAATGATGGATCATTCTATTGAAATGTTTGGACATATGTTTCCAAACACTTGATGATTTTGGTGATGAAAACGTTGAGGCGTGAGCCTTAGCCCTTTATAAAACTGATGGTTGTCTGGATGCGATACCATTCCAATTTTATCGTACAACCACAATACCCGAATATTGGGTAGGGCTTGACTGGAAACTTATATACCTTAGTATTAGTTCCCTCACGGCCAAGGTCTGAGCTGAGGCTACCTTGTGAAGATTGTCCACCTGTGCAGTACCCAAGATGACAGTGGTCATGGTTGGGAGGCCAAACTCACAGGAGAGGTGCTTATACTAGGGCGTGTAATTGAAAAGTGAGGATTGATTATCCACATACTGAGTATGGTGAGTTCAAGATTTGTTCCTGACGGATGTATCGAATGTTGTGGTGAAAGTGTACAATCTCTGCAGAGTGTCAAACTATTCGAATAGCCGCGTCCGCGGTTATGGACAGTTGGAGTGGCCATACTGTTCCCCCGTCAGACTTTTCAAAATGACTTGTGAAATAAATTGAGACTTTGACTTGACCACAACAGAGTTGTGACCCGAGTTACAAGATCCCACTTAGGAGTTATAAAACTATAACTAGTTTTGGGAACTTAGTAGAGATAAACCTGGCTTTTTGCAAAACAACCCTAGAGCCTAGTGTCCCATTATCCAAAAAACCCCTTTACTTGTTAGTATTATTTTGCGAGTACTTAAAGAGTACTCATGGCTTTGTCCCTGGCTATTCCCATGGCCAGACTATGAAGAGGAGTACCTGGCAGATGGACCCCAGGAAGGTTACGACAACTAGGATCATCTCCCATCGTCAGCATTGCCTGTGACCCCGAAGATGGAGCTTCGCCTACGCTACCGTTATTACTACGTATTCCGCTGCTTGATGTTGTATTAAGAACCGGATCATGAGATCCCTATTTGTGTACGAACTTGTATCGTTGTAATGGATGAAGTACTATGGTATCCAATTCTGTTATGTCTCGCAAAAATGGTAATCCTAGGATTGCGATGTATGGCATAACAGGCATCTAGGATTGAAAAATCCGGGTGTTGACAGAGGGTGAGTTATTCTATCGACTCGTTGCTACAATCTAGTAGATAGATCTTGGCTTGTTTGTTTGTATGCGGTAGAAAATTTTTGTTTTCCATGCTACGAACCCCTATAGTGGTATCAGAGCCGTGTCTATATGTAGATCTGTTGCACGAGTAGAACACAATGGTCATTGTGGGCGGTGGTGTTTTTATTATCAATTGCTTCTTGTGTACTTTGCATCTTGCGGTATGATGGGATGAAGCGGCCCGGGCTAACCTTACATGACATCGCTCATGAGACTTGCTCCACGCTCAACATGCAACTTGTATTGCATAAGTGGCTTTGCGGGTGTTTGTCTCTCCCATTATAGTATAGATCCAATTTACAACAGGCACTTGATAGTTCAAACATCAACGTTGTGGTTCTTGTTCGTAAGTTAGATCGACACTTATTAAAAGCCCCAAACCACGTAAAATATGCAAAGAAATTAGAGGCGTCTAACTTTGTTTTGCAGGGGTGTGCTGTGATGTGATGTGGCCATGATTGTGATTATATTTGATGTATGCAATGTTCCTTATTGTAAGTTGGCAACCGGCAGGAGCCATATGGTTGTCTTTAATTTCTGTTAAGACCCGCGTGTCTATTCAAAGTAGTTGTAATAGTTGAAGCTGGTGGACGACAACCATGGAGCAGCGTCATTGACCTTGATGCAATGTCGGTGATGATGGAGATCATGTTCGTGCTTGAAGATGGAGATCGGAAGCACAAAGAAGAAAGGCCATATCATATCACATATTATGAATTGCATGTGATGTTAATCCTTTATGCATCTTGTATTGCTTAGTTAACGACGGTAGCATTATAAGATGATCCCTCATGCACATAAATTTCAAGTTCTAGAGTGTTCATCCTTAGTGAGCACCGTTGCTAAAGCTTGTTGTTTCGAAGCACCACGTGATGATCGGGTGTGTTAGATTCTGCAAGTGTATACAACGTGAGCAAGCCAGATTTGCTCATGCGGAAGCTAAGGTTTGATCTTGACGAGCCTAGCATGTACAGACATGGTCTCGGAACATGGATCACCGAAAGGTAAAGCATGAATCGTATCGTAGATATGATGAACATGTCGATTGTTCGCCATTGAAGCTACATCAAATCTCGTGATCATCGGTTTTGATGTGGTGGATGTGGTTCGTGTGATCACTAAAACAATGTGAGGGATGTTGTTTTGAGTGGGAGTTCACCTAGATTAATTTAACTATTAATTAGAACTCAATTTGTCATAAACTTAGTCTAAACTATTGCAAATATGTTGTAGATCAATGGCGGCCCCTACCATCAATTTTAATGCGTTCCTAGAGAAAGAAAAGTTGAAAAACAATGGAAGCAACTTCGCGGATTGGTTCCGCAATTTGAGGATTGTCCTCAATGCTGGTAATTTGACCTATGTGCTGGATGCACCGCTGGGTGACCCACCTGCAGCTACTGCTACCGATGAAGTAAAGAATGTTTACCTCGCTCGGAAGACTCAGTACTCCACAGTTCAGTGTGCTATCTTGTATGGTTTAGAATCGGAGCTTCAGAAAAGGTTTGAGAATTCAGACCCACATGATATTGTCCATGAACTCAAATTGATTTTTGAGACTCACGCGGCAGTTGAGAGCTATGAGGCTTCTGAAAAGTTCTTTAACTGCAAGATGGAAGAGGGCAGCTCCGCCAGTGAGCATGTTCTTAAGATGTCTGGGCACGCAAAAAAACTTCAAAGCTTGGGTATAGTGATTCCTAATGCTATGGGGATTTACCGTGTCCTCCAATCACTACCACCAAGTTACAAGAACTTTGTGATGAACTACAATATGCAAAGCATGAACAAGCAGTTGCCAGAACTCTTCTCCATGTTAAAATCTACAGAAGTGGAGATCAAGAAAGAGCACCAAGTGTTGATGGTCAATAAGACCACCAAATTCAAGAAAGGCAAGTCTAAGCAAAAGGGACACTTCAAGAAGGGTGGTAAGAAAGTTACCGCGCCGACGAAGAAGACCAAGGCTGGACCTAAGCCTGATAATGAGTGCTTTTACTGCAAGGGAGAAGGTCACTGGAAGCGGAATTGCCCAAAGTACTTGGCGGATTTGAAGAACGGCAACATCAAGAAGAAAGGTATATCCGATATACATGTTACTGATGTGTATCTCACTAGTACTCGTAGTAGTGCCTGGGTATTTGATACTGGTTCGGTTGCTCATATTTGTAACTCGAAACAGGTGTTGCAGAATAAACGGAAGCTAGCGAAGAACGAGGTGACGATGCGTGTAGGAAATGGATCAAAGGTTGATGTGATCGCAGTCGGCACGCTACCTCTTCATCTACCATCGGGATTAGTTTTATACTTAAATAATTGTTATTTGGTGTCTGCGTTGAGCATGAACATTATATCGGGATCTTGTTTATTGCGAGACGGTTACTTGTTTAAGTCTGAGAATAATGGTTGTTCGATTTATATGAGTAATATGTTTTATGCACATGCACCTTTGATAGATGGTCTATTCTTATTGAATCTCGATAGTGGAAATACACATATTAATAACATTGAAGCTAAACGTTTGAAATTGAGCGATAACTCGACCTATATGTGGCACTGTCGTCTTGGTCACATTGGAGTGAAGCGTATGAAGAAACTCCATTCCGATGGACTTCTTGAATCACTTGATTTCGAATCACTTGAAAGATGCGAAGCATGTCTGATGGGAAAAATGACTAAGACTCCATTTTTTGGTATGATGGAGCGAGCTACGGACTTATTGGAAGTCATACATACCAATGTGTGTGGTCCAATGAGTGTAGCATCGCGCGGTGGTTATCGTTATGTTCTTACCTTCACGGATGACTTGAGAAGATATGGGTATATCTATTTCATGAAACATAAGTCTGAAACTTTCGAGAATTTTAAGGAATTTCAAAGTGAGGTTGAGAATCAACGTAACAAGAAGATTAAATTTCTGCGTTCTGATCGTGGAGGTAAATATCTAAGTTACGAGTTTGTCGAGGTTTTGAAGAAATGTGGAATACTTTTACAATTGACACCGCCGGGAACACCACAGCGTAATGGTGTGTCCGAACGTCGTAATCGAACTCTCTTAGATATGGTTCGTTATATGATGTCACTTACAGATTTACCGCTATCATTTTGGGGTTATGCATTAGAAACAGCCGCATTCACTTTAAATAGGGCACCATCTAAATCCTTTGAAATGACACCGTATGAATTATGGTTTGGGAAGAAACCTAAATTGTCGTTCCTTAAAGTTTGGGGTTGCGAAGCCTATGTAAAGAAGTTACAGCCGGACAAGCTTGAACCCAAAGCGGAAAAATGCGTCTTCATAGGATACCCAAAGGAAACTATTGGGTATACCTTCTATCATAGATCCGAAGGCAAAATCTTCGTTGCCAAGAATGGATCCTTTCTAGAGAAGGAATTTCTCTCGAAAGAAGTGACTGGAAGGAAAGTAGAACTCGACGAGGTTGTCGAACCTTCTCTCGAACTTGCGAGTAGCACAACACCGGAATAAGTTCTTGTGGTTCCTGCACCAATAAGAGAGGAAGCTAATGATGATGATCATGAAACTTAGGTTGTAGTTGCTACAGAACCTCGCAGGTCAACGAGAACTCGTACCACTCCTGATTGGTATAATCTCGTTATGAGTGTCATGTTGGTGGACAACACCGATGACCCTGCGACATATGAGGAAGCGATGATGAGCCCAGATTCCAATAAATGGCAAGAAGCCATGAAATCCGAGATTGGATCCATGTACGAAAACCAAGTATGGACTTTGGTGGACTTACAGGATGGCCGGAAGGCTGTCGAGAACAAATGGATTTTCAAGAAGAAAACAGATGCTGATGGTAATGTTACTGTCTATAAAGCTCGACTTGTCGCAAAAGGGTTTCGACAAATTCAAGGAGTTGACTACGATGAGACCTTCTCACCAGTAGCGAAGCTAAAGTATGTGAGGATTATGTTAGCAATCGCTGCATATTATGATTATGAGATATGGCAGATGGATGTCAAAACAGCGTTCCTCAATGGAGACATTGATGAAGAGTTGTATATGATGCAACCTAAAGGTTTTGTCGATCCTAAGGATGCTAACAAGGTATGCAAACTTCAACGGTCCATATATGTATTGAAGCAAGCATCCCGTAGTTGGAATCAACGTTTTGATAAGGTGATCAAAAGTTTTGGTTTTATACAAACTTATGGAGAAGCTTGTATTTACAAGAAAGTGAGTGGGAGCTCTGTAGCATTCTTAATACTATATGTAGATGACATATTGTTCATTGGGAATGATGTAGACCTTCTTAATAGTGTCAAGGAATATTTAAATAATAGTTTTTCAATGAAAGATCTTGGCAAAGCAGCTTACATATTAGGCATAAAGATTTATAGAGATAGATCGAGACGCCTAATATCATTGTCACAAAGTACATATTTGGACAAAGTTCTAAAGAGGTTTCGAATGGAAGATAGCAAGAAAGGGTTCTTGCCCATGTTGCCCAATACGACCTTGAGTAAAACTCAAAGTCCAACAACGGCAGAAGATAGAGAAAGGATGAGTAAAACTCCCTATGCCTCAGCCATAGGATCTCTAATGTATGCCATGCTATGTACTAGACCCGACATTGCATATGTTGTTAGTTTGACTAGCAGGTATCAAAGTGATCCAGGAGTGGATCATTGGACAGCGGTCAAAAACATCCTTAAGTACTTGAGAAGAACTAAGGATATGGTTCTTTCTTATGGAGGTGATGAACAGCTCATTGTTAATGGTTACACCGATGCTAGTTGGAACACCGGTCCGGATGATTGTAAATCACAATCTGGATACGTATTTAATTTGAATGGTGCAGCAGTTAGCTGGAGGAGTGCAAAGCAAAGCGTTGTGGCGAGATCTTCAACTGAATCGGAATACATGGTTGCTTCGAAGGCTTCACAAGAAGCGATATGGATGAAAGAGTTTATTACAGAGCTCGGTGTGGTTCCAAGTGCACTGGACCCAATGTCTATCTATTGTGATAACATGGGCGCCATAGCCAATGCGCAAGAACCAAGGTCACACAAGAAGCTGAAGCACATCAAGCTGCGTTTCCACGCTATTCGAGAACATGTCCAAGATGGTGACATAAAGATTTGCAAAGTACACACAGATCTGAATGTGGCGGATCTGTTGACTAAACCTCTCCCGAGGGCAAAACATGACCAACACCAAACTGCCATGGGTGTTCGGTATATTACCATGTAATCTAGATTAGTTGACTCTAGTGCAAGTGGGAGACTATTGGAGATATGCCCTAGAGGCATAATAATTGTAGTTATTATTATATCTTTGTGTTTATGATAAATGTTTACATTCATGCTATAACAGTATTAACAAGGAAACATTAATACTTGTGTGATTTGTAAACTAATTTAGAGTCCCTAGTAAAGCCTCTTTGTAATACTAGCTTGTTGGTTAATAAATGATTGTGGTTTCCCTATCATGAACATTGAGATGTTATTAACAACAAGATCATATCGTTAGGAGAATGATATGATGGACATACTCCTATAGATAAGCGTAGCATAAAGATCAAGTCATTTTAATAGTTCAATTGCTATATGCTTTCTGATACATAGTAACCTAATTCCTTCGACCATGAGATCATGCATATCACCATCACGGGAAGGATGCTTTGATGACATCAAACACCACACCGTAACTGGGTGGTTATAAAGGTGGCATTGAGTGTTCGGAAAGTATTGGTTGAGACACATGGATCAAGAGTGGGATTTGTCCATCCATATGACGGACAGATATACTCTGGGCCCTCTCGGTGGAATATCATCCAATTGGCTTGCAAGCATGTGACTGGCTCACAAGGGATCACATATCACGGGAACGAGAAAAGAGTACTTATCAGTAACGAGGTTGAACTAGGTATGCAGAGATACCGACGATCAAAACCTCGGATAAGTAAACTATCGTGAGACAAAGGGAAATTGGTATCGTATGTAAGTGGTTCATTCGATCGCAAAGTAATCATAGAAATATGTGGGAGCCATATGAATTTCCAGATTCCTCTATTGGTTATTGTTCGGAGAAGTGTCTCGATCATGTCTGCATAATTCACGAACCGTAGGGAGACACACTAAAGGATTCGATGTTGTTGAGTAGTTATGGAATGATGTTCGGAGTCTCGGATGGGATCCGGGATATCACGAGGAGATCCGGAATGGTCCGGAGAATAAGATTCATATAAGGAAAGTCATGTTTCGGGGTTGGAGAATTGTTCCGATGTTTTCATCGGGAATGTTCTAGAAGGTTCCGGAATGTCCGGCACTCCGGAGGGGAAGGGTACATGAATGTGTCATAACAAGTTGGAATGGTTGCATCATGTACTAGGTGTCATCGCTGAGCGAAATAAAGGGATAAATCAAATCCTAGTTTGAAAAGTCAAACGCCAATTTGAAAAATCAAACGGCTATTTTGCTTGGTGGAGGGAGAGTAGGAAGCCTACTTGGGGAGGAAGTCCCTCTTCCTCCACCGCCGGCCAAGGAGGCCGAGTTGGGGAGGGAGTCCCCTCCCCTTGGCCGCGTCCTCCCACCTATATAAGGAGGGGCAGGGCTGCCCCTCCAAGACACACACACGTTGCCCTCTGTAAACCCTAGCCCCAAGCCGCCGGCGCCACCACCTCCTGCTGCTGCCGCCGCCGCCTAGGGCAAACCCTAGCCGCCGACTTGGGCTTCCCCAAGCCCTAGCCGCCGGCCTAGCCCTCTCTCCTTGGTGCGTCTAAACCCTAGATCACCGAGGCCTCTCTCATAGTCCACCATACTCGCTCCGGCTTAAGGCGAAGCCCTGCGAGATCTCCCCTCTACTTCCGGTACCACGCCGTCGTGCTGCCGGAATCGCGAGGAGAGTGCTACAACCTCTGCTGCCTGCTGGAACAAGGGAGAGGAAGGTCTTCGTCGAGTACCGAACGTGTGACCGACTGCGGAAGCGCTGCCGGAACGCAGATCTACGCGATCTTGAGATCGGCAAGAGTACGAATACATCACCCACGAGAATCCGCTCTCGTTAAACACTTTGGAATCTTCGAGGGTGAGTTATTCTATCGACTCGTTGCTACAATCTAGTAGATAGATCTTGGCTTGTTTGTTTGTATGCGGTAGAACTGGTCGAGGTACAACTGGTCGAGGTGGTCGAACTACATATTGATCGGGTACCTGGTGGTCCTGAAACCGTTTGCCCGCAGCATGACAAGCGTAATCGCCAATCAGGGTCAGAAATCTGCGGGGCAGGAGCAGCCTGTCATGCGGCATGCCGAACTGGATGGCCCCGGCGAACTGGATGCCTGGATCGACATCGTCGGGCGACGACGGTGTTGAGGGAGAGCGCGGCGGCGCATTGCTTTTGCCGCATCGTCCGCGCCTCCCACTACGTCCGCGTCCTTACATGCCCTCCCCTCGATCCATTGCCGCCGTGGAGAACAGAAAGGAGAAGGAGGAGAGAATGGTGTGGTATGGGAGGAGCTGGCCACGGGCAATCAGTTTAAAAGAACCGGCATCGGATGTCGGCGTGGAGGCCGAAGAGACGGCATTGAAGTGTCCAGTCAAGAGGGCAGTCATCGGGCGGCGCTTGCAGCGGTGGTGGAGAGCGTGGCGTCCAGTCAACTAGTTTGTTGTCTCATCGCCATTGATGACGCAGACTGCTGCCGGTCAGCCTTCCGCATGCACCTCTAAATCGTTGTCGCGGTTGCGTCTAAATTGGTGCCATTGCGCGCGAATAAATCAACATTGTGGTGACTGACGAGTGGGCCAGTGGCATCAACAGGCAGAACACGTCCTCTGTCCGCGCACATCCGGACCGACGCAACTTTTCCTAGATTTGGTATATGAATGAATCAAACGGACGTGTTCGTTCGAATGGGTCATGCCGCTAGGACATCGTGCACATCTCACACGTTCGCATGGACGGGCTGGTTGGGTTGACCTAGTGGACACTAACCAACCCGGCCCACAGCAATTTGCTACCAAACCGATCGATCGAAGAAGGCGGGGCGGAGAAAGATTACGAGAGGTAGTGACGGGCGGCTGATGGGAGCACTTCTAGGTTGCAGCCACGCTGATGCACTCGGCAGCCACCACCGCCCATATGAGAGAGACCTCTGCCGCCGCCGCATATGCTTTCTTCTTCTCACCATTTTCGTTTTTAGGTTATTCCTTTTCAGTTTTTTTTAGGGCATACGTTTCTCTTTACTGAAAAAAAGAGAAAATGGAGACGGTTCAAAGCAGGCCGGCTTACTCAGCGCATTTAATTATTTCCAAGAGTAACTGGGCTCGCCCGACCTGGTCATCTTGGTGTTAGGCCTTTTAATATTGTTTTTGTCATTCACACTTGCAAGATGAAAAGATGAGAAACGAGACACATTTTCCTTACATCTAGACTTTCTGATAAGAAGGCTACGAAGAGAACATAATGAAATTAGATAAACTTATTCTCTAAGGTCAGCATGCTTACAATTGACATTTTTTCTCTTACTATCCTTCTAGTGTATAACCTCTATATATCCGCTCTACCAAATATTGGAGAAAAACATGCATAAGAGTCACATCTCGTAAAAGCAGAGGACGGTCACTCAGGCATCCGAAAGACAAGAGTGTGTAGAGGGAATTTAGGATCTAATAGACAAGTGCTAGGGTCGATGATTTATTCGACGGAGATCTCCCAGAATCTTATCAGCTATCCGTAGATTTGAACTGCAGCCTAGGTGAGGTAGCCTTTGTGAAGTAAGAGCCATGCTCGAATGAATAGCACCGTCTATCTAGACTATCTAGACTATGTGTCCTCCTCGTCATTGTACTAGTTCATATATTGTTCTCCTCCAATATCCTAGACTACAGAGTTGAAATTTTTATATTTGCAGATTACAAGTCATAGTGAGGCCAACATGGAAGTATTTATACAATGGCCATCACTGATGTTCTCACTATTTTTCATGTGATTGGCATTCAACTACTCATCTCATGAAGCTTTCACCATTCAACTATAACAGATCACATGATTCTTCACGCATACATGCATGCTAAAAGAATAAAATGGTTTCTGAATGACTTTGATCAACACTTATCGCATGCTTACCCGACAAAAACTATATATAGTCTAGTCTCACATTTACCCACCTGCATTAGGAATTAGCATGGCAAAGGTCCAATGTTACATGTGGTTAGATATGTTTTCTTCCTCATTAGATTGGATGATCGAATATTTAGGATACACTGAATTATTGGAGGAAAACAAATGATCATGGTAAGCATACCTTCATAACTTAGAAGAGTCATTTCTCCAAGTAACATAACCTGACAATTTGATAATCATTGTGCACAATATTGTTGCTGCAAGACTAATAAGATTTTCTTTTCACTTCGATTAGATTCTTCACGTGCATGCGAGCCTCCGTTTGGAAACTTGAACAACGCGAGGTTGGAGGAAGATGGTTGCGCGGCTATAAGGCTATATTGTTGTCTTCAGTTTTATGAAAGATGGCATTCAAGAATTGGTGATATGGTTGCCGGCCCTAGACATGAACAATATGATTTCCAGATGTAGCGGGTTTTATAGTAGTGTTATCCGGTTTGCTTTTTTTATGGATGGATACTTTAAGCAGTTTCATTGGAAGCATTTATTTGATTGCACCAGCCGGCTAAGCATTAAAACATGAAAAACTTTACAATACAATCTGGAGCTTCTCATCATATATCCAAAATTAACATCTAGTATCATCTATGTTTCAACTACAGATTACATCTAACAGCTCCAATCAACTGATGCACACTAGCTAGAGTAAGCAAAACCTAAAATTTTGTCTCCAGAGTGTACTACTCCACCACTACGGAATCGTCTGATTCATTAGAACATGGGAAACTTAAATACAATACAAACTGGAGCTGGTAATCACTTATCCAGAGAGCCATCTATATGTGCAATAGGCTACTTACTCATCCGACTAAGGATTACTTCTAACACCTCCGATCGATCGATGACTACTACACTAGGTTAAGCAAACTCTGAAACTTACGTTGCATATTACTGTAGTTGTCTTGACATCGTACTGTGCCATGACAAAACGATGTTGGCTTCTCGCAGGCTCCTCGACCTTCTATACTAAACTTCGGCGTCCAAGCATGGCTGCTCAGCCAGGCCTCTCTTCCTCACCTCTATGGGTTTTAGAGATATCTCATCCCCCATCTTCCTGAAAGGATGCCAGTTTTTCGCATTGGCGTCGTCCTCAGACATATGCCCCTCTTTGGTCCCTGCACACGATAAAAGACATTTGAGCACATTGCAGAAACATAAACACAATGCTGATAGATGTATGCTGGTCAAAAACATTTCAGCTCAATTTATAGAGACAGTGCTAGTAGAGTCACTGCTCGTATACATCAGTTGTTAGATCATAGTATTGGACTCTGATGACCGGTGCTGCGGTATAACTAACCATGACTTCCAATTCCTCTACGTAGTATATTGTGAAGAATCGTGAGCTACGGAACCTAAACCCCAAAATATTTAATTGAGCTAACCTGGTGACCCAGATGATCGAAGGGTAGGTAAACTAGGAACCACTGTGCTAATGCCAAGACTACCCGAGCAAGCCCTACCATGCCACATGTCAACGCGACTTGCACGAATAGCAACCAAATCGATGCAGTTGTAGGGGTAGTTGTAGGGGTTGCATCCATGGTCTAGGACAGCGTTGCATCCACGGTAGACGAAGAATCCGGAGAGAAGGCCGATGCCCTTGGCCACCCCGAGAGAGGCCTGCGCTGGCTCATCGCCCTTCTTCTCGCATTTTCATTTTTTTAGGTAATCCCTTTTTGCTGCTGGGCCTTTTTTTCTGCATTTTTTCATTCATGCTTGCACGATGAAAAGATGAGAAACGAGAAACATTTCCGTTGCATATTAAAACTTCCTTATTAGAAGACTACAAAGGAAACATAATAACATTAGATGAACTTCTTCTCCAAGCTGAGCATGCCTATAATGGACATTTTTTCTCTTCTCCCTCTAGTGTAGAACCTCTCTATGTCCGCTCTACCAAATATTGGAGGGAAACATACATAAGACTCACGATCAAAGAAGAGGGACGCCAATCAGGTGTCCACAAGACAAGAGTGTGTAGAGGGAATTAATTAGGCATCTAATATACAAGTGCTAGGGTCGATGATTTATTCGACTGACAGCTCTCAGAGCCTCATCGGCTATCAGTAGACCTGAACTGTAGACTAGGTAAGGTAACCTATGTCAGATAAGAGCTACGCTCGAATGAATAGCACAATCTATCTAGACTATCTAGATTATGCGTCCTCCTTGGCATAGTAATAATCCATATGTTGTTCTCCTCCAATATCCCAGACTTGCACCGTTGAAAGATTGATTTTATATTTGCAGATCACAAGTCATAGTGAGGCCAACATGGAAGTACTTATACAATGGTCATCGCTGAAGTTCTTACTATTTTTCATGTGATTGGCATTTCTCTACATATCTCATGAAACTTTCACCATTCAACTATAATGATCACATGATTCTACGGTGCATACATGCATGCTAAAAGAATAAAATAGTTTCTGAATGACTTCGATCAACACGTATCGCATGCTTAGCTAACAAAAACTATATATATAGTCTAGTCTCACATTTACTCACCTGCCCTAGGAATTAGCATGTCAAAGGTCTAATGTTACATGCGCCTAGATATGTTTTCTTCCACATTTGACTGAATGATTGAATATTTGGGATACTCTGAATTATTGGAGGAAAACAAGATCATGGTAATCATACCTGCATAACTTAGAAGACTCGTTTCTCCAAGTAACTTAACCTGACAATTTGATAATCATGTTAGGAATAAGCACGTCGTAGTACGGGGTACGTATCCGAGTAGACACGGGTAGCCGAATAGAGTAGGAATTAGATGTCCTAATCCTACTAGGTTAGCTATACTAAATCTGCTATATATACGTGTGTAAGGCCCCTGTAAAAACACCACCGTGAGCTATCAGAGAAATAAAGAAAGAAGACGCACGATATGTGCGTTTAGCTATCTAATTGATTCTGTGTGCGTTCAAGCGATTCGTGTTGTGTGCGTGAGCTGTCAGCTAGGAAAGTAATCTAGCTAGACTAGCTACGTACGTGTGTACTTGTCCGTCTCGCCGGAAATCGTCTCGTCGGAGATTTGCTTGTACGTGCGTATACTGTCGGAAAGCACTCAAAGTATTAAAGCGTACAAGTCGGGCAATTCTAACAATTGGTATCAGAGCTAAGGTCGTCGTCCGTGATCTGCTGAAAGTACTAGGAGGTCATGGCGATGGTGAAGTTTGGCGAGAACTCGGCATCGGCACCGGTGACAGAGACGGTGGGGGCGGCTTTGTATCCGCGCCTCGATCGCAAGGACTACGGGCTATGGGCTCTCAACATGGAGGTGGCCATGGAGGCTCAGGAGGTTTGGGAGGCCGTCGATCCAGGAGGCGACGAGTACGTCAAGGGAGGTGCAAAGTACCGGAAGGATCGCCAAGCGTTAACGGCGCTCTATTCCGTCGTGCCGAAGGACGTGATGCAGCACCTCGTCGAAAAGAAATCGGCGAAGGATGCATGGGAGACGATCAAGATCTTGCACCAAGGTCATGCCCGCGTGAAGGAAGCGCATCTTCAAACTTTGACAAAAAGCTATGAAGATCTGAAGATGGAGGAGAGCGAGACGGTTGATCAGTTTGCCGCCCGTTTCGTTACCCTTGTCAACGCAATTAGGGGATATGGCGAGAAATTGGATGAGATCAAGAACGTCAGAAGGTTCCTGCGTGCGGCGTCGGCGCGCTACATGCAGATCGTTACATCGATCGAACAATGTCTCGATCTGAATATATTAACGGTTGAGGATCTCGTCGGAAGATTCAAGGCACACGATGAGAGAATCCGGATCAGCTTCGGTGATCCAGAACAGGTTGAGCACCTGATGCTCACAAAGCAGCAATGGATGACTCTTTCAAAAGAAAAGCAAGGAGGCTCCACGAGCGGCAAGGAGAAACAACGCCCAGCGAAAAAGTATATCGCGGGGCAAGAGGATGAAGATGACGCCCCGCCGCGGAGGAAGTTTGACATAAAGAAAGTAAGGTGTCATAACTGCGGCGAGCTCGGTCACTTCAAGGCTGATTGCCGGAAAGCACCAAAGGAAAAGGAGAGGGCTCTCATCGCCCAGGAAGGAGATGATGGACCGATGATGCTGATGCTCGAAGTAACTGAGTTGAAGGATGAGGAGGATCCTCCATCACCGGCTATGGAGATTGTGGCGCAAGTGGATCACGATCTACCGTGTGTGCATCATGAGGAACAGAGTGCCGCGTTCCCATGTGAAGCTAAGTTTGAGGCAAGTGAAGCCTCAGAACTTGTTCATGGCGATCTAAGCGTTGGAATCTCACCCGCAACTCCGTCTGGCAATAAGTTCTTCATGCTTGTGGTGGATGATCATAGTAAATACATGTGGATTGTGTTGCTGAAAAGTAAGGATCAAGCTCAACAAGCATTCGAGAAGATCAAGGAAGCCGAAGAGTTCAAGGTGGAGGCAAAGATAAGAGCCCTACGCATTGATGAGGGGGGTGAGCTGCATCAAACTGTGCTGACCATGGCACGGAGCATGATGAAGAGTAAAGGCTTGCCAGGAAAATTCTGGGGTGAGGCAGTCAATACGGCTGTGTATTTGCTAAACATGGAATCTACTGAGAGTGGAGTTGGTACAACACCGTACGAAGCATGGTACGGATGGAAGCCCTCGGTTGATCATCTTCGTACTTTTGGATGTGTGGCGCATGTAAAGGCGGAATTGGCGGAGCAACGTATTCCGATGATCATGACAGGCTATGAAGGCTCAAAGACATACCGCTTGTGCAATCCTTATACCAATAAGGTGGTTTTCAAGGGAGACGTAATCTTTGAGGAAGGCAAGTCATGGAATTGGGGCTACAACGAACCGGAATATTCAACTTTTTACGTCACGTGGGATCTTGAGTATGAAGAAAATATGGATCAATCGATCTTATCCTTGTCAGCAAGTTCGGGCCCAGAAGACATTGAAGGCCTAGGGGCAGCTCCAAGCGTGGACACCAGGCCAGAAGCACTAGGGATTCTCCCAGAAGACAAAGAGTTTGAAGAAAAGGCTAGTCTGTGGCCAGAAGATACGGAACTGGAAGGGTGTACAGATGCATGCGCATCGATACCTGCACTTGTTTTCCCAAAAATTAGAGGAGGGGGAGCTGAAGTGAGCCCAGCAAACAGGCCAGCAAGGCCAGAAGGCGATGGTCCAAGAGTGTGGACTGGTGGCCAGATAGATGGAGGAGACCCAACAATAGGGGGTGTAGATCCATCAAAAGGCTTTTCACGTGGTATAAAGAAGCTAGAAGAAAACAAATTTGAGTTACCTCCTACTTATTTGTTCTATTGCATCCAAGAGCACCGGCAAGTAGTAGATCAAATATGTGAGGCATCGATGAGAAAGTACTTCATCAAACCAAGTATAATGTCTCAAGGCGTGGAAAAAAAGGATAGTCGGCGTGAAGACATGGAGAAGGGCGCGGACAAAAAGGACTGTCGGCGTGAAGCCATGGAGAAGCCGACAAGAGCAAAGACGGCGACATGGGTGCCACAAGAGACGACGAAAGCACCGTCGAAGATGATGGTTGAAGTGGCGAAAGTAAAGCCAACAGTAACGCCTACGCGAAGTAGCTGCCGTATTTGGAATCCAGGTCGGTGTAGAAGAGAGCACGTCGTGCTTAGGGGGTGATTGTTAGGAATAAGCACGTCGTAGTACGGGGTACGTATCCGAGTAGACACGGGTAGCCGAATAGAGTAGGAATTAGATGTCCTAATCCTACTAGGTTAGCTATACTAAATCTGCTATATATACGTGTGTAAGGCCCCTGTAAAAACACCACCGTGAGCTATCAGAGAAATAAAGAAAGAAGACGCACGATATGTGCGTTTAGCTATCTAATTGATTCTGTGTGCGTTCAAGCGATTCGTGTTGTGTGCGTGAGCTGTCAGCTAGGAAAGTAATCTAGCTAGGCTAGCTACGTACGTGTGCACTTGTCCGTCTCGCCGGAAATCGTCTCGTCGGAGATTTGCTTGTACGTGCGTATACTGTCGGAAAGCACTCGAAGTATTAAAGCGTACAAGTCGGGCAATTCTAACAAATCATTGTGTATAATTATTGTTGCTGCAAGTGCAAGATTAACAAGATTTTCTTTTCATTTCTATTAGAATTTTCCGGTTCCAGTGATTATTCGTTTGGAAATTTGAGCAACCCTTTGTTTGGAAATTTGAACAACCCACGGTTGGAGGAAGATGGTTGCGTGGCTGGAAGGCTACGCCGTTGTCTTCAGTTTCAGAAGACATAGTAGCCAAGAATTGCAGATATGGGGTCTAGCCCTAGATGTGGACAATACGATTTGTGAATGTAGCAGTTTTCATAGTAGTGTTATCAGGTTTGCCTTTTCTTAAGGAATGGTACTTTAAGCAGTTTCATTGGAAGCATTTATTTGATTACACCAGCTGGCTAACCATTAGAATATGGAAAGCTTAAATACTCCACAATACAAGCTGGAGCTTCTCATCTATCAAAAATCAACATCTATCATCTACGCTTCAACTATGGATTACATCTAACAGCTCCAATCAACCGATGCACGCTAGGCTAAGCAGACACTGAAATTACTGTAATTGTTTTGAAACTTGAAAGTGTACTGCACCACGACTACGGAAGCTTATTTCGTTTCATCACAACATGGAAATCTTCTTAAATACAATACAAACCGGAGCTGGTCATCACATAACCAGTGCTAGCGCCATCTATATGTGCAACAGGCTACTTACCCTTCGACTAAGGATTACTTCTAAAACCTCTGGTCGATCGATGCAAACTACCACTACACTAAGTTAAGCAAACTCTGAAGCTCCCCCGACCCTCCAGCGAGCGACCGGGAGGAACCCTAGCCGCCGATAGCCTCCCCCCACCGCCCCCTACTCCTCCCTCACCGCCGCCAGAGGGCGCGACCGGGCGAAGCCTGGCCGGCGGCGGCGGGGATCTCTCTTCCCCCGAGCAGTTGGGGCTGGCGCGGGACGGCGTCGTCGATCCGGGGCGCTGCGTGGCGCGGGATGCAGCGGCGCGGCGGCGAGTCTTCGGGGCGGCGCAGAGGGCTGCATGGCCTGCTGCGCTGCTCTTCAGTGGCGGCCAGCCGGTTGGGCGGCGCGTGCTGTGGGGGGTGCGTTGCGCAGGCGGTGGCGTTCCCCAACTTGGCGGCGGTGGTGAGCTGTGAGGGCGATGGTGGCGCGGCGGCGGTGATGGAGGACCAGGGTGACGCGGCATGGCGCAGCGGCAGGCGTTAGAATGCGCAGCAGCGGCGGGGCCGGGCGGGCTAGATCTGGGCCAGTGAGGTCCCGATCTGGGCCTTGCGGTCCTTGGCCGCCACGTCCTTGGCTCGGACCAGGAGGCTGCCCCTACTCCCCGGCGGTGGCTGGGGGCCAGAACCAGGCCAGGCAGGCTTGATCTGGTGCTGGCCTGGCAAATCCGGCTAGGGTTTGCGAGGTATGATGGTAAGTAGCCCGGAGATGTCGTGGCGGCCTTACCCGTCGCACCTCTGCTGCGAGTGCGGGCTCGGACTGGATTACCTCGTCTAGGTTGTCGGCCTCGTCGTGCTTGTAGCTTTCGCCGTGCAGGTTGTGCTTCTCAGACCGACGGTGGTTCGGCATGCCCGCGGGACCACAATCACGATGGCATTGCTGCTTAGCGGCGGGGATCTGCGGTGGCGACGGATCCATTAGGGGACGAAGGAGTAGGAATAGTGCTAGGGTTGGCGGCGACGGTGACACCATTGCTGCAGTGTGGCGGTAGGGCTTCACGAGTCCATTTGGGCTCAGCCGGGCCAGAGAGGGTTTGGTTTGCCCTTACTGCTACATCCGGTCGGCTATCGCCCTCCGGCGGTGGAGGTAGTCCTCTCCCGCGTGTTACGTTGACCCCCGCCAAAGTTCCCTCTTTTCAGTCGTACCAGTCTCACATTGTGGGTCACGGTGAGACGGCCATGGTGACTGCAAAACCGTGGTGGCGTGTGCTAGTAGGCGGGTGTGTTTGGTGGAGCAATGCGAAGCGTCCGGAAGTGTGGTTTTTTGAGGGGTGGGGAGAAATTCTTGTCGTCTAGACACCGACGTGGTGACGTCTGCGGATGTCGCCGTCCTTACTAAAAGGCGTCGGGTGACTCTCTTCCCCACCTCCCGTAGCGTATCGGGGGAAATCCAAAGACCTGTTGCGGATGGTGCAACGGTTGCGGATCATCCTCGTTTTCGTCAAGCCACTGTTGTCGGCTTTGTTTTCTCTTCTTTTTTTCTTTCATTTTCTTTGTTGTTTTTTTGAGCGTTGTGCTGTCTGGTCCAGCAGCTGTATCAACCGTGGTAGCTATATTAATATAGCTGGGCTCGTGCCTGTTTCGAGGAGTTAAGCAAACTCTAGACTTTTGCATCCTGCATATTACCGTAGTTGTCTTGACATCGTGCTGCGCCATGACAAAACGCTGTTGGCTTCTCACAGGCTCCTCGACCTCCTGTACTTAACCTCGGCGTCCGAGCATGCCTGCCCAGCCAGGCCTCTCTTCCTCACCTCTATGGGTTTTAGAGATATCTCATCTTCCCCATTCTTCATGCCAGTTTTTCGCACTGCCGTCGTCCTCACTCCTCAGACAGATGCCCATCTTTTCTTCCTGCACGCGGTAAAAGACATTTGAGCACATTGCAGAAACATAAACAAAACACCGATAGATGCATGCTGGTCAAAGACATTTGAGTTCAGTTTATAGAGTCAGTGCTACTAGTATATTTCAAGTTACTGAACATTTTTTTCTGCAGCACTTCACAAAAGAAAATCCAGGTCTCGATGGTTCGGGTATACTAAGATAATATAACTGCGCTGGGGTGGAAAGTCGGGACATTCACCTTTGAATATATCCAGGTGCACTATTTTACCATGTGGAGTTCCACTGAAAGGCTCGTCCGCTGACTTCTTTGGGCTTGTCATCTCTTTTACATTCAGAAGTGATTTATCCACCTTCTGAACCTCATTACACCGATCATCATCAGATGGGCACGCCTGCATAGCATTGGCGTTGTTTCCGGAAGGGGATATGCTGAATCCATCATCGTGTGCAGCATCCGGTATTTTTGCATATTGTTGGGTTGTAACCATCTCATGAACACTGAATCCAAAGCTTCAACTTCATTGGCATCTTGCTTATTATCCCTTGAAACACTGAGTTTCCCACCGTTATAAGGAAATATATGCTGTTGAGCCTGGTCCAGGTAGAACTGAGCAGATGCAGCTGGACGGAAGAAATTCCTAGGTGCAGCTGAATCAAGCCCCAAAATATTTGATGGTGATGTCCTTGAATTCGGGGTGTCACAAGCAGATCTGGAGGTCTTCCACTGCACAGCAGGGACCTCTTGCTCGGGAATGGGCGAAGCGATGGAATATGGCCTGTAACAGCAGACCTAGATGTTTTCCAGTGTGTGGTGGGAAAATCATGCTCAGGGATAGGTGATGAAAGACCGGGCCTTGGAATCACCGAGACAGGTGATATTTGAGGCTGCTAGAAGGGCTGCCTGGGTAAAGTGGATAAGACCCCTGGAGTCCTGAGCCACCAGAGTATGTTGTCGACAAGTAATGCAAGTTGTGCTCCTTGCCTGCAATTCTAAGACCCATAGACGACGAAAGAAACCAAGAATATGGAACGTCTGGAGACGACGGAGTGGTTGTGTGAGCTAGTTCAGGAGGAGGGGTCAGTGGTGCCGTGGAGGGATCGGTCGTGTATGTCGAAAAGGCTGCCGGAGGTGAGACAAGCTGAGGTTCATTGACATATGTTCCGACAGCGAACATGCTAGACGTCAGGGCACCAGGAGAGTTTGCGGATACTGACAGGAAGCGGTTATGTGATTGGGCGGTCGAAGGAAGTGCTGAGTTGGAGAAGGATGCTGGCGATGACGGCGGCGCATAAAGAGATAGATTCATAGCCCTGTCTTGGTTGGAATTGCCAGCAGACTGGAGAGCACTGCCACGGTTAGTTGATGCTTCCCATCAGGCGTACGTGTCGCGGGAACTATACGCTTTCCACCCTTCTGCGACCCGAAACATGACAAGCCAGATAGACAGCCAGCCCATATACTCTGCAGTTAAGAACAGAGAAACATGTATATGTGTTAGTGCAAGCACATTGAATATGACTGTTCCAGAAACAGAATATAAACCATCATCCTGATTATTGGTAAAGACACACAAAATTGACTGTGCAATGAACAAAGAACTCCTTAGGCTAGAGTTGAAAAGACAGTGTACTAGCTTGGTCAACGATGAAATTACTAGTGACTACTGAACTCTGTACACGAAGGAAAACATTGCTTGCTTCATTATTAAGAACATAGAAACGTCTACGTGTTAGTGCAAGCACATGAATATGACTTTTCCCGGAAACAGAATATAAGCCATCCCGCTGATTATTGGTAAAGATACACAAAATTGATTGAGCGAATGAACAAAGAACCACTTAGGTTAGAGTTAAAAATACAGTGTACTAGCATGGTTGGTCAACGTCAACGATGAAACTACTAGTGACTACTGAACTCTGTACAGGAAGGAAACCATTGCTTGCTTCATTATTAACCATGCGTGGGAAAATTGGATCGGATTCATAGGCATAGAATAATGTCGCACATCGAACATATAAATCGTGTTATCAGTCATCACAGGATATGCACATGCCTCACAAGAATCGGAAAAATCTAATAAAACGCAAAAAGATCCTAGCATAACACCATCAAGTTTTCTTTGTGTGCTTCTAACTGTCGCATAACAAGTGCTCTCCAAAGCAAAAAAGCTACGTTGCCCCCAGCCTCAGCTCTCGACGAGATGTGAATACAAGGCCAGTTCAATCCAGCAGTTATATATATACAACACATCTAGGAAGGAATGTGAGAGAAAAAAAACATACTCCAGACGATGATGCCATAGCAGGCAGGAGAAGATATATGTGGTATTTCAGTATTTGCCAAAAGAAAAACAAGTTACTGAAGGAGCTCTGCACAAGGCATGCATTTCAACATAAACAAGTTACTGAAGGAGCTCTGCACAAGGCATGCATTTCAACATGGACAGACTCCAGGAAGAATACTCAGTTGAGCGTATTATTATGCTGTTATGCAGCATACCAGGGAGCAAGCAGGGTTAGCACTTAGTACTAACTATAAAGCATAACTGTCTGTTGGGTCAAAGATGCCCTGGTTACATCATCAAACTGCGAGTTAAATTCATGGCTAGTCACTGAACTTGTTTAACAAAGTTAATATGGTCATTGTACAACGGAAATACGAGTTCACGGTCACTGAAAACGCGTCGAAGCGTCACTCGTGGTCACCGCAGGTATCGTAGGGACGTATCTGATGACGTGGTAATCTGGGACCCATTGTCAGCCTCTACTTGTGTCTCATTTGCAAAAACATCCCTTACATCTGTCGTCCAATCAAATCGAACTGACACCAGCAGTTCACAGCAAAAGGAGGCCAGCACGGGTCAACAAGCGCACGAGCGCTTCTGGGCGGAGCTTGCAGGTCCGGCCCCCGCCATCGCGCGCACTCCGGCCGCCGCCGCTGCGCCCACCTTCGGTCGCGAAGGATCCCTGAAGGTCACCAACGCCGGCTCCTTCCGCCCATCTCCGGCCACGATGGCCCTGAAGTTCACCCACGTGGCTTCCTCCGCCCACCCCTGGCCGTGACGGAGCCGGAGAAAACGGTCGAGACGGCGCTCTCCGCCCACCTCGAGTTGCTCCTCTGCCCATCTCAGACAGCTTGGTCTGACGAAGCTCTCATGCCCTTCGTTGCAGCTGATAGCCTAAAATTTTCTTCAGTCAAACAATGACAGTTAACGCTGCACCTGTTGTTCCTCATATTCAGAACTATTGCACAGATCAATGATAAATTTCCTATGAATTCTGCACAGGACGGATTATATACGAGAAATATTACATGCAAGTCAGAAAGACATCAGTTCAAATCAGCTCATCTTAACATCGAAATCTGTCTCTTACATAGTTATTCAAATACAATGATTTGGCCACTTTACTTATACACTCCAGAAGTTACAACCCAAATCCAAAACATCAGCTATGTACCATACAGGGCGGATTGCAGGGAGGATGAGCGGCGCAGCAGCTTCTGCAACTGCTCGACACCATGCCTGCAAGGCGCACACATGCTCGCGTCCCTCGTCTTCTGTGTGCAGGTCGAGGCTCGCCAATGGAGGGGATCTATGCGGCAACGACCACCTCCTCGAGATGCGCCATGGCGGAGACCATCCCCTGCCCTTCTTACTTCCGTCGTGCCACCCGGACCCCGGCCTTGCCGGCACGAACTCCACACGGCAGAGGCCTTGGGGCGCTTGATCTCGGCCAGCACGTTGAGCTCCTGGCATAGGAGCCTCGCCGGAGTGCAGCAGCGCCGGAGACGGCCGGCTTCGGCCGGGGCGGCAGCAGGCGGTGGTACGGGCTCGCCAAGAAGGGATTGCGTGAGATAGGTAGGCGAAGTAATGCATTGTTTGCAAAAAAGCCCTCCTCTAGCTTGATATTGCTACATATCCTTTAAGTTAATTGACGGTAGGGTCTCCCGTCTCGCCACGTCAGCAAATACATCTCTACGGCGTGAGCGGTGACCGCCAATGACCCTTCGACGCATCTTCAGTGACCGTAAACTCGTATTCATGTTATACAATGACCGTATTAACTTTGCTAAGCAAGTTTAATGACTAACCATGGATTTAACTCTCAAACTGCACTAAGTAAAGTTGGTACTCAGTACGCAGTGGCTAAAGCAAGCAGCTAATCTAAAGCCTAAGCAGAAGTGCAGAACATCGTATAACAACATCTATGAAGGACTAGCAGGACAAAACGTGAACCGGAAAAATTACTGAAATCAGTGTTGGAGTGCAAAATGCATGCAATTCAATACGGAACGACACAAAGAAGAAGGGTCAGTTCAGCCAAGGATTATGCAGTTACGCAGATAGCAGGGAGCAAGCAGTTGGTACTAACTAGAGAATGCATAACTGTATGTTGGGTAAAGATGCCCCAGTTTCATTGCATCAGCTAGCAGAGGCCAGTTAGTACAGTTGGCACGCACGCACGCACGCACGCCTCTAGAGAAATCAGCTCGCCTACAACTTGTACGAGTGACCAGTTGCGCGCACGAGAACATGGTGTAAACCTAGGCAGTTGGGATCTGCCGCCGCCACCGCCCGTACTGCTCCCTGGCGCAGCCATTCACGCCAGATCGAGCTCCACCAGGCGTGGTCCCCCACCGGGCGAGCCCAGATTCGCGACAGTCTCGGGGCAAGGGGACGGGTCTCTCCGGTGGGAGGGGGGATTTGCGTGGGAGTTTGAGGGATTTTGGGGGCGATGTTCAGTTCTTGCTGCCCGTGGGAAGGAGACGTGAGTGAGGGACCGAGTGAGAGTGAGAGTGAGAGAAGTTCCGATGGGGCCATGGGAGCATGCATTGGATTGGATTGAAGAAGTTTTGACGGGAGGGCCTGTGGGTCCATGGAATAAGCATAAGACCAACTCCAACCGTTCCTAAAAAATGTCGCGCTCAAAAAATAACTGTCGATTTAGTGCGTGGCCGCTCGCTTTTGCTCCTCCAGCAGGCGCGTGATAATCCGGCGTGCGGGAAAAAATTTCGGTGCGCCCAAATTTGCCTTCGTGCATGTCCCAAATTTGGTGCCCGGTAGCCAGCACGCGCTATCTCTCTCGCTCGCGCGCGAACGCCCAACCGCTAACCTGAAGCTTCCCCGCGCCTGCGCCGCGATTCCCACCTCGCCTCCGTGCGCACGCCGCTGCCGCGACCTTCCGATGATGGAGCCATCCTCACCGCAGTACTCAATCCCAGGCACCGCCGGCACCGACGCGCGAGTTCTGGCGGCGATAAACCCTAACCCTAACTATGCCGCCGCCTCCGCGAGATCCAGCGCGCGCCAACTGAGCTTCATACCATCGTGCCCGACCTCGACTGGCGCCGCCCCGCCTCCGCCGCCGCCCGCGCAGAAAGAAAAGGGCAACACTGCCAAGGTAAAAAACTCATATTTTTAATATGGTAGTGTTGGGATATTCATATGTGGTTATTTACATTGTAGTGTTGACTATGAGACATTCATGGCACACATGAATGTGGATGTTGGCTCATCTTTCGCCGTCGAGCAAGAAAATGGAGGAAATGGCGAAGAAGAAGAAGAAGAAGAAGAAGAAGAGTATGTGGTGGATGAGCATGGTGAAGGTTTGATTGAGCCGCTAGTTGGTAGGACGGTCAACTACAACGCCGAGGAGGATAGGTTGCTTTGCCGAGCATGGTTGGCGGTTGCCATGGACCCGGTGGTTGGCACCGACCAATCAAGAGGCACATATTGGGCGAGGATGAATGAGTACTTCGATGCACGCAACACAAGTGGAAATGAGTGCACTGATCGTTCTCTTTGATCCTGGTGGTCGGTCATAAACACCGATTGTCAAAAATGGGTTGGTGCTTTAGTGGGGGTCGACAAAATCAATCCAAGTGGTGGCGGCGGATGATAGGGTAAGTTTGTTCATTGAGTGATTCTATCTCATCTTTATGCGCATATGTTTGTTGATATCCGTGACTCATTCTTCTCTTATGTTCACCATGTAGAACACCATTGCCCAAAATTTGTTCAAGGATCAAGAGAGGAAAGACAAGAAGGG
The DNA here is from genome assembly GCA_916181665.1 of Avena sativa. NCBI lineage: Eukaryota > Viridiplantae > Streptophyta > Magnoliopsida > Poales > Poaceae > Avena > Avena sativa. Next base: position 172,213,827 of record OV702282.1, read on the forward strand.
GAGGAAGGTTCTTGGCAAGTCATTTGTGCTCCACCATTGCTATGAAGAGATAGTAAATGAGGAGAAGTGGAGAAACAGTGATGGGTTGGATGTGCACAACTTAGGGATGAATGCCACCGAAGCCGCCACAATCATAGATGATGATGCATCAAGTGATGAAAACAAGAAGAGAAGCTCTACTCCTCACTCGGTTGCATTCACAAAGAGGCCCGTTCCTGGAAGGAAGGCCACCAAGGAGTTGATGAGGGGGAATAAGGCCGGTGATGATGACATATCAAAAGCTATGGATAGGATGGCCAATGCAAGGTTGTAGTACAACGAAGATAAAAAGTTGGCAAGCACTATGGAGGCCGAGGCCGAGGCGCGGAGGGTGGCTTTGGAGGAGAGGATTGCGGCCACTGATGCAGCTCTAGTCCAAGTGGGAGCGCCTCGTCGGGAAACCCCAAGATCAAGGTGTGAAGCGGCACAACAGCAAGTTTTCCCTTAGTAAGAAACCGAGGTTTATCGAACCAGTAGGAGGAAGGAAACGTCAGACAGGTGTTGCAAGCAACACGGAGACCTGCACAACACAAACTCAAGACTTTGCCCCAACGAATCAGTGAGGTTGTCAAGCTCACTGGTTTGCTGTAACAAAGGATTAAAGGTATGGTGTGGAAGGTAATGGTTTGCAGCAAGTAAACAAGTAACAGTGGAAGATGTATCAATGGTAAAGATTAGACCGGGGTCCATAGTTCACTAGAGGTGATCTCCTTAGATAAACAACATGGCATGAAGGGTAAACAAATTACAGCGAGGCAATTGACAGGAACTGAGCAAGGCATAACAATGCAATTACTAGCCAGAAAGATCCTATGAGGTTGATTGGGCAATACAACAATATACATAGACCGCCATCCAACTGCATCTATGACTAGAAGTCCACCTTCAGGTTATCATCCGAACCCCCTCCAGTATTAAGTTGCAAGCAACAGACAACTGCTTTAAGCAAAGTGTGTAAGGTAAACAGTTCACATGTTTCATGAACAAGAGACCGTTGTTTTATCCCTAGTAGCAACAACACATCTACAACCGAAGATATTATTGTCACTTCCCTTGGAAACTAGAGGCATGAACCCACTATCGAGCATCAATACTCCCTCTTGGAGTCACTAGCAAATACTTGGCCAAGATAACCACTAGCAACGGAGAGCATGCAAGATCACAAACAACACAGACATGATAGAATCATAAAGATAAAACCATTAATCAAACCAACATAATAATATCAATATCCATCGGATCCCCGCAAACACAACATGCATGATTACAAATAGATTAGATCTTGATCATGAACGGAGCTCGCAAGATCTATACATGAAAGCACAAAGGAGGAGATACAACCATCTAGCTACTACATGGACCCATAGTCCAAGGTGGAACTACTCACGAATCATACCTGAGAGAAGGCCTCCGGGATGATCTCCCCTCCGGCAGGGTGCCGGGAAGAACTTCAGATCCCCCGTTCTAGGGACGATGGTGGCGGTGGCTACATACGGTTTCGTGGATTTCTGATCGGGTACTCAGGGTTTCTGCATCGGGGGCTTCTTATAGGCGAAGGGGGGAGACCGGGAGGCGGCCAGGGTGCCCAAACTCTAGCCAGGCGCGGGCTAGGGCCCACCCGTGCCTAGGGTGGGTCTGGCCCCCCTAGCGGGCCTTCCGGGCTCCCCTATGGACTTCTTGTTCCCCACGAAAAGTTATTGACTTTGTCCTTCGTCCCGTCTAATTCCGAGAATATTTCTTTACTAACTTTTCTGAAACCAAAAACAGCAGAAAACAGGCATTTGGCACTGTTGCAACTTGTTAATAGTTTAGTACCAGAAAACATGTAAAAAGCACCTCAAAGTATGGACAAGTAAAGCAAAGTAGATACTAAACAAGCATGGAGCATCAAAAATTATAGATACGTTTCCAACGTATCAGCATCCCCAAGCTTAACTCTTGCTCATCCTCGAGTAGGTAAGTGATAAAAGAATAATTTTTGAGGTGACATGCACCCTCACAATAAAGATCCAACCATTTGCAAACATTGAAAGCTAGGATCAAAGAACTCTAAACATGTGCATGAAAGATGGAGTTCTAACAATAGGACATAGTAATTATGCATGCAACATGGCAAGCTACAAACAAAGATCATGAATAATATGTATTGAAAAACGTTTGTTTATTTCACATGCAGAAAACATAGCATAGTGGCAGTCAGCTTGTCCCTCATAGAGTAGCAATATAATGCATAGGATACCTGCAAAGTTCACAAGGGTGACTAGAAACAGGTAGCACATGAACAAGTAATAACACAATGTGCATCAACTAATAAGCTTTGGAACACTGCACATAGAATCAAAACTATGCTCTCTTAATGGTGCCTAAAGGTAGAAGGTGGAGACTCAATAATGGTGGAAGAAAGGCCTTTTTGTAAAGGAAGCAGGGATTAAAAGTTTCAAAAAGAGCTTCCAAAAATTATGGTACTTGTTAGCTTTCAGCCCTTATTGCCCCTATCATAAGCATCTTGAAGTGGTTAAGGTAAAAGTGGCAAAGCTGGAGTATATGCTTGACGGAGTATAAGTTGGCAATCTCATGCCCCTTGAATACGAGGGCCACACCTCATGCATACTCAACTTTGGGCAGGTAAGTTCTTGTCACTATAAGTATTTGCATATCATTGAGAACCGCCAACGGGTACCCCTTGCACATGGTACAGGAGCTTTCCCATAACCAAAATGACAAGGCAAGCAGACAATGAGCATCTCAGCAATTCTTCTTATGTACCATGGGAATATATGGTGCTTTTTTCTCTCTTTCCTATTTTCTCAATGTGTCTCTTTTTTTATAAGAAGAATTCTTCATAGATGTCACTATGGTGATGCTGCAAGTTTCCACCATGATTAGGCATGGCTTAGGCTAACGGCCTAGCCGTTTCTCTAACACAGAATACAAACTCCATGGACTTACAAGTTCCCTCTTTATTTCACACCGCTGATATCCATAGACAAAAGAACATGATATCAACTGAGTACAACAAGGTACAAGTGCAATGTTGAAAACGTTCCCCGTGACAGCACGGTTCTGCTAATTCCAACTTATAAGTGCAAGCATATACAATAAAGTTGTCACAATGGTTCAAGTTTATTAGGGGCAAAGAATAAAGTGTGCCATCAAGTTCGTGAGGGCTTTAATCACTAAGTTTTTTACATAACAAAATAGTTTTTAATTGGAAGGTAGATGAAAACAAGAATATACTATGGAATGGTGTAACACACCATGCATAGGAATTTATAGTGGACACTTTGGAATAACTTGGTTTCTTGAGAGTTGGAAGCATGAGTAGAACTTTACTCATACAAGTGGAGGCTAGCAAAAGACTGGGAGCAACCAACTAAAAGAGCAATAATGGCCAGAATTATGCAATGCAACAAAGCAAACTAATCAAAGCAAAGAGTGGTGCTACAAGTCAAGGACTAAATGATCATAGAGGCTAATGGTGACTTATCATAGTCATAACATGGTGTGAGCATGTGCCAAGTCAACCCAAGCAAAACATCAAAGGAGAATACCACAATACTATGCTTTTGCATGCTAAAACAACGCATAATTTCTTCAAGGCACACTAAGCAATCCCAATTGTTTGGAACAAGACATGCTACAGCAATAATAACTAAGCATAAGATCAAAACAACATCTAGCATGCCATGCTAATGTCTAAGTCACAGTCAATGCAAGCTCCTCTTGCACTTCAAGCAAGAACTTACTACTCCTTTCCAAACACCAAGCAAACTTATTTGCAAAACAACACAGCGAGAACGGGGGACCAAACTACTAAAACAAACTAAGCAAAGCAAATGAAAACTAAGACGCTCCAAGAATAACACAACTGTGCATGAAACAATAAAAACGAAGTGTCTAGACAGACCTAAGCTTTTTATTGATGAAGAAGGGGATGCCTTGGGCATCCCCAAGCTTTGACGCTTGTACCTCTTGGATATTTCTTGGGGTGACACCATGGTGGCATCTCCAAGCTTGAGCTTCTGTCCATTTTTCATCCCATTGCATCATTCTCTCTCTACACTTGAAATTTTTCCTTCATACAAAACTTCACACAATCTTCATTAGCAACATTAGCTTATTCAAAAGATATTAGACCACTGGCAAAGCTTTGGAGCAGCAAGGCTTTTCACTAAAAACACAAGCTACTGTAGTAACTCCTTCAAATAAACTCAATTTACCTGAAGAGAGCTCGAAAAGGAATCAATAAGAAGCAAATGCAAATGATGGCAGAAATCTGTCAAAACAGACCAGCGGGTAGAAACGAATTTTTTCGAACATCTTCTGTTGCTTAAATCAAAAAGTGTTGAACTAATTAAAGTTAGCCAACATACTGGGGGATTTATTCGTAAATTCTTAGCTCAATCCGAGTTACAGAGCCTCCTCATGAATTTTTTTGGTGGAGGACAGAAATCTGTTTCGGGACAGCAACTCCCTAAATCTTACTTTCCTCTCATTAGAGGTCATTCTTGACACAAAAAGCAAACAAAAAGGATAAGGAGAGGTCATTACAGAAGTAATAACTTCCAATACTCAAGGAAACTCTTGGGTTATCTCCCAACAAGTACTTTTCTTTAACGCCTTTAAGTTAGGCACAAGAAGCAAGAAGAATCAAGTATTTTCAAATGAAGAAGCATTAACATCAAACCTTGCTTTCAAAGGAGGAGCAAAAAGCAACTTCTCTCTCCTCATAGGGAAGTGTTTAATACATTTCTTGAATGGAAAATAATATTTGATGGTGCCTTCTTTCATATCAATGATGGCACCAACTGTTTTAAGAAAAGGTCTTCCCAAAGTAATAGGACAAGAAGCATCATATTCAACATCCAAAACATAGAAATCAACAGGGACATAAGCATTGTTAACCATAATGATAACATCGTTAATACTCCCCATGAGTTTCTTCTTAGCATTATCATTGAGTGGGACATCCAAATAACAATCTTCTAATGGTGGCAAATCAATCATTTTCCTAGGCATAATAGAAACACTAGAACCAAGATAACATGAAGCTTTGAGATCAAAGTCATTCACTTGCATATTAATAATGGTTTCCCAACTATCTTCTACTTTCCTAGGAATAGAAGCTTTGTGTTTTAGCTTCTCTTCCTTAATCTTAACAAGAGCATCTGTAATATGTTTGGTAAAGGCAACATGCATATCACTAGCATCAGGACTTCTAGCAAGCTTTTGCAGGAACATAAGCACTTCAGAAATATTGCAACCATCAATATCAAAGTCAAACTTAGCATCACTAGTAGTAGGCTCACTAGGCTTAGCCATAGTAGGAGGAGGAATAGGGGCTACTTGTGGTTTAGTGGTGATAGTGCACATACTATTGTTTTTATCAATTTCAGCTTCCATTTCCCACCTAGCATGAAGTTGCGCTAACAGCCTAACATTTTCATCAATAGTAACTTGTATGGCATGAGCAGTAGCAAAGGTGTTTTCCATAGTTTCAGGTTTAGCAGCCATTTTATTAACCAAAGAAGTTTGAGCTTCAGACAAAGAGGATATATTTTTCTCAACAACTAAAAGCTTTTCCTCTATAGTCTTATTGAAAGTGGTTTGTTTACTAATAAAGTCCTTGAGCATGACTTCAAGTTCAGAGGGGGCACTTCTAGCATTATTGTAAGAGCTTCCATAGGAGTTGCCATTATTAGGAGGATAAGGCCTATAATTGTTGTTGCTACCAAAATTATGTTGTTGAAATTGTTGTTTCTAATGAAGTTCACATCAACTTTCTCCTCTTGAGCAACCAAAGAGGCTAAGGGAACACTATTAGGATCTAGAGGAGCTTTCCCATTAACAAGCATAGCCATAATAACATCAATCTTTTCACTCAAAGAGGAAGTTTCCTCAACAGAATTTACCTTCTTACCATGTGGAGCTCTCTCGACATGCCATTCAGAGTAGTTAACCATCATATTATCAAGGAGCCTTGTTGCAGCACCCAAAGTGAGGCCCATGAAGGTACCTCCAGCAGCAAAATCCAACAAGTTTCTTGAGAAGAAGTTCAAACCTGCATAAAAAGTCTGGATAATCATCCAAGCAGTGAGTCCATGAGTAGGGCAATTTTTAACCAAAGATTTCATTCTTTCCCAAGCAGGAGCAACATGTTCACTATCAAGTTGTTTAAATTTCATAATGTCACTTCTCATAGCAATAATCTTAGCAGGAGGATAGTATTTTCCAATAAAAGCATCTTTGCACTTAGTCCAAGAATCAATACTATTTTTAGGCAAATAAAGCAACCATTCTTTAGCTTTTCCCCTAAAGGAGAAAGGAAAAAGGCTGAGCTTAATAATATCTCCATCTACATCCTTATACTTTTGCATCTCACAAAGTTCAACAAAGCTATTAAGATGGGCAGTAGGATCATCAGAACCAGCACCAGAAAATTGCTCTCTCATCATAAGATTCAACAAAGTAGGCTTAATTTCATAAAAGATAGCATCAGGAGCAGGTGGAGCAATAGGTGTGCTTAGGAAATCATTGTTGTTGGTGCTAGTGAAGTCACACAACTTGGTGTTCTCAGCAGAGTTCATTTTGGCAAAGGTGGGCAAGCCAAAAACAGTAGCAGCTAGAGCAGGAACTAATTTTTTTGCGTTTTTGAATAAGGCAAGCAAACCAAGCTAGACTAATTTTTTTGGGTTTTTTTTAAACAGGCAAACAAAACCAAGCAAAAGAAACAAAGCAAACTAAAAACAAAGTAAAGAGAAAGGAAGTGAAGGACTCCCCTAGTGAAGACGTCCTTAGCCTCCCCAGCAACGGCGCCATAAAAAGCTTGATGCAGCGCTAGTCCAAGTGGGAGCGCCTCGTCGGGAAACCCCAAGAGCAAGGTGTGAAGCAGCACAGCAGCAAGTTTTCCCTCAGTAAGAAACCGAGGTTTATCGAACCAGTAGGAGGAAGGAAACGTCAGACAGGTGTTGCAAGCAACGCGGAGACCTGCACAACACAAACTCAAGACTTTGCCCCAACGAATCAGTGAGGTTGTCAAGCTCACCGGTTTGCTGTAACAAAGGATTAAACAAATGGTGTGGAAGGTAATGGTTTGCAGCAAGTAAACAAGTAACAGTGAAAGATGTATCAATGGTAAAGATTGGACCGGGGTCCATAGTTCACTAGAGGTGCTCTCCTTAGATAAAAAAACATGGCATGAAGGGTAAACAAATTACAGCGGGGCAATTGACAGGAACTGAGCAAGGCATAACAATGCAATTACTAGCCAGAAAGATCCTATGATGTTGATTGGGCAATACAACAATATACATAGACCGCCATCCAACTGCATCTATGACTAGAAGTCCACCTTCAGGTTATCATCCAAACCCCCTCCAGTATTAAGTTGCAAGCAACAGACAACTGCTTTAAGCAAAGTGTGTAAGGTAAACAGTCCACATGTTCCATGAACAAGAGACCGTTGTTTTCTCCCTAGTAGCAACAGCACATCTACAACCGAAGATATTATTGTCACTTCCCTTGGAAACTAGAGGCATGAACCCACTATCGAGCATAAATACTCTCTCTTGGAGTCACTAGCAACTACTTGGCCAAGATAACCACTAGCAACAGAGAGCATGCAAGATCACAAACAACATAGACATGATAGAATCATAAAGATAGAACCATTAATCAAACCAACATAATAATCTCAATATCCATCGGATCCCCGCAAACACAACATGCATGATTACAAATAGATTAGATCTTGATCATGAACGGAGCTCACAAGATCTATACATGAAAGCACAAAGGAGGAGATACAACCATCTAGCTACTACATGGACCCATCGTCCAAGGTGGAACTACTCACGAATCATACCGAAGAGAAGGCCTCCGGGATGATCTCCCCTCCGGCAGGGTGCCGGGAAGAACTTCATATCCCCCCGATCTAGGGACGATGGTGGCGGCGGCTACAGACGGTTTCGTGTATTTCTGATCGGGTACTCAGGGTTTCTGCATCGGGGGCTTCTTATAGGCGAAGGGGCGAGACCGGGAGGCGGCCGGGGTGCCCAAACCCTAGCCAGGCGTGGGCTAGGTCCCACCCGTGCCTAGGGTGGGTCTGGCCCCCCTGGCTGGCCTTCCGGGCTCCCCTCTGGACTTCTTGTTCCCCACGGAAAGTTATTGACTTTATCCTTCGTGCCGTCCAATTTCGAGAATATTTCTTTACTAACTTTTCTGAAACCAAAAACAGCAGAAAACAGGCATCTGGCACTGTTGCAACTTGTTAATAGGTTAGTACCAGAAAACATGTAAAAAGCACCTCAAAGTGTGGACAAGTAAAGCAAAGTAGATACTAAACAAACATGGAGCATCAAAAATTATAGATATGTTTCCAACGTATCAGCCATCGAGAAGAGGAAGTTGGCTCTAGAGGAGAAGAAGGTGGCCGCCGCCGAGCAAGCACGCCTATTGTAGGAAGAGAGGAACCTATTTACCATTGACACGTGTAGGGGTTCGTAGCATGGAAAACAAAAAAATTCTACCGCATACAAACAAACAAGCCAAGATCTATTTACTAGATTGTATCAACGAGTCGATAGAAGAACTCACCCTCGAAGATTCCAAAGTGTTTAACGAGAGCAGATTCTCGTGGGTGATGTAGTCGTACTCTTGTCGATCTCAAGATCGTGTAGACGATCTTTCCGGCGCTGCGTTCCGGCAGCGCTTCCGCAGTCGGTCACACGTTCGGTACTCGATGAAGACCTTCCTCTCCCTTGTTCCAGCAGGCATCGAAGGTTGTAGCACTCTCCTCACGATTCCGGCAGCACGACGGCGTGGTACCAGAAGTAGAGGGGAGATATCGCAGGGCTTCGCCTTAAGCCAGAGCGAGTATGGTGGACTATGAGAGAGGCCTTGGCGATCTAGGGTTTAGAGGCACCAAATGGAGAGAGCTAGGCCGGCGGCTAGGGCTTGAGGAGGGCCCCAACTCGGCAGCTAGGGCAAACCCTAGGGGGCGGCGGCAACTTGGTGGAGGCCGGCGGCTACAGTTAGGGTTTTGGTGGAGAGATGTGTAGATCTAGAGGGGCACCCCTGCCGCTCCTTTTATAGGTGGGAGGGCGCGGCCAAGGGGGAGGGAGTCCTCCCCCAAGTCGGCCTCCTTGGCCGGCGGTGGAGGGAGGAGGACTTCCTCCCCAAGTAGGTTTCCTACTCTCCCTCCACCAAGCAAACTTGCCGTTTGACTTTTCAAATTGGCGTTTGACTTTTCAAACTAGGATTTGATTTATTCCTTTATTTTGATCAGCCATGATACCTAGTACATGATGCAACCATTCCACATTGTCATGACACATTCATGTACCCTTCCCCTACGGAGTGCCGGACCTTCCGGAACCTTCTAGAACATTCCCGATGAAATCATCGGAATCATTCCCCAACTCCGAAACAGGACTTTCCTTATATGAATCTTATTTTCCGGACCATTTCGGATCTCCTCGTGATATCCCGGATCCCATCCGAGACTCCGAACAACATTCGGTCTCTTACTCATCATTCCATAACTACTCAACAACATTGAATCTTTAAGTGTGTCTCCATACGGTTCGTGAATTATGCGGGCATGATCAAGACACTTCTCCGAACAATAACCAATTGAGGAATCTGGAAATTAATATGGCTCCCACATATTTCTACGATTACTTTGCGATCGAATGAACCACTTACATACGATACCAATTTCCCTTTGTCTCATGATAGTTTACTTATCCGACGTTTTGATCATCGGTATCTCTGCATACCTAGTTCAACCTCATTACCGATAAGTACTCTTTTCTCGTTCCCGTGATATGTGATCCCTTGTGAGCCAGTCACATGCTTGCAAGCCAATTGGATGACATTCCACCGAGAGGTCCCAGAGTATATCTATCCGTCATATGGATGGACAAATCCCACTCTTGATCCATGTGCCTCAACCCATACTTTCCGAACACTCAATGCCACCTTTATAGACACCCAGTTACGGTGTGGTGTTTGATGTCATCAAAGCATCCTTCCGGTGATGGTGATTAGCATGATCTCATGGTCGAAGGAATTAGGTTACTATGTATCAGAAATCTTATAGCAATTGAACTATTAAAATGACTTGATCTTTATGCTATGCTTATCTATAGGAGTATGTCCACCATACCATTCTCCTAATGATATGATTTTGTTGTTAACAACATCTCAATGTTCATGATATGGAAACCACAATCATTTATTAACCAACAAGCTAGTATTATGAAGAGGCTTTACTAGGGACTCTAATTTAGTTTACAAATCACACAAGTATTAATGTTTCCTGGTTAATACTTTTATAGCTTGAATGTAAACATTTATCATAACACAAAGATATAATAATAACTACATTTATTATTGCCTCTAGGGCATATCTCCAACAGTCTCCCACTTGCACTAGAGTCAACTAATCTAGATTACATGGTAATATACCGAACACCCATGGAAGTTTGGTGTTGGTCATGTTTTGCCCTCGGGAGAGGTTTAGTCAACGGATCCGCCACATTCAGATTTGTGTGTACTTTGCAAATCTTTATGTCACCATCTTGGACATGTTCTCGAATAGCGTGAAAATGTAGCTTGATGTGCTTCAGCTTCTTGTGTGACCTTGGTTCTTGAGCATTGGCTATGGCGCCCATGTTATCACAGTATATAGACATTGGGTCCAGCGTAGTTGGAACCACACCGAGCAATGTAATGAACTCCTTCATCCATATCGCTTCTTGTGAAGCCTCCGAAGCAGCTATGTATTTCGATTCAGTTGAACATCTCGCCACAACGCTTTGCTTTGCACTCCTCCAGCTAACTGCTGCACCATTCAAAGTAAATACGTATCCAGATTGAGATTTAGAATCATCCGGATCGGTGTTCCAACTAGCATCGGTGTAACCATTAACAATGAGCTGTTCATCACCCCCATAAGAAAGAACCATATCCTTAGTTCTTCTCAAGTACTTATGGATGTTTTTGACCGCTGTCCAATGATCCACTCCTGGATCACTTTGATATCTGCTAGTTAAACTAACAGCATATTCAATGTCGGGTCTAGTACATAGCATGGCATACATTAGAGATCCTATGGCTGAGGCATAGGGAGTCTTACTCATCCTTTCTCTATCTTCTGCCGTTACTGGACTTTGAGTTTTACTCAAGGTCGTATTGGGCAACATGGGCAAGAACCCTTTCTTGCTATCTTCCATTCCAAACCTATTTAGAACTTTGTCCAAATATGTACTTTGTGACAATGATATTAGGCGTCTCGATCTATCTCTATAAATCTTTATGCCTAATATGTAAGCTGCTTCGCCAAGATCTTTCATTGAAAAACTATTATTAAAATATTCTTTGACACTATTAAGAAGGTCTACATCATTCCCAATCAACAATATGTCATCTACATATAGTATTAAGAATGCTACAGAGCTCCCACTAACTTTCTTGTAAATACAAGCTTCTCCATAAGTTTGTATAAAACCAAAACTTTTGATTACCTTATCAAAACATTGATTCCAACTTCGGGATGCTTGCTTCAATCCATATATGGACCGTTGAAGTTTGCACACCTTGTTAGCATCTTTAGTATCGACAAAACCTTTGGGTTGCATCATATACAACTCTTCATCAATGTCTCCATTGAGGAACGCCATTTTGACATCCATTTGCCATATCTCATAATCGTAATATGCAGCGATTGCTAACATAATCCTCACAGATTTTAGCTTTGCTACTGGTGAGAAAGTCTCATCGTAGTCAACTCCTTAAATTTGTCGAAACCCTTTTTCGACAAGTCGAGCTTTATAGACAGTAACATTACCATCAGCATCTGTTTTCTTCTTGAAAATCCATTTGTTCTCGACAGCCTTCCGGCCATCCGGTAAGTCCACCAAAGTCCATACTTGGTTTTCGTACATGGATCCAATTTCGGATTTCATGGCCTCTTGCCATTTATTGGAATCTAGGCTCATCATCGCTTCCTCATATGTCGCAGGGTCATCGATGTTGTCCACCAACATGACACTCATAACGGGATCATACCAATCAGGAGTGGTACGAGTTCTCATTGACCTGCGAGGTTCTGTAGCAACTTCAACCGAAGTTTCATGGTCATCATCATTAGCTTCCTCTCTTATTGGTGTAGGCGCCACAGGAACTTCTTCCGGTGCTGCGCTACTCGCAAGTTCGAGAGAAGGTTCAACAACCTCGTCGAGTTCTACTTTCCTTCGAGTCACTTATTTCGAGAGAAATTCTTTCTCTAGAAAGGATCCATTCTTAGCAACAAAGATTTTGCCCTCGAATCTATGATAGACGGTATACTCAATAGTTTCCTTCGGGTATCCTATGAAGACGCATTTTTCCGCTTTGGGTTCAAGCTTGTCCGGTTGTAACTTCTTTACATAGGCTTCGCAACCCCAAACTTTAAGGAACGACAATTTAGGTTTCTTCCCAAACCATAATTCATACGGTGTCATTTCAACGGACTTAGATGGTGCCCTATTTAATGTGAATGCGGCTGTTTCTAATGCATAACCCCAAAATGGTAGCGGTAAATCTGTAAGTGACATCATAGAACGAACCATATCTAAGAGAGTTCGATTACGACGTTCGGACACACCATTACGCTGTGGTGTTCCCGGCGGTGTCAATTGTGAAAGTATTCCGCATTTCTTTAAATGCTCGCCAAACTCGTAACTTAGATATTCACCTCCACGATCAGAATGTAGAAATTTAATCTTCTTGTTACGTTGATTCTCTACCTCACTTTGAAATTCCTTAAACTTCTCGAAAGTTTCGGACTTATGTTTCATGAAATAGATATACCCATATCTACTCAAGTCATCCGTGAAGGTAAGAACATAACGATAACCACCGCGCACATCGGTATGTATGATTTCCAATAAGTCCGTAGCTCGCTCCATCATACCAGAAAATGGAGTCTTAGTCATTTTACCCATCAGACATGCTTCGCATCTTTCAAGTGATTCGAAATCAAGTGATTCAAGAAGTCCATCGGAATGGAGTTTCCTCATACGCTTCACTCCAATGTGACCAAGACGACAGTGCCACATATAGGTCGAGTTATCGCTCAATTTCAAACGTTTTAGCTTCAATGTTATTAATATGTGTATTTCCACTATCGAGATTCAATAAGAATAGACCATCTATCAAAGGTGCATGTGCATAAAACATATTACTCATATAAATCGAACAACCATTATTCTCGGACTTAAATAAGTAACCGTCTTGCAATAAACAAGATCCTGATATAATGTTCATGCATAACGCAGGCACCAAATAACAATTATTTAAATATAAAACTAATCCCGATGGTAGATGAAGAGTTAGCGTGCCGACCGCGATCACATCAACCTTTGATCCATTTCCTACGCGTATCGTCACCTCGTTCTTCGCTAGCTTCCGTTTATTCTGCAGTACCTGTTTCAAGTTACAAATATGAGCAACCGAACTAGTATCAAATACCCAAGCACTACTACGAGTACTAGTGAGATACACATCAATAACATGTATATCGGATATACCTTTCTTCTTGATGTTGCCGTTCTTCAGATCCGCCAAGTACTTTGGGCAATTCCGCTTCCAGTGACCCTCTCCCTTGCAGTAAAAGCATTCAGTATTAGGCTTAGGTCCAGCCTTGGTCTTCTTCGCCGGTGCGGCAACTTTCTTACCACCCTTCTTGAAGTTTCCATTTTGCTTGGACTTGCCTTTCTTGAATTTGGTGGTCTTATTGACCATCAACACTTGGTGCTCTTTCTTGATCTCCACTTCTGCAGATTTCAACATGGAGAAGAGTTCTGGCAACCGCTTGTTCATGCTTTGCATATTGTAGTTCATCACAAAGTTCTTGTAACTTGGTGGCAGTGATTGGAGGACACGGTAAATCCCCAAAGCATTAGGAATCACTATACCCAAGCTTTGGAGTTTGTTTGCGTGCCCATACATCTTAAGCACGTGCTCACTGACGGAGCTGCCCTCTTCCATCTTGCAGTTAAAGAACTTTTCAGAAGCCTCATAACTCTCAACTGCCACGTGAGTCTCAAATATCAATTTGAGTTCACGGACAATATCATGTGGGTCATGGTTCTCAAACTTTTCTGAAGCTCCGATTCTAAACCATACAAGATAGCACACTGAACTGTGGAGTACTGATTCTTCCGAGCGAGGTAAACGTTCTTTACTTCATCGGTAGCATCAGCTGCAGGCGGGTCACCCAGCGGTGCATCCAGCACATAGGTCAAATTACCAGCATTGAGGAAAATCCTCAAATTGCGGAACCAATCCGCTAAGTTGCTTCCATTGTTTTTCAACTTTTCTTTCTCTAGGAACGCATTAAAATTGATGGTAGGGGCCGCCATTGATCTACAACATATTTGCAATAGTTTAGACTAAGTTTATGACAAATTGAGTTCTAATTAATAGTTAAATTAATCTAGGTGAACTCCCACTCAAAACAATATCCCTCACATTGTTTTAGTGATCACACGAACCAAATCCACCACATCAAAACCGATCATCACGAGAGTTGATGTAGCTTCAATGGCGAACAATCGACATGTTCATCATATCTACTATATGATTCATGCTTTACCTTTCGGTGATCCGTGTTCCGAGACCATGTCTGTACATGCTAGGCTCGTCAAGATCAAACCTTAGCTTCTGCATGAGCAAATCTGGCTTGCTCACGTTGTATACACTTGCAGAATCTAACACACCCGATCATCATGTGGTGTTTCGAAACAACAAGCTTTAGCAACGGTGCTTACTAAGGATGAACACTTTAAAACTTGAAATTTGTGTGCTTGAGGGATCATCTTATAATGCTACCGTCGTTAACTAAGCAATACAAGATGCATAAAGGATTAACATCACATGCAATCCATAATATGTGATATGATATGGCCTTTATTCTTTGTGCTTCCGGTCTCCATCTTCAAGCACGAACATGATCTCCATCATCACCGGCATTGCATCAAGGTCAATGACGCCACTCCATGGTTGTCGTCCACCAGCTTCAACTATTACAACTACTTTGGATAGACACGCGGGTCTTAACAGAAATTAAAGAAAACCATATGGCTCCTGCCGGTTGCCAACTTACAATAAGGATCATTGCATACATCAAATATAATCACAATCATGGCCATATCACATCACTGTACACCCCTGCAAAACAAAGTTAGACGCCTCTAATTTTCTTTGCATATTTTACGTGGTTTGGGGCTTTCAATAAGTGTTGCTCTAACTTACGAACAAGAACCGCAACGTTGATGTTCGAACTATCAAGTGCCCGTTGTAAATTGGATCTATACTATAATGGGAGAGACAGACACCCGCAAAGCCACTTATGCAATAGAAGTTGCATGTTGAGCGTGGAGCAAGTCTCATGAACGATGTCATGTAAGGTTGGCCCGGGCCGCTTCATCCCATCATACCGCAAGATGCAAAGTACACAAGAAGCAATTGATAACAAAAGCACCACCGCCCACAATGACCATTGTGTTCTACTCGTGCAACAGATCTACATATAGACACGGCTCTGATACCACTATAGGGGTTCGTAGCATGGAAAACAAAAAAAATCTACCGCATACAAACAAACAAGCCAAGATCTATCTACTAGATTGTAGCAACAAGTCGATAGAAGAACTCACCCTCGAAGATTCCAAAGTGTTTAACGAGAGCAGATTCTCGTGGGTGATGTAGTCGTACTCTTGCCGATCTCAAGATCGTGTAGACGATCCTTCCGGCGCTGCGTTCCGGCAGCGCTTCCGCAGTCGGTCACACGTTCGGTACTCGATGAAGACCTTCCTCTCCCTTGTTCCAGCAGGCAGCGGAGGTTGTAGCACTCTCCTCGCGATTCCGGCAGCACGATGGCGTGGTACCGGAAGTAGAGGGGAGATCTCGCAGGGCTTCGCCTTAAGACGGAGCGAGTATGGTGGACTATGAGAGAGGCCTTGGTGATCTAGGGTTTAGATGCACCAAGGGGAGAGAGCTAGGCCGGTGGCTAGGGCTTGGGGAGGGCCCCAACTCGGCGGCTAGGGCAAACCCTACTGGGCGGCGGCGACTTGGTGGAGGCCGGCGGCTAGGGTTAGGGTTTTGGTGGAGAGAGGTGTAGATCTAGAGGGGCACCCCTGCCCCTCCTTTTATAGGTGGGAGGGCGCGGCCAAGGGGGAGGGAGTCCTCCCCCAAGTCGGCCTCCTTGGCCGGCGGTGGAGGGAGGAGAATTTCCTCCCCAACTAGGTTTCCTACTCTCCCTCCACCAAGCAAACTTGTCGTTTGACTTTTCAAATTGGCGTTTGACTTTTTTTGAGGGTAAAACAGTAGGGTAAAGCACCCCACTGCAATTTTTATAAATCATATAGAGTTACAAAGAAAATATTTACAAGTTTCAGGCCACCTCAAAAGAGGGATAACATATTGAGCAGCTATCTCCTGTCTAAATTATTTCTAATCCAATCTTTGAGGCCTTGCTAATTCTTTTTCTTAATTCTATACAGGACCTATCTTAACTCCTGGGCGACAATAGCCCTCCATTCCTCAAGAGAAGCATGCTTGTTGTTGAAAATTTCATTGTTTCTGCACATCCATATGCCCCAAGCTCCTAGGATAATAATTTCCATTGCAAAAGGGACTTTAAGCTCTTTTTTAATACTGGCTAAAGCTTCAAAAAGATTGAGATCAGCCACTTGGACATGGAAATTTCAGCCCAGCAAGCTTTTGCAAAAGGACATCCCCAAAATAAGTGTAGAATAGTTTCCTCACTGGTGCAGCCATGAAACACACATTCATATGAAGCCAGAGTAAATCGTTTCCTTTTCAGAAGGTTTCGTATGTTTCGCCTATCAAGGAGCAAGAGCCAGAAGAAGAACTTATGCTTTTGTTGACATGAGGATTTCCACAACCAGGAAAAATGTGGCTGAACAGGCTGATAACCAGATAGTGAATAGTAAGCCTTTTGGACTGAAAAAATATTACTGCCCCAAATATAACTCCAGTTGTCAATTTCCCCCTGTATGCCATCACTGAGTGTTTGCTCAAGGCTTTGATATTCCTGGTAATCTTTGCTGTGTCAGAGGGAGAAAAAAGTGATCTTGTATGTTAGCTGTCTGGAGAAACTCGTGGACAGAGATGTGTGGGTTTTTTGCATAGGAAAGAAGATGAGGAAGCTTATGCTGTAGACATCCATAATTCCACATATCAGACCAGAGAAGGGTGGATTTTCCATCACCCACCGAGCACTTTGCAATTCCTTTAAATATGTCAACCAATTTCAGATGTGCTTTCCACCAAAAGGATCCCTCCAGACTTCTTCCAGGTAGTTTACCATTGCAATAATAAGTGTTCCAGACAAGGTGAACCCATGGGATATCCTTATGATTGTAAAATTTATCCAAATTCTTCAAAAGAAGTGCTGAGTTTTGAACATTAAGGTCAAGCACCCCCAATCCCCCATGGTTCTTTGGTCTACACACTGTATTCCATGCAACAAGAGCTTGACCCCTAGCTTGAACATCAGCTGTTTTCTTTCTCCACAAGCATTGTCTCATATACTTAATCAGCTGATCTTTAATAGTGACAGGGAGATCAAAACATCTCATATAATATATGGGAAGGGATGATAAAACAGATTTAACTAACTGCAATTTCCCCCCATAATTAAGAAAATCAGAAATCCCACACAATCTTCTTTCAACTCTCTGAACAATAGGCAGAAAATGTTCCACTGCAGGCTTATTAAGGCTTAAAGGCAGTCCAAGGTAGGTGAATGGCAATGATCCAGGGAGGCATGAGAGTGTATTTGCAAAGTGCTCAAGCCTCACAGTGTCCATATTAATTGGCATCATACTAGACTTATAATAATTAACTTTGAGTCCAGTGGAAAGAGCAAAAGTATGAAGGAGGGCCTTGAGGCACAATAATTGCTCTAAGTCAGCCTTAAGGATTAGTAAAGTGTCATTTGCATACTGCACTATAGGAAAATCAGGACAGAACACACCCTCAATGGGAAGGGAGAGAAGACCAATATTCATTGCTTTATTGAGAATGCTTTGAAGAAGATCAGCAGCCAAAACGAACAGGAGAGGAGATAAAGGATCCCCCTGTCTTACACCTCTTCTGCAATAAAATTTCTTGCCAGGCACTCCATTTAACAGAACAGAGGAGGAAGCCGAACCAAAGATTAACTGAATCCAAGAAATCCATCTATCACCAAAACCTTTGGCTTTGAGAATATTGATAATTGTTGAATGCTCAATTCTATCAAAAGCTTTTTCAAAGTCAAGCTTAAGAATTAAAATTTCTTCTTTGGACTTATGGCATTGATCAAGGAATTCAAATGCCCAACCTAGACAGTCTTGAATAGACCTTTGTTTGAGAAAACCATACTGGTTCTTGTCAACAAGTTTAAGGATAAACTTTTGTAGTCTGTTAGCCAGAATTTTGGTTATAATCTTGAGGACACTGTTTAGCAGAGAAATAGGCCTAAAATCAGCAGGTGTCAAAGGAACTTCAATTTTTGGAATGAGGGTGATAAAAGAGGCATTAATGCTTTCCAAGGAAGTCTGCCCTGCATAGAAGTCCACAAGGAGTTGTTTCACATCATCCTTAATAATACGCCAACATTGTTTCATGAATTCATTGTTAAAACCATCTGGGCCAGGAGATTTATCATTAGGAAGATCTTTAATCACATCTTCAATCTCCTCATCAGAGAAAGGTTGTTCCAAAGCATCCTTGTCCTCTTGCCCTAAACATTCTCCTGTCAAGTCACTAAGATTGAAGTGCATTTCAGGCTTATCAGATGTACCCAATCTATCTTTAAAGGCTTTCCAAAGAAGTTATGCTTGACCATCATGATCTTGAATCTCATCATTCGAATCATCTTTGAGCATGGAGATGTAGTTATGTCTGAAACTTATGGTAGCTTTGGAATGAAAGAATTTTGTGTTCTCATCACCCAGCTTGACCCATTTAATTTTTCCCCTTTGCTTCCAATAAGCATTTTGATCTTGTAAAAGAGAAATTATAAGATTCTTCAGGAGATCCCTGTGGTTCCATTCTAGGATAGTAAGAGTTCTCATTTCCTCCATAGCATCTAATAGATCAATGGTGGCATTAACATTGCAGATTTGTGATTTTAGGCAGGGCAGATTTTTTGCCCAGAGCTTCAGTCCCCTTCTTACATTTTTGAATTTAGCATTAATTTTTTTGGCAGAATCCTGAAACCCAACAGGAATGTTCCAGACATTTTGAACAATCGCTTTAAAATCCTTATGATGCATCCAATAATTTTCAAATCTGAAAACCTGAGCTTTGGGTATCATTGTGCCAATGGAGATGACACACGGAAAATGATCAGAGGTAGGCTTTGTAAGAGGAGTAACAAAAGTAGAAGGAAAGCTCTTAGTCCAGGAAGCAGAAGTAAAGAACCAGTCCAACCTTTCCAAAAGGGGTTCTTTTGCATGTTACTCTAAGTGAACTTTCTACCTTTGAGGGGTAATTCTATGAGACCCAAATTATTAATGGCTTCATTGAAAAGAAGCATACCATTCACATCCCCACCCTATCTATTTCTATCAGAAGGCTTTCTACAAAAATTGAAGTCACCCACAATGAGCCAATCCATATCATCAGGCATATCAATATTTCCAAACCAATCTAAAAACTCTGCCTTTTTTTCAGGTAAACATGGCCCATAAATATTGGTGAGTATCCAAATTTCATTGGACAAGAGGGATGTCAAAGTGATGGAGATGGAGAACTCATTGTGAAAGGAAACATGCCTAGAGAACATAGAACCATTCCAAATGGTGAACAAACCCCCAGAGGCTCCCCTGGAGGGAAGAAATTCAAAATTGGTAAATTTGGGGGGGGGGGGGGCAGAATTTTCTTATGTAAGAGATGTCAAAATCTTCTCTCTTAGTTTCTTGGAGGCAAATAATATCACAACCAGATTCATCAATTTTATTTCTGAGAGCAACCCATTTTTTTCAGAGTTAATTCCCCTGATATTCCAGTTCAAGATCTTCCAAGTTCTTTTGTTATCCATTAAGAAACCAGGTGTATGTAGAATGATGGGGTGATATAAGAAATGTAACCACCCAATTGAGAAAACTACAGCCACATAGACAAAAGGCAATCCATATCATAATACCACTGACAGATTCCACAATAAGTAACAAACACATCAAAAGACCACTAGTGCATGCTTCAGAACAGGGAGACAACAAGTCTCCAGCAAAAGACATAGTTTGATACATTAAAACACCTAAGTGGGTGGTTTCTTCTTGGCTTGCTGACCACAGGTACCAGCAGCCCCAGATTTCTTATTTCCTCCAATGCTCAAGCTTGATGAGCAAGTGCCTTTGATGATGCCTTTTGGAGGAGCCTTTACTGCACCTTCAGTGGCTTTACCTTTCTTGAGCAACCTCTTCTCCAGGTCACCATCCTTTACCTTGCAGAAAGAGGCAGCAAGATTTTTAACCACTTTAGGATTCAAACAAGGTGGAACAGCATTGCAAACCAGGCAATCAGCAATTAAGCAGTTTAAGTGGCTTTTAAAACCCCCATTTAGTTCAACAATTCTAGGGCTTCTTCTCACCTCAATGTCAACTAGAGGCTCCTTGCCCTTTCTCTTTCTGGAAGGGGTGGAGGGAGAGTAGGAAGATTGCTTAGATTCAATGCCCAGACAAGGAGGAGCCATCTGAGAAATACTTTCATTAGGGATGATGAAAGAAATGGAGTTCTCTTCAGCAATAGGCTCCTTAATTATTTCCCATAAAGGAGAAGTAAGAAAGCTCTTGACCCAACTAAACTTCTCAGGAGTAGCAAGCATGAGAGTAATAAAATTAAACCAACTTACAGGGATATCACACATGAGAGAGCCTTTGGGAGAAGAGTTCTTCTAAATATGAGGAGCAAAATAACTTTCCCAGAGCTCCAGGCCTTGTTGGGAAAAACCCTGTTTTGCAGCATGCACATCAGGTATTGATACAAAAGTTCTCACCATTCCCACCTGGAGATGTGCTTCATTAGGAGAGAGGAGGTGTTGATCCTCCAACATCCAATCCTCATTTTCAGCAGCCCCAGCACCTAAATCCATGGGGCTCTCCACCCTCCCCTCATCATCTGAGTTAACATCATCATCATCAACCAAATAGTTCTGTAAAATGTTCTGAAGGCCCTCACCAATACCAACACCTTGAGGCCCAACAACCACCTCCTGATCCTCAGCAACCACAGGCTCAGCATTTACAGACTCATCATCATCTGACTCCCAGTCTTGGACAAGGATGACACATGTAACCCCACTGTTAACATCCTGTGGGGGAGGATTATTGTTATCCACTGGCATGTCTTCACCAGGAGCAATAACATGGCCTTGAACAGGAGCAGCAGCAGCATCCCAGGGGCCCCAACCTTCATTATTATCACCTTCAGGAGCAGGATCCTGCACAGGGGCCAACCACTGACCCCAACCACCCCCAGGATCAGGGGGAGGGGGAGGAGGGGGGATTAGGGGCCCAAAGACAGGTGCAGGATGTGGGTCCACATTGTCATCTGGAAGTGGGTCCTCATCAGGTCCCCCCCCCCCAAGCAGGTCACTTTGCAACACTTCAACAGAGAAAGTCCAGGACTCAGACTCCACCAAGTCGCCAATAGTAAACCTGACACTCTTGGGTATATCAACTAGATCAGTAACACGTATCTTCCCAAGAATCCTTCCTTTTTGATCCGGGTCCCTCTCCCACAAAAGGACCTTCCCAATATCAGCAAAAACCGCATTCAGATCCTCAGTATGCCAGTGGTCCAAGGGAGGACCAACTAGCATCACCCAACATTCATTGTTAAATTGAGCCCTCCTCCAATTTCCCCCCTCATTATGCTTAACAAAAGAAACATGCACATCTTGAAACGGAATGGGACTAGCCGCAATGATCCTGTCCCTATCACTGACATGGTGAAATTGCACATATGCAGCCCCAAAAGGACATGCCTGGACATCCCGAAAGTGAACATGAACCTCATTGTTGAGGAAATCAACCAAGACACCGCGAATAGTCAAGAAAGGGACTAGACCAGGGGGGAGGGGATTAATGGTAGCGATAGCATACTGTTCATGAGTCCTCGACCTCCGCAGCACCACCACCCTCTTGACACGATTCCGCCCAGCCACTTGCAGAACTTGGAAGCCATTTGGCAAGAAAGGAGCAGGATCAATCGGGATGTTCGCCATTTCGACAGTCTTCACCGGCGACGAGCAAGGGAGGGATGGGGTTCCTGCAAACGGGGGAGTTGAGGAGACAGGGAGAACAATAGTTGTTTTTTGCAAAGAAATGGTGAACTCGTGAAAACTGTTGTGAACGATGGGCCGAGAAAGAGTATTCTTCTGGGCCTTGAACCACCCCTTGTAAGAATTGTCGGGCCACATGCATTTTGGGAAGGAAGGGAATTTCAAAAAAGGAATGAGATCAGGTAGTTTAAATGTCGCGCGATTGGCGCCTCCTGATGACCCGACCGGCGTTACTACTGAATTAACACCGCCATTAGCGAGAACTTGCGCATAGGATCTATCTTGAATGCTTGATTTGAAATCACACTTATTATGTTCAACGGGAGCAGGCGATGAAACCGCAACAGGATTCAGAAATTTGAGCCGATGGAAGACAGAAACACCTTCATTGCTAGTCTTTAACGAAGGAGATTTTTTGGAATTTTTCTTTTTGTACGTGACAACTTTCCAATCTCCTGCAGATTCCTTGTAGAACTCCTTTTCTTCAAAGATCCAATTTGGGCCCCCATTACCCCAAGGGTTGACGTGAATCACAAACGACTTGCATGAAAACTTTGAAATATTGTAGATTTCAAAACCCACTACTCGAGAAGCAACCGAGAAACAAAAAGTTCTATCTTGCAGAAATTTCACTTGGAATTTAGAAGCCTGGCCACCAAAACAAGCTTGGAGAGCAAGACTAACCGTATGGAAATCCAACTTAAAATTTGCTCTTCCAAAAGAACAAACCAGGTAGAAAGGTCTCTTTCTGAAGCCACCAAGGAAATTAACTTGATGCCTGAATTTATCAAAAATCCTCTTCTCAAAATCCCGCCCTAATGAAAAATCTAGGGCGGGTCGACTCAAAGATTCATCCTTGATAGCACACTCCAAAGGAAGGTCCTCGGTGAAATCCAGTGTTTTCGGCACAATCTTCTCAATATTGAGGGAAAATTTCTTAACCAAAGGGCTGGGCAGAATCTGTGCGCCAACTACAACCCTCTTCACTTGAAGATCAATAGAAATGCCCGAGGCCACAACCTCACCTTGAATCAAGTATCTAGCATCAATAACCACCTCATTGTGATTGAGGAGAACCAGCCTCTTTGAACTAAGGAAAAGCATCAAAAAACCTTTAGAAGGCTCAAGATCATCAGTCGGCAAAGAGGAGCAAAGGGCATGCCATTTAAAACCAGTGTCCTCATCTGTTCCAGAGATGGTAGGAGATCTACCAAGAAAACTAGATGAAGGATCCAGAGAATCATTAACACGAGAGAGATGAGAGGGGAACCTCAAAACAGATCCAATAGAGATCTTCTCCCCCTTTTCCAAACATCAGTCCTCAAGGGGAGAGCCTTTGGCGTTGAGAAGAACCAACCAAGAATCAGCCGAGAGAGCGAGCGAGCCCTCAAGAAACTTACCACCCGTGGTCACACCAGAGTAGGTGATCTTCCAACAACCCCCTGAGGAATCCATGCAAAGCTGTTTCCGGTGAGACGCCGGCGAAGGCCGGAGGCCGACCAACGGTCACCTCAGAGGAGCCTCATGCCTCGGAAACTGTCCGTTATCCATCTGCCATATCTCATAATCGTAATATGCAGCGATTGCTAACATAATCCTCACAGATTTTAGCTTTGCTACTGGTGAGAAAGTCTCATCATAGTTAACTCCTTGAATTTGTCGAAACCCTTTTTCGACAAGTCAAGCTTTATAGACAGTAACATTACCATCAGCATCTGTTTTCTTCTTGAAAATCCATTTGTTCTCGACAGCCTTCCGGCCATCCAGTAAGTCCACCAAAGTCCATACTTGGTTTTCGTACATGGATCCAATTTCGGATTTCATGGCCTCTTGCCATTTATTGGAATCTGGGCTCATCATCGCTTCCTCATATGTCGTAGGGTCATCGGTGTTGTCCACCAACATGACACTCATAACGGGATCATACCAATCATGAGTGGTACGAGTTCTCGTTGACCTGCGAGGTTCTGTAGCAACTTCAACCGAAGTTTCATGATCATCATCATTAGCTTCCTCTCTTATTGGTGTAGGCGCCACAGGAACTTCTTCCGGTGCCGCGCTACTCGCAAGTTCGAGAGAAGGTTCAACAACCTCGTCGAGTTCTAATTTCCTTCCAGTCACTTCTTTCGAGAGAAATTCTTTCTCTAGAAAGGATCCATTCTTAGCAACAAAGATTTTGCCCTCGGATCTATGATAGAAGGTATACCCAATAGTTTCCTTCGGGTATCCTATGAAGACGCATTTTTCCGCTTTGGGTTCAAGCTTGTCCGGTTGTAACTTCTTTACATAGGCTTCACAACCCCAAACTTTAAGGAACGACAATTTAGGTTTCTTCCCAAACCATAATTCATACGGTGTCGTTTCAACGGACTTAGATGGTGCCCTATTTAAAGTGAATGCGGCTGTTTCTAATGCATAACCCCAAAATGATAGCGGTAAATCTGTAAGTGACATCATAGAATGAACCATATCTAAGAGAGTTCGATTACGACGTTCGGACACACCATTACGTTGTGGTGTTCCCGGCGGTGTCAATTGTGAAAGTATACCGCATTTCTTTAAATGCTCGCCAAACTCGTAACTTAGATATTCACCTCCACGATCAGAACGTAGAAATTTAATCTTCTTGTTACGTTGATTCTCTACCTCACTTTGGAATTCCTTAAACTTCTCAAAAGTTTCGGACTTATGTTTCATGAAATAGATATACCCATATCTACTCAAGTCATCCGTGAAGGTAAGAACATAACGATAACCACCACGCGATGCTACACTCATTGGACCACACACATCGGTATGTATGATTTCCAATAAGTCCGTAGCTCGCTCCATCATACCAGAAAATAGAGTCTTAGTCATTTTACCCATCAGACATGCTTCGCATCTTTCAAGTGATTCTAAATCAAGTAATTCAAGAAGTCCATCGTAATGGAGTTTCTTCATACGCTTCACCCCAATGTGACCAAGACGACAGTGCCACATATAGGTCAAGTTATCGCTCAATTTCAAACGTTTAGTTTCAATGTTATTAATATGTGTATTTCCACTATCGAGATTCAATAAGAATAGACCATATATCAAAGGTGCATGTGCATAAAACATATTACTCATATAAATCGAACAACCATTATTCTCGGACTTAAATAAGTAACCGTCTCGCAATAAACAGGATCCTGATATAATGTTCATGCTTAACGCAGGCACCAAATAACAATTATTTAAGTATAAAACTAATCCCGATGGTAGATGAAGAGGTAGCGTGCCGACCGCGATCACATCAACCTTTGATCCATTTCCTACGCGTATCGTCACCTCGTTCTTCGCTAGCTTCTGTTTATTCTGCAGTACCTGTTTCGAGTTACAAATATGAGCAACCGAACCAGTATCAAATACCCAGGCACTACTATGAGTACTAGTGAGATACACATCAATAACATGTATATCGGATATACCTTTCTTCTTGATGTTGCCGTTCTTCAAATCCGCCAAGTACTCTGGGCAATTCCGCTTCGAGTGACCCTCTCCCTTGCAGTAAAAGCATTCAGTATCAGGCTTAGGTCCAGCCTTGGTCTTCTTCGCCGGTGCGGCAACTTTCTTACCGCCCTTCTTGAAGTTTCCCTTTTGCTTGGACTTGCCTTTCTTGAATTTGGTGGTCTTATTAACCATTAACACTTGGTGATCTTTCTTGATCTGCACTTCTGCAGATTTCAACATGGAGAAGAGTTCTGGCAACTGCTTGTTCATGCTTTGCATATTGTAGTTCATCACAAAGTTCTTGTAACTTGGTGGCAGTGATTGGAGGACACGGTAAATCCCCAAAGCATTAGGAATCACTATACCCAAGCTTTGGAGTTTGTTTGCGTGCCCAGACATATTAAGCACGTGCTCACTGACGGAGCTGCCCTCTTCCATCTTGCAGTTAAAGAACTTTTCAGAAGCCTCATAAATCTCAACTGCCGCGTGAGTCTCAAATATCAATTTGAGTTCACGGACAATATCATGTGGGTCATGGTTCTCAAACCTTTTCTAAAGCTCCGATTCCAACCCATACAAGATAGCACACTGAACTGTGGAGTACTGATTCTTCCGAGCGAGGTAAACATTCTTTACTTCATTGGTAGCATCAGCTGCAGGCGGGTCACCCAGCGGTGCATCCAGCACATAGGTCAAATTACCAGCATTGAGGACAATCCTCAAATTGCGGAACCAATCCGCGAAGTTGCTTCCATTGTTTTTCAACTTTTCTTTCTCTAGGAACGCATTAAAATTGATGGTAGGGGCCGCCATTGATCTACAACATATTTGCAATAGTTTAGACTAAGTTTATGAAAAATTGAGTTCTAATTAATAGTTAAATTAATCTAGGTGAACTCCCACTCAAAACAATATCCCTCACATTGTTTTAGTGATCACATGAACCAAATCCACCACATCAAAACCGATCATTACGAGAGTTGATGTAGCTTCAATGGCGAACAATCGACATGTTCATCATATCTACTATATGATTCATGCTTTACCTTTCGGTGATCCGTGTTCCGAGACCATGTATGTACATTCTAGGCTCGTCAAGATCAAACCTTAGCTTCTGCATGAGCAAATATGGCTTGCTCACGTTGTATACACTTGCAGAATCTAACACACCCGATCATCACATGGTGCTTCGAAACAACAAGCTTTAGCAACGGTGCTTACTAAGGATGAACACTTTAAAACTTGAAATTTGTGTTCTTGAGGGATCATCTTATAATGCTACTGTCGTTAACTAAGAAATACAAGATGCATAAAGGATTAACATCACATGCAATTCTTTGTGCTTCCGATCTCCATCTTCAAGCACGAACATGATCTCCATCATCACCGGCATTGCATCAAGGTCAATGACGCCGCTCCATGGTTGTCGTCCACCAGCTTCAACTATTACAACTACTTTGAATAGACACGCGGGTCTTAACAGAAATTAAAGACAACCATATGGCTCCTGCCGGTTGCCAACTTACAATAAGGATCATTGCATACATCAAATATAATCACAATCATGGCCATATCACATCACAGCACACCCCTGGAAAACAAAGTTAGACGCCTCTAATTTTCTTTGCATATTTTACGTGGTTTGGGGCTTTCAATAAGTGTCGCTCTAACTGACGAACAAGAACCACAATGTTGATGTTTGAACTATCAAGTGCCCGTTGTAAATTGGATCTATACTATAATGGTAGAGACAGACACCTGCAAAGCCACTTATGCAATACAAGTTGCATGTTGAGCGTGGAGCAAGTCTCATGAACGATGTCATGTAAGGTTAGCCCGGGCCGCTTCATCCCATCATACCGCAAGATGCAAAGTACACAAGAAACAATTGATAATAAAAGCACAACCGCCCATAATGACCATTGTGTTCTACTCGTGCAACAGATCTACATATAGACACGGCTCTGATACCACTGAAGAGGTTCGTAGCATGGAAAACAAAAATTTTGTACCGCATACAAACAAACAAGCCAAGATCTATCTACTAGATTGTAGCAACGAGTCGATAGAAGAACTCACCCTCGAAGATTCCAAAGTGTTTAACGAGAGCAGATTCTCGTGGGTGATGTAGTCGTACTCTTGCCGATCTCAAGATCGTGTAGACGGTCCTTCCGGCGCTGCGTTCCGGCAGCGCTTCCACAGTCGGTCACATGTTCGATACTCGATGAAGACCTTCCTCTCCCTTGTTCCAGCAGGCAGCGGAGGTTGTAGCACTCTCCTCGCGATTCCGGCAGCATGATGGCGTGGTACCGGAAGTAGAGGGGAGATCTCGCAGGGCTTCGCCTTAAGCCGGAGCGAGTATGGTGGACTATGAGAGATGCCTTGGCGACCTAGGGTTTAGAGGCACCAAGGGGAGAGAGCTAGGCCGGCGGCTAGGGCTTGGGGAGGGCCCCAACTTGGCGGCTAGGGCAAACCCTAGGGGGCGGCGGCGACTTGGTGGAGGCCGGCGACTAGGGTTAGGGTTTTGGTGGAGAGAGGTGTAGGTCTAGAGGGGCACCCATGCCCCTCCTTTTATAGGTGGGAGGGCGCGGCCAAGGGGGAGGGAGTCCTCCCCCAAGTCGGCCTCCTTGTCCGGCGGTGGACGGAGGAGGACTTCCTCCCCAAGTAGGTTTCCTACTCTCCCTCCACCAAGCAAACTTGCCGTTTGACTTTTCAAATTGGCGTTTGACTTTTCAAACTAGGATTTGATTTATCCCTTTATTTTGCTCAGCCATGATACCTAGTACATGATGCAACCATTCCACATTGTCATGACACATTCATGTACCCTTCCCCTCCGGTGTGCCGGACCTTCCGGAACCTTCTAGAACATTCCCAATGAAATCATCGGAATCATTCCTGAACTCCGAAACAGGACTTTCCTTATATGAATCTTATTTTCCGGACCATTCCGGATCTCCTCGTGATATCCCGGATCCCATACGAGACTCTGAACAACATTCGGTCTCTTACTCATCATTCCATAACTACTCAACAACATCGAATCCTTAAGTGTGTCTCCCTACGGTTCGTGAATTATGCGGACATGATCGAGACACTTCTCCGAACAATAACCAATAGAGGAATCTGGAAATTCATATGGCTCCCACATATTTCTACGATTACTTTGAGATCGAACGAACCACTTACATACGATACCAATTTCCCTTTGTCTCATGATAGTTTACTTATCCGAGGTTTTGATCGTCGGTATCTCTGCATACCTAGTTCAACCTCGTTACCGATAAGTACTTTTTTCTCGTTCCCGTGATATGTGATATCTTGTGAGCCAGTCACATCCTTGCAAGCCAATTGGATGACATTCCACCGAGAGGGCCCAGAGTATATCTATCCGTCATATGGATGGACAAATCCCACTCTTGATCCATGTGCCTCAACCCATACTTTCCGAACACTCAATGCCACCTTTATAGACACCCAGTTACGGTGTGGTGTTTGATGTCATCAAAGCATCCTTCCGGTGATGGTGATTAGCTTGATCTCATGGTCGAAGGAATTAGGTTACTATGTATCAGAAAGCTTATAGCAATTGAACTATTACAATGACTTGATCTTTATGCTACACTTATCTATAGGAGTATGTCAACCATACCATTCTCCTAATGATATGATCTTGTTGTTAACAACATCTCAATGTTCATGATATGGAAACCACAATCATTTATTAACCAATAAGCTAGTATTATGAAGAGGCTTTACTAGGGACTCTAATTTAGTTTACAAATCACATAAGTATTAATGTTTCCTGGTTAATACTATTATAGCATGAATGTAAACATTTATCATAACCACAAAGATATAATAATAACTACATTTATTATTGCCTCTAGGGCATATCTCAAACAGTCTCCCACTTGCACTAGAGTCAACTAATCTAGATTACATGGTAATATACCGAACACCCATGGCAGTTTGGTGTTGGTCATGTTTTGCCCTCGGGAGAGGTTTAGTCAACGGATCCGCCACATTCAGATCTGTGTGTACTTTGAAAATCTTTAGGTCACCATCTTGGACATGTTCTCGAATAGCGTGAAAACGTAGCTTGATGTGCTTCAGCTTCTTGTGTGACCTTGGTTCTTGCGCATTGGCTATGGCGCCCATGTTATCACAGTAGATAGACATTGGGTCCAGCGCACTTGGAACCACACCGAGCTCTGTAATGAACTCCTTCATCCATATCGCTTCTTGTGAAGCCTCCGAAGCAGCTATGTATTCCGATTCAGTTGAAGATCTCGCCACAACGCTTTGCTTTGCACTCCTCCAGCTAACTGCTGCACCATTCAAAGTAAATACGTATCCAGATTGAGATTTAGAATCATACGGATCGGTGTTCCAACTAGCATCGGTGTAACCATTAACAACGAGCTGTTCATCACCCCCATAAGAAAGAACCATATCCTTAGTTCTTCTCAAGTACTTAAGGATGTTTTTGACCGCTGTCCAATGATCCACTCCTAGATCACTTTGATATCTTCTAGTTAAACTAACAGCATATGCAATGTCGGGTCTAGTACATATCATGGCATACATTAGAGATCCGATGGCTGAGGCATAGGGAGTCTTACTCATCCTTTCTCTATCTTCTGCCGTTGCTGGACTTTGATTTTTACTCAAGGTCGTATTGGGCAACATGGGCAAGAACCCTTTCTTGCTATCTTCCATTCCAAACCTCTTTAGAACTTTGTCCAAATATGTACTTTGTGACAATGATATTAGGCGTCTCGAACTATCTCTATAAATCTTTATGCCTAATATGTAAGCTGCTTCGCCAAGATCTTTCATTGAAAAACTATTATTCAAATATTCTTTGACACTATTAAGAAGGTCTACATCATTCCCAATCAACAATATGTCATCTACATATAGTATTAAGAATGCTACAGAGCTCCCAATCACTTTCTTGTAAATTCAAGCTTCTCCATAAGTTTGTATAAAACCAAAACTTTTGATTACCTTATCAAAACGTTGATTCCAACTTCGGGATGCTTGCTTCAATCCATATTTGGACCGTTGAAGTTTGCACACCTTGTTAGCATCTTTAGGATCGATAAAACCTTTGGGTTGCATCATATACAACTCTTCATCAATGTCTCCATTGAGGAACGCCGTTTTGACATCCATCTGCCATATCTCATAATCGTAATATGCAGCGATTGCTAACATAATCCTCATAGATTTTAGCTTTGCTACTGGTGAGAAAGTCTCATCGTAGTCAACTCCTTAAATTTGTCAAAACCCTTTTGCGACAAGTCGAGCTTTATAGACAGTAACATTACCATCAACATCTGTTTTCTTCTTGAAAATCCATTTGTTCTCGACAGCCTTCCGGCCATCCGGTAAGTCCACCAAAGTCCATACTTGGTTTTCGTACATGGATCCAATTTCGGATTTCATGGCCTCTTTCCATTTATTGTAATCTAGGCTCATCATCGCTTCCTCATATGTCGCAGGGTCATCGGTGTTGTCCACCAACATGACACTCATAACGGGATCATACCAATCAGGAGTGGTACGAGTTCTCGTTGACCTGCGAGGTTCTGTAGCAACTTCAACCGAAGTTTCATGATCATCATCATTAGCTTCCTCTCTTATTGGTGTAGGCGCCACATGAACTTCTTCCGGTGCTAAGGTACTCGCAAGTTCGAGAGAAGGTTCAACAACCTCGTCGAGTTCTACTTTCCTTCCAGACACTTCTTTCGAGAGAAATTCTTTCTCTAGAAATGATCCATTCTTAGCAACAAAGATTTTGCCCTCTGTAAGATCCCTCCTTTGTAAAGGAAAAGGATCCCTGTGATTGCAATGCTAGTCCCTGGATCATTGCTAGCATCCACAGTTTAATATGAAGTACACAGATACAAAGGTCATTTATTACATCCATTCCAGAGATAACATAGTCTTTACAACTCAAGGCCACAGGCCTAATACAAGAGTTTGAATAAGTAAATAAATATAAGTATTCATCTTCATGTGCCACAGGCAAACATGTTGAGTGTAGACTCATGACACCTAATCCTCATCAAAGTAACCTGCAACATCACAATTTACAGCCACAGTGGGTCAATACTTTGGAATAGTATTGGCAAGTGATACCTTAGTAAATTTTAAGTGGACTATATTACTATATGCAATTTGGCTAAGTGTAGCTTGGCTTGCTTTGCTCAAAATAGGTTTTTCCTATTAGTTGAAATCACTATGTTTTTCTTTGTCAAAACTTTTCCCAAGAAACCACCAATAGACATTGGGGTCCTTCACCCTTGTTCACCCACAAGTTTTTACTTAGAAGTTGGAGTGATGAGATTCTTGATAGCTTCCATGTCTTGATGCTCAAGTTATCCATTGCCATGGACTTGGCTAAGTACTTAGATTTTTCCATCTGCAGAGGTTGTGCACTTTCCCCACCTGACTTGGTTTCACCAAGACAGGACCTTTCAGAAGCCTTCCCTTAGCCAAATGGACGCGTTCCAACCTATCATCCCACTACCACCATCTGTCCAAATGACTAAGTTCTAGCAACCTATGTGATCCAGGTAGAGCCCATATTGCCAAGTGGCTGCACTAGAAGCTTCTCAACACTTGGCCTCTAAAATCCCTTTGTTCCTGGGTGGCTTTCCACAAGTGAGATACACAAGGTAAACCATAGCCATGGGCCTTGTGTAACCACTCAACCAAAAACCACCAATTAAGTCCCTTTCCACCCAGGTGATTCATTGACTCAGTTGTTTTATTAAGAAAAACATAAGTCCAAAGACTTAGAAATATTTTCATCATAGCATGTATAATTTACCAACCCTTGTTTGCTACTAGCTATGCTAAGCATGGCATAGATAGTACTTAACTTAGAAATTTCCTAGCAATTCTACAACTACTTAGGATTTCCCAACATGGCATTTGGCAAAAAATAGTAACATGCAAGACTTAGCAAAATATTTCTAATGCTTGTATAAAAATATAGGGATAGACATATTCATGAAGTACCACTTGCCTTGGTAGTTGGGAGAGTAGCACTCTTCACAATCACAATCACTAACACCAAAGTCTACACAAAGAATGGTAGCAACAAATTACACACAACATATACAAACAAACAAAAATACATATGCATGCATGCAAAAATGCTAAGTGATGATTTTTAAAACTCAACCAAGCAAGTGCATAGTACTGAATCATAATCAAGTTAAAAACTTGCCAAATCAAGTTTATTCGACACTAAAACAATTTCCTAAACAATTCCTATACTCAAAATAGTCCTAAACAATTTTCTGCAAATAGAGTCATTTTAACAGAAACTAAACACTAAACACATTTCATAAACAGAAAGGGCTTGTGTTCCTGATTCCAACGGTATAAAATTTGCTAAAATCTAACGTGGAAATCAAAAGTTACAAGCAAATCAAATTTGGATATAAATCTGATTCAAATTATGTTTTTAAACTAAACCCTTGCCACGCGGCGCTATCCTATTGGTCGATACCGCTTCGCTCAGGATCACCCTTCCGCGCTGTCGGATCAAGTCAGATCCAACGTGCCAGATTCAAAGAAAACGATTCGCTCGGATCTAATCTAAATCGCCAGATCTACATCTAAAGGCTGTTGTTGCCTCGACCATAGACTAGCGGCGCTAGCGGCGGCGACTGGCGGCGGCGTGTCTGTCAGCGGCGGCGCTGGAGTTCTAGGTCGTCCGGGGAGGGGAGAGGGTGCTTACCAGAACCGCAGGGTCGAGGCGAAGCTCAACGTGGAGGTGGCTTGGCAAGGGGCGCACGGCAGGGGCTGCTGGAGCTCGTCGGAGTCGTGCACGGCGTCGGGTGGTTGCTGTCGAAGTTGTTGCCGAGGTTTCGCATCGTCCTAGCATGACCTAGATGGATTAGGAGATGCGCAAGACAGTGGCGAACATCCTCGTATGCAAGAGGGAGCAAGGGGCGCGCTCTGCTTACCGTAATTGGTCGCCGGAGTTGAGCGGCGGCTCGGTCGGTTGCGGGCACGAACGGGGACGGCGTCCTGGGTCACGAGCAGGCAAGCGAAGAGTATCAGAAGATGCACGAGATCACGCTGGGCACATTCATTTGAATCAGAGGCATAGGGGCGGTCGGGACTCACCGGAATTTGCTGCCGGAGGTCGTCGGAGCTGCGGTGGTGTTTGGCGAGTTGCGAGCAGCCTGGGGGCGTGGAGATGAAATTGAGTGAGGGGAATGGAGCGGAGTGGGGAGGTTCTTAAGTAGGCGGAGGCTCGACAAGAAACGCTCAGCGAATCAATGGCAATTACGCCGAGAAATCAATGCAGCAACGGCCAGCGGCGACGGCGTCTGCGCGCGAGATTTGGGGAAGAAGGAGTGACGTGGAGAGGGCCCGCTTGTCAACGAAATAAGCAGAGAGGGAGTGGGGTCTGAGCGTCAGCGACTCGTTGGGTGTGTCCGCGCATGCGAGAGAGGGAGAGGGGACCCGGGTGGGCTAGTTGGGCTGCTTCTGTTGATGGGCTAGATTAGTAGCGCCGGCCCTTTTTCTTTTCTTTAATCCTTTTCTTTTTTTCTGATTTGATTTTTTGGATTGAGTTTCAAATGAATTCAAACTCTTTTTGAATTCAAATCTTTTCTGGATTTTTGCAGTGTGCAACAGTCACAAAACTTGGCATAAAACCATGTGGTCACTTTGAGTTGGCTTGGTCATTTTTGGAAAAACAAAATAACAGGGACATTGCACTTGGTTTGCAAATGTTTGAAAATGGTTTTTGAAACCATTCTATTTTGTAAAATTTTGTTCAAATTCCACACTCAATCCAATCAACAAGGAAGCAAACAAAATTGGTTTTAAAACACTAAGCTCTCAAATGAGGATGGTCATTTGATTTAAGTTTGCTCACATAAAATGATAGCACTATGTGCTTCTGTTTTCTTGAATTTGGTTTGAAATTCATCTCAAAACTATATGCATGAATGAATGATATGCAATCTTTGAAATCATGATTTTTGGGATGTTACACCCTCGGATCTATGATAGAAGGTATACCCAATAGTTTCCTTCGGGTATCCTATGAAGACGCATTTTTCCGCTTTGGGTTCAAGCTTGTCCGATTGTAACTTCTTTACATAGGCTTCGCAACCCCAAACTTTAAGGAACGACAATTTAGGTTTATTCCCAAACCATAATTCATACGGTGTCGTTTCAACGGACTTTAGCTGGTGCCCTATTTAAAGTGAATGCGGCTGTTTCTAATGCATAACCCCAAAATGATAGCGGTAAATCTGTAAGTGACATCATAGAACGAACCATATCTAAGAGAGTTCGATTACGACGTTCGGACACACCATTACGCTGTGGTGTTCTCGGCGGTGTCAATTGTGAAAGTATTCCGCATTTTTTTAAATGCTCGCCAAACTCGTAACTTAGATATTCACCTCCACGATCAGAACATAGAAATTTAATCTTCTTGTTACGTTGATTCTCTACCTCTGTCACATCCCAAAATTCTCCTAATTTTGGAATGTGAAATAAATAAATAAGTTTGATTTATTGCTTGACTACGTTGAAAATTCTCAAAGAGAAGAAACTTTTTGAATAGAAAATCCTCTCAACCTTGAATTCAAAATCTTATATTCTTTTGTTATAACCTAAGTAGCCATATAGGCAAAAGGGCATGGATTGATTATGGATTATAGAATTGGTGTGCAAGATTTCAAAATGAAAATCATGAAGCATTCATAAGCATTTCATTACATCCATGCAAGGTTCTTACAAACTGAATCCAAATCCTGGTATCTAAAAACTATAGTTGATTCACCCAAATGTTCCTAAAGGTAATTAAATTGACTTTATAAAACCCACTGTTGCTAAGGCATCGATTATTGCTAAATTATATCCTAAAAATATCCAATTAATATTACAAAATTTTAGAAACAAAATTGAGCCTATTTGGAGCTATTATGAAAAAGTTATGGAATAAATACAAATAAATAAAGATATAAATAAAATGAAATATACAAGGATTTATAAATCCACTATTTACGAACTAGTAAAAATATTATAAATATGATCCTACAATGATCTATTCGATTTTATAAAAATTTAGAAACAAGAATCATATCATTTGGAGTTTGTATGCAAAAGATATGAGGAAAACAAGTAAATAGGAAAAAGAAAAAGAAAAAAGAAAAGGAAAAAAAAACCTAATGGGCCGGCCCACCCGGACTGATCGAACCAGCGCGCACATGAAGGATCGATCGCTTGGTTGCTTTAAAAGCGTGCAAAATCTGTTTTGTTAAACCTATCTCTATTCAAATTGCTATAACTTTTTATCTACAACTCCGAATCGACTTCCGTTTGTTTCTATTTGTTCCCTACTCCAAAACCTATCTCCCCACCATCATAAACATCCATATAAACTCGTGGAGCCACAGCTGTACGAGTTTCTCTCCTCGAAATCTCGAATCTACATATGCCCGAATCTTATTTCGCTTTTTAACCCATCTAGACTTCGTCGTTTGCCTTCGGTCAAAAAAGAAAGTTGCAGGAATCGTCGAAATCTTTCAATCCCGACAGACCTTACCTCTTTTCATCCACCACAGCCAGAGAATTTCGTATCGCATTATTTCAGATCTTACGGTGTAAATCCAAGATGTACTCGCGCTCATTTCTTCAAATCCAAATTCCTTTGGTGAGAAGGTAGGAATAATGATTCTCCACAACTTTCGTGTTCTGAGTTTTTCAATTTGACCTATGGATTTGTCTCTCTAACACAGATCTGTTTCTTGTCTATTCTGAGCCAAAATCAGGTCAATCTCTTCTTCTAGCCACCGGATCCTATCCAAACGGTCGAGATCCAATCAAACCGGTGCGTGCCATGTCGTCAACCCGGTCAGCTTCCTCATCAACGCCACGTCAACGTCAGGTCAACATCTAGTCCCAGTCAGCATGCAAAGTCAACATGTCCAGTCAGCGGAATATTCCGTTCGAATTTAAAATTGCATATTATAGATCTAAGTAGTAAAATTCATTAGAAATTCATACCACGTCCAAAAATTGCGTATAATATATCAAATTGAAGATAATTTTACGTAGAGTCATCTTATCATAATAGATCCAACTTTTACTGTATGTGGTTACTGCAGTAATTTAAATAGTTTTAATGGTCTTTTAGGTTAGTAAATTCATAGAAAATTATCTGTAACTCCGAAAAATATGAACAATATATCAAATTGAAGCTACTATAATGTACATTAATAACATCTGGTTGGATCCAGCCTTTGCAGATTATTTACCCCGTAGTAATTTAATTAATTTTAATGGCTTTATAAATCATTAAATTCATAGTAAATTAATTGCTTGTCACAAAAATATAAATGATATACCGATGGAAAGCTGATTCCATGTAGATCATCAATATGCAAATGGTTCAGGCAAATACTGTAAGGTTTTGCAGTAATTAAATAAATGGTTTAATGGTTTATTTAGAGTAATAAATTCATAAGAATATAAATACTGCTTAGAAAATTACAAATAATATGTCCCTGGAATCACAATTCCGTGGAGATTACAGATATAATTTTAGTTTGATTTGTAGGCAACAGAAACTATATGAATTATTTAAAACCCCTTAAACACTATTTAAATCATACAAAAAGATCTATAACACCGATTAAGGTGAATCCAATGCCTACTGGTTCGTATTAACGTCCTCTATACAGTAAGCCCAAGAAACAAATTTAATTCGACAATTAGAACAGTCGTTACAACAGAACTATTAAAAACCCTATATTGGCAAGTAATTATTAATAACAAGTACTCCATTGCATTAATTGGTCTCTTTCATGCATCATATACTTCAGTATTGTTTAGAGAACTAAAATAACAACCATTGTGACTTGTTAAATTGTCATGCATGTATTTGTTGTATTTGTTTGATCTCTATGTGCTATTGTTTATGTTGTATGCAATTGTTTGATCGATAGATTGCGAGGAGTGCAACGTGTGTGATTGCAACTACTATGATTGCAAGTATTGTGGTTATGACGAGTGCAACCATTATATCTATGAGGATTGTGAGAATTATCTAATCGACTACATCTACAACAAAGGCAAGTGGTGCTATCTTGGTCATAAATGTCCTACTGTTTTCCTATGCATTGTAGATGTTTTTGTAGAATTGCATATGTAGGAATTTATGTGTATATGCTATGCTATGTCCCATATTATTCCCTAGTATTCCTTGTTTATGAGCCATCGTATTGGTAGATTGCTTAGCTATGCTATTTAGACGAGGAAGGGAATCACATCATGAAAAGTTATATATTTTGAAAGGCTTATGTTTTTCTAAATGACAAACCAATATGTTTTAATGAACCACCTGGGCGGAATGGCATTGATTGGGTCATCGAGTGTGGATTTATGGTGGGGAATGCCGCCCAGGACACTGAGAAAGGATTTTTTTCTTTGTTTGGTAGCTTTCATGTGCAACCATGTGCCAATAATGAAATGGGCGGTTGGTTGAACTCAGTAGGTTGTGGTAACTCGAACCCACGTATCCAGAGATGTAGAATAGTGTAGGTTGGACCGGTGCGTGTCGGGCTTGGGGAGCTACTTCCCGAACGGTTCCTTCTTGGACTTCTCCCTATCATCACCCAATATGAGAGTGGTGGTACGAGCTGGGCTGGCCAAGTCGCATGAGTAAAGTGTACTAACCCCTGCAGGGTGTCTAAACTAAGTGCTTAGCCGTGTCCCCGGTTATGTACAATTTGAGCGACCTGATACTGATGCTATGATATTTCTCACTCATCCTTATTTGTTAATTACTTAAAACTTGTTGGATGAACATAATTGGGTAGGAGCACCTGGGAGTGAACCAGAGTGTCCTATTTATCGTATTGGAAAACTACTTTGTTACAAATGTTAGGATAAAACTGTTGCTTTATGCAAATGAGCCTGAACTCAACTTGGCCAAATAAGCATGTAGTTGATAGATCTGTTGATAACCACTTTAGCCTACTTGCCATACATTCAATGTATTGACAATTCGTGGTTGCAACGTTTCATGTTGCAGTTTATATCGTATCTGAGTGATCGTTCATACGTCGCGAGACTCCACTCAACAATTGTTCGCCTGTGGCACATTTGAAGGATGGAGATCTACCTTGTATTCATTTTCCGCTGTGTACTTGAATAAATAATGTAAATTCTGGATCATATTCATTGTATTTATGATGCACAGTTATATTTGGTATCATTTTGTACTGTGTGTGCCAGTGAATCGATCCAGGGATTGGCACTATACACATGAACTCAGCCTTATATGTCGAGGGTGTTACAACCTCACTTTGAAATTCCTTAAACTTATCGAAAGTTTCGGACTTATGTTTCATGAAATAGATATACCCATATCTACTCAAGTCATTCGTGAAGGTAAGAACATAACGATAACCACCGCGTGATGCTACACTCATTGGACCACACACATCGGTATGTATGATTTCCAATAAGTCCGTAGCTCGCTCCATCATACCAGAAAATGGAGTCTTAGTCATTTTACCCATCAGACATGCTTCACATCTTTCAAGTGATTCGAAATCAAGTGATTCAAGAAGTCCATCGGAATGGAGTTTCTTCATACGCTTCACTCCAATGTGACCAAGACGACAGTGCCACATATAGGTCGAGTTATCGCTCAATTTCAAACGTTTAGCTTCAATGTTATTAATATGTGTATTTCCACTATCGAGATTCAATAAGAATAGACCATCTATCAAAGGTGCATGTGCATAAAACATATTACTCATATAAATCGAACAACCATTATTCTCGGACTTAAACAAGTAACCGTCTCGCAATAAACAAGATCCTGATATAATGTTCATGCTTAACGCAGGCACCAAATAACAATTATTTAAGTATAAAACTATTCCCGATGGTAGATGAAGAGGTAGCGTGCCGACCGCGATCACATCAACCTTTGATTCATTTCCTACGCGCATCGTCAGCTCGTTCTTCGCTAGCTTCCGTTTATTATGTAGTACCTGTTTCGAGTTACAAATATGAGCAACCGAACCAGTATCAAATACCCAGGCACTACTACGAGTACTAGTGAGATACACATCAATAACATGTATATCGGATATACCTTTCTTCTTGATGTTGCCGTTCTTCAAATCCGCCAAGTACTTTGGGCAATTACGCTTCCAGTGACCCTCTCCCTTGCAGTAAAAGCATTCAGTATCAGGCTTAGGTCCAGCCTTGGTCTTATTCGCCGGTGCAGCAACTTTATTACCGCCCTTCTTGAAGTTTCCCTTTTGCTTGGACTTGCCTTTCTTGAATTTGGTGGTCTTATTGACCATCAACACTTGGTGCTCTTTCTTGATCTCCACTTCTGCAGATTTCAACATGGAGAAGAGTTCTAGCAACTGCTTGTTCATGCTTTGCATATTGTAGTTCATCACAAAGTTCTTGTAACTTGGTGGCAGTGATTTGAGGACACGGTAAATCCCCAAAGCATTAGGAATCACTATACCCAGCTTTGGAGTTTGTTTGCGTGCCCAGACATCTTAAGCATGTGCTCACTGACGGAGCTGCCCTCTTCCATCTTGCAGTTAAAGAACTTTTCATAAGCCTCATAACTCTCAACTGCCGCGTGAGTCTCAAATATCAATTTGAGTTCACGGACAATATCATGTGGGTCATGGTTCTCAAACCTTTTCTGAAGCTCCGATTCCAAACCATACAAGATAGCACACTGAACTGTGGAGTACTGATTCTTCCGAGCGAGGTAAACGTTCTTTACTTCATCGGTAGCATCAGCTGCAAGCGGGTCACCCAGCGGTGCATCCAGCACATAGGTCAAATTACCAGCATTGAGGAAAATCCTCAAATTGCGGAACCAATCCGCGAAGTTGCTTCCATTGTTTTTCAACTTTTCTTTCTCTAGGAACGCATTAAAATTGATGGTAGGGGCCGCCATTGATCTACAACATATTTGCAATAGTTTAGACTAAGTTTATGACAAATTGAGTTCTAATTAATAGTTAAATTAATCTAGGTTAACTCCCACTCAAAACAATATCCCTCACATTGTTTTAGTGATCACACGAACCAAATCCACCACATCAAAACCGATCATCACGAGAGTTGATGTAGCTTCAATGGCGAACAATCGACATGTTCATCATATCTACTATATGATTCATGCTTTACCTTTCGGTGATCCGTATTACGAGACCATGTCTGTACATGCTAGGCTCGTCAAGATCACACCTTAGCTTCTGCATGAGCAAATCTGGCTTGCTCACGTTGTATACACTTGGAGAATCTAACACACCCGATCATCACGTGGTGCTTCGAAACAACAAGCTTTAGCAATGGTGCTTACTAAGGATGAACACTTTAAAACTTGAAATTTGTGTGCTTGAGGGATCATCTTATAATGCTACCGTCGTTAACTAAGCAATACAAGATGCATAAAGGATTAACATCACATGCAATTCATAATATGTGATATGATATGGCCTTTCTTCTTTGTGCTTCCGATCTCCATCTTCAAGCACGAACATGATCTCCATCATCACCGGCATTGCATCAAGTTCAATGACGCCGCTCCATGGTTGTCGTCCACCAGCTTCAACTATTACAACTACTTTGAATAGACACGCGAGTCTTAACAGAAATTAAAGACAACCATATGGCTCCTGCCGGTTGCCAACTTACAATAAGGATCATTGCATACATCAAATATAATCACAATCATGGCCATATCACATCACAGCACACCCCTGGAAAACAAAGTTAGACGCCTCTAATTTTCTTTGCATATTTTACGTGGTTTGGGGCTTTCAATAAGTGTCGCTCTAACTGACGAACAAGAACCACAACGTTGATGTTTGAACTATCAAGTGCCCGTTGTAAATTGGATCTAACTATAATGGGAGAGACAGACACCTGCAAAGCCACTTATGCAATACAAGTTGCATGTTGAGCGTGGAGCAAGTCTCATGAACGATGTCATGTAAGGTTAGCCCGGGCCGCTTCATCCCATCATACCGCAAGATTCAAAGTACACAAGAAGCAATTGATAATAAAAAAACCATTGCCCATAATGACCATTGTGTTCTACTTGTGCAACAGATCTACATATAGACACGGCTGTGATACCACTGTAGGGGTTCGTAGCATGGAAAACAAAAATTTCCTACCGCATATAAACAAACAAGCCAAGATCTATTTGCTAGATTGTAGCAACGAGTCGATAGAAGAACTCACCCTCGAAGATTCCAAAGTGTTTAACGAGAGCAGATTCTCGTGGGTGATGTAGTCGTACTCTTGTCGATCTCAAGATCGTGTAGACGGTCCTTCTGGCGCTGCGTTCCGGCAGCGCTTCCATAGTCGGTCACATGTTCGATACTCGATGAATATCTTCCTCTCCCTTGTTCCAGCAGGCAGCGGAGGTTGTAGCACTCTCCTCGCGATTCCGGCAGCACGACGTCGTGGTACCGGAAGTAGAGGGGAGATCTCGCAGGGCTTCGCCTTAAGCCGGAGCGAGTATGGTGGAGTATGAGAGATGCCTTGGCGATCTAGGGTTTAGAGGCACCAAGGGGAGAGAGATAGGCCGGTAGCTAGGGCTTGGGGAGGGCCCCAACTCGGCGGCTAGGGCAAACCCTAGGGGGCGGCGGCGACTTGGTGGAGGCCGGCGACTAGGGTTAGGGTTTTGGTGGAGAGAGGTTTAGGTCTAGAGGGGCACCCTTGCCCCTCCTTTTATAGGTGGGAGGGTGCGACCAAGGGGAAGGGAGTCCTTCCCCAAGTCGGCCTCCTTGGCCGGCGGTGGAGGTAGGAGGACTTCCTCCCCAAGTAGGTTTTATGATCCTTCAGGTACCGACATAGACGATCGTCAAGGCGGAACCTTCTAGAATGTTCTATCCCCAATTTGGGGAGAGGAAGGTCTATGTCGGAACCCTTGGTGGAGGGAGGAGGAGGACTATCGTCTATCCCCAATTTATTATTGGACCGTCCGGAACCTTCTAGAACATTCCCGATGAAATCATCGGAATCATTCCCCAACTCCGAAACAGGACTTTCCTTATATGAATCTTATTTTCCGGACCATTCCGGATCTTCTCGTGATATCCCGGATCCCATCCGAGACTACGAACAACATTCGGTCTCTTACTCATCATTCCATAACTACTCAACAACATCGAATCCTTAAGTGTGTCTCCCTACGGTTCGTGAATTATGCGGACATGATCGAGACACTTCTCTGAACAATAACCAATAGAGGAATCTGAAAATTCATATGGCTCCCAGATATTTCTATGATTACTTTGCGATCGAATGAACCACTTACATACGATACCAATTTCCCTTTGTCTCATGATAGTTTACTTATCCGAGGTTTTGATCGTCGGTATCTCTGCATACCTAGTTCAACCTCGTTACCGATAAGTACTCTTTTCTTGTTCCCGTGATATGTGATCCCTTGTGAGCCAGTCACATGCTTGCAAGCCAACTAGATGACATTCCACTGAGAGGGCCCAGAGTATATATATCCGTCATATGGATGGACAAATCCCACTCTTGATCCATGTGCCTCAACCCATACTTTCCGAACACTCAATGCCACCTTTATAGCCACCCAGTTATGGTGTGGTGTTTGATGTCATCAAAGCATCCTTCCGGTGATGGTGATTAGCATGATCTCATGGTCGAAGGAATTAGGTTACTATGTATCAGAAAGCTTATAGCAATTGAACTATTAAAATGACTTGATCTTTATGCTACGCTTATCTATAGGAGTATGTCCACCATACCATTCTCCTAATGATATGATCTTGTTGTTAACAACATCTCAATGTTCATGATATGGAAACCACAATCATTTATTAACCAACAAGCTAGTATTATGAAGAGGCTTTACTAGGGACTCTAATTTAGTTTACAAATCACACAAGTATTAATGTTTCCTGGTTAATACTGTTATAGCATGAATGTAAACATTTATCATAAACACAAATATATAATAATAACTACATTTATTATTGCCTCTAGGGCATATCTCATGCGGTAGAAAACAGGCATCTGGCACTGTTGCAACTTGTTAATAGGTTAGTACCAGAAAACATGTAAAAAGCACCTCAAAGTGTGGACAAGTAAAGCAAAGTAGATACTAAACAAGCATGGAGCATCAAAAATTATAGATACGTTTCCAACGTATCAGCCACCGGGGAGAGGAAGTTGGCTCTAGAGG
This sequence comes from Avena sativa, assembly GCA_916181665.1. Taxonomy (NCBI): domain Eukaryota; kingdom Viridiplantae; phylum Streptophyta; class Magnoliopsida; order Poales; family Poaceae; genus Avena; species Avena sativa. The sequence continues at coordinate 172,257,956 of OV702282.1, forward strand.
AGAAGAAGGTGGCCCCCGCCGAGCAAGCACGCCTATTGTAGGAAGAGAGGAACCTCTTTACCATTGACACATCCAACATGGATGAAAGGCAAAGAGAGTGCATAAACCTTGCTCGTGATGAAGTGTTGTCCAAAAGGCAGATGATGGCAAGCTACTTGAAGGCTCAAAGTGAAGGAATTAATTCATTTGGAGTCATGGGTGGCTATGGAGGCTATGGAGGCATGTGAGCATCACCAGGTGCATTTGGAGGAATGGGAGAAACACCGGCGGATTTTGGCGGCTATGGTGGCATGGGAGCACCACCGGGAGGATTCATGACCTCCTTGGTGAATCCAACACCTTCTATGAATGTTGATGGCTATGGTATGGACTCCTTAGTGAAACCATCACCTTTTATCAATGTTGATGGCTATGGAGATTCATCACGTGCCAACACCACCAACACCATCGTCCAAGACTCCCAAGGAGAAGAAGCACAAAATGGAAATGGCAATGACTATGATAATATTGACAAATGATGTGTCAACATGTGTGTGAAACCATCATTTACATTTCAACTATGTCCATTTTGTGTTGAACTTGGTTATGTGAAACAGACATTTGGTAATTATTGAGAGCTATTTATTGTTATATTTATTTTGGTTTATTTGATCTTGTTGATGTGGTTTGGGCTATGAAAAGTAATTTGCGTCGGTGCCCCCTCGCTGCATTTTGCCGCATCCGCTAGCGGGGGGCTTTTTTTGCGCCCCGCTTTTACGCTTCCACCGGAGGAGAATCGCAGCGCATGCGCTAAAACTAGATCGTGCGCGCTGCATAGAAATTTTAGCGCACGGCGTTTTGCAGCTTCTGTTGGAGTTTCTCTAACCTTACGCTCAAAAGAACTCGAAATCGAATTGTAGAAATCTTAGTTTCACTTCGCTGACTATCATACCAATTGCATTTGTTTAGATTTTCAATTTTCTCCTTTGCCTCTGAAGCTATTGACCCCAGCCTGACTAGACGTAGGTCATCATTATCCTGTTGGAATTTTGGCCCAAATAGTCTAGCCCATTTTCCATTTCAATAAATTCCTGAAAATCCTAGAGGCCCATGTGGCCCATTCATGCAAGGCAAGAGCTGGGACAAATGTTTAGTCCCACATTGCTAGTTGAGTGGAAGTTGGACCAGCTTATAAGGTGAGCTCTCCTACCACTTGGTAAAAGGATGAGAAGGAGAAGGAGAGAGTTCCACACGCGCGCTCCTCCTCCTCGCTCGCCTCGCCACGCCACGCCTCGCCTCGCCTCGTCACGTCACGTCACGTCACGTCACGTCACGACGCGCGCGCGCCGCGGGTTGCGGGAATCTCGCCGAGCCGAGCTTTATTTTGCCACGCATGAATGGTATATGAACAGATGTACAGAAGCTGAAACGTTTGCTTTGAATGGACTTTTAATACGAGTTAAATGAATACAAATTGAGTGGAGGCTGTCCGGTGGGCTGCCGCCTGTTCGCTTCATCTTCCGTCCATTCGTTTCATCTTCTGCGCTGTCTGCCTTCCCCTCTGCGCCTATAAGAGAGAGAGGTCGCGCCTCCTCTCAGTTACACTGCCACACATCCCTTGCGCCTCTAGTTCTAGAGCACTGCGCTACCTCCATCTTCCCCATCCCATCTTACGGCGTGCACCGCGAGCCAGGACAGTAGGCCTCCGAGACCCCGCTGCTTCGAGTCCTGTACGGGAGAAGGGCGATAAGGTTTTTGGGGAGCGCTATCAGCGCGACTACTGGCTTCGTCACGGACTCCCTCATAGATAGCGACGTCTTCCCCGACGAGGACTTCTTCCCCGACATCAGCACCCTCTTCCTCGACGACATGGCCAACGACGATTCCAACGCCGGCGGTTCCACTTCTGCTACTGCTGTGTACATCTTCTGTCTCAATCTTGTTCTGATCCTATCCAAAGTTTTATGTCTTGCAGTTTGTTTGGCTATATGCCTTAATTTGTATTCGCTATTTAACATGATTAGTATATTGCCTATTATTCTAGTCATATTTTATCTAGCGTTTATCTTGGATAATTCGCTTGGTAAATTGCTCCGTTTCTCAACAATCCAAAAACCTTATTTCAGGCAATTTGCCCCAAGTGGCTTTGTTGCTTCTATGAAGCCACCTGTGTTTGAAGGTGTGAATTACAAACGATGGCGTGCGAGAGCAGTGCTCTGGTTTCAGACCATGAGCTGCTATAACGCCATCTATGGCGCACCTAAGGGGGAACTTAATCCCGCTCAGGAAGAAGCGTTCCAAAAACTTGATACCACTTTCAAGGCTGCCTTGATCAGCATCCTTGGCGACAATATTGTCGATTCATATCTGTCATTTAGCAATGGCAAAGATATGTGGGATGCGCTCGAGAGAAAATTTGGAGTCTCTGATGCTGGAAGTGAACTGTATGTCATGGAACAATTCTATGACTACAAGATGATTGATGACCGCTCCATTGTGGAGTAGGCTCATGAGATATAGTCACTTGCCAGGGAGCTTGAGCACTTCACTTGTGTGCTACCGGACAAGTTTGTTGCCGGAGGCATCATTGCCAAACTTCCCCAGTCATGGAGGAATTTTGCTACTTCTCTGAAGCACAAGAGACAAGAGTTCTCCGTGACGGATCTCATTGGGACTCTTGATGTGGAAGAGAAGGCGAGAGCAAAAGACACACGTGCTCGAGGTACCGAGGGAGGTTCTAATGCCAACCTGGTACAGAAAAGGAACTTCCAGCCTCACAAGTTCAAGAACAAAGGAAAGTTTGATGGCAAAGGAAAGTTCGATGGAAAGAACAAGGCCTCACAGTCCACCAGCTTCAAGAAGAAGACTGATAAGAGGAAAGGTGCTTGTCATGTGTGCGGTGATCCTAATCATTGGGCTCCTGCTTGTCCCAACCGCTTTGACAAGCGCCAGCATGGGAAGAGCAGCAAGACTGCTAATGTTGTCATGGGCGACGTTGAGATGAAAGATGTTGGGTATGGTATATTACCTACTGTTCTTTCATTATGTCATTCTCCTGATTGGTGGATTGACACGGGCGCTAATGTACATGTCTGTTCTGATATTTCCATGTTTTCTTCATATCAGGTCAGAGGGACTCAAACCGTGCTAATGGTGTTGGTACGGTCGATCTGAAGTTCACTTCGGGAAAGACTGTGCGCCTGAAGAACGTGCATCATGTTCCCTCAATAAATAAAAATCTTGTTAGCGGATCTCTTCTGTGTCGAGATGGCTACAAGATTGTATTCGAGTCCAATAAATTTGTAATTTCGAAGTATGGAACCTTTATTGGTAAAGGCTATGAATGCGGAGGCTTGTTCCGCTTATCTCTGTCAGACATTTGTAATAAAGTTGTTAATCATATTTACACAAATTTTGAATCAAATGTCTGGCACTCTCGTCTTTGTCATATTAATTTTGGTTGTATGACGCGGCTAGCCAAAATGAATTTAATCCCTGATTTCTCAACTGTTAAGGGATCTAAGTGCCAAGTCTGCGTGCAAGCTAAACAACCTTGCAAGTCACATACGACTGCAGAAGTGAGAAATTTAACACCACTAGAGCTCATACATTCTGATCTTTGTGAGATGAATGGTGTGTTGACAAAAGGTGGAAAGAAATATTTCATGACTTTGATCGATGACTCTACGAGATATTGTCATGTGTATCTTCTGAAATCAAAAGATGAGGCTTTGAGTTTCTTCAAAATCTATAAAGCTGAGGCAGAAAATCAACTTGATCGAAAGATTAAGAGGCTTAGGTCTGATCGTGGTGGAGAGTATTTTTCCAACGAGTTTGATTCCTTTTGTGCGGAACATGGTATAATTCATGAGAGGACGCCTCCCTACTCACCCCAGTCAAATGGAGTAGCTGAAAGAAAGAACCGTACTCTAACAGATTTGGTTAACGCCATGTTAGACACATCGGGTATTTCTAAGGAATGGTGGGGGAAGGCATTATTGACCGCGTGTCATGTCCTAAACCGAGTTCCCACAAAGAACAAAGAAATTACTCCATTCGAAGAATGGGAGAAGAAAAGACTAAAACTCTCTTACTTACCTACTTGGGGTTGTTTGGCAAAGGTTAATGTACCAATCCCCAAGAAGCGCAAGCTTCGACCAAAAACCATTGATTGTGTTTTTCTGGGCTATGCTTTTCATAGCATTGGTTATAGATTCTTGATAGTAAAATCTGAAGTACCTGACATTCATGTCGGTACAATCATGGAGTCGACTGATGCGACTTTCTTTGAGGATATCTTTCCAATGAAGGATAAACCTAACTCATCAAATCCGGAGATACCTAGTTCATCTAATCAGGAATTTGCTATATTCTCTGAACCTACCATTCCTATTGAACACTCTGAAAGTCCTAAGGAGGATGATAATGAAATTTCTAAAAGGAGCAAGAGACAAAGGACTGCAAAGTCTTTTGGTGATGATTTCATTGTGTACCTTGTGGATGACACTCCCACTTCCATTTCAGAAGCTTATGCATCTCCTGATGCTGACTACTGGAAGGAAGCTGTTCATAGTGAGATGAATTCCATCTTAGCTAATGAAACATGGGAGATCACTGATCGTCCTTATGGGTGCAAACCTGTAGGATGTAAATGGGTGTTCAAGAAGAAACTAAGGCCTGATGGTACTATTGAGAAGTACAAGGCAAGGCTTGTGACCAAGGGTTATACCCAAAAGGAAGGCGAAGACTTCTTTGACACTTACTCACCTGTAGCAAGGTTGACCACTATTCGAGTACTACTTTCTCTGGCTGCCTCACACGGTCTTCTCGTTCATCAAATGGACGTTAAGACGGCTTTCCTAAATGGAGAGTTGGATGAGGAAATTTATATGGATCAACCAGATGGTTTTGTAGTAAATGGTCAAGAAAGAAAAGTGTGCAAGCTACTGAAGTGTTTGTATGGTCTTAAACAAGCACCTAAGCGGTGGCACGAAAAATTTGATAAAACCTTAACCGCTGCAGGCTTTGTTGTAAACGAAGCTGACAAGTGCGTATACTATCGCCATGGTGGGGGTGAGGGAGTCATCCTTTGTTTGTATGTTGATGACATACTGATTTTCGGAACCAACCTTAATGCAATTAAGGAGGTCAAAGATTTCTTATCTCGTTCCTTTGAGATGAAGGATCTGGGAGTAGCTGATGTCATCCTGAACATCAAGCTATTGAGAGATGATGATGGTGGGATTACATTGCTTCAGTCCCACTATGTGGAAAAGATCTTGAGTCGTTTACACTTGGTGGTGGCGCTGTTTCTTGGAAGTCTTGCAAGCAGACCATCTTAACGAGGTCAACTATGGAAGCAGAACTCACAGCACTAGACACGGCCACTGTTGAAGCAGAGTGGCTTCATGAACTCTTGATGGACTTACCTGTGGTTGAAAAACCTATACCCGTAATTCCAATGAACTGTGATAATCAAACTGTGATTATTAAGGTGAACAGTTCTAAGGATAATATGAAGTCCTCAAGACATGTGAAGAGGAGACTGAAATCTGTCAGGAAAATGAGAAACTCCAGAGTTATTGCATTGGATTATATCCAAACATCTAAAAACTTGGCAGATCCCTTCACAAAGGGTCTATCACGCAACGTGATAGAAAATGCATCGAAGGAGATGGGTATGAGACCCACAATTTGAGCTTTCCACAGTGGTAAACCACTCTATGTGATCGGAGATCCCGTGAATTAGATTTGGGAAACAAGCTGTTGGTTAGCTGAGAGGAAAGTATCCCTACTTTAATAAACACCACTCCATATAGATGCAATACTTTCCTATTCTGCATGGCAGGTTGATTTATTATCTTAATGTGTTCTAAGTGGCTTATCCTAAGCAAAGATGTTGTCCTGCAGAACATCTTTTGAAGTACACACCTATATGAGTCTGACTGTTAAAACGTCGCAGTCTATGAGAGTAGGGTGCTCTCTAATAAACTCATGAAAGGTCATGGAGTATGACGTATAAGCTCCACCCGCGGGGAAGTCCCACGGTAGCCCAGTATCGGTCAAGACTTCGTGTGAAGCTAGATTGCAGCAAACTTGCAGTTCAAGGCATAGTCCACTGTACAAGTCGCAACCTAGTGTAGCATAGAATTCTAGGTGGAAGTTCAACTTAACAGTCTCCACTATAGTACCGGTATATAAACAGTGTTTTGGAACCAAAGGCAAATTACATGTGCCTCTGGGATCTGGTGGGGGATTGTTGGAATTTTGGCCCAAATAGTCTAGCCCATTTTCCATTTCAATAAATTCCTGAAAATCCTAGAGGCCCATGTGGCCCATTCATGCAAGGCAAGAGCTGGGACAAATGTTTAGTCCCACATTGCTAGTTGAGTGGAAGTTGGACCAGCTTATAAGGTGAGCTCTCCTACCACTTGGTTAAAGGATGAGAAGGAGAAGGAGAGAGTTCCACACGCGCGCTCCTCCTCCTCGCTCGCCTCGCCACGCCACGCCTCGCCTCGTCACGACGCGACGCGCGCGCGTCGCGGGTTGCGGGTTGCGGGTTGCGGGAATCTCGCCGAGCCGAGCTTTATTTTGCCACGCATGAATGGTATATGAACAGATGTACAGAAGCTGAAACGTTTGCTTTGAATGGACTTTTAATACGAGTTAAATGAATACGAATTGAGTGGAGGCTGTCCGGTGGGCTGCCGCCTGTTCGCTTCATCTTCCGTCCATTCGTTTCATCTTCTGCGCTGTCTGCCTTCCCCTCTGCGCCTATAAGAGAGAGAGGTTGCGCCTCCTCTCAGTTACACTGCCACACATCCCTTGCGCCTCCAGTTCCAGAGCACTGCGCTACCTCCATCTTCCCCATCCCATCTTACGGCGTGCACTGCGAGCCGGGACAGTAGGCCTCCGAGACCCCGCTGCTTCGAGTCCTGTACGGGAGAAGGGCGATAAGGTTTTTGGGGAGCGCTATCAGCGTGACTACTGGCTTCGTCACGGACTCCCTCACAGATAGCGACGTCTTCCCTGACGAGGACTTCTTCCCCGACATCAGCACCCTCTTCCTCGACGACATGGCCAACGACGGTTCCAACGCCGGCGGTTCCACTTCTGCTACTGTTGTGTACATCTTCTGTCTCAATCTTGTTCTGATCCTATCCAAAGTTTTATGTCTTGCAGTTTGTTTGGCTATATGCCTTAATTTGTATTCGCTATTTAACATAATTAGTATATTGCCTATTATTCTAGTCATATTTTATCTAGCTTTTATCTTGGATAATTCGCTTGGTAAATTGCTCTGTTTCTCAACATATCCCTAGTCCATCTTGTCCCTGGCCACTGTCCTTGATATCAAAAACGTCAAACTAGGCCGATCCAACCAGTCTAAATATGTCCGAGCGGACTGGCGGACATTTGCACGATGGTCCAATAGGGCGACCCATCCGGATCGACTCTCGTGGACCGATCTATCCATGTACCAAATTTAAGCCTTGGTTGCATCGTCCGGATAGGGCGCTTGTCCTCCCGCGTCCTTCCACTAGTTTGTCCGGGCCCTCTCGCCAGTGCCATAATAGACACTCTCCTCCCCCAAACCCTCGTTCTTCATATCCCGCGGCCAGAGCAGGCACAAATGTTGCCTCCGCCACTACCCGCGGCCATTGTTGCCCCGCAATATTGAGCAGCACCGCAGGCCACGTGCGTTGCGGGAGTTGAGTGTGTCCATCTTGCCGCTCCGGCCGCCGCCTGTGGACTAGACATGTGACAATCTCTGGAGTGCATCGCCCATAACCTTCTTGGTCGTTTGACTGTCCGCGGTTGAGGTATGTTCGCCGGTCATTTCTAGGTTATCTGGTCCCTGCGGGAGTTGGCATGGCCATTGACGTCTGTATACTTTAACAGATGGGTAGCACTCGAAGGGCAATCGAGTTCTTCTACAAGAATTTTGTCAAGTCATCGTCAGAAGAGGAGTTCAACGGTGAGATCAAACTTCCGCGGGCCGCTGCACGGATGGTGCATGACCACTACCTCCTGCCACCGCGTAGAGGTGGCTCGGTGAAGCGGCACGAAGCCAACAATGAACGCGACCGAGAAGCTGGCCACATACGCCTTTAGAAGGACTACTTCCACCCAACTAATCCGGTCTTCAAAGAAAAGGCATTTCGTCGCCGCTATCGGATGTCCAGGAACCTGTTCTTAGACATTCTCAATGGGGTGAGTGAGTACGATGACTACTTCGACGCCAAGTACGATTGTACCGGTAAAATTGTCTTCTCCTCTTACCAGAAATGTTCTGCTTCCATTCGGCATCTTGCATATGGAGTGCCCGGTGATCTCCTCGATGACTACATATGCATGATCGAGTCCACATGCCATGATGCCATGTACCAATTTGCAACGCGGTTATTGCAGTGTTTGGCAAAGTTTACCTCAGAGAGCCAAAAACCAAAGACACTGCCCGCCTTTTGTTCATCAACGAGAGTAGGGGGTTTCCTGTGATGCTTGGCAGCATTGACTGCATGCATTTGCAGTGGAAGAACTGTTCTTTTGGTTGGCAAGGATAGTTCAAAGGTCATGCGAAGGGGTGCATCGTCATACTACTAGAGGCTGTTGCATTACAGGATCTCTGGATTTGGCACTTTTTTTTTGGCATGGCTGGATCAAGCAATGACATCAATGTGCTGCAGCGGTCTCTGGTTTTGCTAGGATGGTAGAAGGCAATAACCCACAGGTTTCCTATGATATCAATGGCAATCCATATGAAATGAGTTACTATCTAGATGACGGTATCTATCCCTCCTAGTCCACCTTTGAAAAGACAATCTGTAATCCAGAAGATGAGAAATGCAAGAGGTTTGCGAAAGAGCAACATGTCGCTAGGAAGGATGTGGAGCGAGAATTTGGTGTGCTTTAGTCAAAGTGGGCTATTGTTCGATACCCTGCTAGAACCTGGAGCACAGAGAGAAAGTGGGATGTGACAACTGCTTTGTGTGATCATGCACAACATGATCGTCAAGGACGAGCGTGATGACAACATATGGACCAAGGCTAGGATTTTCAAGGTCAGTTGGTTGAGTCAGAGTCAGGTCTAGCGTCTTGGAAAGATTTCATGCAAGTACATGAAAATTTGCGTCATAGTCACACCCATGAGTAGTTTCAACTGGATTTGATTGAGTATATATGGGCTCGTGTGGGAAACCAAATTGGTTAACCCCTTATTTCTTTCTTGTAATTTGAATATCGTTTGGTTATTTTTATCAAACCATGTAAGTGTAAACAATTCATATGTAAGCACTATTTTAATTCTATTATCTAATCTAGTTTATTTGCTTGTCAAAATATACATTTGCCTATGTACTTATGCAAAAACATGAAAATGCTGGTCAGCGCGGACATATGGGTCGCGCCGCTGGACATGACTGGACGGACAGGACGGACCACAACCCAAAATGGACCGTGGACCGACCCAAACGAATCGAAACGGACATTTTTGGTCGCCCGTTTGGGTCGGCCCGGTGGAGATGCCCTAACACCCCTAGTTTAGTTAATCTTCTAATTAGGGTTTTTTGTGCATTTCATGAGCATCATCTAGTTTTGCTAAAGCAAAATGCAAACAAGAAGATAGTCACAAAGCCTAAACCCTAATTTCTCCCTCTCTATGTAAATCTATCAAAAATGATTTTGAATTTTGAAAATTACAAAAGTTATGGAGCCCAAATGGATCACAAGGGCCCCTGTAGTATTTCCAAATATTTACCAAAACCCTCTGGTATTTTTAAATGTTCAAACCATATTTCAAATGAAGTTTACAAAATATAATATGAGAAAATAAAAAGAGAAAACATTTTGGAAAAGAAAAACATAGCCAGAAGCACTCAGGCCAACCCAACCCTTCCTCCCTTCATTCTCTCCCATGCACGCAACAGTTCGCAGCCTGCAGCCAGCCAAACTCCGGCCCAGCCCGCTTACCCCTTCGACCTCATCGTACTCGTCGACGACGACAAAGCAGCTGCCTGGAGGTGTGGATAAAGCCCATGCCTCACCCTCTCTCTCATCCTAGTCCTCTCTCCCCTCGCGTGCACCCTCTCTTGTTCCCTAGCGCAAGCCAAAACCTAGGTTTTGGGCTTTGTCGCTCGCTTCCATTCTAAAGACCCCAAGCCCCGCCGACAACGCATTGAACTTTGCCTCACTGTCCTCCACCTCATCGCCAAAGGAATCGAGCTAGGACCCAGAGGATCGTTGCCCAGGTTGTCATCTTCCCTGACTCTGTCTGAGCATCGCCGTCGCCTATGTTTTCAACTCCGTCTTCCCCTTCTTCGTATAAAGCCAACATTGCATCGTGGGTGAGCTCATGGTTCTCACAAACCTTTCCTCGCCTCTCCTTCCTTTATGGCTCACCCTATTGTCGAGAGACACCGTCGGATGCCATCGCAGGCGATGCTCCGATGACCAAAAACCAGCAGGGTGGGCACAATTAGCTTCCCCTTGATCTCCTGGTTCGAATGAATGCAAGCACGCATTCTAGTTCGCTCTCTACCATCGTCTCCGTCCACTGCGTGGCGTGGTTTTCGGCGAGCCCACATGGTGCCTATGTGGTTCCGCGTGGCTTCCACGTGGCCCTGATGTGGTGCTGGAAACCTTTGCAAGCATAGTGGTATGGCGTATCCCCTGACGCCACTAGTCAGTGAGCAAGGATATACCCTATAAAAACTATTAAATGCATGTGTTGACGTCATCCTCACGTATTAAAGTGTTTAATATTTTTGAGAAATTTCAAAAATTGTATTAATCTTGTAAAATTTATAACTATTTTATTTTAAGTCATAAAAATATGAATAATATATCAAAATGATTAAAAAAATAAGATCTACACTTTAGCATAAAAATCAAGCATTACTAAGCAACTTCAATTAACAAGTTTATTAGAATAACAAATCAACCTCCATAGATGCCTCCCGGTTTTTTCTTATGCTAGGGTTTATACCCCATGGACTTTGTTTAAATTGTCAATCTTGTATTAGGGTTTCATTTGAGTACCATTTAAATTTCCATGTCATCATTCTTGCTTGAACATTGCATCGATTCCATGTGTTGATTGTTTTCCTTTATTTTCGGTGTTTGGTTCTTCCCGGTAGAATTCGAGATCCAGTCCAAGATAAACACCATCAAAGATCGAGGATCAATACTTGACCAACCATCATCAAGTCAAGTATAAGGATTCTGAAGATCAGTTTGTTGGTTATCAATGGGAAAAGACAAGCATAGCCCCACCATTATACAATCTCATGCTTTCAAAATACGCATTTCAATTCTTGCCATGATGTATACGAGTCTACTATGTTTTTTATCAATAGATAGAGTATCTTATATGTTGTATTACTTCCGTTTGAAGGCTATATTACCTGATCCATTACTCCTAGCATAACTAGGTTTGGCTTGTGTGTACTGCTAGAGCTTTTTACTTGTGTCCTTCTTTGCCAAGCTCAGCTGTTGAGGCTGGTTCAAACAATTGTTGTATCAGATATATGCAAATGAATCTAGTATGACAGGAGAACATGGTATGAAGGTTAAACATGATAAGTCTTATATCGGAGGCCACAGTGGGATGTGGTTTTCATATTCCCATGCTCACCACCCCTGGGACCCAAGTTATTTCCTTTGGAACCAATGCTGAGCGTACAACCACACGGGGGCTTGGGAACCCCTGACCCTAACTTGCCTAGCTTGATCCATGAGTCCATAGGTTGCGTTTGGAGTTGGCATATGCATTTTGGATGGGTTGAATATGGTGCATCATATAAAGCGTGTCCAGGGAGGAGAGCTCTACAAGGCTAGACTCTAGATTCTTGCACATAGAGATTGGGACCGAGCTAAGAGTGTGGTCGACTATAGTAGACAGACCACCATTTATTGGTGACTCATGGATTATAGAAATTAAGATAAAGTTTTTGGTCGATCGCCCTCTGTCATCTCTCCAAGGAAGAGAGCTAAATGTCAATTGGCATTAAGAGAAGCTCGACGCGTGTGGGTAAAGTTGTATACCCCTACAGGGTTAAATATTTTCGAAAAGTCATGTCCATGGTTAGATGACTTGGAACTAAATTCTATGATCATAGAGAATATTAACCTAATCGTAAAACTTGAGAGATCAATGTGTGCTTAAGTATGCTTCCTCAGGGTACAAGGGGTTAATCCAAGTTGACAGATGAGGTTGATGATTTGGTTGATATCAAAAAAATGTGATCAAGTTAGAGATATCACTCTCTCACCCCTTTTTAAAATAATTTGTTTAGTCGAGCTTCTAATCCCTCTTGTTTTATAAACAAAGATAGATTTATGCAAAATAACTCCACCAATCATAAGTCTTGCAGAGTACACCCTGTACTTACCCATGCTTGGTTGATATTTTTGTAGCATACTAAGTGTTCCCCTGAAGATGAGTTCTATACGACATCGACACCGATGAGTAGCTTAGGGTTTCCGACCAAAGCCTGAATCTATGGGCTAGGACGTCATCATTATGCTTTAGGCTTGCCATTTGTTAAGTTTGTGATATTTAATTTGCCTTCCATTGTTTGATGTTTGTGGTCAGTGGCCTCTGCTTGTAATATTTTGGTTCTTTGCTTAGTTATGAGCTTGGTGTAATACTTTTGAGTCGTAGGGGCAATGTTGTGTTATCAATTATCTCACTGTAAATTCTCGAGCTCTAGGTTAGGCTTATGTCAGTCTAAGATCTTGGATTTTTCTAACCCTGATCCCAGGGGTGTCACATATCTCTTATCAACGGGAAAACCATCCATCAAGTCTTGATTTGAAGTCTAAATCATCTCCAGAATTATATGCCACGTGTTGACGAAGTAATTATCATATGAATTATGTTATAAACATGACAAGCAAAAAGAACAAAAAACCACACACAGGGAACACAAGATTTTAACGTGAAAAAACCTCTTCAACAAAGAGAAAGAAAAATGCATGGGCACCAGCTAGCGAAACGTCACTATATGAGGAGTGTTTACACAACTCCATGAATTATCTCATATGTGAATTATCCCAGTCGACGGCTAAAACCTTAGGTCATCAACAATCCATACTGAATAACATATCCCTGAACAAACAAATAAAACACTTTCGGCGCCAATAGCCGCTTGAGCTAATCAGTTATACAAACCAAGCTTGAGCAAAGCTCAAACTTGGCAAGATGAATCGGCTTTGTCATCATATCAATGGGATTATCATGAGTACTAATATTGCATACCTTTAGTTTCTCGTGCAACAATGTCGCGAATATAATGGTACTTGTCATTAATGTGCTTCGTTCTCCCATGGAACATATGATATTTAGTATGGTATATGATACTTTTATTGTCATAGTACAAACCAATGCAATAATTATATTCACACATGTCAACATACAAACCTTTCAACCAAAAAAATTCTTTCAATCTTCAGCAATAGCCATGTATTCTGCCTTCATTGTAGGTTAAAAAACAACTGGTTGCAGTGTTGCCTTCCAACTCACAACACATCCACCAACAGTAAACACATAACCCGTGAGGACCTTCTCTTATCGAAGTCAGCAGCAAAACCTGAATCCACATAGCTTGTAAGTCCCTCGCTGGTCTTGACAAAATTTAATCAAGTGTTGGATGTGACAAAAATACCTGAAAACCTAATGACCAGTTTTCCAATATTTTTTATCAAGATTATCCATGTATCGTGCAGACCAAACTCATAGCATATGACAAATCAGGACGAGAACAAACCATGGCATATATCAAGTAACAAACAATACTAGAATAATGGACTTTTGACATATACTCAACTCTTCATCAGTAGTAGGGTTGATGAGTAGTAGGACATTGAGAAGACAACAACTTAAAATAAGTTGGCAATTCCACTCGGCCCAAGACTTCCGTCGATGGGACTCGTTTCGCTCGTCAGAAGTTAGCTTTTTAATGAATTTGAATCACAACATAACAAATTCCTGAAATAAATGTTGGATATGCACACGTGATCCACAAGCTAGTTACAAAACATATTTTAAACACCAAGCTAGCAAGTAGGCTCACACGTAGCGCACTCTAGATAGGTGATAGTTGCACAAGAAGAAAGTGATGCATGAGCAAGAAACGTCCTCGATTGTTTTACAAAGATGAGGTTGGAGGGGGAACAAACCCATGGTTGCTAAGTTTTTAAACTAGAGATGTGAGGCAACACTAGAAGGAGACATAATAGAGGAGGTCGATACACAAAGCTGCCGCCACATCTTCACCATTTTTCTGGCCTTTCATTTAAAAAAATTGAAAATATAAAATGGTCAAAGAAAACAATTACTCCTTTTTTTTGAAAAAAAATGGGCCATCAAATTTGGTCATTGATCTATTTCAACTTCTAACTAGGCCACATCATCTATATATTTGGCCCTTTCTACTGTCACTAGCAACCTGTTGAGATTAGTAAAGCTCCTCTAACACCATGCTGTAGAGTAAAATTCCTTGAAAAAAAAACTGGACTAGCGTCAATAGTCAATGATAGAGTCTAGGATCCAGGTCCACCGATCATAGAACAAGCTGAACATGATTCAATGATCCCATTGATTCAAAGAATGGATGAGAACTGTTAGTTCTCTTTTAGAAGAAATGGTTTTGCTAATTCTCCAGTAAATTAAAAATGAAGTTAGAGCTCAGTTAGATCCTAAGCTATTGGATTTGTATTGTAATTTGGTTCTAAAACAAAGATTTCCAGTCATAAGTGGGGTTGTAGCTGAACAATTTTAGTTGCAAATTGCAATTGCGATTTTTTCAGCTAAGGTGAGATGCAAGTAGGAGTTGGAAGTGACATTGAATGGCATTATCTGACTATGAATTAAGTTCATTCTTAGTAAACTTAGAATTAGGCAAACCATTAGAGAAAATAGAGAACAAATCTTGTGAAAACTAAGTATAATTATTTGGACACATCCAGCACATAAAGAAGGTCGGCAATATAATGTTCACTTTACTTTCCCTTAAAGCTAATGCTTTTATCCTTTTCCCATTGAACATCCCTTTTTTGGCCTTCGAACATCCATTCTTGTATATTATTACTCAGTATTATGTCCTTTTATACCTTATAAAGATCTCCATGAAACTTCTAGTTTTGTCTTATGTTATTTGGCATCCAACATGTTGAGTGATAAAGCCTCTAGTTTCATATAAAACGGATTGCTTTTTATCAGTTGGCTAAATCTTTTTGTGTGATAAGTAGACTAGTTTTATAATGAAATCAGTCGATTGTTTCTTTTTTCCATGCAGCT
Organism: Avena sativa; assembly: GCA_916181665.1. Lineage (NCBI taxonomy): Eukaryota > Viridiplantae > Streptophyta > Magnoliopsida > Poales > Poaceae > Avena > Avena sativa. The sequence continues at coordinate 172,273,233 of OV702282.1, forward strand.
GATAAAAATTTTGGGCAAAATTTAATCTACAACAATTTCACAAAAAAATGCGCAACCACTGTGTTTGTAATATGCAGTTTTATATATTTGATTATTTAAATTGTACATTGTGGGTTTTCAAACTTTATTTGGTCTAACATGTATATATATACTTATAACATGCGAAATGGTTATTTCATATTGCTAAGTGTGTTTTTGTAATATGCAAAGGTTTTTTTAGTGTTAGTGAATATGTTTGCAAAAAATTCATTATATTTTTCACCTCGATTTTATTTCGGTACATGGAATTTCTTGTGATTTGGTTCTAGGTTCCACTAGACTTATGTAAGCGAAAACCTAAAAGAAATAGGCTTAGCAATACACGGTTTTAGATTGTTGACACATAAAACTAAAACTGGCCCACATGTCATAACAACTAAATTGCTTTCATTATTTTCCATTTTAACAGGAGAAAGTGTGGATTTATTGAAAAAATAGACATATAACTCTTTGTGAGTTTATTATTCCCTAGCTAGCTAGCTATAGCATCACTCTCACCAAAACAAAAAAAAGGGCACCAGAAAAAGAGAGAACAAAAGATGTCCATGCATCCAAAAAGAAAGGAACAATCGAAAGCTAATACTTTTTGTTGTATCCATCCATATATATTTGTAGATGATTTATGCAGGTCCATACACCCACTGACTGAAGCATCAGATTCTGCTTAAACACCAAGCAGTCTAGTAGGAAAATGACCCAATAAAAGCCAGCTAGCTATGCAGCTACACTCTATCATCCAGCTATCTATCACTCACTCACTCATCACTCTCCGGCCTAGTGCAAGATCGAACAATCTTTGCAACTTGGAACAATCTCTATAGACGTTCTTAATCTTCTTATTAATTATTGTTAGTAGTACTATATAATAGTAGCCTAATTACTCTTAAAAGTGGGCTCTCCAGATGAACTGATCACCTTCTTGAGTCACTCTTAATAATTTTCGTAATTACTACTAGTTGTTGGTTAATCGGTCACTTGCACTTGCGCCATGATCGATCGACGTACGCACACTAGTTGATCAATTACACGACCGGCTTGGGTTGCTTGCTGGAGTAATCCTTGTCGGTCTTGCCCATCCGGCCGGCGGGTCCGGACTCGGCGAGCATCTGCACGACGTCGGCCATGGTGGGTCGTAGCCCGGGGATGCTGCAGGTGCACCGGACGGCCACGCGCAGCGCCTGCACCATCTCCTCTTTGAACGGGCTCCACGCCAGTCCCTTGTCGAGCGCCTCCGCCTCCGCGGCCGCCGCCACCTTGGCCGTCACCCACTGCACGATGTCCCTCGTCTCCCCGAACTCCGGCTCGATGGGCTTCCTCCCCGTGGCTAGCTCCATAAGCACCACCCCGAAGCTGTACACGTCGCACTTGGTCGTGGCTTTCGACGAATAGGCGTACTCTGGGGCCAGGTACCCGTAGGTGCCGGCGATGGTGGTGGTGGACGCCGTGGTGTCGCCGCGGGAGGAGGCGGTGGCCTGGATCACCTTGGCGATGCCGAAGTCGGCCACCTTGGGCTCGAAGTCGGCGTCCAGAAGGATGTTGGAGGACTTGACGTCGCGGTGGACGATGGCGAACAAGAGGTCGTGGTGGAGGTAGGCCAGCCCCTGCGCCACGCCGATGGCCACGCGGCGGCGCGTCGGCCAGTCCAGGAACCCCCACCCGCCGCCGTGCAGCGCGTCCCACAGGTTGCCGTTGGGCATGTACTCGTACACCAGCAGGTTGCTGTCGGCGCCGGAGTAGCAGCAGTACAGCTTCACGATGTTCTTGTGCCGGATGCTGCCCAGCGTCTCCACCTCTGTCCGCAGCTCGCGCCCCTCGTCCTCCTCGCCGCCCCAGCCGCCATGGCCGCCGCGCTGCTGCTTCTGCTTGGAGGAGGACACCCACAGCTTCTTCACCGCCACCAGCTCGCCGCTACTCAGTTCGATCTTGTACACGGTGCCGGACCCGCCGTGCCCCACGATGTTCTTCTCGATCAGGGCCTCCACGATCTCGTGCTGGTCGAAGCTCAGCTTGTGGAAGCTCGTCACGTCGTACGACGACACGCCGTGGCCCCTCCTAGACCCCGGCGACGACGACGACGTACCGTCCTGCTCCCCATCCTGCGCCGCCCATCGCCGCATCATCCACCGCCGCGCCAGCGCCAGCATTGCCACAACGCACACCACCGCGCACGCCCCCACGATCCATGCGCTCCCGGCGAGGCCCCGCTTGTCTGCATCCCTGTGGCACATCGGCATCGTCGTGTCTCTGGGGTTCAGCCGGAACGCCACGCATAGCCCCGGGTTGCGGGCGACGCTCTCCAGCAGCCCGTCCTTGATCATCGCCGGCGGCACCGG